>OY977938.1:12500-1315512 GCA_963854355.1 Epinotia brunnichana
TAACCTAACCTAACCTAACCTAACCTAACCTAACCTAACCTAACCTAACCTAACCTAACCTAACCTAACCTAACCTAACCTAACCTAACCTAACCTAACCTAACCTAACCTAACCTAACCTAACCTAACCTAACCTAACCTAACCTAACCTAACCTAACCTAACCTAACCTAACCTAACCTAACCTAACCTAACCTAACCTAACCTAACCTAACCTAACCTAACCTAACCTAACCTAACCTAACCTAACCTAACCTAACCTAACCTAACCTAACCTAACCTAACCTAACCTAACCTAACCTAACCTAACCTAACCTAACCTAACCTAACCTAACCTAACCTAACCTAACCTAACCTAACCTAACCTAACCTAACCTAACCTAACCTAACCTAACCTAACCTAACCTAACCTAACCTAACCTAACCTAACCTAACCTAACCTAACCTAACCTAACCTAACCTAACCTAACCTAACCTAACCTAACCTAACCTAACCTAACCTAACCTAACCTAACCTAACCTATCCTATCCTATCTATTATTAACCTAACCTATCCTATCCTATCTATTATTAACCTATCTATTATTAACATTGACTTTGACATTGACTTTGACATTGACTGACATTGACTTTGACATTGACTTTGACATTGACATTGACTTTGACATTGACTTTGACATTGACTTTGACTGACATTGACATTGACTTTGACACTGCATAAGTAAGTTTGTAATCCTATACAAATACATGCGGTTACACATTGATTTTGACTTTGACATTAACTTTGACATTGTTTTTGACATTGACTTTGACATTGACTTTGACATTGACTTTGACATTGACTGACATTGACTTTGACTTTGACACTGCATAAGTAAGTTTGTAATCCTATACAAATACATGCGGTTACAAAGTTACTTTTGCAGTTCCTTTCTGCTTTGCAACTTTGACATTTTTTATCTCTGAAACGGTACAAGCTAGCGAAAAACTGACTTCAGATTCGTTATACAATTTACCTACTCTTTGCAAAAACATTTTTTTTTCTTCAAAAAAAAAGAAAAAAAATTAAAAAAAAAATCTAACCCGGGTCTAAAATTTTTGTTTTTTGACCTAGAAAAAAAAAAAAAATGCCATTCGACGCGGAATTGAAAAGCATTTCCAAGCATTTCCCGCAGGTGAATACTAGCAAAATAAAAAATACAGTTTTTAAAATAAAAAATAAAAACCAAAAAAAATTAAAAAAGTTGTATGGGAGCTCGCCGAAATGGGGGGGTTCGACCCCAAGGCAAAAACACCACAGGTGGGGCAGGGTCTAAAAACCCCTTGTGCGAAGTTTCAGCAAAATCTACCGAAATTCGACCCCGTAACCTAACCTAACCTAACCTAACCTAACCTAACCTAACCTAACCTAACCTAACCTAACCTAACCTAACCTAACCTAACCTAACCTAACCTAACCTAACCTAACCTAACCTAACCTAACCTAACCTAACCTAACCTAACCTAACCTAACCTAACCTAACCTAACCTAACCTAACCTAACCTAACCTAACCTAACCTAACCTAACCTAACCTAACCTAACCTAACCTAACCTAACCTAACCTAACCTAACCTAACCTAACCTAACCTAACCTAACCTAACCTAACCTAACCTAACCTAACCTAACCTAACCTAACCTAACCTAACCTAACCTAACCTAACCTAACCTAACCTAACCTAACCTAACCTAACCTAACCTAACCTAACCTAACCTAACCTAACCTAACCTAACCTAACCTAACCTAACCTAACCTAACCTAACCTAACCTAACCTAACCTAACCTAACCTAACCTAACCTAACCTAACCTAACCTAACCTAACCTAACCTAACCTAACCTAACCTAACCTAACCTAACCTAACCTAATATCAATATATAAAAAACAAGCTACTCTCCCTGCAGCGTCTTGTGGCGATAAAAATAACACATGCATTCAGAACCATTAACACACCTCTCGCAATCACCTTGGCACAGCTTACACCATTGCCTGCAAAGATCGAATACGCTGCCGAACTAGAAAGTACCAGGCTTCGGGGTGTGTCCTCTTTGTTACCTGGGGATCTTGAAATTGAAAAACCGGTCCTTCCTTCTGAAATGCTGCATCCAGCACTCAGGGAGGGCATCTCATTCCGGGAGCTCCAAGACGAGGCCGAGGTTGGGCAAGCTCTAGAAAACCACCCGGAAGATTCGTGGGTTTCCTACACGGACGGGAGTCGACACGACAACACTTTCGGAGCGGCTTTTGTCACTGAGGGACCTAATCGCATAAAAACCACTACCAAAAAATTTAAGTTACATAACTGCTGCTCGGTGTACCAGGCAGAGCTTTTTGCGATATCACAGTGCCTTCAATATCATCTGAATACAATCACACCGATACACAACAACAACCACACAACACACATAATTCTAACAGACAGCAAATCAGCCCTCCAGGAACTTGCCAACCCCAACAGCTACAATCCACTAGCAAACACAATTCACAAACTATTACATACACACAAACAACACTCAGACACCCACTTTTACTGGATCAAGGCACACTGTGGTATCGCAGGGAACGAGCTTGCCGACGCGGCCGCTAAGGCTGCGGCCAACCTAAAGAAGACACCTGATTACTCAACAATACCAATATCTAATATTAAGTATAGACTAAAACAGATTGCACAGCAGGCGACTGAACGACTATACAACTCCCCCAACAATTGCCTATACACAAAGAGGATCTTCACCGATCACGAAACAATAAACAAATACCTAAACGACTACAGCTTAACTTTTGAGACAACTCAGTTCATTTCCAATCACGGCTTTCACAAAGAATATCTTCATAGATTCAAAATAACGGACAATGACCTCTGCCCGTGTGACGACACATCGACGCAGTCAATCCAGCACCTAATTCAAGACTGTCCCAGATTCAACTCTAGAAGACTCGAATACGAAATAACATGCACCATGCTTAACATTCACCAAAACAACCTAGAAGAAGCCCTCTCCAAACAGACAACAGCAGAGGCCTTCCACAGCTTCTACAAGCACATTGTTAAAAGACTAAAAAAGTTCAACGGAACATAATACTTTACTCTTCCTTTTCTCTCCTATCGCATTATTACTATATTTTACATATTCTTACTTAAATATATACATCTTAAATATATACGTCTTAAATATATACATATATAAAATATATATAAACATAGCCAACTCACCTCTGCTTGCTGAACCAACAACCGGGGTTCGCTCAGCAAGCAGCGGTAGTTACCATTACTCAATATCTAACCCATCTCCCACGTCTTCTGCTCACAACAACCTGCACAATAATATCTACCCCAAACACTAGGTAAACTACACAACAAAACCCAACTCTAAAACAATAACTCACCTCACTCATTCATCCAACTCTTAATTAAAACACTTTCAAGGGCAACGTGTATACCGTTAGCACTGCGCTCTTGGATCACACAACTCTGCACAGGGTGGTGGTTTTAGTCCGTAGGCGACTGGGCAACATCCCCAGTTGAGTCGGGCATGCTACGGGACCGGGCCGTAGTATCCAATGAGGATCTCCACCACCCACGCAAAAAAAAAAAAAAAAAAAAACCTAACCTAACCTAACCTAACCTAACCTAACCTAACCTAACCTAACCTAACCTAACCTAACCTAACCTAACCTAACCTAACCTAACCTAACCTAACCTAACCTAACCTAACCTAACCTAACCTAACCTAACCTAACCTAACCTAACCTAACCTAACCTAACCTAACCTAACCTAACCTAACCTAACCTAACCTAACCTAACCTAACCTAACCTATCCTATCCTATCTATTATTAACCTAACCTATCCTATCCTATCTATTATTAACCTATCTATTATTAACATTGACTTTGACATTGACTTTGACATTGACTGACATTGACTTTGACATTGACTTTGACATTGACATTGACTTTGACATTGACTTTGACATTGACTTTGACTGACATTGACATTGACTTTGACACTGCATAAGTAAGTTTGTAATCCTATACAAATACATGCGGTTACAAAGTTACTTTTGCAGTTCCTTTCTGCAAAACTATACAAACGTTATATGCGGTTACACATTGATTTTGACTTTGACATTAACTTTGACATTGTTTTTGACATTGACTTTGACATTGACTTTGACATTGACTTTGACATTGACTGACATTGACTTTGACTTTGACACTGCATAAGTAAGTTTGTAATCCTATACAAATACATGCGGTTACAAAGTTACTTTTGCAGTTCCTTTCTGCTTTGCAACTTTGACATTTTTTATCTCTGAAACGGTACAAGCTAGCGAAAAACTGACTTCAGATTCGTTATACAATTTACCTACTCTTTGCAAAAACATTTTTTTTTCTTCAAAAAAAAAGAAAAAAAATTAAAAAAAAAATCTAACCCGGGTCTAAAATTTTTGTTTTTTGACCTAGAAAAAAAAAAAAAATGCCATTCGACGCGGAATTGAAAAGCATTTCCCGCAGGTGAATACTAGCAAAATAAAAAATACAGTTTTTAAAATAAAAAATAAAAACCAAAAAAAATTAAAAAAGTTGTATGGGAGCTCGCCGAAATGGGGGGGTTCGACCCCAAGGCAAAAACACCACAGGTGGGGCAGGGTCTAAAAACCCCTTGTGCGAAGTTTCAGCAAAATCTACCGAAATTCGACCCCGTAACCTAACCTAACCTAACCTAACCTAACCTAACCTAACCTAACCTAACCTAACCTAACCTAACCTAACCTAACCTAACCTAACCTAACCTAACCTAACCTAACCTAACCTAACCTAACCTAACCTAACCTAACCTAACCTAACCTAACCTAACCTAACCTAACCTAACCTAACCTAACCTAACCTAACCTAACCTAACCTAACCTAACCTAACCTAACCTAACCTAACCTAACCTAACCTAACCTAACCTAACCTAACCTAACCTAACCTAACCTAACCTAACCTAACCTAACCTAACCTAACCTAACCTAACCTATCCTATCCTATCTATTATTAACCTAACCTATCCTATCCTATCTATTATTAACCTATCTATTATTAACATTGACTTTGACATTGACTTTGACATTGACTGACATTGACTTTGACATTGACTTTGACATTGACATTGACTTTGACATTGACTTTGACATTGACTTTGACTGACATTGACATTGACTTTGACACTGCATAAGTAAGTTTGTAATCCTATACAAATACATGCGGTTACAAAGTTACTTTTGCAGTTCCTTTCTGCAAAACTATACAAACGTTATATGCGGTTACACATTGATTTTGACTTTGACATTAACTTTGACATTGTTTTTGACATTGACTTTGACATTGACTTTGACATTGACTTTGACATTGACTGACATTGACTTTGACTTTGACACTGCATAAGTAAGTTTGTAATCCTATACAAATACATGCGGTTACAAAGTTACTTTTGCAGTTCCTTTCTGCTTTGCAACTTTGACATTTTTTATCTCTGAAACGGTACAAGCTAGCGAAAAACTGACTTCAGATTCGTTATACAATTTACCTACTCTTTGCAAAAACATTTTTTTTTCTTCAAAAAAAAAGAAAAAAAATTAAAAAAAAAATCTAACCCGGGTCTAAAATTTTTGTTTTTTGACCTAGAAAAAAAAAAAAAATGCCATTCGACGCGGAATTGAAAAGCATTTCCCGCAGGTGAATACTAGCAAAATAAAAAATACAGTTTTTAAAATAAAAAATAAAAACCAAAAAAAATTAAAAAAGTTGTATGGGAGCTCGCCGAAATGGGGGGGTTCGACCCCAAGGCAAAAACACCACAGGTGGGGCAGGGTCTAAAAACCCCTTGTGCGAAGTTTCAGCAAAATCTACCGAAATTCGACCCCGTAACCTAACCTAACCTAACCTAACCTAACCTAACCTAACCTAACCTAACCTAACCTAACCTAACCTAACCTAACCTAACCTAACCTAACCTAACCTAACCTAACCTAACCTAACCTAACCTAACCTAACCTAACCTAACCTAACCTAACCTAACCTAACCTAACCTAACCTAACCTAACCTAACCTAACCTAACCTAACCTAACCTAACCTAACCTAACCTAACCTAACCTAACCTAACCTAACCTAACCTAACCTAACCTAACCTAACCTAACCTAACCTAACCTAACCTAACCTAACCTAACCTAACCTAACCTAACCTAACCTAACCTAACCTAACCTAACCTAACCTAACCTAACCTAACCTAACCTAACCTAACCTAACCTAACCTAACCTAACCTAACCTAACCTAACCTAACCTAACCTAACCTAACCTAACCTAACCTAACCTAACCTAACCTAACCTAACCTAACCTAACCTAACCTAACCTAACCTAACCTAACCTAACCTAACCTAACCTAACCTAACCTAACCTAACCTAACCTAACCTAACCTAACCTAACCTAACCTAACCTAACCTAACCTAACCTAACCTAACCTAACCTAACCTAACCTAACCTAACCTAACCTAACCTAACCTAACCTAACCTAACCTAACCTAACCTAACCTAACCTAACCTAACCTAACCTAACCTAACCTAACCTAACCTAACCTAACCTAACCTAACCTAACCTAACCTAACCTAACCTAACCTAACCTAACCTAACCTAACCTAACCTAACCTAACCTAACCTAACCTAACCTAACCTAACCTAACCTAACCTAACCTAACCTAACCTAACCTAACCTAACCTAACCTAACCTAACCTAACCTAACCTAACCTAACCTAACCTAACCTAACCTAACCTAACCTAACCTAACCTAACCTAACCTAACCTAACCTAACCTAACCTAACCTAACCTAACCTAACCTAACCTAACCTAACCTAACCTAACCTAACCTAACCTAACCTAACCTAACCTAACCTAACCTAACCTAACCTAACCTAACCTAACCTAACCTAACCTAACCTAACCTAACCTAACCTAACCTAACCTAACCTAACCTAACCTAACCTAACCTAACCTAACCTAACCTAACCTAACCTAACCTAACCTAACCTAACCTAACCTAACCTAACCTAACCTAACCTAACCTAACCTAACCTAACCTAACCTAACCTAACCTAACCTAACCTAACCTAACCTAACCTAACCTAACCTAACCTAACCTAACCTAACCTAACCTAACCTAACCTAACCTAACCTAACCTAACCTAACCTAACCTAACCTAACCTAACCTAACCTAACCTAACCTAACCTAACCTAACCTAACCTAACCTAACCTAACCTAACCTAACCTAACCTAACCTAACCTAACCTAACCTAACCTAACCTAACCTAACCTAACCTAACCTAACCTAACCTAACCTAACCTAACCTAACCTAACCTAACCTAACCTAACCTAACCTAACCTAACCTAACCTAACCTAACCTAACCTAACCTAACCTAACCTAACCTAACCTAACCTAACCTAACCTAACCTAACCTAACCTAACCTAACCTAACCTAACCTAACCTAACCTAACCTAACCTAACCTAACCTAACCTAACCTAACCTAACCTAACCTAACCTAACCTAACCTAACCTAACCTAACCTAACCTAACCTAACCTAACCTAACCTAACCTAACCTAACCTAACCTAACCTAACCTAACCTAACCTAACCTAACCTAACCTAACCTAACCTAACCTAACCTAACCTAACCTAACCTAACCTAACCTAACCTAACCTAACCTAACCTAACCTAACCTAACCTAACCTAACCTAACCTAACCTAACCTAACCTAACCTAACCTAACCTAACCTAACCTAACCTAACCTAACCTAACCTAACCTAACCTAACCTAACCTAACCTAACCTAACCTAACCTAACCTAACCTAACCTAACCTAACCTAACCTAACCTAACCTAACCTAACCTAACCTAACCTAACCTAACCTAACCTAACCTAACCTAACCTAACCTAACCTAACCTAACCTAACCTAACCTAACCTAACCTAACCTAACCTAACCTAACCTAACCTAACCTAACCTAACCTAACCTATCCTATCCTATCTATTATTAACCTAACCTATCCTATCCTATCTATTATTAACCTATCTATTATTAACATTGACTTTGACATTGACTTTGACATTGACTGACATTGACTTTGACATTGACTTTGACATTGACATTGACTTTGACATTGACTTTGACATTGACTTTGACTGACATTGACATTGACTTTGACACTGCATAAGTAAGTTTGTAATCCTATACAAATACATGCGGTTACAAAGTTACTTTTGCAGTTCCTTTCTGCAAAACTATACAAACGTTATATGCGGTTACACATTGATTTTGACTTTGACATTAACTTTGACATTGTTTTTGACATTGACTTTGACATTGACTTTGACATTGACTTTGACATTGACTGACATTGACTTTGACTTTGACACTGCATAAGTAAGTTTGTAATCCTATACAAATACATGCGGTTACAAAGTTACTTTTGCAGTTCCTTTCTGCTTTGCAACTTTGACATTTTTTATCTCTGAAACGGTACAAGCTAGCGAAAAACTGACTTCAGATTCGTTATACAATTTACCTACTCTTTGCAAAAACATTTTTTTTTCTTCAAAAAAAAAGAAAAAAAATTAAAAAAAAAATCTAACCCGGGTCTAAAATTTTTGTTTTTTGACCTAGAAAAAAAAAAAAAATGCCATTCGACGCGGAATTGAAAAGCATTTCCCGCAGGTGAATACTAGCAAAATAAAAAATACAGTTTTTAAAATAAAAAATAAAAACCAAAAAAAATTAAAAAAGTTGTATGGGAGCTCGCCGAAATGGGGGGGTTCGACCCCAAGGCAAAAACACCACAGGTGGGGCAGGGTCTAAAAACCCCTTGTGCGAAGTTTCAGCAAAATCTACCGAAATTCGACCCCGTAACCTAACCTAACCTAACCTAACCTAACCTAACCTAACCTAACCTAACCTAACCTAACCTAACCTAACCTAACCTAACCTAACCTAACCTAACCTAACCTAACCTAACCTAACCTAACCTAACCTAACCTAACCTAACCTAACCTAACCTAACCTAACCTAACCTAACCTAACCTAACCTAACCTAACCTAACCTAACCTAACCTAACCTAACCTAACCTAACCTAACCTAACCTAACCTAACCTAACCTAACCTAACCTAACCTAACCTAACCTAACCTAACCTAACCTAACCTAACCTAACCTAACCTAACCTAACCTAACCTAACCTAACCTAACCTAACCTAACCTAACCTAACCTAACCTAACCTAACCTAACCTAACCTAACCTAACCTAACCTAACCTAACCTAACCTAACCTAACCTAACCTAACCTAACCTAACCTAACCTAACCTAACCTAACCTAACCTAACCTAACCTAACCTAACCTAACCTAACCTAACCTAACCTAACCTAACCTAACCTAACCTAACCTAACCTAACCTAACCTAACCTAACCTAACCTAACCTAACCTAACCTAACCTAACCTAACCTAACCTAACCTAACCTAACCTAACCTAACCTAACCTAACCTAACCTAACCTAACCTAACCTAACCTAACCTAACCTAACCTAACCTAACCTAACCTAACCTAACCTAACCTAACCTAACCTAACCTAACCTAACCTAACCTAACCTAACCTAACCTAACCTAACCTAACCTAACCTAACCTAACCTAACCTAACCTAACCTAACCTAACCTAACCTAACCTAACCTAACCTAACCTAACCTAACCTAACCTAACCTAACCTAACCTAACCTAACCTAACCTAACCTAACCTAACCTAACCTAACCTAACCTAACCTAACCTAACCTAACCTAACCTAACCTAACCTAACCTAACCTAACCTAACCTAACCTAACCTAACCTAACCTAACCTAACCTAACCTAACCTAACCTAACCTAACCTAACCTAACCTAACCTAACCTAACCTAACCTAACCTAACCTAACCTAACCTAACCTAACCTAACCTAACCTAACCTAACCTAACCTAACCTAACCTAACCTAACCTAACCTAACCTAACCTAACCTAACCTAACCTAACCTAACCTAACCTAACCTAACCTAACCTAACCTAACCTAACCTAACCTAACCTAACCTAACCTAACCTAACCTAACCTAACCTAACCTAACCTAACCTAACCTAACCTAACCTAACCTAACCTAACCTAACCTAACCTAACCTAACCTAACCTAACCTAACCTAACCTAACCTAACCTAACCTAACCTAACCTAACCTAACCTAACCTAACCTAACCTAACCTAACCTAACCTAACCTAACCTAACCTAACCTAACCTAACCTAACCTAACCTAACCTAACCTAACCTAACCTAACCTAACCTAACCTAACCTAACCTAACCTAACCTAACCTAACCTAACCTAACCTAACCTAACCTAACCTAACCTAACCTAACCTAACCTAACCTAACCTAACCTAACCTAACCTAACCTAACCTAACCTATCCTATCCTATCTATTATTAACCTAACCTATCCTATCCTATCTATTATTAACCTATCTATTATTAACATTGACTTTGACATTGACTTTGACATTGACTGACATTGACTTTGACATTGACTTTGACATTGACATTGACTTTGACATTGACTTTGACATTGACTTTGACTGACATTGACATTGACTTTGACACTGCATAAGTAAGTTTGTAATCCTATACAAATACATGCGGTTACAAAGTTACTTTTGCAGTTCCTTTCTGCAAAACTATACAAACGTTATATGCGGTTACACATTGATTTTGACTTTGACATTAACTTTGACATTGTTTTTGACATTGACTTTGACATTGACTTTGACATTGACTTTGACATTGACTGACATTGACTTTGACTTTGACACTGCATAAGTAAGTTTGTAATCCTATACAAATACATGCGGTTACAAAGTTACTTTTGCAGTTCCTTTCTGCTTTGCAACTTTGACATTTTTTATCTCTGAAACGGTACAAGCTAGCGAAAAACTGACTTCAGATTCGTTATACAATTTACCTACTCTTTGCAAAAACATTTTTTTTTCTTCAAAAAAAAAGAAAAAAAATTAAAAAAAAAATCTAACCCGGGTCTAAAATTTTTGTTTTTTGACCTAGAAAAAAAAAAAAAATGCCATTCGACGCGGAATTGAAAAGCATTTCCCGCAGGTGAATACTAGCAAAATAAAAAATACAGTTTTTAAAATAAAAAATAAAAACCAAAAAAAATTAAAAAAGTTGTATGGGAGCTCGCCGAAATGGGGGGGTTCGACCCCAAGGCAAAAACACCACAGGTGGGGCAGGGTCTAAAAACCCCTTGTGCGAAGTTTCAGCAAAATCTACCGAAATTCGACCCCGTAACCTAACCTAACCTAACCTAACCTAACCTAACCTAACCTAACCTAACCTAACCTAACCTAACCTAACCTAACCTAACCTAACCTAACCTAACCTAACCTAACCTAACCTAACCTAACCTAACCTAACCTAACCTAACCTAACCTAACCTAACCTAACCTAACCTAACCTAACCTAACCTAACCTAACCTAACCTAACCTAACCTAACCTAACCTAACCTAACCTAACCTAACCTAACCTAACCTAACCTAACCTAACCTAACCTAACCTAACCTAACCTAACCTAACCTAACCTAACCTAACCTAACCTAACCTAACCTAACCTAACCTAACCTAACCTAACCTAACCTAACCTAACCTAACCTAACCTAACCTAACCTAACCTAACCTAACCTAACCTAACCTAACCTAACCTAACCTAACCTAACCTAACCTAACCTAACCTAACCTAACCTAACCTAACCTAACCTAACCTAACCTAACCTAACCTAACCTAACCTAACCTAACCTAACCTAACCTAACCTAATATCAATATATAAAAAACAAGCTACTCTCCCTGCAGCGTCTTGTGGCGATAAAAATAACACATGCATTCAGAACCATTAACACACCTCTCGCAATCACCTTGGCACAGCTTACACCATTGCCTGCAAAGATCGAATACGCTGCCGAACTAGAAAGTACCAGGCTTCGGGGTGTGTCCTCTTTGTTACCTGGGGATCTTGAAATTGAAAAACCGGTCCTTCCTTCTGAAATGCTGCATCCAGCACTCAGGGAGGGCATCTCATTCCGGGAGCTCCAAGACGAGGCCGAGGTTGGGCAAGCTCTAGAAAACCACCCGGAAGATTCGTGGGTTTCCTACACGGACGGGAGTCGACACGACAACACTTTCGGAGCGGCTTTTGTCACTGAGGGACCTAATCGCATAAAAACCACTACCAAAAAATTTAAGTTACATAACTGCTGCTCGGTGTACCAGGCAGAGCTTTTTGCGATATCACAGTGCCTTCAATATCATCTGAATACAATCACACCGATACACAACAACAACCACACAACACACATAATTCTAACAGACAGCAAATCAGCCCTCCAGGAACTTGCCAACCCCAACAGCTACAATCCACTAGCAAACACAATTCACAAACTATTACATACACACAAACAACACTCAGACACCCACTTTTACTGGATCAAGGCACACTGTGGTATCGCAGGGAACGAGCTTGCCGACGCGGCCGCTAAGGCTGCGGCCAACCTAAAGAAGACACCTGATTACTCAACAATACCAATATCTAATATTAAGTATAGACTAAAACAGATTGCACAGCAGGCGACTGAACGACTATACAACTCCCCCAACAATTGCCTATACACAAAGAGGATCTTCACCGATCACGAAACAATAAACAAATACCTAAACGACTACAGCTTAACTTTTGAGACAACTCAGTTCATTTCCAATCACGGCTTTCACAAAGAATATCTTCATAGATTCAAAATAACGGACAATGACCTCTGCCCGTGTGACGACACATCGACGCAGTCAATCCAGCACCTAATTCAAGACTGTCCCAGATTCAACTCTAGAAGACTCGAATACGAAATAACATGCACCATGCTTAACATTCACCAAAACAACCTAGAAGAAGCCCTCTCCAAACAGACAACAGCAGAGGCCTTCCACAGCTTCTACAAGCACATTGTTAAAAGACTAAAAAAGTTCAACGGAACATAATACTTTACTCTTCCTTTTCTCTCCTATCGCATTATTACTATATTTTACATATTCTTACTTAAATATATACATCTTAAATATATACGTCTTAAATATATACATATATAAAATATATATAAACATAGCCAACTCACCTCTGCTTGCTGAACCAACAACCGGGGTTCGCTCAGCAAGCAGCGGTAGTTACCATTACTCAATATCTAACCCATCTCCCACGTCTTCTGCTCACAACAACCTGCACAATAATATCTACCCCAAACACTAGGTAAACTACACAACAAAACCCAACTCTAAAACAATAACTCACCTCACTCATTCATCCAACTCTTAATTAAAACACTTTCAAGGGCAACGTGTATACCGTTAGCACTGCGCTCTTGGATCACACAACTCTGCACAGGGTGGTGGTTTTAGTCCGTAGGCGACTGGGCAACATCCCCAGTTGAGTCGGGCATGCTACGGGACCGGGCCGTAGTATCCAATGAGGATCTCCACCACCCACGCAAAAAAAAAAAAAAAAAAAAACCTAACCTAACCTAACCTAACCTAACCTAACCTAACCTAACCTAACCTAACCTAACCTAACCTAACCTAACCTAACCTAACCTAACCTAACCTAACCTAACCTAACCTAACCTAACCTAACCTAACCTAACCTAACCTAACCTAACCTAACCTAACCTAACCTAACCTAACCTAACCTAACCTAACCTAACCTAACCTAACCTAACCTAACCTAACCTATCCTATCCTATCTATTATTAACCTAACCTATCCTATCCTATCTATTATTAACCTATCTATTATTAACATTGACTTTGACATTGACTTTGACATTGACTGACATTGACTTTGACATTGACTTTGACATTGACATTGACTTTGACATTGACTTTGACATTGACTTTGACTGACATTGACATTGACTTTGACACTGCATAAGTAAGTTTGTAATCCTATACAAATACATGCGGTTACAAAGTTACTTTTGCAGTTCCTTTCTGCAAAACTATACAAACGTTATATGCGGTTACACATTGATTTTGACTTTGACATTAACTTTGACATTGTTTTTGACATTGACTTTGACATTGACTTTGACATTGACTTTGACATTGACTGACATTGACTTTGACTTTGACACTGCATAAGTAAGTTTGTAATCCTATACAAATACATGCGGTTACAAAGTTACTTTTGCAGTTCCTTTCTGCTTTGCAACTTTGACATTTTTTATCTCTGAAACGGTACAAGCTAGCGAAAAACTGACTTCAGATTCGTTATACAATTTACCTACTCTTTGCAAAAACATTTTTTTTTCTTCAAAAAAAAAGAAAAAAAATTAAAAAAAAAATCTAACCCGGGTCTAAAATTTTTGTTTTTTGACCTAGAAAAAAAAAAAAAATGCCATTCGACGCGGAATTGAAAAGCATTTCCCGCAGGTGAATACTAGCAAAATAAAAAATACAGTTTTTAAAATAAAAAATAAAAACCAAAAAAAATTAAAAAAGTTGTATGGGAGCTCGCCGAAATGGGGGGGTTCGACCCCAAGGCAAAAACACCACAGGTGGGGCAGGGTCTAAAAACCCCTTGTGCGAAGTTTCAGCAAAATCTACCGAAATTCGACCCCGTAACCTAACCTAACCTAACCTAACCTAACCTAACCTAACCTAACCTAACCTAACCTAACCTAACCTAACCTAACCTAACCTAACCTAACCTAACCTAACCTAACCTAACCTAACCTAACCTAACCTAACCTAACCTAACCTAACCTAACCTAACCTAACCTAACCTAACCTAACCTAACCTAACCTAACCTAACCTAACCTAACCTAACCTAACCTAACCTAACCTAACCTAACCTAACCTAACCTAACCTAACCTAACCTAACCTAACCTAACCTAACCTAACCTAACCTAACCTAACCTAACCTAACCTAACCTAACCTATCCTATCCTATCTATTATTAACCTAACCTATCCTATCCTATCTATTATTAACCTATCTATTATTAACATTGACTTTGACATTGACTTTGACATTGACTGACATTGACTTTGACATTGACTTTGACATTGACATTGACTTTGACATTGACTTTGACATTGACTTTGACTGACATTGACATTGACTTTGACACTGCATAAGTAAGTTTGTAATCCTATACAAATACATGCGGTTACAAAGTTACTTTTGCAGTTCCTTTCTGCAAAACTATACAAACGTTATATGCGGTTACACATTGATTTTGACTTTGACATTAACTTTGACATTGTTTTTGACATTGACTTTGACATTGACTTTGACATTGACTTTGACATTGACTGACATTGACTTTGACTTTGACACTGCATAAGTAAGTTTGTAATCCTATACAAATACATGCGGTTACAAAGTTACTTTTGCAGTTCCTTTCTGCTTTGCAACTTTGACATTTTTTATCTCTGAAACGGTACAAGCTAGCGAAAAACTGACTTCAGATTCGTTATACAATTTACCTACTCTTTGCAAAAACATTTTTTTTTCTTCAAAAAAAAAGAAAAAAAATTAAAAAAAAAATCTAACCCGGGTCTAAAATTTTTGTTTTTTGACCTAGAAAAAAAAAAAAAATGCCATTCGACGCGGAATTGAAAAGCATTTCCCGCAGGTGAATACTAGCAAAATAAAAAATACAGTTTTTAAAATAAAAAATAAAAACCAAAAAAAATTAAAAAAGTTGTATGGGAGCTCGCCGAAATGGGGGGGTTCGACCCCAAGGCAAAAACACCACAGGTGGGGCAGGGTCTAAAAACCCCTTGTGCGAAGTTTCAGCAAAATCTACCGAAATTCGACCCCGTAACCTAACCTAACCTAACCTAACCTAACCTAACCTAACCTAACCTAACCTAACCTAACCTAACCTAACCTAACCTAACCTAACCTAACCTAACCTAACCTAACCTAACCTAACCTAACCTAACCTAACCTAACCTAACCTAACCTAACCTAACCTAACCTAACCTAACCTAACCTAACCTAACCTAACCTAACCTAACCTAACCTAACCTAACCTAACCTAACCTAACCTAACCTAACCTAACCTAACCTAACCTAACCTAACCTAACCTAACCTAACCTAACCTAACCTAACCTAACCTAACCTAACCTAACCTAACCTAACCTAACCTAACCTAACCTAACCTAACCTAACCTAACCTAACCTAACCTAACCTAACCTAACCTAACCTAACCTAACCTAACCTAACCTAACCTAACCTAACCTAACCTAACCTAACCTAACCTAACCTAACCTAACCTAACCTAACCAGTCTGGCGTCGAGCGCGGCCGCGTACGCATCGTTCCCACGCCGCTCCGCCGACGAAAAATCATTTTACCCGGTTTTTTCGCAAAAAATAACCAGTGTTATATATCAAAAGTTGCGCGCTAACGTCCCCTATCCGCTCGTGTAAAGAACTTATAAATCGGACAAGTGTGAAGTGCAGTGGACAAAATAGTGTGCATAACTTAGAACCGAAAGTGCTAAAAAGCCCAAAAACTCCGAAAATAGATCTTTTACATGCTGATATTTTTAGTGATATGTGTATATCTCAGTGCTCTTGACAGTCTGTGAAAGTTTTGGATTTTTCTCATGAAAAACGGCAAAGATATTCAATAATAACCGAAAACAACGTGGTTAGGTAAACTCAGATATCGAATCGTGCGGCTGATTCTGACATCACAGTTTTATGTGCCGTCTCACCAGGACCCCAGAACAGTTTCTAGAATTTCTCTGAGTGCAACAGTCTTCATTTAATCCAATATTTTCCGACATAACCCCAAAATTTTAACTAAAAGTGAATTTCAAACCCCAATAACTTTAAATTTCAAGCGATCACACCACAATATTCTAACCGATCCATATACACCAGGTATCGATCTATATAATTGCAAAATTTTGGATTTTTAGGACTAGTAGTTTCCGCGGAAAGTAATTAATTGTCAAACTAGTCCCTAGTCCTCACGTAAGTTTACGTAATTTCAAATCTGTTTTTCACTTTTCTCCTGGTTAACTTTTTGAACTTTTCTTAACTGATTCGAGTACATCCACGTCAGAAAATAGTTTTAACACCAGTTTCGACATATGTTCACCAGTTACTTTAAGCAGAATCTGGATTAACAAACCCAATCTGCAGTGACTAACAAAAAAGTGCCCAGAAACTTATTCAAAGGTGATACGGAATTGGTGAATATAATAAAACGTTCCTCAGTGAGTGCTTCACCTGTCGGCGATATTGGATTCAGCCGGACTCACCACCCAGGAAAACAAACGTAAGTTCAGTGGATAACCTAGAACCGAAAGTGATAAAAAGCCCCAAAAACTCTGGAAATAGATACTTTACATATCGAATTTTTTTGTGATATATATATGTCTCAGTGCTCTTGACAATCTGTGAAAGTTTTGTACTTTTCTCATGAAAAACGGCAAAGATATTCAATTATAACCGAAAACAACGTGGTTAGGTAAACTCAGATATCGAATCGTGCGGCTGATTCTGACATCACAGTTTTATGTGCCGACTCACCAGGACCCCAGAACAGTTTCTAGAATTTCTCTGAGTGCAATAGTCTTCATTTAATCCAATATCTTCCGAAATAACCCCAAAGTTTTAACTAACAGTGAATTTCAAACCCCAATAGTCATAAACTTTAAGTGACCATACCACAATATTCTAATCGATCTATATACACCAGCTATCGATCTATATAATTACAAAATTTCAGATTTTTATGACTAGTGGTTTCTGCGGAAAGTAATTTATTGTCAAACCAGTCCCTAGTCCACGCGTAAGTTTACGTAATTTCAAATCTGTTTTTCACTTTTTTCCTGGTCAACTTTTTAAATCTTTTATAACTGATTCGAGGATATCCACGTCAAAAAATAGTTTCAAGACCTGTTTCGACATATGTTCACCAGTTACTTTAAGCAGAATCTGGATTGACAAACCCAATCTGCAGAGACTAACATTACTAGTTATAGATTCATTTTATTAAGTAAATACTGTTTAATCCTTTATTGTTTAATCGTATAAATGTCTATTTGTAATTTAAGGTGTTAGATTTAATACTGCTAGTTGTAAACTGTTCAGGCTAAATTCGAACTATTTCCAAACTTTAAACCTGAATCGCTCAAAAAATTTGAAGCTTTCGCCCACAATATTTTTATTGATTTGCATACACCAGTGATCCAGCTATATTACTGCAAAATTTCAGATTTTTAGGACTAGTGGTTACCGCGGAAAATAATTTATTGTCAAACCAGTCCCTAGTCCACGCGTAGGTTTACGTAATCTCAAATCTGTTTTTCACTTTTTTCCTGGTTAACTTTTTAAATCTTTTATAACTGAGTCGAGGATATACACGTCAAATAATAGTTTCAAGACCTGTTTCGACATATGTTCACCAGATACTTTAAGCAGAATCTGGATTGACAAACCCAATCTGCAGAGATTAACATTACCAGTTATAGATCCATTTTAGTAAGTAAATACAGTTTAATCCTTTATTGTTTAATCGTGTAAATGTGTATTTGTAATTTAAGGTGTTAGATTTAATACTGCTAGTTATAAACTGTTCAGGCTAAATTCGAACTATTTCCAAACTTTAAACCTGAATCGCTCAAAATTTGAAGCTTTCGCCCACAATATTTCTATTGATTTGCATACACCAGTGACCCAGCTATATTACTGCAAAATTTCAGATTTTTAGGACTAGTGGTTTCCGCGGAAAGTAATTTATTGTCAAACCAGTCCCCAGTCCACGCGTAGGTTTACGTAATTTCAAATCTGTTTTCACTTTTTTCCTGGTTAACTTTTTAAATCTTTTATAACGGATTCGAGGATATCCACGTCAAAAAATAGTTTCAAGACCTGTTTCGACATATGTTCACCAGTTACTTTAAGCAGAATCTGGATTGACAAACCTAATCTGCAGAGACTAACATTACTACTTATAGATCCATTTTAGTAAGTAAATACTGTTTAATCCTTCATTGTTTAATCGTGTAAATGTGTATTTGTAATTTAAGGTGTTAGATTTAATACTGCTAGTTGTAAACTGTTCAGGCTAAATCCGAACTATTTCCAAACTTTAAACCTGAATCGCTCAAAATTTGAAGCTTTCGCCCACAATATTTCTATTGATTCGCATACACCAGTGACCCAGCTATATTACTGCAAAATTTCAGATTTTTGGGACTAGTGGTTTCCGCGGAAAGTAATTTATTGTCAAACCAGTCCCCAGTCCACGCGTAGGTTTACGTAATTTCAAATCTGTTTTTCACTTTTTTCCTGGTTAACTTTTTAAATCTTTTATAACTGATTCGAGGATATCCACGTCAAAAAATAGTTTCAAGACCTGTTTCAACATATGTTCACCAGTTACTTTAAGTAGAATCTGGATTGACAAACCCAATCTGCAGAGACTAACATTATTAGTTATAGATCCAGTTTAGTAAATAAATACTGTTTGAATCCTTTATTGTTTAATCGTGTAACTGTGTATTTTTAATTTAAGGTGTTAGATTTAATACTGCTAGTTGTAAACTGTTCAGGCTAAATTCGAACTATTTCCAAACTTTAAACCTGAATCGCTCAAAATTTGAAGCTTTCGCCCACAATATTTTTATTGATTTGCATACACTAGTGATCCAGCTATATTACTGCAAAGTTTCAGATTTTTAGGACTGACAGCTTCAGTGGAAAGTAATAAAAAGTAAAATTATTTATATATTTTTACGTAATTTTCAGTATGTTTTTGGCTTTTTTCCCCACTTACTCTCTTAATTTTTTTTATAACTATATAGTATCTCTCTGTATCTAAAAAAAAGTGTTAACGCTAATCCCATATATGTAAACCCACCACTAGAGAGAACTGAGCTCTGAAGGTCAAAGTTTGTACAACGACCCAAATTGTCATTACCTGCCACAGATCCATTTTAGTAAGTAAATACTGCTTATTCCTTTATTGTTTAATTGTGTAACTGCGTATCTGTAATTTAAGCTGTTAGATTTAATACTGCTAGTTGTAAACTGCTCAGGCAAAATTTGAACTACTTCCAAACTTCAACCCTGAATCGCTCAAAATTTGAAGCTTTCGCCAACAATATTTTTATCGATTTGCATACACCAGTAATTCAGCTACATTATTGCAAAGTTTTAGATTTTTGGAACAGACAGTTTCAGTGGAAAGTAATAAATAGTAAAAATTAGTCCTAGGTTTTGTCGTAATTTTCAGTCTGTTTTTGACTTTTTTCCCTACTGACTTTCTTAAATTTTTACAACTACATAGTGTCTTTCTGTGCTCAAAAATAGTTTTAAGTTTAATCCCATATATATAAACCAACTACTTTAAAGGGAACTCAGCTTTGAAAGATCTGAGGTTTCCGCAACGACCCAAATCACCATTATTAATCGTAGAGTAATTTTTAGCAGTAAGTTTCATGTGCATTGCTTAATTGTGTAAGTTGATTAATTGTAAATTGCTAGCTGTAAACTATTTAGTTAGGGATAAGTTAGTCTAATCGGGAAACGAACTGCGTATCGCGCTTATTCGTCTGTCGATACACTGGTACACATATAAGCTCCTTAGCTTGCAGTACACACTTCACTACACACTAATACACTACACTATACTTCGATGGGCACAATGTATCGCACGCCGCCCCCATCACCAAAGAAGGATGGGCCGCAGACAAGGCAGCGCAGCAGGCAACCGCCGCTCGCAGACGAGGAGATATCGCTTATATTGACGACAAAACCGGAATCGCACCAAGACCGCGAGGCGACACACAGAACCGAACCCCACAACCGCGAATATCGAGCCGGATCAGAGTCTATATCCGAAGACCTAACGTCACCACCCACACCAACACTGGAACTAATGCTAAGATACAGCGGGACCGACGAGGAGAACGACCCGCCCCCCTCCGGAAACCACAATTTAAACAAATTTTTCGAAGACCTGACCTACAACTGCAATGAGATTCTTTCACTCCTGAGACCAAGCAAGACTCATAAAAGCGTCACTAAGGAGAATAGGGAGAGGGTACTGGTGATTGCCGATACAATCAAGAAGGCTACATCTCAAGCGCGGCGGGATGTAGCGAGGTGGACACCGCCGTCCCTGTCAACTGAAGCTGAAAACGGTCACGGCAGCAGCAGCACGCACGCCCAGGACTCGAACCGCAGCGAGACGACCGGCGCCGCCACGGAGACGGACATCAGAACAATAATACAAAACACTATCAAAACTGAATTCAATAAAATTAAAGAGGACTTGGAGCGCTCAGCGGCTGACGCACCAAAGGGAGCAGCACTCTCATACGCCGCCGCGGCGTCAGCGCCACCAACATCCAACCCCACACCAACATTCCAACCCAACAAACCTGCCATCATATTATCACCTAAAGACACAGTAAGCAGCTCTGCGGACACACTCGACGCGTGGAAGAGAAAAATCTCCTTCCGACACACCTCCTTCGCCCCGGCAAACACTAAATTCGTGTCGAACAATAAAGTACGCGTGGAGTTCGAGAGCCTCGAACAGCGCGATAAGGCGCTGTCAATGACTAACGACATCAACTCTGAAGTCACGGCGGAGTCATCCAGGGCGCTGTCGCCCATGGTGATCATAAAGGGCGTCTCCACCGATATTCCATACGATCAACTCACGGAAATAATCATAAACCAGAACCCCAACATAGCTCACGCCATGGAGAGCGAACAGGACTTCACTCTCCACTTTCAAAGAAATAACAGGAACCCCAAACTATACAACGCAATCTACATGACCACCCCGCAAGTTTTCAAGGAGATAATCACCACTCGTAAAATCAACATAGACCACCAAAAGGTGCACGCCTGCGAACACCTACCACTGCTGCAGTGCTACAAGTGCCTGCAGTATGGACACACTCGCAAGCGATGCACGTCAGAGCACACCACTTGCTCTCACTGCGCGGCCTCCGGACACGAGTACCGTAACTGTCCAGTATGGCAAGACGATTCAAGACTCAAATGCCACAATTGCACATCCCACGCGAATAAGAATAACATTAGAATTAATACGAAACATAGTGCCACCTCCGCCACGTGCCCTCGAATGTCAATGATGAGTATCAAAATCAAACAGAGAATTAACTATGGACCCTATGGGTAACAAACCTCACAATAAAAATCGCAATAATAATAAAAATAACTACCACTGCTTACAAATCAATGAAGGGCACGGGCGAAACGCCCACCAAGAGGTATTAGTGTACCTTAACGATAAAGACACCTCATGTGATTTCGTGTTTCTCACCGAACCGTACACATCTAATCAGAAAATTATTAAAACAATACCGGGATATACCACACACCAATTCCCGTCCGACGCGAGAGCTATCAAGGCCGCGATACTTGTCAAGAATACACGGATAAGCACATTAGGATACACCAAATATTCAGATTCACATATTGCAATAGCCCAGATCACGGAAAAAACAGGAGCAAAAATCTACCTAGTTTCCTTGTATATAGAGCCCAGGAACGACATCAATAACACCTTGAGAAAGCTGGAAGGGTTCTTGCAGGAGACAAGGGGATCCAAGCACATCATTGGAGGGGATTTCAACGGATGGCACACCTCGTGGGGATGCCAACACAACAACTCAAGAGGGCGGGAAATTGCGGACCTCGTGACCGCACATGGACTCAAAGTGTGCAACACTGGGCGCACCCCTACGTTCCAGACAATAACACACAGACAACACAGAGAGTCAATAGTCGACATCACCCTCGCAAGCAACACGCAACACAATAACCCAATCACAATCAGGAACTGGAAAGTCACTCCTGAGGTCTGCACTTCCTCGGACCACCATGCAATAACCTATGAAATGTCCACATCCAGCAACAAAACAGCCAAATGGAACCAAAAGAAAAAACTAAGCACGTTCAAATATAACACCAGCGGCGTAAAATGGGACCAAATAAAGGAAGACATTGAGAGAGAACTGAAGGAAAAGATGCCGGATATAGAAGATATAAACAACAGTGGAGAGGACCAAATTGACTGCACCATTGCACTCTTCACCGGCAACATAGAAAAAATGTGCGACGAATTACTAGATCGATCTGCAGGACCTCCACTAAAACCCCCATGGTGGAACGAAAACCTAAACACCCTAAAAAAGGAGGTTATTAGGGTACACCATGCGCTCAACAAAGCCGTTCGACGAAAGCTCCCGCTCATTGAACTCCTGAGAGAGAGAGACGCCCTAAGGGGAAGGTACTCTGACGAGTGCTGCACCGCGTCCTCCAGCGCCTTCCGAGACTTCTGCGAGCGGCAGGGGAAGGAGGATGTATGGTCAATTACTAACCGCATCATGCGAACTAAACCGGTCACGCAGCCACCTGCCACTATGACCCTACCCGATGGAACGCACACAAGGGACAGCAAGGAGACTGCTGACGCGCTCCTCAACCACTTCCACCCAGACGACACAGGAGATTCTCAGGCACAACAAACGCTACGACAGCTAACATCACAACCCCCCAACACCCCCAATGAACCACCTTTCACGACCGAGGAGGTACTGAGAACCCTGAACACAATCAGTCACAAAAAAGCACCTGGCTCTGACCACCTAACCGCCGACATATGTCTCCAAGTGACCAAAATCTTCCCAGAGACCGTAACTGCAATAATGAACAGATGCCTGCAAATAGGATACTTCCCCGACTACTGGAAGACTACCATCACCAAAATTATCCCCAAGCCAAACAAGGATGACTACACTAAACTGCAATCATTCAGACCAATAGGGCTGGTCAAGGTATTTGGTAAACTACTGGAAAAACTAATAATAAACAGACTAGTATACCATATGCAAATAAACAACCGAGCTGTCAACCGACAGTTCGGATTCAAGCTCCAGACTTCAACCACACACGCCATAAAGCACGCACTCAGACTAATAGAGGAGGGCAAGGAAAATGGCGAACAAGTACTAGCCATTTCTCTAGACATAAGAGCTGCATTTGACAACGCCTGGTGGCCCGCCATCTTTCAGCGTCTCAAACGAATCGCCTGTCCAGAAAACATCTACAGCATCCTACAGAGCTACGTCACCAACCGACAGGTACAGCTAGCGTTCGCCGACTACTTCGCCCAAAAAACCGTCTCGCGCGGATGCATCCAGGGATCAGTGGTCGGTCCGATACTCTGGAACCTCGTGCTGGACGATCTACTTGACAAAGAGCTACCGGCGGGATGCTATTCACAAGCTTACGCGGACGACGTCCTACTGATCTGCCGAGCAAAGACGGTCGCAGAACTGGAGGCCAAAACAAACCTGGCCATCGAGGGGATCGCTGAGTGGGGGGAAAGCGTAAAGCTGGACTTTGGAAAAGAAAAGACGCAAATGATGGCCTTCACAAAAGGCGCCTCTAGGGCCAGGGTGATTATGGATGGCGCGGCAGTGCCACTGGTCACTGAAATGAAGTACCTCGGAGTAATTATTGACAGCAAGCTGCTATTTGTACGACACGCCCTGCAAACCATCGAAAAGGCCAGGAAATTGTACTGCAGGCTGCAAATGTTCATACGCCCCACCTGGGGAGCGCACCCGGAAAACATTAGAACGATATATAAACAAGTGATTGAACCCATAATGACCTACGCCTCCTCCATATGGCAAAATGCTGTTAAACACCAATATATAAAAAACAAGTTACTCTCCCTACAGCGCCTAATAGCAATAAAAATAACGCATGCCTTCAGAACTATAAGCACGCCCCTTGCAGTCACCCTGGCACGGCTCACACCACTGCCTGCAAAAATAGAATACGCTGCCGAGCTGGAAAAATCCAGGATCCGGGGAGTATCTTCCCTGTTACCTGGGGATCTCAAAATTGAAAAACCGGTCTCCCCATCCGAAATGCTACATCCGGCACATAGGGAGGGCATCTCTTTCCGGGAGCTCCAAAACGAGGCTGAGGTTAAACGGGCCCTCGACGACCATCCGGAGGAATCGTGGATTTCCTACACTGACGGGAGTCGACACGACAACACTGTTGGAGCGGCTTTTGTCACTGAGGGACCTAATCGTATAAACACCACTACCAAAAAATTGAAGCTACATGACTGCTGCTCGGTGTACCAGGCCGAGCTTTTTGCGATATCACAGTGCCTTCAAAATCATCTTAATACAATCACACCGATACACAACCACAACCACACCACACACATAATTCTAACAGACAGCAAATCAGCCCTTCAGGAACTTGCCAACCCAAACAGCTACAATCCACTTGCAAACACAATTCATAAACTATTACATACACACAAACAACACTCACACACCCACTTTTACTGGATCAAGGCACACTGCGGTATCGCAGGAAACGAGCTTGCCGATGCGGCGGCTAAGGCTGCGGCCAACCTAAAGAAGACACCGGATTACAAAACAATACCAATATCCAACATAAAGTATAGATTAAAACAGATTGCACAGCATGCGGCTGAACGACTATATAATTCGCCCAACAATTGCCTCTACACAAAGAGGATCTTTACCGATCACGAAACAATAAACAAATACCTAAACGACTACAGTCTAACTTTTGAGACTACTCAATTCATTTCAAATCACGGTTTTCACAAAGAATACCTTTATAGATTCAAAATAACGAACAACGACCACTGCCCGTGTGACGACACATCGACGCAGTCCACACAGCACCTAATTAACGACTGCCCCAGATTCAACTCTAAAAGACTCGAATACGAGATAACTTGCACCATGCTAAACATTAACCAAAGCAACCTAGAAGAAGTCCTCTCCAAACAGACAACAGCAGAGGCCTTCCACAGCTTCTACAAGCACATTGTTAAAAGACTGAAAAAGTTCAACGGAACATAATACTACATACTTCCTTTTCTCTACTATCGCACTATTACTATGTTTCACATATTTTCACTTAAATATATACCTTTAAAATATATACATATATAAAATATATACATATATAAAATATATATAAACATAACCCAACTCACCTCTGCTTGCTGAGCCAACAACCGGTGTTCGCTCAGCAAGCAGCGGCAGTTGCCCTTCCTCAATATCCACTCCATCCCCACGCCTTTTGCTCACAACAATCTGCACACTAAAATTTACCCCACACAATAGGTAAACTACACAACAAAACCCAACTCTCAAACAATAACTCACCTTACCCATTCACCCAACTCTAAATTAAATCACTTCCAAGGGCAACGTGTAAACCGTTAGCACTGCGCTCTTGGATCACACAACTCTGCACAGGGTGGTGGTTTTAGTCCGTAGGCGACTGGGCAACATCCCCAGTCGAGTCGGGCATGCTACGGGACCGGGCCGTAGTATCCAATGAGGATCTCCACCACCCACGTAAAAAAAAAAAAAAAAAAAAACCTAACCTAACCTAACCTAACCTAACCTAACCTAACCTAACCTAACCTAACCTAACCTAACCTAACCTAACCTAACCTAACCTAACCTAACCTAACCTAACCTAACCTAACCTAACCTAACCTAACCTAACCTAACCGTACCTCGGAGTAATTATTGACAGCAAGCTGCTATTTGTACGACACGCCCTGCAAACCATCGAAAAGGCCAGGAAATTGTACTGCAGGCTGCAAATGTTCATACGCCCCACCTGGGGAGCGCACCCGGAAAACATTAGAACGATATATAAACAAGTGATTGAACCCATAATGACCTACGCCTCCTCCATATGGCAAAATGCTGTTAAACACCAATATATAAAAAACAAGTTACTCTCCCTACAGCGCCTAATAGCAATAAAAATAACGCATGCCTTCAGAACTATAAGCACGCCCCTTGCAGTCACCCTGGCACGGCTCACACCACTGCCTGCAAAAATAGAATACGCTGCCGAGCTGGAAAAATCCAGGATCCGGGGAGTATCTTCCCTGTTACCTGGGGATCTCAAAATTGAAAAACCGGTCTCCCCATCCGAAATGCTACATCCGGCACATAGGGAGGGCATCTCTTTCCGGGAGCTCCAAAACGAGGCTGAGGTTAAACGGGCCCTCGACGACCATCCGGAGGAATCGTGGATTTCCTACACTGACGGGAGTCGACACGACAACACTGTTGGAGCGGCTTTTGTCACTGAGGGACCTAATCGTATAAACACCACTACCAAAAAATTGAAGCTACATGACTGCTGCTCGGTGTACCAGGCCGAGCTTTTTGCGATATCACAGTGCCTTCAAAATCATCTTAATACAATCATAGAGGCGGCGGCACGCGACTGATGGCCCCCCTACGTTGGGCAGCAGCCGCCCCAAAGCCGGCAGTGAGAGATCCCCACCAATAGCCGCAGACAGGGCAGCGCGAGGCTCCGCCCATGCTGGGCACTCTTCACGCGTGTGCTTGGCCGTGTCTACGGCTCCTCCCCTACAGTGGTGACATGCCGACGTTGGTTCCCTACCCACCACCTCACACAGGTACTTGCCGAAGCATCCATGCCCCGTCAAAAGCTGTGTGAGGTGGAACGTGGGTGCACCATAGTTGCGATCGACCCATTCTTTAAGGACAGGCCGAACAGCATCCACCAGGTCCCGGCTAGCTCCCGGGATCTCCAGTCGCTCCGACCATTTCTGGTAGAGGACAAGGCGTGACTCCTCCCGCCACTGGTGCACCTCCCTCGGCGCAGGCCAGTTATCCGCCCTCCTCGCTTCCTGCAACCGCCAATATATCTCTGACTGCAACTCCGCTTCGAGGTCCCAGGGCGGGCTACCCGCCAGCAAGCAAGCAGCCACGCACGACACTGTGCGGTACGCCCTTGCCACTCTGAGCGCTATGACCCGCTGCGGTCGACGCAATTGAGCAACACTTGGAGCGCTCAGAGTGCCCGCCCATATAGGCGCTCCATAGAGCGCCATCGAACGCACCACGCCAGTATACAAACGACGGCATGCACTTCCTGGCCCTCCTAAATTCGGAAGTACCCGCCCAAGCGCTGCGGCCGCAGCCACCAACTTTGGAGACAAACGCCTAACTCCTAAACCTAACCTAACCTAACCTTTTTTTTTTTTTTTTTTTTTTTTTTTTTTTTTTTTTTTTTTTTTTTTTTTTTAAGCGGGGAAAATGCTTTTCGCATACCACCAGGGTGTGGGGATGGACCCTGGTGGTTATGTGGGACTCCCATGACGGCTGATGAGGCCTATGGTTTACCCACTAAAAACCCCTCTATTTGCCGCCTCTACGCTAGAAAGCGAGGCCACGGGAACGCCCTGGGCACACTTCCGCAACCTTGCCAGCGGCTGTCCGCACTGCGGACTCAACTCCGGGGAAGCAATTTCCCCCTACCTCTGCAAAGGGGCGCACCGAGAGACGGCACGCCCACCACTCAGGGACCTTTGTGTAGGCGACAGACATCCCCGTGCCCGTCGCCCACAGGTACCCTTATGGGGGAAATCGGCGGTCGTAGGCCAACCGCCGTCGCCCCACGCGTTTGCGGCGCATCGGTTGGGAGGCCGGATTGTCCTCCCTCATACGCTCCGCTGCCTCCTTCTGCGTCATCACGTCCTCGCAGAAGGAAGCCGCCGCCTTCCACGACCTGTCGCTCCCCACCATGGCTTCCACCACGGCGGGCAGGGAGAGGTCATGCCCCACCACGGCCACGAGTGTGGCCCGCTGCTCTGCCCAAGCTGGGCACACCGCCAGCGTGTGCTGCGCCGTATCTTCGGCGTCGCCGCACTCATGGCATTCCGCTGTCGGTTCCCGTCCCGCCACCCTGCACAGATATCTCCCGAAACAGCCATGCCCCGAGAGAATCTGCGCAAGGTGAAATGAGAGAAACCCCCCCTTCCTTCCGACCCATCTTTCCAGGACGGGCCGGATTGCTCCGACCTAACCTAACCTAACCTAACCTTTTTTTTTTTTTTTTTTTTTTTTTTTGACGCTGGGGAAATGTGTTTGCACATACCCCCCGGCCCGGGGAAGGCCATAGTGGGGGGTTATGTGGGGATCTCTCCTTCCGCAACCCCCTCCGCATAAGGTGGAGGGAGGGGAGGAGCCTACCCACTAAAACCCCAGCGGCGTCATCCTCTCCTGCCGTTAAGGGGACCGTCATGGGATGCAGCATTTCTTACCACGACGACCCCCGGCGGCCCTGGCTGCTACGCCAGGACACCCGCGCCAAGGGAGGGGAAGGTCAGAGACGCTTGACCTTCCCCCCAGACGTGTAGGGCCATGTGCAATGTGGGCCCCCAACCCACTGGCCCTACTGGGGGAAGACGCGGCCCGCGGCAGCAAACCGCGCACGCCTTCGACCCCTCCGTCTGCGCCGGAGCGGGAGTGCGTCCGCACTTTCCTCGCGCTCCCGCTCCGCGGCCTCCTTCTGCGATATGACGACTTCGCAGAAGGCGGCAACCTAACCTAACCTAACCTAACCTAACCTAACCTAACCTAACCTTTTTTTTTTTTTTTTTTTACTTGGGGAAATGCCTTTACGCATCCCACCTAGCCGAGGTACTAGGATGGGTATGACGGGCTCCCGGGAGCCCCCGGACTACCGTCTAAAACCACCAAGGTATGCCCTCTCTGCCGTGTAGTAGGGGCGTCATGGGATCGCGAACATTTCACCACGACGCCCCTCGGCAGCAGCCGCAGCTGCCCTCACTACTGAGGCAAAAGCCCCCCCTCTCGTCGTAAGCGTGCAGGGCGACACCACACGCTTCCCGACCCGACTAAAGGACCTCTACGCCGGGAGAGGGTGATAGACCTCGGATTCACCCTCTCAGGTCCCCTTGTAACTTTTTATAGAGGTTTTCTCCCTCGCAGCCACAACTCGGCCCCGGCCTGGCAGTCGCAGCCCCCACGCCTAACATGAATCCTCTGATAGCAGAGGATTTGTCAGGGTTCCGGGTCCGTTATTTATTATAGAGGCAAACGGCAATGGCCTCTCCCTCAAGCCGCACCTGGGGAATCTTACGATTTCCTGGGCGGAACCCCCTGATCCCCCCCGTGTCGGGTTATTGGTAACACCAGCAAGCGATAACTTAGGGTTCACTAAATTATCACTTGCCGTTGTCTCCAGGGCGCACCGGCCAAGACACTACCCATTCCTGCGGATCAACCGAATCAAGAGGAATCGGTAGAGTCCAGACACTCGAGGAGGTTACCCGACCTAGCACCCCAACCTTTTTTTTTTTTTTTTTTTTTTTTACTTGGGGAAATGCCTTTACGCATCCCACCTAGCCGAGGAACTAGGATGGGTATGACGGGCTCCCGGGAACCCCCCGGACTACCGTCTAAAACCACCAAGGTATGCCCTCTCTGCCGTGTAGTAGGGGCGTCATGGGATCGCGAACATTTCACCACGACGCCCCTCGGCAACAGCCGCAGCTGCCCTCACTACTGAGGCACAAGCCCCCCCTCCCGTCGTAAGCGTGCAGGGCGACACCACACGCTTCCCGACCCGACCAAAGGACCTCTGCGCCGGGAGAGGGTGATAGACCTCGGATTCACCCTCTCAGGTCCCCTTGTAACTTTTTATAGAGGTTTTCTCCCTCGCAGCCACAACTCGGCCCCGGCCTGACGGTTGCAGCCCCCGCGCCTAACATGAATCCTCTGATAGCAGAGGATTTGTCAGGGTTCCGGGTCCGTTATTTATTATAGAGGCAAACGGCAATGGCCTCTCCCTCAAGCCGCACCTGGGGAATCTTGCGATTCCCTGGGCGGAACCCCCCGACCCCCCCGTGTCGAGTTATTGGTAACACCAGCAAGCGATAACTTAGGGTTCACTAAATTATCACTTGCCGTTGTCTCCAGGGCGCACCGGCCAAGACACTACCCATTCCTGCGGATCAACCGAATCAAGAGGAATCGGTAGAGTCCAGACACTCGAGGAGGTTACCCGACCTAGCACCCCACCTAGCACCCCAACCTAACCTAACCTAACTTTTTTTTTTTTTTTTTTTTTTTTTTTTTTTTTTTTTTTTTTTTTTTTTTTTTTTTTTTTTTTTTTTTTTTACTTGGGGAAATGCCTTTACGCATCCCACCTAGCCGAGGTACTAGGATGGGTATGACGGGCTCCCGGGAACCCCCCGGACTACCGTCTAAAACCACCAAGGTATGCCCTCTCTGCCGTGTAGTAGGGGCGTCATGGGATCGCGAACATTTCACCACGACGCCCCTCGGCAACAGCCGCAGCTGCCCTCACTACTGAGGCAAAAGCCCCCCCTCTCGTCGTAAGCGTGCAGGGCGACACCACACGCTTCCCGACCCGACTAAAGGACCTCTACGCCGGGAGAGGGTGATAGACCTCGGATTCACCCTCTCAGGTCCCCTTGTAACTTTTTATAGAGGTTTTCTCCCTCGCAGCCACAACTCGGCCCCGGCCTGGCAGTCGCAGCCCCCGCGCCTAACATGAATCCTCTGATAGCAGAGGATTTGTCAGGGTTCCGGGTCCGTTATTTATTATAGAGGCAAACGGCAATGGCCTCTCCCTCAAGCCGCACCTGGGGAATCTTACGATTCCCTGGGCGGAACCCCCCGATCCCCCCCGTATCGGGTTATTGGTAACACCAGCAAGCGATAACTTAGGGTTCACTAAATTATCACTTGCCGTTGTCTCCAGGGCGCACCGGCCAAGACACTACCCATTCCTGCGGATCAACCGAATCAAGAGGAATCGGTAGAGTCCAGACACTCGAGGAGGTTACCCGACCTAGCACCCCAACCTAACCTAACCTAACCTAACCTAACCTAACCTAACCTAACTAAAACTACCCGCGTGATCCTTGCCTCAGCCAGTGCTGGAAGGCCGGGAGAGAAACATGCTTCTCCCGTTTGGTGTCTGCGGGGTGCTCTAGTCAGGCATGGCGATGCTGTGTGTCTACAGCCTTTCCGTGCTTGACCGTCGCCCGATTTCTTACGCTAATGAGTCGTGTTTTGGGTGGGGGATTTCTGATGCATGCATGACTTATGAACTACGGGCTTCCTTTCTTTTGCCCGCCGATGGGAGGGTGGGTCGGAGTTCTTTTGGGACCGCTGGTGTGGCTATTGATACCATCTTGACGGGGGGGCTAGGTCATCATATTTAAAAACTAAAAACTATATCTACTTAAGCTAATAAATTTAATATAGTCATTTAGTTAGATAAATTCTCAATAATAATTACATTAGTTTTTGTTTGTCATTTTGTACAATACAATTAGTAGGTGTATATATATTTCTTTGTTTCTATAGATATATATTAAAAATGTTATTCCATTACAATTACTTTATTTTCATTCTTATGGGGTCTTTGTTTTTTGCCACCATGTTCTTTTTCTTTCCCCTCCTTTCTTTTCTTTTTTTCTCACATTCTTATTTCCTATCATTATTATTTAGTGACATTCTTTCATTTCTTTGTAATTATGTACATTTTTCATACTGGCCACCTCTGTTTTTATAAACAGCTAAAACCGACCCATCCGACATTTTTCCCGAGGACAAGCCAACCCTGTGCAGCCTATTCTCCTATTTTTCCAAAAACTGGCGGGGCCAAACGGTTGGGCGCGACACGCCCACACAGCGCCACACGTGAAGGGGGGGGGGGGGGGGTTGGGAGGGGAGGGGTCGGTTGGGATGGGGGGGTTTGGGTGGGGCCACCGGTCGCCACGGCTCGCAACCAGTCAACACCGGTCGCCACGGCTCGCCACCAGTCGACACCGGTCGCCACGGCTCGCTATTAGTCGACACTGGTCGCCACGGCTCTCCACCAGTCGACACCGGTCGCCACGGCTCGCCTCCTGTTGCCACCGGTCGCCACGGCTCGCCACCAGTCGACACCGGTCGCCACGGCTCGCTATTAGTCGACACTGGTCGCCACGGCTCTCCACCAGTCGACACCGGTCGCCACGGCTCGCCTCCTGTTGCCACCGGTCGCCACGGCTCGCTACCAGTCGACACTGGTCGCCACGGCTCTCCACCAGTCGACACCGGTCGCCACGGCTCGCCACCTGTTGCCACCGGTTGCCACGGCTCGCCACCAGTCGACACCGGTCGCCACGGCTCGTCACCAGGCGGCAACAGTCGCCACGGCTCGCTACCAGTCGACACCGGTCGCCACGGCTCGCCACCTGTTGCCACCGGTTGCCACGGCTCGCCACCAGTCGACACCGGTCGCCACGGCTCGTCACCAGGCGGCAACAGTCGCCACGGCTCGCTACCAGATAGATAGATTAGATATGACAACCAAGTAATTTTATCTAACCACATACATTTTTATATATAGATATAGGTAAAATGTCTCAAATGTAAAAAAAAAAAAAAAAAAAATTTAAACTGTTTATTGCAGTAATTTAATTGTTACAAGTTTGTCTACTAATTGCTTAGCGCAATCTCAATTTTTCGAGATTATTTGCTAAGCTTATTATTATTTATTGATTATTTCTAAGTTTAATCTATATAACTTAACTTATTTATATAATATGAGTATAAGTGTTCGCATAACAATATTTATTTATTTATTCTATTATTTTACTTATCACACATGATTTTACAAACATTTGATCTTCTGTGGTTTATTCGCTATAATACCTATAACCTCACTGGGTAAACTATTTAGGATATGCGGTAAGTGACTGGACCATACTCTTTGTCCATATAATGTTAGTACTTTTTGGTACAGTGAAGTTCTTACTTTTTTCTAGTACACGAAATGTAGCGGGTCTTTTATACCTAATTAGTTTATCCAGGTTATGGCTATATTCTATTATAACGGCCATTTTGGCTTTATCAAATACATTTAATACTTTACAGTGCTGGAATAATTTATCATAATTACTTTTAAACTGGTATTTAATTTTAAGTGGTACAATGGTTTTCAACATTCCTATTTGTATATTGTATATTCGCTGTAGGTAAGTTTTATAGGTTCTTCCATAACAAGATATTCCATAATTTATTATCGAGTCAGCCATGGCCATATACAATAGTCGAAGTGTATTATAAGGCATTTTATATTTAAGTATGCTTAAGTTGCTTAGAATGGCTCTTAGTCTCTTGCATACGTTATCTATATGAGGGCCCCAGTTAAACTTGCTATCAATTACTAGACCAAGGTAGATATGCTGATTTACTACGTCCAGAGGTTTACAGTTGCACTTGCAACGCGAGTTCAAGTCATGTAGGCATGAGTGTTCGTGTGCTATAATTTTGGGAACTGTACTTGTTTTGAGATAAGGTGAGTGGATATGAATTATCTTAGTTTTTTGGTAGTTTATGGATAGCCCGGCATCGTGCGACCATCTGCATAATGCATCGAACTCGCGCTGCATACTACATTCAGCCTCATTAATATTAGAATCAGCTGTTATTAAACATGTATCATCAGCGAACTGGTACACAGATGCCTCCCTAAATATGTTGCACATATCATTGGCATAGATTAGGTATTCGGTTGGGCCGATTATAGAGCTTTGAGCTGTGCCATGTAGAGACTGGTGTCGCTCACTTTGCTCTCAGGCGATGCTAACCGAGCTGTATCTATTTTTGTGATAGCTTTTTATCAAATTCAGGGTGGGCCCCTGTATACCATTTTGCTGTAATTTATTATACAACTTTTCATGATCTAGGGTGTCAAATGCCTTGCTGAAGTCAATCATAACTGTCAATACGTGTTTCCTGTCATTTATGTGTTTGTTTACTTCATCTGTGAATTGAGCTAGGAGTTGGGTGGTATTTTTTCCTTTTTGGAATCCATACTGCTTCTCATGTATTATACCGTTGCCCGACAGCAAGTCATTGATTGATTTACCTAGGAATTTTTCAATTAATTTATCTATCACGGGAAGTGTTGTGATTGGCCTATAGTTGTTCGTGTCAGTAAGACTACCTTTTTTATGTATTGGTCTGATTAGTCCTATTTTTAGTTTGTCTGGATATATGGAATGCTCAATACACTGGTTTATAAGGTGGGTAAGTACAGGTGATATATTTTTATTCATAAGTTTTATATCTCTAGCTCTTATTCTGTCATAACCTGCACTCTTTTTTTCCTTTAAGTTGCTAATTATTCTAGACGTTGTCTCACTATTTATTTTATTTATTTTTAGAGTAAGTGTTAGGGTGTTTTGATAGGTGCTTTCGTCAAGCAACGGTACACTCCATGAGTTCAGTATTTTTAGCACATTATTTTCGAAGTCTTTGGAAAACTTATTGCACAGGGCACTTACTTGCATTTTGAATGACTTCAGCAGGACACATTCACTTTTCCTGTTTACCAAATTTTATTTGAATTCTGGTATAATAAGATGTTACAATTTAAAGTGTTAATTAGTTAAATATTCAATTAGTTGGTTGTAAATGTTATTAAACATAATTAACAACCACTATAATAAACATAAGTATTTGCATGCTGTTGACAACAGCTGAGAGAACATGGAACAATAGTGTTTTTACTCTAAGGCATGTAACGTTAGCCTTTTTCTGCAAACAAATTATATTATTATCATTATTTAACACATTCGGTTGGTAACAATCATTGCCGATGTTAGCCTAAATCTAACGACTTGGACAAGGAGCAATGTAAGACCGTTAAGAGTACCGGTTTAAATATTCATTATCAGCTCTATAAATCGCTGTACGTTGTACTTTAAATAAACTAACCTCGTATACTAAACTGCATGACGAGTCTGGAATTTCTTGACGTAATGCATAATTATAATTATGCTTGTCCCTTTTTAAGTAGGTACTTGTGACTTTAATGGGTTATTTTTATTTTCCTTTTGCTATAGGAGTGCATGTCGAACCAACAACAACCTATATTATCCCCATACCCTTTTTATTTTTTAGTAAAAGTACTTTTAGTACTTACTTTTATCCTCGTCGCCACATGTAGTATTCACTTCTTTGCCGATTCTAAAGGTATATCTGTATAGCTTGGCTAGCCAGTGCACCACCACTCCCGGCAACGGTCGGACCACGACTGCTGTCATCGTGACGTATGCGCACTAGATAAGCACAGATACACTACAAGTAATATATTTACATCCTTTGTTGGCGATACAAGAAATTCAGAATTATTAAAGCGAATTAAGAACGAATGCAGTCGTCATTAGATCTGATCAATTTAATAATGGAGCTGGTTTTGACCTGTGAATATTGAGCAGCTGAGTCTAAGTGCATGCGTGGAGACAAATACTGGACCCATAACGCTTAGTGTACTATGATTACAAGTATAGGGTATCCCTGATGATGTTTCAAAATTAATTTAATACAATATTTCTATAATGGATTGGATTTTGTTTTGCTGGATCGGATTAAATCAAATTACATGTATTACATACTATCCTGACCGGTTTCGGCCTCGGCGACTGCCTCGACTCCGACGTTGATGTAGTTCAGAGCATATGAACGTAGACGATCTTATTTACGAAGGTTTTAGAAGTATTATGTGTACTCGGTCTCTCGGTCTTCGTTACATGTATTATTGGTGTGCCATAGGGGTTGGCTTCCATGCGTGTACATTGCAATACATGTGTGATCTAGCGGAAGATTAATAAATTGGTTTTCCTCCAGTGGGAGGAGTCAGAATGTTATCATTTATAATATAATGTATACAGAGGGATATACATGGCTTGCCGGGTTTCTTACGCCGCGTTTTCTCGTGGCGGAGGTTCATTTTAACAACCGGTGGTATTTACAGGATGAATACCGTCAAGGAACCAGTGGCGGTGCGTGAAAATTTACGATGGGCAACCCGGAACATAAAAAGTTATGAAAAAGTTTAGAGTATATAACTATAGGCTTGCCTAAAAATAAATTTTAGCCAAGCCGGTGGGAATCGGCTTGTATGGGCGCTCCGCCACTGCAAGGAACATAATATTTAAATGCCTGCTTTAAAAAATGCTTTATTGTGTGTGTAACGAAAGAATTCTGTTTCGAATATGAACATAAGTAAAAAAATAAAAAATTGATTTTTTTATAAAGTAGCCCATGAAATTAATCTTTTATTCACACACTTCAAAAAATGAAGACTAAGAAGTATACAATAAAAATTAAACTGAATAAGGTGAAAATAAGACTATATTGTCATAGAGAATAATACAATGAAGACTAAAGCCGGGTCCGCTTGTTACATACTTGCATAACCAGCGACCGCCCAAGTGGCCATGCAGGTGGTGCCGACTCAGCATTTCGCAACACCATGCAGGTGGTGCCGACTCAGGATTTCGCAACACCATGCAGGTGGTGCCGACTCAGCATTTCGCAACACCATGCAGGTGGTGCCGACTCAGCATTTCGCAACACCATGCTCCGTTTCCCAAAAATACTAAAGTGTTCGTCACTCTTGTTGGATCTCACATCGACCATGAGGCACCTGTACATAGTTAATTTTAATTGATTTATTTTAATCTTTTTGTAATTCCAACATTAAAGCGTTTACACGCATCTGGTCAGAAACGCAAAATACCAGTTAGACAAAAGGCCAGAAACGTAAAAAGCCAGAAACGCAAAACGCCAGAAACGTAAAAAGCCAGAAACGCAAAAAGTCAGAAACGCAAAACGCCAGAAACGCAAAAAGCCAGAAACGCAAAAAGCCAGATTCTTAAGGCGGGGTAGGCTTACAGAGCCGCATTTTTGAGTTTTTGAAAACCATCTCAGACCTAGAAAATTGGGTTAAAAAATCTGAAAAAAAATATATGTATTACTTAAGGATCTAGACTAGTCAAAGTCGTATTCAGTTACACGATCCAATGAACTTCACTCGATAGAAAAAAATCCCAAAGTTACTTCTTTTTGTAAAGTTTTTAATATTGTGACTAAACTATTGATATTTTAAATAACATTTTTGTACTAAACTAAAGCCATTAAATATTTATAGACAAATTCGTAGAATTTGAATGGATAAAATTATTGTCTTAATTACTATGTTTAAATACCTACAAAATGCGCGAGCGCGGAGGCTCAGTAGGCCCGATCAGTCGCGTGCTGGCGCTTACGGACGACGGATCTGTGTCAGTTTTATCCGCGACGAATTCATTATAAGTGTTGCAAGTTATTTATCATGGGCAATAAACAACGCAAACGAAAAAAGTCGTGCAAAGCCATAAAAAGAATATACTCCAAAGATATGTGAAAAAGTAAGTAAATGTTTAAATAATTTGGTCTAAAACATATTGAAATTAAAATAAATTAAGTTAGATTTAAATATATTTCCATCTCTGATTGGTAGGTGATTTGTAAAAATATTATGCCTAAAATTACGGTCATAGTGCCACAGTATAAAAATATCAGTATAACAACTGAAGCTACGATTTTTGATAATCCGTATTTTCGCAACCATATTACTAATATTTGTAAAAAGCTTACAGAAATCTTGGGTTTGTGCTAAGGACGGTAAAAGGATTCACACATATGAAGGCCATAGCTACATTGTACAATGCCTTAGTGCGGAGTCAGCTAGAATGCAATGCGGAAATATGGGCTCCTCACGAAGCTAAGTACACTCTCATGTTGGAGCGAATACAAAATAAATATATTAGGTATATGTATATGAGGCAATACGGGGTGTACCCTTTTTATCCCTTAAAGTAGCCTACATTGTTTATTTTAGGTATGGTTGGATATACTGAACTTAAAGTTAGAAGGGACCTCGCCCTCGCTACCTATATCTTTAAAATAGTTCGAGGAAAGGTATACAATGCGGAGATATTGAAAAGGGTAGGTATATGCGTTCCTTGCAGTGTGGGGCGCCGGCGGCGGCCGATGCTGCTGTAGGTACCGCATGCGCGCACGCAGCTGCTGCGTGAGGCGCCAATGACGCTCGCGCTGCGCACTCTGAACCTCAAAGGGACTGATCTAGATCTGTTCTTCTGTACACTGGGTGAATTTGTTTAAAATTTGTTTTTGTAAATAATTAGTTATAAGGTGTATCAAATATTATATTGAACTATCTAGAAAATTAAACAAATTCCACCTTGTATATCATGATTCATGATCATGTTCAATGGAAAACAATAATCTACATTTTGATACGGGTTTGTACAGCGATAAACAGAATATTGATGGTTTGTGACCAATATTTAACTGCTATGCTGAGACGTGTAAAGGCAAGGCGCTGGTCGGCCTCGTCCAGCATGCTGGGCAGCGCGCGCTAGACGCGGATGTGGAAGGTGGAGAGGAAGTCGGGCGCGCGCACGACAACGTGCTCAAAGTCCATGAAGGAGAGGCGCTGGTCGGCGTCGAGGTCGGCCTCGTCCAGCACGCTGGCCACCACGTCCTGCAGCTCGCGCGCGGTCAGCTGCCCGCGCGTCAGCAGCCGCGCCGCCTGCAGCAGGTCGCCGCGGCCGATGTACATGTCGTCGTCGAGGTCGTAGATGCGGAACGCGTACCTGCGTCACACAACACACGAAGCTTCACTCACCCGCAAAACACTACAAGCAAACCTGCACAGCGGGATCACAACATTATACTAAGTGTTCCAAATTGGAAGTTGGACAATCGTGTCGCTCTCAGTTTTAATAAGCCCGTAAATCTTGACCTCCAATAACTGTAAGTATATGTTTTGATTAATCATAGGTACTATGTACCTATGTAAGTACTTTTCTGTGTATTCCAAACAATTGACTTAAAAAACCAACTTTAAACCGACTTCAATTCAGTACATCGTGTTGATTATCACAGAAAAAAACCCAAGTCGCTGTGTGTGGGCTGATAATATTTGAGGAGTTCCGTCGATTCCTCAAGGATCTCAGAATTAACACTTCATTAGTTGCTACTTCAACGGAATTTAACGGCCTCCGTTAGCCTAGTTGGTAGTGACCCTGCCTACGAAGCAAGAGGTCCTGGGTTCGAATCCCGGTAAGGGCATTTATTTGTGTGATGAGCTCGAATATTTGTTCCTGAGTCATGGATGTTTTCTATGTATTTAAGTATTTATTTCTCTATATAAGTATCCATATCGTCGTCTAGTACCCATAGTACAAGCTTTGCTTAGTTTGGGACTAGGTTGATTTGTGTAAGATTGTCCGCAAATATTATTATTATTATTATGTATGTCTTTCCCGCTCACGGGACAATGATGTCCCGGACCTTTGGGAGGCGTGCGTGGGGCTAGGTAACTACAAAGTACCAACTGAGCCAACACGTAGAGGCCCTTTTGACAATTTAATGAAATGCAAGGAGTACACCGAGCGGATGCTGTCCCTGCCCGTGTCATGGGACGCACACAGAGACAGCACCCGCTGGGGTGTATAGGGACTATTTCTGGTTGATGGAATCTAAAGAAAACGGGTTATTGGGTGAAAATTATGGACTAGTGGCTGGGCTATTGGGTGAAACATCGGACGCCTGCCTAATAAACTGTCTCATTTTTTATCTCTGGCAGACGGTGACTTGCCAACTGCTAGATGGGCCCCTATTAATAGCGACATTAAAAAATGGCCTAAGGGCAACACCAGTCAGAGAGGCTGGGGGGGTAGAGAGGTGGCACTGGACTTTAAACATATAGCCAACTCGCCACTTATCTACCCTCGAGCAACAGCTCTTGCGACTCCACTCTGGACAGCCAGTTAAGGCAAGCCAGAGGTGGGGGGCCTGTCCAACCAACCACTCGATCGGCTCAGCCTGACCACAGGACACCCCCAGGAGCACTCAGGTACGTAGGGTCGCTACTCCCTAACAGCCCGCCACAAGCTGCCTTACGTTGACTGATTGCACCAGAAATCTGGTGGGCGATGGGGCCGTCACATCCCTACGCCATTATTATTATTATTATCACGAATATTTGTTCCTGAGTTATGGATGTTATATATGTATATAAGTATCTAATATGTATTTATCTATTATATATATCGTCGCCTAGTACCCACAACACAAGCCTTATTGAGCTTACCGTGGGCCTAGGTTGATTTGTGTAAGATTGTCCCGTAATCTTTGACGTACTGTGGTCTTCATCATCAGTTCCACTTCACCAAAATGGCGATTTCCGAGGGTAAATACACGAGTTATAGTTTATAATAGAAAATACCGAAATTACTACACGCGTGCCTATACAATTTGAGATGTGCCCTCAATTTACCTGGACTCCCATTATCAGATCCTGATTTAGTGACAATGGGACCACCTTAGGAGTATACTCTTTCAATTAAAAAAAGAATTTTGGAAATCGGTCCACAATTGACGGAGAAAACGGTGAGCATACATAAAAAACAAAAAAAAAATACATACAGTGGAACATATAACCTCCTTTTTTGTAGTCGGTAAAAAAATAAACGATTGTGTAACGAGGTCGCGTAGAGGTTTTTAGCCAATTTTGATTACTTGGAAGTCACCAGAGAAATAAATTGTACGAGTACAGACAATACATTGTGGTACTTAATAACCACTTCAACCGTGTCTGTTTAATAATTGAAGCTATGAAACTGTGGGACTTGCTTTCGTATGCCGGACCGACAGACGCGATGAATCAACTCTAATGAATGAAGCTACGTGATAGTTTATCATCAGTCTACTGTGAAACTCGGGGCTAAAGAACTTGTACTATTACTTATTCTGTGGCTAAAGTAAAAATAGTCACGTGTCCTAAGGTCGCTAATAAAGTCAGACGATCACTGATCTCGCCCGAATGGTATTTAAACGAGACGAACGAGGGTCCTCCGTCGGTGTCAGTCTCCAAATAGAGTGGGTTGCTCCAAACGCTGAAGTCCCTTTGAAAGTGATTTGACAGGCGTTGTCAGACGTCGTCTCGATAAACTTCACTATTTCGTAGACTTGACCGGCATCTACTCGGCAAGTTCAAAGTCAGAACAAAGCGTTGGACGGGGACGGTATTGCTTAATTAAAATGTGTGTTTGGAGCATCTTATACACATACAGAATACGTGGCGTGTAGGCCTTCACGCACAGGTCGCATACGTTTTATTTACGCGACAAGGCGACAAAAAATATAAACCTAACCCAATCCCATCAGGTACCTACCCATTTGAGCCGTTAGAGCGTGTTGGATACAATTACAAATACTTTATTCATAATAACACCAAGTTAGACAAACCAGATACGTTAGAGCGTGTTGGATAGTTAGACAAGCCAGATACGATGACAGTGCAACAAGGGACATAGCTTCAAAAAAAGGGACCATGTCTACCTACCTATAGATTTTAACTTCTTACTAGTTCGCTTGGAGCTTGATTATTGTGTTGTAACAAACAGACGGGGCGTGTGCCGCCTAATATTTGTATCAGTATAAACTATGACTAGTAATGAATGATAAAGGTGTTACCAAGCTTTGATGTCGCGCGGGGCGGCCTCGCTGAAGACGGACATCATGTCGAGGAAGTCCTCGAAGCTGAGGTTACCGGAGCCGTCGTGCGAGAACACCTGGCAGATGCGCCGCTTGAACGGGTTCTCCTGGAACACAAGTTGCTATCGTAAGCTTGTGCTTGTTGCATCGAAGGGACCTCATTTAAGGTAATTAAAGGTATTTAGGGGACAGGAAAAAATGTATAAGAGCTGTTTGTGGTATTCAACAAACAGACTCATGTAAACCACTGTTTATAAAGTTTCACATACTGACAGTTCCGTGCCTATACATTTATGAAGTAGCTTTATATGTAAAAACAAATAGTAATCAATTCCTTAGTTTAAATAGTGCACGTCAACGAGGTAAATTAGACACCAGACCAATGAAGACCGCCTTACTCGGAAAAAGTGTGTTTGGCATGGCACCCAGAATTTTTAATAATTTACACAAAGCCATACTACAGATAGATAATGTAATTAAATTCAAAAAAAGAGCTACACTTATTTGACGAATAAATTGTATTATTCTATAAAAGAATATTTAGTTGGCATACTTTTGACTAATTAATCACGCAACTCACGCAAGACATTATTTGGTTTTTGATAAATTGCATATATGCAATTTGAAATTACGATTTATTACAATTAATATTATTTATTTTTTAGGTATTTGCCATTTAATTATTATGTATAATTTTGATCATACTGATGTCGTAATTTTAATTTTAACTGAATTTGGTATGCCTTGTGGCAAAACACAGTGAGACATGTTTGTTTGATACCCTACCATACCTTGTACACCTGTGTTTGACGAATAAACTATTTGAATTGAATTTATATTGAATTGAATTAAGGACGCTGGTGTCCCAAAGTATGGTTTTTGGCCCAATCGTGTCACGTTACATAACATAACCATGCATTTTGGAGTACATATTAAACTTTTTTAGGGCTGTAATCTCATCTCCTTATTAAGCATAACAGCACTAAACCTAAAGATCTTGTTTACACGAATCGATCGATCGTGATGATTTGTGGTTGTTGCCGTTGTACAGAAAACCCATTTCAAATGTGTGTTTAATGTCTAGCCACCTTCCACTGCCTCGATAATTAAATGTCAAGTATAAGTAAATTGTATAGTTTTAGAAATGTAAAAGTTCCCATAAATAAACACACAAGGCAATTACGCCGAATTAATCAAAGGGCGAATCATTTTCGTTTCAGGCTGCCACAGTTTTTATACTGTGAATCTTATAGTATGGAAATAAGTGTTATTTTCGAATGGAAGTCGACTAATCAAGTTACTAGGCTTCACCGAGAGCCTAAAGCCCAAAATAATTAAAAATCAGTGAGCTGAGTTGTTCACGTCCCGAGTTAAGAGTGGAGCTCTTGCAAATGAGATATTCCTAATAATTAGTATGCGCGGGCGGGCGCGGCACGTGCCGGCGTTATGTTCGGCGCGATAACGGTTCCAGCACCGATCATTCGTCGACGACTTCACCTTTATCTGAACACAATATTGATAAAAGTTATTTTCAAGGTTTTGGTATATAGGCATAGGCATAAGTAGTGCAGTGCCGTCAAACATAAGAGAGTTCCGGGCAATATTGACATTGAAAACTACCGGGCAGCGCATAATATCTTTTTAAAACAGATGATATTTTAGTCACCGGGCCTTGTAAAATATCTGCAATAGGTGTGTTTGTAAAGAATGCACAAACTTTTCTCCACGGTATTTTGCGATTTAATCATAAAATATGACATTACTTAACACTTAACATTGCCAGTATCCAAGTGGCAGTTCCTGGGTTTGGGGATATTGACACTGGAATGTTTTTTTAGGGTTCCTTACTCAAAGAGTAAAACGGGACCCTATAGTTGTCCTCGCGAGAAAACTGGAAGTTAAGCGCTTCGTGCGAATCAGTGGTAGATCAACAACATAAGGGTGGCACCCACGACCGCGCCTAGTCCCACGATGGCGAAATGTTGAGGGCGGGATTAAATCGTGTCAGTAGGCACGTATAATAAGTAGGTGGTGAGTAGTGTGATGCACCGACCCTGAGCTCAGGCAGCGTCTCGATCTGGGTGACGGGCACAAGGGTGGAGTGCGCCTGGCTCTCTGTCAAGTAGGTGGTGAGTAGTGTGATGCACCGACCCTGAGCTCAGGCAGCGTCTCGATCTGGGTGACGGGCACAAGGATGGAGTGCGCCTGGCTCTCTGTCAAGTAGGTGGTGAGTAGTGTGATGCACCGACCCTGAGCTCAGGCAGCGTCTCGATCTGGGTGACGGGCACAAGGATGGAGTGCGCCTGGCTCTCTGTCAAGTAGGTGGTGAGTAGTGTGATGCACCGACCCTGAGCTCAGGCAGCGTCTCGATCTGGGTGACGGGCACAAGGATGGAGTGCGCCTGGCTCTCTGTCAAGTAGGTGGTGAGTAGTGTGATGCACCGACCCTGAGCTCAGGCAGCGTCTCGATCTGGGTGACGGGCACAAGGATGGAGTGCGCCTGGCTCTCTGTCAAGTAGGTGGTGAGTAGTGTGATGCACCGACCCTAAACTCAGGCAGCGTCTCTATCTGGGTGACGGCCACAAGGATGGAGTGCGCCTGGCTCTCTGTCAAGTAGGTGGTGAGTAGTGTGATGCACCGACCCTGAGCTCAGGCAGCGTCTCGATCTGGGTGACGGGCACAAGGATGGAGTGCGCCTGGCTCTCTGTCAAGTAGGTGGTGAGTAGTGTGATGCACCGACCCTGAGCTCAGGCAGCGTCTCGATCTGGGCGACGGGCACGTGGATGGAGTGCGCCTGGCTCTCTGTCAAGTAGGTGGTGAGTAGTGTGATGCACCAACCCTGAGCTCAGGCAGCGTCTTGATCTGGGCAACGGGCACGAGGATGGAGGGCGCCTGGCTCTCTGTTAAGTAGGTGGCGAATAGTGTGGTGCACCGACGCTTAGCTCAGGCAGCGTCTCGATCTGGGCGACGGGCACGAGGATGGAGTGCGCCTGGCTCTCTGTCAAGTAGGTGGCGAATAGTGTGATGCACCGACCCTGAGCTCAGGCAGCGTCTCGATCTGGGCGACGGGCACGTGGATAGAGTGCGCCTGGCTCTCTGTCAAGTAGGTGGTGAGTAGTGTGATGCACCGACCCTGAGCTCAGGCAGCGTCTCGATCTGGGCGACGGGCACGAGGATGGAGTGCGCCTGGCTCTCTGTCAAGTAGGTGGCGAATAGTGTGGTGCACCGACCCTGAGCTCAGGCAGCGTCTCGATCTGGGCGACGGGCACGAGGATGGAGTGCGCCTGGCTCTCTGTCAAGTAGGTGGCGAATAGTGTGGTGCACCGACCCTGAGCTCAGGCAGCGTCTCGGTCTGGGCGACGGGCACGAGGATGGAGTGCGCCTGGCTCTCTGTATAGTGTGGTGTATAGTGTGGTGTATAATGTGGTGTATAGTGTGTGGTCTGGATAGTGTGGTGCACCGACCCTGAGCTCAGGCAGCGTCTCGATCTGGGCGACGGGCACGAGGATGGAGTGCGCCTGGCTCTCCGTCATGCTGCGCGGCACCAGCTCGGGGTTCACCTCGCGGAACCGCTTGAACACCCTGCAACCCCAATCACACTTTACTATTCCATGGACATAAAGCACCTGCTAGACGGTCGCCAACACGCCCCTCCGACCGAGCGACCTTGGCCGGCACCGACCGCTGTAGTATGAAATTTAGCTCCAAACAACTGGCTACACGGTCGGTGTGGACCAAGGTCGCTCGGTCGGAGGGGCGTGTTGGCGACCGTCTAGCAGGGGGCTTTAGCTACGTTCATAATCTAAGTATCACTAGGAATCTATCTATGTAGAAGCGAAACGTAAGGCTCTCGATTAACTTAAAGTACCTAAGTATACAACAAAATGCAAAGCATTTCAACTTGACGCTGGTTTCAGTGATTCACGAGGGGCCAATATAGGATGCTTTTTATGGCTGCGGTTTTTTCTTCAGCTACAAAATAATATACTATTACTAGCTGTTGCCCGTGACTTCGATCGCGTAGAACTTATCTTAGAAAAAATATTGATATTAAATTATTTTAAGTGCAAGCTCCAGCGGACTCCCGCAACCTTCGTCATCAGACCACCTTGTGGGGGGCCTACCCACGCCTCGCCTTCCGATACGTGGTCACCACTCGAGAACCTTTCCGCCCCAACGGCCATCGGTTCTACGTGCAATGTGCCCCGCCCACTACCACTTAAGTTTAATTCGCTGGATGCGGGTGGCGCAGGACCGGTTATTTTGGCACTCTTTGGGGGAGTCCTATGTCCAGCAGTAGACATCTTTCGGCTTTTATGATGATGATGAAGTGCAAGCTTATATAATTATCGCCGCCCCAAACTAACTTCTACCATCTTAAGGGATGATTGCCAAGATTACAACTATCCTATAATAGCCTTCCCTGGAAGGCTATTATAGGATAGTTATAGATTGGGCGTAGAAATAACTTGAGACTCCTGAGTCTCAAGTTATTTCTACGCCCAATTTCTTCTAAATCCGATGCGATGAGTTCTTTAGCTTAAATTGCTAAATCTAAATTGAAATGTTGGTTTTTACAAATATAACCCTCATATTAAACAGTCTGAAACCGTAGTTACAAATTTCTTGCTTTAAAAATGTCTTGCTCTCTTTACAAACTTCGAACCCCCTTTTAACCTTCGTAGGCGATGAATTAAAAAAAATGCTGAAATAAGTTTTATAGTCTTTTAACAAACAGTCTAAAACCGACGCTACAAATCCCTTGTTCTCCATATAAACTTTGAAGCTTTGAACACCCTTATAAACCCCTTTAGGTGTAGAATTTCAAAAAACGCTCAAAATGAGTATTGTAATCTTTTAACAAACAAGCTAGGATCGAAGTTACAAATCTCATATTTTCAAAATTTCCTGCTCTCCATACAAACTTTGAACCCGCTTGTAACGCTATTCAGGGAAAAAAAAACGCTTAGTGTTTTTTTATTGTACTTAGCATTTTTTCTACAAACTATCTACTCTCTAGCTAAAAAAAAAGTTTCTAATACAAACTTTGCACCCCTTTTTAACCCCTTAAGGGGTGGAATTTTCCAAAACACCGGCAGTGCTTTTTTGTATTTTAATAAGTAATCTTTCAACAAAGTTTTAAGTCTCTAGCTAATCTATACATATAATCTATACATATAATAAAGCTGAAGAGAGTCGAAAGTCTGTACATGGAAGATATTCGAAAAAAAAATGGCTAAGGATACTTAAAATCGATAACAGAACACGTTCCAACAGTTTTTAGAATTTTTGTCTGTTTGTCTGTTTATCTGTTTATCTGTTTGTCTGTTTATGTGACCGCGCATCACGTGAAAACGGCTAAACCGATTTAGATAAAATTTAGTATACAGATAGTTTAGGTCCTGGGGAAGGACATAGGGTAGTCTTTATCCCGGAAATCAAGCCCTTAGGGGATGAAATGGGGGATGGAAGTTTGTATGGAGCTACATAAACCGCTGCACCGATTTGAATGAAATTTGGCATATAAATAGTTTCAGTCCCGCGGAAGGTCAAACAATAAATGTTATCCCGGAAATCTTCCCCTAAGGGGGTAAAACGGGGGGGTGAAAATTTGGATAGAACCCATTTAGATGAAATTTAGTTTAAAGGTAGTTTAAGTTCTGGGGAAGGACATAGGGTAGTTTTTATCGCGGAAATCAACCCCTTAGGGGATGAAATGGGGGATGGAAGTTTGTATGGAGCTACTTAAACCGCTGCACGGATTTGGATGAAATTTGGCATATAAATAGTTTCAGTCCCGGAGAAGGTCAATCAATAAATTTTATCCCGGAAATTTTTCCCTTGGGGGATAAAACGGGGGGGTGAAAATTTGGATAGAACCCATTTAGATGAAATTTGGTTTAGAGGTAGTTTAAGTTCTGGAAAAGGACATTGGATAGTTTTTATCCCGGAAATCTTCCCCTTAGGGGGTGTAATGGAGGATGAAATTTTGGATGGACTCCGTTTAGATCAAATTTGGTATAGAGATAGTTTGAGTCCCGGAGAATGACAACGGATACTTTGAATCCCGAAAATCATCCCCTAAGGGGATGAAATAGGGGTAAAAATGTGGATAAATCCTATTTAGTAAAAAAAAATAAAGAGATATTTAGAAAGAGTCACAGGGAAGGACAATGCATACTTTTTTATCCTGAAAAATCATCTCCTGAGGGGGTGAAATTAGGGGTAAAAAATTGGATAGAACCCATTTAGATGAAATTTGTTATGGAGATAGGGCTGAAATGGGGGATGAAAATTTGGATGGAACCCATTTACGGTATAGCGAGTTGGAGTCCTGGGGAAGCACATAGGATAGTTTTATCCCGAAAATCATTCCCTAAGGGAGTGAAAATTCGGATGTGATGTGACATCGGAAAATTTGATTAATTCAATTCAATTCAAATTATTTATTTCAGACTATGTCCTTATCATGTTAGTAACAATAAAAACTTATAAAACTTAAGTTAACTGTTAAGAGATAGTTTGAGTGCTGGGAAAGGATATATGATAAATTTTGTCTCGGAAATCATCCCTTAAGGGGGTGAAATGGGGGGTGAAAATTTGGATGGAGCCCATTTCGATGGAATTTCATAAAGAGATGGTTTGAGTCCTGGGAAAGGACATAGGATAGTTTTATTCCGGAAATCATCTCCTAAGGGGATTAAATGAAGGTTGAATATTTGTATGGAGCAACCCATTTAGATAAAATTTGGTATAGAGGTAGTTAGTAGGCTCGGCGTTGGTAGGCCCCCCACAAGGTAGACTGATGACCTGGTAAAGGTCGCGGGAGTCCGCTGGATGCGGGTGGCGCAGGATGTGTCACTTTGGAACTCTTTGGGGGAGGCATATGTCCAGCAGTGGACGTCTTTCGGATGATATGATGATGATGATGATAATGATAAAGATAGTTTGAGTCTCGGAGAAGGACATATGATAGTTTTTATATCGGAAATCTACCCCTAAAAGGGAAAAATAGAGGGTGAAAGTTTGTATCGAGCTACGATATAAACGAGTTCTACGCGGACGAAGTCGCGGGCAAAAGCTAGTACAATATATTTCCTCCATACTAAACGTTGCACCCTCTTATAAACCCCTAAGGGGTGGAATTTTCTAAAACACTGAAATTATTATTTATGTATTTTAATAAGTAATTAAGTTTCTAGCTCAGAAAAAAGTTTCTCCTATACCAACAACAATACAGCATTGCACCCCTTATTCATCCCCTTAGAGGTAGGGGTAGAATTTTCCAAAACGCTGAAAGTAATAATAATAATAAAGGCGTAGGGATATGACGGCCCCATCGCCCACCAGATTTCTGGTGCAATCAGTCAACGTAAGGCAGCTTGTGGCGGGCTGTTAGGGAGTAGCGACCCTACGTACCTGAGTGCTCCTGGGGGTGTCCTGTGGTCAGGCTGAGCCGATCGGGTGGTTGGTTGGACAGGCCCCCCACCTCTGGCTTGCCTTAACTGGCTGTCCAGAGTGGAGTCGCAAGAGCTGTTGCTCGAGGGTAGATAAGTGGCGAGTTGGCTATATGTTTAAAGTCCAGTGCCACCTCTCTACCCCCCCAGCCTCTCTGACTGGTGTTGCCCTTAGGCCATTTTTTAATGTCGCTATTAATAGGGGCCCATCTAGCAGTTGGCGAGTCACCGTCTGCCAGAGATAAAAAATGAGACAGTTTATTAGGCAGGCGTCCGATGTTTCACCCAATAGCCCAGCCACTAGTCCATCATTTTCACCCAATAACCCGTTTTCTTTAGATTCCATCAACCAGCAATAGTCCCTATACCTACACCCCAGCGGGTGCTGTCTCTGTGTGCGTCCCATGACACGAGCAGGGACAGAATCCGCTCGGTGTACTCCTTGCATTTCATTAAATTGTCAAAAGGGCCTCTACGTGTTGGCTCAGTTGGTATTTTGTAGGTACCTAGCCCCACGCACGCCTCCCAAAGGTCCGGGACATCATTGTCCCGTGAGCGGGAAAGACATACATAATAATAATTTTATTGATAAAACATAATGTACATCAGTTTTTACTATAGACTAGGAGCTTAATATTAGAGGCAAATAACACGTGCCTGAACTAGGATACCCTGTGTTTCAGGCAAAAAAGAACTAACAATTGAATATGTTATTCACATGCAAAATATTATTCAATATGATTCTTATTTACTAGGTAGTACAAAATAATTAGTAAGTTAATAACCTATATATAAAAAAGGTATAAAAAGATAGAAGATAGAACAAAATTATTTTAAAACGATAAATAACTTCTCAGTATACAAGCTACGGTAGCCTAGTGGTTCAGGCATGCGGCTGTCAAGCGGCGGTCGTGGGTTCGAATCCCGGCTCGTACCAATGAGTTTTTCGGAACTTATGTACGGAATTACCGTTAGCTTTTCGGTGAAGGAAAACATCGTGAGGAAACCGGTCTAATTCCAATAAGGTCTAGTTTTCCCTCTGGGTTGGAAGGTCAGATGGCAGTCGCTTTCGTAAAACTAGTGCCTATGCCAAATCTTGGGATTAGGTGTCAAAGCGGACCCCGGGCTCCTTTAGGGGCACAACCGGGAATAATAACGCTAGGAGGATGATGAAATAACTTCTCAGTATCGTCATAGGACATATTATGTAGGGCTTCTCGTAGCGTTGATTTACATTTCATGTAGTTTAGGGGATATAAATCTAGCCGTGCATTAAGTCTTTTGTAAAGAAGTGGACCTAGGAAAAGAAAAAATCTAGAAGAGAAAGCGTGTCGTGTTTGAGTATAATTAGGACAAACAAAATCTTTACGCCTTTTACTGGCATGATCAGTGTTGTAAGGGGTTTCAGCGTGCTGTTTTAAAACTGTGTGCAATATAAATAATTGTCGGACTGTTAAAACTTCACATGATTTATAAAGCAGGCTAGTGGGGAATTGATTGGGGCGGAAAGTAGAAACCTTAAGGATTGCTCTCTGGGCCCTTTCTAGGTTTAGTAATGTGGTTTTAGCCAAGCCACCCCATGAAGAGATCTTTATTTGTATTCTAATAAGTAATATTTTAACACACTTTTAAGCTTCTATCTCAGAAAGGACTTTCCCTCGTACAAACTGTTATCCTATTTTAACCCTCTTATGGGTAGAGTTTTCCAAAACGCTGAAAGAACTTAATTTGTATTTTTCCTTCATACAAATGTTGTACCACCTTTTAACCCCCTTTATTTTTTAAAACTCTTTTGTATTTTAATAAGTAATCTTTCTACAAACTTCAAAAAAAAGTTTTTTTCATACAAACTCTGCAACTCTTTTTAAGGGTGGAATTTTCCAAAACGCTGTAACTGCCTAATTTGTATTTTAATAAGTAAGCTTTCTAAAAAGTTTCTCCCATACAAACTATGCACCTCCATTTAACCCCTTTAGGGGTGGAATTTCCTAATATCCCTTCTTATCCGTCGCCTACGTTATAAAAGGTAGTTCGGGTGTAAATTTTAAGTTTCTAGTCCCAGTTGTTTCGGCTGTGCGTAGATGATGAGTCAGGAAGTGTTATTTTTAACCGACTTTAAAAAAAGGAGGACGTTTTTTTTTGCGTAATATGCCAAACAAAGTAGGCCAAAGTATAACTATGCGACAGTACTATTATGCCAATACAAATTATGCCAAATCAATTATGCGAAACTATAATAGTCTAAAAAAAATATGCCAACGATCCCTATGAAAAATAGGAAGTATTTAATGAGAGCCAATATAATTATGGACCCAACTTTAGTGATATATTGTAGGCCTATAGTATAGTAGCATTGGAATAGTTGTAATCCCTAAACCAATTGACCTAAAATACCTACAATATAGACGGACATGAACTTATTATTGTTACAACGAGCGACGCTCACACGGCGGAACCAACACCCTAATTACAGTAATTACTCACATTCATTCTTTTATTGTATCTTAATATTTCTTTACGTCACCCCAGGCCGTAAGTTGGATTTACCACCCACTACGTGGGCAGAAAATCCTACCTCCTAGCCAGGGAGACGTAACACTGTGTACTTACCACGGGCGGTAATAAAGAAAGCCTCAGATCGCCCACCTGCGATCTGAGACATTCTTTGTTTCACCGCCCTAGGTAAGTAATTTTTAGTACCATTACTCAGTCTTCATTTTAAAAGTAGCTTAATAGTCAGATTTTCAGACAGGTTGTTTTGTGTAAGTAAGTATAACAGGGTACTTAATTAGTTTCAAGTTAAGTTAAGAAGTGTCAAACTGTTGGAAGCTGTAATTAATTAAACAATTTTTAATATTCGGTTTGTAATCAAATTATACCGCCTGAACGGATTGTTAAATAACTAAGTACTTTAATCAGCCGGATGGTGGCGGCGATCAGCGCCACGCGGCGGCGGTTCTGGGAAGTTTCGGGGAGAATGCGAATTGTACCTAAATGAAATTGCAAGGACTGTTTTTTCCTGTAACTTTGTTTATATGATAAACTGATTAGACAACGCTTGGAGTCCTTAATTTCTGCTACGCATCTCCGTAACATTATGTTCTCATGTTGTGCCACATGTTGCGCAGTAAGCAATTCTTGATATTATCAAAATAAGTACGGGTGGTTTGTGGATTGCATCTCTAATATTGTGAAGACCTTTTTTATGACATGTTCACATAATATACATTATACACAAGCCATTATTTTGAGACTCATACTGTGGACGACGCGTGGCGCCGACGTGGTCGATGTGCGACAGGCCTGGGTTTGACCTTCGCGACCTCACAGTCACCTAACAAGGGGCGTTTAAAAACCGCGGCGGGCGAACCGCGCGTTTCAACCGCGGCGGGTGAACCGCGGCGGTTGAACCGCTCAGCGTGTTTTTTAAACGGCCGTAACGCGCTCTGATAGCGCAGGTGCTCTAGGGGAGCACTAATCCCGCAGACTGAGCTGCACTGTTGAAGGATGGGGTGAGGGTGACGATAAAATAATACTTGGCGAAAAATAAATGAAACGGTATAATAAAATAATGAGACACAAACTACTGATTAAACTTTCCCTATCACAATTTCCTACTTCCTATCACAATTTCCCTACTTCTTCCTTTCTTCTTCTTCCTAGGAGCTCCCACTGGTGGGGCTGAGCGAACACAACTTTATCCGGCGATTATAGCCTCTTTTATACCCCTAAGGCATTAAAAGTGGTGGGGATATAATTTTGAAGACCTCGCCCACTTTTACTATGGAAAAGCTAGTTTTTACGTTTTCCTGGTTTTCAGGGAAACCTTAAGGGTTTTTACATATTTTCCTTCAAAAGAACTATTTCTGAGCTATACATTACAATATCTACTAGTTTTCCTGCTTCTCCCGTTTAAATTGGGAAAGTCGATATTTACGTAAAATTACCAACTTTGGTAACATGAAATGGCTTTGCCAGGCCCTAGTGGCTTTAATTAACATTAATTATCAAAAGTGATTATACATACGTAAGGGCATTTACCGTACCTTCCTAACGATACCTCAATTGCTTTCGTACCTCATCTGGTTACGAAGCTATGGCCGGGTGAGACCGTCAATTTTCACATTTACATTAACGTGGTAGCATAAGTTTGACTTTGCTCCCGTCTTTTTAGCCAATCAGAGAAATCAACCTGAACCTTGACCATTATTGCACCATAATAAGCAATAATCTCTATGCATACGTTGTGTACATTTTTATTTCACATTTTATGTAACTCTAGTTACCGATGTCCCTTGTTGACGGACTAGATCTGGATATAGTCTCAAGTTGGTTTCTTTACAAATAATTTGGTTATCTCTCCCTCATTTATCAGGGGCTCTCCCCCTATCGATCTTTATGAAATAATTACTGGAGGTACCTGGTACCTTTATCTTTACTTTAAGCTATTTTCTTCGTCTGTACCTATTGTACTTAGGTCCTAAATAAATCACGCGCTTCTTATATGAGCCGTTTGCTTTAGGAGCTTAATCTGGGCACAATTGCCGTCCTTATGTGAAGGAATTATAGTTACACGTCCTTTCCCTTCGTGACCCGTAGGCCTTATCGTTCACATACTATACAACACCCTTTCTCTTCGTGACCCGTAGGTCCTACATTTCACAAACTACATTCTGTCGCCCACAATGCCCCCGCCGGTATGTATCGCAGATACATACTGGGTTGCAAGGGTAAGCGACAGTCTACATTAAAGTCTTACGGCACGATTCGTCATTAATAACACTTTTAATCACTTTCACTGTCATGTTCATTCACTGTCTTTACCATTAACAATTTTTTCTTTAATTACCTTATGTAGCCCTTGAGCGACCAGCACAACACATTTTCACTTGGTAGCCGGTACCCCCCATCGCGTGGTGGGTCGGCGGGGTCGGCGATGACCCTGCAAACGCCGATCTTAATCTTCACCTTCTTCTTCTTGTTTTGAGCAGGCCTTGTAGGCGCTGCGTCATCCGGCGGCTCCGGCGGAGCCGGGGGTTGTCCATTATTGCCGATATGCAGTGTTAACTGCGCGTCCCGGCGGCTCTTCTTCATGTAAGCGACACTACTAGTCGCTGCCTCTCGCGTCGCGAAGGTTGGCGGGTCGGCGGGGCGCCGTTTGCGCTGTGCCGCCGACGATGTTCCGTTGTGTGCAGTGCGTGTGATGGCGAGCTGGCTCGCCCTTCCGCAACTGGCGACCGCGGCACTCTCGTGCGTCGCGGTGGAGATCGACCCCGCTATTCCAGGGGCCGATATGTTAAGAGTGGCCGTGACCGACCCCGGGCGACCGCGGGTCGGTTGAGTGATGTCGGCGTGAGCTGCAACCAACCCCGGGCGACCGTGGGTCGGTTCAGCGGTGAGGTGAGCCATAGCGCCTCCTGGGGCCATGATTGTAGACACTGTGATGTCTTCTGTGCTGCTGTGCACGGCGAACGCCACCTCGGCGCTTGTATTTATAACTTCGAACGGCGGGGCACCGCAACTGGCGGTCTGCGGGTGCCCGGACGACTGGCTGTCATCCAAGTAGGCTCCCTCTTGTTGGGGCCTTGTAGCTATGCCGAAGTCAGCGACTTTCGGCAAGGCGTCGCCCTGTCGCGGCTCTGTCGGCCGGGCGGGCTCTGGCGTGGGTGTTGCGTCGCGTTGGCGATGTTTCTCAGCCATGGCGAGCGCGATGTAGGTTTCCGGTGGTGGTCCGGACGGTGGGGCACCGCAACCAGCGGTCTGTAGGTGCCAGTATGACTGATTGTCAGCCGTGGGGGGCCCCCCTTGCTGGGGCTCCCTAGATGTGCCGAAGTCAACGACTTCCGGCAACTCGTCGTGCCGCCGCGGCTCTGTCTGCTGGGCGGGCTCCGACTTTGATGCGGTGTTGCGTCGGTGACGCTCCGCAGTGGCCATAAGCCTCTCGTTGGCATTTCTTAGCCAGCACTCGTGTTCCTCTTGCTGTGCCCTTTTTAATAGGGCTTGCCTATTTATGGATTCTTGTTCCATTTTTCGTAACTCTTGTTTAAGGCCGGCGTCTATTTTCCTTATTTCTTCCTGGTGTGCTGCTTGTTGCAGCATTTCTTTTTGCCGTAACTTGGCTAGTTGCTCGCTCTCTTCTCGTTCGAGCTCCTGCTGGCGTGTCGCCGATAACCGACTTTCGGTTGACTGTTGTGATTCCGGCCGGCATGTTGTCAGTGGTTCCGCGAACGTGACTCTCTTTCTCATCTTGCCGATCTGCGCTCCCCCCGTCAGGGGGTATTTGAGGATCCCTCTCTGGTAAGTTCCCAGGGGTATGCTCTCATATTCGTACTGCCGCTGCAGCCGGTTCTCTGCTTTTATGCGCCACGAAATATCCGCTTTCTCATATGGGGACTTTATCACGTCCATGTTTGATAAAACTGCGGGGGCCGCCCCTCTTTGGGAGTCGGCTCTTCTAGTATCGTCGATACTCATAGGGGCTGGCATTCTTCTCCTCAGCCATTGCTCCCAGACCGTGTCTCGGGCATCTTTTTCCGGTTGCTTTTTCCTGGCAACCCGTGTGGCGTGCGCAATGTGTGCGCCGTACGCCGCTGGCTCGGCGAGCCATGTTCTAGGGATGTAGTTGTGATATGGTGTCAGCTCGCTCCTGACTGGCCTCATTGGAATCGTTCGGTTCATAATTTTGGCTTAATTCTGCCTATTTAGACCACTTTCATTGTGGCTTTTCAGTGCACGCGCACTTAATAATACTGTTGTCACACCGTAGTGACATACATTCATTCACAATTTCTAATATTTCACCACTTTTGGTCGCGTCACGGCGACAAATTTCAAGATACACTGTTTTTACTATCGTCGTTGTTTTTATACCCCCCAAACGACTTTATTTGAGTACCCACACGTACTATCACTTTTTATAACTTTCACTTTTTTGGATCTCCAGATCCGGTTCGAAGGACCAAAACGACTGTGGACGACGCGTGGCGCCGACGTGGTCGATGTGCGACAGGCCTGGGTTTGACCTTCGCGACCTCACAGTCACCTAACAAGGGGCGTTTAAAAACCGCGGCGGGCGAACCGCGCGTTTCAACCGCGGCGGGTGAACCGCGGCGGTTGAACCGCTCAGCGTGTTTTTTAAACGGCCGTAACGCGCTCTGATAGCGCAGGTGCTCTAGGGGAGCACTAATCCCGCAGACTGAGCTGCACTGTTGAAGGATGGGGTGAGGGTGACGATAAAATAATACTTGGCGAAAAATAAATGAAACGGTATAATAAAATAATGAGACACAAACTACTGATTAAACTTTCCCTATCACAATTTCCTACTTCCTATCACAATTTCCCTACTTCTTCCTTTCTTCTTCTTCCTAGGAGCTCCCACTGGTGGGGCTGAGCGAACACAACTTTATCCGGCGATTATAGCCTCTTTTATACCCCTAAGGCATTAAAAGTGGTGGGGATATAATTTTGAAGACCTCGCCCACTTTTACTATGGAAAAGCTAGTTTTTACGTTTTCCTGGTTTTCAGGGAAACCTTAAGGGTTTTTACATATTTTCCTTCAAAAGAACTATTTCTGAGCTATACATTACAATATCTACTAGTTTTCCTGCTTCTCCCGTTTAAATTGGGAAAGTCGATATTTACGTAAAATTACCAACTTTGGTAACATGAAATGGCTTTGCCAGGCCCTAGTGGCTTTAATTAACATTAATTATCAAAAGTGATTATACATACGTAAGGGCATTTACCGTACCTTCCTAACGATACCTCAATTGCTTTCGTACCTCATCTGGTTACGAAGCTATGGCCGGGTGAGACCGTCAATTTTCACATTTACATTAACGTGGTAGCATAAGTTTGACTTTGCTCCCGTCTTTTTAGCCAATCAGAGAAATCAACCTGAACCTTGACCATTTTTGCACCATAATAAGCAATAATCTCTATGCATACGTTGTGTACATTTTTATTTCACATTTTATGTAACTCTAGTTACCGATGTCCCTTGTTGACGGACTAGATCTGGATATAGTCTCAAGTTGGTTTCTTTACAAATAATTTGGTTATCTCTCCCTCATTTATCAGGGGCTCTCCCCCTATCGATCTTTATGAAATAATTACTGGAGGTACCTGGTACCTTTATCTTTACTTTAAGCTATTTTCTTCGTCTGTACCTATTGTACTTAGGTCCTAAATAAATCACGCGCTTCTTATATGAGCCGTTTGCTTTAGGAGCTTAATCTGGGCACAATTGCCGTCCTTATGTGAAGGAATTATAGTTACACGTCCTTTCCCTTCGTGACCCGTAGGCCTTATCGTTCACATACTATACAACACCCTTTCTCTTCGTGACCCGTAGGTCCTACATTTCACAAACTACATTCTGTCGCCCACACATACGTTAGGAAGACTTACCTTAAAATTTCTTTCCTTGTAAAAAATGTACAGTCCTGTATCAAAAAATCAAAGTAGGTATAAATAAAAGTTCCGGTACGAAAAGAAGATAATCAGCGATAATTAGGTAGAATGATATATTAGTTACATTACGTCATTCATGTTCCCATTCCTTATTTCCAACTAACTAATTGAAAGTCAGTCTAAGAAAGGTGGTTAATTTTCTAATCTACCTCTAATTATATTAAAGTACATTTGGGTCTGACTCACTCACACCAACAGTGCTACAGTCGGCCTCATAAGTTGCTGAACACCTAAGTACCTTGTCGTTTTCACTCGTTTCATGGTTTAGCCCCTTTTGGGGCTGACCGTACCTACGTCTAAATAAGGTTTGACGGCGTTTTGATTAGTGTGTAGTGTAAAATGTAAAACAAAAGAATACCTGATAGTCCTCCAACTGTTGCTCCGTGAAGGTGACCACTTTGTTTCCCATGTCGCTCTATTGCAGTGACCGTTGCGCGCGTCGTATACGCGGTGGTGTAGTGGCGGTGAGCGGCGGTGAGCGGTGAGCGAGGAGCAGGCCGCCTGTTGCCGCCGGGGCCGCCATACAACTAGCGACATTAGCGCGGGGATTAGGGTGCGCCCGGCACAGAGCACGGGCCAGAGGGTTGCTTCGCGAGTTGCAGAGTTCTCACTTTACTATTTTATTTCAACCCTACTGCCCATGTATGACAAAGGACCCAGCTGGTGGCTACATACTGGTGAAAGAATCTTTGAAATCGGATGAGTTATTCTAGAGTTCAGAGAACATACAGACTGACAAGCTACCTACAACCTCACAGATTTCTTCATATGTGTATGGAGTACACCTTCAGGGTGTACATAGGCTGCGCCCGCAGCTTTGCTTGCGTTCTTGGTAATACGTGGTCAAAACCGCGCGGGCAGCTAATTGACAGAAAAACTAGTAATTACTTCAATCGAGAAATAAATTAGTAAGACCCCCAATGTCTTAAATGAAACGGATCATCTTGAACTGGTGCTGATTCACATTATATTTTCTGTATAATAACATAATTCAACATTTTGCTAATTATTTTCTTGGTTCAAGAATGTTTACCTCCAACCAAGTCTGTACTTTTTTCAATATAAAGTTAAACGCCACAACAAGGGACGCCTCTGCGTGGTTGTGCTCTGCGCCGCGGCCGCGCCTCTGTCAGTCGCGCCCAGTCGGTATTTCATGTATTTCCGATTGCCTCCGACCGCACCGAGAAATAAATAACAGCGTAAATATCAACATCCGGATGACGGTGACGTCATCTACACTCTGTAGGTAATCGGTCACGACGTCACGAGGTACCCAACTTACGGCACATACCGCTTTTCACGATTGGCTTGCTTGCAACAAATAATAAAACTATTGAGGAGTTTTATTTTTGCACAGCCTAAAACCAACAAGAAGTAATGTCCAGTTTTCTTTCGCTCAGGTGCCACTTATTCAGGGAGGTTGGAGTTAAATATTAATGTTTAATCTCTTCTACCTATAGAAATGTGTACTTTATGCAATTAAATACCTATAAGTTGACCGCTTTCCGGAGCTGACATGTTGAAAAGAAAGAAAGAAAACATTTATTCATGACAAAATAAAACATATAAAACAAACTGTAGAGACGTAGGTACGCACATACACATTAGGTACGCACATACACATTAGGTACGCACATACACATTAGCCACGAAAACTGGACTCCATGCAGCGTAATTATGTTGAGCAACTCTCTGTAATTATGTTTTTACTTACCACATAATAAAATGAAGTAACGAGGATTAGCCCCGGGTCTGAATAACCAAAAACCTCTGGCGCGGTTAGTGGTTCGCTAGTGATTTTCTACTTCGTTTCCAAACTACTTAGTTAATTAAAATGAAAGTCCGTGAAGTTCAGCCATTTTAATATTCTCGTTGCTCCAACATTTAGTAATTTGAAAACGATAGTCATTTAATATAAAACTTATCTTATAGCGTACACTGTAAATTTTCCTTTAATAGGTTATAGGATTTTACAGGAATAAATAGAAAATATAAAACATAATCAATTATTTATTCTGCTAATAGGCCACAAGGGAACTTTTACATGTCCAACGGTAATTTACAATAAAATAATATTAGTTTTATACAATAATCATATAAAATTGCAGATTAACGACTGATAAGTAAACGGTTAATACACTAGATGTCACAATTAAAACAAAACAAAAATAGTATCCATTACATTAAATACAAGGTCTGTATCAGAATTAACAAGAAGTTTATGATATTAATTTAGTATCCCAGTGCAAGGTCCCTGAGCGTCCAAAATAGTCCAAATACAGTTAATAATAAAATTATTCTAATGTTCTACGGTCTCTAAGCGTCAAAAAAGAACATTATTGTAATATTGTAAGAAATGTACAGTGTCAATATCAATGAAACGTTTCAAGAACAGAATGGTGTCCCTCGTCAATACGAAAATAATAATACTAACTCTAGTATTTAGGTAGTTACTATGCCCATGCACCGGACTCCACAAACAGCACCCGATCACGAGTATGGCCGTAATGACGCATATCTCAGCCATTGCCTCCCTCGACCATATTTTAGGGAAGGTGGCGACCCGATCAACGACGCCACCGTAAGCATGAAATATTCAAGCCACCGGAATTGATAAATAGTTAAGATTAAAGCGACTTGGTCGGCGAGAAACAGCATTATGTGCTCTCATGTTACATAAAACGGAACAGCTATTTCAGGTAAGTACGTGGACTCATATTTTTGTGACATCCCCGGACGACTTTCCCGGCACGTCCGCTAGAACTGACCATAATGTTTGCACTTCAATTGCTATTTTTCATAGAGGAGAGAGAGTGAGGTCATAGTGAACAATAATAGACAGAAATAAGGTTTATTTAATTTGTATAATAAAGTACTTGGACATCCTTAGCGCAACCAAGTATTTATTTGACATTTAAAACTGTTTTTAAACTGGTAGGAAGATGAAAATACAGTAAGTAAATAGTTAATTAGTATAAGTAAATATGTAAAAATAATTTCAACGAAACTAGATATAAGTACACAATAAAAAAAAAAACAAAAAGAAATGTGTTAAAATACAACTAACCGAAACCAATCCAAATTGACGCACACCAGGTGGTCCTCTTGCGGTATTGCTTAACTAGCACCGAACAGTTCGCCTCGTTATAACCTATTTACTTACTTAAACTCCTATATTCCCTAATCGTCGTCATTGACATAATTGTTTGCATGTTCGCATCATCGCATCAAATGTAGGTACAGTAATTAAGATAAAGCAGCGCCTGAAACTCAATCTAAGTTGCGCCTAGAACTTGCTACATACAGCCGGCGCTTCAAGTCAACTGCCGCAACCGCCAGTTAGGTCACAAGTAACCGACTTACTTACTGTCTCACTCAATGCTCAAGCGTCTATAGGATAGATTATTTGGGTCATTGTCAGATTTAGGTTCGCGTCTCTTCGGTGGACATTGCCAAAGTTAAGGGCTATAAAGCCTAATTTTTGGTTGATCACTGAATCCGTATAAACGGCGTTGCCCCTTTTATAATTCTATGTGATAAAAACATATTATATGTGAGCGTAAGCCCTTAACTATTGACCACAGGAAAGATGATTTTTGTTTTTGTGACTGACAATGACCCATTTAGTAAATCAAGCTTAAGTTGCAGCAAAAAGGGTTCACTACGATAATAGTATCTAGACACGCGGCAGCGTGTCAAGCCAAGTTCAAGCAAAGGAACTGGCTAGCCAGCGCCAAGTGTATTGTTACACGAACCACTTGGTGCCACTTTTGACCCTTCTATAACTCAAAACGTTTTTAACGTAAACACATAAAACTACGTGTGTTTAATTATATCCATAAGGACATCTAGAAGCCCTCATGAAGCTAGCTCAAACGGTTATAAAGATATGAAGGTCAAAAAGTCGTAAATTTTAGCACTGACTGGCTGACATATATAACCTAAACCTAACCTACTTCCAGATGACCTAGAAGGATGAAATTTGGAATCCAGCTCGGTAATTGTGTGTAAGCGTAGAAAAAAATCTAAAAACAAAAAAAAGTTTAAAAACGTTGTACAACTAAGTCTAATTTTGTACCCAGTCATTTTAACATTATGGCATTTTACATGCTTGGACATTTTACTACCGTGACTTGATGCAAATTAAACCTTTTATTTATATAGCCATTCTACAAACCAGTCCTAATGTTATGACCCTAACCCGCAGCGCGCGGGGTCCGTCCACTAGTGCCACACCACGCACCGCTGTAGCGATGTTTAGTTGGTAGGCAGCGGGGCCGGTGTGACCGCGGGGCGGGCTAGGCCCAGCCAGCGCAGGCAGCGAGGCAGGCGCGCTCGGAGGGGAAGTTGTTCTCGTCGACGGGCAGCGAGCAGCGTGCGGGGTCCGTCCACCAGTGCCACACCACGCACCGCTGCGCGCCCCAGTCGAACACATACCTGCACGAGAATTCATTCAACAACAAATTACCGAAATTCATTTATTTCTCTTTTATTATTATTAATATTATTTGATTTGTGGGCCTTAATATGCCGCTTCGACCATCAAGTGATCTATTGTGGCAGCCCTTTCTTTAGAGTTCACCGTTAAGGCCCGTTGCCTCCAGGAAATTCCAGATTCTTGGAACAGGTGTTTGTTCAATTTTTAATTATCTTACAGTCCTTACATTTATTTAAGAATATTTCAACGAAACGACCAGGGGAAGCATGTGTCATGCTGAATGACTTCATTATAACTATCATCATGTAAAACGTGATGTAGATTCATGAAATATTTTTAGTAGGTAAGTAAGTGTAAGTTCAGGATGTTTTATCGTAGATCATGATAATATGATGCTTTACCTCACAACCTGGTTGGACTCTCGTTGCCAGGTCCCGTATTCCAAATGACAGTGTTTGTTTTTCGTAGGCAACTGTCTGCACTGCGTCTCCGTAACTAGAGGCAAAACAAAGCTCATTTATACAAATCTGTCATTGATGAGCGAACTTTTAATCTAACCTCAAAATGTAGTACAGTCAAACTCATAAGTAGCTGGACATCTTGATACCTTGTCGCTTGCACCCGTAACTTCGCATGACAGTATGTTTGCTGAGTCACGCACCGACGGGTTTACTGCAATTTTGCGCAAAAAAGCTGCGTCACTGCTGAGCAGAGTTAGGGGCAGCTCAAACAGCATCCTAAGGATGATAGATGATCAATTGATCATATTTGTTGTCCTGTACTTAATGATTTTTAAAAACCTTAACTGGGACAACAAAGGAGTGAAAATTGATGGTGAATACCTGAGCAACTTACGATTTGCCGACGACATAATAATTTTTGCAGAGAGCCATTGGGAGTTAGAAGAAATGCTACAAGATCTGGCAAAGGAGAGTAAAAAAGCGGGGTTGTCAATGAATACCTCAAAAACAAAAATGATGTCAAACGGTGCAGAGACAGCAATATATGTAGACGAGGAAGCGATAGAATATGTGGAACAATACATATATTTGGGCCAACTTATCTCTTTCGATGACCAGACTGAGAATGACATAAATCGCAGAATCGCCCTTTCTTGGAAAAAGTACTGGTGCTTAAGGGAAGTTATGAAAAATAAAAACATATCAATACTCATTAAAAAGAAACTATACGAAGTAGCAATTCTCCCGTGTTTAACTTACGGGTGCCAGACATGGTCTTTACGCAAAAAGGACGAAACAAGGTTAGCTATACAACAAAGGAAGATAGAACGTAGTATGCTAGGAATTAAAATTGTGGACAGAGTAAGGAATACTGATATTAGGAAAAGAACGAAAATTACTGCCATTGTAGAGAGAATAAGAAGTCTGAAATGGAAATGGGCAGGACATACTTGCAGACTGAAGGAAAATAGATGGACAAGAAAAGTTATAGAGTGGACACCACGAAATGGACTGAGAAAAAGAGGTAGACCTAAGAAGAGATGGGAAGACATATTCAGAAAACGTTGTGGTGCCATATGGGTTAGACTAGCTAGAGACAGAAGTACATGGAGAATGCTGGGGGAGGCCTACGCCAAAGAGGCGACTTCCATACTTAATCAAGAGTAGTATAATTAATATGTTGTATAATGAATAATATCTTATTAATTGTATTTATAAAAAAAATGTGGTTCTTAACTAATATAATATATTTTGAATTAAGTTTAATTAATGTTCATGCATGTTATTGAAATGGTCATTATCATTATGTTGAAATGAAATGAATGTTAATTAAATTATTTATTATTGTTTGTTACTAGTCAAATAGGTTAAGAATCAATTAGTACACAACATGATTTAGCATGCTGAATTATGGTAGAATAAAGGCTTTTTTATTTTATTTTTATTTTATTACTTAATGAAATAATATTAAATGTTTAATCTAACTTAGTTTTTAAGTACTAACATTTTTTTTCTAAGGCTAACAACAATGAAATCAATGCTATCTTGGAAACTAAATAAATTGAATTGCATATCACATTTTTTTTCGATCTTTTATACCCACGTTTATGCTAAAAGTGGCACTGGAACATAAGGTTCATGTGCTCTGCCTATCCATTTTGGGAATAAAGGCTTGAATCTATGAATTGAATTGAATTAAACAACTTTAAACATGACGTTAAAGCGACACTGTACGAAAGTGTTCCGGCCTTCTGAGGTTGACCGTAATTTCACAGCCTATAAGTTCTCCTAACCAAACCATGCAAAGTACACAATGTAATCAGGTAGGTATGTTGATCACACCGTCGGTGACAAATAGTTGTTATATATGTATTTTTTTAGCATGGACGTAAAATGTGTTTTACTTGCCTGTGGCCTGCAAGCAGTGAAGCGCTGCTGCCAGTAGTAAGATAACTCGCGCAACCTTTGACATGGTGAGGATCGTCCGTGACCGATATCGTAGCCCGCCGAGCACTATGACGACAACTAACTATATGTAATACAGATATTATCTTAAATATGTTTATATGTATCACTCGTATTTTGATAAGATACGAGTAGTATTCATGATACTGCGCAATATTATTAAACTTCATTTAACATGTCTAAAATTTCAAGTTATCCACCCAGACTTAGGCGACGTATTTAATTAAATTAGCTATAGTTTGAAGATTATCATTACAAACAAACGTCAAAGTGACAGATCCACGTTCTATATAAATCATAAAATGACCTATAACAATTGTTATCAATAAAATTTTCATTTCATTTCATTTCATTCCAATTTAAACGTGATGACAATGAAGACGGTTTATCAATGAGTACCATCGGCCAAAGCCAGAGTCGACCAGATTCAAAACAGAATCGCTTGCAATGCTATTCGGCTGGAACCAAATTGCGCCTTTAAGGTGGTCGACTCTGGCGTTGACCGATAGTACCTAGCACAAGTTCACAAATCAGACATCTAAATAATAATTTACTTACCTCTAGGATTCAACTCCTAACTGCGAGTTAGTGACGTCCGACTAAATATTTGTTTCAGCGAGATAACATCTCTAAAGGTTCACCACCAACTTTACCACTGCATTTGGGCCGTATTCGCCGGTCTCAATGATTGCTAGTGACATGGCGCCCATTAAACTAGTTTAGTGAAAAGTGGTGCACGGCGTTCTGTCTGTTAGTTTGACTATTCAATAAATCAGTGTTAAAGGTTGAAATTTTTCATGGCATGACCCCCTTAGTATGGAAAAATATTTCGTCACCCTCTTAGCCTCAGCTGTTGTAATTTTAGTTTTCGAATTATATCTAAACCTTACATTGAACTTAAAAATTCAAGTAGCCGAGAGCCTGGCCCGCCGATTAGTAAAACACTGCCTAAATACCTAATAGTTCAGTCGTTTTAATTTAATTGTAAAAAAAAAATTGTATCGTATGTCTGTTAGTCTATATGGTATTTGTAACTATGGGCTTTAGTTTCCTGAAATAAATGGTTTATAAGATCATACAGAAATAAAGACGATGTACCTATTCTAAATTTCGTGGTGTGTAAAACAGGATGCACGTGATGGCCGTGATTATTATTTGTTCATAGTACATTACTATAGAGGCCGGGAAACGAAGGGTTGCAGGCCAAGCAGATATAGACGGATAGGGATACGCGGCCGGCAACCCCGTTTCTGGCCGAGATTTGTATAGTGCTTTTCTCAAACTTGCAATGAAATAAAAAGTAGTCAATTTGTTTTATTCGTACAACTAAATAATACGTTTCTGATAGCTGTCAGTGCTGTCACATCATAACCTATATTTGTGTCCCACATTTGTTACTAACAAATATTCCGCTTATTTCCTAAATTAAGTATTAGTTTATAGTTACATGAACTTATATCTAACTATATAGACGAGGCACTACAACAAAGAAAACACTTATAATTTTTATGAAATTTTCATACGCCGTCATGTACCTAACTTTTGATTTCGGGGGTAGTAAATTATTCATGGCTACTTCTGCTCGCAATTCCGGAGGCATACAGTTTAATTCCATATCATTTGCGTCCGAACTCATTTCGAAATCGATGGCTTTTATTAGAAAGTTTCAAAATAATAACGAACTATTGACAAATCCGGCCAACAAGAAAAAAAAACTTTTTTCAATTTACGCGCCTAACTTTTTTTTAACCTGTTTGAAGCAACGTTTTACCCGGTGACATTGACATTAGTCCTAATCTTTTTTTTTTTTTTTGGTGATTGAATTCCAAGACGTTCTGTCACAATTTGACGTTCTGTCAAAAAATAAAAAAAATTTTTTTGTGGTAACTATTGATTTCCTAACTTTGGGGAGGGGTCAGGGGGGTTCCTCCCCCCTCCCCCCCTACCCCCTACCCCCCTCCCACCCCTCTCCCTACAATGCGAAATTCAAATGCAACCCCGTAGTATTTACTCTAGGCAAAAAACGGTTTTGAAAAACATTAATTTATAATAACCCCCTGTCTTCCCGTGGGTGTCGTAAGAGTCGACTAAGGGAACAGGGTTGAAGTGTGTTGTGGGCAATGGGCTAGCAACCTATCACTGCAATCATCACATTTTGTCGATCTTTTATACCCACATTTATGCTAAAAGTGGCACTGGAACACAAGTTTCATGTGCTCTGCCTACCCCTTTTAGGGATAAAGGCGTGATGGTATGTATGTATGTAATTTATAATAGCGTTTTTTTTCTTTACATCATTTTAAAACATTATACTAAGATGCTTTATTCAAGAATCCAACAAACTTACCATCCGGAAGTATTTATATAGATTTAAATAAAACATGAATTGCTTTTTTTTATTATTTATCTTGAATATTATAAAGCAAATGTAAATGAACCAAAATAAAGATAAAACCATTTATTCATATTTTTTCTGACTTTTCAGAAACTAGTTAAGTTATAATTTTTTTGATGTCTGAAATTTTGTTGGATTTTGTCGCTAGGTAACTATTTAATTGATAATGTATCCATTGCAAAGAAAAAATCTGCTATTATAAATTATTTCCAATTTTGACATTTTTTCTTTCTGAAATCAAAGAAATTTGATTTGACCTCTATTCTAATATCAGTCGAGATGACGTTTAGTTCGAAATGAATTGTCAATTTGCATACAAATTTGAGAAATGTCGCACGTAAGTAAGATATCGAACGATATGACAGTTGGACTTGGATCCGACTCTAGTTTGTCTCTGAATTAAAAAAAAGCTATGACAGCTGCCAGAAAACAACGCCGCGATGCCGGTCATAATATGCGGCTCCTGAATGCATCGTGGAGGCTTAAGATATGTGGATAGATAAAGTAGTGTATGTAACTGTACATAATTAGGCATTAAGACACTCGTGTGATGTTATTATGAAACTCGCATTCGGCTCGTTTCATAAACCCACACTCGTGTTTAATGCCCTTCATTATGTACAGTCACATAAACTACTAATAAGATGTCTCAAAATCGGAAATATTGTCAGTGAAGACTTATCCCTTGTCCATCAGTTTCGTTGATATGTTAACTCTATCGCCGACAGTGCGGTCTCATCTCGCAGAGTAAATAAGATCTCGCCCGGAAACTTGGCTGAAACAATTACGTGGTCGCCAACTTTGAATGAGTTTGGCTCAACAATACGATTGCAGAGAGTTTAGCTTCACAGTCATATCATTGCGACAATCTGTACTGTCAGGCTTATAAACTAATATTAAGTAGAGACAATTGTTTAAAGTATATATTTAGATACATCAATTTACACAGTAGGTAACTACCGTTTATTTAGTACACGATTGTAGGCAGGTTTTGGTAACTAGTTTCTCAATTCTCATACATTCGATGGTGTCTATGTCTCACGGTTAGCCACGAAATGGTAACACTCGTCAAGGCCGCGTGGCGTGGGACACACACCAACAATTGAACTGCAAAACATTTGATTGACTTTGCTTAGTTGGTTTTACTAAATTGGACGGAGGTTAGCACGGTTGATGCGCTACATTCTCGCTGTTTCGCGGCCGTGAATCAAACCACACCCGGTCATCCTCATAGACCGCTAGGGTTCCGACGAAGAAGTTGTTCATTCACGACGATATAGTACATTGTTGAACGACAAGGAGGCGACCCGTCTACGTGAATGAGAATATGTATACGGTGTCGGTGAACACATTACCGTGCCTCCATTAGTGCATGTCTGTGTGTTTGTGTGTTTGCTCGCATGGTTTGCGGCGGCTGGCGCACTAATTGCACTTGCGCAAAATACCTGAACTTAGATTGAGTTTGCAGCCTGCGTTTAGTTGCTGCTTTATCTTGATAGGAGCGTTTTCATGCTATGCTGAAGCTGTGTCATGTTCTCATGTTGTTCAGAGGCTGATTAAATTAATGTTATGCTGTCACTTTGTATCTCGCGGAATCAAAAGACACTGTTAGTACTGATGGAAATTAATGTAACTGAACGTAAAAAAGATTGTAATATTTAAATTAAAATAAGCTTGCTCACGCCGACGTTCAATTAATTAAAATCGAGCCTTGTTTTGTTTTTTAATTGGGTTGTCATTCAATATGATCAGCCTTCTGAATTAAATAGGTAGGTAATTGTGGTTTAATTACAGACGGGCCAGGTATTACCTACTCATCCTAATTAATTATTTTTTATGGTAGTATTTATTGCTCGAGTTTATGTAAAATAAACAAGAAATAAAAACCGGCCAAGTGCGAGTCAGACTCGCGCACGACGCGTTCCGTATCATTATCTATAAAAACGGCAAAAAAATCACGTTTGTTGTATGGGAGCCCCCTGTAGCCTAGTTGTTAGTGACCCTGCCTACGAAGCCGGAGGTCCCGGGTTCGAATCCCGGTAAGGGCATTTATTTGTGTGATAAGTACAAATATTTGTTCCTGAGTCATGGATGTATTCTATGTATTTAGGTATTTATTTATCTATATAAGTATGTTTATCGTCGACTAGTACCCATAGTACAAGCTTTGCTTAGTTTGGGACTAATCGGATTTGTGTAAGATTGTAAAAGAAAAAAAAACCGGCCAAGTGCGAGTCGGACTCGCGCACGAAGGGTTCCGTACCATTATCTATAAAAATATTTATTTTATTCTGTTTTTAGTATTTGTTGTTATAGCGGCAACAGGAATACATCATCTGTGAATATTTCAACTGGAACTATCACGGTATCAGTGAGATACAGCCTGGTGACAGACAGACAGATAGACAGACGGACAGCGGAGTCTTAGTAATAGGGTCCCGTTTTACTCTTTGATTACGGAACCTTAAAAAGTAACATCACGTCGTACTAGGTTTTAATGCTTCAAAAAAGATGCTCCGCCGCGACAGTGCTGAAAATCTATCACTGCCGTGACCAGGATTCGAACCTGGGTTACTACGGCCACAACGTAGGGTCCTAACCACTAGACGATCACGGCTGCCGGAGCTGTGGCGGAGCTGACGAAAACAACTGTCGCATTCGCAACAAGAGCACTTTCACCTCGCATTATTAAGGCACGCGCCCCGAACAGCCCGAACTAAACAAGAGCAGCAACGAGATTTATTGGGCAACAATCTACCAAGGCCCCACTAATTGTTTAGTTATAGGTACAATTGATTTCAATTTGACTCTTATAAGTATAATATCTTGCGACCTTTACCAGGTCATCAGTGCATCTTGTGGGAGGCCTACCAACGCCGCGCCTTCCGGTACGTGGTCGCCACTCGAGAACCTTTCCGCCCCTAACGGCCATCAGTTCTACGTGCAATGTGCCCCGCCCACTGCCACTTTAGTTTAGCGATTCGGTCGCGGGAGTCCACTGGATGCGGGTGGCGCAGGACCGGTCACTTTGGAAATGTTTGGGGGAGGCCTATGTCCAGCAGTGGACGTCTTTCGGCTGATATGATGATGATGAAGTACGAGTATAATATCCTACCGCGTTCTAATATTACACTCGGCTATGCGCTTACGCTAATATCGTCTCTCTTCAGTCGTTCACTATTGCCAGAGTGGTAGTGGTGTCATGATGATGCATGGATAAAGCAGCCCTCGCGATGCTCCTCCACTTGTTACGGTCTTCAGCATCACGGGGACACTGGACTATGTAATGGTGGATTGTGTCGCAGCTTTTTATCGAATCCGTCCTGCGCGTAGGAGAATGACCGCGCGATCGCTTTCCCTCTACCCATCCCTGGACAACGAGTTTTGGTTTCGAGTAATGTGTCCGAAGTATTTGAGTATTCGTATTACTATCAATCCTTTTACACGTGCGGCCTGTGAGTCAGCTACACTCAACGGACAATCAACGTCTTGCGCGTTCAGTATAATAATACGCTTAGGTCGCTGTTGGGTCTTCTTAGACACTGTAGTGCGTCGGGAACACAGATGTATGAATATAAGGAGATCGGACATGCCAGCCGATTTGTATTGAGTACGCCTTTTTTTTTTTTTTTTTTTTTTTTTTTTTTTTTTTTTTTTTTTTTTAAGAGTGGAAAATGCTTTTCGCATACCACCAGAGTGTGGGGACGGACCCTGGTGGTTATGTGGGACTCCCATGTCGGCTGATGAGGCCTATGGTTTACCCACTAAAAACCCCTCTATTTGCCGCCTCTACGCTAGAAAGCGAGGCCACGGGAACGCCCTAGGCACACTTCCGCAACCTCGCCAGCGGCTGTCCGCACTGCGGACTCAACTCCGGGGAAGTAGTTTCCCCCTACCTCTGCAAAGGGGCGCACCGAGAGACGGCACGCCCACCACTCAGGGACCTTTGTGTAGGCGACAGACGTCCCCATGCCCGTCGCCCACAGGTACCCTTATGGGGGAAATCGGCGGTCGTAGGCCAACCGCCGTCGCCCCACGCGTTTGCGGCGCATCGGTTGGGAGGCCGGATTGTCCTCCCTCACTCGCTCCGCTGCCTCCTTCTGCGTCATCACGTCCTCGCAGAAGGAAGCCGCCGCCTTCCATGACCTGTCGCTCCCCACCATGGCTTCCACCACGGCGGGCAGGGAGAGGTCATGCCCCACCACGGCCACGAGTGTGGCCCGCTGCTCTGCCCAAGCTGGGCACACCGCCAGCGTGTGCTGCGCCGTATCTTCGGCGTCGCCGCACTCATGGCATTCCGCTGTCGGTTCTCGTCCCGCCACCCTGCACAGATATCTCCCGAAACAGCCATGCCCCGAGAGAATCTGCGCAAGGTGAAATGAGAGGAACCCCCCCTTCCTTCCGACCCATCTTTCCAGGACTGGCCGGATTGCTCCGATGGTCCAGTGGCCGGCACTTGGCACCTCCAGCCTTTCTTTCCACTTCTGAAGGAGCACACGGCGGGAGTCAGATCTCCACCGCCTGATCTCCTCCAGGAGTGGTTGCACACCCCTGTCCTGTTGCGCCTCGGTGACACGCCAATATACATCGGCCAGAACCAAGGCGTCGAGGTCCCAGGGCGGAGTCCCCGCCAGCACGCAAGCCGCCTCGTGCGAGACGGTGCGGTATGCTCTCGCCATCCTGACCGCCATGACCCGCTGCGGCCTTCGCAGCTGGGCTTGATTTTGGGCGCTCAGGGATCCGGCCCAAATGGGCGCTCCGTACAAAGCCATTGACCGCACCACTCCCGCGTACAGTCTGCGGCAGCTTGCGTTTGGCCCGCCCACGTTTGGTAGCAGCCGGCTGAGTGCCGACGCCGCTCCTACTAATTTAGGAGCTAGGCACCTAAAGTGCTCTTTGAACGTCCAACGGCTGTCAAGGATTATGCCTAGGTACCGCATTGTCGACTTGACACCGATGGACGCTCCTCCCACTACTAGGTTGGAACCTGCCGGAGGGGCCTTCCGGGGCCCATGAAAACACAGGGCCTCGGATTTGTTAAGGGCCACCTCCAGCCCCAACCTTCTGATTCGGGCCACCACTGTTGCCACGCCTGCCGTGGCCCGAATAACCGCCTCCCGGTACGAGCTACCGCGGGCTGTCACCAGGGTGTCGTCGGCGTAACATGTCACCTTGACCCCTGGCAGATTGCCCGCCCTCAGCACCCAGTCGTACCCAATGTTCCACAGGAGTGGGCCAAGAACCGACCCCTGTGGGACACCGCACGACAGTCTCTTCTCCTTCCAATCTTCCTGCGCTGGATACCTGACGGCTCTATCGGTGAGGTAGTCCTCAACCGTCTTCCGCAGGTACTCAGGCACCGCGTGACGCTTCAATGCAGCCGTGATGCAGGCCCAGGGCAGGGAGTTGAATGCGTTGGCGATGTCAAGAGACACCGCCAATACTACCTGCCCGTGGGAAACTGCTTCATCCGCCAGGGCTTTCACTCGCGCAATAGCGTCGATAGTGGACCTGCCCCGGCGGAATCCAAACTGGTGGTCGCTAAGATTTGGACCTGCCCCCTCCAGATGCCGGTTGAGACGGGCAGCCACTACCCGCTCAAACAGTTTGCTGGCCTCGTCCAGCAACACAATTGGTCTATAGGCCGAAGGTGAGTCCGGTAGTCGCCCCTCCTTACGCAAAAGGACTAGTTTCCCCGACTTCCACACACGGGGAAACTGTCCCTGCGTTAGACATGTGCCAAATAGCGCCCTCAACCGCGCTTCCAGCGGACCCAGGGCCAGAACCCAGGCCCGGCCGGGAACTCCGTCGGGGCCGGGAGCAGTGTTTTTGGCTCGGAGCCGTAGCACCGCTGCTCCCAGTTCACCCTCCGTTACCTCCGGCGCATCACCTACGTCAACTGGCCTCCCTCTAGGGGGTAGCATGGGTGGAGGTGTGTGCTCCTCTCTCGTCGGGAACAGGCCATCGACCACCCGGTCAAGGAGCTGTGGCGGGAGGCTTTGCGTGAGTGGGGGTGCCCAGGGGCGGAGCTTGCGCCTCACCATCCTGTACGGCCTTCCCCACGGGTCGCTGTTGAGAGTCTCCAGCATCTCCTTCTCGGCCAGGTCCTTGGCCCTGCCTATTGCCCCCTGCAGCAACTTGACGGCCTCCCTGTATGCAGCGTACAGCCGCTCCTCTTCTGGCACGTCACGTATTCGACGCCTCCGGCTGTGAGTGTACGGACGTCTCGCTGCAACGCAGGACTCGCGTAGCTGCGCGAGCTCCTCGGACCACCAGTACACTCTGCGCCTCGGGGGAACGGGGCCGACCCGCGGCATGGCTGCGTCGCATACCTCCACCATGGCACTCCCCATCCTCTCGGCCTCCGCGTTGACATCCATCGGACCGTCGAATGCTGGCAGCCAGGCCTGCACCAAGGCTGCTTCCACCAACGCATCCCGGTCCAAGCGCTTAAGTGCCCAACGCGGGCCATCTCTTTGCAAAGGCTGATTTAGGCCACTCTGGTTGTCCGGAAGAGTGGAATCCTCGAACCGAATATATCGGTGGTCCGACAACGTTTCCACATCCTCCAGTACCTTCCAGCCTCGAACACGGCGCGCCAGGGCAGCGTTAGCGAACGTGACGTCCACAATGGAGCCGCCCTGTTGCCGAACGCATGTGTTGGTAGACCCACGGTTGAGCACAGCCAGCCCGGTAGCAACCGCCCACTCCTCCAGCTCCATCCCGCGGGCGTCCGTTGCCGGTGACCCCCACGCCGTACACTTGGCGTTGAGATCACCGGCCACGAGTACCATGCCAGGACGACTTCTGCCGATCATGGCTCCGATCTCCACCAAAAACTGCTCGAATTCAGCCAAACATCGGTTCGGCGAGAAATACGCCCCAACCACCATAGTTTCACCTATCCACGCCGCAACGTAGCCGTGGCCCTTTTCCACTCTTTGGGGCAGCGGGGAACCAGCGTATGATCCGGTGACAATGGCCACTAGGCCGTCCAGGTCACCAACCCAATTGTCCCTAGGAGGAACAGAATATGGCTCGGCGACAATGCCCACTCCAATCAACCACTCCGCCAGGCTTTGAGTCAACAAGTCTTGGGCCCTGGCCGAATGGTTGATGTTCGCCTGCAGAAATTGGGTGGCCATTAATCTAGGGCCATTTCCTCCACCACCTCGTTGCGAGCCTCAGGTGTTGTTGAGGCTGGCTGAGAACGCTGCGAGGAGACCCGGGGGCCATCGCCAACGCTCTTTATCCTTCTCGGGCGTGGTGCAGAGCACAATTTTGAGCCCAGGACGTGATCCGCCGCTTTGCCCGCAGCTTTGCACAGCACACAAAGAGGCGCGGCCGTGCACTGTGCCAACTTGTGGCCTGGCTGACCGCAACGGTAGCACAGTTCACTGCGGTCCGTCAGGGACTGGCATTGCGCTTTGACGTGCCCGCTCTCCAGGCACCGGAAGCATCGCATTGTTCTTGACTCAAGTATTTTGACCTGAGCCGAAGACCACCCCACCAAGAAACGACCGTTTTCGGCCACCTTCTTCGCCGCCGTGACCGGGCAGCGCACCCAAAGAGTGCCGAGGCCAGTGTAATCTGAACGAATCTCACCGGTCTTCACCTGGTCCTCCGCACAGCCACCAGCTCGCGCGACGGCGGCGACCACCTCAGCGGGAGTTACGGAGTCATCCAGATTAGATAAGCGCAGCTCCGCGCATTTTGTTGGCCTGGAGACCTTGACTCCCTCCCCTAGCTTTTCGGCCAGCTCTTTTGCCAGCTTGTCAGCCTTTTCACCACTGGTGGCTCCCGGCAACTCCAGGACTCGCGCACCCGTCACTGCACGCCTAAAACGGAGGTTCACGATGCCGAGGTCAGCGAGGTTAACCTTGTTCTTGGCCTCTGCGAGCACCTTTGCATATGTTACTCCTTTAGCTTCCGCCTCTGGTTGCAGCGTCAGCACCACTGCCGCAGACCTTGGAGGGCGGAGCTTGCGACGCTCCGATTTAGGGCGTGCTTTCGCCTTGGGTAGGGGCTGCGCGTGGAGTTGCGTTGCAGCTTCACCCTTTGCCCCGGAGCCAGCAACCTTGTTCCACTGCTGAGTCATCGCCGCCGGCGCAGGAGGCAGTGGTCGCGGCTCTGTAGCTGCCGAAGCTGCCGCAGCAGCCGCAGCAGCCTGAGAGCTCATTTTGCCCTTCTTTCTTCTGGGTTTCTTTTTGCCCCCGGGTTGGGCACCTTTTGCCGTGGCCGTGGGAGGCGTCTTACTTCCATCTGGTGCTGGTTCTGCTGCTTGCGCCTTTTCGGGCAGCTGTGAAGTTTCATCATTCACCCGCCTTCCATCAGCCTTCAGTCGAGGCCGCAGGTTCTTAGCAGGCAACAGCCGCCCTTCCATCTCCAGCGCTTCGAATCGGGCATTCATCAGAGCAACGATTGTTGCCCGGTCCGATGGTGGCTCCGTATGATCCACACGCGGGAGCGCACTTGGCTGGGCCTCGTCCTGAGAGGGTGCCTTAGGCACTGCTCTTATTTCTATCTCAAGCCGGTCCAGTTTTTCCTTCATTTCAGCCACTTCCGTTTGCAGCCGTGAGTTGCACGCTTCCAGGTGCCTGACCTCCTCCGTTGACGTGCGCTTCTCCAGGATACCAAAGATATCCTTGAGGGCTCCACAAGAATCCTTCAACTTGCGTTGGTGACCACCTTTGAGGTTACCAGACGTCTTCTGCACCTTTTCGATAACAGCCAGGCTGTCCATCACCTGCTTGCGGAGCACAGCAGCAGGCACTGCTTCCACTTCGTCTCCTGAAATATAGCCAAGAGATTGGCGGGTTTGGATGGTCATTTTGTCGACCTCTTCCTCCGCCCTCAACTTTGCCGTCTCGCGCAGTTCGGCGTTGTATTGCGCCTGCGCAGCTGCTCTGCTCATAAAATCCGCCTTGGTTTGCGGTGTTGCTCTCGGTCTCTGTACTGAAGGAGACACGGGATCTACCATCTCCACCTGCTCATCTTCACTGCCAGATCCAGCCACTAATAGCTTTCTTCGTTTCTTGTCAGATTCATTTGACTGCCATAAGCGCCCCAGTGGTGACAACGAGCGCGAACGCACAGTGGCCAGGCTGTCGTTGTCTTCCGACTCTGACGCCTTCCTGCTGCTCGTCGGTGTTGGCGCTCGAGATAGCTGCTCCTGGTCGCAACGGGTGAGATCCCCCCGCACGTCCGATATCGATCCCTGACTCCTTAGTCCGGTCCGTTTCCCTACCTTGGTTGGTGTTACGGTGCACGCCAACGTGGCGTCCACCTCCACCATTTCCCCGCTATGCATATCAGTGTCCATGATTACTTCGCCGTTGTTGTCGTTTTGAGCCATCCCAGTTTCTGATTTTTTTTTATTATTATTTGACATTTTTTATCCCACGAGTAGGGTCGATTTATGCTACACCCCCGGGTGACGCCCATTCCGCGGGTGTGACTATATACTCTGAAGGTCGCCCGGTATCCAGAGGTTTTTACGACTTTACTGTCGGGTTTTATAGGGTTTTCCTTCCCGCGGGCCGGCCAATTAAGGCAAGCCCTCCGGTCCGCGTGCAAAATGCTGGCACCTCCCGTACCCCATACCGCCACTGATGGGGGTCGTTGGGAGAGTGCTGCGGGCTCCGGGATTCGAGGGGAGCTGGCGTAGGCTCCCCTATTGGTAGTTTGGCTAGAACTACCCTCCTTGCTCTTCATCCCCTATATGGGGTCCCTCTCTCCTTGGTCATCTCTGGAGTACCCTCTGCTGTAACAGAGGAACTAGAGCGCCTCCTCGTGTGCTGTTCTTCGTCTGGTCCCTCCCCCCTCGCCTTCCCGGTATGGGTGGCCCTATCCGGTATAGCCTCGGGGATCCTAGGAACACGCAAGCCCCCCCACCACAACAAGGTGACAGCACGTCGGGGGGGTGTATTGAGTACGCCTGTCGCAAGTACATTAACCCACACAAAGCCCAAGTAATTGACAAGACAAAGCACGCACACATCTAAAACACACACACTTGTATACCTACGCTCTTATTGGACAATAACGTAAGGAAGAAACGTAATATTCTCTGCGATCAGCACGCGTGCACAGTATGGCAGAGTATGCCCATTGAGCTAACAACTGCGACGCGGCCTCCGGCGGCTTGTCCTCTCTCTAGTATTCTATGCTCTGAGGTCGGGAATGTTTGCCGTGACACGAGTAGACGGCTTCCACGCAATCTTGCGAAAACGGGTCGCCGGCATGAAGCGCCGTGTAAGGGACAGCCCCAACAGCCGCCTAGCAATTATAGCAAATAGGCTGGACTGTCCCATAATGAAGCACTGTTACCAACTCCATGTTATGTAAATTTTATACCTACTAACATAAGTTTTAAGTTACTTGAACTAACATATTAATGATTTTTTTTAATGTATGGATCTTTGTTATCTGCAATAAATGACTGATTGATTGATTGATTTGCAGAGTCGACGACATGGAAGCTGACGACGTACCTAAGTTAAATAAAGACAAAGATAAAGGCGAGTAACGTTTGACTTCAACAGGTACATATATACTTCAACAGGTACATATATACTTACGTTAAAATACGTTCCAGATTTGCCTGTTATCATTGTCATAAGTCATTTGTTGCAAAAATAAAAGGTCTATTGTTTGCAATAAATTAGTTAACTATGTGAACAAAAAATTATTCAAAAATCTTTCATTTAGTATTTATCTTAGGTACCTAAGCATTGATGTATTGATTCTTCATCAGTATACCACTGTAAAGCCATCTAACTAACCACGAAGCGCAGTTCAGGTAACTCCGATGTTTACGTTTACGCCATTAAGTAATTAGTTAATGGATCCTCAGTGCTGTCTGGTTATACAGCCGTGTTCTCTGTCACTCGGCTAAGCGTGGTTCGGGGCTTAGCAGAGAGACTAATACAGGTCTTAATATTTCCGAAATTTGATGAAACTATCAATACATTTTCTATACATATAATAAAGCTGAAGAGGGTCGAAAGTCTGTACATGAAAGATATTCGAAAAATACTTGGCCGGGGATACTTAGAATCGATAGCAGAACACGTTCCAACAGTTTTTATTAGAATTTTTGTCTGTTTTGTTTGTCTGTTTATGTGACCGCGCATCACGTGAAAACGGCTGAACGGATTTTGATGCAAACTTTACTAATTTGTCGAGAAAATCCCCGGCTAGGTCATAGGCTATAAAAATCTTAAATATTAGGGTTTAAAGTGGATAAAAAATAGGGTTGAACTTTGTATGGGAACTCCGTGAATCCATGAGCTAAAGCATTGCTATTTCTACCATTGTAAAAGGAAAGAAAGAGGGCAGTAGGCAATCTCCGGCCCAATCCGCGATATAATTGCCTACCGTCCTTGCCTGTTTCAGGGTTGTCACTTTTAGCAAAACTTTAATTCAGTGCCTAGACATTGTATTTTTACTTGTATTGTCTGGGTTCAAGGATTTTGAGGTCGGTTTTACCGAAACATTTCAGGATGAAAGAAAGAGCGACAGGCGATACCAATTAAGCGCTGCCACTGAAGGTGTCTGAAGTGCAAAGCACATTTAATAATACATTAGGAATAAAGTGACTAAAATATTATAAAAAAAAACATCGTAAAACAACCTAAAAAACCAACGCCCGTCTCTTAGACTACAATCAATTTTTGTGCTGTTGTTACGAATGGTTACGTTTCGAACTTTGCTATAATCACAATTCGTCAGTTATTTTAAATTACGATTTTATAAATATAAGTAGGTACTTAGTTACTATACCTACCTACAATACTAAGAAATCGGCATGACTAAACGTAAACAAAGGAATACCGGCATATCAATTGACATATGAAAAGTACCTTACACATTCTAGTGGGACAGTAGGCCTACTTCGTCTGTCTGACAAAAAAAAATAAGTAGTAAAAATAAAATGCTAGAATAAGTGACTTGCTTACCTTTCCTGTTCAGTAGGTAATCTGAACAGAGACAACTCAGGAATCGATGTATTATTTAGACACCCAAACACACAGCAATAAGTTCTCCGTCGATTATCACTCATTTTTTTTTTCATTTATTTAGCGGTGGCGAAAAGCCGTGACGCGCGAACCTTGTACGGTGTTAGCCCCAACTGGCGCACTGAGAAACGGGTCGAGATTTTGTTTGAGTGTGCGACAGATACTATGGCGCACACATACAAGCCGCGCGCGGTGCGTTTGAATGAAGATAACATACTTTGCCCTCCTTCTACTATTTTTACTATGGCTAAAGACTTGAAAATTGGTAACCATAAACTTGACTGCAAAGTAAAAAACAACCTCATTCAAACGCATATTATGACCAATAAAAATATGCATTTTGTTATTAGTTTGTTATGATTTCCGGACGTATGCTAATTTAAATTATGCATTTTGTTTGTATGACCACTGAACGGCACCGCACCCCGTGCAAACACTTATTCCCTTCTTCGCGAGGCGCGGGAGTTGTTTCCGAACTTGGCCGAGATTCCGGAATCCATTCGCCAAAGCGCTTATAACTATTTTACTCGTCACTGATTTTCAACGTTCAATCAAAGGCATGGATCACAGTACCAAGGTCGTAAACAGTTTTCTGACTTTGAAAGCAACATTGGTACCTAATACCCGAGAGTTGTTTTTCGTAACGTTTATTACTATTATTACCTGCCCAGATGTTACACTGTCGGATTATATGACCGGAGGTTTATGTTGGATTGGCGCGGGTGTCCCTATTTCTGATTCCAGAGCATAAAAAGACGTCAAATTGAAGTTTGAGCTAGAGTTCATAATAATAAGTAATAACATAAGCTGTGCAGTTATTTGATTCCACGGTTTGAATCAATCAAGTTCTTTGAAACTACGCACACTCGCGGTCAACGACTTCGAGTCACCCTAAATTAAATAACCACAATAGGGTTTTTGTTTAATATTCAACACTGTAGGGTTGCCAGGTGAGTAAAAGCCCAATTGTCGGATGTTGATTTATTGTATAGGTAACTTACAACTTTGTAAACAACTTGGGTGACATACAATTGACATAAACCCTATTAGAGGATCGTGGGGTAGACTGCGTGGCTATCGTACCCCCTATCCGTCCTAGTTTACTTATCACCTGATGACTGCGGGGCTATCGATCAGGGCAAGTACTACGACTTCGAGTGGACTGCGTGGCTATCGCACCCGTTGCCGTCTAGCGAGTGAATGATCGTTCGGTGCGCGCGATGGCTTTATATACGCCGCTGCTGTGCATGTGTGCGTCGATGCCGGTGTCTTCACTTGTTAGTGTGGATGATGCGCGGTGCAACCATTGGTATTCTGGTGCGTTACTAAGATCGTGTTATAACACTAGTTTTATTTACATAATATACTATTCTTTATAATTACCCAACGGTAGCAATTTCCGGGATCCTATCATAAAAATGACAATATCCAAAAATTACGATTTTCGCGACATCTCGCACTGCTGTTTTTTTCATGGGTTTGTACGAGTCCGATTTAAACCTGGTAATGATTTTGTTTACTTATTTTTGCAGTTTAGATGTAAAATTAAATAAAGATCATGACAGGATTAGAAAAACTGTACAACCTTGCACTATTTCAGGAAATATGTGTGCGTGTGCGTGCGCGAGAAAAAGACGTGTTGTGCTTAGCTCGCGGTCAGTTTATTCGGGTTTGCCTGTAAAATGGCCAAAACGGATATTAAAACTTTACTAAATGAAGTAACAACTACTTTAACTTCGTTGTCTAACAAAATTGCAGAGCAGTCAGGGCTCATTCAAGTACAAAATGAGAAGATTCAAACGCAACAAAATCTTATAGAACAGCAAAAGAAGGTACTTGTAGATATTTTGTCGACAATCGATACAGGCTCTTTGTCTGTGTGCGCACCAGTGAAACCGGTAGCTGACAAGAGTGGGAACGATATATCGACTACCACCGCAAGGAGGAAGAGCACGACTACAACCCCCACGAACGTCACCGAACGCGCCCGACGAGCAGCTGATCGTGCAAAGGTGACGAGTACCCTTACGAACCAATCTCGACAAAAACTAAGTGCGCCAACAGCAGGTGTGAAAAAGACAACAACAACTACCGCTGCACCCGCGCAAAAGGAGAACGCGCTTGCACCACCGAACTCCCAACCAGCCGAACCAGATGTTGGGCCACGAAACAAGCCCGAACTTGCGAAGAGCGCAAACCACGATGCTCCTTCACCATTGACACAACCAGTTACACAAACAACTGTACAAAATGCTGAATCACGAAGCTGCCCTGAGCAAATCGAGATTGAGAGTGAAGATGAGAATTCCCGTGAAGATGAGAATGCCGGTCCATGGCAACAACCTCACTGGAAAAAACGGAAATCTAAACCGGCTGTGGTAATTGGAGCTGGTGACGAAGACACCAACTTAAAATCTGCAGAGCGCTTTAGGTTCATACAGGCATGGAACTTCGAGCCAGATACCACCACCGACCAGATTGTGAAATTCTTAAATAAGTTACAAGAATCAAAAGAGTATACCGTCGAAAAAAGAAATATAAATACCACTAGGCATGCAGCTTTCGTAATTGGATTCCCGGAAAGCATGGCCGAGCGGTTAAAGTCGCCGACTTCGTGGCCACACGGTATTCGGTCATCAGACTGGTTTCGCGTCAGACCCCGCGCGCAGCGGGGCCCCACCACCGACCGGCCCGCGGCAGCGGCCCAGTGAATGCACGGCAGCGCGTGCGACGACTACACACGGAAAGGATGCCTGCAATAGCTCGCCGATTATTGTATGTCACCAGAACGTACAATCGCTGAACAACAAATCAGATAAGTTAGAAGTGCTCCTCGGTACCGACTTAAAATGCAACGTTTTAGCGATCACTGAACATTGGCTTTCTGACGATAAATTAAAGTGTATTCACCTGGATAAATACCTTCTGGTATCATCGTACTGTCGCAAACAATCAATTCACGGTGGGTCATGTTTGTACGTTAGTGATAATGTCAGGGCTGTGAACATACCTGAAATTACTGACTTGTCAAAAGAATTAGTTTGCGAAATCTCGGCTATTTACTTACTGGATTCTAATTTAATTGTAATTTGCTTATATCGAACAAATCTGATCACTGTTAAGGATTTTCTGACCCACCTTGAATGTGTGCTCGAGAAAGTCAACGAACTTAGCCAAAACTATATTATAGTAGGAGATATGAACATTAATTGTATCGGAGAAAAAACCGTAGACTTGAGAAATCTCGAAGAAATGTTAACGTCTAATGACTGTAGAAACGAAGTGACGTTTCCGACTCGAGTTAGCATAAATTCATCGACGGCACTCGACCACGTATATACAAATATCGATGCGAGTTCGATAATGACGTCCCCCATCGTAACTAATCTGGGCGACCATCACGCGGTGCGCATAGAAATAACGGGGCAGCGCAAAATACCTACCGCACAAACTCGCGTAATCAGAGACTACTCCGATATGAACCGCGTCAATTTCGCCCTCACTTTGGAGAGCATAGACTGGTTGGATTTTGTGTCGAATTCAAAGACAGCTGAAATATTCTCAACCCGGCTATGTAACACTTTGTCGGAAAGAATCGATATTTGTTTTCCATTAAAAAGACAGCTTTGCTCGAGAAGTAATGACTCATGGATAACACAGGATATCCTAAATATTAAATCATTGTTATTTGAGTGCATCAAACTAGAACGGACATTCCCCCCGAATGAGGAATTGAAAAATCGCATAAATACATTAAATCATAAATATAACTATGAAATCCAGCAATGTAAAACACGGTTCTATTCTAAGCAAATGTCTAAGACACAAAATCCGAGCAGAGCTATGTGGGACGTCGTAAATAAAGAAAGAGGAAAGACCGGCCGTCTGACTACTGATTATACTGAACTTATAGAATGTACTCCGAACGGCTCGAAGTACAACACTAAGAAAGATGCAGTTAATGCCATGAACGCTAGGTTCGTAGGCGCTGCGGCGGCGTGCGGGGCACCGCGCGCTGACCTTGACCTTGTGCGCGCCCAGCTGTGCGCTGCACGCGTGCCCGCGGACCGCTCTATGAAGCTTGCAGTGTTCACTCCCAACGAAGTCTACACTATTATTAAAACCCAAATTCCACCTAAAACCACAAAAGACATATACAGTGTGTCTATGGACTTATTGAATACTGTCTCTTACACTTTATCGCCCGTACTCGCTCACCTGTACAACGCGTGCCTTAAAGAAGGATCGTACCCTATACCATTGAAAATGAGCAAAATCTCTCCTATTTTCAAGGGTAAAGGGAAACGAGAGAACATGGATAACTACAGGCCTGTCTCAATAATACCGTGCGTTGCTAAGGTGCTCGAGAACGGGTTATGTAACCGATTAATATCGTTCCTGAGCGCGACAGATGCTTTGTCCGACCGCCAATACGCTTACAGATCCGGCCGTAGTACCACCGACATGGTGCGAAAGGCTGTGCGCAAAGTGGTTGAGGCTCTGGAGGACAAGCAGCAAGTAGCAATGCTTTGCTGTGATCTCTCCAAAGCTTTCGACGTTGCTGACCACAGAGTCATAGCTGCCAAACTTCAGCATTACGGCATACATGGTAATGCGCACAGCCTCTTCACAGACATCCTTCACTACCGGTCACAAGTTGTAGTTGGTGACGCAGGGCGGGCCAAATCAGATCCGCTGACGACAACAATGGGTGTTGCCCAGGGATCTTCGGTCTCGAACGTTCTGTTCTCCCTATTACTTAACGACCTGCCCGAGTCAATTACAGCGGCTGATATTTTAATGTATGCGGACGATGTGGCTGGCATAGTATCGGCCCCTAATGTAGATACCCTAGAGACCCGCCTTAACGCTGCCGCGAGCCAGCTGTCTCGGTGGTTTAGCTTAAATGGACTAGCGCTCAATGTCACCAAAACCCATTTTATACATTTCCATGTGGGGGGCCGCAAGCCGAGGCCACTCAGAGTACAGGCTGATGGCATCTGCGTAGAACAAAAGGAAGCTACCATCTTCTTGGGATTTGGTATTGACCAAAAACTAACCTGGGAAACCCACGTTGACAAGCTGTGCGCTAGACTGGGTAGTGCGTGTTTCGCACTGCGCCGTCTTGCGCGAGTCGTACCGCGGCACGTTGTAAGGGCGAGCTATTTCGCGACTATTCACGCACTGCTACAGTACGGTGCGGAGATGTGGGGGCGCGCCGCCGACTGGCAACGTATCTTCAGATGTCTAAAGAGAGCCGTGCGATCTGTGGTGCAGGTAAGCCAAGAAACATCTGCGAGGCCTTTTTTCAAGGAACTTGGCATATTGACACTGCCATCAATCGTAGTGTTCCAAATCGCATCGTATACCTACGCACACTTAGACGAGTACAAAAAGCGCTCAGATTCATCCCGGATGCTGCGATACCCCAATAAAATCCTCCCAGTAAAGCGACGACTGGCCAAATCCGAGAAGACGACGCACGTGATGGGGCCAGCCGTGTATAACAAGTTGCCAGATACAATTACGTCGGCTCCGTCACTACTGATTTTCAAACGAAAACTAAAAAAATGGCTTCTCGAGCACACATTCTATAGCTTCGACGAATTTATAAACATTGTTTGAATATTTTTAAATATTATTGCAATCATGGCTAATAGGTATTATTTGTAAGTACACTTTTTGTGTAAAGCTAATATTATTATTATTATTGTTTTTTTTATATAAATTCCTGACATGTAATATTGACAATTATGAATAAATGAATATGAATATGAATATGACGGTATTTTACCAACCCGTATTGTTTGTTCGCGAGTGTATTTTAATTTCAGTATCTTTATGTAGGCACTGATCATATCTACGTAGATGATGCTCGTCTCGTTCAAAGTCAAGATACTGGTAATCATTCCTATTGCGCCGGATAGATGAAATTGGCAAAATTACCCTTCAAAGGAGTGAAAAAAGAGGGAAAGTTAGGGGTTGGTTTATTTCATGCGTGAGGGAGGGGTGGGGGGGCAGTTCGCGAGTAAAGCTCGTTCATTAGCAACATGACGGATGGCGCGCTTCGCACGCGTAATCTATGTGTTGACACTTCGACATTGAGTAGGTACTTGAACTATTGTACCGGCGTTTGAACTGCTGTCTTTGGAGTCCCACGACGAGCCACCGAGGCTGGCCTGAAACGAGTGCTACTAGTGTTACTACCTACTAATTTATTGATTCTTTTCGAGTTCGAGTCAAATGGGCCTCCTAGCCACAAAGGTCATATTCATATTCATATTCATATTCATTTTATTGGTAATATAAATTACAGGTCAGGTTTACTTAAATTAATTCACAATAGCAGGACAACTTTTACAATAATAATGTATATACAATTAAATTAAATAATCAATATGTCTAATCCTCTATTAATAATTCAAAAAACTCCTTGTGGCTGTAGAAGGCCTGCTCGACTAACCAACTTTTCAGTCTTCTTTTGAATATGGAGTTATTTTGGGCTGTCACAATTACACTCGGGAGATGGTTGTACACTTTTGGACCTAAGATGTGTATGTGCTTGCTTGACTTTGTCAGCTTATGAGGCACGATGGGAAGCCTGTTACAAGTACGGGTCGACCGCATCGGGTACCGGCGGGGGGCCGCGACGAGAGGTTTGTTTTCAGCCTGCTCATGCGCGTAAACTGCTGCTTGGAGAATCAGCTGTGATGGTAGGGTTAATATGCCCAGAGCTCTGAAATGCGGCCTCGCTGACTCAGTCTGTGTGATGCGGACAATTGCGCGCACGGCGCGTTTCTGGAGTCTAAAGACTCGCTCCCATTCTGCGGCTCCGGCCCAAAGTTCTGTTCCATATTGTATATGAGCATGCACTGACGCAAAATAGCACGTTCTCAACATTTCGCGGGGTAGTATTCTAGATAGTCGTTTTAGTGCGAAGCAGGCTGCCGAGAGCTTGTTGCATACGTGGTCAATATGTGTCGCCCAGGTCAGCCCTCTGTCTAACTCGAATCCCAGGAAATTTGAACTTGTGACCTGTTCAATGTTCAGTCCATTTGTACACACTTGCAGGGTTTTCACTTGCCTTCCCGAGAGGTCAAAGTGTACAAAATGTGTTTTTTTGATGTTCAGGATGAGGCCATTCTTATTGAACCAGTCTGATAAGAGTGCTGCAGTGACATTTAACTGATGATTTAGTGCATCACAATTAGGAGCGGAAACGACCACTGCCACATCATCCGCATACATAAATGTTTCACCACTGTGTATGGCCTCTGGTAGATCGTTCAGCAGGAGCGAGAACAGTATGTTGGACACGGAAGACATGTCAATCATTAGTTCTAGTTAGCCCGGTCCTTTAGCTAGTTACCGACTCGCGTTTAATTAGTTTAATATCGCTATAAAGTGGCGTCGAAAATTCGCTGGAATTAAGCTACTACTAAGTCGAGTCAAACTGAAATTTGTTGGGAATGTACTTTTAAACTGAATGTGCGGAAAAACCTTCAGGACTTCAAACTCAACAATGGATTTAATTAAACCTCATTCTTCTCCCAACATCTCGAATATGGGAAAATAAGTTTGTATATAAACTTTTCTGAAGTAAAAAAGAACATGGCAAGTAATACTGACGGCTATGTCAATAAAAAAAAAAACACATTTGACACAAAACGTCTGTCAGTTTATGTAAATAAACAATATTTACAGAAGGCCGTTAACTTTCTATTTTTCTTACTTTTCTTAGTGTTGTATCCATATGTGGCCGACTCAACATTTATAATTTCTCATGCTGAAGAACATAGTACAGGTTTGAGTTTAATTCTTGTTTATTATTTTACATTGTCATCTCGAGTCAAAATAGAAGTTACGCCACGTGACGTCACGCAGCCAAAGTCACGTGGTCAGCGCACAGTAGTTTCTTTAAATATATATTTTAGTAACTTACCGATAAAAAATGAAAAAACGAAGACCTCATTGCAAATTTGCAGCATGAGACGAATCCAGTGACATATCATTTATCAAAATCGGACCATAGCTGTAGATCTGATGGCATGTACAAAAATCGGGCTCGCGTAATAATAATATAGATAATTTACTATTTTGTATTTTTTTAGTTTTCATTTAGTGACATTTAGTTTGTTAACCGTTTAGGTACGAATTGGTTAAAATCTGCAATTTTAAAATGATTATTGTGTAAGATTATAAATATTATATTGTAGAATACCATTTGACATGTAAAAGTGCCCTTGTGGCCTATTTGCAGAATAAATAATTGATTTTGATTTTGAAACTCCGTATTATCCGAAACAGAGGTGGACAATAGGAGTCAAATATTAAGGCATAAGGTGTCAAATACTGGATCCTTCATTACCCAGCGCGCAAATACCCACTATAGGGGGAGTAGGTATGCAGTCTAGTTTCGACTTCAATCATTTACTCCAAGAAGAAGTGCCTTACTTCGGACAAAAATCTTATTAGTTATTAGTGCGAATCTAGAAGAAGTGAGGTTCCTTCTCGTGGACTGAACAATGTATAAACATGCGTTGAAATTTAGGGGACCATTATACATAATTAGATAGGTATAATTTAAATTATTTTGATACTGATGACACCCCTTCTTGCAGGCATTAGCCATTACCATTCTGTTTATTTGAATATTAGCGACGCGAGCCTACAATAAATCTCTGGCACATTTGTTTACTTGCACATGCTGTGTCGTTTCCCCTATGTTCCATCTTGGCGTTCATAATCGTAGCATAAATCACGGCTTTTGTGAAGATATGACAGGAAATAATGACTCATTATTCCACGTTCTTTCAAAAGAACATAAGTGCTAGGATTGGCTCACTGTGGTGTGGTGTTTTGTCAGAACAGGGTGTACAATAAAACGAGAGTAAGTGTTTCATACACTTTATTGCTTCAAGGATATTATTCTCCATAAAATTCTCAAACAACCACGTTTATAACGAAGAAATCTTAACCCAAGCAACGAGGAGTATTTTCGTACAACAACCCCGACAGTAATCGTATCCTTTCTGTGGTAGGTATAACTTTCGATACCAATATTTGTATTACTATGAAAACTGACAATAACACTGCAATTAGCATTTTGATATTCTTAAAATAGAGATCTCTATAATTTTAACGTAGAAACCAGAGAACAAAACAAATCAATTTTTCAAAGAAATGACGATATAGTAAAGTTTGTTCGTGCCGAGATGTTATGTTATTACGACTACGATAACTACGATCTTCTATAGAGCAGAAATAAATGTCCAAAACTAAGATCCTATCACCTAACGGTGGATCTAGAATTGGACTGGGCCATTATCAGATCTTACAATGAATTGACGGATGAAGAATTTTCAGCGTTATCGAGACGAAGTCGTACATTTTATTTGTTTACATAACACAGAAAATGTATCAAAGGAAGGATTGAACTCCCTGAGGAGGATTAGTGGCGGGGTCAACTCCTCGCCGCCTGGTCTACCTCCCGCGAGGGGACTAACGAGGCACTGAGAGACAGGAATCACAGATCGACAGAACTTAGAAGATACTCGTAGGGCCGCGCGCGCGCACATCAATTAGGGCTCGCATACAATACACCGAGACAACATCACACAAAACATCGGTCTACAGTTACAATAACAAAAAGGTACAATAAACAAGTATATATACTACAACATTAACTAACAAACAACATTGAAACAGAGTCGATCAGAAGAGTCGACGACTTAATTATATTTCTTCTAATCTGAAAAAAGGCTATACCTTGTTCTCAAAGTTATTTCTCAATCTTACGATTATTACAAAACTAAAATGTTTCTCACAGAACTCTCTCTTCATTTGGCTCCCATTTAAAAACCCTTATGGTCAATTATCTAAAATACAGTTTATTATATATTATCATCACTTAGAGATTAAAGCGGAAGTGTTCTGTAATCCTCAGATTATCTTTCCTTCATCGACTCGTAGAGCCAGACGCTCGGAGCTCTAGTCTTTGGCAAATTGAGTTTGCCTCCGACGTGGCCGTCGCCGTCGTCGCTCCGAGTCGGCTCTAAGGCTCTAAGACAAACACTCAGAAAACTGCATAGACTTTTTACAAACAGTCTCGGCTTTTCTGCAATTAAGTTCTTCGTAAACTTCACTCTGCTTTTCAAATCAGGAAATCTTTAAGCGGCTGGGTTTACCGAGTTGAAAGTTTGTGCGGTGTTTGGTTATAATTATAACTGAGGCTCAGGGTAAGTACTTGCTTGGATCTTCTTCAAAGTACTGAAACCTTTTTACTTAATGTCAGTGAGAGTTGTTGTAGCTTCAAAGTACAAACATGATTCCTAAATGAGCCACTTTGCATATCACAACTCTTAATATCCACATATAAATCAATTTAAATGGAATTTTCATGTTATTACGTCATACCCGGCCATAAAGTAGGAATAACCGCACGCTATAGCGTGCGGTAAACCCCACTTCCTGGCCAGATAGAGACGTAAAATTTTGTACTCACCACGGGCGGTAATAAAGAAAGCCTCAGAGCGCATATTCATCGCACTTGCCTTCGGCTCGGGCGTCAAATACATGCGATCTGAGTCATTCTTTGTTTAACCGCCCTAGGTAAGTAATGTAATATTATAACCTCGATATTGTTCGTCCGATGAGTGACGGAAACAGGGCCAGCTTTGCAGCTCCTACTTCCATTTGATAATTTTTCTCAGGACAACAGTTTATTGAGTCAGTTATTGATAAACTCTTTGTAATCTATGATGCTTTTGTATTATAAAGTGCAAACCGAAAAAATTGACGAGGATGTTGCCGCGGTGTAAGCATAGCGTTAGAAACAACACACATTATACCATTTGTAGACACTTAATCTATCGAATTAATTCAAAGTATAATCTCGTTGGCAAGGCCGGAGATGTACATCAATATAAAAAACTGGATGGTGGCGGGCGCGGCGAGGGCGCGGGGCGCGCGAGGCGGGGGTGGAAGGCCCCCAGCGCGGCCTCGTTCGTGGACGAGGGCCGCTCCTCGCGCACCCGCAGCTGCGGCAGCCGCCACGCCGCGCACGCCGCCGTCAGCGCGTGCCGGTTCAGCAGCCAGTAGGCCGCCGCGTTCAGGGCTGAATGCGCGTACCCGAACAGGAGCGCATATTGCTGCAGGAGCAGCGGCGCTTGGAGTCCAAATGCTCCAAAAATCACTATAGCCGCGTGCGGGCACCAGCACGCGGCGAAAATGGCCGCTATGGCAATGAGGACGTTCCCGAGCCGCCGGCGAGCGTGCAGCGTCGAAGTCAAAGGTTGAGGCCCGAGAAGACTCGGCTGCAGTTTCTTGGACCTGACGTCCCCGCCATCGACGGCGTCGCGGCGTTCCCTCGGGCCCACGCCCGCGACGATGATGACGTGCGTCGGGCGCCGCATGAGCGGGACTGGCAGGGGCAGCTCGCCGTGCGCCGCGCGCGCCGTCAGCGAGAGCGCGGTGAGCTTGACGCGCACCGTCCAGTGGCAGCGCGCCACTGCCAGCACGGGGAAGCAGTAGGTGACGAGTGCGTGCGCCGCGCCCAGCGGCGCCCAAGACACGCAGCTTGAGGTCACTGCTGCCACACCTGGCCAAGGAGAAACAATAATCAACATGATTTATTTATTTATTTATTATTAAAAACATGTTAACACAACATTACAGTCCTAAAACCAATGCGTCATGAAAACGATACTAAACTAAACAACAAAACAAACAAAACACATATAATTACATTGGTACAGTTGATTGCCTGTCATCCATCTCCTCACAGAAGCTCAGACATTCACCGCACACATACATCCATCGCCACGCAAGTAAGTCACACTCCGGTGCTGATGCCAAGAGCGCATTGAGATGTGAGAGAGCACGGATCAGCGGCGAAGATGAGAATGATGCCATCACACTGAGCAAGAAGAGAAAAAAAGAGAGGCGGAAAGGTTAAGAGAGGTAGGGCACAGCGGAATGTCATCTCGCTCGTATGTGGAGCAGCCCAACTGGGGAAGTACCTCCACCTTACAGAAGACCGCAGCCATAATAGCACCACTGCTTTGTAGTGTTGCTATATTATTGCATGCTATGAAGTATGTGTTGTTGTGTTCCTGGTGGTGAGTAAGGTCGCCAGAGCTCCCTAGGGTGCGCTGTGTTGGTAGTGAGGGACCTGCATGTCTCTATCTGCCAACACAGCGAATCCTCAAGTGAATAAAGGGTCGGCAACGCGCTTGTGATTCTTCTGGAGTCACAAGTGTCCATAGGCGACGGTACCAGCTTAACATCAGGCCGTAAGCTTGATTGCCACCGTCGTAGTATAAAAAAGTGCCCTATTTAACTGTTTTCTGTAAAAAGACGTCGTCCCAACGATATGCTTGTTTTTCTCATCTCGTTCGCAAAACTTCGTCTTTAATCCGACCAGCGCCTGTCCGGAACTGTGCCTATTTTTGAGGAACGGTCTCAAATTATTCTCTGACGCAAAATAAAAGTTCAAGACTCATTTAAAATATTTTAAAAGTCGTTACTAGCCCGAGAAGTTGGGCCAATTCAACAGGTCGCCGGCTGAGTGGAGACTGGAGAGGTTAAGCCGAACCCCGCGGCGGTTTAATTCGGGTAACCAAGTAAAAACGGCAGTATGTACCGAGGCTACCGAGGTTCTTAGAACTTTTTGAAACTAGGGTCCCTGAATTTTGTATTGACCTCGTGTTTATGCCTACTTACCTTTAATGTCTTCTTAATAATGTATTTTGTCGCAGAAAATTAGTGGGAGCGATGTTGTTTAAGTGAACTCAAATTAAAATTGACAATGTTTGGAAATAAATTTCACTCCCTACCTAAGCAATGAAACTGTTCGAATCTAGTTGAAGTTCAGTATACTGAGTCATTAATGTGCTCTTTCTAGCAATGAGATACGGATTGACACATGCAGGCAAATTGTTTATAGCCTGAGAACTTTACGGTTTCGCTCTATGAAAACACAACAATATATCGATATCAGCCATATTTTTGCACCAAAAAATAGGTTGCGTAATTTGACTAAATATTCATTAATAATCCACCTAAATTTAATACCGATACGGTAAAAAATAATGAAAAGTAATCTTCATAAATTCCGTAAAAATCAGGCGAAAATGGTATAAACTTTATTTACTTTATAATTGACTACGTCAATATACGTTCTTTGGGATACGCGCATAATCCACTTATTTTTGTTAATGAATAAACCTTTCTATAGGCCAGATGAAATTCAATATTATCTCAAGGTCGTAAATATTTAATTAAAATGCCGTTATTTCCTGATGCATATATTTTTGTATTCAGGTAGTAAGTCTCAACATTTGTGTATTCAAACATGTCTTCATTATAAAAATACTGATAGCATTTTTGCTTGCGGGTTAATTGTTTTTCCTAACTTCCGGTCCATAGAATTAATCATTCCAGTAGTAAAAGTTATTTAAAATAACATTTAAAAGCCGTATACAAATAATTAGCCTGATATTGAATTATTTCCAAAAAAACCGTAATTTTCTCAGGGTATTAAACAGTTTTGCAGGGACATGTATTAGAATAAGTTTTTATATCTTTGGTTAATAAATAAATAATAATAATAAAATGGCGTAGGGATGTAAAATGGCGCAGGGATGTGACGGCCCCATCGCCCACCAGATTTCTGGTGCAATCAGTCAACGTAAGGCAGTTTGTGTTGTGGCTGTTAGGGAGTAGCGACCCTACAAAGTGCTCCCGGGGGTGTCCTGTGGTAAGGTTGAGCCGACCGGGTGGATGATTGGACAGGCCCCCCCACCTCTGGCTTGCCTTAACTCAACTGGCTGTCCAGAGTGGATTCGCAAGAGCTGTTGCTCGAGGGTAGATGTGGACACCTAAGTGGCGAGTTGGCTATATATGTTTAAAGTCCAGTGCCGCCTTTCTACCCCCCCAGCTCTCTGACCGGTGTTGCCCTTTTTTAATGTCGCTATTAATAGGGGCCCATCTAGCAGTTGGCGAGTCACCGTCTGCCAGAGATAAAAAGTGAGACAGTTTTATTAGGCAGGCGTCCGATGTTTCACCCAATAGTCCAGTCACTAGTCCATCATTTTCACCCAATAACCCGTTTAATTTAGATTCCATCAACCAGCAATAGTCCCTATACACCCCAGCGGGTGCTGTCTCTGTGTGTGCGTCCCATGACTCGGGCAGGGACAGCATCCGCTCGGTGTACTCCTTGCATTTCATTAAATTGTCAAAAGGGCCTCTACGTGTTGGCTCAGTTGGTACTTTGTAGGTACGTAGCCCCACGCACGCCTCCCAAAGGTCCGGGACATAATTGTCCCGTGAGCGGGAAAGACATATAATAATAACATTAAGTTAGCTTTTAATTTGTGTTTCCTATTCCAAGTTGTTAAAAACGTGGTAATTCACGTTGAGAGTGTTATGTGTAGGCTCCTAATTTGTACATTACCTACAGCAGTCTCTTTCTGATAGAGCAACGATATTTTCTGGTTAATTTGTAATTCCGTTTAAGTATAACCAATTCAATTCAATTCTTTATTTGTTTCGGACTAGGTAATGTCCATAAGTTGTTAGTATACAATCACGAATTATGACTAAGGTTAGTATTACAAATTAATTTAATCCTATAATCCTAATGGAGTTAGATGCTCCATCCCCTAGCAAAGGGTCCTGCACAATGTAGGAGTTAAAGGATGACTCACGCTAGAACGGGCCGTGTCCGACCTGGGCCGTTTTCTAAGAAAAACGACGGCGTTTTTGCGCGCCCGAGCCAAACCCGAGCCCGGTCGAGCCACGGCCGGGCCGTGCCGACACCGAGCCGCTTCTGAGCCTCGACCGTAGCCCGGCCAGGATTGGGTTCGGCTCGGCCGCAAAAAAACGCCGTCGTTTTTCTTAGAAAACGGCCCAGGCCGGACACGGCCCGTTCTAGCGTGAGTCATCCTTAAGTTGGAATATGTAATTTTAATTTAATTTAATTTATTTATTCAACGACCAACTTGGGTCAATCATGTTAGTAAATGCTTACAATTAATGTTAGTAGGTACATCATCATGTCATAAATTAATAGTAGAAGGTACACAATTCTTTACTATAAAAAATAAAAATAAAAATGTCAACATGTCAGCATTCAATGTCACTAATAAATCTAACAGTTAGGACGTATGTGCAGAAGGCAGCAATTACTAATATAAGGGCAATCGAGTCGGCTAGTGATCATGTTCGACGGTGTTGGCGCCGGCGAAGGCACAGCGAGCCAGGGATGCGCATCTCTTACGCATGGTAGTGTAGAAACAGTCTACACACGCCTCTGCGAACATCCCCGACACGCTGCACCGCCACGGCAGCCCCATCAACGTCCTGAACGCGTTGTTATATTGCACGCGCAGAGTGCTGTATTGCTTCTGAGTATAATCTACCCACAGGCCGCTTGTATAGAGCGATGTACAGTACCTAAGCTCTGAATAACGTGCGCTACACCTCTATAGAACCGTTTGCGAACCTCCGGGCAATCATATTCGCTCTCACAGCCAACCCTCTGCCCTCACGTTCCATATCAGCACCATCCTTAAGGTCAGACGTAACTATGTGCCCCAAATATTTGAATTTTTCCACTACTTTTAGTGGGGTGCCGTTTAGTAAAATAGGTGCAACTACCGGTAGACATTTGTTTCTGATCCCAAAGACCATGCATTCACTTTTGACCACGTTGTAAGCTAAGCCGTGCTTGGCCGCATACTCCTCACAGATGTTGAGGAGTTTCATCAACCCACCAACAGAGGCGCTCAGCAGCACCATATCGTCTGCGTAGCTGAGGTTATTGACGCATACTCCATCAATGCTAAAGCGACAAGGACGTGACACGCCTAGCTTCTGTGATGAACGGATGGCACACTCAAGCCGCCCATGAGTGGCCCGGACCATTCGTCACATTTTATTACAGTTCTTGTTTAAAACGGACGTAGGGAGGACGCGTTACGCCAATGTATCTTTGCTTCGCGCATGGATGTTGACTTACTGAGTAAGAGTGCGCTGAGTGTGACAGACAGAAGAGAGGTAGGGCACAGCGCAATGTCATCTCGCTCGTATGTGGAGCAGCCCAACTGGGGAACTACCTCCACCTTACAGAAGACCGCAGCCATAATAGCACCACTGCTTTGTAGTGTTGCTATATGTATGCATGCTATGACGTATGTGGTGTTGTGTTCCTGGGGTGAGTAAGGTCGGCAGAGCTCCCTAGGATGCGCTGTGTTGGGAGTGAGGGACCTGCATGTCTCTATCTGCCAACACAGCGAATCCTCAAGTGAATAAAGGGTCGGCAACGCGCTTGTGATTCTTCTGGAGTCATAAGTGTCCATAGGCGACGGTACCTGCTTAACATCAGGCAGGCCGTAAGCTTGTTTGCCACCGTCGTAGTGTAAAAAAAAACAGTCAGTTGACATTACGAGGCAGAGGCGTAAGCGCGGGAAGGCACTGCGCCTGCCCCGCACCGCCCCGCACCGCTCCGCCGCCATTGCCACCAGCGACAGCGTGCTGGCCGCTACAGGGATGTTGACTCACTGAGCAAGAGCGCGCTCATCCAGACGGCTGACACGGCGAAGCAGGGGCGTGACCGCGCGGAGGCACCGCGCCCGCGCCGCACCGCCCCGCACCGCTCCGCCGCCATCGCCACCAGCGACAGCGTGCTGGCCGCTACAGGGAACGACTGCGCACACAAAATCTGGATCAGTTATAGTCACTACTCGTAGTCAAATTTCTTGTTACTTCATGAGCTCAATCCGGCTGTGGTAGCGAAAGTGTTCCAAGGCTCACCTCAACGTAATACCCTATGTGGCAGGTGGTCGTGTGTAGCTGCGCGGCGCGGGCGGCGGCGAGCGGCGCGGAGGCGGCGCACACGAGCAGGTCCGCCGCGCATACGCTCAGCAGCTGTGGCGTGCGCAGCCGCGCCGCGCCGCCCGACGCCAGCGCCGCCATAAGGCTTATGTTACCTGCAAGATTAGAGTATAATATGTATTCCCGTGTGGTGTCGGGTTAGAATTTTGTCGATCTTTTATACCCACATTTATGCTAAAAGAGACACTGGAACACAAGTTTCATGTGCTCTGCCTACCCCTTTTAGGGATAAATGTATATTGTGATTGTATATATGTATGTATGTAATTTATTTATTTATTTTATCGTAAGGCATACATTATTTTGACCTTTTTTGAGTTTGTCACTCTTTGGTACCACCCAAGGGACACGTGCAGGGTTGTGGAACGACAGTTGTCCCCCGTTTGTCAAGTGAGTGGGCAACTCGACTGTTAGAGGTTCTTAAGCCGCCCGAAGGCCTCTAACTCGGCTTAACGACTTCTTTCATAGACAGCAGCCGGGATCAACTGCTTAGTGTGCCTTCCAAAGCACAGAAGTGCTCATTTATAGTAACTACTCAAACAGGCGGTCAGCCATCCAAATACTGACCGCTGCCATCTTTGCTTAACCTGCGTTATCGTTTCCGATTCGCAGGCGCCGCTGGGCTATGAGCGCTTCTATATGTATAAATAATACAACCCTTTAAGTATTACTTAGAACATGCCCTGTATCATCATGTATGCAAGAGGAAATTGACGGACAAAAAAGAAGAGATTGATATTTTGAAGATAATAGGTACGATGCTTCACCTAGACCGAATAGAACAAGATACTTTGAAGATTCGTCGCTTGAAACACAATTATGAGATTAATCTTGATATAGATTAATCTTATAGGAAGTATGAAAAGCGGCCAAGTGGAAAACCTCGAGGTGGAGAAGTGATAATCTGGGTGGAATAGATGCCGTTTTTTTTGTAAAATATCGCGGATGCGATCATCATTGGCCTCTACGTCTTTATAAGACGATTCAAGCAGCGCTTTGTGAATGCATAGTAGAGCACTTTTTTAAATGGTTATGTAGCCCTATGTGGTACAACAAAAAAAAAGACTGTGGTTGGTTGGAATAGGCATGTGAGTGAAGCTCACGCGACGGCCCGGTTGAAATTTGAGGTCTGGTTGTGGCATGCTCAGCCGAAAGTAGGACCAGTGTTTGATGAAATGCGAGAAAGCAAGAGGATCTTTAGATCTCGTTTAAAGTGGTGTCAGAAGAATAAAGAACAAATTAAATTAGATATTATTGCGAAACGTCACTCTGAGCGAGATTTTAGGGGTTTCTGGAAGGCAACAAACAAACTTAATTCCAGGCCTGGCTGTCCCGTGAGTGTAGAAGGTATTAATGATAGCAAATGTATTGCCGACATGTTTCAAAACCATTTCCAAGTCAAATCACCACTACCACAGTCAACGGGGGTGTCAGATGCAGGGTCGCGTGGTCAGGAGATGATCACCAAGTTTATAGCAGCTGGGAGCAGGTATAAAGGAGAGGGCAAATGCACAAAAGATCCCACTGGGTCGAAGTGCATCCGAAAGGGCCCTCACCTAGATAAGATAAGATAAGATAAGTTTATAGCAAAAGATGTTTTAAAAGCTATTAAATGTATGACACGGGGTAAGTCTCCTGGTCACGATGGCCTTAGCATTGAGCACCTCCAGCATGCCGGCCCGCATCTGCCAAGAGTTCTGGCTATGTTGTACACATTATGTGTAGGGCACTCGTACCTGCCGTCGGACATGATGGAGACTGTGGTGGTGCCCATAGTGAAAAACAAAACCGGTGACATTAGCGACAAAACAAATTACAGACCTATTTCACTGGCTACCATTATAGCCAAGGTGTTTGACAGTATGCTTAACTCCCACATTGACAAATATCTTAAATTACACGATAATCAATTTGGATTTAAGCCGGGATTATCCACAGAAACTGCAATTTTGGGTCTTAAGCATACTGTCAAGTACTACACGGACCGACAGACAAATGTATACGCATGCTACCTTGACCTATCTAAGGCATTCGATATGGTGAATTACGACATCCTCTGGCAGAAATTGAATAACTCTGGCGTGCCAGCTGACCTGAATAGCACTCTCAAATTCTGGTACCATAACCAATCCAATGTCGTAAGATGGGCAGGGGCGTATTCGGATGCATACAGGCTGAAGTGTGGAGTAAGGCAAGGAGAACTAACCTCGCCTAAGCTCTTCAACCTGTATGTAAACGAACTTATAGAGGAGCTCAGCAGCGCCCGCATCGGTTGCCATATTGACGGAGTGTGCGTAAATAACATCAGTTACGCAGATGATATGGTGCTGCTGAGTGCCTCTCCATGCGGACTTACGAAACTGATAGGCATCTGTGAACGGTACGCTATGAGTCACGGTCTGCAATACAATGTGTTGAAAAGCGAATGTATGGTCTTTAAGGTTAAGAATAAAAGTCCACAGGATGTTCCACCGATAAAACTAAATGGCAGGATACTGACTGTGGTATCACAGTTTAAGTATCTGGGCCATATCGTGACCTCTGACCTTAAAGACTGTACAGACATTGAGCGGGAACGAAGAGCATTGTCTGTGAGAGCTAACATGATCGCTCGCAGGTTTGCTGGATGCTCGAGACAGGTCAAGTTAACCCTTTTCAGGGCCTACTGCACGTCCTTATATACCAGCGGCCTGTGGGCGAACTATATTCAGACACAATACAGTGCTCTTCGTGTTCAATTTAATAACGCATTCAGGATGCTGATGGGGCTGCCCCGATATTGCAGCGCGTCAGGGATGTTCGCAGAGGCGAGGGTGGACTGTTTCCACACTACTATTCGCAAGCGATGTACATCCCTGGTGCGTAGGGTACGGGCCAGTGCCAACAGCATCCTGAAAATGATCGCTGAACGGATGGACTGTAGGTATCTAAACCACTGCTGTATGATGCACACAAACACACATGTTAACTACGAGGTCGCATAACATTTGACATTTTGTGATTTAAATGAGTAATTAATTTTTTAACTTGACATCCTGTACATTTTTAATTTGAATTTGTCATATACATATTATTTTAATTGACTGTACTTAGCTACTTACCTTTAATGTAAATTTAATTCTGGCCTAAATTATAAATTGTATTATTTTATTATTGTTTTAAATTGACTATGTGTGCTATTCTATTATTTTTGTAGTTACTAATATTAAGCTAAGTATTATTTTATTACTAACAATAATGATCCATGTTGGTCCCTGAATAAATGAATTGAATTGAATTGAATTGAATATGCCGGAGCGGCATTGTCTTCCGATAAGGTGGCAGAAAAACTGTTAATTATAGGCAACGGCGGGGTGTTTATATGTCTTCTCCTTCTTTTACCTTCGAGAAGGTCAAACCAGGCCCCGTCATGTTTCTTGCATCTGTCCGTGAGAGCCCTTCGCCACTTAATCCTGTCTTACACAATGTGCTCCCAACATTGGTGATTGATGCCAAATGGTGTCATATCCCGCTTGACACAATCCTTAAAGCGTAGCAGAGGTCTACCTACACCTTTTTAGCATTTGCTACGGCGCCAAGCAGGATACGGCCCATATATCGTAAAAATTTCAAATGTAGTTGTTTCTGTTACCAATAACTCCTAGTAGACAGACGAGCACGTAGAGCGCCAGCAGCGGTGCAAGCTGCGAGCGCGCCGGCTCCCACGCCTCGCTCGCGTTGCCGAACATCGCATCTCCGCCTGCAACAGCACAACACAACCTTACATTACATACGAACACGTCAGGCGACAGAACACGAGCGGTGACAGGTGCGCATTGCGGTTCCATATGGTCTTTTTCAGAGAGATTGACATTTATGAACCCTGTTTTGGGGTAAGCCTGTGGCATATCGAAGAATACACGCTGCGGTCTTATAGAGGAGTACACGTGATCATTCTAAACTTGGCATGTATTTGTAGTCGCCACCATGCCGACGACGCATCAGGCCGCAGTTGAGTTGGCGAAGGTGGGTGAAGCCTGGCATGGGTTTACATACTCGTGGGGCGCTATGACGGGTAACCTCCTCGAGTGTCTGGACTCTACCGATTTCTCTTGATTCGGTTGATTCGCAGGAATGGGTAGTGTCTTGGCCGGTGCGCCCTGGAGACAACGGCAAGTGATAATTTAGTGAACCCTAAGTTATCGCTTGCTGGTGTTACCAATAACCCGACACGGGGGGGGGGGGGGGTTGGGGGGTTCCGCCCAGGGAATCGCAAGATTCCCCAGGTGCGGCTTGAGGGAGAGGCCATTTCCGTTTGCCTCTATAATAAATAACGGACCCGGAACCCTGACAAATCCTCTGCTATCAGAGGATTCATGTTAGGCGCGGGGGCTGCGACCGTCAGGCCGGGGCCAAGTTGTGGCTGCGAGGGAGAAAACCTCTATAAAAAGTTACAAGGGGACCTGAGAGGGTGAATCCGAGGTCTATCATCCTCTCCCGGCGTAGAGGTCCTTTGGTCGGGTCGGGAAGCGTGTGGTGTCGCCCTGCACGCTTACGACGGGAGGGGGGCTTTTGCCTCAGTAGTGAGGGCAGCTGCGGCTGTTGCCGAGGGGCGTCGTGGTGAAATGTTCGCGATCCCATGACGCCCCTATTACACGGCAGAGAGGGCATACCTTGGTGGTTTTAGACGGTAGTCCGGGGGGTTCCCGGGAGCCCGTCATACCCATCCTAGTTCCTCGGCTAGGTGGGATGCGTAAAGGCATTTCCCCAAGTAAAAAAAAAAAAGAAAAAAAAAGGGTTTACATACTCGTAATACCGTAGTAGGGGTAGGGGCGCCTAAAGTGTGAGATATTATTGTGTTGCAGGTTATTAAACTAATTATTCTTTGTAAAATTCGTGAAATGGGTCACATGGTTCCATTTTTTAAACATATGGAATAATATTGACGGCAATGATAATATATTAATATTCATGTTTATCCTTTCTTTGGACTAAAATTCGGTATTAAAAGCATAAACTTCAATGAAAAATCGATCAATGTTCAATTATTCATGTCAGCAAGGGGGGGAAATTGAGTTTTACCTAATTCAGCCTCAAACGAAAATTAGCTTTGAATTTTTTGCGAAATCCCAATGCCAAGTGCCAAGTGCGTAATTTGATTATTAGACATCCATTCCATTAGTGACATAAAAAGTAAAAAGACTGTAATGTAAAGTAATGTTGAAATGAAAAGGATGTCCATTGAATATTAATATACGGGAGTAATCAAGGATACTGAAATATTGTACCCACCTAACTGTGGACTTAGGTAGTGATTTGAAATTAATAAATATTGCACGAATAAGCTATTTATTATTACTATATTGTTCAAATATTTTAGTTATAATCGCTTGTAACATCTTGATTGGAAAAAAATTGCTCCTTTACAATTGTCAGATCCAATTTTAGTAACTCAGTTATTTTATTTGGTATCACTTGCCGACATGAGGACCAACGGTGCCTTACAAAACCGAGGATGAATACATGTCTATGTTTAAAAAGCATACTCGTACGTTGCACGATATAAACACTTTAGTTTCATACAAGCCAGCATGATATTGCTAAGAAGTTAACATGTGTGAAAATTTTCAAATCGACTCGATTTTATCAACTTGATACTTTTTAAATTTTAAGAAAATATAAGCCCGTGTTTTACACCTTACTTTTAGATCACAGGTAAGTTATGTGTTTTAAATTAAATTCTTTTTTGTTACACTCAAGATTCCAAAAGAAGTTTAATTGCCAATCTTTAGGTATTTTTTTTACAGCGTCTTCGTCGGTTGTTTGAAAAGTAAAACGTTGTCATGATTGCATCGGGCCACGTCTAGACTGTAGACGGTTCCATTCAGTTTGTTTTATTTTTTAAAGTGTTATTTCCGTTAAGTGGCGCGGTGAGGAGCGCCGAGACAGTTCAGGCAGTCACCTCGATCGCCACCGCAGCGGCGACGCGAGCCAGCAACCACTTCCATAATGTGGCAGACGCTTTTCAATTGCCTTTTATATTGGATCTCTAATAAATGGCGGTGGGCGCTATCAACCTAAAAGATAAACTAAAAATAAGTACCTACTATTGGATTTATCCGTTGTTATTTGTTGAATTGTTCTGATTCTGATTGTTCTCTGTCATTTGCTAGTCGAGTAAAAGTTGTGTTTCATGTTACTTACACACAAGCTGGTTTGCACCCGAAGTAAACATATTATCACGTTTGCGTAGACACACTTTGTTTTGCCATAAGTAAATAAGTCATCCTATTCACATTACATATTGTCTAGTAAAGGATGAATGCTTTAATATCGGATATAAATTTTGTTTTTTTCTCTTTTAAATACGGGCATGTATAAAGAAATAGTACATTACATCAGAGGCCGGGAAAACCCCGTATCTCTCTCGCTACGCTCAGCCGTCTATACCTACTTGGCCGGAAATCCGTTTTCACGCCGAGGCATGTATAGTGTTTTTCTCAAACATGCAATTAAATAAAATAAAAAGTTAAAATCAGCTGTTCGTAAAACCTGCCGCCATCTTTGACGCTGTCTGAATGAGGTTGGATGTTGAAACAAAAGAAAGTTACTTTGCAGGCCTAGGCCTGAAAAGTTGTATGAAATCCCATTTCAGGCCGCCTCGAGATGCTGCGCCCGAAAAAGGATACTTCCGAGTCTATTATAAGGAACGTAAAGAGAATATTTGATTGCATGTTTGAGAAAAGAAAATTACATTAGAAAATGCGAAATAATGCAACTAATTACAATTTAACATTTTATTTTATTTACCTAGAACAAACGTTTCCCTCATTGTAGCTGGTTGTAAAGAGCTCAGCGAGTATTGTTATTTGAAACCGATTCCTGCCAGACAAATAGCGCAACGTCGCTGGGAATGATTTCCCTCGCTGAATACCCGCATTGTTTACAACCAGATAGAAAACCTTTTGTTAAGTGAAAACAATAAATACATATACGTAGTTAGTAGTAATACATACACCTTCCTATATTTCCAATTATGATCCAATAGCTTTTTAAAGTTATTTCATTATTTTAATGATTACTACATAGGTACGTTAGACATTAAAGCATTTATTTTCTAAAGTACATACAAGATGATAATTATCATTAACTAAATTAAAACGAAGTTGAATCTAAAAACCGGCCAAGTGCGAGTTGGACTCGCGCACGAAGGGTTCCGTACTATTACCTATAAAAACTGCAAAAAAATCACGTTTGTTGTATGGGAGCCCCTCTTAAAAAATATTTTATTTTGTTTTTAGTATTTGTTGTTATGGCGGTAACAGAAATACCGTCGGTGGGCATTAAACAATCGCTATGTATTTTTATCCTACTTTACAGGAGACGAAAAAAACTGTTTATCTCGGAACTGCGCAGTTTTCTTCTATTGGAAGTATTTTTTTTATTATATATAAAAGAATTTTACATGATATTATAGCCGAAAAAAAATGTTTTGTTTGTAATATTTTACAATATTAAGGAAACATAAAAATCCAGCCACATGGCGACTTTATTTTGGCTTACTTTAAATCGCCATGTGTCAAATATACACATAGCGTAGTTCTACAACGTGGATGGCGACACATAGCGGGTTTTAAAATGAATACAATTTGGTAATATAAATCAACTTTTAGTATTATAAATATATAGAACACTAGCTTTTGCCCGCGACTTCGTCCGCGTAGAACTCGTTTATATCGTAGCTCGATACAAACTTTCACCCTCTATTTTTCCCTTTTAGGGGTAGATTTCCGATATAAAAACTATCATATGTCCTTCTCCGAGACTCAAACTATCTTTATCATTATCATCATCATCATCATATCATCCGAAAGACGTCCACTGCTGGACATATGCCTCCCCCAAAGAGTTCCAAAGTGACACATCCTGCGCCACCCGCATCCAGCGGACTCCCGCGACCTTTACCAGGTCATCAGTCTACCTTGTGGGGGGCCTACCAACGCCGAGCCTACTAACTACCTCTATACCAAATTTTAACTAAATGGGTTGCTCCATACAAATATTCAACCTTCATTTAATCCCCTTAGGAGATGATTTCCGGAATAAAACTATCCTATGTCCTTTCCCAGGACTCAAACCATCTCTTTATGAAATTCCATCGAAATGGGCTCCATCCAAATTTTCACCCCCCATTTCACCCCCTTAAGGGATGATTTCCGAGACAAAATTTATCATATATCCTTTCCCAGCACTCAAACTATCTCTTAACAGTTAACTTAAGTTTTATAAGTTTTTATTGTTACTAACATGATAAGGACATAGTCTGAAATAAATAATTTGAATTGAATTGAATTAATCAAATTTTCCGATGTCACATCACATCCGAATTTTCACTCCCTTAGGGAATGATTTTCGGGATAAAACTATCCTATGTGCTTCCCCAGGACTCCAACTCGCTATACCGTAAATGGGTTCCATCCAAATTTTCACCCCCCCGTTTTATCCCCCAAGGGAAAGATTTCCGGGATAAAATTTATTGATTGACCTTCTCCGGGACTGAAACTATTTATATGCCAAATTTCATTCAAATCGGTGCAGCGGTTTAAGTAGCTCCATACAAACTTCCATCCCCCATTTCATCCCCTAAGGGGTTGATTTCCGCGATAAAAACTACCCTATGTCCTTCCCCAGAACTTAAACTACCTTTAAACTAAATTTCATCTAAATGGGTTCTATCCAAATTGTCACCCCCCCGTTTTACCCCCTTAGGGGAAGATTTCCGGGATAACATTTATTGTTTGACCTTCCGCGGGACTGAAACTATTTATATGCCAAATTTCATTCAAATCGGTGCAGCGGTTTATGTAGCTCCATACAAACTTCCATCCCCCATTTCATCCCCTAAGGGCTTGATTTCCGGGATAAAGACTACCCTATGTCCTTCCCCAGGACCTAAACTATCTGTATACTAAATTTTATCTAAATCGGTTTAGCCGTTTTCACGTGATGCGCGGTCACATAAACAGACAAACAGATAAACAGATAAACAGATAAACAGACAAACAGACAAAAATTCTAAAAACTGTTGGAACGTGTTCTGTTATCGATTTTAAGTATCCTTAGCCATTTTTTTTTCGAATATCTTCCATGTACAGACTTTCGACTCTCTTCAGCTTTATTATATGTATAGATTTGAATAACATGAACCTTTATCGTCATCCGCTCTCAAGTTAGTTTGTTAGTTAAACCTAATCAATAAATCAAGCAAGTGTAATAAAAAAGCGGCCAAGTGCGAGTTGGACTCGCACATGAAGGGTTCCGTGAAATCAATTGCGGTTTATGATTTATGACGTATTAAAAAAAAACTACTTATTAGATCTCGTTCAAACCAATTTTCGGTGGAAGTTTACATGGTAATGTACATCATATATTTTTGTTAAGTTTTATTATTCTCTTATTTTAGAAGTTACAGGGGTGGGGGGGGGGCACACATTTTACCACTTTGGAAGTGTCTCTCGCGCAAACTATTCAGTTTAGAAAAAAAATATGTTAAAAATTTCAATATCATTTTTAAAGACCTATCCATAGATAGAAAAAAAATTTTGAGTTTCAGTTCTGAGTATGGGGACCCCTAAAACTTAATGTTTTTTTTCGATTTTTGTGTTAAAATCTTAATGCGGTTCACAGAATACATCTACTTACCAAGTTTCAACAGTATAGCTCTTATAGTTTCGGAAAAAAGTGGCTGTGACATACGGACGGACAGACAGACAGACGGACGAACATGACGAATCTATAAGGGTTCCGATTTTTGCCATTTGGCTACGGAACCCTAAAAAACGGTACCTACTTACATTTTCAATTACACTAGATTTACATATACTTTTCGAAAAAATGCCATTTATGTTATACTAGTAAGTACTGTTTTTTTAACATACATATTAACAAATTCTTCAAATTAGTCTCACTGTCGGGTAATTCAATCGCCATATGCAACATTAGTGTCATAAACCATTGATTTTAAACGGAGAACCTCACGCATAATTTCGCTAAGTGCTAAAAATCACATAGCGATTTATTTCAGTTCAAACTTTGTTCCACGTGCACATAGCGGAATTATTATTTTCAAAACCAATAAAGATATCAAAGAACGGCTTTGTAGGTTAATGTGGAATATTAAAAGGAATCAAATTATCAAATAATCGCAAATTCGAAAAAATAACACATAGCGATTTTTTAATGCCCACATACACAATCTGTGAAAATTTCAACTCTCTAGCTATCACGGGTCTTGAGATACAGCCTGGTGACAGACAGACGGACGGATGGACGGACGGACGGACAGCGAAGTCTTAGTAATAGGGTCCCGTTTTACTCTTTGAGTACGGAACCCTAAAAAAAGACCCTCGATAGAAGAAGAAAAAAAACCGGCCAAGTGCGAGTCGGACTCGCGCACCGAGGGTTCCATACAAACCTTTTATTTATTAAAAATATTTTTTATTATAAAATATGATGTAACTAAAAATTTACGGTTTTCGCAATTTGTTTTTATTTACTTGATGTGCCCGCAGGTTTTACTATTATATGTTCTGTGCCGCAGGTACCTGCGAAGTAGATGTCACTTTACTCCGACTAATTTAATTCAACTGTGGAGCGACCGTGTGGAGTCGTCCTTAAAGAATACAACAAACACGAAAAAGTTTACATTATATTCAATTCAATTCTTTATTTTGGACATTAATATCCAAAAGTTGTTAGTTTTATCAACTAATGTTATTTATACAAATTAATGTAATCCTAATAGAGTTAGATGCAGTCCACCCCCTGGCATAGGTTCCTGCACAATGTAGTGTTCCAGTGCGTAGGTAATCCAGCCTCGCAGCCAATTACATTATACTTAATCTTTACTAACTAATAATTATAAATACTTAAGCTTATGCAAAGCGAATATGTTATGACTTATGAACGCTTCGGTAGCATAACTGGTTAAAGAATGCGACTAAATGAGTTTTAGGACACTCATTTCCACGAGCCGGGATTCGCATCTACGTCACGGAAAACATCGTGAGGAAAGAGGAAAGTCCAGCAGTAGGTCGTACGATGAAAGATGTAGTCAGTATATACTAAAATATAGACTCGTTGGTAGACTCATCAATAATGATGCTTCACCGCGACAGTACTGAAGATCTATCACTTCCGTGACCCTCTGGTCACGGAAGTGATAGATCTTCAGTACAGATCACGTAACGTTCCTAACGCGCGTCGGTACAATTTAACTGTCATTTTTCCATATAAAAAGTGACATTTAGACCTACCTGACGCACGTACAATGCGTTACGTGGTCGACCTACATGATTCGAACCTGGGTTACTACGGCCACAACGTAGGGTCCTAACCACTAGACGATCACGGCTGCCGGAGCTCTGTCGGAGTCGCCGAAATTGCCGTTTACTCGTACTTTTAGAAACTGGAGCATTTTCCAAGTCATTATGCGTGACCGTAAACAATAAATACATAGTTTAAATTGTTCGAAGAATAGCAACCACAACCGCTCTATTATAAAGACTCAGCTAATCATTATAATAGAACGGTTAATAAAGCTCCAAACATCGCGAAACCAAATACGCTATTTTTATCTCAAGCAAAACCAACTCGTTTTACCCCCGTGGGGGTAGCCACCATCACGGGCGTAGAACCGCTATTCTTCGGGGGTAAGTGAGTTTGGATAAATGGATAAATAGACGTGACGTTTTAGCGATTTACGGTTATTTAAATCTACCGGTCTGTTTCCTAATAGGCTACGGGGGTAACGATCTTGAAAAGGTTAAGAGCCACTGATATAAATAAATATAAATATAAATATGGGCCTATACATAAGGGCTATCTCATTAGTGGCATCCGTGACGGACAATAGGGGCTCTTTGACTCAGTTATAGGGACGCAGCGGAAGTAGCTGGCTACATTCGTACCTACTTAATGTACAGTATATTTACCTATTGGTAATATAAACCATAACCTGTAAAGCATAGACTCCACAAAGCACCATAATTTTTTTTAGATTCAACCATTCTATACGCTGATATGTTATATGTCAAAACCCTCTGAACACGAACGACACCAAAAGTCGTCGTCAGCTGTCGTAGAGTACCAAGACTAAATATTGGTCAAGGCGTGCGCTATCAAAGTCATATTCGGTTTTTGAAGAAATAACATGGTGTATGTATGTTTAACAAAACGAGTTACAGTACGAGTTATATTAAGTAAATTTACTATTTGTTTATGTATGTTTGTCCTTCCATATATATTTTCTACACATATATTCTTCTGGGTTCTAGCAGAATACCAGTGTTTTAGTGGGGCAGACTGCCGGAACAAATTGTCGTAAATGCGGACACACCGGACAAAAGCACCAAATTTTTTTCAGGTACTAGTTAGGTACATAGCTTTAAGTTTTTGATAGGAACCAGCTCCTCCGACGTCCATCTTTTTTTTATGGGGGTCATTTTGAATTATATGTATATTATTAATCACGGGTTCTAAATCACTTAGATTCACAAACGTGGTGTCTAAGTATACATATATGGGGTCAGGGAATTCAACTAGATATTTTTTAAGGTCGAATTCCCAAAGGATAGCAAACGGGACCCTGTATACTAAGCCTCCGCTGTGGGTCCGTCTATCTGCGTGTCAGTAATAGCTAGACTGTTCAAATTTTCACAGAGTTTGTATTTCTATTGCTTTTATAACGAAAATTAAGATAACTAAAAATATATTAAAAATTAAACAGTGCTCCCATACATTGAAAGTCATTTTAAGGCGTTTTTTTTCTCGCCCATTACAAACGGTCTATCTCTAGAACCGTAACCAAATAGACACTTTAAATTTCCGCAGACTATGTTTAACTATATCTACTATAAATATAAATAATAAAAAAAAAAAGTTAACAGTCTAGCTATTTCTGACACGGAAAAAGACGGACCCACAGCGGAGGCTTGGTAACGGGTTCCGTATGGTATCCTTTAGAAACTCGACCCTAAAAAATATCTAGTTGAATTCCCTGTTCCCAAATATGTATATTTAGAGACCGAGTTTGTGATTCTAAGTGATTAATTCAAAATGACCCCCATAAAAAAAAGATGACCGACGCAGGAGTTGGTTCCTATCAAAAACTTAAAGCTACTTACCTAACTAGTATACCTGAAAAAAATTTGGTGCTTTTGTGCAACGTGTCCACATTATCACCTGAAACTATTTTGGTTAATTGCGAGCAAAGCTACGCACTGAGTTGGAGCCTTTTTAGGGTTCCGTAGCCAAAATGGCAAAAACGGAACCCTTATAGTTTCGTCATGTCCGTCTGTCCGTATGTCACAGGCATTTTACTCAAAAACTATAGGTTGTATTTGAATGACATTTGGAGTAAAGGTGTATTTTGATGGCCGCTATATAATTATGCAATTAAATTACTAAAAACTTTTTTTTTACGGGGCACTCGATACTTGTAACGGCACGTCAAAAAAAATTTTTCACACAAAGTCCATATGTGGCACATAAAACGATGCGTCCTTTAAAATGACTATAAGGTTACTCAGCACTTTTTTTGATTATGTTCCTTTAAGGCTTATACAAATAGCTAAATTTACATAGGTACAATTAATCTGCCAAACCACAATGCGGTTTGTTGGCAAACAACGCCCCTAATTGATTTTACATTTTATTAGCTAAAAGCTGTATGAATAGTATTATATATGTACGGTATTACTTATGCTAGATACAACAAAATGAATCTATAAAGTTACTTAAGATAGCTGAATTTTATTTTTTTATGTATTTAATAAGACGTCGCTTACTTTCTGCTTAAAAACAATTGTTTTGTGACAGTTGCACTCTGTCTCGGACGGCAGGTCGTTATATATTTTCGGAACTAGTAATACCTTATATCATATTATAAATGCGAAAGTTAACTCTGTCTGTCTGTTGTACCTTTTCAATGAAATTAGGTATGGAGGTAGTTTTGAGAGCCTGAGAAGGACATAGGATAGTTTTTTTTCATCGTGGAAGTCATCTCTTAAAGGGATGGTAAGAGGTATTATGGAATTAATTGCGATAATTGATACGGCGCCTGTGCCGGCTGTGTCATGCTCATGTCTAATACGTAGCAGTAATAATATATATTTGCTCTTAGATTTTGTTTAGGCGTTTAACATAAAATACGTATAAGGCTACTAACAGGTATAAGCGGACGAAGTCGCGGCTAAAATTTTGTTTAGTTATAATTTTTTTTAAAATGTACGAAGAATAAAAACAATTTGCTGCAGAAAAACAGGGAACGATCAATATTGAGAAATCGTTTTGTATAGACCCGCAGGAACGGTTTGAAATCGAAGATCAACTTACAACATAATTATGCTGGACGAGTCAATTTTGAAACTGGCATTTTGACCTCTAACCAGCTCGAAGTTCCTTATTTTCATGCCACATGAAAATAGTGAACAGTTGGTTTGTTACTTAAACTAATACTGAAACTGCCCAATAATAAACAAACAGCTTAAATAAGTAGTTTGTAGGTAAGAAAAGTTTTATTAACGATTCACCTACGTCGGCATTGGATAAGAAGAGAATTTCTATTTCTCTGTTTGTGAAGTATATTTTATAGTAGAAACTTAGAGTAGCTGTGTTGACTCCTTTAACTTACCTGATTTTGTAGAAGTAGTAAGAACAACTTATGAACAAGCATCTTCGAATACAGGATATGGAGTTAATGCTGATGGGGTTACCTCGGTTTTGCAGTGCATCTGGGATGTTTGCGGAGGCTCGCATTGATGATTTCCATGCAATAATGCGAAAACGTATCTTTTCCCAGATGTGCCGAGTGAGAAACAGCTCCAACAGTTTTCTTGCCATGATAGGGGAGAGGCTTGATAGTCCCTTTTACCGGCACTGATGGGTTTCAACGCATGTGCCATTAAATCAATGCCCAAAATAAAGTTAACTGATAAGGGATTTGTAACTAACACTCTATGGATAGTTGATGTCCGAAATGAATTATTAATAATAATAAAAAATGTTGCCAGTGACGACATATGGCACTGAAACGTGGTCGCTTACAATGGGCCTGATAAGAAGGCTCAAAGTCACTCAAAGGGCAATGGAGAGGGCTATGTTGGGAGTTTCTCTGCGTGATTGCATCAGAAATGAGACTATCCGCAGCAGAACCACGGTAACCGATATAGCCCTCCGAATCGCTAAACTTAAGTGGCTGTGGGCGGGGCACATTGCACGTAAAACCGATGGCCGTTGGGGTGGAAAGGTTCTCGAGTGGCGACCACGTACTAGTAGGTGCGGCGTTGGTAGGCCTTCCCACAAGGTGGACTGATGACCTGGTCGCGGGAGTCCGCTGGATGCGGATGGCGCAGGACCGGTCACTTTGGTACTCTTTGGGGGAGGCCTAGCAGTGGACGTCTTTCGGCTGTTATGATCTCAGAGCATAGAATACTAGAGAGAGGACAAGCCGCCGGCGGCCGTGTCGCACTGTATGCTCAATGGGCATACACTGCCATACTGTGCACGCGTGCTGATCGCAGAGAATATTACGTTTTTTCCCAAAATGCCTGATATGATGCGCGTTTATTGTCAAATAAGCGTGTAGGTATACAAGTGTGTGTGTTTTAGATGTGTGCGTGCTTTGTCTTGTCAATTACTTGGGCGTTGTGTGGGTTAATGTACTTGCGACAGGCTCACTCTATACAAATCGGCCGCCATGTCCGATCTCCTTATATTCATACATCTGTGGTTATGATGATGATGATGATGATGAATAATAAAAAATAATTATTAAAGAAGTAACATTGCACTACTCGTCACTCCTACGTAACGTAAGTAGTAGGTTACGTAAAAGTGATGCTGATGGAGTAGGAATCAGACCGTCCTACGTGTGCATACGTATTTAGTAACTAGTTGTCGCGCCTCTCGCGTGAGCTGTAGGCGAGGCGAGTCGGAGGCGTCATTAATGATAGGGAAACAAATGAACGTGATAAAGCTGCCGTCACACCCACACCGACAAGACAACGACCGTCGCTCATTTTATTACACCACGTCACAGTCAATATTTGTAGTTTCAACAGTGTTTCAAGTCTACTTAAACTTTATACGTGGTCCAAAAATACAGTTTACGTGGAGAATACCTTGTATTTTATTTACCTGACAGTATATAAAGAAAATAAACGCACCGTATAAATACTCTCAAACTTGATGCAAGCATATGATATACTGTAGTTGTGTGTAGCATAGAAGAATTTAGTTCACAGTCAGCGGTTTTCTTACCACAGTTCTCAGGTTTTCTTCGTGAGAATATTCAAAAATACTATACCTACTTATATCTTGAATATAGTGTCAACTATTTTATACTGCCGCAAACCCAAATCCGGTCAGCCACCAAAACTGTGCCTTTTACAATATAATAGGTAACGCACACGTTACAGTGTCAAGAGTATTTTCATCCTTACGTTTTGCTCAGTAGTCCCAAATGTGTAACTAATGTGAGTGTACAGAACGCAAGTTGTGTGTAACGCCTTGGCCAGGACTTTGGTCTTAAGCGACCTGCGACCAGCGTTTTATCTGTTCATTGCGCGTGATCCCAACTAACCACAGTGCGTTGCGCGTCTCGACCGCGCAATGAACAGATAAAACGCTGGTCGCAGGTCGCTTAAGACCAAGGTCGTGGCCAAGGCGTTACAATACTGGCCGCTCGTCATTGGCTGTGACCGCCCGTAAACATAATCCCGTCTCGCTAGCTCCAGCCCGCTTCTTATCCCTGGATTTTTACGAAATATGTTAAGTTCGTTCCGATGTAACGCGGTGAATTCTTCTTGTTCCTTGGCTTTTCCCGACTAAACATTTTATTTTTATACAAGTTTTATTGAAAAGGCTCAGTTGGTGCAAAAAAGTTTTGCAGAGCTTCGTTTTATCTTATTGCTTTGTTTGTTGCCAACATTTCTTTCACTTTCAACTTATAATGAAGAAAAGATACAACATCTACTATACTGAAGTAATATTTATCTACAGGTGCTACCCGTGTCGACACGTTGGAATTAAAAATTACATAATGTAGTTAGTCTATAGTCTACGACATAATGCGACTGGTCTTTTGACAGTTATGAATTGACCCTTATATGAATGAAGCTAAGGCTACCAGTTAAACGATAGGGCTTAGCTTCATATATATAAGGGTCAATTCATAACTGTCAAAAGGCATATGTCGTAGACTGTAGTGTATGCTTATCTAGTGCGCATACGTTACGATGACAGCAGTCGTGGTCCGACCGCTGCAGGGAATGGTGGTGCGTTGGCTAGCCAAGCTATATACCTTTAGAATCGGCAAAAAAGTGAATACTACATAGACTATAGTGAAACTAAAACTCTTACCGCGAGTAAAATGTAAAAAAATTGCTTTAAATTATTACCTACCTACCTACATGTTCCCATTTTTTTTAGCAGAAGCGCTGATTCTTATGGGATCTCACCAAGTCATCATATGATTTTGGTCAAATTGATATAGCCACGCCTATTTCCTAACTGTATATAGTCACCATCAGATATATCGGAGCGGCCAAAGTGCTCAAAAATATCTAAACACATCTCTATTGTCGAGGCTTTAGAGACGTATTCAGATATTTGAAAGCAGTTTGGCCGCTCCGATATATCTGATGGCAACCGTACATAATTGTTAGTAATAACAAAAAAAAATTCTCCGCCGCGACAGTGCTGAAGATCTATCACTGCCGTGACCAGGATTCGAACCTGGGTTACTACGGCCACAACGTAGGGTCCTAACCACTAGACGATCACGGCTGCCGGAGCTGTGTGAGCACCTTCCAAAAACCCAACTGCTTTCCGACATTAAGAAGAATTTATCAATTGAAATTGTTCTGTAATATAAATGAATTAGCGCGCAAATTGCTTCGTTTGCATTTTTTGTTAAGTTATGCGTAAATTAGAGCACTTTCACTCGTCGCCGCTGCGTCCGCGCAATGGTCAGTGTAGGACCCTGTCGCTTTCAATTGTTAATACGCCAGTGCAGCGTTATTTCGTACAAAATTATGATTGTCTTCAGGTGACATGGTACTTCAACGTTCTTGCCAATACTTACAATACTTATACCTGCATAGTAATATCGTATAGAATCTACTTCATAATCATTAAATATCAGTTACATAATAATAATTATAATTTATTACATTACATGGTTACAAAAGATCTTAAAACAAGCAAATGTGTTCCAATATGAGCCTAGTTAAATTAAAACAACGCACATTTTTACTTAAACTTAAATCATTAAGAATTTAAAATATTGACAAGCCAATAACAATATCTAACTAATTTAGTGCCTATAAGTAGGTTGTTGAGCCATTTAGGTGTCAACTAATTTTGGTTTTCATAGTAAGCTTTAAAATGTCCTTTATAATTGGCTTTATATTAACTTGCACTGTTCGTATGTATGTAAATATGTAAATATGTAAGTATGTAAGTTGTCCGTCAAAATTTGCAATCCATTTTTCAGTCACTTCCCGTTATCCAATTGAGCTGAAATTTTGCAAGCATATGTATATTGCATGACAATGCAATATTATGATGACTTGGAGCTGATCTGATGCTGGAGCTGGAAGGTGGCCATATGAACTCCGCAATAAAACGACACGTTACAACCCCATCGAGTTTGGTTGGGCTCGTTAGAATCGTCTCAATAAGTAGTTGGTGATGGTATGCAGAAAAGTACAGTCAGCAGTAAAAGCTTGTACCAAAAATGATTTTTTTGACAGAAACTTATTTAAGTATAAAATACCTTTGCTAAGAGGCACCGCTCTTCATCTTCTCGGAGAAGCACCCGAAGTATATTAAAACATTACTTATTTCCACTTCACGGCCGACGTTTAAATGTGAGATATATTATATATGTGAGTGAAATCATGCTATGGCAAAATATGCTGTTGCTGTTTGAGTGCATTTGTTCATAAAGTGGATATATGCTGAATTGTATGGTTTCATCAAAATGTCAACAACTCCACAACCACCTTCCACGAGAAGGTGTACTATTTCTGATGAATCGTTCCTATTTAAGTAGTAAACATAGCAGTCAATAATAAATCGATCTTACTTTAACCCATCTACAAATTAAGTCATAACAGTTACTTTTGAGTTACTTTCCTGACTTTTACCCCAGACCTCCGGTTACTTGACACTTCATAAAATATATTTTTTGGTAAGAGTCAAGGGTGAACGAATACGTACATAAATAAGGACATACATATCTGTACAGAACTCTATTGTCAGAATTGTATGTACAGATATTTATATACTTAATTATTGTTGTATGTATATAAGTATCTATATGTATTTATCTATTATATATATCGTCGCCTAGTACCCACAACACAAGCCTTATTGAGCTTACCGTGGGCCTAGGTTGATTTGTGTAAGATTGTCCCGTAATATTTATTCATTTATTTATTATTTATTTAATTATTTATGTACCATACGTATTCGTTCAGCCTCGACTGTACCTACATCCTATACATAATGTATTATTATGTAACAGGCTGAATACAGAGAAAGTGTCGTTATCCACTAAGTGACGTGATAGTGAAAATGTGCCAATAATTCATCAATCAGGTTAAAAAACGCTGGGACAGTTCGTTGCGTAACTTGCGCAACACTTCGCTCCAGTTTTTGAAAGCATACAGCAATTTCGGCGACTCCGCCATAGCTCCGGCAGCCGTGATCGTCTAGTGGTTAGGACCCTACGTTGTGGCCGTAGTAACCCAGGTTCGAATCCTGGTCACGGCAGTGATGGCACTATCGAGACGGAGCATACGTTTTGCAGGGATTCTAACTTGTGGGATCCAGGGGATTCCGAAACGGTTTTCATAATTTTTGCTACTTAAATAATAATAATTTATTATTGTTAACTTATAATAAATCAGCCTGTTCAAAGAAGTACGCGCACGAAACTACCCTATAAATTCTGATAGTACAAATACAAATACAAATTATTTATTTACCATAACAACGTTACATGCGATTAAATTAAACTATTCTGTTAACATACACATTAACACATAGTGACGAAATATACGATTTTTCCGGCACAAACGGCCGTAAGTATCTTATCTTTACATAACTTATAAGTTTGATTTTTTCACAGCTTCAAGAGACTGTAGACCGGAGTATATGGTTTTGATTTCAACTTGATACCTCCACGCGTTCCTGAGATAAAGGATCATGACAGACAGACGGAAAACCAAGTGATCCTATAAGGGTTCAATTTTTTCCTTTTGAGGTAAGGAACCCTAAAAAGGGCCTCGAGGTATTGTACCGAGGATGCTGGCAGCATTTCCTCGTTGACTTGCAATGCTGATGCGTTGCGCGAGAAAGCCGCCATGCTTAGCCTGTGGGCAGATTACACATAGGTATATAAACGGTATAGCGCTCTGCGCGTGCAGTATAATATTGCGTTCAGGGTGCTGATGGGGCTGCCCAGATTCTGTAGCGCATCAGGGATGTTTGCAGAAGCGCGGGTAGACTGCTTCTACGCCATTCTGCGCAAGTGAGCTACATCCCTGGTGCGCAGAGTGCGGGCTAACTCCAACAGCATTCTGAGCATGATAGTGGACAGGATCGATGGCCTGTACTTGAACAACTGCTGCATGATAGATGCCCGCAGAAATAAATAATAATGATAATAAGTATAATGTACTAACACTAGTTTAATAAGTCATACAATTGTTACTAACACCATGATCCCATGTTGGTCGTAAATAAATTATTTATTATTTTCGGTCACCAGTTAGCCAGTTGCATCAAACAGACGTTTCGGGATTTCCGTGAATAACTTATGCGCACTGGAACTCCACGGTCCGAGGCTCTCGACGCCAAAGTGTACAAAATTGTATTCTCTGCAGTGACCTTTATATATTTACTCGATACCTCCTACGTATACTGAGCAAAGTGCAAAAACACGATTTTACAGGAGGGCCGTTCACAGGTATAAAGTTCCATAACTAACTCATAATTATTATGTTGAAATAATTTCATGAAATTTTCGAATGTGTATACTGAATATATTTTTCTTAGATCTACATAAGAACTATTTCGAAATTAATAGTAGTTTTTGATGATGTAATTAGTCCAGTATACGTGAAATTTACGAGGTCTAGTTTTTGATAAACTGACCCAACTACCACTTGATCCAGTTTACGTAGTAAACTTTGATTAGATGGATATGGCTAATTATATTGTTATTATGTCTGTTATGTGTGATGTACCATTTATTAGATATCTAAACAACTCAAAACTCGTGCTTGGATGGATTTTATCGGTTAGTTTTCGTCTGATTTGTCACTTGTACCAGTATACGCCTGAATGAATGCATTATGTACCAGTATACTGTTAAGGTTCTTTTGTATTTTATGTCCATTATAGTACGTTTAGAAGTTTGTATTAAGGATATATAAGCAAATTAAGTTTGTAAGACCAATAATAAAACAAATTTACCTACTTTAAAATTACGTATAAAGGATATTAAAATGAATTAATCACAGCCCATATTTCCACCACTCTGCTAAATGTAGCAGATAATGATCAACATTATTACTGTTTTAATATTTATTGTAGATTAATTCTCTCACAGTCTTAATTCCCATAGCATACCTACATCCACAAAATCAATCACTTTCTTTTAACTTTAACAATAAAAATTAAAAAGAGTAAGTCTAAGTGACACGTTATAAATATAACAACAGACATCAGTTCTTACCTATACAAAATAAAAATAAAGTATAACACTCTTCTAAAAAAAAAACAAATTCAAACAATTTCTTAAACAGTACCTGCTTATTTAAGGTAAATATATATATATATATTAATTAAAATGGCACTCTCATGAGATCATTATGTAAACATCTTCATTGACTACAATAGCTCCAAGTCATTGGCATAAAGAACACAACAGCGATCAACTTAAGGCCTCCACACACCGGTCGCGTGCGCGGGCCCGCGGCGGGCCCGCGCACGCGACCGGTGTGTGGAGGCCTTAAGTCTTATCATAAAAAACTTAATTCGGATAAAAATCCTAGAACTTAGAGAATTATTATACATAATCTCTGCGCAGGCTCGTTCACAATTACAATGTACATTTTAATCACATAGATATATTTGGCTTTAGTATTAGTTCATACAAAAAACATATAACTGATGTAAGTACTCAAAAACAATACAAACTAACTGAAACACTTTGATGTTGTTTAAGTACTTAGTTTACCCATATTAACTTACATACTCAATTATCGCTCTTAATGTCACCGGGCATGTGTTTTTATTTTTTTATTTTTCTTTCTCTTTTTATATTTTGTTAGTATTTAACCCCCCGGATTCACAACACTTCAGGGGCTGCACCCCTGACTTACTCCGCATGATGATGTAATATAAAATAAGTAATAAGTGGTGAACGGTGTTGGCCACACATATTGTATTTATTTATAAGGCTAATAATTTAAGACTCCCTTGTAGTGGCTGTTTGTTTACCTAAATAAAAAAATAAAAAAACAAATACAAATACAAATTATTTATTTACCATAACAACGTTACATGCGATTAAATTAAACTATTCTGTTAACATACACATTTTTAACAAACAGAGAAAGATATCCGTCAGCCCCAAACTAGGCACAGCCTGTATCTTGGGAGCCGAGAGTACAGATTTTACAAGTATAATTACTTACTGACGGCACCTAACAATCAACAAACTGAATAGGTAACATTTTTTCTATTTAGTAACTAAAGTTTTGAAAAAGTCGTGGTATTGAGCGGGAATTATGCCACTTTGACATAAAGATCTTTACTTTTGTTTTTGTCGATAGATAATGGGCTGTTATAGGCCAATTGAATGTTATTCAAGCCAACCGTTAGCTCATTCGGTCGGTTCTTTGTGTTTTTACTTGAAGAGCATTTAATTGACTGATATGTGCCCTCTTCAAAAGTGCATTTATATTTTTTTGTGAAGGGCTCATCAGGTGAAACATGTACTTCACACACTTGACTCCACATGACAGTTTGTCCGTTAGTGCCCTTTTTCCAATTATTAAAAAGAGGTAAGCATGCTTTAAAATGAAACACTGATTCTAGCGAAATGTCTTTCACTTCATAGGGTTTATCAGTTTTTACCTAGCCATGTACCATGGTTCAGGTGTGTAAATGTTAAAAATTTTTGGCTTTCTTTCGATCATAGCATGCATACTATCTCCCTCATTTTGAGTATGCCCGACAACCAGAAAACGATGTGTAATTGTTATGTTATAATTTCCAGCAAGCGTACATGTACATAAGAAACACGATCCCGTTCTTATTTTGTCCCCTACAGTTGTCAGACCAAAAACTGAATTCATTTACATCGTCTTGAAGTTTTAATTTAATTAAGTTACAACACAACAACTAAATCATAACGAAAAGAGCCTAATTTTATGTGTAGTAGGTAGAAAAGACGTATGCCGCATCGACTGTCGCTCGCGCATAGTGGGACAACGTCCGCCCGCAACATATTGTAGTCTTTGCCCGCAACGACGACGAGCGAGCATACTGAGCCACTTGCACCGCGCCCGCGCCGCCCTTCCCCGATAGGTGTACCGCGTATTGTGGTACAAGTGACTTAGCTCAGTATACGATGTTCTAAATTAAAAAAACGGTGTTAGTTGGTTCAGTATACGTCACTTTATTTCGAAAACTAACTGTAATTTCGTCACGATTTTTTTATAGTATGTAGATATAAGTATTTTGATCTTAAATATGCAAAAAAACGAAAATCGAAAAAATGTCAGTTGGCTCAGTATACGTAGGAAGTATCGTACTAACGTTTCAGATTTTCGGCATTTTCCGCCGCTGCACCCGATTTAGAAGTAGTCTGCTGGAGGTGGGACGGTGCTATTGTGTACCCACACCAGCATCTGTCCCAACCTCCACGGAACCAGAGACACACCATCAATTCATCTCACCGTCATCATCTCTGACAATGCCACTTGGCTCAGGAAGAGCAGGCATAATCAATCAATCAATCAATCAATCAAATCGTTTAATTCAGACTAAGTCCATATACAATTAATTTCTAAAATTATTCATTTTAAATACAAAATAAAATACAAAATAATTACAAATAATTATCCTAAGTCTAAAAAAGGGACATACAAAACAAAGACACTACGAGTACACTACATACAGTAAATTGGTTTGCCTGTCAGTAGATGAATCATGTGGCAATGGTTCAAGTACTGACAGTCAAACCTAGCTGCAAATGCCCTCAGGATGCCGTTGGGGCTGTCTCGCACCCATCGCATGATTGCATAATGATGATGAGGCCAATTGGTTCGTTTTGAGTACGGAATCCTATAAATTAACACGAGATAGAACTTTCGCTGCGTGTTTAATTCTGGATCACCATATTGTCCAGCGCGTCCCTTAGAGCCTAAACCAATATTGTAAATAATTAACTGCGCGCCACAACTATTCCATGGCTCTGCTCTCGCACCGCTAAAAGCCATTTGAAATACTTATAAATCATATTCATATTGGCGCTTTATTTTGGTCATGCGTAACCCAACGTTCAAAAGCAGGACGCTCTTATTAATATTTTGCATTGAAAATGTATGTAGTTGTTTGCCGCAAATGGTGGCCCGGGGATTAAACTTCGCTTTTGAGAGTAATGAAAGTATTATCTAATGGGTTTCATACAAAATGAAAAGGGACGCTGATCTGAGGGGCGGCAGAGTGCCATTAATCATTTATCAGACGAGAAACATGGTGATGGAATAACACGTAATAAGTTGAAAAAACACTCTTAAAATACATATTTTGTTTACTGTAAGATGAAAAGAATTCTAGGTAAAAATAATGTGAAGCGTCTGATAAGTCTTTCGTTAACTACAACTACGTTGACTTTTATGTAATTTTATTTCAACGCTTAAATCATAATTGAGTAAGCAAACGAACTGGTATAATTTTTTGCAGTAAAAAATTTGTACTTTCAAAACAAAGTTTTAACCGACTTCAAATCAGTAGCCAAATTGCTTCAAGTTTGCCTATAAAATTTGAAGAGTTCCGTCGATTTCTCCAGAATCCCATCATCAGAACTAGATTTTGGTCACAACGGGACCAATCTGGAAGTATATTATGCTTTCAAACAAAGAAAAACATTTTCAAATTTTATTAGGTATAAGGTTCATAAATTACCGAGATATCGCGTAACATTGACGAATTGAGAACCTCCTCCTTTTTTGAAGTCGGTTAAAAATAGGGTTTTGTCTGGACACATCACAATTCACAATAGTGCCAGAAAATTATTTCCGCACATGTTTTGTCAAAATGATATTGCTATTCGTTTTAATGTTGGCGCGTATACCTTCGGGATTTAATAAAGGAAGTAGGTACGGGCTAAAATCCCCGACGAAGATGAAAAAAGGCTAAAGGTCGCCCGATTACAGGCTTTAGAATTCTGTCTTAAGCTTTACTGCACAATAGCTTTGTGTGGCAGTAAATGGAAAAGGAAGATTACTCGAAACATTGTGCAATGTCTACTGAAGCTGAAAACAATCCATAAACTAGATGAAGAATTCATTCGTAGGTATACGTTGTTTCTTTATTATACTTATACTAAAATATGATTTAAAATGTTCTTTATTTTAAAAAACTTACTTTATTTTATTTTTTTATTTCAAAACAGATTACACAGTATTACAGTGAGACCCCAAGGCACTGTGAAATGCATGCACACAATGTTATTTAAGTAACATGCACTTATAATAACAAAAATCTTAACAAATAACTGAAGACGGACGGTCATCCATCGTCTCACATACCCTCTTACATTCATCACATATTATGCTGATTTGAGAAGCGCGTTTAGTTGAGAGTATCAAAAGCGCGAACTAGTGGTGATTTCCTGTACGCCACATTGCGCGCTTTGGAAGGCTGTAGCCAGAGGCGGAAACTAAGTTATTGCTGGAGATACCTAATGTGAAGGGAATGCTCATGTTTTAAGGGAAATTTCCGGCTAGCCCAGTGCTGTGCCGTTGGCGAGAACATTACAAAATTGGTGGCGACAGCTGTTGACGTTTCTGGCAGTAACCCTTTCCTGTCGCAACCTTGGAACTGAACTTTGGAAGCGGCAGCTTATCAATTAAGTGGCTGAGCTTGAAAAAACTTCGTATTAAGTTAAGACCTTTGCATTTCCATATAATATTTTGTGATGAAAAGCATACCTACTTAGATATTATTTTCTCATCGGCAACGGCAATTTACGAATTTTTTCTACAATATTGTTTGAAGCAATATTCTAGGGAAATGAGAAGATACCAATGGAACATCAGTAAGGCCTGCTGTTCACATATTACAGCTTGCGACACAGTATTTAGTTACGAGTACCTATATTCAGGGCGGTGAAATAGAAGTGATGTATCAATAAATCGCATGCATTGTGTCAGTCCATCCTGCAGTACGGAGTGGCCGTTTGGGGCGGCGCGGCTAAGAGCCACATTGTGTCAGTCCATCCTGCAGTACGGAGTGGCCGTTTGGGGCGGCGCGGCTAAGAGCCACATTCTGGAGTTAGAACGTGCACAGCGGTTATAAAGGTAATGTTAAAAAAACCTTTCCGATATCCAACTGATACACTTTACAGTGAATACAACCTGCTGAGAGTGCGTCAGTTGTATATTTTAAGAGCGGTCGGTCGGACTCACGTTGGTCTGTATGGCTCCACACATTACATGGAAATACTTAGCAGAAGAACCTTCAAAGCGCCTCTCCCATCCTTTGGCTCAGCTCTGGCCAGAAAATCCCCTGCTTACTCTCACCCTTGCGTCTATAATAAAATCTGCTTTCATCTGAACATTAAAATGCTGCCTGCTCTTAAAATTAAAGGGGCTGTGAAAAACTGGCTTTTATCCTTGTCATACGATGAAACTGAATTCCTTGTGAAAATACCTTGTATGAGCTGATAACTACTCTGGTTCCGTCAAATTGGCTAGTGGGTGCCAAATACTTTCTCATGTTTTTAATCAAACACACACACACAAACTCTTAAACATTCCCATCTACACACAACTCCCGCACACTTACATACAAACTGCGAGTGTTTACAGTGTCACACTCACATTATATACAAGCTAACAGTCGATCTGCTGAATAAATAATATCGTATTAAATTTTAAGTGAGTTAACTTTAGAGCTACAAGTTACATTAGACCATATAAGCAAATTCTAAGCTAAAACTTTGGATAAATTAAGAATATAGATATATGTATTATGTAAGTAAAAACTTATGTACAACATCCTAAAATTCTGTTAATCGCACTCGCAGACTACTAAGAGACAGGCTCAGCCTAGTTTGGTGTCTGATAGATATTCATAATTTGTAAAACTTCTTTGTTAAATAAATATAAATATAAAAAATATAAATATGTATTCCGAGACACGGGCGATAATACGTCATCAAGTCGCTTATCTTACCGCTAGTGGTTTGAACAACATTGTATGTCTGAGCGACAGATTTTTTTGATCATCAAATTTTTTAATTTTTTTAATTTGGAGCTTTGACTTCGCAGTATGATATAACTATTAAAGACTAAATATTTCCTTACGTACAGTATACTTATATTATACCAATGTATCTGGGGGCACGGCAGTGCCCCCGCTAATGTATATTTAATGCAATTAATGGCAAAAGAAGGAAAATGAAAAAAAAATACTTTTTACCTCGGGCAAAGGAAGATCAATGAATACCAAACGATATCGTCAGCTGTTAATTAGAATAGAAACTAAGTTTTAGTTGGCAGTCATTGGTCTTTGTGTGGTGTGCATTGCGTGTCTTTTTTAGGGTTCCGTACCCAAAGGGTAAAACGGGACCCTATTACGAAAACTCCGCTGTCTGTCTGTCTGTCTGTCCGTCTGTCACCAGGCTGTATCTCATGAACCGTGATAATTAGACAGTTGAAATTTTTACAGATGGTGTATTTCTGTAGCCGCTATAACAACAAATACTGAAAAACAGAATACAATAAATATTTAAGGCGGTTCCCATACAACAAACTTCATGTTTTGTTATTTTGGTTGAAAAAACTTTACTAACAGATACGATGGTGACACAATACTTCTCTATTCCGTTTTACAATGTAAGCCGCTGGTTTGATTTGTGTTATATTGTCCACTATCATTGTTTTACAATGTAAGCCGCTGGTTTGATTTGTGTTATATTGTCCACTATCATTGTTTTACAATGTAAGCCGCTGGTTTGATTTGTGTTATATTGTCCACTATCATTGTTTTACAATGTAAGCCGCTGGTTTGATTTGTGTTATATTGTCCACTATCATTGTTTTACAATGTAAGCCGCTGGTTTGATTTGTGTTATATTGTCCACTATCATTGTTTTACAATGTAAGCCGCTGGTTTGATTTGTGTTATATTGTCCACTATCATTGTTTTACAATGTAAGCCGCTGGTTTGATTTGTGTTATATTGTCCACTATCATTGTTTTACAATGTAAGCCGCTGGTTTGATTTGTGTTATATTGTCCACTATCATTGTTTTACAATGTAAGCCGCTGGTTTGATTTGTGTTATATTGTCCACTATCATTGTTTTACAATGTAAGCCGCTGGTTTGATTTGTGTTATATTGTCCACTATCATTGTTTTACAATGTAAGCCGCTGGTTTGATTTGTGTTATATTGTCCACTATCATTGTTTTACAATGTAAGCCGCTGGTTTGATTTGTGTTATATTGTCCACTATCATTGTTTTACAATGTAAGCCGCAGGTTTGATTTGTGTTATATTGTCCACTATCATTGTTTTACAATGTAAGCCGCTGGTTTGATTTGTGTTATATTGTCCACTATCATTGTTTTACAATGTAAGCCGCTGGTTTGATTTGTGTTATATTGTCCACTATCATTGGTCAAACGTAAAATATACCTGAATTGTACACACACAGTGTGTTAGAGGTAAACTTGTTTGGTTAGGTAGGTACTCGTATTTCAGTGTGCTTAAGTAAGTATATCGATTATGAGAGCCTAGCTTCACATTTTCAAATTCTGCCTAGAAGTCCATTTATAAATAGTTTATTTAAATGATGACTGTTGAAAACTGGGAAATATCACAAGATTTTTTTGGAACGCGCTCGAGTGAGCTGCCCCGAAAGAAGGGACTCATTAAAATACTGGGAAATATCACAAGATTTTTTTGAAGCGCGCTGGAGTGAGCTGCCCCGAAATATACGAACGTTCGTTGTGGTTTCAACAATGTCGTAGACGGGACTCATTAAAATTGTGCCAGTAAAATAAAAGTACCGCCCGCCATCTTATTACTCCAATAAACTTTATCTGGAGTTTCGGCGACCATAAACTCGGCTAACAACTAATAATGTATAAAAGCCTCCGCCAAATCAATTCCTAGCCTGTCCAGAGAGACCCGGCTTAACCAATTTAGCCTTTGTGTCTACGGAATACGGTTCACTAACTAATTTATAGACTAGTTTTTCTTGGAATTTCCGATGTCCCACAAATTGCTTTATTTACTAAAGTAAGTTGTACAACTGACCCAAAGTAAGCAAAAAGAGGATAAAGCAAGGGCTTGTTTACACAGAATTTGTTTTTAATATTAGCTTATGTAGTAAGTTAAGCGACCACGTAGGTACCGGAAGGCGCAGCGCGGGTAGGCCCCTCACAAGGTGGACTGATGAAGGTCGCGGGAGTCCGCTGGATGCAGGTGGCGCAGGACCGGCCATTGTGGCAACCTTTGGGGGAGGCCATTGTCCAGCAGTGGACGTATTTCGGCTGATATGATGATGATGATATGATGACTTGGTGAGATCCCATAAGAATCGACGCTTCTCCTAAAAAAATGGGAGGATGATGATGAAGATGAGTAAGTTAAGAGTAAGTCTGACTGACCAGTGGTATGGATATTGGATACCTAATGCGATGAGGCGGGATGAAAGTCTCGTGAGCACTGAGTGTGAACGCAGAGAAGATGTAAAGACGGTGGTTGACGTCAACGATGATACTTATAATATATGCATACACAAGATGTAGGTATAATTCAGTAACGAGACGACCCACGATGGAGAAACCCACACTTAAACGAAATAAATTATTTTGCACGATCCGATTCCCTATAGCTACATTATTGTTCCTAGGCTACCAAGTCAACATAAAATAAATATTGTAACTGTAACAACAACATATAACGTTAGGTTCCTGCAAGCGCACCTCTACACAACACACATCCTCGTATTTCTTCCAAAAGAACACGAAATTCCGAAATCACTCGGAGGCATTTGTTACCGGTTACTATTCAATGGATTCCGCGGATATACTCATACTTCTGATAATCCTTTTATGGTTTGTATTAAGGCGACGTAGGCTCAGAAAACAGATTGTATAAAGTCTTAGCGCTTGTTTAGATCATAATACGGCTGCCTTCAATTTAATTAGCAATCTTGCATACTCGTATGAGGCCTTTCTCGAGGGACAATAGCTATTCGAATCCTTAGTTTTTGACTATTGCTTGATAGAAAAAAATCACGCACATAGATCTACAATACATTTAATTGCTAATCGAATCCACATACTGCAATGAGCCAAAAATAGTTATGAGATTAGAAAATAACAAACGACATGACAAATAAAATAATAAATAAACTAAACAAAAACAAAAGCCCGGGCTACGACGGAGTTCGCGCCTCGGACTTGCAACATATCGCAAATGAAATCACTCCCTTGATTACCCATTTAATAAATACATCTTTAGCCTCGTGCACGTACCCGGACATATTAAAAATAGGTACAATTCGGCCAATATATAAGAAGGGCCCAAAAAATGATTTTAATAACTATAGACCCATCACAATACTTTCGTGCATTGACAAAATAGTTGAGCGTTACATAGGAGATAAAATCAATTCTTTCTTACAACAACACAACATTATTAATAATAAACAATTCGGCTTCCAAAAAAATAAAAGTACCACGCAGCTGCTAGGTAAATTCTGTGATGATTAATGGGTATTTAAACAAACAAGAGCACATAAGAGTAATTTACATAGATTTTAGTAAAGCTTTCGATACCCTAGTGTACAGTACTCTATACAAAAAACTAGAACAGAACGGAATTCAGGGCCCCCTACTAAAATGGCTTGCAAGCTACCACAGCAACAGATTTACCGCAGTTAAACTAGGGAATTACTTTAGTGACATGACAAAAACATCAAAAGGTACAGCACAGGGATCCATAATTGGTCCGACCGAATATCTTTTGTATGTCAACGATATGTGCAATACAGTTGGAGAAGAATATGTATATCAGTTTGCCGACGACACCTGCATAGTGGTAGCGGCTAGGGACATAAAGACTGTCGAACGAAAAATACAGGATATATTCGACACCCTATATAACTAAAGCTATGCACATACATTCCTCACACAATAAGTCATCTTACATTCCGGTAATTAAAGCACATGCCCACAGTTGCCTCCATTTACCACGCAATAACTGCGACTGCCCTGCTATCGATTTTGTAAAGGAACAACATGTACATAGGCTTATTGATTGACTTTAGATTTAACTGGCAACCGCAAACTGAATATGTATGCAATAAACTTAGATCATTCCTAGGAAGATTAAATATCCTGAAATATAAGATCCCATACAACACCTTAAGAATGTTATATCTAGCTTTAGCAGATTCGGTTATACGATACGGTCTCAGCAGCTATGGAAGATCGTACAAAACCAATCTAGCCAAAATATTTAATCTACAGAAAAGTATACTAAAAAATATTATACCAAAAAATGTAAAAATAACTTACAGTAATAACTACTCTCACCTTTTCCAATATTGTAAGGTACTTCCCGTGCAAAACATGGTCAAACTTTCCATACTCAAGGAAGAATATAAATACATTACCAACTTGAATAAATACCACCGTTACAATAGGCTAAGGAGTTTATCTAATGCACACAGATTTTTATTACCAGCAATGAAAAACGTTTACGGCATGAGAACCAATCATTACATGCTTCCAAAAATAATAAATAGTCTCACAAAACACATACAAGATTTATACCTATCCAACCCTATATCAGCTAAAGATGTAAACAAGTATTATATGTCAAGCAACAACTATGATTACGCCTTGTAACCAACCAAGTTATTGTTCATCAGTGATACAGTAAACGGAATGTAAGTACATATATTGATGTAAACTAATATACCTACTTAAATAGTAAATAGTTAGACCGTACTATAGCTGTAAATAAGCCACTAATGGCTTTAGCACCTAATTATGAAACTCTGCGATAAGTATGAATTATTTGGAACTTTAAATAAAAAAAAAATAAAAAAATTTAAAACAATCGTAAAAAAATTATGCACAAAAACTAAACATATTAAATTGGTTCTAAAAATCGGCAATATCATGTTTGAGGGTTCTTAGCTATTACTTTTTATTTTTTTAAACGCACAATAAAATTAAATTAAAAAACATTATATCCGCGCTTCCGAACACACACTTCCATATCACTCACGCTTATGCTCAGTGAGAGGGAGAGAAGACCATGAACCTACGTCACCTGAAACAATAAATAAATAAAATAAAATAAAAATAAAAAAGCCTTATAATTCCACACCTTAACACTTTAACACTATATATGTATAAGTTAATCTGGTTATTCTATTAATTTAAAAACATAATTATTAATAACTATTTTGGTGGAACTCTTCGCGAGTAAAGGCCTGGACAATATTTGGATATAATCAAACATGGCTATCCAAATAATTTTCAAAATCAGCATTTTACATTCAATAAATTAAAAAATAATAATTGGAAAATGATAAATTCAGATTGATTATTAAAACGATTGTTTCAATTTATGAAGTAACAGATAAACAATGACATTTTAATGTATGTACGAATACAGGCTGCTGTTGTTGATGATAATTGTTGTCTCAAAGGGCATCTGCGCTGTTGCATGGCTTCGGCCCCACGCATGCCTTCCAAAGGTCCGGGACCCCATGGTCCCGAGATATGGCAAAGACATACATAATAATAATAAAAAATATTTAAAAATCTAAAATATAATAATAATAATATTACAATGATATTGCGGGGTAAATCGTCAAAATACTTATTACGAGTTTTCTCGCGAGGCCAGCTAAAGAGTGGATAGGCTAGACTTAAGGACCATTTACATGGTGCAACAACTCGCATGCGAGTTCTATTACATTGCAGGGTTTGACTGATTTCGTCGTATTTCGATAGCTCGCAGCCCCACAATGTAATGAAAATCGCATGCAAGTTGTTGCACCGTGTAAATAGCCCTTTAGGTGCGGTAATTTTTTTCCCAGCTACTTACTTATAACTTGTGTATGGTTCATGTATTTAATGTAATAAATATTTTTTGTAATTTTTGTATTTGTATCAATTCAAGATGAAAGTGAATAGACACCAATATGCACTATCTAGGTAGCCATGTACAGTCGCCATCACATACATCTGAATACTAAAGGGTGTCAAAATATCTGAGCATGCACCCTAATGCCTTGAAAATAGAGTTGTGTTCAGATGTTTGTGATGTGTTTGTTTGCTCCGATGTATGTGATGGTGACTGTAACACCCTGGACCTCATCATCACTTACCTTTAGGTGAGATATTTGGTTTAATGCGTGCCTATTTAAACAAAAAAAAAAGTGAAGCGACTTTTTCTTCAATAACGAAGTTCCTAGAATTGCGTTTGCGTGCGATATATATACGTATAAAAAATTCTAACTGAAGTATTTATTTCCAAGGACACTTTGTTTGTTATGGTTCTGTCCTTCTTAAAATGCTTCGCGAGTAATCTTCCGTGAACTGGAAGCCACAAAAACGCAAAGTGTTTGCTCCTTGCGCTTGTTTGTGTTCTTCAAACTTGTACAACGCAACGTGAGCGCGGCGCGGCCCCACCCCACTAACCGGTCTGTTTCACACAACGTTCTGAAGCTAGACGCTATTGAGAATTCAGTCAACTCAGCATGCTATGCCTTAAGAAGTCTTAGGGACGAAATTGGATTAGAACAATTAAAAATTGTTTATTATGCCTTAATTGAGTCCAAACTGCGTCACAGCATTATTTTTTGGGGTTATAGCTTTAAATACTTTAACAGAGCTCTTATCGCACAAAAAAGAACCATAAGAATAATGTTTCGAATCGAAGTGCCTAGTTCTTATACTGCTCACTGAATTTATTAAACATAAAACAAGGTTTGAAACATATGAAGAACAAGAGTTTCGTGTACTCACGCGCACCAGAAATATGAAAATCAATTTTCGCCCGATGACTAATATAGAGAAGCAATGTACTAGGAACCAGACCGTCAAGTTGTTTAATAAACTTCCTGTAGAGCTAAAAGGTATCGTACAATACATATAAGTAGTTTTAAAGATAAATTGAAGCAATTTTTATTAAGAGGGTGCTTTTACAGTGTTGAAGAAATGTTTGATAGAGTGTAGTAGAGTGTAGTTATTAGATATTAGAACGTAGTTAGATATATTATATTGTTAGCTGTAAGGAATTCAAACACAATCCTGTATTGTTTACTGAATTAATATGTCTATGTCTATGCGTTTCGTATTTGTCACGCGCTCGCTCACACGCGCGCCAAGCCTAATGTGTTAAAGCGCGATAAAATACCAAAACATTTCATTTCATACAAATTTAATCAAATAGACCCTCTGAGTTACGCAACTTACGCACAATTGAATTCAAATTTGCGGCAACTTCTGCACAATCAAGACTTCAATTTTGTTTAAAAGTTTCCGAAGGTTGCAGCTGTAAACAAGTTACTCTAATGCAAATATATACATATTGTTGTAGGTACTTACCGCTGCTTTCAATGGCGTTTTTAAGGGAATCATTCAATTAGTTTAAGGGATATATTATAACCTCGTTATCTTGTCGCACTGTCATTGCTTTTCCGTAGAGCGTGAATGATTTTTTATCGACTATCTAAATATCGATAGTGTACTCAGAGTTATATGTCACTGATAATTAGTCAACTGATAAGGAGTCACTAGGTACTATCGAGTATAAATAAATTATTAAAAAAATAATAAAAATAAGAAATAAAAGCCTCGGGTGTGTGCGAGAAATAAAAGACTGTTTATCATAGTTTTTTCAAAATAATTACAATACACTGTATATAACTCTACATCGTCAATGTAACTTTACTAAGGGTCATATAGGGGTTTTGGTGATCACAAGTTTCACATTGGGCGGCAACTGTAAATCCTGCTGCATATATTACATGCGAAGGGCGCTCTGACCAGCCCCACACAGTTTCTTAAAACAAATGGTTTTTAAAGGCTGCTGGTACTGTTAATTCAAAAATGGCTGCTATTATACATTCCATCTAGAAATGATAAATAGGTACTTAAAATCAGCGTTCAACAAAGGAATTTTCAAAACATTTGCAAATAAATACCACTTACGATATTGAAGTTCCCGATGTACTGGAAATGATGAGTTACCTTTCGTCGTTGCAGTTGCAAATAGGTAAATCATTTATATCGATTCACTAATGAGGTTATCTACTTATTTTTCATCAAGAAGTTTTCATTGAGATTGAGCAAAGATTTGAAAGGCGAAAATTTAATCGCATTATTGCATTACATAAACATCGATATCAAATCTGTCGATAAAGAAATCATTCATGCTCTACGGAAAAGCAATGACAGTGCGACTAGATAACGAGGTCTATAACATCCCTGTAAAAATCACGTCGTGTATCGTGGTTAGCCTATAGTATAAAATACTTATAAGTATAACACTTTAAACTCTCGCGCTTTGTACACATATTTAAATACTGTTTAATCCGGGTCTAAATGACCTAACGCGATATTTATTTACCTTTATTTCTGACGTTTTGACACCAACCCAACCCGTGCCGAAACGTCAGAAATAAAGGTAAATAAATATCGCGTTAGACCCGGATTAAACAGTATTTAAATACTTATAAGTATTTTATACATTCACACGTAAAAAACATATTAGATTTGGATTGAAAAAAATGGTTCCTCCTAAAACATTTGGCTTATGATTCAATCAGAAACTAAGTAACTGCCAGCGGGTTCACTTCGGTAAATATCAGGTAAATGTATAAATCAGCATGAAACAACAAACATGAACAATTTTACCAACGCAACGGCAAAATGTATATTATAATACTTATTTGAAAAAAAAAACAACAAATTTAGGTACAATAGATAGGTATGGTTTAGTGTTGACAAAGAAGATCGATCTAAGTTTAATCCTAGCCTGTTTGAATTATGCATCAGAGTCCCCCTCGCATCCCGCTACGTCTGGCTCGTCCTAGAGCAATGATTATGCGATCTTCATGGGAGACGAGTGCCGCGCTGCCGTGCTATGACAAAACACTGTAACTTAAAAAAGTGCATTCTTCAGAAATCGCAATAAACGTTTTTTCTCGTTAAGTGGCCATAAAACTGTGAATATTTATCCGATTTTGATGAAACGCATGGAACACTTGCGACCCCAATGACCCCCGTAGTCGCCTTTTACGACAGGTGGGGGAGACCTTAAATCTATTCTTGTCCAAGCGTACTTACATGGTTAATTATACAAATTTAAACTAGTAAAACCGCAGTCAAAGTCATTCAAATTGGGTTTCCAAGTTCAAAACACAAGTTTCTCAAAGTTTCCATAATGTAAACTATCTCAAACTAAACAATATCGCGTGGCACTGCGTGTTTGCCTCAATTACCGAACAACACACAAAGCAGCGTGAATAATAAAGTTCGCAAACAATGTTCATGACCAGTGACAAGGGAAGGGTCGGAACACAAAGTTGAGTTTAAGTTTGAGCTATGCAATTCAACGACGTCTATCATAATAACAAAAGCTTCGTGAACTCTAAAATAAATTATTTAGGGTGATGTTTAATGAATGCGGGGATGCGGGAATGCGGGGTTAGACAGGGGGGTCTGAGCTCACCTAAACTGTTCAATGTTTACGTGAATGGCCTGATCGAGGAGGTCAGCAGTGCTCATGTCGGATGTCACATAGAAGGGGTCAGTGTAAACAATTTAAGCTACGCAGACGATATGGTGCTGCTGAGCCCCTCGATGGGGGGTTAATAAAACTGTTACGCATTTGTGAAACATATGAGGAGGCCCACTATATATTTTTGATTTAGATTTGGATTTTATGCTGATCCGTTGGATTTTCTCTCTGTTTAGTTTAGTGAGTAGGTACCTTAGTATTAATTTAACGCAAAAAATATATCAATAAAAAAATATTATGTAAAAAAATAAAACTACAAACGGACTCGGCGTAGTGCCACACGTTAGCAACCCGCGTCGCCCCGTCGCGGCCTGCGTGGCGCGGCCGCGCGGGAGGCAAGGTAGCTCACTCGCTTAATTTAGTTAAATTGTATTCATGTTGCCTACGGCTAAGCACTGGTGTGTTCAATATTTTGTGTTACCCGCAATAAGCGGTATCATGTATTTACTTACTATAAATAGATCTACCTAATTTTAGTTTGTGTTCTGTTTAAAATTATATTAATAAGTCTTAATGCAAAAAGTGCACCCAATACAATGGGCCACATTAAATAAATACCCTTAGGTATACTTTTTCATACTTATAACATATTATGTAATCAGTTTCTTAATGTAATATTTAATCAAAATCTTTTTTTATCATTGCAACCAGCTTTCAAAGGCGAAAACTAGCCTGTATAAAGTAGCTTTTAATTTTAGTTTTTCGTGTGTAAGTCTAATATGTGATAGTGTTCTTACATTTACCCCTCTCGTCACATCAGTTGACGGAGTCTTTGCCTCACAAATGTCCACCTTTATAAAACATCTTGGTGAAGCTATTTCCGACCGCTGGAACCGACCCCTATCTATAATAATGGGCTGGTTAAGGTCAAAGATTATAATATCAATAATCCGAGCCACAAGCATGTGCATTCGCGGGACCCGGCACAAATTCAGATCAGTAAAGCATTTTTTCGGCCTCAACGACGGGGCAGCTCTACCCAACATCGCCCCCTAACCCCTCCCTAACCCCTCTCTACTCTCTACATACAACCATCCATTCTTTTTTTTATATTTATATTTGTTGTAAATATTTGTTTATAATCCTATAAGTAATAAAATGTGTGAGTAAATAAAGTGATAAAGATCTTACATTGTAATTGTTTTAATGACAAATAAAGACCTTTTACAAACAAACAAACTGCCACGTTAAGCCGTGACGCTGGTTTGCAGATAAAATTAACTTAATTAAAAATAAAAAATAAATTAAAAGTTACAATTTTAAAATCCTAGTTTACACATAAAATTTAAATCCGAAAACCACCTAAAACTTCTAAACCATACAACTTCCCAAACGCGAAACAATTACAAACAATGCAGCACGGCTAACACAAGACGGCTATCTCGATTTTTCTCGCACTAACCAACTCTCTCTTATTAGAAAACTTAGAAAGAGACGTATAGTGCGCGAAAAATCGAGAGAGCTCGCGCGCCGTCTCGTGATAGCTGTGCTGAACGTCTGAGGGCCAATCGAGAGAGCTCGCGCGCCGTCTCGTGATAGCTGTGCTAAACGTCTGAGGGCCAATCGAGAGAGCTCGCGCGCCGTCTCGTGATAGCTGTGCTGAACGTCTGAGGGCCAATCGAGAGAGCTCGCGCGCTGTCTCGTGATATCTGTGCTGAACGTCTGAGGGCCAATTGAGAGAGCTCACGCGCCGTCTCGTGATAGCTGTGCTGAACGTCTGAGGGCCAATCGAGAGAGCTCGCGCGCCGTTTCGTGATAGCTGTGCTGAACGTCTGAGGGCCAATCGAGAGAGCTCGCGCGCCGTTTCGTGATAGCTGTGCTGAACGTCTGAGGGCCAATCGAGAGAGCTCGCGCGCCGTCTCGTGATAGCTGTGCTGATCGTCTGAGGGCCAATCGAGAGAGCTCGCGCGCCGTCTCGTGATAGCTGTGCTGAACGTCTGAGGGCCAATCGAGAGAGCTCGCGCGCCGTTTCGTGATAGCTGTGCTGAACGTCTGAGGGCCAATCGAGAGAGCTCGCGCGCCGTCTCGTGATAGCTGTGCTGAACGTCTGAGGGCCAATCGAGAGAGCTCGCGCGCCGTCTCGTGATAGCTGTGCTGAACGTCTGAGGGCCAATCGAGAGAGCTCGCGAGCCGTTTCGTGATAGCTGTGCTGAACGTCTGAGGGCCAATCGAGAGAGCTCGCGCGCCGTCTCGTGATAGCTGTGCTGAACGTCTGAGGGCCAATCGAGAGAGCTCGCGCGCCGTCTCGTGATAGCTGTGCTGAACGTCTGAGGGCCAATCGAGAGAGCTCGCGCGCCGTCTCGTGATAGCTGTGCTGAACGTCTGAGGGCCAATCGAGAGAGCTCGCGCGCCGTCTCGTGATAGCTGTGCTGAACGTCTGAGGGCCAATCGAGAGAGCTCGCGCGCCGTCTCGTGATAGCTGTGCTGAACGTCTGAGGGCCAATCGAGAGAGCTCGCGCGCCGTCTCGTGATAGCTGTGCTGAACGTCTGAGGGCCAATCGAGAGAGCTCGCGCGCCGTCTCGTGATAGCTGTGCTGAACGTCTGAGGGCCAATCGAGAGAGCTCGCGCGCCGTCTCGTGATAGCTGTGCTGAACGTCTGAGGGCCAATCGAGAGAGCTCGCGCGCCGTCTCGTGATAGCTGTGCTGAACGTCTGAGGGCCAATCGAGAGAGCTCGCGCGCCGTCTCGTGATAGCTGTGCTGAACGTCTGAGGGCCAATCTCCGAGCGTTTGAACACTTTGAACCGCTCGGTTCTAACGTCATTGTCGGCTCAAAATTATTTCAGCAGAGATAAAACATACCGCAGAAACTGAAATCAAAAAAGACTCAGAACCGGTATTGGCTTACGTTTTCATCAAAAGTGGACTCTGATATTCGTCTTTTTTAATAGTATTTGCTGGCGACGACAATGACAAAAAAAAACGCCTTAAAAACGCTGAATATTCGCCCCTGAAAAGCTTAGAACAAATAAACAAACGACCATTCTTGGACTTTCCTTCCTTTATTCCGCGGACACACTTACTCAACAAGGCAAGGCATTATCATCATGTCAGCCGAAAGACGTCCACTGCTGGACATATGCCTCCCCCAAAGAGTGCCACTATGGCCGGTCCTGCGCCACCCGCATCCAGCGGACTCCCGCGACCTTTACCCAGTCATCAGTCCACCTTGTACCTACCCACGCCGCGCCTTCCGGTACGTGGTCGCCACTCGAGAACCTTTCCGTCCAACGGCCATCGGTTCTACGTGCAATGTGCCCCGCCCACTGCCACTTAATTAAATAAGTTTAGCAATTCGGTGGGCTATATAGGTTACCTTGGTTTTGCTGCGGATAGCCTCATTTTCTCGCGCAGAGAAACTCCCAGCATAGCCCTCTCCATTGCCCTTTGAGTGACTTTGAGCCTTCTTATGAGGCCCATAGTAAGCGACCACGTCCAACTAACAACCAACTTTGAGAAAGAGGTCAATCGTCGAATCCGACTCGGCTGGGCAGCATTCGGGAAGCTACGGCACATCTTTTCGTCCAATATTCCGCAGTGTCTCAAGACGAGAGTCGTTGACCAGTGTGTGTTGCCAGTGATGAAATATGGCACGGAAACGTGGTCGCTTACTAAGGCAAGGCATGTTTTAACAATATTGCAGCTGGCAAGACAGGCTTTAACGATATTTACGCATAGTTGGAGCTGGTTGATTATACAGTGGGCGATTCTAATTTTTGTGCACACTGTCACAGCCGTGGATGGACTAACGTGGATGTAAAAAAAAATATTTGCCGCGTGGCAGCCGATTGAAACTAAAAATGTGTACGCTATCGGCTAACCTCGTTACAATTTTTTTACGTCCACGGTAGTGACACTCACGGCTGTGACAGTGTGCACAATACTTTAAAAACAAAGTTTTAACCGACTTCAAAACAGTAGCCAAATTGCTTCAAGTTTGCCTATACAATTAATTAATATAAATAAATAAATATTTGCGGACAATCTTACACAAGTCGACCTAGTCCCAAACTAAGCAAAGCTTGTACTATGGGTATTAGACGAAGATAAACACACTTATATAGATAAATAAATACTTGAATACATAGAAAACATCCATGACTCAGGAACAAATATTCGTGCATGCTCATCACACAAATAAATGCCCTTACCGGGATTCGAACCCAGGACCTCTTGCTTCGTAATTTAATTAATTAATATAATAAATAATAATTAATCTAAGCGTAATTTAGTTAATTTGAAGAGTTCCCTCGATTTCTCCAGGATCCCATCATCAGAACTGGATTTTGGTGACAACGGGACCAATCTGGAAATATCATGCTTTCAAACAAAGAAAGAAATTTTCAAATCAGTTCATAAATTACCGAGTTATCGCGTAACATACACACATAAAAAAAAAATACAGTCGAACTGAGAACCTCCTCCTTTTTTGAAGTCGGTTAAAAATGAGAATCGCCCACGTCCAACTATAGATGAATGATGCTAAAATATTTCCCTTTCCCAAACAACCATCAGCCATCCCGTTACCCAAAGAGCTCAGTCAACATTAAAATTGGGGCAGTGTACACGCGCTGTATGCAAAACCTGTTTGCGGAGTGTAACCTTCGCTTAAATTGGATCGTCGTGTGGTGACACCTTTATAGTGAACCTATCAGAGGGATTACATCAGCCTACGTTTTACCCTATTGGTTTTGAATAAGGAACCTTGTGCGTTGTAAGATAAAGTGGACATTTGAATGTTGAGCCCTTGACTCTTCTCAATGATACACTGGACAGCGACAACAAACTGCATGGAATGTCAAAATCTCTCGACTAGCAGCCGATATTTGGAGTCTATTACGGCTTCAAGTTCCATACGTTTTTGATACCTGCTCTATTACCAATGCTCTAGACCTAAGCACAGTCACCGGCATAAATATATTATGATGAATCAAAGGCCGCAAAAATATCTGACACGCTCTTACGGCTCTAGGAGTAGAGTTGTCATCAGATATTTTTGCGGTCTTTGTTCCATCATATATTTATGCCGGTGACTGTACTTAGATCTAGAGCATTGGTAATAGAGTAGGTATCAAAAAAATATGGAACTTGAAGCCGTAATAGACTCCAAATATCGGCTGCTAGCCGTTCATTCCATGCTGTGAAATATATCCAGTTAGTTGTCCGCTTCCACAAGCACGCTCCATCATCCGCTCGCGTCTAGTGTAAACGCACGCTACGCGACGCAGCGAGCCGAAGCGACAGGTTTGCTCTGCCCGCTCCATCATCCGCTCGCGTCTAGTGTAAACGCATGCTACGCGACGCAGCGAGCCGAAGCGACAGGTTTGCTCTGCCCGCTCCATCATCCGCTCGCGTCTAATGTAAACGCACGCTACGCGACGCAGCGAGCCGAAGCGACAGGTTTGCTCTGCCCGCTCCATCATCCGCTCGCGTCTAGTGTAAACGCACGCTACGCGACGCAGCGAGCCGAAGCGACAGGTTTGCTCTGCCCGCTCCATCATCCGCTCGCGTCTAGTGTAAACGCACGCTACGCGACGCAGCGAGCCGAAGCGACAGGTTTGCTCTGCCCGCTCCATCATCCGCTCGCGTCTAGTGTAAACGCACGCTACGCGACGCAGCGAGCCGAAGCGACAGGTTTGCTCTGCCCGCTCCATCATCCGCTCGCGTCTAGTGTAAACGCACGCTACGCGACGCAGCGAGCCGAAGCGACAGGTTTGCTCTGCCCGCTCCATCATCCGCTCGCGTCTAGTGTAAACGCACGCTACGCGACGCAGCGAGCCGAAGCGACAGGTTTGCTCTGCCCACTCCATCATCCGCTCGCGTCTAGTGTAAACGCACGCTACGCGACGCAGCGAGCCGAAGCGACAGGTTTGCTCTGCCCGTGAAATTTTGACAGCGCAATCACAGCCGTCAAAACTTGCTCACAGCCAAATTTAGCCGTCATCTGTTGTATGACATCAGCTTTACACCGGTGACGGCTGGAGGTATAGTATACTGCACCCTTAGCGTGGGATTGAAGTGAGTCGCGTCTACTATCGACGCTACCGCCTATCGTCAAGATTTAGTATGAAAAGTCTATACACCGCCCCTGGTGGTCACTCATAGAACTAAACATCCAAACTGTAACGTGAGTCACTTATACATTACTTAATTCGCGATCGACTTCACGTTCGTTCACGATTTTCCAATATTCAACCTTATATCACTAGCATTTATCGTTTTAATTTAAATGTTTGTCGGTTATGACATTACAGAATACGCGCATCGCGACGTCGACAGTGTCGACTGTCGATACAATATGGCGGCGTGGGGGCCATTTATTTGCATTTTTAAATACAAAATACGCGACAATCCGAATTTTGCGGATATATGTTGTCAATTCAAAACCCTTATTTTTATAAGTTCTTTAATTTGAGATAAATTTCGATCGGATCTACGATAACTCTTGACGGAATAATACGATATCACGGGCCATTTTGCAAGTGAAATAGTAAACTACAGTCGCGACGGTATTCTTCGATTCGAAATGTCTCACACTACCGATTGGTAGTACGAATCGAACGTTAAATTACGCATCGAAAACTAAACGCAAAGTGCCTAACGTTTTGCAGTTGGTTTCGTAGTCCAACGGCAGTGTGAGTTACAAGTTTGACGGGTCGAATCGAAGAATACCGTAGCGAGATCGAAATCTATTCGAAGCGCGTTTATTCGATCTCGTATTATTAGTTACGTAACGTTAGGTTACGATTGTATCTCACAATAAGGGTACTGTAGGCACACTAAGTAACAAAGAATGTAATCCCGAAGCAGCTAGGCAGCGATTGGCACGCAAAACGTGAAAATCATTTTGTCATGTGCTGTGTTGAACCGAATTGTCCTCCTGGTCTGTAGATGAGGCTGAGGTATGTAATCAGTTCCCGGCTTATAATGAGTCTGCTGATTGCGTCGGTGACGCCATTCAATACATTTTGAGGATCAAACGCCGGAACAGTAAACAGAGTACAAACAGTGACCGTACGTTCCCAAAACACCACATTTCTAACTACAGCAGATCGATCACGTAACGCATTGTACGAACGTCGGGTAGGTCTAAATGTCACTTTTTATATGGAAAATTGACAGTTAAATTGTACCGACGCGACTATCCCTCTGGACTCTCATTTTATCGCATTACCAACATATCATTTATCCCACTACACCAGAATAAACCACTGAAGGATGTTAAATACCAAAAATAATTTTTGGTTATATATTTCTGGACTCCATACTTGTTAGTGGTGTTGTCCGGTACGTGTTTGTGCACCGCTAGCATGCTCGCGTTTGGTTATCAATCTCCGACACACACATAGAGCATTCTCCACATGTGTGCTGGCTGCCCTGCTTTTCTGTAACTTGTTTAAACTTCGCCTCACCAGGCACCCACAAACATATCTAAACATCGCGCCGCGATTCGTTAATTAAGCGTAATTAGAGGTTACGTTAACGCTTGAGCGCGTTCCGAATAAGCCCTGCGTGGGCGGACCTAACGTGTCAAAACGCATGCGCAAAATACATTTCAATGTGAACAATACCACCATACCACCAGGGTCCAGGACGTATAGGTATCTTCCAGGTAGGTAAGGATGCGAAAATGATGAACCAAAACAATCCACTTTATGATTATTTTCTAAAAGGGTTGTCTTACTGATGGCCATGTGTTTCATGTGATTCAGGAATTGCTTTGACCCAAAGGGTCGCTTGGCAGTGATGCGTGACGTGGAACGATGTAATTGGGCGCACACCGGGCCGCTTCATGAGTGCAAGAGATTGTCGTGCCTATAGATACGATGGAGGAGCGAAAAGTCAGACACTTCTGATAATCAATCGGTTATAATGACCACATATACAACTATTATAACTCTTTATATAAAAATAAACTCTTTTTACGCGGATACGATGGTCGCCGAAATATTATAATTTATGTCGTATATCATTATAGCTTCTATCACAACGTACCTATGATATGATATGACGCATTACGCAAACAAAATTATGCTTATTGTTCTAAAATTACGAGAAATGCTACAATTAATTTGAGTGACCGAACTTCAAACAAATGAAACACGTAAAAATAAAGCTGATTGGGTTCCATTTATTTGTTTGATGGGATTTCTACCGACCAAACTTTGGCACATGTAATACGTTTCCCGGACCACTGTGCGCAAAAAGGAGGTAAATCTGCCTCGATATTTTGCGTACCTATATGATATGATATATCAATGAGTTGTGCGCGCTCGCTCCACCGTGCGCCGAGCTAGTGTGGCCGAAGGAGTGCCCCCAAAACGTTGACCATAATACAGGGTGGAATTTCATAAACTATACAAAATAAAAGGAGAAAAATTTCAGCCAATTTCATCGGTGAAACGGTGTTTTTTTTTTTTTTCTAGTCATTAGTTTTTTTTTTACAGAATTTTGAAAATTTTTGTAAAAACTCGGGTAATACACCTAATTCAGACGGTATAACTTTTGATCCAATGGTCCTAAAATGAAAATAAAAAATGCAGAGTATTACCAAGGGACAGGTTAATAATTCTTAATAACAATAAAAAACCAACTAGAAGAGAAAATCCGCAAAAAAAATTATTGTTGTTGAAAAATGGCTACAAAAATTACGAATTTTAAAAGAAAAACACAATTTTCTGAAAAAAACGCAGATTTAGTTACCATTTTTTTTGCCTAGTATTAAACCTCACTTAATGCCGATTCTAAAACCGTTTTTAAACTGTCTCAGACTTTGAAAAATACCACGCTAATGGGTACGTAAATCAAACCATAATTTTATTAATTTTAATCCTCTTAAAATCCTTAATGACCGCTTGTTCCCAGGTAGTTGAAGGGTGTTTTTGGGTTGAAGGTGGAGATAACATGAGGGGTATAAAGGCATTGGGCAATAGGTCAACTATTCAGTCGCTCGCAAATCGCAATTGCTTGTCTTTGCTCGCCACTTCTTTGATTACTCCAGTACTTGTTCAGTTTGAATCATCATGCCCCGCTTACGAGAGTTTTCGCCGTTACAAATAGCCAACATGCACTATTATTATGGACTGTGCCATGGATCTGCAAGAGCTGCGTGTATCGCCTATTTGGAGCAGTATCCTAATGACGTTCCAAGACCTGCTGCTCGCCACTTTCAAGAAGTTCATCGCCGGTTGTGCAATATTGGCCTGGGATACGGTGGCCGAGATCGCCGAGAGCCAGGAAACATAATTGATGTTGCCATAGAAGAAGCAGTTCTCAGAGACTTGTACGCGGACCCAACCACGAGTCTAAGACGCTTGGCATTGAGGCACGGAATCTCAAAATTCTCTGTTATTTCACCGATTAATTGCGGTTTGAGGAATGTCTTTATGTATTATTTATTCTACGAGGACTCGGAAGAGGCTCTTCCTATAAATGTAAAGGAAATAATTCAATGGATTGATAAAACGCCGATCTTACGGGATTACAGGCTGGAATAATTGTGACTGATTTTTTCTGAAGTACGCTAAAAAAACTACCTACTTACTTTAATATAGATGAGTGCAAATTTATAATCAAAGCTGAAAACTAAAATAAATGAGTAAATCTTAATCAAAAGTTTATCTGTTTGTCTTTTTTCCATACAGCTAAAAAATAATTAATAAGAAATAGAACAATTATCAAAAATTAAAATGTCTAATCTCTCCCTCCAATCCTTCTAATATTTTTAAAACAAACTAAAAATATGCACACTAACGGTTAGGTTTAAACCTCAAAGGTTTGGTGTATCATACTTATTAGGTAATAGGATGTTGACTGAAACTTTTAGCTATAACTTTTATATGTCATACTTTAGTAATTAAGCTAGGTCAAATTAATCTACACTTACCTACCAAGGACACTTTGTAAGTAAAGAAACCTACTAGGTAGAAAGTCCCCAACTTTTTCAATAATCTGCTGTAGCGTTATTTTATTACTGAGTAAATAAAATCACTTTATTTATAGGAGAATACTAAAGTAGTACCTTAAATATATGTAATAGATTGTCTCCATAAACTCCTTATCGACATCGATGATAACGCGTATCGATATTACTTATATCGACACGCCCACGCACAATGCATCGTATAAGACGATGTATAGATAGCGATGCGCCGGAGATCGGGCGATCGACGCGCACGTCAGTTCCACTGAGACTTCCACGCGGAGCCCACGTTGCTCCCGCGTAAATTCATTTACCGCTCTGAAGCGAACAGTTACGACGTCCCGCTAATATGTTTATAGTTGGAGACTATTCCGCCACTACGAGTAAAGTGAATAAATAGTTGTTGCCCCCACTTTTGGGTAAGTGTGAACAAAAATGTATTTAGTTTGTAAGTAGATATATAAGTAATTATTTAAGTTTAATGCAGTTGCTGCTGACCGCTAGAGAAAATGGCGTATTGCAATTTCAACTTATCATTCCTACTTAGTGCTAGTCCTCACGCTTCGGGATGCTTTGTAAGAATAGTGCCTGCAGTTGTCCTCTTTTGATTACATTGTTAAAATAATAATATTTATTACATATAATAGTGATTAAGATGCAGCATAGTGCGATCACAAAGTGATAATTAAGATATTAAGTAAACCATTAATAACTTCACATGATGCATCTCGCTTTTGTGCTTCTGGCTTATGTTGCCGCTAACGTCTTCTTATCGCTCCGTTTCTGAATCCCGTGCACCGCCATACACAACCGTAGTTATTCTGTTGTACCTGCTTACGTTAGGTAGAAAAGTACGTGGCGCGGCACGGGAACACGAAATATTCGTTCCTAATTAGTCGGAAATTGATTCCAGGGTTTATGCACGGGTTTCCGGTACCGTTGAGAGATCCAGTTCTGCTCCAACACCTGACGGGAGCTTCTTGTCGCCTACCTGCGAGCTAGCCAGGCGATCTTCCAGGAGAGTACCCTACCGTGGCGATCAAATATAGGGCCCAGTAATACCTTGAGGCATATTACAACCCATAGACCCTATGTAATTTAATAGTAGAATAAATTGTAGTTTCCTTATTAAAGTGTCACAGTTATTTAACAACCACTGGCCTTAATTTAGAACATTACAAGTGGCGCCAAGACGTGGTTTTAAGGTCTGTTACTGCTATATCGCTACGTAGTTGTGTTGTGAGCGTGTGTGTTGTTAACGTTTTGTTTTTTTTTTTCTTATTTTTTCACTGCTTGGCAACTAAGGTCTAGTGTGGAGTAAGTTTTTTTTATCGATATCGATATTTTATTTTTGCCTTGCGATTGTAACCACATTATAGACAATAGTTGACCTATTTTTTATTTTGCATTTTTAGTCATTTTTCAAGACATACCGATCTAAAAAAAAAAATTTGGTGTTTTGCTTTCTTTTTTTTCCGTGCAGTATAGTAATAAAAGAAAACAAATCTTATTTAATCATTTGTAACAGAACGGAGTCTTGTGTTAGTGTTAAGTAGCGTTCACATTTACCCAAGAAGTAGTATACAATATATTAACTACTAGTAAATCATAATGGCATACGATATAAAGTACCTGTCCTTACAAAAACCGGAATTAGCGTATGAGGTTGAGATTAGGGGAGAAACACCGGCTAGTACAGTGCAAGAATTACGTAGGCAAATAGTAAAACTGGTACAATTGTTTCCTTCAGGAGATATTTTAGCCTCGCCATTCGACCCAGATGTGGACGTTAGGGGTATACAGGAGAGCTTAGATAAGGTAGAATTAAATATTAAATCTCTCACCACATCTCCAAATAAGAACTTATTTGATCGTACTACTAACCTAATGCAACATATTAATCATAGATTGAACCGGGTCGATTGCTTAGATAACCCGGAAGCTTTAAGTCCTTGTACTGACTGTTATAAGCGGTTCCAAAACTACACAAACATGCTCAGTAAAATGAATACAAGCACTCCACTAGTTGCTCAGGAGACATTCGAAAACTCTTCACCAAAGCACGTTACAGTTACATGTGACCGCGGTTTTACATCGGATTTATGTAAACTTAAATATAATGGAAAAACTTGCGTACGCGCGTTTATTTTGAGCGTAACCGAATTTACAAGAGCTCGAGATATACCTTCCAGCAAAATACTATCGTTCGCGACCGAGATCTTTACCGACGATGCTTTACATTGGTTTCGTAGTATTCGGGATCACGTTACATCATGGGAGGAGGTTTGCGACAAATTAAGGGACGCGTTCAGTCACTCTGATTATGACTATCGTTTCTTGGCCGAGATACGGGCTCGCACCCAGGGACAGCGAGAAAATATCACCATATATTTATCAGTGATGGCAGGGATGTTCTCACAATTAGATAAGATGTTGTCCGAGGAGGATAAGCTTGAGATCCTTCTACACAACATACGACCATGCTATGCAAATGTGCTGACGTCATCAGCAGAGATTAAAGATGTAGACTCATTACGTGTTCTTTGTAAAAACTATGAAAGTATACAATCGCGCTTGTCTCGCTTTCATGAACCACCTAAAGTTACGTCAGATACCTTATCACCCGAATTCGCTTACTCTCACGCATCTGGTTCGGGTGACTTCAATAAATCTCATGGACAGCCATATGCTTCAGTCTATTCCCCAAATAAAACCCAAGCTAACATTGGAAAATACTACACATCTAATTATGATAGTTCAAATAGATCGATTATGTACAGGAATGACTTACCCAAAGATGATTCCCCAGCCTCGGCACGACCTAATATACAGAGAACCATTCACGAAGTCAACACGCGACCTAGGTATTGCCCACGTTGTCGTGTGGATACTCATAATTTAAGGAATTGCACGGCAGAACGCGTAGTCGTGTGTTTTCGTTGTGGCCGCGAGGGTGTCCGTTTTTACGACTGCCCTGACTGTCAGAAACCATCAACATCTACATCTCACTCTACTTCCTACCAACAAAAAAACTAATAAAGCAGAATGTAGCGTTATTTTATTACTGAGTAAATAAAATCACTTTATTTATAGGAGAATACTAAAGTAGTACCTTAAATATATGTAATAGATTGTCTCCATAAACTCCTTATCGACATCGATGATAACGCGTATCGATATTACTTATATCGACACGCCCACGCACAATGCATCGTATAAGACGATGTATAGATAGCGATGCGCCGGAGATCGGGCGATCGACGCGCACGTCAGTTCCACTGAGACTTCCACGCGGAGCCCACGTTGCTCCCGCGTAAATTCATTTACCGCTCTGAAGCGAACAGTTACGACGTCCCGCTAATATGTTTATAGTCGGAGACTATTCCGCCACTACGAGTAAAGTGAATAAATAGTTGTTGCCCCCACTTTTGGGTAAGTGTGAACAAAAATGTATTTAGTTTGTAAGTAGATATATAAGTAATTATTTAAGTTTAATGCAGTTGCTGCTGACCGCTAGAGAAAATGGCGTATTGCAATTTCAACTTATCATTCCTACTTAGTGCTAGTCCTCACGCTTCGGGATGCTTTGTAAGAATAGTGCCTGCAGTTGTCCTCTTTTGATTACATTGTTAAAATAATAATATTTATTACATATAATAGTGATTAAGATGCAGCATAGTGCGATCACAAAGTGATAATTAAGATATTAAGTAAACCATTAATAACTTCACATGATGCATCTCGCTTTTGTGCTTCTGGCTTATGTTGCCGCTAACGTCTTCTTATCGCTCCGTTTCTGAATCCCGTGCACCGCCATACACAACCGTAGTTATTCTGTTGTACCTGCTTACGTTAGGTAGAAAAGTACGTGGCGCGGCACGGGAACACGAAATATTCGTTCCTAATTAGTCGGAAATTGATTCCAGGGTTTATGCACGGGTTTCCGGTACCGTTGAGAGATCCAGTTCTGCTCCAACACCTGACGGGAGCTTCTTGTCGCCTACCTGCGAGCTAGCCAGGCGATCTTCCAGGAGAGTACCCTACCGTGGCGATCAAATATAGGGCCCAGTAATACCTTGAGGCATATTACAACCCATAGACCCTATGTAATTTAATAGTAGAATAAATTGTAGTTTCCTTATTAAAGTGTCACAGTTATTTAACAACCACTGGCCTTAATTTAGAACATTACAAGTGGCGCCAAGACGTGGTTTTAAGGTCTGTTACTGCTATATCGCTACGTAGTTGTGTTGTGAGCGTGTGTGTTGTTTACGTTTTGTTTTTTTTTTTCTTATTTTTTCACTGCTTGGCAACTAAGGTCTAGTGTGGAGTAAGTTTTTTTTATCGATATCGATATTTTATTTTTGCCTTGCGATTGTAACCACATTATAGACAATAGTTGACCTATTTTTTATTTTGCATTTTTAGTCATTTTTCAAGACATACCGATCTAAAAAAAAAAATTTGGTGTTTTGCTTTCTTTTTTTTCCGTGCAGTATAGTAATAAAAGAAAACAAATCTTATTTAATCATTTGTAACAGAACGGAGTCTTGTGTTAGTGTTAAGTAGCGTTCACATTTACCCAAGAAGTAGTATACAATATATTAACTACTAGTAAATCATAATGGCATACGATATAAAGTACCTGTCCTTACAAAAACCGGAATTAGCGTATGAGGTTGAGATTAGGGGAGAAACACCGGCTAGTACAGTGCAAGAATTACGTAGGCAAATAGTAAAACTGGTACAATTGTTTCCTTCAGGAGATATTTTAGCCTCGCCATTCGACCCAGATGTGGACGTTAGGGGTATACAGGAGAGCTTAGATAAGGTAGAATTAAATATTAAATCTCTCACCACATCTCCAAATAAGAACTTATTTGATCGTACTACTAACCTAATGCAACATATTAATCATAGATTGAACCGGGTCGATTGCTTAGATAACCCGGAAGCTTTAAGTCCTTGTACTGACTGTTATAAGCGGTTCCAAAACTACACAAACATGCTCAGTAAAATGAATACAAGCACTCCACTAGTTGCTCAGGAGACATTCGAAAACTCTTCACCAAAGCACGTTACAGTTACATGTGACCGCGGTTTTACATCGGATTTATGTAAACTTAAATATAATGGAAAAACTTGCGTACGCGCGTTTATTTTGAGCGTAACCGAATTTACAAGAGCTCGAGATATACCTTCCAGCAAAATACTATCGTTCGCGACCTATATTTGATCGCCACGGTAGGGTACTCTACCGTGGCGATCAAATATAGGGCCCAGTAATACCTTGAGGCATATTACAACCCATAGACCCTATGTAATTTAATAGTAGAATAAATTGTAGTTTCCTTATTAAAGTGTCACAGTTATTTAACAACCACTGGCCTTAATTTAGAACATTACAAGTGGCGCCAAGACGTGGTTTTAAGGTCTGTTACTGCTATATCGCTACGTAGTTGTGTTGTGAGCGTGTGTGTTGTTTACGTTTTGTTTTTTTTTTTCTTATTTTTTCACTGCTTGGCAACTAAGGTCTAGTGTGGAGTAAGTTTTTTTTATCGATATCGATATTTTATTTTTGCCTTGCGATTGTAACCACATTATAGACAATAGTTGACCTATTTTTTATTTTGCATTTTTAGTCATTTTTCAAGACATACCGATCTAAAAAAAAAAATTTGGTGTTTTGCTTTCTTTTTTTTCCGTGCAGTATAGTAATAAAAGAAAACAAATCTTATTTAATCATTTGTAACAGAACGGAGTCTTGTGTTAGTGTTAAGTAGCGTTCACATTTACCCAAGAAGTAGTATACAATATATTAACTACTAGTAAATCATAATGGCATACGATATAAAGTACCTGTCCTTACAAAAACCGGAATTAGCGTATGAGGTTGAGATTAGGGGAGAAACACCGGCTAGTACAGTGCAAGAATTACGTAGGCAAATAGTAAAACTGGTACAATTGTTTCCTTCAGGAGATATTTTAGCCTCGCCATTCGACCCAGATGTGGACGTTAGGGGTATACAGGAGAGCTTAGATAAGGTAGAATTAAATATTAAATCTCTCACCACATCTCCAAATAAGAACTTATTTGATCGTACTACTAACCTAATGCAACATATTAATCATAGATTGAACCGGGTCGATTGCTTAGATAACCCGGAAGCTTTAAGTCCTTGTACTGACTGTTATAAGCGGTTCCAAAACTACACAAACATGCTCAGTAAAATGAATACAAGCACTCCACTAGTTGCTCAGGAGACATTCGAAAACTCTTCACCAAAGCACGTTACAGTTACATGTGACCGCGGTTTTACATCGGATTTATGTAAACTTAAATATAATGGAAAAACTTGCGTACGCGCGTTTATTTTGAGCGTAACCGAATTTACAAGAGCTCGAGATATACCTTCCAGCAAAATACTATCGTTCGCGACCGAGATCTTTACCGACGATGCTTTACATTGGTTTCGTAGTATTCGGGATCACGTTACATCATGGGAGGAGGTTTGCGACAAATTAAGGGACGCGTTCAGTCACTCTGATTATGACTATCGTTTCTTGGCCGAGATACGGGCTCGCACCCAGGGACAGCGAGAAAATATCACCATATATTTATCAGTGATGGCAGGGATGTTCTCACAATTAGATAAGATGTTGTCCGAGGAGGATAAGCTTGAGATCCTTCTACACAACATACGACCATGCTATGCAAATGTGCTGACGTCATCAGCAGAGATTAAAGATGTAGACTCATTACGTGTTCTTTGTAAAAACTATGAAAGTATACAATCGCGCTTGTCTCGCTTTCATGAACCACCTAAAGTTACGTCAGATACCTTATCACCCGAATTCGCTTACTCTCACGCATCTGGTTCGGGTGACTTCAATAAATCTCATGGACAGCCATATGCTTCAGTCTATTCCCCAAATAAAACCCAAGCTAACATTGGAAAATACTACACATCTAATTATGATAGTTCAAATAGATCGATTATGTACAGGAATGACTTACCCAAAGATGATTCCCCAGCCTCGGCACGACCTAATATACAGAGAACCATTCACGAAGTCAACACGCGACCTAGGTATTGCCCACGTTGTCGTGTGGATACTCATAATTTAAGGAATTGCACGGCAGAACGCGTAGTCGTGTGTTTTCGTTGTGGCCGCGAGGGTGTCCGTTTTTACGACTGCCCTGACTGTCAGAAACCATCAACATCTACATCTCACTCTACTTCCTACCAACAAAAAAACTAATAAAGCAGAATGTAGCGTTATTTTATTACTGAGTAAATAAAATCACTTTATTTATAGGAGAATACTAAAGTAGTACCTTAAATATATGTAATAGATTGTCTCCATAAACTCCTTATCGACATCGATGATAACGCGTATCGATATTACTTATATCGACACGCCCACGCACAATGCATCGTATAAGACGATGTATAGATAGCGATGCGCCGGAGATCGGGCGATCGACGCGCACGTCAGTTCCACTGAGACTTCCACGCGGAGCCCACGTTGCTCCCGCGTAAATTCATTTACCGCTCTGAAGCGAACAGTTACGACGTCCCGCTAATATGTTTATAGTCGGAGACTATTCCGCCACTACGAGTAAAGTGAATAAATAGTTGTTGCCCCCACTTTTGGGTAAGTGTGAACAAAAATGTATTTAGTTTGTAAGTAGATATATAAGTAATTATTTAAGTTTAATGCAGTTGCTGCTGACCGCTAGAGAAAATGGCGTATTGCAATTTCAACTTATCATTCCTACTTAGTGCTAGTCCTCACGCTTCGGGATGCTTTGTAAGAATAGTGCCTGCAGTTGTCCTCTTTTGATTACATTGTTAAAATAATAATATTTATTACATATAATAGTGATTAAGATGCAGCATAGTGCGATCACAAAGTGATAATTAAGATATTAAGTAAACCATTAATAACTTCACATGATGCATCTCGCTTTTGTGCTTCTGGCTTATGTTGCCGCTAACGTCTTCTTATCGCTCCGTTTCTGAATCCCGTGCACCGCCATACACAACCGTAGTTATTCTGTTGTACCTGCTTACGTTAGGTAGAAAAGTACGTGGCGCGGCACGGGAACACGAAATATTCGTTCCTAATTAGTCGGAAATTGATTCCAGGGTTTATGCACGGGTTTCCGGTACCGTTGAGAGATCCAGTTCTGCTCCAACACCTGACGGGAGCTTCTTGTCGCCTACCTGCGAGCTAGCCAGGCGATCTTCCAGGAGAGTACCCTACCGTGGCGATCAAATATAGGGCCCAGTAATACCTTGAGGCATATTACAACCCATAGACCCTATGTAATTTAATAGTAGAATAAATTGTAGTTTCCTTATTAAAGTGTCACAGTTATTTAACAACCACTGGCCTTAATTTAGAACATTACACTGCGCAGAACCTCTCATTAGAGCTCGCAGCTGCGGTCGGCCTCACCGACGACACCGACAACCACTGCGTGTTCTTTGTTCTAAGTAAAACAATAGTGAGGTCAAGGGTCGGTGTCGTGGTTTTGTACTATTTACTTAATATTAACTTTGTTATTGAACGTGTAAGAGCAAGTTAGAACATACAATGGCCTTGTGGCGCGTGATAACAAGTCCTTGCTGTCTCTGGCTGAGATGTTGTTTGTTTGTGGAGTTTCTAAAACATGTTAACTGTCATTTACAGCTTCAATAAATGACACTTTATGTTCTCGTATATGTAAGAACTAGCGTTTGAATCGTTACGCGACTACTTTACCTACCTACAGTATAATTTACTTTAAAAACAAAGTTTTAACCGACTTCAAATCAGTAGCCAAATTGCTTCAAGTTTGCCTATAAAATTTGAAGAGTTCCCTTGATTTCTCCAGGATCCCATCATCAGAACTGGATTTTGGTGACAACGGGACCAATCTGGAAGTATATGCTTTCAAACTAAGAAAAAAAAATTCGATTCGGTTCATAAATTACCGAGTTTACGCATAAAAAACACACAAAAAAAATACGGACGAATTGAGAACCTCCTCCTTTTTTGAAGTCGGTTAAAAAACATTGACAATGTGCTTAGTGAAGTAGAATATTTGTACAATATTTTCAAATAGTAAAAAATACTAGGGGGTCGGTCTGATACTTACATTTCGCATTCGATGTAAATGTGCTTTGATAGATATACATATGTTTCACAATTGGAATACGAAGCGTATGTGTAAAAGTAATGCACCACGCTTCTCGTATCCGATTGACTCCATTTTTTTCGGAATTTTCGGCAAAAACAACATTGCTGAATAAATATTTTGTACCTATACTTCCCCTTTTACAACCAACAAGAACGTTTAAAATATTCTTGATGGACAAACAGGAATGCTTGCTCTTGCTAGTTTTCAGAAGAGAAAATATTCCAATACTTAACAAGTTTTATTTTTAAAATGTACAAACGAAGTGTAGGTTATGTTAACACTATTGCATCTTTTCCATAAAGCGAAAAATGAACAGGAATATCAGGAATATATTTGTGACGTGGACAAAAATATGTACAGTCACTATCAGATAATTCGGAACAGCCAAAGTGCTCACAAATATCTGAACACGTCTCTTAGGGCCCGGCCTAAACCCGCGTTTCTCGGTACTAAAAGTGGGTTTCCGCGGCGCGCTCGCCACAAAATTTTGCGTTGCGGCGCCACACCGCAGAAATGTGGTCAGGCAGGCCCTATACGCGTGTTTCTTAGATTTGACGAGGGCCTTCGATATGCTCTGGCATAAATTACGTTGCGAGACATCTCTCCCGGAGGAAGTCACCGAGTTGTTTAAACATTGCATTGGTAGTAGCGACGTTCTCTAACGCATACAGGCTGCAGTGCGGGGTGCGGCAGGGAGGGCTGACGTCGCCCAAGCTGTTCAGCCTGTATGTAAATGGACTAATTGGTGAACAATGCCAGGGTCGGATGCTCGATAGATGGTACCTTTGTCAATATAACATCAGCTACGCGGACGATATGGTGTTGTTGAGTCCATCAATTACTGCACTAAGGAAGCTGCTCGGGATCTTGACAGGTATGCGGTCGCCAATGGGGTCACAGGTATAACGTGCAAAAAAGAGGGTTCATGGTTTTTAAACCAAAGAGCGGGGCCGTGGGTGCCGGGCTGCCGGGCCACCAGTGTATTTATACGGAGCTGCACTTCAGCAAGTCTCCCACTTACACTAGGTGACCGAAGACCTGTCTGATAGCGTGTATATGGAGAGGAGATCCATGGCAGTCCGCTGTAATATGCTGGCCCACAAGTTTGCACGTTGTACGGAGCAAGTTAAAGTAGCAATTTTTAAGGCATACTGTCATAGCTTCTATACGTGCAGCCTGTGGGTCAGATACTCCATTAGTACCCTTAATACCCTAAGGATACTGTACAACAACGCGTTTAGGATGCTGATGAGGCTGCCGCGCTACTGCAGTGCATCAGGTATGTTTGCGGAGGCCAGGACTGATGGTTTTACGTCATTTTGTGTAAGCGTGCGGCATCCCCGATGCGACGCATGTGCGCCAGCTCCAACAGCCTTCTACGCGTTGTGGCCAGCAGGCTGGATTGCCCGTTCCAGCACCACTGGATGCAACTCCATGCATGTGAATGGGAATCGGGCAATCTAGGCTGCGCATTTTTTTTAGTCCTTAGTTAATAAATGTTAAGTTATAATTGTAACTTGTGTCCACTATTTGTATATTAAGGTGGTTCGATTGCCATACAAAACGTTATTTGACATTCGTAGGCTAACGGCGTTATATTTTAAGAAACTTATGTAACAAACTTTCATAAATTGGCTTCCCATTTGCGCCAAATTCCCCCTTTCTTAGAATAAATTTGTATAAACTAGATTAATTTGAGAAATTAGTTTGTCACGTGATATTTTGGGAAAACTATTTTTCTCAAATTAATCTAGTTTATACAAGTTTATTCTAGGAAAGGGGGAATTTGGCGCAAATGGGAAGCCAATTGATGAAAGTTTGTTACATAAGTTTCTTAAAATATCACGCCGTTAGCCTGCGAATGTCAAATAACGCTTTGTATGGCAATCGAACCACCTTAAGTGTTTTTATTATTGTGTGTGTGTTTTTATTATTGTTATTGTTACTAACCAAAAATTTTTATGTAACTATTTTAAATTTTAATTTGTAAAATCCTAATCGTTAAGGCGATGTGAGCTCCAAACACTGATTTAAAAAAAAATCGTAGCTCTTGTTTGGATCACAATACGACTGCTTTAAATTTAATTAGCAATCTTGAGGCCTTTTTCGAGGGAAATCAGCTATTCGAATCCTGAGTTTTTGACTTTCGATCGATAGAAAAAAATGACGAACATAGGTCTAAAATACGCTTTAAAAAATCGTAACAAATTATGCACAACAGCTAAACATATTAAAAGTGGTTCTAAAAATCGGCAATCTCATGTTTGAGAGAAATCAGCTATTACTTTTTATTTATTAAAACGCACAAAAAATTAAAATTAAAAAACATGATATCCGCGCTTCCAAACACGCACTTCCATCTCGCTCACGCTTATGCTCAGTGAGAGGGAGAGAAGACCACGAACCTACGTCCCCTTAAGAACACCAACGAAAGAACCGCCCGGTAGCCATATCAATCAGCAAAATGTTTCGTTTTCGTCCGTGTGCCCGAAGATCACATAAGAAACTAACATTATGGTATTTGACCCTGTTCAAACCGAGTAATTTGCGACAGCCAAAGTTACCCCCAGGGCCAATGTAACCCGCATTTACAGTAGTCTACATCGAATATAGCATTTGTCACTTTGAAAGCCCCAGAATCTCTATTTACACTTTGTTGAAGAGCCTCCGGAGATAACGTAAGATGTTCGTTGTACTTATCAACAGGCTTCAGAGTCTTCAGGCCCGAATGGTACTTGAATTAGCGCATACATCTTCATAAGTGTAGCATTACGTAAACGCAGGTAATCGGCGATGTGTACCGGCTTTACGTGAGAAACATCGGCATTACGTTGATGGCTCGAGTCGTGTGTATATACTGACGTTAACAGGCCTGTATTTTGCGATAAACAATAGGTTAGATTAGATTATTTATTTCATAATAAAAAATTACATTACAAATTTGCATACATTTAGTATGTTTAGGGTAATATCTTGGGGGAAGGTTGCTATCATTGGACTGGTGCTTTGATTTTAAACTCTACGCATGCTACGTAGAGTTTAAAATATTTAAATAGCCCAATCAAAGTGCCGGTCCAATGATAGCAACTTTCCCCTATCCGATTTAAAAGATTCTCATCTGCGTGTAGAATAGATTTTCTGGATGGTTATTATGGTTATGTATAGGCTATATTTTATCCCACGGGTTTGCCATACGCGGGCAGCTAGGTAGTATATTATATGTATGGGGTAAAAGTTAGCATGAACATAATATGTTTTTTTTTCCAAAAGTAGTAAGGTACATTTTCTCTTTCTTATTAGTTCGCCAAACACAGCGTTTATTGGCGAGGATGTTATTATGTACATGCATCGATGTGCAAACCACTTTAAACTATCGCACTTTGTACCTACACGTAGATCAAATAGAACCTGATAAGTATAAGTTTCTGTCAAAAAAATAATTTTTGGTGCAAGCTTTTACTGCCGACTGTACTTTTCTGCATACTATCCTAAAGTACTCATTGAGATGATTCTAACGAGCCCAAACTCGATGGGGTTTTGTCGTTTTATTTTAATTCCTATGGCCACCTTCCAGCTCCAGCATCAGATCAGCTCTAAGTCATCATAATATTGCATTGTCATGCGATATACATATGCTTGCAAAATTTCAGCTCAATTGAATAACGGGAAGTGACTGAAAAATTGATTGCAAATTTTGACGGATAACTTACATATTTACATACTTACAAATTTACATACATACAAACAGTGCAAGTTAATATAAAGCTTGTTATAAATCGCTTTGTAGCGAAAATCACTCGTATATGACTGATTCAGCTTGGATGGGTTAAAAATGGAAATCGTGATAAGATAACGGAATAGTTAGGTAGTGGCATTGGATTACCCTTGTTAGGCCTAACAACGTTTTGTCTATTTTCGGTTTCGGTTTGAGAGTTATGAAAATCGTCATTTAGGTAAAACGTATTTCGAACAAACAATTATTATGAAAAATTAAATTAGACAAATCGACTTTAGACAAACTGTGCATTATACCAAAAGTTGTTAGACAATCTGAAATTAGACAAAACGTTATAAGGTTAAAACAAAGGAATCCCGTTCGTGCGCTCGTTCGCAATAATATGGTGTTATACCTAACACCACAGAAATATATCAAGATAGAAAGAAAGAGCTCATCGATTGGTAAGGGAACCGAGCGTGTAACATTTTGCGTAGGTACTTTGACGTCACGAGCGTAATTTAGTGATGGGAAACATAAGCCGCGCGACATCGATTAGCACGCGGAAGTTGCAATAACTTATAGGTGTATTTTGTATCGATTCAAAATATCGATACGATCCGACAAAGGAAATGAAAAAAATAATTCTTCACTATGTACATTAGATTTCAATTTATTTATTTCGAGATAAAAATGACAATAAGCATAGATTTGCATACAACGTCAAAATTATAAGAATCTTTATCACGATCGTCAATAATAAGAAATAAAAATAAAATAATATTTAAAATGTTAATATACAAAGTAGAAATAGTATCTCCAATTACGGATTGTCATTTAACAACTAATATACAATTACTATTAAACAATAATTAACAACTTAGAAAAGTGGAAAATCCCCCAAGATTTTCATTTCAAAGTTCAATATCTCAAAAACGGATAAACCGATTTTGTTAAAACGTAGCTAAGAACGACCTCGATCACATCAACTTTCAGATTAAAAAACCACATTCAAATCGGTCCATTCGTTTAGGAGCTACGATGCCACAGACAGACATACAGACAGACACGTCAAACTTATAACACCCCTCTTTTTGCGTCGGGGGTTAAAAATAAACAATGTCAATTTATGCATTACGATTTAAAAGTTGAATATACAATATAAATATAACACAAGACATAATATCAAATTAGGTACCTATCAATAAATCAAATAAACACTTAAAAACTATTTCCATGAACTCATGAACAGCTACATAATAATATACAAACGTAATTATCGTTTCCTCTGCTTTCAAAGTCAATTTTAATCGAGTAAGAAAATCGCAGTGTACAGCACTATTCTTACTTTTGACAGAAAAAATGAGAATTCGATCTTGAACGTGACTCGACAGTTTGAATATCTTATTTTTACATCGCTGGTTTTGAACGCACGCAAAGTCTGGCTCGTTAAATTAAAGCCGCAATGGAAAACTAGCGTTGGCACACAATCACCCGCTACTGGTTCGATGAAAATAGTAAAATAAATCGTTTATTAATTAATAACAGAGATTTAAGGACAAACAGTACTCACCGAAAAAAGGAAATAACTCGATTTACAGCTCCAACTTTATTGGAGCCGCTTGAACAATTGGTTATTGCGCAACAAACCATTTTGTGTTAATAACCTGACGTCGCACGCAGACCGAGGTCGGGAGCAGACTGAAGTTCGCTGCGAGCAATGATGACGAATTGTCATCGTTTCGCCACGCGAGGTACATAAACTCTTTCCTTCTATCTAGATATATTTCTGTGCCTAACACCATATTATTGCGAACCCGACCCGCATATAATAACTACATTTATATGGACAAACATTGAATTTCCAATTAATATAGTTATAGTTAGTTACACTGTACATAAGCTACTAAGTACATATATCTAATTAAACAAATGTCATGAAACAAATCAGATTAGTGTAAGACAAGCTATTGTTTATGAAGAAGTTTAGACTTCACAAAGCCTGTGTTAGCCTGATGCGCTGTAACTAATCCTAATCGGTCCTACTTGGTCCTACTTACTACTTAGATGGCAGCAGAATTCAAACTAAAGTAGTAATTAATTTTAATTGTATAAACCTAGTTGTCTCGCTCGAGACAAAGTTTACTAACAGTAGCCATTGCCAATTAAGCTTATCTACGTTTCTATAAATTATTCTCATCTTAAAACGTCCCTTTCTAGTCGTCAGAGACCATTGTTTAGACATTCACAAATACCTACATAAAAGTTAATAAGATCAAAACTGTTAGATTGCTACAAGAACCAATAAATTGTTAATTTACGAACCTATTCTATAGCTTATCGTATAGACGATATTAGAGACATGTTAGTTGGAATTTTATATCCTTGTCATAAAGTGAGACATACATATCATATCAGATAGTATGCATTGCACTGAGCTGTATGTACAAGACCCAACATGTCTTGAATAGACCTTTCGATACAACTTGAATGGTCTCGAGACAAGACCAACGCTGGAATTGAAAGGCATGTCAGTTATTGAAGCATACGATCGAGTATTCTTATTCTACATTATAAGATGTCAAAATATGTTTAAATGTTATACAAATGAACACTGTAAACATAGGTAAAGGATTCCATGAACACAACACCCTTTAATCGCTGCGACACCCTTCACAATCCTGAGTGGCATCGAATGCCTCCCTTGCCTTCCTCTAGAAGATAGTCACGGAAAAGTAGCTGACAACGTTCGAGGGTCGCAGTTGAATCGTTAGACATCATTTGCTCACAATATAATATATACTCGTACAGGTAAATAAGTTCACAGATGTGTAGAGTAACGAGACCGATGTAGTTAATTGGTCACAGGAGCACTGCTTGAGAACTCGGTATTGAAGTCCGAAGGGCCGTCATTACGTGACCCCCGTCGCCCGCGGCTATTACATTACCCCGTCGCCTTGCACACTTTTAAAAAGTTTACAAGGAAATTAAAGGGATTTTCTCCCGTGAACGCTTTGGCTGTAAAATGAGCTTTGTGCTCAAGGTTCCCCGAGGGCCTACATTATTTGGAGGAAGGTGAAAGGAGCTATTTTGGTGGCATCCGTAATTTACAATCTACGACCTGCTGCCATCAGGCAGGTCGGCTGCTTGTTTACCACAGTGAATAATTTTTTTATTTGTTAATAAAAAACAATATAATATTTAACTAAGTAGGTAGTTATATTCTAATAAAAATTAAAGTAATAAAAGAGCTGCTTACACATATGTACCTACCTACATACACCACACGGCGGGGACACAATAATATTATACTATATATACACCGTGTATTTTTTGATTTCCGTTAATGTCGACACGATGTTTGGTTCATTAACAGAGGCTACCTGGTATGTTGCTTTTTGTTAAATTCGAAAAAAAATTTTTTTTTAATTTTTCATACAAACTAAATCAATATTAAGGTGTGGGAGGGCTCTAACACTTAATCTCAATTAACACAAAGTTAATTTTCACCTACGACAGCACTTGTCAACACATGGCTCAGTGGTAAATAGTTTGCTTATGGAGTGAGGGGTCCCAGGTTCAAATCCCAAAAATTCCCTTTTTCGTTTAACGAAAATTAAAACTTAAATAAAATAAAGGACCCTTCACACTGATTCGGTAATTAAATTGATTTATTGAATATCTGAAAAATAGTAAGAGTTAAGACACTAGTTTCTTAAAGAAATTAGTTCCATTTAACCTGAGGATTCTTCCCTTAAAGTTAACGGAAATCAAAAAAAACACGGTGTATATATAAGTAGGTAGATACCTATATACAGTATAAACGAATATAAGGACAACTCATACATACTTATTTAAATCCGTTAAACCATTTAGAAAGAAAGAAAGAAAATACATTTAGGCTGTAGAGCATGTAAAACAAAGCATGTACTAAAATATATTATGCCTCAATACTCGACAGTTGAGTATAAAGTTAATAGTACATTATGATACAAGTGAGCTATGTTGATCATTACATCAGAGGCGGAATTGTCACGCAAACCGCAGGTGAGCGTGATAATAGAGCTGAGGATGTAATTATCAAAGCTCACGCGTGTCATACGACGTTTTTCAACACATTTGCGAGGAAAAAATCCTTTTCATCAAATGAAAATGTTACAGGCTCTTAAGTTGTTTCCTTTAGTTATTAATGACAACAGGTTTTTACTCACATACATTTGCACATCTCCAAGAATGTACAGTGGCTTCAATTCTATTTATCACTTTTCTATTGACCACGAGTCAACATTTTTAGGGTTCCGTAGCCAAATGGCAAAAAACGGAACCCTTATAGATTCGTCATGTCCGTCCGTCTGTCTGTCCGTCCGTATGTCACAGCCATTTTTTTCCGAAACCATTAGAGCTATACTGTTGAAACTTGGTATTTAGATGTATTTTGTGAACCGCATTAAGATTTTTACACAGAAATCGAAAAAAAACATTAAGTTTTAGGGGTCCTATACACAAATATGAAACTCAAAAATTTTTTTTTCATCAAACCCATACGTGTGGGGTATCATTGGATATGTCTTCAAAAATGATATTGAGGTTTTTAACATATTTTTTTTCTAAACTGAATAGTTTGCGCGAGAGACACTTCCAACGTGGTAAAATGTGTCCCCCCCCCCCTCCACTGTAACTTCTAAAATAAGAGAATGATAAAACTTAAAAAAATATATGATGTACATTACCATGCAAACTTCCACCGAAAATTGGTTTGAACGAGATCTGGTAAGTAGTTTTTTTTTAATACGTCATAAATCCTAAACTGCAATTTATTTAACAGAACCCTTCATGTGCGAGTCCGACTCGCACTTGGCCGCTTTTTAATAATAACCAAACACGCATCATCAATGTTTACAAATATTTGTGAAATATTACTTAAAATGGCGCGCAACTATTTTTTTTCGTGAAGTTCGCGCAGTGCGCCCGCAGCGGGGCTTAGATGAAATCTCTAAACAGCCAATACAAAATAAAATAAATATTTTCTTATTCAATATAAATTCATGTAAAATGTTATCATAAGTAAATAGTTTTATTAAATGAAACGTTTCTATATCATATCCAACAAGAAATAATCAATTAATCCATAAGAAGGATTCAATTTGTTTAGTCGAGTAAGAATCCATTTGCCGAGAATTAAAAACAAACCTGTATAACCCGGTCAATTTAAGAATGCGCCGAGACCATACATACACCTTGCTGCAAGGTGCCAACGTGTCTTAATCGGGATATAAACATAACTACACGAGTGTCGTAATGTTATTAAACACGCGTGTTTAATACCCAGGATTATGAGCCCAAAAGCGGCACAATAAGAGGCACGTTACGAGCAAATGTGTTGAAATAGTACATTACTTACCTAGGGCGGTTTATTACCGCCCGTGGTGAGTACAACATTTTACGTCTCTATCTGGCCAGGAAGTGGGGTTTTCCGCACGCATAGCGTGCGGTAATTCCTTCTTTATGGCCAGGTATGACGTAATAGTACATTATGATACAAGTGTGCTAAGTTGGTCATTACACTCGAGTCGGTTTTTAAGCCTGAGCCGAAGGCGAAGGCTTAATGGAGACGAGAAGTGTAATGACCAATGCTCACGTGTTTCATACGACGTTTTTCAACACATTTGCGAGGAAAAAAAAAATGAAAATGTTAAAAGATATGTAATGAAAAGGCACTAGTGCTATAATGTAATGTAAAAGTCATGCACATTCTCTGCTCCTGCGGACCACTCATGCATAAAAGAAGTACCTACCTAGGGCGGCACATAATGCACCCACAAGAAGTACAACATATCACCGCCCAAAGAATCTGGAATTTCCTGGAGGCAACGGGACTCAACGGTGAACTCTAAAACAAGGGCTGCCACAATAGATCACTTGCTGGTCGAAGCGGCATATTAAGGCCCACAAAATAATAATAAATGTAAAAGTCACGGCATGGGTAATATTCTGCATTATTTTGCTAATATTTAAAAAGATATGTAATGAAAAGGCACTAGTGCGATAATGTAATGTAAAAGGCACGGCATGGGTAATATTCTGCATTTTCAGTGTAAATACGCTGTAATAAGACCTACTTTACGAGCAGGTGTGTTGAAAAATATATTATGCCTCATTACTCGACAGTTGAGTATAAAGTTAAAAACCAAAGCTACTGTGAACGATAAACGGAAATCGATTTAAGAACAGATAAGTGAAACAGTTAGTGCTTTGTAATATGTTCCTCCTTTAGTTTTGTGCAAATGTGACTTACTCGTGCTTCTTACACCACACGTAAACGCTTCCACACACCGGTGGCGGGCGCGGGTCGGGCGCGCGGGGCGGCGGGCCCGCGTTCAATGTGTGTTTGAAGTGTAGTTTCAATGTTTCAACTTGCGCGGGCCCGCGCCGAACCGCGCCCGCGACCGGTGTGTGGAGGCCTTTAGGCTTTAGTAGTCCTATCCTAAGCCCGCTGCAACTTTAACGCAGCCACAAAAGGAGTTTTAACATAAATTAATTTTATTTGAAACGTCGTAAATTCATGCTATCTTTTGCTTTCTAGCACATAGTCGAGTGTGTGTGAGTGTGACGCACTCTGATAGTCAGATGGAATGGGAAAGAAATTGAAATGAAAGTGTTAGTTGCAAGCATGGCATAGGTAGATACCACATACATATAGCTCAGTGCATTTCTTAATTCAATAACACCTTCTTGATGATTAATTCTTCCCTTAAGTTAGACCATATAACGAATTGTAAACCTTTTAAACTATGTAATGATGCCTAATTTAGTATATAGTATAGGTAATTAGTTATGTTACCTGAGCGTAATAAAGTAGTTTAGTATATAGTATAGGTAATTAGTTATGTTACCTGAGCGTAATAAAGTAGTTTAGTATATAGTATAGGTAATTAGTTATGTTACCTGAGCGTAATAAAGTAGTTTAGTATATAGTATAGGTAATTAGTTATGTTACCTGAGCGTAATAAAGTAGTTTAGTATATAGTATAGGTAATTAGTTATGTTACCTGAGCGTAATAAAGTAGTTTCCTGATTTCATTTCTCACCCGTTTTTAAGAAAATCGCGAAATTGTATAAATGTGGTTTAAGCCGGGTGTGACGTCAATACTACGACTGTCATATGAAAGGTGTGCAAGCGGCCATACAGAGCCGTAACGATGATGTCATAATTTAGTCACGACCTTCTGGAATTCGCTACTTTGATATGATATCGCTTAATTCGATATTTCTGAATGAAAATCACAATTTAGAGGGAAATAAAAAAACACGAGCCGCTTAAAAAAACATTTTCTAGCGACATAAATCATAAAATGGCTCACTTGAAAAAAATTAATGTTGTCATAATATGTTCCATTCGTTTATTCCGGTGAAATATTTAATTGTGACAATAAAAGATTCAGTTCTAATTGCAATGTAATGGTTCAGCACTTTTATAGTATTTTATGCAACTGTTTTATAAGAAGGGTCTTAAAACGCGAATCGCAATTAAAGACGCCACGAGCGTTTTTAGACCAGTTGTACACCGTTGCATACAATACTTTTTCTACGACAAATTTTAAATAAATAGGAGACTACAAAATAGTTAGCCTTTTCGGGCAGCAAGTTTTCTTTTGCTACTCACGCAATTTCTTCAGGAGTGCAGTTAATAATTTCTTTGGCCATTTTAAAAAGAAACTTACACTTTGTCTTCACAAACACGAATACAATCTTAATATTCTAGAACTAACAACAGTTTAGGTATCATCTTTCATCTTTTCATTTTGAACTGTATATATTTTGGTGGGAAATCGGAAATGTGAGACTTCTTGTTTATGGTTTGTTTTGTTTTTAATTTGTTTGCATTTGCCATCCGAACCAAACCGCATCCGGACCCGGACCGAATTGGAAATGTTTATTTTCATAAATAATACCAAGAATTTATAAAACATGTAATTTAACACACAATAGATGATGATTTATTATTATTGTAGTAAATAATTTATAATATACAAATGTTAAATCGTAAATAAATACTTTTATTTCGAAATATTTGTTTATGAAGTTGGCACCACTGCAATATAGCACCCGATTTAAAAAAGTTAAACAGTGCTTTTATGAAAAATTTATGAACCAAAAAAGTACGCTAAACAGTGCGTTTTTGGGCCATAGAGCATGGAGTTTTTCGACGACTTATTAGTGGTGTCATTGTATTTGAGCTACAGCCTATATAAATGACAGATAACGGTACAGGAGTAGAAAATATTATTAAAATGTAGAAACAAAATAAAAGAGCTGTAAAAAACTCTTAATCAAATTACACCGGGGACAGCCGACTAAAAACGTGTTATAAGCGACCCAGTTGGATGTTTTCATCGCGCCCGGACGGGGTAGCGATGCATTCACTCGTTAGAAATGTTCCAATTGTGTGAACGGATAGTTTGCAGCGTGGCGTCTATTATTTGATGTATTTTCATATTCATTCCACATTTTGCTCTCGACTTTGTTTGTGAAGAACGACTTAACCGTCGTCCCCTACACAATTTTAATGTCATTTTGTATAATTTTCGGGATGAAAAGTATAATTTTTCCTTTTTCAGAGCTCATGCTATCCCTAGTCGTTGTCGACTGTCGTCTCAGTACAATAAACAATCTTTAAACTTCATGAGGGGAGAGATCACTTATTTGCGGTGTTTTCCATGTAATTATGTAGTCTTTCGTATGTTTGATTTGCAGGTTTCCTCCACGGGGGAAAAAAGGAGGGCTTTTATAATTTTCCTCGACATGGTCGGGAATTTTATCATAAAAAACGAAAAAAGTATACTCCACCGTGACAGGGACTGCCGTGACCAGGATTCGAACCTGGGTTACTACGGCCACAACGTAGGGTCCTAACCACTAGACGATCACGGCTGCCGGAGCTGTGTCGAAGTCGCCGAAATTGCCCTCCGTTTTCAAAAACTGGAGCACTTTCACTAACTGTTGCACGAGTAGCCCCGCAGGCTGTGATGTTAACAACAAATATTATAAAAGGTAATAAGCCTTCTTGAATTGTTAGGTGTTCTCAATTCAAAATATTTTTCTATAAACAAGTTTTAACTTTATACAAGCATTGCGTCTGAAAGCGAACTTTTAGAAAGCCACATGTGAAATAAATACGTGACAATTACAAAAGGCTATATATTTTTTTACAGTTGACACAAGAAAGATGCGATGCGAATGTAAGAATAATACAGTATTGTATACAGTATAATTCATGTCAATATTTGAAGTTCATTATGAAGATCTCAATGAATATTTAAGGTAGTTTGTCTTATCTTTAAATGATATCTCCAGATATCTAAAATTTTACAATTTGCGCTATGAAATTTTCACTGAACAGATTACTCATCACAAAAAATTCTATTTCGCATTCCTGAGACTTTATTTTAACAAACAAATTAATTTTCTCTTGCCATTTAGCACTGTCTCGGCTAGACAATTCGCAAAAGGAAAATGCAACATTAATAACAGTTCTCTTTCAAACGGCTGCTTATTTCAATTAAGAACAGTAAATGAAAATAAAACATTAGAATCTGCTATATCAGGCTTCGTTAGGCTCGAATTGCATTGTGCATCGCCGGTTTTATCAAATGCGTATTTTTAAATGCGTTTATTTTTCGGAAATAAAATAAAGATGCTGTTGGTTTTATTTATTGTATTCAATATGAATTAAAAACATACGGACTAAGGTACCTTAGGTACAAATAGAGTGAATAAATAGTCTAATATCCTACAAAGTTACAATATACATACCAACAGACAGAAACGACGCTAAACTCAGATAATTAAGCGATGTTAATAATATAAATAACCATTGTCCATAAATCCCTAACTCAACATTTGTACGTCGTCAAGTAACCGAGTAGGTACGAGTAACATACTGTTCAGTACAAACAGATTGAAACAACAAGTCGCAACGACAACGATGTTTAAAGACCTGTTATCTGACCCATCTAGGGGTTCGGGATATGTTAATGACTTCTCGACACCAAAAGTCAATGTAAGAGATCGACGATCCTTGATATTATCTTATCTATTTCGGTTATCTTTGAAATATACATATATAGTTTCTTCGAAGTGAATTAAGCTAGGTTTCGAAAAAGATTGAATTAGCTGTATTTCTATTAGGTTAGATATAATTATTACGAAGTATAAAATATGAAGGGGGTAAAACTAAGACATACAGTTTGTATTCAAATTGAATTTCGATGAGTTTTCCGAGTTGAAATTCCTAAGTAAACTTTATTAAAAACATAATACTTAGTATTTGGAGCTGCTGCTGTCAGAGCATGACTGGGAGTGAGTGCGTGAAATGCATTAATGTCAATTTGGAATGCGAATGTATGTTTCAGATTGAAATCAATCCATCCACAAAGTTTACATCCACTTAGATTTGTTTAACATAATTCACAATGATTATTATCAATTTATATTGAACCGATATGTTAAATCAGATAACGGTCATGTCAACGGTGAGCCACATGAACGAGTGCCTGAACGGTTGTTTGTAAAGAGACGCTTGTTTCTGTTTCGGTCCAATTATTCGCTGACAGATTTGAAATTCCAATTTTGTTTTCAGCCAATATTTGTAATTGTAATTGATTGAAGCGCTTTATGTTAGAGGTTGTTGCTGCGCCAGAATGGATGGAATGATGTTGGGAATGTTAATCTTGCAGACTGTAGCATTTAGGTACTCGTCCCATTCCCAACTATCCCACATTCGCAACTCGTACATATTCACAACCCTTTCACTTCCTCAACTCATTTACTTTATTAACTTGTCGTGTGTGTACCTTCTATATTGGATGGCACCGCGATAGACGAATTTGGACATAGAGGTGTTTTAAGTCCAGGGAACGGACGCAGGATTTTATTTGGGCGGAGTTGCGAAATAATCCTAGTTTTAGTAATAAAGCGTCTGAGAAATAACATCATTTAATATTATGTAATACTTACTTAGTAGCCAGTATTTTTTACCGGAACCAACACTTTGGAGATAATATCTCAAAGATGGTGCTAAAGCGTTCCTATCACGGTGCTTTATCAAAGTAGGTCAGTTGATTCCAGCTAATACTAGGGTTCTATCTCGCTAAAAGTAACCGATTTCAATCATATTTATAACATTATTTATACCACGTCGGTGGCAAACTGTAGGTACTGACCACCGCGCTATCGCGGCAAGTTTGAATCGTGAATGCGAAAGCTGTCACGTCAAATAAGTTTAACCTATTTGACGTGAATTGTTCGAAATTGTATTACAGATAATGTTACACACTTGTTCTTTATTAATACAAAATTTTGCAATAACTACTACTGCTAGTATGTATGGAAATAAATATGATATTAAACTATATTGCTAAAAAACGTTATGATAAAAAAGTATATAAACATAGATTGTAGTAACAGAGATACTTATGTTCAATGACATTATGAATATGGACAATTCAGAGTTACTATAGTTATAAACCACAAATAATTATGAATATTTAATGACCATTATGATGTAAAATTGTATGAGATAACCAAATAATCGAAATTGCAATTTTATATGAACTTTGGCGCACCCGTTTGAGAGTGCACCGGCCCACCTAACACAGTTATGTTGGTGATCGTACCAGAACCTAAATATGCTAATCAGCTCCCTGGGAAAACTTGTTTCACACTTCAGCTTATCCATAGCCTACCGTAAGAAACAAGGTCGAAAGTTTTCGACAAATGTAATCTACCAAGTAAAATTTGCATCAAAATCCGTTTAACCGTTTTCACGTGACGCGCGGTCACTTAAACAGATAAACATACAAACAGACAGAAATTCTAAAAACTGTTGGAACGTGTTCTGTTGCCGATTCTAAATATCCTCAGCCAACTTTTTTTCTAATAGCTTCCATGTACAGACTTTCGACCCTCTTCAGCTTTATTATATGTACCTATATAATGCGCACACTCATTATGAGACGTCAGGCCGAGTGCACGGGAAACCGAGCGCACTCTACAAATCTAAACCCTATTCAATCCAATTTGTGATCGAATAAATGATTCTGATTCTGATTCCAAATCTCTTGTCCAAATATACCCCTAGACTGGATTAAGCTCGAATCTTAGCTTCACTTTTCAGTTTACTCACTTTGAGTCTACAACGAGGTTTAAAAACTTCATTACACTTGAAAGAAGATTGCAATAAAAATGCTCTCAAATAAAATTCTAGAAACATTGTGAAATAACTTTCTTGGAGAAATAATTTCTTGTGTAGGGTTTTGAGGATACAATTCAATATATTTAAAAATACAATGATTTAATTCTCATCTGGTTATCTATCTGTCCTGCTCAGTCCGCTCACATATACTTGAATAAGCATTAACGCAACGCAAGAGAGTGCGTATGCGTATAAATAAACCAAGAGGGGATCTAAATTCATTCAATACCGTTTCCATAATCAATCATATCAATGTTAGCTATTGAAGAAGAACTTTTTTGACAATAAAACATGCATCCCTTTTATTGGGCCCATGATACCGTACACTTTTGACAAGACTTTAATTTGCCTTTAGTGCGAGTACGTCGCATGTTAAGCCATATATACACAGCCGACTGAGCTGATTGCATTACGTTCGGTTTGGTCAGATATTACTTTACCATCAAGCTGATCCTATGATGGAAACATAAGAAGGCTACAGGAACTCCATTCGTGCTACATAGAACTTTTTGGTATCAACTTGATGAAATAACTGTAGTCCCTGAACGACCGAGCTCTGCTCGTGTGAAAACAGAGAAAATACGGCAAAAACTAATTTTCTCAGACATGAGACCTAGCTACAACGGTTTCTCGCCCCCGTATTATTCCAAATTTCATCGAAATCGTTAGAGCCGTTTCCCAAAACGTGATTGCAAATATATATATAATATATACAAATATTGCTCGTTTAATAATATAGGATTAGAAATACAGTGGGCGAAAAACTTGTCTCATAAATGTCAATTTTGACGGAAACTTATAACATCCAAATTACGTCGATGTAATGGTAATCAATCTTTGGCCGGTGTCATTACTCATTACGCGGCGTTATAAAATCTGCCGCGCAAACGCGATTCATCATCTCGCCCGTTATCTCCGATCCTGCCTTAGTTTGGGGCGGGCGTCCACTAACATAATATGTTATAAGATAATATTATTATAGCTCATCATGATATATTTGAGAGCCAGGCTCTTGTCGATGGAGTAATTTCCAATTTATTAGTCCAAATTAGGGAAGTGTAGTGTCGTTCCCCCTGGCCTTCAACGAACATATAGCTGAGGAACAAATATTCTTACATACACGTACATGGTTATAGGCCTCCACACACCGGTCGCGGGCGCGGGCCCACGCCCGACCCGCGCCCGCGATCGGAGCACGGTGTGTGGAGGCCTTAAATTGGTTAGTTGTAAAATATTCAAATCTCTACCGCCCATGAGTTTTGGTATAATATCTAAATTCACCACTGATGGCATCCGAACGAGCAGGTAGTTATGAGTTGAGTGCAAGCGTAATAACAAATCGCTTTTTGAAAGGAGGTTCTAAATTCGAGTACCTAGGTATATAATATATACATTATAATATATCAAGTTTTGATTTCTTACGAGTACGAGTGTATACTCTGTGTGTGTGACTGTGCCTTCATATATGTAATTTAATTAATGACCATATTACCTACCATCAGAGTACCTTGTACATTATAGTACATTACTTACCTAGGGCGGTTAAACAAAGAATGTCTCAGATCGCAGGTATTTGACGCCCGAGCCGAAGGCAAGGGCGATAAATATGCGCTCTGAGGCTTTCTTTATTACCGCCCGTGCTTTCAATTATGCCATTGGCCAAATATGTTTATTATGTGTGAACATCCAAACATATCTACTTACAATATTATTACTCAAATTTCATCCCTATTGAACAATATCATCACACACTTCGTATTCCAAGTCAAGTCAAACACACGCACACATATACATATACACACATACACACGCACACACAATAACTGAGACATTTCGTTCCCGACAAACAGCGAGCAATTCAAAATGGATGTACATACATAGTTACCAGGGTCTGCCTGAAAACCAGCGTTGCAGTGACCTCGCTGTAACATTATGCTGAGGCAAACTCCTTTTTAACATCACACACACACACATCATAACTGTAACATTAATTTTAATAGTACATTTCGATGCTAGTGCGGAAAGTATGTCAAAACTTCACGAGGGCCGAGATATCTTGCCACGAGCTGTAGGCGAGTGATAAGACTCGGGACGAGTGAAGAATGACAGTTCCGCACGTGTATCGAACGACGTTTTTTAATACAGTTGCGAAAAAATAAGAAAAACAACAAGTAAGAACTTCTGTATTTAAAAAAATTTTTTTTTTGAACAACTTCATTATTATTCAACTGTATTACAATGATGTTACAGAATTAATAATATAAAAGTTTCAAATTCCTTACTTGTTGTTTTCCTTATTTTTTTCGCAACTGTATTAAAAAACGTCGTTCGATACACGTGGAAAAGTAAAAAGCACTAGTGCGCAAAATACAACTTTGCGCACGATTTGCAGCTACAAAAAGTACCACTTTTTGAGCAACTGTATTAAAAATGTATATTTTAATTCTAATCTTAAGGTTCACATACGAGTATATGTTTAATTATAATTTCGTGTAATGTGATGTTGAATAAAGCTTTTCTACTTCTACTTTTACTACGAGTATAATGTACGAGTACAGATTGCGGATTTAAATGAATATAAATATTGTTAATGTTGAAGCTCATTGATAGATTGTTATCTTTTCACGCTCAACCGATATAGTAAACTGCATCCTACCGAGGACATACTTATAAGGGGATATTAAGGTGGCGGAGGATAAGTCCATTTGCATATTATAGTCCTTTTGACCAATGTTTTTTCGTGCGCAAAACCGCTTCTGAGATTCCACAAGGAAAGCTGAAGCGTAGGTTTTCGTTTGAGTGTAACTCCTCCCTTAGCCGACCCCGCCGGCCGACCTTTGTCACGACGCGCAATAAAGGCCGCTAAGGGCCCATTTAGGGCTTTATCCGGACGCTTGTCTTATCGCTACATGATGACATTGCGCAAAAACTACACGTGAAAATTCTGATAAAATGTGTTCGGGTCAATTTGAAAGTTACGTTTCGCAGTCCGCTTTGAAATCAATGTTACACTCCCAAGAAATCCAATATTTGCTTATGCCTCAGCTTTCTGCAAAATATAGTATTAATACTAACACTTTCACGGGCAGAAGCCCGCCTGGCGGGCGCCTACGCTACGAGCGTAAGCTATTCTTGGCAGTGAATGTGATAATGTGTTGCGCACCTAGCTACGTTAACGTAGTAGCTTAAGCTCGGCACACGTGTAAGCGAACGCGCGTAACACATCTTATAGTACATAATGTTAAACTTCACTCAAATACTATGTCATTCATTGCACAAAATTTATTGACTCTCAGTAAATAATACGCTATTCTACGCGCGGACGAAGTCCACAGTGGCGAAGCGGTTTAATCCACTTCAGTTTTCATTCATTCAGCATTGAGTGAGTTTGAACAAGTGCTTCTAATCTCTCTCAGATTCGGATCAAAGTCAGTGAGGTATGAATACTTAACACAAGTATTCACTGAGCAGCATGCAGAGATATTTTACATCTAGATAGCAAACTCTTTAAGCAATCGACGATCCAGCGCGAGCTTAATACTTATCAGAAAACGAATAAAATCATACTACACGTGCTGAATACGTATCCAAAATATTATTTTATGTTTCGTGTAATCTATTCTTATAGTATCGTTTTTTCTGTATTTAACTTTCAGCAACCTAGCTTAAAGAAAATAAAATAATATATACTCGTATTATGTAATGTGACAGGGGGCGTACTTTTCATGCCGATTACATCAATTTGACGTCACGCTGCATATAGGCTGATCCCAAATAGTTTTATTGTAATTATTAATCATTAGTCGTCAATCATTTTAATCATGTACAAATTACTTCAAAAGTAATCTATTCACACGTGGAATAATTAATAGGTACCTACTTGATACGTGAATTTTTATACATACAATTGCAATCAAACTCTATGCAGCGTGACGTCATTTTTGCGTCAACGGCATGATAAGTACGGGCCCTGGTGGTAACAATACCATTTAATAGTATAAAAACAAAACAAATAGTTTAATTTACGTTTCACGTATCAAGTAGGTAACTTTTAATTATTCCACGTGTGAATAGATTACTTTTGAAGTAATTTGTACACGATTAAAATGATTGACAACTAATGATTAATAATTACAATAAAACTATTTGGGATCATCCTATATGCAGCGTGACGTCAAATTGATGTCATCGGCATGAAAAGTACGCCCCCAATGTCCAATGCATTGAGTTAAAATTGTATTAAGAATCGTTTGTTCTTTTTATTCACATTTGACGTTTTTCTGTCACAGTTTCTGTCTGTTGTGAAAAACAAAGTGATAAAATATATTTTAACTGGCTAAGGCTTCCTTTGTTAATTTGTTTACGGAAATAAGAAAACCGTTTTCCATCCCCAGTCTACATTTAACGTCACAAAATTAAGAAATCCGCATCCGATCCGTCTCGTTATCTTGAAATCTAATTTCCCCACGTCACCGGCACGTGAAAAAAGGGGAGAAAAGGTCCAAAAAGAATAAATTAAATCAAATCTCGGATAAAAAGCGGTGCGTAAAACGTTTCCTTCAAACCTCTTATCTGACTTCAACATGTATTCGAAAAATCAACCTTATAATGTATCCCTTTCGGTTTATATTTAGGAATTGCGTGAAAGCGATATGTGACATTGTGAAAGTAAATTAGAAAGCGATGTTTTCTGCATGGATGGGTGCCAAAACGGACAGACGTAATGGCGCCGCTTGATGTAACACCTGATGTGCGATTCACGTCTAACTTCGGTTCCCATCACCACTCGTTCCTGGGTAAACTTGACCCCTCGATTCGTAACAACTAGGTGTAATCCGAGCTCTGACTTATACAGGCTGCTTGCAGCGAATTGTCAGAAAGATCACAATACATTATGGTTCCATCTAAACCACGTTTAAGGTTTTGGGACATAGAAAAAACTATATTTTGCTGGACGTTTCTAAGGTCATCGAATCATGATAAAAACTTTGAAGATAATGTAATAATAAAATGCATTATAGTTGTCAAAATAAAAACAAAACAAACATACAGCAAGTGGCAACCCAATGATCTTGCCTCTTCAGGAAATAAGGATTATATACGTGTCAACGTATATGTCAGTAAATTAAATATTCCAAAAACGAGCCACATAATTCTAATAAATACTTAGATATGCAAACGCTCCTAAGCTGAATGTACCTAAAACTAGCCAGATACACCTCGAAAATAATAGCCTTGTGCGCCGAGGTAAAGTTTGCACTAAGACCCTTTAACCCTATATAAATTAACCCGGTGAGTTACTTAGGGCGGTTCACAGGACCCTCAGCCCTCAGCCCAGTATGGACACAAACGCTCACCTTTGTCGGTTGATAATTAGGTATTCAAATCCGAATTGGGCTAGTTATGTACGAAAATGGAGCACAATGGGAGCTTTGCCCGTTTCATCGACTAAATATATGTGAGCATGGGCCCCAACAAATATAATCCAACATTCCATGTAAAAAATAGGACAAGTCTCGAAACTCTTCCACAATAAAAAGTGGTGAGATATTTCGTAGAACCAAGTCAGGCATTCTTATTAATCTTTATTTGTTTGCTAAATAATATTCTGCAACTTGGGAATCACACACACAACTTTACTGCATTTACTAATTTTTGCATACCTAAAACTATGTAAGTGTGATTGCCAAGTCACAAAGTTTTATAGATAGTATGAATTTAAATAAGCTAAATATAATTTATTTAAGTAAGCTTGAGCGTATTTCCACTCAGAGAAAGCGGGTTGCCCTAACGGGCATTGCTCATTGCTCTTGTGTGTAATACAAGAAAAACTCACGACATAATATGATTGAGTGATTATGATTGCAAAAGTATGTAAACACGCTACGTACGAGTACATACCTAAGATTCGAAGAAGCAGATGTCTTGTCCTTATGTTTACTTATTTTTGGCAATAATACAAAAAAATTGTAGCCGCTTAGACCAGCTAGAAAACTAGTAGGTATATTATATTCAAAACTAAATATAATAATATGTGTGGAAACATCGCTCACGTTGCGGACATCATCTACGGGGACATCTTAATAGGTAATAATTATTAAACAGGTACTCGATAAATAAACTGAGGTTAAATTAAACAATACTGAAGGATATAAAGTGTTTCATGGTTCATTTTAGAAAGAACTCGCTCATCCAAGGTGGAGTGCATAGTCACGTTCGGACCAACTTTGAATATAGTGGAGTTAAAGGATCCCCGGATCAAAGGAAACAATCTTTTGAGCCAAGGCCAAATAAGTTGTTTCATATAATATACTTTCCAACACATTTGCTCGTAACGTGCCTCTTATTGTGCCGCTTTTGGGCTCATAATCCTGGGTATTAAACACGCGTGTTTAATAACATTACGACACTCGTGTAGTTATGTCTATATATATTGTTGACATGTAAAATGACATTTTTATCAATAAATGATTGTATTGTATTGTATTGTATCCCGATTAAGACACGTTGGCACCTTGCAGCAAGGTGTATGTATGGACTCGGCGCATTCTTAAATTGACCGGGTTATACAGGTTTGTTTTTAATTCTCGGCAAATGGATTCTTACTCGACTAAACAGATTAAATCCTTCTTGTGGATTAATTGATTATTTCTTGTTGGATATGATATAGAAACGTTTCATTTAGTAAAACTATTTACTTTTGATAACATTTTACATGAATTTATATTGAATAACAAAATATTTATTTTATTTTGTATTGGCTGTTTAGAGATTTCATCTAAGCATCGCTGCGGGCGCACTGCGCGAACTTCACGTAAAAAATAGATGCGCGCCATTATACTTAGGTAATTTCACAAATAATAAAAAAAATGTTAAAAATGTTGACTCGTAGTGAATAGAAAAGTGATAAATAGAATTGACACAATGACAATTGTACAGTCGTACATTCTTGGAGATGTACAACTATGTGAGTAAAAACCTGTTGTCATCAATAACTAAAGGAAACAAATTAGGAGCCTGTAACATGTTCATTTTATGGAAAGGATATTTTCCTCGCAAATGTGTTGAAAAACGTCGTATGACACACGTGAGCTTTGATAATTACATCCTCGGCTCTATTATCACGCTCACCTGCGGTTCGCGTGACAATTCCGCCTCTGATGTAATGATCAACATACCTCACTTGTATCATAATGTACTATTTCAAAACAAAGTTGTAACCGACTTCAAATCAGTAGCGAAATTGCTTCAAGTGTACATATACAATTTGAAGAGTTCCCTCGATTTCTCCAGGATCCCATCATCAGAACTGGATTTTGGTGTCAACGGGACCAATCTGGAAGTTGAATGCTACCAAACACAGAAAAAAAAAACAAATCGGTTCATAAATTACCGAGTTATCGCGTAACAAACACACGTAAAAAAAACATAACCAGACGAATTGAGAACCTTTACGGAGACGCACAGTGTTTTATGAACCCTGTTTTTGTCCCCTCTAGTTTTTTTTACAGAATTGAATAGCTTTTGTTATTTAAATCACTAGACTGAAAGTCTAACATTGATATCTCTTCTAGTTTATAAAAAAAAAATCGCAAAGTTTGGCTTTATCCGGGTTACCCGAAACACAAAAACAATTTAAAAAATAAACTATGATATATAATTCAATTTTAATTTCATGGGTAGAATGCACATATAAAGTGCATATATTTGTATCAATTTTCGTACATCAACAATAAACAGATACTGAAATATTCTAATTTTTCACACTTTTTGTTTTTATTTTTTTATTCCCGAATAATCCCGTATTAGATCGATTTTTTTTGTGTATAGGTAAATCAGACACTGTTCTAACATCAGTTAAAAATGTTGAGTCTAATACCGCTTTATTTAGAAGTTATCATTAAATGTTTGTTCGTTGCCAGGGTTGTCACTCAGAATCTGGATATAAAAATTGCGGTTGAGAAAATAATTGATCTTACAAAATATACGTTGTAAAGATTTTTTAATCATAATTAAACAAAAATAAAACGTTTGTAGCTTAGTAGTATCAGCGTGCGGTACTACGCAGTGATCACGGGTTCAATCCTCGGCTCATAGCAATGAGTTTTTCGGAACTTGTGTACGAAATATCATTTGATATTTACAGGTACCTTTTCGGTAAAGGAAAAACATCGTGAGGAAACCTGCATACATCCACAAAGAAATTCGAAGGTGTTAGTGAAGTTCCCAATCTGCCCTGGACAAGCATGGAGACTAGCATTGGGACGTTTATAGGCTCAAATATAAATGAAATGGAAATAGCTACAATGTTTAATTTTAAAAGCTATTTGACTTGCAAAGCATTGTACTTAAAACGTATGTATGTAAATGTGAGTATTGGTTTACGTAAAATCTTTGAAACCAATAAATGGTTAGCCTTATATGGTTTAGTTCAAATTGGCAAAGCAGGGTTGGTAAATTGCAATTTTTGGTATCATCGAGCTGATCTGATGATGGAGACGGAAGTTGACCATAGACCATATTTGAAAAATACAGTTGTTCGTACTCTGATTTTGCTAGATGTATAAGATGACAAATAACGTGTTAAGAGTATTAAGCGTTTAGCGACTTATAACTTTGCATATACAATGACCATCCACTCACATTAAATTTGGAACTTGATTGCAAATGAAAGTTAATCTTCATTAGCAAGAACGAGATTTTTTTCATGTTCGGCAGGCTAACTATTTAAGCTAAATAATGACACCAAAAAATGTGTCTCTAGCACTAATAAATCTTTTACTTATTAACGTAAGACGGTATGCCCCATTCCATCTCATACCGAATTGAAAGACTTTTCACCTCAAAATACAATAAATGGATACGCAAAATAGGCGCATTTATGACGTCGAGTTGCGGAAACCCAGCCCGCGTACAACTTACAATAAATTGAAAGAACTACAGTTTTTATGTATAAATTACCATACCTTGTCAAGAGACAAAATATATTAGCCGGTTTTAAAATATTATATTCAGAGAAGTGACAACCCTAGGTCAAAGAAATCCGGATATAAATTTATTTGCTAATTATTTCTGAATAACGCGGTATTAGACTCTATTTTTTTAACTGGTGATAGAAGAGTGTCAGATTTACCTATACACAAAAAAATTCTATCTAATACGGGATTATTCGGGAATAAAAAAATAAAAACGAATAGTGTGAAACATTAAAATATTTCAGTATCTGTTTATTGTTGATGTACGAAAATTGGTATAAATACATGAAATTAAAATTTAATTATATTTCATAGTTTATTTGTTTAAATTGTTTTTGTGTTTCGGGTAACCCGGATAAAGCCAAACTTTGCGTTTTTTTGTTAAAATAAACTAGAAGAGATATTAATGTGGGACTTTCAGTCTAGTGATTTAAATAACAAAGCTATTCAATTCTGTAAAAAAACTAGATGAGACAAAAACAGGGTTCATAAAACACTGTGAGACGTTTAAAAATGAGACATTCCTGCACTAATTCAATTACGATGCTTTTTCGCCGGCAAGGCGGAGCGAGGATTTAATTGAAATGGCATACAATAACTTATAAATATGTTAATAAAACGTGATACATAGGTAATTAATTGTCTACATTTATGCAAGGCTCACAAACAAACACACTCTCATTCTAATTGAGCGGGATTCATAACTATGAAACTACGCTGATCACATATATTTGGCACTGTGCCTGTTCACATATATTTTCATTCGCGTCCGGCCGTAAACGTCCACGGGCATAAACCACGCCGCCGTTTGGAAAGAAATCACTTTACTGCTTCAGCTATGCGATTCACAAACTGTCACTTGACTTCACCCCAGGATTAGAAACAACTACCCGTGAACGGAGGTCAGCCTCACACAGGCACAGGCTCGACTGAGGCGAGTGGGTGTGCGTTGTGAATACCAGGGTAGCTATCGGATTTTTATGCAGGGCATTTTCAACGGCTTTTAGCTTCGGTGGTGGCTTCGGTACGAGAAAACAAGATTTATGTCGTGTTTGCGGTTTACACCTAGATCAAGGTTTAGATATGATGCTATAGTACTCGTAGCACTATCCAATGCTGGGGTGCATTATGCAAGCTGCGATCGGTCGACTTTCATGATGGGGGAGATTCTGGCCGAAGGCTGTGATTTATGTCGTGTTTTGCGGTTTACACCTAGAACAAGGTATGATGATGTAGTAGCATTATGCAAGCTGCAATCTGTCGACTTTCATGAAGGGGGAGATCCTGGCCGAAGGGTGTGAATTTGAGGCCGGTTATTTGACACTCGGAACATAATATGCACCACGCGTCGCCGTCTTAACGTTTTATAAGTTTTGTATATTGATATGTATGTTAGTCTGTAAAGTATTTGTAAGTATGAGCCATATTGTGACGCAAATCTATCTATATTAATAAAAGAAAGTTGTGTTAGTTCCTTTGCTTATAACTCGAGAACGGCTGGAACGATTTTGATGATTGTTAATTTGTTGGATTTGTCTTCGCCCCGAATAGCAGAATAACTATAAAATAATTGAAAAAATTAAGTATTTTTTTCATGAATTTTGTACGGCGGAACGAAGTTCGCGGGGTTAGCTAGTAAATACATAAATAATTGAGGACGTTAAAATGATGACTCTTGTTATATTGGTGACTTATGCGTGGTTCGGAGATCTTAAGTACAGAATATTCACTTGATCATAAAATTTCAATCATAGAATAATTCAGGGGTCGCCAACAGGCGGCCCGCGAGACCCTTCCTTGCGGCCTTCGAGCATCCCTGGCTATTTTGTACTCGTGTATGTAAAGGTTGTTGAATTCGAACTAATTGAATACTACGGGGTTACATATTTATAACAACAACGCGCAAATTGTGAGTAACACGTTGTTTTTTGTCCCACAGCCTTGTTTGGAGGAGGTAGGTACTGAATCACTACATTGTATAAAACAAAGTCGCTCCCCGCTGTCTGTCTGTCTATCTGTCCCTATGTATGCTTAGATCTTTAAAACTACGCAACGGACTTTGATGCGGTTTTTTTTAATAGATAGAGTGATTCAAGAGGAAGGTATATAAATGTATGACGGAGGAGTGAGGTCGAGCCCATGATCGGACATCCATTTAACGTGTAAGCACAGTAGAAATTAAACTCAAGGATAATTTCAACAGTATTCGATTTACCTACTCTTGAAATAATTACAATTAGGCACAAAACCGAATAATCAAATGAAACAGGTAAGTAGTAACGAAACGCGTTACAGTTCCCAAGAGACTAGCGCACTTTGCCACGGTCAGACGCAGAATGATCGTCCTCCAGGTTCACGTCACGCTACCACTCCTAGACTCCGTACAGCGCCACAGATGGCGCTTGCTTTCCGCTGCAGCTCAGACGAGTCATTAGTACGGACTCAGTAAAACTTCCGTACTCATGACCAGGATGCGACATGTATAATACATGCATGTTATTATTATTTGCATACATATAAACCCGTGCGAAGCCGGGGCGGGTCGCTAGTATATTATAAATTAAAATTTCAGTCACGTATAAGTTTCGAATATAATTCCTGTGTCATGACAAACAGACGAGAGACTTAGGTACTGTTTTTAGGGTTCCGTACTCAAAGAGTAAAACGGGACCCTATTACTAAGACTCCGCTGTCCGTCCGTCCGTCCGTCTGTCTGTCACCAGGCTGTATCTCTCTGAGACCGTTATAGTTCCAGCTGAAATTTTCACAGATGATGTACATATTTCCGTTGCCGCTATAACAACAAATACTAAAAACACAGAATAAAATAGTTTTTTATAGATAATGGTACGGAACCCTTCGTGCGCGAGTCCGACTCGCACTTGGCCGGTTTTTTTGTTTTTTGGGTACGGTACCCTAAAAACCAGCTTTAGCGAGGTGGTTTTGGGACATTTTATCTACTAAGTATGTAAAGTAGAATACAGGTTCTTATCGGAGCCACCGACTCGGCACATGTCACAACAGATATGAATTCCATTAAACCCTCAAAAGTATGCAAATGAAGTCCCGGAAATTATACAGAAAAATGGCTTCCGAAATAAATTGTTAATTTTTAAACAAGTTATCTCGGCTTTCGAGGGATTTGCATTTATCCTGTTGCCTACAGGTGGCAGCGGTGCGGGTACATTTCACTACATGTATTGAATTGGTTTCGGTGAGGTATTTTAAGTCCGCCTCGCTTAGCCTTAGAGTTCGGTTTAAGACTAAGGTTCGGTTTTAAGAGAGGTAGGGCACAGCGGAATGTCATCTCGCTCGTATGTGGAGCAGCCCAACTGGGGAAGTACCTCCACCTTACAGAAGACCACAGCCATAATAGCAACACTGCTTTGTAGTGTTGCTAGGGTCGGCAACGCGCTTGTGATTCTTCTGGAGTCACAAGTGTACATAGGCGACGGTACCAGCTTAACATCAGGCAGGCCGTAAGCTTGTTTGCCACCGTCGTTGTAAAAAAAAGTACTTTTTTTATACCGCGATAGTGGCATGTAATAACATGCTTACAGACCCACTGATAGTAAGTGGAAACCGTAGCCTATTGGCTGTATAGCTGTAAGTACCTATACATAGTTATCACATGTCCATTGCCAGCACTTTATCAAACGAGCGAGCAAAGCGAACGAAGTTCTATGCTTCAGCTTCATTTTGGGCCGGAAATCGTTTTAACGGTACAAATTCTGTGAAAATGTCAACCTAGGTATTATTGACATTATTAGAATGTCCCTCCTGACAAATAACGTGCTCATTCTGGAATGCCGGCCCTGGCGGTACCCTTTGAGTAAGGATCCCTAAAACTGAAAAGATATCTCGACGAAACTCCTGACTCGACGACAACTGCCCCAATCGCATTTAACCCGCCGCGACAAAGCACCTTAAATACGTTTGTGGCATCCACTTGTTCCCTTTATTTCCGCTTTTTAAACCCTCAGAGACTGACCCCAATCTCGGGAACCCTTTTAAGGCATCGACTTGGTCAGAGGAAAATTTGAGACGCAATCGTTTGAGGCTTGTATTATGTAGGTTTTATAATTCACTTTCTGCCCCGACGCGTTTGGTGCATGCTGAATCGGATAAGGACAGGAGTTGGGAACTGTGCTTACTTATGGCACAAATGGAACTGGTGCGAATCAGCAGTGTGCCGGTGTGGAGCTCCCGAGCAGACTGTTCACCACACGGTATTTGACTGCCCTCTAACCAAATACCACGGGCAAGTGGAGGATTTTAAAACTTTAACTAAAGACGCGGTAGCGTACTTGAAAACCGTAAATCTTTGAAGTAGAGATATAAAAAACAAGCCATACGATAAATAAATAATTCACTTTCTTATACCAACAGATAAACTAAAACTGTCGATGTCGGCAATAGGCTTGTTGCGTGGTGTTAACATTGATAACGTCGTGTTGCTAAATGGATAGTAAACCATCAAATGATTGTAATAAAGTATAAATTACAAAATATAATTCAAATCATAAAAAGATATGAACCTAGAAAGTTGAGAAAAAAAATATTTTTTATTTATTGTCCAAGAGTAAATTTAGAATCCTTACGCTTTTATAGAAACAAATTTGTTTGACAATTATGGACCTAAACGCAGTATTTCGCGACCGAAACAGCAATTTACTTCATTTTCCATGCAACGGTTAGTACAAATTGCACGGTGTGACTTTAAAGCCAATCAGTATGAAGCGTTACGGCTGCTGTCAGCGAGATCCGTCTGTTCCGTACAGGAACACTATTTTTATTATAGTTTTTTTATATCGATACTTTCTATGACCGAAGACACAATCTCAAAGGTCAATTTATTTTGTTTTCTTACTATGTATGGTATCCCTACGAGCTTCTAGCGATTTGCTGCTTCTGGTCTTGAAGCCGTCATCCCTCCGGGATGGGAACACCAGCGCGCTAACAGCGCCACCTGCCGGAAGCGAATATAAACGTGTGTGCAATGACACGCACGACCTCTAGATCAGATCGGTAATTAGCGGCGCCGCGAGAACAACATTTTTCTCCATTTATTCGTGTGTGCGTTGAGGACCTTTCCCCTTGGAAGAGTGCGCTTACCAGTGACCTTGGAACCTATGTGCGTCATATTTCGCTGGACGACAACCCCTGGACCTTCAGCCTAGCCCTTGGGACCCGAGGCGGCGGATGGGCACAGTAGCGGTGAGTCGTTTGAAGCAGTAGGAATATCGTACATATATATAATTTGGTCCTTCGAGCCGGATTGTACCTTCCAAGTTGTGTCTTCTTGTCTCGTCACATTAAGTTGAAATACCTAAGCATGCCGGATCCGGCAGCTTTGCAAAGTACGGGCGGGGAATCGCCATCTTTGCAAAACAAAATGTCCGACGGCGATAATCCGTGCGAACAAGATATTTTTGAAAGAGAACTCATCCTCGATGACCTCAAACGCACCATTCAGTTTGCAGCAACTGATCAAGAACAGTTTCGCTCGCGAACTACTGATTTAGTTTCTTATCAGAGAAAGTTCACTAAAGTCCAGACTAGAATTGAAAAAACGTTCATAAAATTAAAATGTTTTAACAAAAAGGAACAGATTAAGATCCGTAACGATTTTAACGATTTGTATTATGCAATAGTAACGCATTTATCGAATTTAAAGAAGGAGGAAGAAGAGTATAGGCGCATGAGCCGTCCTTCTGTGCCTTTCGTGGCTGCACAACCGGAGATGTTTAAGAAACTTCCCACACTACCTTTACCCACTTTCAGTGGTGAACAAACTGATTGGCCGTCATTTTATGATTTATTTCGTTCGCTTGTACACGCCAACAACGCCTATACTGACGCCGAAAAGTTTAGGTATTTACTTCTCACGGTCAAAAACGAACCGCATAACCTCATAAAATCGATCCCAATAACTGACGATAATTACCCAATCGCGTTAGATATTTTAGTGTCCCGCTATGACAACAAAAGAGTTATCGCATCAAAACATCTCGACAAAATTCTAGATATCGAGTCCTGCTGCGATAAATCCACTCAGAGTATGCGAAATTTACTTAATACCTATCAAGAAAACATTAAAGCACTCGAGGTTATGGAGTTTCCCGTGAAACAGTGGAGTTTCATACTTCTAAATATTTTACTACGTAAAATTCCTCATACTACTCGCCGGTTATTTGAACGGTCAATAACAAAAACGTTCGACATTCCTGATGTAGACACATTCATTTCATTTCTCGAACGGGAAATTTCCGCGGAAGAAATAATTGTTTCTGTTCGCGGGCAGTCCGCTAAAAGCATAAATTCAGATGTGGGTAGCAGTCGCGGAAAATATTGGAACCGCGCGAGCAGCTCGGGCGCCGCGCCGTCGTCACCCGCCAAACGTTCGTTTGTTGCTAACGTCACTCCCGCGGCGGGCTCAGCCGAGAGTCAGATGAGTGACCATCATCATCATCATTTTCAGCCTGTAATCGCCCACTGCTGAGCATAAGCCTCTCTTCGCGTACGCCACTTATCCCGGTCCCGTGCTAGTCTCATCCAGAAATGACCCGCGGTCTTTTTTATGTCATCAACCCATCGAGCTGGTGGACGACCAACGCTTCTTTTTCCTGCAATTGGCCACCAATCCGTTAACGTTTTGGTCCACCTACCATCACGCTGCCTGGCAATATGTCCTGCCCAACTCCATTTGAGTTTGGTTATGACTTCGCTGACGTCACGCACCTTAGTGCGACGTCGGATCTCAATATTCCTCACTCGGTCTTGTAGCTTAATGCCGAGCATGGCGCGCTCCATGGCTCTCTGTGCTACCCGTACTTTATGCACAGTCTCCTTTGTGAGCGTCCATGTCTCAGCACCATACGTCATTGTGGGCAGGACACACTGATTATAGAGACGAGTCTTCAGGCATTGTGGAACGTCAACGGATTTGAGGATGTCATCTAACTTGTTGAATGCCGCCCAACCCAGCTGAATTCTCCTGGAGATCTCTTTGTTTTGATGTTCCTTGTCAAAGGATAGAGTATGACCAAGGTAAACGTACCGCTCAACCATCTCCAGTGACTCGTTCCCAACTGTTATTGCTGAATTCGAGTCACTGGAAATGCTCGCCATAACCTTAGTCTTGGACATATTCATCCTGAGACCTACCTGCAAGGAAGCATGGTAAAGGTCTTGGATCATATTTTGGAGCTCATCCAGGGTCTCGGCAAACAAAACAATGTCGTCGGCGAATCTCAGGTGCGACAAGAACACACCATTGATATTAATACCGGTCCTGTCCCATGCAAGCGTTTTTATGATGTCCTCTAGAACAGCCGTAAAAAGCTTGGGTGAAATGGTATCCCCTTGTCGCACTCCCCTCTGGATTGAAATTGGGGCGCTCAGTTTATGGAGCCGAACTTGCATTTTTGCCGAGCTGTACAGCTCCCGAAGCACATCCACGTAGCGAGCATCGATTGAACAGCGATGGAGAGAGTCAAACACGGCCCAGTGCTCGACACTGTCGAAAGCCTTCTCGTAATCGACGAAGGCCATGCACAGGGGCAGGTTATACTCCTGACTTTTCTCCATGAGCTGCTTTACCGCGTGTATGTGGTCAATGGTCGAAAATCCGCTTCGGAAGCCGGCCTGCTCGGGAGGTTGGCACTCGTCTAGATTACGAGTGAGACGGTTGCATAATACTTTTGCAAAAAGTTTGTAAGTGTGGGAAAGAAGGCTTATGGGGCGATAGTTAGTAAGCTTCGAAATGTAACCAAGGTTCAAACAAAATCAAACCTAATTGCGTGTGTTGTGAAGCTCAACATTCGTTGACAAAATGTTCGAAGTTTTTAAACTTGTCACCACGCGATAGGTATTCGTTAGTACAAAATAAAAACATTTGTTACAATTGTTTGAATATTGGACACGACGTTAGAAGTTGTAAGTCAAATTTTGTATGTCGGACATGTCATAAGAGGCACCATACGTTAATTCATTATTATTCCCCGTCAATGCCGGCGGAGTTAAGTGCAGCCGTGCAATCTACGGCCGTCTCGCTCCCTCCTACGGAGGAGCGCGCGCGCTCGGTCTCATTCTCTCCTACGGAGAAGTGCAACGCCGATAAGGTCGCGGATCCGATGGCAAATAGCGAAGTTTTGCTGCGGGAATTGTGCGGCCCGCGCGCCGATTAAAGCATCTAGCGCTCGAGCGGACACTATTTTATTGTCAACTGCACTGGTAGACGTTTGTTTAGGTGGTTCGAAGCTGTCAACTGTACGGTGCCTGGTTGACACGGGTAGTCAAGCGACGTTTATGAGCGAGGCCTGCGCACAACGATTACAATTACAACGTAATCACGCGAATATTCCGGTGTTCGGAATTGGTGATACGGAACCCGTACAACCTAAAGGCGTCGTTTCGTGTTTCATTACACCTAGGGGTAAACAGAATCCTGCGATACTCGTAGAGGCTTTAGTTTTACCTAACTTAACGATGCGTTTGCCGAGTGTACCATTGTCTCAAACGAGGTGGACACATTTAAATAATTTAACTCTGGCGGATCCAGATTTTGGTACTCCCCAGCCGGTGGAAATGTTGTTAGGAGCGGATATACTATCCCAAATTTTATTAAATAACGTAATAACAGGTACGCCGGGTTCGCTTATTGCTATGAATAGTATATTCGGGTACTTGTTATTGGGTAGGGTTGCCGTTAATAATCCGACGCCGACTGCACTCCAGGCCTGTTTTAGCTCATTCGACAATGACAATTTACAGAGGTTCTGGGAGCTGGAGTCGCTTCCTGAAAAACGCATTTACACTCCTGATGAAAAGATTTGCGAATCCTTTTTCCAAAAGACGCATACCTGAAACGAGACCGGGCGTTACGTCGTCGCGCTTCCGTTCAAGCCCGCCGCGCCCCCTCTCGGTGAATCGCGACAGATCGCAATCGCACGATTTAGAAAACTTGAGTACCGACTTGAGCGTAATCCACAATTAAAATCTGATTATCATGCGTGTCTTCAAGAGTATCTTGATTTAAATCACATGGAGGCCGTGGAGTGCGACACGCCAAGTCCGAAGTACTGGATTCCTCACCATGCCGTGGTTAAGGAATCGAGTGAGACAACACGTACCAGGGTCGTGTTAGACGCTGGATGCAAATCATCCAGTGGATACTCACTGAACGATATTTTATTAACGGGTCCGAAACTTCATCAAGACATCGTTGACGTGCTTTTAAAATTCCGCGTAAATTCCATCGCGTTTACAGCAGACATTAAACAAATGTATCGCAACATATTAGTCAGAGAATGTGACCGCGATTATCAACGGATTGTTTGGCGCAAATCACCGGAGGAATCTTTACGTGATTATCGTCTGCGTTCCGTCGTTTTCGGTATTAACGCCTCGCCTTTTCTCGCGTTGCGCACAATTCAACAATTAGCCCGTGACGAGGCAACACGTTTTAAGCTTGCTTCGCCAGTTCTGTTAGACTCTGTATTTGTTGATGACGTGGTATCAGGTGAAAGCACGGAGTCGAAAGCCCTAGCTTTACAACAGGAGCTGATCGATATTGGTCTTACCGCCGGATTCGAACTCCGCAAGTGGCACAGCAACTCGCCAGCGATACTCGCTGCGGTGCTGCCACCAGGTTCTCATGGTGAGCGGCCGGAGAATGTTCCGTTCGCAGAAATGGAGAGCGATAAAAGGACAAAGGTCCTCGGCCTCCAGTGGAACCCTAGTTCCGATACATTTAATTTCAAGGTGCAAGTAACTTCGGCTATATGCACAAAAAGGGTTATTCTCTCCGAGATAGCCAAATGGTACGACCCGTTAGGTCTCTTATCGCCTGTCACGTTGTACGGGAAGTATTTAATACAATTGTTATGGATAGCTAAGGTGGATTGGGATTCGGCCCCGCCGGCCGACATTGTTAACGCGTGGACGGCCTTTACAAACGAGTTACCACTCTTATCCAAAGCGTCTTTTCCTCGTCATATTTTCACACCTTCGCATTCCATTCAAATTCATGGGTACGGAGATGCCTCGGAACGCAGTTTTGCCGCATGCGTTTACATACGTCTGACAGATGGAGATGGTGACGTCACCACACATCTCGTCATTGCGAAAACCCGCGTTGCACCTTTACGTGTGCGTCTGACTGTACCTCGTCTCGAGCTTTTGGCCTCGAAACTTTTATCCCGCCTTATAGACAAGGTTATGCAAACGTATGAGGGCCGCATAGATCGCGACCAGATTTATGCGTGGTCTGACTCTGCTATCGTGCTAGCATGGCTCCGTTCGCCGCCGCACGAGTGGAAAACGTTCGTATCAAACCGAACTAGCGAGATTTTATCCATAGTGCCCGCCGAGTGCTGGCGCCATGTGCCTTCGGCTGATAATCTGGCCGACTCGGCCTCGCGAGGCATGCTTCCCTCTGCCTTTCTACAGCACGACATGTGGTTTCACGGACCTGCTTGGCTCAAAAAGGACCAAGACGCCTGGCCCGTTTCAAAACATATTCCTACAACGGACGAAGAAAAACGCACGATCATACCGCTTTTATCGAACACGTCTACTACTGATCAAGTACAGGATGTAGAAATTATTTCACGATATTCGACATTAGGTAAACTTGTTCGAGTTACGTCATATGTTTTCCGATTCTACAAACTTTCAAAAAGGGTTATAGTGTCGTTTCCAAACTATATTACTGTGCCCGAATATAATTTCGCATTGACGAGACTTACTTACATCGTTCAACATTCCGTTTTCGCGGACGATATAAAAGATATTTCACGAGGTAAATTAGCCTCACATTGCTTACAGCGTCTCACGCCTTTCATGGATAAAGACAACTTTTTAAGAGTCGGCGGGAGAATTCATAAGTCGCTCTTACCGTTCGAATCGAAACACCAATTAATTCTCCCTAAGAAACATCCTTTAACTGATCTCATTATCGACGATTCTCACGTGAGTCATTTGCACGCCGGAGCTCAATCGGTGCAATATTTGCTGCGACAGCGGTTTTGGATTCTGACGAGCCGAGACATCGTCCGTCAGCGCGTGCACCGCTGCGTGCCGTGCTTCCGCGCCCGGCCCGCTCGCCTGCAGCCGCGCATGGGCCCGCTGCCCGCGCCGCGCCTCCGGCCAGCGCGATGCTTTGTTAAGACTGCGATCGACTATGCCGGTCACTTTTACGTGCGCGCGAACAATGTGCGCAATGCTAAAATAGTTAAATGTTACGTCGCCGTATTTGTATGTATGAGCGTAAAGGCAATTCATCTCGAAATCGTTTCAGACCTTACCACTGAAGCGTTCCTCGCGGCCCTACGACGGTTCACATCCCGTCGAGGTTTATGTACTGACATTTATTCAGACTGCGGCCGAAATTTCGTCGGTTGTAGTAATTACCTAAAGGAATTATACACATTTTTGCGCAACGATGTCGTACAAAACGAATTACATAAACAAACCCTTCAACAGGGCATAACCTGGAGATTTCAGCCTCCCTATGCGAGCCACTTTGGTGGTATATTCGAGTCTGGTGTAAAGAGTTTTAAACATCATTTACATCGGGTGGTAGGCACGCGTACTCAATCATACGATGTGATGCATACGCTGCTATGCCAGATCGAAGCCGTACTTAATTCACGGCCTCTGTGTTTAATGAGCGCGGATTCTGCGGATCCCCTCCCTTTATCCCCAGCTCACTTTCTCGTGGGAGAGCCGTTTACGGCCCTTCCAGACGTTCCCTTAACGGATGAAAATCCAAGTCGCCTTAGTCGCTGGCGTTGGGTACAACAATGTACTCAGCATTTCTGGAAGAGGTGGAGTCGGGAGTACCTTCACGAGCTCCAGCAAAGCCAGAAATGGCTTCAGAGCCGCGGCTCCCCCGTGCGCGAGGGCGCCGTCGTCGTTGTGTGTGACGAGCAGCTCCCGCCTCTGCAGTGGCGGCTCGCGCGCATTCATGCTCTTCATCCTGGCTCAGATAACGTTACTCGGGTTGTAACTTTAAAATCAGGGAACTCGTTTTTTAAACGCCCTGTCGTTAAGATTTGCCCGCTTCCCTTAGAATAATTTGTAATCGTTACAACTTAATCGTAGTACTTAAGTTAGGTTTTTAAAATATGTTAGCTTTAGTGTCCTTTCTCGTTAAAAGCACCCTAGTCCTTTTAAGGTGAGCGGCATGTTCCGTACAGGAACACTATTTTTATTATAGTTTTTTATATCGATACTTTCTATGACCGAAGACACAATCTCAAAGGTCAATTTATTTTGTTTTCTTACTATGTATGGTATCCCTACGAGCTTCTAGCGATTTGCTGCTTCTGGTCTTGAAGCCGTCATCCCTCCGGGATGGGAACACCAGCGCGCTAACAGCGCCACCTGCCGGAAGCGAATATAAACGTGTGTGCAATGACACGCACGACCTCTAGATCAGTTCGGTAATTAGCGGCGCCGCGAGAAAAACATTTTTCTCCATTTATTCGTGTGTGCGTTGAGGACCTTTCCCCTTGGAAGAGTGCGCTTACCAGTGACCTTGGAACCTATGTGCGTCATATTTCGCTGGACGACAACCCCTGGACCTTCAGCCTAGCCCTTGGGACCCGAGGCGGCGGATGGGCACAGTAGCGGTGAGTCGTTTGGAGCAGTAGGAATATCGTACACCGTCTTTAACTCGATTTTTTGGGTATTAATGTCCTTTAAATGTAATTGCTTCCATACAAACATTTGTTCATCTACAAAAACTGGTTTGAATGGCATCGTTAACAAATTTAAGGTCACAAGCCCATTGTAGTTAGATTCAAAATTATAAAGGCACATCGTGCGTAGATATATAAGAGCTGACTGTGTCTAGGTGTATACGTAACCATCTACTTCTTTGGTTATACATATACCTACCTACTTACCGCTTTATCCATATTCAATAAATAAAATGTGTTTTGTCCCTTTAACGACCACAAATGTCAAAGTGACAGATAACGAAATAACATCTTCTTCTTCTTCTTCGTGTGAATTATAGCTGTATGAACAACCAAGGAATTTTCATATAAGGCACCGTAAGGTTCATGGTCTTCTCTCCCTTTAATTTTTTTGTGCGTTTAAATAAATAAAAGAGTAATCACTAAGTTCCCTCAAACATGATAGGTATTGCTGATTTTTAGAACCAATTTTCATATGATTAGTGCATAATTTGTTACAAATGTTGTGTATAAAGCCTATGTTCGTGATTTTTTTCTATCGAGCGAAAATTTCTTAATTTAGTTTCGAATCACTGATCTCCCTGCAGAAAAGCTACAAGATTTCTACTCGTATTTTTTGGAAACCATATTATTATAAACAGACGCATTATATTGTTTCAAAAACTTTGTTCGCTTAACTTCGCTGATAGGTTCAGCGAAGTTAAGAGGTTAGGTTGAAGGCGCATTATTCGTCATCAACCTAACCTCACGGTCACGGCGCGGCGCTGGCGCAGCCAGTAAGTACATAGGTACTTCAGTTCACGGCGCGGCGCTGGCGCAGCCAGTAAGTAGGTACTTCAGTTCACGGCGCGGCGCTGGCGCAGCCAGTAAGTACATAGGTACTTCAGTTCACGGCGCGGCGCTGGCGCAGCCAGTAAGTAGGTACTTCAGTTCACGGCGCGGCGCTGGCGCAGCCAGTAAGTACATAGGTACTTCAGTTCACGGCGCGGCGCTGGCGCAGCCAGTAAGTAGGTACTTCAGTTCACGGAAGATTCCCAGGTGGACCTATTTATTAAGCATTTGTGGCGGCATCCCATGAAGGGGCCTAATTCCGTAATCATTTTGGGGTCACACGAGGGAATCATTACATTAGTCATTATTGCTGGAGATCCCGAGGTGGATAGCCTAAATCTGTCAACATTATTGGTGGCCAATGGAGGGGACACACTACTTCAGTTATCAAAAAATCTGTAGAACTACGATTTAAGTATAAGATCTACTTAGCATGAATTTAATAAATCCGATTTGCCCTAATTTCTGGTTGTACGCGACTACTGAAAAATTCAACTAGATACCTACTTAATATGTCGGTACTGGACGGCTCGGCTATCGCAAGACGGCGCGCGAGCTCTCTCAATGTTCTTCGCACTATACGTCTCTTTCTAAGATTTCTAATAAGATAGAGAAGGATAGAGCAGACGTTCGTTGTAATTTATTAAACTGATTATAACTATTACCCTTGGTGTATAGCAGTGAAGCCATTTTCTAACTTTAATAGGCAACTGTATGCAATACCCATTAAGCTGCGTTTACGACTCGAAATGTTATTACCCCACTTAAGAGCGCCAGGGCTGTTGTTCATAACCCTAGCCAACTTACCTCAGACCTTTCCAGTATAAGGATTCTGTTTATTCTATATGAAATTGTAGGTATTTAATTTCTGAATCGTGTGCTTGTTCGTTAGCTGGTCGCACGCCCTAAATATATTGTAATCAACTAATCTAAACAAAATCAAATTGGGATTGGTCTTAAAGCAGCGGCGATACCACGAACTTCGAATCTAGAACTTTGTATATCTCCGTCTCTGTCGCTCGAGTATCATAAACCATAAGCAGAGATATACGAAGTTCGTGATTCGAAGTTCGTGGTATGGCCGCAGTTCAGTCCATCATTCTGGTCAGAATGACGAGATAATGATCGTGTAACCACTCGGACTGATGGACTGATGGTCTGGACTGATGAAAATTAAATATGTTAGGTAATATATTTAAAATAATGTTTTATCCGGGTCTAACGCGATATTTATTTACCTTTATTTCTCGTATATCTTCGGATGTGTGCGCGGATACTGTGAGTGTTGTGTGTCGAAAATGGACGGGTAGTGGACTTATTTCGGGTGTACCCTCCATGTTTTTATCAAACTTTGGAGGGTAGTGAAATATTGTAAACCCATATCTCTGTTGACAACTAAACTTGCTGGGACGACCCGTGTCGAAACGTCAGAAATAAAGGTAAATAAATATCGCGTTAGACCCGGATAAAACATTATTTTAAATACGTGTACAAAGCGCGAGAGTTTAAAGTGTTATGTGTTAGATAATATTTGTCTGTCCATGTTGAATGACAGAAAACTGTTAGGATACTGATCGTGTAACCTGTTCGTGTCATTCTCGCGTCAGTCACCGTCCATTTGCAATAACTGATCGTAGCAGGCTTCTTTCACCCGATAGTCATTTTCAAAATCTTCGTCTTCCTTCTGTACTCGTATTTCATTCATTAAATTTAGATGCGTAATGATCTCTTCTTTGTAGCCAGCTTCTCATCCACCTTTTTCTTTTTAGACGTTTTTTTTTAACAGTAAAGCGATAATTATCATAGCACAGGCCTTTTTTTAGGGTTCATCATCATCATCATTATTGTCAGCCCGTAATCGCCCACTGCTGAGCATAGGCCTCTCTTCGAGTACGCCACCCGTCCCTATCCTGGGCTAATCTTATCCAGAAGTGACCCGCGATCTTCCTAACATCGAGCTGGTGGACGGCCGTTTTAGGGTTACGCACCTCAAAAGGAAAAAGCGGAACCCTTATAGGATCACTTTGTTGTCCGTCCGTTCGTCTGTCAAGACCCTTTTTTTAGAAACGCGTGGATGTATCAAGCTGAAATTTATATCAAATACTCAAGTCTAATGTTCTTTGAAGCTGTGAAAAAAATCTAACTTCTAAACTAACGCAATCAAAAGATACAGCTGTTTATGCATCAAATTTCGAAACTCACAAGGGAATCAAAACCTACAGGGTACTTCCCGTTAACACAGAATCTTGAAATTTGGTACGAAGCAACGTCATATAGCACAGATAAAGGAAAAATTGCGAAAACCGTAATTTTTTTGTTATATCACTGAAAATTTAAATTCCTGTATAAACTGACACGCACTAAGTATTTGAATACATACTTAGAGAGTGTCCGTTTATAGTGGACTTGTTTATATTGTACGGGGTAGTCCGGAACCCTCAGTGCGCGAATCTGACTCGCACTTGACCGGTTTTTTCTTTATAATACCCATAGACTACACGACTAAATGACTGTGTTAATTGCGTTGTGTCGAAACGGCGACTGCGTCGTAATTTCATCAGTATTTGGTCAGTCTGGACTGATCGTGTAACCGTGTCCATTTTCCATCATTCTGGCATCCATCAGTCCAAACTCGAATAAGACTAAATACGTGTAATCAATGTCTTAGACCTCCACCACGTCAGCCGTCAGCCAGTCTAATGGAACCTTAGGGGTGATCGCGTAACTTTTCGAAATTACGTTAGGACTGCACTGCCATGTTCCCATACAAAAAGTGACATTTAGATCTGCCTGAGGTACGTACAATGCGTTACGTGGTCGACCTGACACGTGCTGCGGACCTTATTTGTCACTTGCTCACCGTTACATTTCGTCTGACAGTACTGAGACCATATTTTGTCAAATTAAAGACATGCTACGTATCTTGGAGTAAGATTGTCCTGTTTGTCACATGACGGGTCGGCGCTTATAAATATTATTTTTAAGAATGAGCCAATGAGACTCCTGTACTTGTCTCGGGGTCAAGTAATAGTTGTGAATCGCACATTTCTAGTCGTACCTACTGCGCTGTCTGGGCTAATTTAACTGACTAATGGTACGAATGTGACCCCGGGTGTGTGTCACCAGTAGTTTATGTTAGTTAGGCTAATAGAATTACAAAAGCCTGCGTACGTAAGTTCGTCTCCTATTCTTTAATCAGCAGCAGTTTAGTTAAATCAATGATGCGTACTTGCAGTATCCAAGAGGCAACCGGTTGGCTCACGGTATTTGAGATCACGAAGTGTCGTGGAACCGCACTGTGCAACCCGAGCTGAACCAACTTGGACAACTTGGACTTATATTTGGAGCAGCCTCACTAGGTAAGCACGTAAAAAAGATCACAGCCTTGATCACACTGCTACTTAGACTTTGGGTGGACCCTTCATCAACGGCGAGAGATTGACATTATGTTCAGAGTTGGCTCAACAGTTTTCAAACATTTAACGACACACGGTCATAATGGCGCCGTTTTAAGAGAAATGGAGACGTATAAATACCACGACTTTATAAATTTACCCACAGCTACCCCTCTCGCTCCACATCCACAATAAGACGTAACAAAGCCGACGTTCCATGACCTTGGCGCAACGTGGCCGACGCTCCCTATTTTTACGATCATAAAAATGTTTTGCGGAAACGAAGGATTTTTCGTTGCGACGTCGCGTCTCAGAAAAATTAAAGATGATCCTTTAACGACTCATATATGTACGTTAAGCACACTGCAACACTTTACCATAAAGTATGAATTTTATTAGCTTAGTTATTTCAACAAGTGTAGGTATGTACGGTCAGCCTCACAATTGGCCTAATACTTTTGTACCGTGTTGCATTAAACGCCATGTTAAACTGCAACAAATGAAGTTGTCAAACGAGTAAAAACGACAAGTTACCTTGTTCACTATTCAAATAATCATCTTTAATTTTCGCGCCACTAAACTCATACACGATGCGTTCTGATTGGTTAACGTAAGCGTCTTAACTTGCGCCTGCAGTCACGCGAAAGAGAGGCAAGATGGCCGCGCCCGTAACGCGCAAGCGAGACGGTGAATGCCCAAGAAATAGCGTGACTTACGACTCCACTTTGAATCGCCAACGTGGTAACATCAAAACTTTATCGTTCATATATTTTCTCAATTGTGGTGTCCAATATTAACCCTCACAGTGCAAACTTTAAGTGCAAAGCCGGCCGGCAGTTACTGTACATCAAACACTTAGTGGAACGAGGAAGCAGCCGTCGCGTACCCTGGTATCGTGGAGACACCCAGAGGATCCAGCTCCAGCCCGTTCAGCCATCAAGGTCAGTGACTGCAGCATATAGCCTAGCTCAGTTTGCATCGTTTCGCGTATAAGTCCATATTTTAAAAAATACCCATTTGTGGCAATAGAATTTGCTACATATTTTTTGGTGCCGAAACCAGGGAAACTTTAGATTCAGTTACATTTAGTACATGAATTAAATGTAATCCATTTATTTGAATAACATTGACCACCTAGTTACAATATTTTCGAGAAAGTTCGTAACATAACCTTCAATAAAAACCTACCGGCTATTATTAGTAAGGGTGTAACTTTCATTTAAGTAGTAAATATACCTATAATTATCACACCGAAGTGTTATTGAAAGTGTTTGTGTGTACGAACAATACAACTCTAATAAGATTATCAACAAATAACAGTAATTTTAGTAAAAGGAACGCAATAATTATTGCAAAATCATCTAAAATATAACCCGACCCACTTGAAAAGTCGCTTTATTTGTAGTCTTGTACTAGTATCACGAGAAGTTCGTATTGCACGGTTACCATCTTAATTTAGTCGCGCTGTTTATCGTAATAATTTGTGCAAAATTTGTGTAGTTATTTGCACATCTCAATACGTTTAACAGATATCCATACTTAACAAAGTTCACCGTTTTAGTTGTGCGTATTATTCGCGTCGTGCATTTATTCTTAAATAGAAACTACGAAATTACAGGCGTCCGATATTTCGCGTAGGTAACAAGTGCAGGACACGGTAACAGCTGATCGTAGGTACATTGTAGGTAATCATTAGGTATTATAGGCGGTTCGATATTTGCTTTGTAACTTGTATGCCTAACTATTCGCTGTTTACTATCCGTAGATAATTGTTAGTTTTGAAACTATTCGTTATAAATATAATATAATAGGTAGGTAGGTAATTATTTCACCCACGACAATTTGATTGTTACTTATCTATCAAGTTGGAGTATTTCATTCCACCTGTTTATATTACTATCGAAACGTTCGAATATCTGTTACTTCATTTCGTATTCGTGTGTAAGTAATGTGTATGGTGTATGTGTCTGCCTGTTTATAAGCGTAGTTTTCCTAACCACATACTTAGGTCGATTGATCGAAGAACGGTGTTGCGGTTAGGAACGTACTTAGCGATTCCTACCGATACATACATATTACGCTTATAAGTACGTAGGTATCGTGTGAACAATGTATAAAAAGAAACCTATTAAAGGAACAAAATCTAAATCTATTGAAATGGACTGTTTATCTGTGAACGATCTGCCCGCTTTACGTCGCGTACGTACACTCGCGTTTAACCGTTTGAATAAAACTTTGGAGATCGCGCTACAGGCGAAGAATGACGTAACTAAAATTGACGCGTTTCGGATTTATTATTCGGAAGTTCAAAAATACGCAACGAAGTTCGAGGAGGCTCACGCCGACATACTGAGCATAATCGATAGTGACACGGAGGACAGGGAAGATGAAATTCGATCTCGATTTGACGAATGTTATTTTGAAATTCTTTCAATACACCACAAGCTCGTAGTAACCTCTGATGAATTGAATCAACCGTCTTGTCCTTTGACAAATGACATCGTTCAAGTACGACTTCCAAAAATAGTGTTGCCCAACTTCAGCGGAGATATTAAGTTATGGCCTGAGTTCTACGATGTATTTACTTCGCTCATTCACGAAAATAAATCGTTATCGGACACAGAACGAATGCACTACCTCGTGTCGTGTTTATCCGGTGATGCTTTAGCACTCATCCGTACATTCCCTGTAACAGGGGCCTACTACTCCGCTGCGTACGAGTCTTTGGTTGGACGGTATCGTGGTAAACGTGACTTAGCTTTCACATGTTGGAAGGAGATGTTAGACGTAAACTTTAAGTCAAACTCACCTCATGAATTTCGGAGAACGCTTGATACATTTAACGAAAATTTAACCATGCTAACGCGCCTCGATCTGCCGACTGATAAATGGGATTTTGTCTTGTCGTACCTTCTTCTTTCCAAACTGGATTCAAAAACCCGATGCATGTTTGAACAACAGCCATCAACGAGCGAACTACCTACGTACGAGTCACTTAAGACCTTTCTTTACACGCAATGCGATGCACTTGTACGCGATACTCACTTTTCGGCTAATGAGAAAAATCGCGTCTTGGAAAGGCCTCGGATACCTGATAGGAACCGTAACCCTAACATTTCTAGTAAGCTGTTTGACAAATCAAACTTCGGAAAGAAACCGGCGTCAACGGTTTTATTGTCAGGCACTGGTACCGAAATCGAGACGGCTATGCAATCGGCGTCTTTGATGACGCCCATTCCCACTATTAAGTGCTCATTCTGTGGCGAAGATCATTCAATTATCCACTGCAAGGCGTTCTCTAGTAAAACCCCTCAAGAGAGATTCGATTACGCAAAACAGCAGCATTGGTGTTTTAACTGCTTAAAATCGTCTCATGGGTTAAGAGATTGCAAATCTATCTTTAAATGCCAGAAGTGTCATAAACGTCATCATACGTTATTACATCTCGAAGGTTCTGACGTTAACGTAGCGGAAAACACTTGTGATACTGAAGAGTCTTCTAACACCTGTACCCAAGTAAGTATGGTTACAAACAGTCGCGAAAGTTCTCTCGTATTGTTATCGACCGCCATGATTGACATCCGTGACTCATCCGGTAACTTTCAAACCTTTCGTGCTTTGATCGACTCGGGCAGTCAAGCTCATTTTATAACTGATCGTGCAGCCAATCGTCTGGGCTTAGACAGATCGTCAACGTCTCGTACCATACGTGGTCTAGGTCAATCACCGGCTGCCGTATCAGGCACAATTAACCTTGAAGTGGGAGTAAATGGGAGTGCTGTCTTCAATGTTGAAGCCCTTACTCTAGCTAATATATGCGGCCTTATGCCCACAATCAAGCTTAACAAAACCACTTGGACTCATCTTCATAATTTGAAGCTAGCAGACCCTGACTGCAACTTGCCTGGGGATATCGACGTTCTTCTAGGCGCAGAAGTTTTCTCTTCTCTTCTTTTGCCAGGCAGCGTTTGCGGAGGACAATCACAACCTTCTGCTCTGAACACAATATTCGGTTGGGTTCTATTAGGCAATGTTAAGGTTACGCAAATATCTGAAGTTAGTTCGTTTTTTATCAATGAATGTGAACAGCTAAATGAGCAAGTAAAAAGATTTTGGGAGCTCGACTCTGTGCCTCAGGCTATACCAAAGCTCAGTAATGAAGAAATCCAGTGTGAACAACATTATTCCGAAACTTTATCTCGTGACCCTACTGGGAGATATATCGTCACCTTGCCGTTCAAAGAGAACGCCAAGGATCTTTTCTTCCCTGGCTCACGGGAAATGGCGCTAAAGCGATTTCATTCGCTGGAGCGAAAACTGGTAAGCAAGCCAGAACTCCATGCTCAATATTCCGATTTCATGGCGGATTATCTACAAAGCGGTCACATGAGTCTGGTTCCCATCGACCAATTGTCTCAAGGTAAATTCTTTATACCACATCATTGTGTCTTACGTCCCGATAGCGTCTCCACGAAACTTCGGGTGGTGTTCGATGCCTCTGCAAGCGACGCGCGCGGCGTGTCACTTAACGAAAAGCTATTGATAGGCCCAAAACTACAAACGAACGTCCTTGATATATTATGCCGGTTTCGTGTCAATCCCATCGTGTTTACCGCTGATATGAGACAAATGTACCGTCAAATTTTGATGACCGAAAGTGATCGCGACTATCAAAGGATATTTTGGCGTTTTAACCAATCTGAGCCTATACAGGAGTACCGGTTGAACACCGTCACGTATGGCGTAAGCTCGGCTCCATTTCTTGCATGTCGAACGGTAAAGCAATTGGCTCAAGACGAAGGCGATCAATATCCCTTAGCCAAGTCAGTTTTGCAATCCGACGTATACGTCGATGACATCGTCAGTGGTTCCCCTACCTTGGAGGAAGCAGAACAAGCCATAGCTGAAGTCAAAGCTTTGTTGCACAGGGGTCAATTCGAACTTCGCAAATGGGCGAGTAATCGTCCCGAGTTACTGTCTCATATGCCAGCCGAACATTGTCTAACAGACTCCGTTTCAATGGATTACGATCAAACTCATAACCTCAAGGTGCTAGGCCTGAAATGGAACCCACGCGGGGACGTATTTACGTTCGAAGTAAAACCTTTGAATCGTAACTGTACCAAGCGCACTATTCTTAGTGAATTGGCTCGTATCTTTGACCCAATGGGATTTTTATCCCCTCTAACATTCCTCGCTAAGTGCTTCATCCAACAGCTATGGATTTTATGTCTTGGTTGGGATGAAACTCCGCCTAGAGACATCGTGGAAAAATGGGAGCGTTACTCTGATCAACTGTCATCATTACAGTCTGTAGAAATACCTCGATGCTTATCCCGTTCTAAAATCAAGACTTGTCAGATCCACGGGTTCTCGGACAGTTCGGAGGCGGGATATGGTGCCGTGGTGTACCTGGTCGCCACCGATGATCACAACGACGTACATGTTTACCTGCTTATCGCTAAGTCCCGCGTTGCTCCCACCAAACGAGTTTCTCTCCCACGATTGGAATTATGCTCAGCCGTGCTACTCTCTGATCTGCTTAAATACGTAAAACAGATCTACTCATCATTGTTACCCGTCTTCAAAATGTTTGCCTGGTCCGATTCCACCGTCACACTCTCATGGATAAAAGCGCCATCACACCGTTGGAAAACGTTTGTCGCCAATAGAGTGAGTCATATCCAAGAAGCGATTCCGGAGGCTATTTGGAACCACGTACCTTCCGGAGATAACCCTGCAGACATAGCATCTCGGGGCCAGTTTCCAGCTGACCTGGTGCATAATTCCTTATGGTGGGCGGGGCCAGGGTGGCTTACGCAACCTTCTGAAGTATGGCCATCGTTAGACATGTCGGTTATTAAAGATGATGTCGACATCGTTGCGGAAGAGCGTATTCAAGCGTTTATCGTTAACGACGACACTCACTTAATTGACGAGTTACTGGATAAAGTCTCATCGCTACGTAAAATTCAGAGGATCATATCCTATTGCTATCGGTTTATTACTAACGTACGTAACAAGCTATCGCGTCGTCAGTCCGCTTACCTTAGTCTGAGCAAACTTCACAACGCCCTAACCGTTATCGTGAAACACGTACAATCGAGATACTTTCATAATGAAATTGCAAGACTTCAATCAGAACAACCTCTTTCTAAGTCCATGCGTAAGTTAAATCCTTTTATAGATGAAAATGGTATTCTCAGGGTGGGCGGACGTTTGGCGAGAGCCGGGCTCGAATTTGAACATAAACATCCCGCTGTACTTCCGCGGAACGCTACACTGACTTATCGTATTATCGAAGCTGTCCATCGGGAAAACTGTCACCCCGGAACGAATACCATGCATTATCTCATAACACAGCAGTTTTGGATACTTTGTCCTTTACGCGCGATCAGACACTGCTTAGCAAAATGTGTTCGATGTTATCGTTTAAATCCCGTTCCCCTCGAACCGTTCATGAGCGATTTACCGGCCGTTCGCGTGAATCAGGTAAAGCCGTTTTCGATAGTAGGTGTTGATTTCGGAGGACCGTTTCGCATCCGACTGGGTTCGTACAGAGGTGCTAAGATTGGAAAGGCTTACTTATGCTTGTTCGTGTGCTTTACAACAAAGGCTGTGCATCTAGAAACAGTATCTGACTTGTCCTCCGAAGCCTTCATTGCGGCTCTTCGTAGGTTTGTAGGTCGTAGAGGTCGCGTTAAGATCATTCATTCAGATTGTGGGACAAACTTCGTAGGGGCCAATAACCTGCTTAACGGCTGTCTAAAGTCGGCAGCTGACTCACAGCTCATAGAGTTTCGATTCAATCCGCCGTCCAGCCCTCATTTTGGAGGTGTTTGGGAAATTCAAATTAAAGCTGCAAAAGCGCACTTATACCGTGTCATTGGAGATCAGACTCTCACATTCGAGGAGTTGACCACTCTATTCATTCAAATCGAGTCTGTATTAAACTCGCGCCCGCTGTGCCCAGTCAGCTCTGACCCCAACGATATGAGCGCTTTGAGTCCTGGTCATTTTCTTACACTAGAGCCGTTAACTTCAGTTCCTGATGAAGATCTAACTTCTAGTAAGTTGAATCGTTTGGGTCGCTGGCAATTAATCCAACGGTTTCAACAAGATTTTTGGAGACGTTGGAAGTTTGAATATTTACAGTCGCTAACAAAACGTGCAAAATGGACTTCGCACTGCCAACCGTTAGAAGTTAATTCAATCGTAATTATAAAAACTGAAAACACTATACCGCTGCACTGGCCACTCGCCCGCGTGGTAGAGTTGCATCCTGGACCGGACGGTATTGTTCGCTTAGCAACCATCCGGACCGCTAACGGAACGCTCCTCAAGCGACCATTAGCCAAACTATGCCCCCTTCCTAATCAGTGTGACTCAGCGTAGAATATAAACCTAAATTAAGTTTAGTTTTAGTTTTAAATAATAAGTACCAGGTAGCGTTAATTAGTAGTATTGTTCATACACACACTCATTCTTCGTCTACTTTATATCAAAAACGTAACGTAAAAATTGGTATATTAAAATACAAAATGTTGTATTTTGGTGGGCGGAATGTTCACTATTCAAATAATCATCTTTAATTTTCGCGCCACTAAACTCATACACGATGCGTTCTGATTGGTTAACGTAAGCGTCTTAACTTGCGCCTGCAGTCACGCGAAAGAGAGGCAAGATGGCCGCGCCCGTAACGCGCAAGCGAGACGGTGAATGCCCAAGAAATAGCGTGACTTACGACTCCACTTTGAATCGCCAACGTGGTAACATCAAAACTTTATCGTTCGTTATGGGGTGGTGATTGGTCAGAATCTACCTCCGTGTGGTCCACCCCGGGCAACGGCTTCACTTCGAAGACGGCTGAAAGATTCCGACTGTTCCTGGCAAGCTGAACCTGCTCCATCAGAGCCTCTCAGCTAATCTTGTGTTTTAAATTGAAATTGATAATGTTCTCAACAAATTGCGGTCCCTCCAAGGGGCCTCTGACAAAAAGTTTGGGACCTTCTGTCCTAATACTTCAAATTAATGTTGAAGGTATGTCACAGCCTAAATGCGACTACCTTTCTCGACTTGCACATGATAATTATGTAGACGTGATATCCGTCCAGGAACATCATATAGATAATATTAGTAAATTTGACAACCGCGGGATTATCGCGGGTTTTAACTTAGTAGCCTACACCCTTTCTCCGACCTATGGGTCAGCTGTATACATAAGGTCAACCATCTCAAGTACACATGCCCTTGCAGTGTCTAACCAGGACAACATCGAGGTCATTACTCTAAAACTACCTAATATCACCCTGACCTCGGTATACAAGCCTCCTGGTGCCGATTTCTCGAATCCCCCACTAAAAATTAACCCCCACCCAGCAGTTTACCTGGGGGACTTCAATAGCCGACACTCGTCCTGGGGATACTCGTCGAACAACTCCAATGGCGAGATCCTGAGTGAATGGTGTCTTGAAGAAAAACTCCATCTTGTCTTCGACGCCAAACAGCGGGGTTCTTTCCGATCGGCGCGGTGGCAGCGAGACACTAACCCAGATCTATGTTTTGCCTCTGAGGATGAAAGCGGAAACATATTGCCAATCTCCCGACAGATCCTCAGTGACTTCCCCCGCAGCCAACACCGCCCCGCTCTCATAAAGATTGGTTTGGAAGTTCCCATTGTTAACTCCTTACCAAAACCACGATGGAACATGATGAAGGCAGACTGGAAAGCATATGAACAGCAATTGGATGCTAATATCAGATGGGTAAAACCAGTAGCATCAAATTATGACAGATTCTGCGGGGTAGTCATGGGTGTGGCGAAAAGGTGCATACCTAGAGGGTTTCGGAAGGAGTATATTCCTGGATGGTCTCCAGAGACTGAGGCGATTTACCAAGACTACCTCACTACAAACGAGCCTAGTACCGCCACTAAACTTCTGACTGCTCTTGGCGAAGCTCGCCGACAGAAGTGGATGGATAGCGTCGAGGGTATGAGCTTTACGCACTCGAGCAGGAAAAGTTGGGAGTTACTACGAAAACTAGGCGGCGCTTCACAGCCCGATAGAAAGCAGGCAACTATCCATCCAGACGAAGTAGCAGAACGCCTTAAGAACATCACAAAGAGCGCTTCAGTCGACAAAGGATTTGCCAAAGCCATCAAAGGTGCAACCAGGATTTTACTCGGGGATCAAAATCGATGTGAGGCTCTTGATTCTCCTTTTGCCGTGGAAGAGGTTCGCTTAGCCCTCAAACAGATTAAGTGTCGAAAAGCCGCCGGTATAGATAACATTTACCCGGAATTTCTTACACATATGGGTAAGCGAGCCTTACGGTGGCTAACAGATTTCTACAACAACATCTTCGAAACTGGCATACCTCCCACCATGTTCATGAAGTCTAAGGTGATAGCCATACTAAAGCCAGGAAAAACTCCCGATGATCCAGCTAATTTTAGGCCCATATCTTTGCTGAGTGTTACATTTAAACTGCTTGAGCGCCTACTATACAACAGGATTAGGGATATCGTGGACAAGAGGATTCCTGTTGAGCAAGCGGGCTTCCGCGCTGGTAGAAGCTGCAGCGATCAAGTCCTGGCACTCAGTAGTTACATAGAAGCCGGTTTTCAACGAGGTCAGAAGACTTTAGCTGCTTTCGTGGATCTGAGGGCAGCGTATGATACTGTGTGGATAAAAGGCTTGATCTATAAAGCAGGCAAAATTATTCCCTCTGCAAAAATACTCCGTCTCCTGGGCAACATGATGGGACCACGTAAGATAACTGTTCTGCTGGATGACAAAGTTAGCAAATACAGGCTCTTGAAAAACGGACTTCCACAGGGCTCGGTCTTGGCTCCCCTCCTGTTCAATATATACACCAGTGATATGCCCGCTACAGAATGCCGCAAGTTTCTATACGCCGATGACATTGCGCTGACAACCCAGACAAAGAAGTTTGAAGCGGGTGAATCTGTGCTCAAGCAAGACCTCGACATTTTGGACCGGTATTACGTCAAGTGGAGACTCTGCCCGAACCCCTCTAAGACTGAGGTTGCGGCTTTTCACCTTTCTAACAGTCTTGCAAACAGAGAGGTGGATATAACTTTTTGCGGCCAAAAACTGCGTCACAATTCGAAGCCGAAATACCTGGGTGTCATGCTAGACCGGTCACTTACCTATAAGGTACACTTGGAAAACCTGGCCCAAAAAGTGAAAACACGTGTTAATCTCATAAACCGGCTAGCAGGAACATCATGGGGAGCTCGGGCTGACGTCTTGCGCTCTTCCTCCATCGCACTCGTATATTCGCCGGCGGAGTATTGTGCTCCAGCATGGTATAGAAGCGCGCATACGAGTAAGATCGACGTTCAACTGAACCGAGTTATGCGAACTATATCCGGAAGCTTGAAGCCAACTCCCACCAGATGGCTCCCCATGCTGTCGCATATTGCTCCGCCGGATATAAGAAGAACACATGCTGCGGCGCGGGAGTGGACTAAGGCAACAACGCAAGCGCTGCCAATTAGAGAGACACTCCATCACCTGCCTCACCCTCGTCTACCGTCCCGCAAACCCATATGGTCCGACTGCAAGCTACAGGGCTCGGAGCCCTTCAGTATCCATTTGGAGTGGAGGAAGCAGTGGCAGGAACAGGATGGAGCCCCTAACATAGACCCCACTAGAACTCCAACGGGCTTTAACGAACACCGCAAGACCTGGGTCACTCTGAACCGCATCCGGACGGGCGTTGGGTGCTGCAATCACAACCTACACAAGTGGGGCATATCAACAGAAGCTGACTGTGACTGTGGTGCGCCAACACAAACCGTCCTACACATTGTTGAGGAATGCCCCAGAAGACTATTCACGGGAGGTATGGATGAGCTATTGGCGCTGACCCCTGCAGCAAGGGACTGGCTACTCAACTTAGATATTAAATTGTAATCTTTTAAACTTGTACTCATTGTTAGTATTAATTTCAACTGTATAAAAGCCATACGATATATATATATCGTTCATATATTTTCTCAATTGTGGTGTCCAATATTAACCCTCACAGTGCAAACTTTAAGTGCAAAGCCGGCCGGCAGTTACTGTACATCAAACACTTAGTGGAACGAGGAAGCAGCCGTCGCGTACCCTGGTATCGTGGAGACACCCAGAGGATCCAGCTCCAGCCCGTTCAGCCATCAAGGTCAGTGACTGCAGCATATAGCCTAGCTCAGTTTGCATCGTTTCGCGTATAAGTCCATATTTTAAAAAATACCCATTTGTGGCAATAGAATTTGCTACATACCTACTTAAGTTTTCAGCAACTTATGCGGCCGAGTGTACCGTGTCCGACACAGTGTGTGCCGGCCAGTGTTCGGTCAACTAAAACCTAATAATCCTTAATCAAGTTGTGATCGACGTATTGATCCTAAATGCGCCTTACTTTTGGCGTATAGGCGTATAAGTAGGTAGGTATTCAATTCTAACCCTTCCACTTAAGCTCCTATTTAGCTCCATTAGACGGTTCAAATAACAAACGAGAAAAAATAAGGGCAAAGACAGGATAAAACGGCTTAGCAAAGGCGGCGCAGATCTCAGTCGTCATTACGTCTGTACCTACCGTATTCTAAACGTGCCATACTTTTGTCGTAATAAAGTATAATGTGTGCTACTTTCAGCTGGAGATACCTATAATTTAATGGTATAATATATAAAGGAGAAGAGTCTGGGAGGATGTCGCTTGGTAAGTTTGTAGGTCGAATCCAGAGATCGTAGTAGGGGCTACTAATATGTATATGCTCTGAAGCTACTTATCCGACTTCAGAAATTCTTTCACCGGTATGTAAAATAGACTTCTAGGACGGACATATACTATTTAAACCGAGGGCTTCGCCTGGGTTCTCTGTGATGTGAAAAGCCGTATTCGTAGCTGCCCAGTTAGAATTATATAAAAATGTATCCAATTCACAGACCAAAATTAATTAATTATTATTGTTTGTAATTATTGTAACATTTATTGTATGTACCTGACGAGCTTGCTGTGAATTAATTTTACAAATTTTGTACAAAGAAAATTTGTAAAACATTATGTCAATGTTAAATCAGCAATAAATGAATGTAATCTAATCTATTGTCACTGTGAAATTCAGTACAAAGCACCGTCGATCTCGTTTATATCAAAGCAACATTGACTTGAAGAGGCATCATCTATTGTCAGAGACAAGGGGCATGCGGGGGTTATCGGAACGGTCAGTGTCACAATTTGTACCGTGTCGCATTAAACGTCATGTTAAACTGCCATATGCAGTTGTCAAACGAGTGAAAACGACAAGGTACTTAGGTGTTCAGCAACTTATGAGGCCGCCTGTACTTTCAAGTTAAAACCACAAGCAAGTTCTTGAATTACCAGAATAACCATGTACATGGGTGTTTATGTTGCAATTTACTTGGTATATGTTTATCCTGTTTCTAGGGAACACATGTAATTTATTTGTCATAAGACTAATCAATAAATATGAATAACAAAAAATACATCTAAACAGAATCGTAATAAATTATACCTTTTTCATAGGTCCCTTTGAAGAACAATTATCTAGAAGATGCCAGCCCCATCTTCGCATTCGAAAGGTCGGATTTGTCGTCTTGTGCCTCTGATCCTTATGGAGACAGCTCTTAGGACTGAAATTTGTACTTTTACTTTAAGCCAATAAAATATTTCTTGCATTATTATTATTATTCAAGCAAGTTCTTTACTTCTTATTTTATCATAAAAATACACAAGAATCTGAAAATAATTATGTGTACCGCGAAATACTGAGGTCTTGTGTAAGAAATAACTTAAATTTGTTCTTCCATTTTTGTTTTATTACGATAGGTACTTTATCCTTAAGTCTAGAAGAACATGGAAATATGCAACTTGATGGATATAAGAACATATATTTAATACCGCGGCTCTGCCTAGATTCTTTGTGATACGCTAGCTAGTCTAATATATATTTACAATGATAATATAGAATATCTGTAAAAAATATTCGAATTTTCAATGCTCTTCAATATAATATTAAACGCCGCGACATAACTGAACGTCCGGCGCCGACGTTCATGGATTCCGAGAATTCCTTTGAACATATATAAGTATGCTGATGTCACACAATGACGTAGCATATTATTTCAAGATGGCTGCCATGGGGTATATGCGACTCAACATATTGAATTGCAATCAATATGGTGTCCCGTGCACTTGTCTAAGGCAGACGACAGCAGCACGGTTAGCACAAGATGACAAGACCACGAGTGATGTCGCGCGTGAGACGAACTACTCAGTCTCTTTCTTAGTATCCTAATAACAAAGAAAGGGATCTCTTCGACTGGACTCGGCTCTTGCGCTGCCCCAAGCAGACAATAATCAATAAATAATAAAACATATTTGCGGACAATCTTACACAAATCAACCTAGTCCCAAACTAAGCAAAGCTTGTACTATGGGTACTAGACGACGATATAGATACTTATATAGAGAAATAAATACTTAAATACATAGAAAACATCCATGACTAAGGAACAAATATTCGTGCTCATCACACAAATTATATATATACTAATATTGATGTTCCCAAGTTATTTTTAATTCAAAAAAGATGCATTAGGATCCTAAGTAATATACGAAACGACGAATCATGTAGACCTCATTTTGTAGAACTAAACATACTAACACTGACATCCTTGTATATTCTTGAGACGTGCAAATTCGTGCGGAAACACCCTAACCTTTACACCCACACTAAGAATATGATTAAAGGAATCCATAATTTGCGACCTAGAAAGAATCTGATCCAAACAACTATATCCAAACTTCAAATGATCTCACAGGGACCACATTCCATGTCGATAAAAATATAAAATAACTTACCGAGACACATATCAACTGAAGAGAAGTACACTTCATTTGTTACTAAACTAAAAAATTACCTGTTGTTACAAGCTTTTTACACCTTCAAAGAATATATGAACATGTAACCTAGAAATAACAAATAAATACATATACCTATGTTAACATGAAAAAATGAAAAGCTACGATGGCAAATGTTAGTATTTGATATTTTTATTATATAGGTTAAGTTAACTATATGTTTTGCTTTGCCCTAACAGGGTCCATGCTGTACTTTATGCCCTTGTAATATCTTGTAATACCATGGTTTGCAAACAATAAATGAATTATGAAATGAATTATGAATTAAATAAATGCCCTTACCGGGATTCGAACCCAGGACCTCTTGCTTCGTAGGCAGGGTCACTACCAAGTCTACCAACTAGGCTAAAAAGCGGTCGTCAATGAACTGAGATTGACTGCTAATTCGTTCCCAACGCTGCGCGTTGTACCAATGAAAGACTTATAATGACAACTCTAACTATTAGAGGAAAGAGCACATGCTACGCAGTTTGAACTATCACACAGTTAAATATCGGTTTCATTATGTAGATATGTTTATCTTCGTCTAGTACCCATAGTACAAGCTTTGCTTAGTTTGGGACTACGTACGTGTAGGTACGCGCATGTAACATGAAATCACGAGCGAAAAATATAAAACTTGTTCCGATTCCCTACGCCAAGTCAAATGCATTCTTGGGAGTGTTGTGTTTGCGTTGGCGGACGAGACAGTACCTATTATATAATATTTTCTGCGACGTTCATTTGTAAGGTTTTTATTCATATGTTCTACTTAATTCACATTAAATATATAAATAAATAAATATTACAGGACAATCCTACACAAATCAACCTAGGCTCACGGTAAGCTCAGTAAGGCTTGTGTTGTGGGTACTAGGCGATGATATATATAATAGATACATACATATAGATATTTATATACATATATAACATCCATAACTCGGGAACAACTAATTTATAATGGCGTCTAAGCACTAAACAGACCTGGAAGCCCTCTCTTCCAGGTCTGTTTAGTGCTTAGACGCCATTATAAATTAGTCTAGAGTCCAATTTCGGCGCCGTAAGCGCTTTAAGGGCCGCTTGACTGTCACTGAGTATATAGATAGTCTGCCCTTTGGTTTGCCTGTCTATATTCTCCTGTACACATGCAATTATGGCATATGTCTCCGCCTGGAAGACAGTTGCCAAACTACCCATGCTTACACTAATCTACAAATCACTTTGTAGGTCCAGAACCATTTGTGGGACTCTCGCAGGGGACCATACTATCGGCCTTTAAAGCCTACGCCAAAACCAAACACCAACACGAGTGGAGGAATGAGGCTGGCTTAAGATACTCTAAGCTCTTCATAGAAGGAGTGGACTCGGGCTGGACCAGGAAACTCTGGAAATCCAGTAGGAAGCAACTCAGAATTATATCTGGGGTGTTTACAGGTCACTTCGGGGTCAAGGATCTCTTGGCCAAGATGGATATCGGATAGTTTAGTTAGACTGTAGAATGTGTGGCAAGGAGGATGAGACTATGGAACACTTATTGTGTGAATGTCATGCCCTTGCCGGACAAAGAATGATCTACTTTGGTAACGGTTACTCGCAACCAAAGGAATTCAAGGTGCTCCCAGCGAACTGGAGCAAGCCTGGGAGCAGGTATAAAGAAGAGATCAAATGCACTTATGAATGTATGACACTTCGACCCAGTGCATCCGAAAGGGCCCTCACCTTGATAAGATAAGATATTAAGATCATACAGCCTTAAAAACAAATGAAACACAACCTAGTACGCAATGATGAGTAGAGTCACTTCCTGAAAATAAATATAGGTAATATACGAGTATATAAGGTATCTCTGTTGTTTTATGAGGACCACCATTTGGATCGTCACTTTCACATCTCTGTCGCATTTGAATGTGTGCGCCCTCTCCTTCTGTCAGGTTACTCCAGCGCGCGTGGAAGCGAGCGTGAAGTACACAATCAATTCAAATTGGAATGCGAAATATGTCTCAGATTCTCGCCAAGCTTCGGCACAAATTGAGGGCTTTTAGGGTCGCGGTTCCCGCGGCAGCTACTTCATCGGAAGCGGCGTGAGCGGAAGTCGTCATCCTGCTTCCGATCACTTCCGGCGGCTTGCGGCCATCGAACCAGGGGGTCGAGCTGACACTAACGTTTTACATCCTTAGATATCAATGTGTATCGCGTGTCGATCTAACACGTCAGCTTGGCGCACGTGGCAGCGAGCGTGTGAAACTCAGTATATCTAATTGGAATGCGAAATGTAACTTTCTGATCGACCCCCACTCTGATGCCATAGCTGAACATTATTCAGCGCACTCTCTGCACGGCTATCAGAGACGGCCCGCGAGCTGTGTCGCGGCGAGATAAACTATCCGTCTCTGTCTAATTAGAACGCTTAGAAAGAGAAAGATGATAAGACAACACAGCTCGCGGGTCGTCGTATGATAGCCGTGATGGTATAGGAACTTTGGGAGTGTTTATGTACAGGCGCGGGCGGTTCCCTAATCGGTTGAGAAAACGCAGTTCAGTTCACAGGCCTTGAAATATATTCGGAACCCTTTTTTCCACTTCTCTCAGGATTCACACAGACCGCCCGACACCATATTCGTAACATTTTCTTCGTATTTAAATGGCAACGGAGGTGTAATCACGGACTCTATTATTCTTTAACTCCCATTTTTTATTATTATTTTTTTTTTATTTATATTGACTATACGTCTATCATTACAGTCTCCCAATGCGATAGCGTAGCAAATTATTAACATATAGGGTATTACATAATTCTAAGTTTTACAATAACATAACACATACAATGTAACTTTGGTGAATTCATTCAAAGAGCAGTGGAATACATCAACCCGAGTAGCAACTAGATTGAGCGTGCGCAGAGCCCTTGTCCAGGGCGCCTCGTGCAATAGGCCGGTGCGCGCGGGCGGGCGGCACGGCCAGCAGCGGCGGCCGGCGCCGGCGCCACACGTACCGCGACGGCACGCACAGGCCCACTTCAGCCAGTACCCCAGAGTTACTGACCTTGCCGCGTAAAAGTTTAAATACATAGGACACCAGAGTCAACTCCCTCCTAACCTCTAACCGATTGTACCCTACCATGCCCAACACGAATAACGTAGGGTACATTAATGGGTAAAATGGGTACACGCCATAACATTTTAGATATAAAAACCTTACGAATTTATTTTGTATCCGTTCCAGCATAAATTGGTACTTAGCCTCGTGCGGGCTCCAAACACTCGAGTTGACCTCCAAGTGGCTTTTTACGAGAGCTTCATACAGTGCTCGGATAGCACTTATGTTGGAAAAACCCTGTGCCTGACGCAATACAAACCCTAAGTTTCTGTATGCTTTTTTACAAGTCATAACAATGTGATCCCTGAACAAAAGGTCAGCTGTGAAATGCACGCCCAGATCGCGCACCTCCGTGACGCGCACAATCGGTACCCCTTCTACCATGTATCGATGATGTATCGGGTTGCGAGATCGGCTAAATGATAGTATGGAGCATTTGGACACATTAAAGTGAAGCTTATTGTCTATACTCCACTGTACGACCCGATCAATATCACTCTGCAATGCAAGGCAGTCCGATACATCGTTGATTACCCGTACAAGCTTTAGGTCGTCGGCAAACAACAAGCATTTCGAGTCTCTTATCACACCAGGGAGATCATTAATCATCAGCACAAACTTCAAAGGTCCCAAATTACTGCCTTGACTGACCCCAGATCGCGTATAGTAGGGCTTCGACTTGTAACTAGCGCAATCCACGTACTGCCGCCTATCTCGCATATAGCTGGCAAACAATACTAGCGTATGCGGTGTAAACCCCACGTCCGCCAGCTTCTTCAGTAAGATGTCATTATCTACCAAGTCAAAAGCTTTTTTTAAATCGAAGTAAGTGACATCCACCTGGCCGCCAGCGTCCACTGCAGGTGTCACCTGGGACATTAGGCATAGCAGGTTCCCCGTTGTACTACGTCCTGCCCGGAAACCGTGCTGGGCGTCAGATAACTGGCAATCGACCTGCTCCTTCAGTGATCGGTGTATGGCGGATTCGAACACTTTCGCGGGTGCACACAAGACTGCCACTGGCCTATAATGACAGGTTTTCGGTCCGCCACTACCCTTTGGTACAGGCACTACACGCGTCAATTTCCATTGGTCCGGAAAAGTTGCACATCTTAAGGACACATTAAATAAATGATCGAGGGGCCCAGCTAGTACAGAACGGCAATCCTTCAAGATAAAGGGAGGGATGCCGTCCGGCCCCGCGGAACGCTTGGGAGGAAGCCTCTGCAGCGCGCGGAGCACTTCAGCGACCTCTAATTCGTGAATGCGGACATACGCGCTACTGGCGTTCGCCGTTGTGCTTGCGGTATCAGAGTCTAGGTCAGCGGGCTCCGAGCTGTAAACAGAGTAGAAAAAATTGGCAAACTCTTCCGCTGATTCCTGCGGTGATAAAATGATTATATTTTCAATTGTCTTAGATTTTGTTTGTTCACTTTTTAATCACTATACCGACTGCGCCATATTCGTAACAAGCTCTATAAGTATGGCATTCATATATGTCGGCACAATAAAATAAGTTCCTCAATTGACTTATTGAGGCCAAGGTGCGCTTCAGACGAGAGGGCGCCTCTAGCGCACCTAACGAAACTTCGGAGCGGTGCGGCGACGAGCAGTGGGGCAGGCATAAAACCGGCCCGCTGCCGCCCGTGCCAGCATTCCATTGCAGGCCTCCGACGGATCGTTGTGCCTCAAGTGATTATTTATCTGATTTAAAGTATTGTTGTGTTGGAAGTGATCATTGTTAGAATACCTAGTTGATATTAGTTTTCATTGATATAGCTTAGTTAAAGTGTTCCTTGTGTTATTTTATTAACTACTGCCTGATAATCTGCCATATAACACGCCCATATGTCCGATACTGAGCAAACTAAGGAGTCTATCTCTGGCTTTAATCCGACATATTCTTATTCATAAAACCGGTTTACATGCCATTTAGTTAGTAAAATCTACTTCTTTCTCTACTATCGAGAGTTCTCTACTATCGAGATTTCTTTACTATCAAGAGTTCTAGATTTCTTTACTATCAAGAGTCCTCTACTATTGAGATAGGATCTTCTGTAATGGGAGACAGAGGCTCTAGTATATGTTTTATCGATACAATACGGTTTCGAACGCGTTTGCGTTTAGTTGCAATTTGTATGGCCTCGCGAACAGCGCCTCTGGTGGTAACTATTAGGAACTACGCGTGGCCATACGAATTGAAACTAAACGCAAACGCGTTCGAAAACGTATATGTATCGATAAAACTTATACTAAAGCCTCAGTATTGTTTTACAGCTTCCGTTTACGGGCGTATAAACCGAAGTACGATCAGCCTCAAGTAGTTGCCACTTTATTACCTTGTACCAATAATGTAGCGAAGCAGATTGGAGGGTATTTAATGTTTCGCAAAAATACCAAAACTTGTCCACCCGGACACGAATTAGGTACATGTACCTACTTATGGGTGAGCAAGTGAATGGGTCAGTGGAGAAGAGAGAAAGGTAACTATGGTGTACATTTTGGAAGGGTGTAAAACCACATTCAAAGTTTTGGAAAAAACCTTCACTACCGGGTGTAAAACTCGAATTTATCAAACTAGATAAATATCAGCTAATTTTGGTACCTACTTGTAGATATATCGTTCAATCTACATATGACGGAGCGACTCACTCCTTCTCATCCCTCTTCTCTTCTCTCTTCTTGCTGAGTTCGTTCCTTTTGTCACACAAATAATCTTGTATTTTTTTATCTTATAAGTATTTTGCTTATGTATCGGTTTATGTGACAATAAACATTTTCTTTCTTTCTTTCATTGCTTATTGTTTTAGTTTGTGTCCCCGTTCGGTTTGGTCCATGGCACAGGCAAGGATCGGTCGCGTTGTCGTCTATAGACCGCCAAAATTACTTGTCCCATTTCTATCAATTCCGCGACTACTCGAGCCTGATTAAACTTCAATAAGGATGGTTTTCTTGAATAATAAATCACGAGAATCTTGATATCACTGACTTTCGTGATTAAAATCTACTCGGAATGAACCAGTTTGATTGGATCTTTGCGCGCTTATTAATTTTAATTAGTTTTTCATTGCGTTACTAAGTTTATTGTTCATTAAATAGTTAATTATGCGAAATCGGTACTTCTGAATGTCAACATGAACAGAATAGGGTGGAGCGAACATTGGGGAAGCTAGAATGTATATTTTGTGTATTAGGTATGTGAAATGTAATGCCTGCTTTTAAGATAAGAGTTCAATGGTGGTAAACAAACGTACCGTACAGCAGCCGATACATTGGCGTAAACTCTGCCACACCTTCTAAATCACAACGTCTCTCCATATATATAGAGCGGTAGGGCACAGCGGAATGTCATAGATGTTCCGAATAAGACGGAAGCGATTGCCGTCTCGCTCTCTCATCCTGCAATATGTTATTGCTATGTTGGCAATAGATTGGTGTTGCGAAGTCCGCTGTTGCGGTAGCTCGATGCTTGTCTGTGGAACTCCGATGTGTTTTGTACTCACGAACTGTCAACGCTTCTATGTAAAATGGCGATCTTGTTTTCTTCTTGAGGTGAATTTCACGAAGTTTCTTCTCGCCACCGACCGAAGGACCAAAATGTTTGTGTTTCTATGCAGGGCTGATTCCAAATGATACACGCAGACAGAGTAGCACTGATTTTATTACTGTTTTATATTTTTAATCAAGTTCACAAACAGGAGCGACGTGCATGGCTCAGACGCCAGGATGAGAGAGCGAGACGGCAATCGCTTCCGTCTTATTCGGAACATTTTCCCCGGCTTTGTTAGTATAAACTTACCGTCTAAAGTTAGTTATACATACAGACTTAGAGGTAGGGCACAGCGAATGTCATCTTTTTTTTTTATTATTATAAAAAAGCAATTACATTTAACAAGTTTCATTAAACTCGCCAAACTGTGACGTTTGATGGCGAGAAACTCGTATGTCTCGTATCTCGCTCGTATGTGGAGCAGCCCAACTGGGGAAGTACCTCCACCTTACAGAAGACCGCAATCATAATAGCGCCACTGCTTTGTAGTGTTGCAATATGTATGCATGCTATGAAGCATGTTGTGTTGTGTTCCTGGTGGTGAGTAAGGTCGCCAGAGCTCCCTAGGTTGAGTGAGGGACCTGCATGTCTCTATCTGCCAACACAGCGAATCCTCAAGTGAATAAAAGGTCGGCAACGCGCTTGTGATTCATCTGGAGTCACAAGTGTCCATAGGCGACGGTACCAGCTTAACATCAGGCAGGCCGTAAGCTTGTTTGCCACCGTCGTTGTATAAAAAAAAAATTAAACACAATCTGAGACACGGCGAAATGTATCATTGCGCACCCGAATAATGTCGGTATAATATGATGCATGCACACCTACGTATAACTGTGCACACGGCCTCGGGCGGGACTTTGTGAAAAACTGCCCTCGTTATCTTGCTAGCTCTTATAATGATATCTGCCTACCTACTGTGTCACGGAGTGCAATAAATAAAATGGTCTAGCAGTTTCGTGTTGGTATATTTGATACTCATCATACTATGAATTATCTAATTTTAAATTAAAAATATAATAATTTATAATATTAAATAAAATAAAAACACAAATAAAAAATAAGAAGGAAATTATTCAATTAATCTTTGCATCGACTACAAGTTTAACTAAAGTAAGCACCAGTTGAAAACGAAAAAAGTGTAAACAAACAATGTATTGAATTTGACATTTAATATGTCAGATTCAATACATTCTTTGTTTACATTTTTTCGTTTTTAACTGGTGCTTACTGTACCAACAACATTAGGTGTCTCAACGAGAGTTGAAGACACCGCACATACATTCATAGTATTGACAGTGGCATTCATAAATATTTAATCTAGTGTTCTTTTTTCCACCTAATAGAAATATGATCCTACCCATTAGACTGTGATTCGTTCGTTAGAATCGGCATTCATAAAATTAACTAATTTATTCACTGTCACGTTTTTGTACTGTAAGAACCTATGCAGCTGTGTGTAAAGTAGTAATCCATCCACTTCAACTCTCGCCGTAATGCTAGAACTACACCGTTAAAAACGAGGGTTTAAGTTGAAACCAACACAATCTGACTGAAGTGATTCAGTTTTTTTTTGTTTAAGCTTAGATAATTAGTGCATTAATGCTAAATAGAACATTGAATAAAAAAACACTAATGGTTGTCTATTACGCTCTTGCCGACTCACTTATTAGTTATGGTCTAGTTGTATACGGGCGAACATTCATAACATATAATAGAGATGTAAGAAAATTACAAACAAGGCTGATTAAGTTCTTAGTTACTAAAAAGGTGAAGAAAGATTGTGAAAAAGATAATAATAAACTATTTCCCTTATGTAAAATTTTACCCGTAGATAAGAAAGTCACATACCTCTTAGGTTTAGAGCATTATTACAATTCAGAGTACAAAGTGTTAATTAACAGTAAATATAATACTAGGAGTGTAAGCGACAAAAAGTTAGTACAGCCGAGAATGAAAAACAATTATGGCGAAAGATGTTCAAAATACTTAGTCCCAAGAATATTCAACAAGATTAGCTTATTAAAACAAAGTCCTAAACTAAGTAAATCTAGGATAAAAACTAGACTAAAGAATTGTCTTCTCGACTTGTCATAATTAAGTGTGTGTGTGTGTGTGTGTAGTGTAGTGTGTATGCATATATGTACATATATTCGCGTGCATGTGTGATGAGACGAGAACACACTCTCGACTTATCACATATGGATGTGTATGTGGTATGTATATATATGTATACTTGCAGAAATAGGTATATTTCTTTTTCATTACTTTAAGCATGAGACTTTGTTTTATATAAGATGAGTTTAATAGGTTAAGTTGTATAAAAACTGAGCGCGTCTCGCCATCAAACGTAACAGTTTGGCGAGAATATAAATGTTTTGTTAGATGTAATTTGAAAATATAAATAAATAAAAAAAAAATAATAATAAAAAAAAATTGTAACGCAACGCTTGCTGTGGTTGCCTATTATTAGGGTTGCAATTAGACATTACATAAGTGGTTGTTTTTTTTTCATAAAATATTACATTGTGAACTCCGTTGGCAATCCATAAATAAAATAAAAAAATCGCAATTTTATTTGAGCTAATTTAAAACGAATTCAAATGTCTGCATAACTCGCCAGTCCTACGTTTTCAGTTGTCTCGTAAATTCCGCCGTCGCAGACATTCGTCGCGCTGTTAGCTCACGCGACATAAAGCAAGCTCCGGCGAATTTTCCCTTGAAATCTTCAAGATTTAGATTATTCATGGCAAGATTTCGTCCGTGACTTTACTCGAGCGGATTAAAGGGTATCAACCCGAAAGGTTTGTAGCGTATATTCTACATATTTCTGAATGCCTATTTGTGACGCCTAGAAAGTGAAGCAATCCCGACATATGGCACACATGAAAACTCAAGGAAAGTTTACAGTAACTTTTTAACTGTCTGATGCTATGACGCAACCACGCCAAATTGTGTTGTTTGTTGTTTTCACTCTGGGGGACGATTTCGTATTCACATTCTATTCTGTACATAATATATGTCTGTAATTAATACCTAAACCCTAATAATAATCACACAAACTAAATACAAATAGGATCTGTTTGTAACTAATAAAGATCAGCACCCCCGTTTCGGAATATATTATTGACGAATGAAATTGAAACGTATGCGACCAACATGTGCGTAGAGTGAATAGCAAACCAATACGCAATTTGTACTTGTGCCGAGTTGCCGATACAGGCCTCATAGTTCGTGCCACACACGGCCGGGCGGAGCCGGCAGCGTGCGGAGGGGACAATACCATCCGCCTCCGCATATACCATCGCTCCGCATATCAGGGTTTTAGCCGCTACCACGTCACTTTCAAAATCAGAATGTCAGAGTGGTTACACAAGCAATATTCCCTTCTGTAAAAACGTAATAGATGGAATCACGGCCCTCTGTGGTTTGAATTTTGAAAGTTTTTGACGTAAGATGATAATGTGTGAGTTGTTTGACGAAATACCCTTCACGATTAGCTTAACTGGGAACTGCTGCATGTTGAATTATTAGGATTTGACTGCGCATTGAATTTGAAAGTCTTAACACGCCAAAAAACAATGATCATTGTCGGCAGATACTTCTTCTCACAACCCTTGACCAGATTTTTTTGGTTCTAATTTTCCCTAGTTCTTACACCTGGTTGTTCATTTTCCCTCACGGAAAGAGCTTCACGGCACTTCGAGAACAATGATTTCCCTAATGTTAATATTATTTACATCAACTAAATAAGTACAATACACAAAGAAACGTAAGGTGAACTTAATTTCTATGAGTAAAGTGATTTTTGTAGTAGGTATATGTTCACATAATGGCGTAGCTGTATAGCACGTCCCTTTTTCGATGCCGTCTGTGACTCAATTACTTGTGCCTTCTTACATTATATTACAGTAAATTTAGGCTGCTTACAAATACACTCTCGATAAATATACTCATACTCGATACATCTAACTCATCTAAGCGACTGCATAGATGTCAACTTCATAATTACATATTATTATTTTTTAATTTCTTTATTGAGACAACAAGATCCACATTTCGTTAGTAGTTTTCTTAATCCAATGCTATGTTAGTATATATATGTAGCTAAATATATGGTATTTTTAATTAAGTGTTGCATTATTGAGCACTCAATCCTAATGGATACAGTTTTAACATATGCTAGTGGCTGTGCCAGCTATAGACCTCGCGAGTATATCTTTAAAAAAATAGACACTCGCGCACCGAGGGTTCTGTATTAGGTCTATAAATAGTTCGTCCATCACGATCATTATACAATAAGTAGTATTTGCGAAATGTATTTATCTGTCAATGAGAATTGTGTAATGAGATTTATAAAACTAAACTAAACCCGAATCGAGTCTCGAAACGTAACTTTTGCTGTTGGAAAAATGTTGTCCACTTACTTTGCGGAGCGGCGCGGCGCCGTGGGGAGGCGGTACCAGCTGTAACACTTGTAACGTTCGAAGTTCAAACTAATGCGAAAGGGTCCACTCTACACAGAATACCGCGGCGGGACGCGGCGCGGCGCGGTATTCTGTGCGGACCTTTTCATATTAGCTCGAACGTTACTAGCGGTACCGCCTCTGCACCGCCACCGCTTTCACTGCGTTTCCAGCTTTAGCTTTTTGCCTTCGGAGTAAAAAGAATAAAAATAATGGAATACTGAAAAAAATCATCATACAGTCACATACTTTAATTTGGGACCTAAGACTTAAGGTTGACAGTCCTGTCATATTTTATAGGAATCCAAAGAATATTTTTTTTAAAATGGGTCATAAATTAAAGAACGTGACGTACAGTTGAAAAAAAACGCTGTTCAATCGTAAATCATTAAGCAGAGATTTTTAATTTGCTCAGGTACGAACACCATTGATTATTGAAAAAAAATAAATAAATACCGTTATACTTAGTCAGTTAGTCTTTGAGGCATATGATCCATTTACGGCCCTCTTGCCTCCTCCTACCGGTAAACGAGTACCGAGTATTTCTAGAATCATCATAAAATGTAAAGTCTAGATTCTAGACTTTATCTACGAGCACCTCATCTAGTATTCATGTTCGAGCTGAGTGCGTTTGCGGTGAATTGGATGAATATAATATTCAGATAGCGTAGGAACACTAGGAACATGCCCGTGAGATGAGCCGGTTATAATCTTATGTTATTGTTAGACCGACATCTCTGACGGATAATTGGAGGCACTCTCAATGAAAATCAAAGTTATACCAATTGTGCTTTTATGTCGTATCTCCAGGGTGCCCGGTAATTATGGGACAACCTTCTAACCACGAATAGGGCACATGAGACTGGACCAGAAAGTCGCATTTGTACAAAGGTATATTTAAAATATATTCACCTTTATTTTTGACGTTTGACACTGGTTCTCGGATGACTGGCTTCTTCTCAGCAAGTTGTCAACGGACATATCGGTAGTTAGTATTGGTACACAACATTTCATTACGCTACAAAAGTCTATTAAGCTAAGTATATTTTAAATTAAAGAAACGTCAAAAATTCGGGTTACTTATTACCTCATGCCGAGTTTAAAACTTTTATTGCCGGTCGTCTCTTGCTGGGAGACGTCGCGTCGCGGCGGCTACCTACATCATGTCGGTCTGCGAAAGAGGATTTCCGCAGATATCTACAAATGCTCACAAATAAGTAGAATAACATTACCCTACTTAACCCTGTTTTTCTTGCCCCGCTCTAGCACAATGGTCAAGTTCCTCGTTATTAATGATGACTGACGTAAATGATGGTGTAGCTGTTGGTCTGCTAAAGGGAGCTCAAAGAAACCCGCTTTGTCATCGAAGGAACAATATTATACGAAATAGACGCACTGAGCTTTTTAGTGTAAAGGAATAACACAATAACCATATTCGTATTAAGATTCGTAGAAGAAAATTTGATAATACATTTTCATTGATATAGCAGGGTGTGTGGCGGACTGAATGCCAAACGAAAACGGTGTGTAAGAGACCATTACAATACATTTTGAAAAATCAACACTTACATAATATGGACGGGCATAACGCCTTAAGAGCGTGCTTGGATACGTTGGAGCACCCAATGTAAAACATATATGTTTTTTGACTATGTCAGAATGTAAAGCAAACGCTGGAATAAATAGCCTATTATAAACTCAGTGAATACTTAGACGATAAAGCCATATGGTCAAAGGCCATCGCTATACCTAAGAAGACTGTAAAAATAATTAATATTGTTTAACGTCTGACTTTCAAAAAGTGTTCTCTAAGAATTTATTTTGAATAAATGATTTTGAGTTTGATTGGACTCAACAATTTAAATTAACGGACATAAAGAATATACAAACAAGGGTCATAAAAGTGTTAGATATTGAATTAAAAATGCAAAGTCACAGACAAGTAACTACTAAGTTTGAATGAATTGACGAAAGTCCTTTAAGCAAGATGAAGGGACTTACCGCATCTATTATAGGAGTAGGTTAACAGCGCGCACCGCTCCAATCAAAGTCAACGCAAATCCGGTAAGCTTGCCGAAACAGCGCCGAATAGAAGCTATTATTAGTTATTTTATTACCCAGTTATTTTACACTATTAACCGCCACCAACCTATTTCCTAAAAAAAACCTAATATTTTGAATGAATGTTTTTTCGGCTGTGCTATTGACAATTGATATTATTATGAAGTCTCACACTTCCCATTGGCAGACGTAATTCACTTTAACTAGGTACCGTTTTTAGGGTTCCGTACTCAAAGAGTAAAACGGGACCGTATTACTAAGACTCCGCTGTCCGTCTGTCTGTCTGTCGGTCTGTCTGTCTGTGCGTCTATCACCAGGCTGTATCTCATGAACCGTGATAGTTAGACAGTTGAAAATTTCACAGATGACGTATTTCTGTTGCCGCTATAACAAAAAATACTAAAAAACAGAATTAAATAAATATTTATAGATAATGGTACGGAATCCTTCGTGCGCGAGTCCGACTCGCACTTGGCTAGTTTTTTTTTAACTAGGTGTGCAAAGATGTGGTTAAGAATGTAGATAGGTACAGTGTTTTATTCACATAGGTTACCGATCCGTTACCTGCTTAAGGACCATAATACGCCTGACCTCGGATCCGTGCATACGTGTTATGGATCTCCCGGTGTAATAGCACTGCGGCGCTACCACGAACTTCGAATCTCGAACTTCGTATATCTCCGTTTCGGTCGCTCGAGTACCATAATCCATAAGTGCGATAGAGACGGAGATATACGAAGTTCGAGATTCGAAGTTCGTGGTAGCGCCGCTGGTCACTCGCTACAGCCGATACAATATGTTTGTGGAACCGACGGGTGAGTTGCGCGTTGTTGCTAATTGGTTTCATTCGTGAAGGCTCCGTAATCACATTACCCGGGAATATCTGAGCTATTGCATATCTGGGTGGGACTATTCTCGCTCCGCTAAATTAACATTGGAATTGAGTATGAAATTGTAAATGTAATTTATTCAGTACCTAAAACTTAAGTGTGAACTTTTTGTGTTATTTTTTTTCTGAGGCAGACATGTATCTAAATACAATCATAAGAAGTCAGGAGTTAGTTCCCGAAAATAGCGGCTTATATCAAATGTTATGTTATCTACTGTCCCCGGTTGTGATGAAATTCGGAGGAGATCGTTTAAATCCTCGAGAAGGACATATAGGGGTGGGCCCTGTACAAGGAGCAAATAAGGACGCTTCCTTGGAGCATTCGCAGCAACCCCTTGCATCTCATTATTTTTTTTTTTAGATACGTAGAAATTTTGATTCCACGTATGTATTGTATGTAAATAACTTTATTGTACACAAGACACAGGTAAAAATACAGACTAAAATAGGTCAGTCAAGGAACTTATTTCCCTACCCATTTCGTTGAAATGTCGTTAGACATTCGCAATGCATTAAGGTCGAAAATTCTATTTCAGTAATATTTAGTAATGAAATGTCAATACGTATTATTTGTCACATGACAGATAACCTCTTTGCGAAAAGTTATCATTTGCTTTTTTCTACATGTGTCATGTGTCAGTGTCAATCGAGAAAATTGGAAAATAATTTTCACGTTAATAATTTGAAAAATAAAACCCGTTGAACTATTAAGAGCTGAAAAGTAGTGAGTTACACCACGAAAGCAATAGGGATTCATGAGATAACACGTTCAAAAGTTCAGTTCACCATGTCAACGTAATTAATCTGTTGCCTAGTTACTAACATAATAAAACGCATGCGATATGTCAAAGTAACGTCGTGCTGTAGCTAGCTCTTATGGTGACAGTTTGCTATACGATATTGAACCTTAGGTGGGTTGGAAATTAAATTCCTTGACTTACGTAATGTATCTTGGCAATAGAAATAGAAATGTTTATTGCATATCACATTACAGACGTGGATGGTATTAGTAAGTAGGTATACATGTGACACCCTGCAAGGGCACAGCAATATCAGAGGGCTAACTAATTACAATTATTAATAGTAAAGTTATACATTAAAAAGCCTGATAAGAAAAAAGAAAAACACACAGCAAGATTTTTAACTTTTAGGCATCATTAAAGTATTCCTTCAAGTTATAAAAACATCTGTTTGTTAAAAACATTCTCAATTGTTTGTTAAACAATTTTGGACTTTCCAGATTCTTTATAGCATTAGGAAGGTGATTATAAATTTTGATAGTCATATAATGAGGGCTACTGCAGACTAGTTTTAATTTCGAGAATGGCAGGTTAAGTTGGTTATGGTTACGATCATTTCTTTTAATTTGAGTTGTGTCTTTTGGTGAAAATAAATTTATCTGTTTCCTAACAAATTTACATGATTCTAATATATAGATGGAAGTAACGGTTAGTATTTGATGTTTGATGAAGTAGGGTTTGCATGACACCATTTGGTCTATATTAACTAAAATTCTGATGCACTTCTTGGCACAGCAGTCAATGCACATTTTAAGGTAAATACAATAGAATACAAATTTATTGCTCTCCAGAAATAGTACATAAGACAAAAACCGAGGTAAATTAACATAAACAATGGTAGACAACATCATGTACCTACCTAATGAGTCATAATACTTTTTGCATTTTCGTTTTCAAAATATATTTTTGTGATTATTAATTTTTATTAAAAAAAATAGTGTATTTAAAATAAATAGTTAATTATAGCACTCCAGAAGAGTAAAAAAATACAAGTAAACTTATTTAATATTTTTATTTTTTTCATTTAAACCCATTTGGAATAGTATTTTTTGTACTCGACGATTAAAATATGTGTATTAAGATATCATAGAGAATACTGCAAGGTCACTCTTTTCATCGTTGAATAGTCTGTTACTTCCGAAACAACCGAAATAACTGTTTCGATACGCTCTAGACAACCGAAAAAAAATTTAAAATAGAACTAAAATAAATTCGACCAATCACGTGGCTGCTTTACCGAACTGTAATGAATTGAACCAATAGAATCGCTTTGATTATTGAGATTACTCGTTGATGTCGTACGCTCGTTGACGTCTTTTAAGATATCAACGAGCGTACGAGCGATAGGCTGCACTTCGTTTCAACAGTATCGAGTTTGTTTAATTAGTTCAAGGCCTCCACACACCGGTCGCGTGCGCGGGCCCGCCGCGCCGCGGGCCCGCGAGCTCGCGTTCGATGTGTGTTTGAAGTTTATTTTCAATGTTTTACAACTTGCGCGGGCCCGCGCACGCGACCGGTGTGTGGAGACCTTCAGTTGACTCGTAGAAAATTAATTTTAATGAACTCGTATAAAAAGTATTGTTCACAATAGTGTTATAATCAAGCTTTTTAATCTCGTACCTTACTTAGGCCACTCAGCAAGCTTCGTGGCCTAAACACGGCACTCGAATAAAAAGCTCTCTATTATAACACGATTGTGAAAAATACTATTTCGCAATCGTGTTATAATAGAGAGCTTTTTAGTCGAGTACCGTGTTTAAGTAAGGTACGAGATTGAAAAGCTTGATTATGACACTATTGTGAACAATACTTTTTGTACGAGTTCATTAAAAAAATATAATTTAAGTCATTAATACGAGTATATAAGAAAACTAAAAATCGTAAGTACTATATCACACCACCGGCGTCCGTAATGTTGCAGTACTGTTCTGTTATTGGCATACTAGCCAATCACAAAGTAATAATTTAATTTTTTTAGGCCCTGGATACAGCAGCAAGTTTAAGCAGATTTTTGACAGATGACGCGACGCTGCTACGTTCCGAAACGCCATAGATTGGCAATTTTGTATCGTATCGGGTCTCCTTAAACAAGGACACATATTATTGAAATAAAAAGTTCTATTTTTAATTTTTTTTCGGTTGTCTAGAGCGTATCGAAACAGTTATTTCGGTTGTTTCGGAAGTAACAGACTATTCAACGATGAAAAGAGTGATGTTGCAGTATTCTCTTTGAAATCTTAATACCCAGATTTTAATCGACGAGTACAAAAATAATTGTTCACAAGCTTAATAATAATAATAATTTTGCCCGCAGGGCAGCTTGTGGCGAGCTGTTGGGGAGTAACGACCCCACGGACCCGAGTGCTCCCGAGAGTCGGTCAGGGCCTCCGTCTCCGGCGTGTCTTCGTCGGTCGGAGTGGAACCCCAAGGGGGCCCGCAGGACTCTCAGCTCTGGCTTGCCTTCATTGGCCGTCCAGAGAGGAGTCGTCAGAGCTATATGCTCCAGGGGTGGAAGTGTTAAAGGGCATAACGCCGCGAGTAACTTCGGAGAAAGCGCAGCACCACCTCTCGACACCCCTGAGCCGCTCACCCGGTGTTGCCCCTGGCCGTCTTTACGACGGCATTTTTAGGCGCCCATCTAATGAGCGGCTAGTCACCGCCTGCCTCGATAACCTTGTGGATAACATTGTTATGGCAGGTGTCCGGACCACTTTGTAATAACCCAATTTTATTGTCCACCCAAATGTCATCACCATAGACCCAATTCTCTTTTCCATTTTCCTACAATAGCTCCAACGCCTGCTGGGACCAGTTCACGGGTATCTACCGATGTACCCGTGAATGGGTTCTAGCAGGTGTACTACATGACATTAAATTTCGTCTCCAAAGGGCCTCTACGTGTTGGATCTATATCCCCACGCACGCCTTCCAAATGACCGGGGTTCGCCCCGTGAATTTAAATCGGAGATACATAATAATTTAATAATCAACCGTTGAATTTTTTGCTCCTGTTACAGGGCCCACCCTGTATATTTTAACTTTTTATCCCTCTTAGTAGAATTCGTTTTTCCCAGTCATCTTTCTTCAGATGGTTTCCGGGATAAAGAGTATTTAATAACCTCCTCCGGGAGTTCCGGGACTGAACAATCTCCGTAACCAATTCAATAAATTTATTCGGAGGTTTTTTAAGCGAGAAGGTTAATGGGCCTGTATACACAGTTTTACATTTCAAAACAGTTTTACGACATTCAGAAAAAAAAAATGTAAAAGACGTCACTCGTTTTCTACATCGCACAGAGCCACTAGTACCTAGTTGTTAGAAAAACAGTACCTATTTTACAGTATAAGTTTACATACCTGTCCTGTCCCCATCCAGTACCTACAGTCGTCGTGAAAGCCGCGGGGGGATCGCGCCTACTTCGCGGGCGCTCGCTCCATTAATGCCCCATATCGACATATTTGCGGACAGTGTAGGTGGTTTTGGCAGGAAATGCTTCGCATTTCTTAATGTGTATCTTGACTAGGTTTGAAAACTATGACGTTCTTAAGAAATATTCCAAGAAACATAACTAAGTTAGAAGGATTGGTAGAGTTCAAAAAAAGCTTGTTTGCATTTCTAATTAAAAAAGCCTACTATTCACTAAGGGAATACTTGACAGATAAAGAATTGTAACTGTCTATGCATGCTCCATCTCTACTTAAAATATTTGTATGCCTTATGGCAAAACATAGAGATACACTATGCATAATTGTAAGACCTTTCAACCTATGTTTAAAAATAAATATTTTGTCTTGTCTGGTCTTGTCTTGTCTTTTTTAATTGCATTATTTAATTTTTTATATAATTTTTATTTATTTTTGACATTGATGATAATTGAAGGAATTTGAAATTGTATATGTAATTATTGGTTTTATTTACTGTTATGCTTGTGTATTTCTTAAATAAATAGTACAGATATGTTTACATTTCTGTACTTACCTTCTTCCATTTGCCGCCTTAATAACGTGCAACAGTGTAAACATAATATCTTAGACGTCGATTGTCGACAAGCCAACGTGTAGGAGTCCAATTAGTGACACGTATATATTCAGGCATAGTCTGATAGCGATGCGAGAGAATGACTCCCTGAAAGTACAGTTAGGAATCGTCGACTGCTAATTATATGCCCACTAATTGTTGGAGACTGAGGAATGTTTCAAGGTTACCCAGACTCAACACAGACACTAATTACATCAGACACAACGTTTATCACAAAAGTCTTTCGACAAAGGTAAACATTTTGACAAGACGAAACGTTCAACTGTATTCACACATTTTCTTTCATTTCACATTCTAATTCCGACCTCTCCATGTCGTGATAAAGTTTAATATCAAACGACGTATCTGCGGTCAGTGTGCTGTAAACATGAGCTACTTGGCTTGAGAAGTGAAAGGTCGTATAAAAGTCACAATCGTGATGCTTATACAAACTTTTGGCTGGTTGTAGTTCTGTTAATTAAATTTGCTTTTCACATTTGGTCTGCGCGGGGTGAACTATGCGGGGGATTACAGGTTCGCTTACCTGTATTGAATGTAACGTAACACAGTAAATGGCAACGTAATGAACCATAATCCAATGCAAATTTGGCTTGTTAAATATGCAAGTTTCGTGTACATATTCATTATGTTAGCAATTGTAAATCTATATAGGGATTTATCATAATTCGTGACATATTGACAAGTTTTGTTATTCTCTAGACTGTAGAATCTACATATAATTCTAATATCTAATCAATCCCAACCGGTAGTGCATCGATAATTTGACTATTAGTTTTAGCCCTTTTTTCTTCTTCGTATTAGGGTATAGGCAAAACTGAAAACACGACTTTTGACATTTCTGGTGGATATTCAACAAATACTTATAATTGGTATGTTTACTTACTTCGGTCTTATATCGGCACGGGCACATATCATTAATCATTATATGCGGACGACACTTACTACTACTACTATTCAATAAGTAATACCAAAAGCTCAACAAGACTTCATAAATTATTATCTTGTATATATATTGTGGTATCTTGAACGCGGCTTAAGCATTCACTTCTCTCTTTCCCCCACCTATCATCCCTCTCTTTCTATATCATCAATGTGACGCGTGTTTCGGCTTTGTGGAAATTAAACCAGGATTAATTAATTACTGCGTTTTATTAAGATACCACAATTGGCGACGAGTACTAGAACCTAAAGTGCAAAGTGCGATATAAATTGAGCAGAGACATATTAAATTAACAGTACAAATCAGCGAAAATAAAAAGCGGACAGTGAAGTGAAGTTAGCTATAAAACATCGATTACGAGTACAGCCATATTGGAAGTACCAGTACCAACATCGACAACTGCAGACTACTTCATACTTGTTTACGAGAATGTTGACATCTCTTTGGAGGTTATGTCAGATTCCGAAAAAATAGATCCATCGAGTTCCGAGGAAAACAACACAGAGAAAATTTTAGAGCAATCAAAGGATAAAATAACATTATTAAAGTCGGGAAAAAGAACTTACATTTACAAGTGTTCAAAGCAAGAATTACACCAACTATTAAAGGATGAAAACATCACATTTTCAACAGAGACAACCTTGGATGGTTTAAGAAAACTCGCGAGTGATTTTTATAAAACCAAAACAGCAACGGAGACATCTCAACAAATACACTTACAACAAAAAACATCAAAAATGTGGTGTGGAGAAATGAAGCAATTTGATGGGGAGAACTGGGACGTATTTGAACAACAACTCGAATGTTTCATGGCAATTAATGACATTGATGACACCAAAAAGGTACCCCTGTTATTAACAAAGTTATCTCCAAAAGTGTTTGAAACATTAACCTACCTGTGTTCACCACTAAAGCCAGCAAAGTCAACCTATGATGAGTTGTGTAAAAAACTCAAGGAAAAATATGTAAAAGTTCTATCTACGGCAGTGGAAAAGGCAGAGTTTCGTAAAAGAAACCAATTACCAAATGAAAAAATAGAAGAATACTTATTGGAATTGCGAAAATTGGCTGGAAAGTGTCAATTCAAAGATCCGGAGGATCAAATAAAAGAAAAGTTTATGGAAGGGGTGCCATCAAAAGCAATTAAGTACGAACTAATGAAAAGCGAAGTGGAATTGTCTTTGGAAAAATGTTTACAAGTGAGCAGAACAGTAGAAGCGGCTCTACTACACACAAATGGCTCAAATGAAAGGACTGAAAATATATTTTACAATCGACAAAAACAAAAAAGCACAGGCATGTGGCCTAAGCATAAGCAAACCAACTCTAGAAATAAGCAGCAAACAGTGGTGTGTTTTTGCTGCGGAAACAATAATCACATGAAGGCAGAGTGCCGTTTAATAAGAAAATATTGCAGTGAATGCGGCCAACAAGGGCATATCTATAAAATGTGTAACAAGCGTCAGATCAAGGTGCTGGAAGAAAAAGCTAGTGAAGAAGAAACAGAAGAGGCAGAAAGTGCAATTAAAAAGTTATTTGAAGAAGATTACTGTGAGAGGACATACCGGGTCGGTGTAAGTAAAATACCACCTCATTATATTAAAGTACAGGTTTGTGGACAGGAGCTAGAATTTGAATTGGATACGGGCTCCGATGTAAATAAATGATATAAATGCATATTTCCACAAGTTTGAACTACAAGAGTGTAATGTATTATTTAAACATTTTGACCAAAGTATAACCAAACCAATAGGTATTTAAAAAAATATGACAGTGTCATTCAACAACATTACAAAAAAATTAAATGTCTTTGTTGTAAAAAATAACGCCCCTAGAGTTATTGGACGAGACTGGTTAAATGAGTTAAATCTATGGCCTCCAACAATAAACAATAGCCTTAATATTGGAACTAATGTTATGCAAAATGTTTCAGACACAGAACAACTTGTAAAGAGCCAGTTCGCAGAGGTATTCAGCCCAGGTTGGGGGAACTTCAAGGGTGAAGCTATATCATTGAAACTGAAACCAGATGCCAGACCCAGATGTTTACCAGTAAGGCGAGTACCTTTCGCATTAAAAGAAAAGGTAAATAATGAAATTTCCAGATTGTTAAGTAATGGTAGAATAACACCAGTATTGCAAAGTGAGTGGGGAACCCCGTGGTACCCATACTGAAACCAGACAATTCGGTTAGACTGTGCGGTGACTATAAGTTAACAGTTAACCCAAGTCTCGAGATCGACCACTTCCCGTTACCACATGTGGAGGACATTTTAAATACCCTAAAACATGGTGAATATTACTGCGCACTGGACTTAAAAGAAGCCTACCTGCAGGCCCCCCTTAGTCCTGAAAGCCAAAATTGTACAACCATTGTCACAGAAGCAGGTACATTCAAGTACAATTACTTACCATATGGTGTCAGTTCGGGACCAGGGGCCTTTCAGCGTTTAATGACCAAAAAACTGGAAAATATTCCGAACACAATTGTATTCATAGACAATGTTTATATTAAGGGTAAGAGCTTACCAGATACTTATGAAACCTTATGTAAAGTCTTACAAAGATTAAAGGACAGTGAATTTAAATTGAAACTGGAAAAATGTAAATTCTTCAAAACTAGTCTAGAGGTTTTTGGATTTAGTGTAAACAAAAATGGGATTAGTGTTATACCTGCCAACATTGAACCTTTGTTAAACGCAAAACCACCAACAAATTTACCATTACTAAAATCATTTTTGGGTAAAATTAACTACTATGGACGTTTCTTGAAGGACATGGCTACCACACTGACACCACTGTACGATTGCACTAAATTCAACAAATTTAATTGGACACCTGAGTGTGACAAAGCTTTTGTAACAATCAAAAAGAAATTGGCATCTGTGGGCAACTTAAGACACTACAATCCAGAATTGCCACTAATACTAACTTGTGATGCATCGGACACAGGCCTCGGTGCAGCACTGACAAACAGGGATGAACATGGTGTGATCAGACCAATTGCCTTCGCCAGTAAAAAACTAAGTGAAGTTGAACAAAGATATACAACAATTGATAAAGAGGCCATGGCAGTGGTTTTTGGAATCACAAAATTTTATAACTACATCTATGGACGTTTATTCGAACTGGAAACAGATAACGCAGCATTAGTGCGAATTTTTGGTCCAACAAAAAGCATTCCAAAAATGGCTGCCAAAAGGTTGCAACACTACGCCATTTTTCTCTCTGCATTTACTTATAAGATTAGACATATCAAGTCATCTGACAACCCAGCCGATTTTCTGTCAAGAATGGTGGAAAAAGAGAGTGAAGAAATTAAAAATCATTCTCTATGTACTAATGGAAACATTAGTGCCGTTTGTTATACGAACAATTCGGAAATGGAAACATTAAATTGGAAGACGATTCAAGTAGAGTCCCAAAAAGATATATTTTTTTCTAAAACAATTAGATACTTGACAGACGGCTGGCCACAAAAAAAAGAAATAGGTAAAGAAATACTGCCGTTTTATAATAGGAAAGACGAATTAACTTTGGACAGAGGCTGCATATTTTGGGGCTATCGAGTATTAGTGCCACAGGCCGTAAGATCAGCAGTGGTGGCCGAACTACATAAAAGTCATTTTGGAATAGTACGGATGAAAGAAATCGCGGGGTTTACTTTTGGTGGCCTAACTTAGATTTAGAGATAGATAATATAACTAAAGAATGCATAGTATGCTTGCAAAACAGCAAAACACCCACACAGACGCAGAAACCTTGGCCTGTACCACCATCACCTTGGTATAGGATACACGCTGACTTTTTAGGTCCATTCTACAATAAAATGTATTTAGTAATAGTCGATAGTTACTCAAAATGGCCAGAGGTATATGAAATGCCAAATATCACAAGTACTCGCACTATAGACATTTTTAAAAGTTTAGTTTCACGATTTGGATATCCCGTGCATTTAGTCACGGATAATGGTCGTTCATTTACAAGTGAAGAATTTCAGGAATTTTGTAAATTAAATCACATAAAGCACACAATGACACCACCATATCACCCAGCGACCAACGGTGCAGCAGAACGGTTTGTGGAAACATTTAAGTCCGCGATAACAAAAATAAAAGAAAGTGGCTATAGCTTAATCTCAGCCGTTAATTTGTTTTTGTTAGACTATAGAAGCACACCTCAACGTACCACTGGTGTGTCACCAGCCCGGTTAATGTTAGGCAGGGAGATAAGGAACAGGTTCAGTTTATTGCGGCCACCGCCAATAGGTGATGTAGTGCGGGAGAAGGTCGAGAAAAGAAATCAAGGTAATAGAGAAACGACATTTGAATTGGGACAAAAAGTCATGGTCAAAGATTACAGGAAGGGTAGCAGGCCATGGGTTCAGGGTTTAATCATAGGCGACTCTATACTTGGGGTAAGCTATATTATAGAGGTTGAAGGGCTGAAATGGAAGCGACATGTTAATCAAATGTTACCTTGTTCACAGTCTTTAGAATTAACATAAGATAAATGTGTGTTTGTATTTCCATTTGTAAATTAAGAAAAGCATTGACTTTTTAACTGCCTTAAGTAGCTTAAAACGAAACAACGGCGGTTAAAAGGTTAAAATATTAAAATGTTAAAAGGTTAAATAGGTGGAGGAGAGTGTGGTATCTTGAACGCGGCTTAAGCATTCACTTCTCTCTTTCCCCCACCTATCATCCCTCTCTTTCTATATCCTCAATGTGACGCGTGTTTCGGCTTTGTGGAAATTAAACCAGGATTAATTAATTACTGCGTTTTATTAAGATACCACAAAACACATTTAATAAGATATATAACTTTCTTACAATAAATATATATATATATTATCAATTAAAAACAAGATCCCAATTTAGGCAAAAATATGTTTCCATATGAAGGTGGACAGTAATACTATAACAGATTGCCGTCTGTCTTAAAAGGTGTAGGCTCAAACCTAAATTAGCGCTAAGTACATATTTATGAACACTACCCTCTTTAAAAATACCTTAAGTAAGTGAGCACACACTGAGCACGTAAGTACTAAATATTGTTACTATTTCTCTCTGAAATTTTACTTTATATTTATATGTAAGTCACTCGAATTGTCTTTTATGAGAAACAAATGTGTACAGCCAAATGGTTGAGGCGGTCCGCTTTTAATCAAAACGCCTTGGAATGTCTCCGTACTTGTGTACGTACCTATAGACAAACACATATTTATATATTCAACAAACTTCATGCTGTTTTTCTTTCTTCTAAAAGCTAGTGTTGTATAATGGGTGAACACCATATATAATATGTGTTGTGAAGCTCATTGGTATAAGAGCCTAGATTTGAAGCCGGTAAAAGCAATTCTGTATGTTTAAGTAAGTAAATATATGCATATCTAGGAACTCGCCCGGTATTACCCTTACCTACTATACTATACAGTCTAGTTTCGTTTGGAACTAATGAATTTGTGTAAGACTGTCTCATAAAATGTATGACGAAAGTGCTTCTATTCCGGGTCAGATCTGCCACCCCGCAATGTTGACCCAATATAGGACTCATCGTACCCCCCTCCACCGATCACGGGCAAATATTTTAGTTCTGAAAGAAATAAAAAGCCAGGCGAGCCGCGGCCCCGTTATACAATAGTTAGTGCGTCACACTGTACAAATGTACAAAAGGTAATATGGCTCGACATTTCACTTTGTCATATTATATCAATGTGTTGCGCGCACTCGTTCTGATACGATGGTGTCGAAGTTTAACCTTCAAGGGGTCAGTTTCAGATATACATTTCGATGTCACTTTCATTTGAACATGTGTCGCGTACCCACTACGAGTACATACACAACAATATCAAATAGAATGAGAGATGTTGATCTCTGATTAACCCCAGGTACATCGCTTTAACTTTAAAGATAGTTAATCATTCAAAGACATCGTCTAACCGCCCGCATTGAACATAATTGTATATTGCTTATCATTCATATCAGGTATACGATTTGATGATATCTACGGAATACGCGCCGGTCACCGTAAGCTCCATAGTACCTACTAATCAATTAAGAATCTAAAAGGATGATTAGGAAAGATAACTTCAACAAAAAACACTTTTGATTTCATTTGTTTGCAGAGATAAAAAGAATTGAACGTAGATATACATATAAGTATATGATAGTTAATAGGTACACTTAGGTACCAAGTAAACATTAAAGTATAGTACATAGCTAGTTTATTGATGTACGTGATAGAAACGAAAGGATAGCGAAGTATTCCTCCAAAGCGGAGCAGGATGTAATCCGACTAGAATTGTATACATCTGGGTAGGTACTCACCTCATGCAATATTAAGAAGCGAGACGCGAAGAGAGCGGATCATCCGATACCTCATTTAAATACTTAAGGAAGAGTTCCTCAATATCTGACAACACTCTCAACACACATTTCCACGGTCAACATAACAAGGAGGGGAGACTAGACATTAAGTTATATAAAAAATAGATTAAAGTTTCTTATAAGTACTTCGATGAAGCGTCTTAAATAGATTTGCAAAATATACAACACTTTAAAACATCAACAATTTAGTTACAACAGTTCACTACACATAAAACATTAATTAGAATCTAGTTCAGTTTGCAAACACGTCAAGAATAAGTTAATTGAGTAGTGACACCGGGTTTCGTGTTGTGCAAAGTTTGTGCAATTGACGTTGTGATGTTGGGCGGCTGGGCGGCGTGCGAGCGCGGCGGCGGCGCGCGAACACTGGCGCAGGGCGGGCGGCTCGCGCCTCGCGGGCGCTATGACGCGGGCTTAGCCACGGATTTGTAGTTAGAATTGTATTTTGCGTCACCATGTTAACTCTTTCTACGAATAACACTTACCGTTTATCTGCGGTTGCTGTAACAGCTCAATGTTACGATTTGTTTGGAAAGAATGGCGTTTATTTGTTATACTCGGTTTGGTAAAAAGAATAAGGGGTTGATTTGAGACATATCAATCAAGCGACAACGATCACTCTGGTGTCTGATTCACTGAAAATCAACCTCACGAAGTAAAGTAAGGTTTACTTTGCTACAATGCCACAAAGCTACATATACAATCAACTGGACCAACACACTAAAGACCTACACCAAAGATACTGGGAGGAGATAGACACATGCAAACAGACCAAAGAGATTCTGTCGAAACGCGACTACAAACTCACAACCGCACTACTAAGGACACATAGAAACCAACTGCGCAATATAGTGGGTATAATAACAGGACACAACACCTTGAACAGACACCTCTATAACTTAGGTATCACAGTCAGCCCCATGTGCAGAGCGTGCATGGAGGCAGAAGAAACGACTAAACATATACTACTGGACTGCAAGCAGGTAGAAGTATACAGAATAAAGCACCTAAATAGGTTCTCCAAACACATTACGGGACGCAGTCACCAACTTTCTAGACGAGCTGGGGTGGTTAGAGTAGCGCCACACCGCCGTTTCACGCAAAATGGATGTCGACGTGTGGAAAACGCCCAGTATAACTAACTAACTTTGCTACAATGAAGCTGGGTGATGACCGTGCACGGGTTTAGGTACCTAAGCAATATGTGCTAATATTGCTTAGGTACCTAACCCCGTGTTTTTTAATATTAGTATTAATCATCATCACTAGTTAAGAGCTAGGCTCTTGTCGGTGGAGTAACCGCCACTGATTCTTGTCCTCTGCCAGCCTCTTCACGTCTTTGTACGACTCGATAGCCACTTTCTCCTTTATTTGGCTGGTGTAAGTATGTTCGGGCCTTCCTCTGCCTCTCTTTCCTTCGACCTTGCCCTCCATCCCTCTCTGCCACTATCGTCAAAACCTCTTCGTTCGTCTTCGTTTCTGTCCAGCTTATTCTTTCCATCCTCCGCCAACACCACATTTCTAAGGCTTTTAGCCTTTCTCTATCCTTTTGCGTCAGCGTTCACGTCTCACTCCCGTACAATGCAATACTCCAGATCCAGGTATATATTTTGATTAGAGGTTTCTTGGTTTTCTTAGATATACTGTGTATCTTATGTGTATGTTATGTGGTAGGCCTCCCACAATGACCTGGTAAAGGTCGCGGGAGTCCGCTGGATGCGGGTGGCGCAGGACCGGTCACTTTGGAACTCTTTGGGGGAGGCCTATGTTCAGCAGTGGACGTCTTTCGGCTGATATGATGATGATGATGACTGTGTATCTTAAGTAGGTTTTTTTGTTGTTGAGGGCTTCTTTAGCAATTGCAATTCGTTGTAGGTATAATGTCCGCGTCGCATCTGGAGTCGCTTAGTAATAACACTTCCCAAATATTTAAATAGCTTGACCTGTTCTATGGCTTATCCTGTACTGTGATAGGCCGGTATACTGCTGTATGTTTAGAGATGACTAGAGTTTTGGTTTAAAGTTTGATTTTAAGTCCGAATTAAATTAAATTAGTAGTAGTATGAGATGTTAAATAAACCTCCTCAATTTTGTTACACCTTTATTAAAATGTGCAAAGCTACTGCGCTTCCTCGCGCGTAAAGTAAGGTAATGGATCAGAATGATTACTCGAAACAATTGTTTTTTTTAATGAATTATAAATACAAAATATATGCCTGTTATTGACGATCAGGAATCAATTGCGTAGTTTTCATGTTAAGCGCTGTGATAAGTTTATACATAATGAACACGCGTAAACTTCGGTTAAGCGCAATCCGAAAACGCCGTTATCTTTGCACTTTTATATTATGTAATAACTGTAATAATAGTCATTTCGACGTTTCGATTACATAAATAGTTTTATTTAATTGTTTCACTTCACCTCAGTTTGCACACCAATTAGTTAGTTTCACTCAACTGCCCACGATGTGTTCTAGAACTTCGTTATTAGTTTTCGTCGTAGTCGGCGGTAACTGCATTTCCATCCGCCGCACAGTCAGCGATCTAATCTACTAATCATGTGAAGTGATGGCCGAAACAGTAAACAAACTTTGGTAAACCTTTAAGACAGCAAGACGGCAAGCGAGACAGCTTGGCGGTAGAGATAATATTTCGTGAACTTTTTTTTATGAAGTTTTGTTAGGTACTAAATATGCGAAGTTTTTTATTCTTGCGGTCTAAGGAATTCTACCTAGGTATGTAACTATTAGTATTCGACTTATTTCAAGCCGTTGAGCATCGTCCGGTTCGTCCTGTCACGCGCGAGCATTCCAGGGGGGTAAACACGTAACGTTCCGATCGCGCGTCGGTACAATTTAACTGTCAATTTTCCATATAAAAAGTGACATTTAGACCTAACTGACGCACGTACAATGCGTTACGTGATCGACCTACTGGTCTACGGTGTTGAGTTCAGTTCAGACTTCCCTTGCCCACCTTGGTGCCTATACATAGTGAGTTATCCAAATTAAATTGAGCCAGGTTTTGCTTATTGAGATGGACAGCCTCTGGGTGATCTCACAAGTGTACCGTTAAACCAATTTTATTAATTTTGACTTAATATAAAATATGTAGTACAAACGTTTGTCACTTTTTGCTGTTCGGAACTACCTTACAGCCCTGGGCCCCACCAAAGACCAGCGCTGTGGCATTATTTAATGTCAGAGCATATGCTGAGTGGTGCCTACTTGCGGCCACTATAGCAGCACCACCATTCTTCTTGTTATACACATGAATTTTGTTCAAGTTGTTAATTATTAAGTTTATTTTTATAATAAAATTAAAGCAAATGATAAGTCAATTAAAAACAGCACAAATAAATCTAAAGCTATGTGGGGGGCTCATAAAACAGCACACATCGTCCACAAATGCAGTTACTAATTCAATCGAGAAACTGAATGTTGACGGCGACATTATTACGGAACCAGTACTTTTAGCAAAAGCATTTAACAACTTTTTCACAAACCAACACACAAATAACACGTCTAGTCACACTGAATATAAATTAACTGCAGATAAAGTGTGTAACAGTATGTTCCTAGTACCGGTAGACGCACAAAAAATAAACAAAATAGAACATTGAAAAATAGAAAGAGTTCAGGATATGACGGCATCCCGATGCATCTAATCAAAACTAGCATTGACTATATCACTGAACCCCTAATGCATATTATTAATCTTATGTTAAGTACGGGAATATTTACAAATGCTCTAAAAAACGCTCATAAAGCCGCTTCATAAAAAAGGTCCCTAGGTAGATTTACATAATTATAGGCCTATAGCACTTTTGCCTAGTTTTTCAAAAATATTAGAAAAAGTAATGTATGTCCGATTAAACAAGCTTTTAAGATTAAAAAAAATCCTGCGCCCAACCAATTCAGCTTCCAAAAACAGAAATCAACTTCTTTGGCTATTTTCAAAATGTTTAAAGACATATGGGATAAAGTCAACGATAAACAGCTTTGTGTATCTCTGCTGCTAGACATGTCGAAAGCCTTTGACTGTGTTAAGCACGACATACTTTTGAAACAACTAGACAATATTGGAATTAGAGGACATGTTCATAAATTGTTTGAATCTTACCTGAACAACAGACATCAAGCTACGGTGATCGTAAACTACAATAAAGAACTTAAAACAGTAGACAATACTTTGTCACCTTTTGAAGTAACCAATATAGGGGTACCTCAGGGCAGCGTCCTAGGACCCCTTTTATTTTTAGTTTATATTGATGAACTTCCTAAGATTGTTGGTACGTTGTGAGTTATGTTTGCGGACGATGCCACTATACGTTTTTCAGGAGATAAATCCAATATATCTTTAATGGAGCAAAACTAAAACACAACACTTAAAAAAGTAGTAAATTGGCTTGAAACAATAAATCTTAGAGTAAATTTAGATAAAACAAAATTCATCCAGTTCAGGAACTATAAAAGTACTATTAAGTTAAATATAACGGAAGCAGGAACAACAATTCAAGAAGTAAATAATATAAGGTTTCTAGGTGTTACTATTGACACTTTCTTGAATTGACAGGAACATATTGCTCAAATCAATAGAAAGCTATCAAGTCAGTGTTATGCCCTAGCTATTTTATCGGGCACCTGCTCGGAAAGCGTTGTCAGAAACTCGTACTTTGGTGTGTACTAACGTGTTTTCTCTATTAAATTACGGGATCATTTTTTGGGGGAACTCCGTTGATGTGCAGAGTACATTTATTCTGCAAAAAAGGTGCTTGCGAATAGTATACCGTATGAGTGCTGAACATTCACTTCGGAATGTATTTAAAAGAAAAACGATTACTATCTATTACAGGAATATACATTCTCGAATTATGCGTCTTTGTTAAGAATAATATGGACTACTTTGTAAGTAAGTCTTCACAAAAAGAGAATGTGCGTGAGAAATATAAGTACAACTTGTCGCTACCTAAGGCCAGTAATTTCCTATACTTTAAAAGCGCGTTCATTACTGCGATACGTGCATTTAATATTTTACCTAATAGTATTAAGATGTTAGATAGTAATAAATTCAAATCTACGTTGAAAAAAATTCTCATGGACAATGTATTTTACAGTTTAAATTAATTTTTCTACTCCTGTACCGTTATCTGTCATTTATATAGGCTGTAGCTCAAATACAATGACACCACTAATAAGACGTCGAAAAACTCTATGCTCTATGGCCCAAAAACGAACTGTTTAGCGTACTTTTTTGGTTCATACATTTTTCATAAAAGCACTGTTTAACTTTTTTTTAAATCGGCCGCTATATTGCAGTGGTGCCAACTTCATGAACAAATATTTCGAAATAAAAGTATTTATTTACGATTTAACATTTGTATATTATAAATTGTTTACTACAATAATAATAAATCATCATCTATTGTGTGTTAAATTACATGTTTTATAAATTCTTGGTATTATTTATAAAAATAAACAGTTCGAATTCGGTCCGGGTCCGGATTTGGTTTGGTTCGGATGGCAAGTGCAAACAAATTAAAAACAAAACAAATCATAAGCAACAGCTGTCACATTTCCGATTTCCCACCAAAATACAGTTCAAAATGAAAAGACGAAAAATGATAAACTATTAGTCCTAAACTATTAAGATTTTATTCGTGTTTGTGAAGACAAAAGTGAACGTTCCTTTTAAAATGGTCGAAGAAATTAATAACTGCACTCTTGAAGAAATTGCGTGAGTAGCAAAAGTGCGAATAGAAAACTTGCTGCCTGAAAAGTTTAACTATTCTGTAGTCTGCTATTTATTAAAATTTTGTCGTAGAAAAAGTATTGTATGCAACGGTGTATAACTAGTCTAAAAACGCTCGTGGCGTCTTTAATTGCAACCCACGCCACTCGCCTTTTAAGACCCTTCTTATACAACAGTTGCATAAAATACTATTTTTGAGTACCAGCAGCGCATAAATGAGAATAGGTATATATCCAGTCAGTGCACATTATTTTTAAACTTTAATTTTAAGGGTTAATATTGTACGCTCGGAATGAGCAACTGTTGTTACTTTTTTATGTATTTTGAAACCTGTATGTACACAGTTTACAATCAATAAATACTTTACTATACTTTACTTTACTTTAATATAAATAGGTAATGTGTTTTATCATAAATTGTGATGTGGTGTTATTTTGGCTGGCAATACATTAATTGCTTTCTTTCTTTCTTTCTTAATATCATAATTCTGATACAGATCTTAAATCGAATGTAATGGATTATATTTTTCAATTTTGGATTTTTTGTTTTCATTTAGTGACATTTAGTATGTTAACCGTTTAGGTAGGTACTTATTGGTTAAAATCGGCAATTTTTAAATAATTATTGTGTACGATTATTAATATTATATTGTAAAATACCATTTGACATGTAAAAGTGCCCTTGTGGCCTATTTGCAGAATAAATAATTGATTTTGATTATAATCATAATCATAATCATAATCATATTTATTCATAATATTTCATATTACATGTCAAAATTTTAATCATAATTGTAAAAATAATAAATAATCATAAAAGTCAAAAAATAAAATTAAAGCATAGGTACAACGAATTGTATGTACATAATTGTACACATTACATAAATAAAGTGCGACCTATTGCGTACTAAAGTCGCTAAATCTATAGAAAGTGTGCTCGATAAGCCATAATTTGAGTCGTGATTTGAAGCTGGCCAGTGATGGTGCATCTGTGATATGTGCCGGTAATTGGTTGTACACCATTGGTCCCATGACATGTGTTAGTTTGCCAGACTTCGCCAGTCTATGTTTAACACCAACAAGTTTATTAGCGTTACGCAGGTTACGACCGTGTATCGAGTATTCGTCTAAATGACACCGCACGTATGTAGCCACCTGAAATATAACGATGGAAGGTAGCGTGAGTATCCCGAGGGACTGGAAGTAAGGTCTTGCAGAGACTCTTTGGCCTACCTGTGCAATCGCTCGTACGGCTCTCTTTTGCATGCGAAATACGCGCTCCCAGTCGGCGGCGCGGCCCCACAACTCTGTACCATATTGTAGAAGCGAGTGCACAGTGGCGAAATAGCATGAGCGTACTACATCTCTGGGCATTATCCTCGCCAAGCGTCGTAGGGCAAAGCAGACACTCCCCAGCTTTTTACTTAGTTTAGTGATGTGCGATTCCCACTTAAGCCCTCTGTCCAGCTCGAATCCCAGAAATGTAGTATTTTGCACTTGCTCTAATTTGGTGCCATCGACAAGAATCTCAAGGCTTCTCGGAACCTTACCTCCCAGATGGAAGTGAATGAAATGGGTCTTTTTTAAGTTAAGTACCAAGCCATTGTTCCGGAAGTATTGTGACACCTGATCTGCGACTTCATTCAAACGTTGCTCGAGCGTGTCGATGTCAGGTTCGCACACTACAGCAGCAACGTCGTCAGCGTACATATACACCTCTCCCGCCGGTGTCGCTTCTGGAAGGTCGTTGAGAAGCAGCGAGAAAAGTATATTCGACACTGACGATCCTTGTGCCACGCCCATTGCGGTTGACGTTGGAACTGACTTCACACTTCCTCTGGCGCCCACGACTACCTGTGATCTCCCATGCATCATATCCGATACGAGTGCGTGCGCTCCACCGTTGATGCCATAGTGACGAAGTTTGGTAGCAAGCACGTCATGGTCGGCGACATCGAATGCCTTCGACAGGTCGCAGCATAACACCGCGACGTGCTGGCCCCGCTCGCGCCCGTCCAACACCCGTCGCAACACCTCGCGCGCTATCGCGGTTGTCGAGCGTCCCGCCCGGTAAGCATACTGCCGCGCGGACAGGGCGTCGGTTGCCGTCAGAAATTCCGTTATTCGCGTACTCAATCCATTTTCCATTACCTTTGCTACCGCTGGTATGATGGAGACGGGTCTGTAGCAATCGATGTCATCTCTTTTTCCCTTGCCCTTATATAATGGAGAAATCTTACTAATTTTTAGAGCGGAGGGGTATACTCCTTCAGAGATGCATCGATTGTACAAATCCGCCAGCACCGGTGATAGTGGAGCTGCAGCGAGATATAAAAGTTCCATCGAGACGCCGTACAGATCCTTCGATGGTTTGTGTGGGATGATTTTAGTAATTATGTGATATACCTCACTCGCGGAAAATTGACGGAAGCGTAAGCTACGATCTGCCGGAGCACGAGCGGCGCTCAGCGCAGCACGCACTAGCACCAAGTTGGCATTCGGCGCGCCGCACGCCGCGGCTGCGCGAGCGAAACGATGGTTCATCGCATTTGCTGCATCGTGCGTCGATTTGAACCTCGTCCCGTCCTTATCGATGACGATATCTGTGAAGTCAGCTAATGAGGTAGACATTTGCCCTCGTTCCTTATTTACGATTTGCCACATCGACTTACTCGCATTTTTACTATTTTCCATAATATTTTGATAATGGTCATACTTACTCATTCTGATGAGCTCACTATATTTTTTATGAGCTATTTCAATTATGCGCTTTACATGTTCATTATTCGGAAATTGATTGCCTATTTTTATCATGTCAAATACTAATAATTTAGAATTCATAATGTCATCTGATAGCCAGGAATTATTATTGCGATTACTTATATATTTTAAAGGAAAACAAATGTCAAACTTATTACTAATTACGGTTACTATGGACATGGCCATCGTGGCTGCCGTATGGCCGCGACGGTTCCATATTTCCTCCCAGTCGATGCTACACATGGTGTCAACAAAGCTAGCTCGGTTGGCGTGAGTGTTTGCGCGCGCCAGCCGCGTCGGCGCGTTTGGCGCGCGGCGCGGGAATACCGCCTCGCAGCGCACCGCGAGATGGTCGCCTACGTTTGTGGTCACTGAGGATGCACGCGTCACACCGGCTTGGCAATTAGTATAAACGTGATCTAGACATGTCGCCGAGTGACTGGTTATCCTCGTAGGAAAATCTACTTCACATCTGAAGTTATACACGGACAACAAATCTATCAATTGTTTTTGAATAATCGTATCGTCTAAATAATCTATATTCATGTCACCGACAATAATGCAGTTTTTGTCTAAGTCATTGATCTTAGCAAGCACACTTTCTAGATGAACCATAAATTCATTAGCGTTTATCATATTTGTTCTATAAACACAAACTACAATTAGGTTAAAATCTATAAGTTCTATTGCGGATAGTTCGCAAAAAAGTTCTTTTGACAGTTGCTGTATCTCATTTACTTCTACAGTTTTTAAGTTGTTTTTAACAAAAATGCACGAACCACCGTGAATAGACTGTTTTCTACAGAACCGAGATATTAAACAATAATTTTCTAAATGAATACATGAAATTGTATTTTCTGTTAACCAATGTTCCGTTATTGCCAGTATATCGCAACTTAGCTCGGTTTTTAACAGTACTTCTAACTTTTCAGTTTTATTGTTGAGTGACAAATAACAAGCTTACGTGTAAGTGGTGCGTCATACGTCATGTTACGAGTTGTAGCGGGCGGCAGCGGCGCGCGCGGACCTTCCTCATTGCACGGCGGCGGCAGTGTGACTGTGAGCGGCTCCCCGCCACTTGCGGGGGCGAGCAAGAAACCAGTCCGAGAGCCTCACGCCTGGAGGCCACACAGTCGGCGTCGTTAGTCGCGTGTACATGCTCTCGGGCATGCCAATAACAAAGGCTGCGTGCCTATCCGTTTTTATGTTGCGTTTTTCGACAACATAGTCATTTGACTCTTCTACTTTGCAGAGAAATTTACGTATTTGGTCGGTTGTCGTTTCAGGTTTAAACAGCCATGCCTGAATGTATTTCAAACGCTCGACCGATTGAAGTTCGATGTCTGCGTTTCCAGTTCCGATAATTATGGCGGACTGTCTGGATTTTCGGTTATTACTTTTCTTTAGTCCCGCAACATCCCAGTTCTTCTCGTCATTTTCATTTGTGTGTACAGTTTCTAGGCTATTATGGCTGAAACCCTTAATCACCGGGCGAGAGGGCAACGGCTTGCGCTTGCTTGCATCGTGACGAAAATCATTAACGGTCAGCGTTATGCTCTGGGAAGTGTCCTTACGCTGTGACATCTGAGAGGACAGTCGCGGGCAATCAACCGGCGCAGCATGGTCCAATGGTGCAGGTGTTGCTTTCAACACTTGAGCTCCAGTAGTATTACGCAGGCCTGTGCCAGGGGGCTGTCGCTCCTGAATGACCGAGCTCCACGTTCGTTTGTCCCGAGCAGCTTCGCCGATCTCAGCTTGGTCAGGACTGGAAGGCACTGTGTATCCTACGCAAACCTCAGAAGGCGGTGCGGGAACCAACGATATCGCAGGCACAGGCGGGATAACAGTTAACGGTCTGCTGCTGTTAGCACCGAGTGGATTGACAGAGTTTACTGAGAGCTTGGTTTTGGTCTTACTATTCCCGACTCTAGTAGCGTCGGATGGGGGTGGGCCCTTCAGCACGCTTTTTTTAACTGTCTTTATCTGCTCCTGGGCTCCTGGGAAGATTGCGTCTTCAAGCTGGGAAGAAGTTTGCAGATGACCTAACATCTCGTGATGTCGATCGTATTCTTCCAGTTTTCGCTCAAGCAGTGCTACTTTCTTCTTTAGGTCAGCAATTTCTTTCCTTAAAGGTTGCACGACACTGATTCCGTTCTGGTCAGTAATGAACCTGTTTACGATGGTAGTAATGGAGTCATCTATTTTGCTCTGAAACTCCTCAGTTATTAATTTGCGGACATATTCAATTGACAGACCAACTTGCCTATCAGTATCGCACGTCGGCTCATTAAGTTGTTTCTGCCGAGCTGCTGTTCGTAAAGTGATGTTACAAAATTGCGAATCAGAGTAGTTCATTACGTCAGTCTTCTTCGTATTAACATCTGTGGCTGAGACATCAAGACCGTGAGTGCCGTTATTGCGCCCTGAGGAGCGCACGGGGGTATTGGTGTTATCGCTTTTAGGTATTTTACCACGGCACACGACGCATGTCCAGGCTCCAATGATTTTTGATTTAATTTCGGCATCACTAAAAAGTCGTTGATTTGTAAAACACCTCCTCTGCTTTCCTATCTCTCTCTATTCTCAGAGTCGTTTTAGGTCATTATTAGAAAGAAACTGTCGAAGCAAAAACTTTGTCCAATTTATCTATCGAAGACTTGTGCAAAGACATGATGTTATTATATTTGCACAAGACTTCTATATTTTTATAACGAAACTGGCTTTTGTCGTAAATACAGCTATAAATACGTTTGATGACCCAAATTTGGCAGAAAACACCGACTGACTGACGATATTAATCAAGTTTTAGTGCCTCTTCTGAACATAACTTTCCAGCTGTACTTTTGAGACGAAACGGCCTAAGTACTTACTACTTTAAGTTTATTTGAAAAAAAAAACAGCCAAGTGCGAGTCAGACTCGCGCACGAAGGGTTCCGTACCATTATCAATAAAAATATTTATTTTATTTTGTTTTTAGTATTTGTTGTTATAGCGGCAACAGAAATACATACTATGTGAAAATTACAAATCTCTAGCTATCACGGTTCTTGAGATACAGCCTGGTGACAAACATACGGACGAAGGACGGACAGCGAAGTCTTAGTAATGGTCCCGTTTTACTCTTTGAGTACGGAACCCTAAAAACGATTTGTAACTTTTGTCATACAAGGTGTGAACGATGCCCCGTCCTCAGATACCGGCGCGCGACCCTGCGCGCTGGACACTTCGCCTGACGCACTGCATCTTCGCTGCGCTGGGACGAGTGAATCCTCAGTCACCTAACAATGGGCGTTCGAGAAAACGCGGCGGGTGAACCGCCCGGGCGTACTTCTCAAACGGCCAGGACACGCCTCTGGGCGTAACTGGGTCATTGTCAGATTTAGGTTTGCGTCTTTTCGGTGGACATTGCCAAAGTTAAGGGCTATAAAGCCTAATTTTTGGTTGAACTCTGAATCCGCATAAACGGCGTTGCCCCTTCTATAATTCTATGTGATAAAAACATATTATATGTGAGCGTAAAGCCCTTAACTATTGACCACCGGAAAGATGATTTTGTTTTTGTGACTGACAATGACCCAACAACACTGTTTGGGAGTGTTAATCCCGCAGCCTAACTGCACTTAGTGGATGGGGTGACGGAATGAAATACTTTTAAAAACTGAATAAATTGATATAATATAACTATAGACACAAACTTTCATTTACAACTTTCCCTAACACTCCCTATGACAATTTCCCTACTGAGTCTACTATTATTCCTAGGAGCTTCCCACTGTTGGAGCTTGGCGAACACAAATCAGACTGAGCCCAGGAGCTGCTTTTATACTTGTTTGAAGGATCACTTTGCGGGATCTCTGGCACGCAATATTTTATGAATCTAAACCAATTACATTATTTTTAAACATTATAAAAATCCAGGCCTCGCCCACTTTACTTAAGATAATTTACTTTAAAAACAAAGTTTTAACCAACGAAAAATCAATCATCCCCTATTTTCCTACGAAAGTCTTATTGGATTGGTTATATCGTTATATCTTCAGGAACGAACTAAGACCTTAACTTTACACAATACTATATTTTTCTGCCTCCTGAAGCATTGTCCTGAATTACAGGAATTATTTTCACCCAACATTTTGGTGAAAAGTTTCACATATGATAAGCTTTTCTAGCCATAATTAATAAATTTACACACTTATTCTCATAGTACTCATTTGTACCTAAAGCGAGTCACGTGCGCTTCAACTTGACATATCTGTCATAATTATACCTTTAACGGTTACAGAATTATCCCTGTCAAAGCTTAAAACAATAGGCACATTCTCCAATCCGGCCCTTCAATTATACAATTCTCATACTAAATTTAAACCAATCAGGGAATCCGACTCGAACTTGACCGATTTCACCTGAGGGGCTACGTTATGGTAATTCGGCCTCGATTCGATATACACGTTTTACAAAATCAACTTCTACTTTTACCTCTACAGTGAGGTCCTAAATACCCAGGCAGGTTCTGGGGTGATACTCATCACAATAGTTACATAGGTACTTCTAGTATATAAGGCGCAATTCGCGTTACGCCATGTTATAATTTGCCAATTTCTCATTGGAAATAATGATTTTAATTTAGTTCGTCCTCGTTGTCGCGTCCTGACGGACCAACGCCTGATATAGTCTCGGCTCGATGCGTTTATATTTTACTTATTTGAGTCGCTCCCTAGATAATGAACGTCTTTTCTCATAGCGATATTCTTGAAACAATTCTTGCAAGTGCTTTGGATCTTTATCCATACTTTAAGCTATTTACTATGCCTGCACGTAAGGTACTTATGTCTAGATAAATTGCGCACCACCAATGTTGGTCGCATTTGCTCAATCGAGCTTATCAAGGCGCTATCGCCGTGATTATTTAAAAGGACATAAAAACATTATCGTAATTAGTAGTCATTTATTTATGGCCTATCTAATTAAATTAGGTGGTCAATGACCTCTTTACACGTCTCTCTCTCTTTATAATCTGATAATAGTTTTTGTTATATGTAGGCAATTACTCGCATAACTAAAACAAAGTATATTGCTAATGTAGCTATCACTGCTTACGATCATTATGTAACTAATAACCCTCTAAAAACATTATATGTAAAGTGCTTGCCAAGACTCCCTAACTCATATAGCTTTCAGCGTTAAAAAGATATGATCACAGTAGCGCTAAGCCACGCTCTACAAATTCTACATCTTGGCTAAAAAGTATACGGCACATCCGGGTAAGTAATACGAGTATAACAACTTATAATATAACACTCACAAGGTATCAGTCCACTTTATATTAATGTATTTGATATATGTATGTATGTCAATACTTTATTGTACACAAGACACAGGACACACACAGATATGTATATCATTCAAAACGTATATTGAACGAAACGCACAATATTAAAATATCTAATTTTATCGTTTATAATGTACTATGGGTAGAATATCAATTTGCATAACGATCTGTGTATACTAATTATTAAACCTAATAACTATGCTAACTACCTACTCGATAAAATAAGTAATAATTTTTTATATTTATATTTCGCTTCCTGATACTAAACTAATCCCCTGGACTACTTATAAGACATATGTCTTTAGCAAAATAAGTTTCTGTCAAAATTTTCATTTTTGGTACAAGCTTTTACTGCCGACTGTACTTTTCTGCATACCATCATCAAGTACTCATTGAGACGATTCTAACGAGCCCAAACTGGATGGGGTTGGTCGTTTTATTGCGGAGTTCCTATGGCCACCTTCCAGCTCCTGCATCAGATCAGCTCCAAGTAATCATAATATTGCATTGTCATGCGATATACATATGCTTGCAAAATTTCAGCTCAATTGGATAAGGAAGTGACTGAAAAATGGATTGCAAATTTTGACGGACAACTTACATACTTACATATTTACATTCATACGAACAAAGTTAATATAATAAAGCTTGTAAAAATGTTCCCGCTTCGCCGACCGCTCCCGCGGCACGCTCGTTTTTCGCTCGCTCGGCTCGCGTGCTGTAGGGTCGTAGTTCTTCCTAACCTCGCTTCGCTCGTCGCCGTCGGACCTTTTTTTTTTTTTTTTTTTTTTATGCCCTCTCTGCCGTGTAATAGGGGCGTCATGGGATCGCGAACATTTCACCACGACGCCCCTCGGCAACAGCCGCAGCTGCCCTCACTACTGAGGCAAAAGCCCCCCCTCCCGTCGTAAGCGTGCAGGGCGACACTACACGCTTCCCGACCCGACCAAAGGACCTCTACGCCGGGAGAGGATGATAGACCTCGGAATCACCCTCTCAGGTCCCCTTGTAACTTTTTATAGAGGTTTTCTCCCTCGCAGCCACAACTCGGCCCCGGCCTGACGGTCGCAGCCCCCGCGCCTAACATGAATCCTCTGATAGCAGAGGATTTGTCAAGGTTCCGGGTCCGTTATTTATTATACAGGCAAACGGCAATGGCCTCTCCCTCAAGCCGCACCTGGGGAATCTTGCGATTCCCTGGGCGGAACCCCCCAACCCCCCGTGTCGGGTTATTGGTAACACCAGCAAGCGATAACTTAGGGTTCACTAAATTATCACTTGCCGTTGTCTCCAGGGCGCACCGGCCAAGACACTACCCATTCCTGCGAATCAACCGAATCAAGAGGAATCGGTAGAGTCCAGACACTCGAGGAGGTTACCCGACATAGCGCCCCGTCGCCGTCGGACCTACACCGACCTGCCTTAAGGGTAAGTAGGTAGGAAACAGACATTATACCTACACGCAGATAAAAGTATGTCATTTGAATAATATTTCAAATGCGAATTACAATTTTTATACATAATGTATGTTATATGAATTCATATTTGGCAAAGATGAATTAGCCTAGGCCTTTTGTTATTATTTATAGTGTATGTATGTTATAGTATTTAACCGTTAATCGTTATGAAAATATTATGTATGTTGTCGTGTACATTATTGATACACGACTAAATTGCATGGTTTTTGAGGTTAGGAACTTTCACGCATCAAACCTCGGTGGAAAACAATATTCACACGAAACGAGTACTTGTATTACTTACCTTAATCCCCGAACTGCAGGTTCCGTGGCTTCAGAGAGCCCGAAGTGCGATGGTAGCATCGGGCTTCGCAAATAAAACACATGCTAAAACATAGCGATTTTCTCACTAATTATAGATCAAAAACATTAAGTGTTATACATATTTCGAATCGCGCAGTCACGTAGTAAACGAGTATAATAGTAGTTTGTCGAATTTCGAAAATATAGATTTCAAAATGTCAAGTCGAACTTGACGCATGCAAATGACTATAGGGACGCGACCCGCAGATTACCGGTTTGAACTTTAACTCAAGTTTACTAATAAACTTCAAGCTTTAGAGGATTCTGGTTGCCGTAATAGTAATTAGGCTTCAAACCTACGCATTTTCGACACAGTTATAATAAAAAGTAAAATCATAATTTAGCCAAGTTTCGCACATCCGTGAGTAAAAGCTTTAGAAAATGCATTTTTGTGTCAATCCCTAGCGAGTTGACAAGGGTTCTGAGAGTCCCTGAGCAGTTGTCTTGGTGAACGCACGCGCCGTGTCTCCGAGGACGCGCGCGAGAGTTCGATGACGGATCTATTTCGCCTAGTTTAAAAAAAACCGTTGTGTGCAGGAGACGCCTCCGCGCAATTATATGAGGTCGCTAGGTTAAGCCCGACGGCTCGCGGGGTCGTGGACGTGTTTCGGTGTGTGCATTCGGGCAGTCCGGATAGCAGAGTGTCCGCGGGCAACGAAAAGGATACATTCGTGTTTCGCGCATCCCAGTGCAAGCGGAGATGGTGCACGGGAGGCAGCCGCGATGGTCGGCGAGCCCCGCCACTCCACTGAGCGAGCGTCGAGCGACGTCCGCCGCTCGCTGTTAGGGCAAGATCTCGTCCCGACGGTCAGAGGATGTTCCTGAGGGAGCGAGCCCGGTGGCCTTAGCTCAGGCACCACGCCATGCCAAGACCGTCGAGGGGACGCATCTTCTTGAGCGCGTCAGCTACCCGTTAATCTGCGGGACTCCAACTTCAGCATTTAATCGAGATCCAGGACTGCGTCGTACGTCCAGGATGTTCTAACGTGAGTCCGTTCTTTTATACTCATACTCATAATTTATTGGTAATAAAAAATTACATGTCAACATAATAGTAAAATATATACCTATAGTATTAAAATAAGCTTAGGTTAGTAGCATAGTTGGCTATTAATTATACTATTCTGAATTTAAAAACTCTTCAATACTATAGAACGACTGCTCAACAAGCCATGCCTTAAGTTTATTTTTGAAACTGACCGGACTAGGGGCGTCTATTATGCTTATTGGCAATCTATTATATACAGAAGGACCCATTACGTGTATGGTTTTAGCCATTTTGACCAGCATTCGAGGCACCGGTGCCAGTTTGTGACTATGACGCGTGACGCGATCGCTTACATCCCCCCGTCTAGGATATTTGTCCAGGTTCTCCCTGGTGTAGACGGCTATTTGTAGTATTAAGAGGTTTGGCAAGGTAAGAATGCCTAAGTCGATGAAATATTGTTTGGCCGACTCATGCCATGGCACTCGCGCCATCGCTCTCACAGCTCGTTTTTGCAGCCGGAAAACACGCTGCCAGTCAGCCGCGCGTCCCCACAGCTCGAGCCCGTACTGCATAAGAGACTGTATGCTGGCAAAGTAACAGTCGCGGACAGCATGCAGTGGGAGGGTAGTAGCTAGTCTACCATTGGCGAAAGAAGCTCTTCCCATTTTACCGCAGAGGGAGTCAATATGATTCTCCCATGTTAAAGTCTGATCTATGTGGAAGCCTAGGAAGGATGTACTTTTAACTTGTTCGATGCTGCCGCTATCGAGGCTCACATGCAGTGGACGGCGTTTGCGCCCGGATAGGTCGAACTGCATGAAGTGGGTTTTCGTTAGGTTAAGGATTAAGCCATTTTGTTTGAACCAGCTCGACAGTTGTTTGGTGACGCAGTTAAGTTCCGACTCCAGAAGATCAATATTCGGGGCAGTTACAGTAACCGCAACGTCGTCCGCGTACATAAATACCTCGCCTCCACTAATTGCACCTGGCAAGTCATTAAGTAGGAGGGAAAAAGCTAAGTTGGAGAGCGAAGATCCCTGTGGGACACCTATTTCCGTTGGTAGTCCGCAGGAGATCAGACTGCCTCTTTGTCCTACTACGTGCTGAATCCTCTCGTGCAAGAAATCTGACATGAGAGATTGAGAAGGTCCCCGAATGCCATAATACCTTGGCCAAGGGTTCGTTACACAAAGACTAACTCCGCCGCGCTGTCGTTTTGCGTATCCGCGCCTATCGTACGAGCCGGCTCCGGTCGAACTTAAGTAGTCATACCAATGCTTTGTGTGGGCGGATCAATTAAGCTCAGCAACGTCAATTCGTAGGATCGCGTATCCCTTAACTGTAACAGACATCGTTCGCTGAGGCTCGATTGATTGTCCTCAAGAGCTACTAGCCTAAGGTCATTGAAGTGTCACCGCAGTATAGCGAGGCTGCCATGTCCGCGAGGGTCGTTGACGCATTATAGCACATTTGTTATTTATCTATTGTTTTAATTGTCAGCGAAGTTTCCTACCATTCACGAGTCGGCACGGCTCTTGAAATAAAGGTTTAGCCTCTGCCGAGACAATATCCGGTCATATTAAGGTAAGGAGTGAGTATAAATAGTCTAACTTATAAAATAAAATTTTATATGTAAAAGGTAAGTAATTAACTTTTCACACCTCTCATTCAGAAAAGTAAGTTTTGGTCCCCGACGAGAGGGAGCAAAATGCTACTTTTCTGTTCAAGCTACTTTTTTAATTTATTCATTGGCTTGTAGCATTTACGCAATGTGCCAATAGAATCTTGATAAAATAATCGATTGTAATTTCATCATAATCGACAAACGTATATATATCATCATCATCATATCAGCCGAAAGACGTCCACTGCTGGACATAGGCCTCCCCCAAAGAGTGCCAAAATGACCGGTCCTGCGCCACCCGCATCCAGCGGACTCCCGCGACCTTTACCAGGTCATCTGTCCACCTTGTGTGGGGGGGGGCTACCCACGCCGCGCCTTCCGGTACGTGGTCGGCACTCGAGAACCTTTCCGCCCCAACGGCCATTGGTTCTACGTGCAATGTACGTACTAGTATATTGCACGTAGGATCCTTTTTTGTTTTGTTTGTTCTTTTTTTTATTTGTTTTTTTTGTTTGTATGTTTTTGTTTGTTTTTTTTTGTATTTTTTTTTTCTTATTTTGTTTTTGTTATTATTAGTTTTTTTGTATTTTTGTTCGTTTTTCTGTTTTTTGTTCGTTTTTTTGTTGTTTTTTGTTGTTTTTTGTTTATTTTTTGTTTTTACTTAATTTTTTTATTTTTTTGCCTTTTTTTTGGTTTTTTGTTATTTTGGTTTATTTTTTCGTTTTTAGTTTTTTAGTTTCGTTTGTTTTTTGTTTAGTTTTTTGGTTTTGTTTGTTTTTTGTTTCGTTTTTTAGTTTCGTTTGTTTTTTGTTTTTTTTTGTTTTCTGTTATTTTTTGTTGTTGTTTGTTTTTGTTTTGGTTTTTTTGCTGTTTTTTTCTTTTTTTTGTATTTTTGTTCGTTTTTTTGTTATTTTATTCGTTTTCCTTTTTTTGTAATTTTTTTGGTTTTTTGTTTTTTCTTTTTTGTTTAGTTTGTTTTTTTATGTTTTTGTTGTTTTTTTTTTTCTTTTATTGTTTTTTCTTTTTTTCTTTTCTTTTTTTTGTTTTTTTTTGTTGTTTTTTTTGCAAATGTTTTCCTCATAGTCGGTGTGAAAAGTTACATGTGTCACTCAGGAGAAAAATTATTTTCGTCTTGGGCGTTAACACTTGAATCCCTCACTACGCTCAGGATCCTACGTTAGAATCCCTCGCTACGCTCAGGATTCTATTGTAGGATCCCTCGCTACGTTCAGGATTCAATACACCGCCCTCGCCGTAAATATACTATTTTGCTCCCTTGTGACACAAATAACTATTTCCCAGTGACAGGGTCGCCTGTCACTAATCACCACATATCTTCTTTTTACATATAACAATGTAGTGAACGTTAGTAACATGACATTATTTATTATCATGAGTTGTTATTTATTATCATGTATACGTTTTGGGACCAACCAGTCTGTGTGACAATAAATATTTTCCTATTCTTATTCTAAACTACCTAATATCTCTGGATGTTGGAACATGACAAACAACAGAGTAGACTGGCACGTGCCGGCCGTGCCAGCTTTTACGACGGGCGACGCCATTTTTCAGGCGTCGGACTCGCGTAAAAACGCAATAAAAAATCGACCGTGAAGCGTCTTGAAACAAAGTTACTGTAAACCAGCTAACAGTGTTGTAATGGAAATAAGTAGCGAGCTGTTTGGAAAAAAGGGTTGCCTGTTAAGCTCGCAAGTTTTCGTTGCTTTATAAATAAATATTAGGGGACAATTTTACACAAATCGAACTATAGTAAGCTCAATAAGGCTTGTGTTATGGATGGGTACAAGACGACAATATATTTAATAGATAGATTTTTTAGATTCAGGTTCATTTATTAGAGGTACTCGATAAAAATTACAATATTAAAAATACAAAATTACAAAAATGATACCATGATATCGTCAATTATAACAATCCAGTATTCCGGCATCGAGATGCAATTGTATACGCCCAACGGCCTTCCTTTGTCCCTTTCATTTTCATACAAAAGTGCAACAAAGAGGACGCTATATTAACTCGTCTCCGTGGATGAGGTATAGGGCTAATGGCGTCCGGTAAACTGTGCGTACAAGGTTAAAAATTATTATGGTGACAGAACGCTAAAAAAACGTATCCCTTATCGTAGAAACAGTTTACCAGAAACTATCAGCCGGGAAAGAATAAAGAACGACTTTAAAAGAAAATTAAAACGACATTACTTAAGTATAATTAAGGCATAACTGTATGCATTCTATGTAACATGTATTTAACCTAAACCTATTTACAAATTAGTTAACTCTGTACTATGATGTCTATGTTCACACGGACAAACTGTTCCGACAGTTTTGTGAGACCCAGTTAATTATTGGATATACTCTGTTTATTAAATAAATAAATACCTAATAATATTAATTGGTACAACAAATAAACTAATACGTTTGCAGAACATTATGATTCGATTAGATGTATTTATTTCAAAATATAAATTCAAATAAATATAAATTCAATAAGTAATTCTAGGTCAGTTTATACGATTGTCTTTTGTTTTTATACCTTCGCGGTTTTTTTTGAAATGCCATCTGACGCGGTAACACTGATGTGCCGACGGAAAGTTTCCTATGTTGCAAAATGTTTCTGCAATTAAACATAGGAAAATTTCGGAAATTTTCTCATTTTTATAAATAAATAATAAATAAATAAATACTTGCGGACAATCTTACACATATCGACCAAACCAATCGTCCCAAACTAAGCAAAGCTTGTACTATGGGTACTAGACGACGATATACATACTTATATAGAGAAATAAATACTTAAATACATAGAAAACATCCATGACTCAGGAACAAATATTCGTGCTCATCACACAAATAAATGCCCTTACCGGGATTCGAACCCAGGACCTCTAGCTTCGTAGGCAGGGTCACTACCAACTAGGCTAAAGCGGTCGTCCAATTATTTATGGGAATTGAAATATAAAATTTTGTATGGGAATTGAAACTTTCCATTTCCAAAATGGAAATTTACGTACTGAGAAGCATAACACTGTAACTCTTATATAAGAGTTACATTTTTACGCTTCTCAGTACCTAAATTTCCTTACTTTCTTGTGAAAATTTCTAGAAATTTCCGTGAACTTTTCCAACTTTTTGGAATCTTTCCGCAATTTGCACATCACTACGCGGTACTGTTTTAAGTTTCTCAGTGGATCGAATCAATTTTGAATAGATAGTTGCGACTGATTGAGACGATGGTCCCAATGAACACGCTCGCACGGCGCGTTCACTTCTAGTCACGTCTAAGGGTGGATACGGATATCCACCGGAGCTATGCGAGGAAGTATAGCGAAGCGGTGAAATGGTGTGACCGCGTCCACCAGAGATTTGCGAGGGAAATGAGTGGATCGACGATGCGTAGCGAAGCTGTGAAATGTGTGCAGATGAACGGTCCGAAGATGTGTTGCAAGGCTGTGAAACGTGTGCGTTTTGTATTTATGTAAAAAACTATCTAAGCGAGCCTCGCAGCCTCGCTCAGCCGATACTCACCCTAATACTTCCGAGTATCTTCGTCGTAAGTCTATAAAATAATTTATACTAAAACCGTGATTTTTAAATCCCCATTTTTAAATACTGGCAATGTTGTTCAAATACGCTGTTGTCGGTGAAAGTATGCTGATAAGATAACAAGCGCTTCGTTAGCGTGCCTCAACACACGTGCCTTGACAAACGACTCAAGTGCTTATTAAAACCTGAACACATAATCCCTTTTTCTTCTAAGGGGCCAAATTTGCTCCCCGACGAAGACGTAATAAGGTATTGCTGATATTTACAAGTTTTTTTGATGAGGTGCTGTAGGCTGGGTTTTCAAAGGTCATATTCGAGTTAATATTCAAATACAAATAAAAAAAAATATTTGTTAAGCGCAATTTACACATGCAAGAAATTGCATGCAAGTTTAACTACATTGCGGGGTTTGATCATTGAGGTATAATTTACTAACGTACTAGAGAAGACAACCCGAACATTATCTGTGCGCCGGCCGGCAAAGCGGGGGGCATGCGGGGGAGGGTAGCTTGTCATAGAATACACTTAGACGATGCAGCCCATGGACTGCAACGCGTAGCGCAAACTTCTTGTTCGATGTGTCATCTCTAGTACGTTAGTACATTATACCTCAATGGGTTAAATAGATCAATTGATCTCAGCATACCTCGGTAACCCGCTTTGTAATGAAACTTGCATGCAATCTCTTGCATGTGTAAACTAAGCTTATAAGAATACAGTTATAAATAGTCTTAGGATATACCTATTGGAAACGGTAGATGGTGACGGGGTACAGGAAAGAAGGGTGTAAGAGAAAACACGGCAGGTACGTAAGGTCGGGTCGGTTTGGCGTGGGTGACCTGGCACAAGCCAGGACCGCCGGGGGGCGTCGTGGTGACATGTTCGCGATCCCATGGCGCTCCCATTAACGGCAGGGACGGAAACGCCGGAGTGGTTTTAGTGGGTAGACTCCCTCCCCCTTCTCTTTAAATAGAGATGGCTGGAGGGTGTGAGTCCCACATACCCCCCATTATAGCTTCCCGGCTGGGGGGATGCGTAAGTGCATTTCCACTCCGTCAAAAAAAAAAAAAAAAAAAAAAAGGGTCGGGTCGGTAACGGTGGCTCGGGCGGGTACACCGACTCGCGCCTTTATTTCCTAGATAGAACAGCAATAGCTTCCTGTCTCCTGTATTAGCCGGGAGCGCTTGACACGAACACGTACAAACCAGTGATCCGCCCGCTCCCGCGCAGTTCGCATTTGTAGTAAGTGGCTTTGTGTGTCAGTGGGAGAAAAAACACTTTTTAAGATATGTTACACATGTTTTTATGTATTGAAATTTTAGCATTTAGATAAGCATTGTTGTTTTGATGCAAAGTGACGTTAAAATGCTATGCAATGACATAGATTTGCATGTCCTTCGGCAAGCAAGGTGAAACTTATGTGCCGGTGAATTCAAAATGGCTACCGCGTGACCGTAGTGGTGCCTAAGCAGCAAAAAGCCACAACACGGAAAAAAAAAATTAAGTAGTGCACAGTGACTCGAGTGTACCTACACTATGATGTAGTGTAGTGTAGTGTAGTGTAGTGTAGAAACCTATTTTTTTTTCATTTGGTAAATTATTATATAAAACTATGCTCATATTTCCAATATTCCTTTTGTACATGTCTTTGCGACAGGGTGACCTAAATAACCAAATAAATATTCAAATTAAAAAACTATTTGCAAGTCTTAGCTTAATTTTCGCGTTCCACCCGAATTCCGCCCTAGCCCAATTTAAATTGAAGTAAGTATTAGAACGTAGTACATTTTCTTTACATGAACACAATACAGGAGTTGCATTAACAAAATTAGTTCCGTCCCGCTCATTTCCAAATCAAATAACCAGAGAATTATTTAACAAAGTCGGCATTAGGCTGATTCGTCACGGGGAACAAAGCTTTGTTCCCGGCAATCTGCGGAAAGGAATTCGGGGTATTTTATGAGTTACGTGATAGAAGTTGGGTAAGTATTTAATCTTGCTGTCGATTAATGGAGGCTTGTCTTGTCCTATATAATCTAAGTGAAATACAAAGATAAGCCTGCTGTCGACACTCCAATTATTGCCAGGTTTATATTTGACATGAAATGAAATATTTGACATTCAAATCCCTTGAGCCTTGTTCGGACTAGACTAATATTTTAGTGCGAGTCCATACAAAAGCTACTCGCACTTTCAACAAATGTATGATTCGCACTACACTTCTAGCTTAGTCCGAACAAGGCCTTGGAAACTGACTTATCTAGGAGTGTTGGTAAGCGACTATCGGAAAATGTCTACTGTATACTAACTTACTTACTAACTAACTGTAATGGCTCAGCGACCCAAAGCGAGTCTTGGCCTCCGAGACAAGTTGTCGCAATTTGTCCCGATCTTGTGCTTACTTATTTCTCGCTAGTTCACGGCTTGAAGATCACGCAGATCTGATTCAATGACGTCGTTCCAGCGATACCAGCCCCCCTATTCTGTAACTTGTTTTAAGCTCACCTCAACACTCACCCACAATTATACCTTGACACCGCGATGCGTAGTTATTAAGCGAAGGTAGAGGTCTAGTTTCGTAACGGGTGACCGGCGGGGTGAGCCGCATTAACGCGTAGCGAACGTCCAACCGGTCGCCGCCCGGCTGGATGGACCAGATATGCCTGTTGGGCGCCCCGATCTTCCGCCATCCTTTCGACGTGACTGAGCCAGCGGATACGGTGAGCTTTCTTTTCTCTAATGATGTTGGGCGCGGCCATAAGATCCTCGATTTCAGCTTTCTTCAGACTCTAAAGCTGACGGAAGCTTTCTCACCGGACCCAGTATCTTTCGGAAAATCTTTCTCTCCGCCACCATGAGCTTATTTTCTTCTTTGAGTGTTAGCATCACATCCATACGCATGAGTAATGAGTGCGAGGCAGCAACAACAACCTTCTGAAGAACCTGGCAGAGCGTCTCAACTGTCCACTTACCATGTACTGGTCGCAGGTGGTTATTGGGAAGGCCAAATAAATAACAAATTTTGTTAAATAACGTAACTAACATAGTTATAATTTAGTTATTGTTATTTTATATTTTTTGTACTTACTAACTAACTAAGTCTTACTAACTCTCTATGGATCATATCTGGTCTGAAATAAACAATTTTTATTTTATTTATTGGTCTAATGACAGTTTTGTTTAAATAAAATAAAAATAAAATATCTTTATTTCAGATCATTGGTTCGATCCATATGATGTTAGTAACAGTGGTGACTTATGAATTATGAACTATGTTAGTGACAATAATGATAATGTAATATATAACTGTATACTATACTTAGATATTATTATTTGTTTCACATAACAAAATGAACATAAGGTAAACTGACTTAGTAAAATCACGTTGTAAGGCGGGCGGAAGTGAAGCGCAAGTTTGTGTTGCGAATAGTTTGTCTTCAGTTTGTGCGTTTGTAGGTCAGCCGGTGCTGTTTGTGAGCCAATCGAGCAATGCTGATATTATACTTCTTTAACGAAACGAATTAGTCTTTTTAATATTTCTGTTCTGATGATGGTTTATTTTTCGATTATATTCGTTCTCTGTATCATGTCGTTTAATGCTGATATTTCTCTTGCAGTATGCAAGGTCGGGACAGATCCTGCATATGCATAAATGTAGCTAATTGAAAAATATTCAGAGTACGCGTCACTGTTCACGATGCAACATATTATGCAGTGTGGTTCATGCTTCGTTCTCCGAAGCCGAACTTGCTTCTGTGATGCGTCAAATCTCCTCGCGTCGTAGAAAAATTTTCAAATATATGAATGACAATTTATGATATTTTAAATGCGAAAGTCTTTCTCTCTGTTTCACGCTTAAACCGCTGAGCCGATAGAGATGAATTTTGGTATGGAGATAGTTTGAATGCCGGGGAAGGATATCATCCCCTGAGGGGTTGAAGTGTGGGGTGAAACTTTGTATGAGATACGATATAAAAGAGTTCCACGCGGATGGAGTCGCGGGCAGAAGCTAGTTACGTATAAGTAAGTAGATAATAATCGATGAAACCTTTTAAACGGATGATTATATCGTGTTGTGCGTTCATAATTAATCTTGATCGATAGTAAAAGGTGACAAATAAGATATGATCATTATTTCAAAATGATTATTCCCTTCGTTATTGTCAATTTTATGATAAGATAATAGTGAGTATTAGTGAACCGTGAAATCCAATAATAAGATAATGCTGATTATGCGAATGATTATCATTACCTATCCATATCAATACTAATATTATAAATGCGAAAGTCTGTCTATCTTTCTGATACCTCTTCAGGCTTACCTAAACCAATGAACCGATTTAGATGAAATTTGGTATAGAGATAGTTTGAGTCCCGGGAAACTACAGGATAGCTTTTATCCCGGAAATCATCCCCTAAGGGAGTGAAAGGGGGGGGGGGGGGGGGTGACAGTTTGTATTGAGCTACGTAAAACTAGTTCCACGCGGGCGGAGTCGCGGGCAGAAATTAGTACGTAATAATTTTCAGATTCCGTAGTCAACAAGGACCCTTAGAGTTTCGTCAAGTCCGTCCACGGTTTAGCTCTCGGACCCTTACAGCCGGACTTCTGTTAGAATTGACTTTAGACAGCTGTGATTTGACCCTTAGGTATATTTTATTTAAGAAAATTATGGGGCTAAGGTTAAGTTAAACGATACGTCTTGGCTTCGTATATATAAGGGTCAATTCATAACTGTCAAAAGTTAATTCTTTAAACAGCGTGGAAATCCAATACGGGCAAACCTTTAAATGGTGGTTAGTACAGAGGGGTAATCACGTAACGTTCCGAACGCGCGTCGGTATAATTTAACTGTCAATTTTCCATATAAAAGTGACATTTAGACCTACCCGACGTACGTACAATGCGTTACGTGATCGACCTGCTGTACCTAAGAAGCGTATTAAGATAATTTTTGTCTCAAATTACAACGAAAAAGTTAACCATCGAACATAAATAATTCAGCCCCCAATGTAACGTTAAATGTTCAAGTTAAGTCTCGTTGACAGTTAAGTACTTGTCAACATCAATAATCATTTGCGTTACATTTTTTCAAAAATTCATTATAGTCATTCAATTAACTTAAAAAGTCCCGTCTATTAATATTTACGCTACTAAACCCTCTTGTAGCGGAGATTTACTCTTAGGGGGATGTAATAATAATCTCGCTACATGGATCTATATATATATAAAGCACAGTATATGACAGCTACTGCAGCGACCATGAATCAACACTCGATGGGCGCTCAATTCCATCCACTCTCAAAACTCGTATCTCTTGTTATGAATGTAACCTCAACTCTCTCGGGGAAAATTAGAAGGGCCCCAAGTCCCGTGGCTCTTATCGGTGGATGCACGGCACAACTGAATCTCCACGGGAGAACTCATCGTGCATCCCGCAACTCATTACTCTCATATCTCTCAACTCAGCTCATATAGCTATGCGATGAGTACTGAGGTGGGGACCATGTGGTCCCCGACGAGCCTCCACAACAACCCCTACAGCTCATCCATCAGCCTCCATAAGAACCTCCAGTAACTCAAACCGATAACCAACAGCCACCTCTTTTGTTACATTCATACTCGAGCTACACACAAAGAATATCAATATATTCTTCAACTCAGCTCTATCTCAAGGTAGACGTTAATTCAAGGTCACCGCAATATCTATATATATCAAGATTACATATCTTTCGCTTACCAAGAGTCTCCTGTATCTCAATACACGCGCCACACCGCGTATCCTGTCCCAGCCATCGGACTCCCTCTACCGACTTCTCTCACCTCGTTCCCGCCATGTCTCTCCGCTCTGACATATAACACTCGTCGACCTCGATCGCCAGTGTTACCAGTGAAAATACACTAAGAGTGACAGATAGAATACATACCACAAAAACAGACTTCGCGATCACCGCGACACTCCCAAAAGGCGAAAAGGACTACATTAGTAGCGTCATTAGCTGACGCGTCCATTCGGCTATTCGTTCTCTGGCCCAAATGGCAGCGTTCCGCCTTATTCTCGTCGCTTCCTCAGGCCGTTCTTCCATAACACTTGGCTCTCTCACTTCTGCCTCGTGCGTATCAGCAGCGGGAGCTTGCTCAGTTTGCATAGGACTATCTTCAGACTCTAAAACAGAAACATCTTTCTCTGTTGCAGATTTAGTAGGGATTGTTAGCTCATCAATTTCCATCTCGGGCTCTGGTGACACAATCTTTTCTGATGCTTTTATAGGTTCCAAAGCTTCAGTTCTATACATGTGTTTAGTTGGTGTCTCTGCCATCTCGTTGTCATGTGATGGTAGTTGTGCATAATTCGTTGGGCCGTACGTATCAGACTCTAACGGATACAGATGGGCTATGGATCTCGTAAACTCTGTATTCCCAACTACCTCTTTGGCTGCTCGGCATTCACCATCCCGGCTTTTGATTAAACTTGAGATTTTACCGACCTTCCAATTGATTCTATTTTTGGAATCATTCTTAATCTGTACAATATCACCGACTTCTGGAGACTTCTTTGACATCACTCGCGGTTGTTTATGAGAGTGACTGAATCTGTCCCGCAGACTTGGTAGGTATTGATTGGTGAACATCTCTTTATATTCGTTAAGAATCCTCTGACCTCTCTTCCAGCCTTCAACCAAGTCAACTTTAGTATTGGTGCCTTGCGAGGTTCCCTCGCCAAGTTCTGGGTTTATTTCTAGACACTGACCTAGAGACAGAAAATCATCTGGTCGCAGCACTCCCTTTGGGTCGGAACCCACTGCAGTCAAAGGTCTTGTGTTCAATACAGCCTCAATCTCCTTCACTACTGTATGCATTTGACCGTCTGTCAATAAATGCTTGTCGAGTGTGCGCTTTAAGCAGTGCTTTACCAGTGCAACTAATCTTTCGTAAAAACCGCCTTGCCAAGGCGCAAGCTGCGTGATGAATTTCCACTTGATATGTTTCTCCTGGCAGTATGAATGGATTAGTACTTCACTTGTTAACTTGAACTGTAGTGCATTGTCCGATATTAATACTTTAGGTGGTCCTCTGGCCGCCACAAACCGACGTATCGCCAGCAAGCACTCCTCAGCCGTCAAGGCCTTGACCAACTCCAAATGTACAGCACGAATTGCTAGACATGTCATAAGACAAATCCATCTTTTTTCTCTGCCAGTATTTGTCTCCACTAACACCGGACCCAGATAGTCTAATCCAGTAAAAGTAAATGGAGAACTATAAATAACCCTTTCACTGGGCAGTGCAGGTGGTGGTGGCAGTTTGTAAGGACCTCCAGAATACTTTTCACACTGCGAACATCTCTTCAGAGCTTTCTGTACTTGGGCTCGCCCATGTGGGATCCAATACTTTTCGCGTAATATACTTAGCGTGTGTGGGACCCCAACATGGTAGTTGTCTCTATGCGTTTTTAGTATTATCTCGGTTGTGAAGGATGATTTCTTCGGAATCAGAATGGGATATCTCTTATCATATGATAAATTAGCATTCGCGAACCTTCCTTTGCATCTTAAGATCCCATCTTCATCTACAAAGAGACCTAAGTTTCGTGACAAACTGGTCACCTTTCCTGAAACTTCATCTGAAAAGTATCTATCTTGTAACTTCTTAATCTCAGTCACTGTCTCGTTACACTTTTCTTCATCTGACGGGTTTTGCATAGACTCCAAACTTTCCTGAAGGGCAGTGGCTGCAGGATTATCCTCCATTTCAGAAAGGTTAAGATCACTATCTTGGTCTTCATAACCTTTCATTGTCATCTCTGGACCATCCATCGTGTCCAGAGCCCTCCCGGCCAAGCACATTTCTTCCTTTCCCTGCTCTTTAGGCCAATCACTTTGGTCTTGTAGAAGAAAATCTGGACCATGGAGCCATAGATCCTGTTTGTGATGCCACAACTCTGGTATGGTAGCTATGTCTGCAGGATTTTCTTTTGAGTTGACATAGCGCAGCTCTGCACCTATGATGTCTTTAATTTGCTTAATCTCATTGACTCGTCTCAATACAAATGGTGGAAGTAGTCTATTTGATTTGATCCAAGCTATGACAACTTGACTATCTGTCCACAAATATATCTTGCGTATATTTAGGTCTATGTGGCTTTTAACATATCTCAGAAGTCTACTTCCTATCAGATATCCTAGCAATTCAAGTCTAAGAATTTTGAGATCACTTTTGTCTTCTGCTGGGGTTACTCTGGATTTCGACATGAGAAACGAAGTTGATACTTGTTTTCCAGCAATGACGCGCAGATAAATGACTGCTGCATATGCATTCAAAGATGCGTCAGTGAAGCAATGTAGTTCATACTTCATACATTCTGACTTTGATTCATTTGCGACATGTCTTGGCAGTTTTACGTTCTTAACCGTTTTTAAATTCTCAATTATGTTCCTCCATGAAGTCGACAGGTCTTCAGGCAGAATATCATCCCATTTTAACTTTCTAGTGCAGATCTCTTGGAATAAGAGTTTTCCTGGTAGCATGAGTGGTGAAACAAAACCGCATGGATCATAAAGACGTGCTAGCACTCTCAAGACTCCTTTCTTTGTAATGCCTCTATCTATGAAATTAAAAATGACAGATAGTTGCATTCCATATTTCAAACAATTAAAAATCTTGACATTCCCCTGTATGTATATTTTAGAAGTAGCAATTTTTGTAAAATGTAATCCCCACCTATATAATAAAATTTCCGACACACGAAAGCTCCCTACAAGACCACAGTATGAAAATATGTTGCGTCACAAAGCATGTAAAACTGCTATTGTGAGTAAGAGTGTACTGGGAATGGCACCTCAAATATATAATAAAATTCCAAGCATCATAAAAGATTTACAAATTGGACCCTTTAAGAAAAAGTTAACGCTATTATTAAAACAAAAATGTTATTACAATACTCAACAATTTTTAAATGACATTGATTTATAATTGACTTTAATATTGCAAAAAATTTATTACTTCCAATTTGACATAAATATTATAATTATATTTAAGTTTATTTTGACATTATTCCATTGTATAATTATTTTGCGCTGTAATTTCTATTTTTTGATTTTGTTATTAAAATTGCATGAAAAAAAAAAAAACATTATAAAATATTTGTACGCCAACCAGCAAAACATAGTGGTTCGCTTTATGCTTTAATTTTAAGATCTATACATGTACCTATGTTTTACAAATAAATACATTCATTCATTCATTCATATGATCTCACTCTCAAAAGTTTCGTTATTCAGTTTGAGCCGTAAAGTGTCATTTTCCAAATTCCATACCAAACCGAGGATCTTTATTTCACTTTCCTGTGTAGCTCTTTTTTGCTTGGGAATGTTGTCTACAAAATCTTTGTCATTAGACATCCAGTCTCGTATGTTCATTCCTAATTCTTTAAATGAGTTTGTTGTTTGAGCATACAAATTGAGAGCCTCTTTTCTTGATTGAACTGACGTCACTAAATTGTCTACATAACATTTATCTGCTATCACTGGAAGAAGACTTTTGTTAGTCTTTGAAAGGTGATATCGAATTGTTGCCGCTAAGAGGAAGGGGCTCGATATTACTCCAAAAGGCACCCTGCAGAACCTATATTGCGTGATATTGTCTTCAGTCAGTTCCCTTTCCAAATCATTGACCCAGAGAAACCTGGTCACATCCCTGTCTTCTTCTTGTAGGCCTACCTGAAGAAAAGCCTTTTCAACATCAGCGGTGATAGCAATTTCTCCAATTCTAAATTTCAGTATCAACCCCGTAAGGTCTTCCAGCATGTTCGGACCTCTGTATAAGCATTCATTCAAGCTTTTCTCATTTTTCAGCTTAGCTGAAGCATCGTAGACTAGACGACCCCTTTTTCCCTTCTGCTGAACCATATGAAAAGGTAGATAGTGAACTGGATGGTCAGCAGGAATGGTAGGATCCACAACTTCTATTATGTTAGCTTCAAGCTGTTCCTTCTAGATTTTTTCATACTCCGCCATGACTTCTTTATTTGATCTTCGTAATACACCCTTTAATCTTCCAAAGGCAAGTCCAAAATTAGTAGGCAATTTTGGTGGATACTCTATCCACGGCCACTTCACCTGGTACCTTCCTTCACTGTATTTGACAGTCTTGTTAAAATGCTGAACTGCTTCTTCCTCACATGTAGTTTTTGGAGAATCACATATCCCGATGCTCTCGACCACAAAAATTTGACATCTATGGTACGCAGAGGAAGATCTGGTTCTGTAAAGTCTTGATTGATATCATGGCACTGGCAATATGTAGCCACTGATAGAGTGTCCCCTTCTCAGTTGTTAGTAGCACTTCCTGCGAGGAACCAACCAAAATCAGAATCTACTAGAAAGGTATTATTTCCTAAATCAACACTCTTCCTGATTGTTAACGCCCAGCGTATGTGTGCCATGCAAGCACAGGCACACACACACTCACACGCGTCTGCAGCCAGCCAGCGCGGACGGGACCGCGCCCCACTCTCAATTCACCATCTAACGAACGCGTACCTACATACGTTATTTATTTTATGTAACCTTAAAAAAGTAAACGGAGTCAAAAGCAAGAACTTTCTACATTATTTCTCGCCTCCGTCCACCGCCTGAAACTATATTCGCTCCTGTTTTCAACATATGGTCCCACGAGCCGAACCATAAAGAAGAACCAGAGCATAGAAAACAAAGGATCGCGAACAGTTAAAGGAACATTACGTGGACACGTCGAGAAAGGGAGTTCACAATCAATCAAAAAATATCATTAAGGAGCAGAAGATTCATTCCTGAGAGAATTGCCATTAATCGGAAGAGCAAATCAAGCCTACTGTGGGGAAAGTGAAAGTGAGAACCCGGGAGAGTGGCATTACTGTGAGTTCGTTCCGATCTTTTCTCTGCTAGATGAATCCCTCTTTAAAGTGGTGACGTAGTTTACCTTTTTATTCGCACTTTAAACGCGAATTTCTTACATAGCTGCAGCTTATTGCATCATCTAACTAACTACATACCTACCTGCCTACCTACTTAAATTCGTACTTTAAACGCGAATCAACAAAGGTTGTGCTTTCAATCATTTATAGTACACAGTTACTATTCATTTCTTAAAGTCATAGTAGTTAATTACAACAATTTCATCCCATTTTACACTTTCGCACTTTAAAAGCGAATACCTAATCCTAAATTGAATTGGTACCTACATAATTAACAATTGTTGACGCTTACATATTTCATCCCATTTTACACTTTCGCACTTTAAAAGCTGTAACTCGAACTATGACTAAGTATATCTCGTTTATCTATAGTTTTTAATGAATGCTAAATGAGGTAATAATTCAATACAACAGGGATTAAATTATAAAACCACATTTGGTAAAATATAGTTAGACATAATTAAATCAACGTATGCACATAACAAAAACTTAATACTTAAATATTTATGTACTTAAACTGCCGACGCACTCTAGAGAATAATATTTCACACATGTTTTGAGTGGCTAAAATTTATTACAATGCAAACTTAATTTGTTACTGTAATCGTGGAAAGCAAATGTATTTTATTCAAAATTAAACCTTATTACGAAGCAATAACGGACTTCATAACGTCCACATCTTGTCGAGCAATTGCAATCTTGATTTGTGAAGCCTATGGCTTGGCGACATAAACAGTACCGACACTAGGAATATGATCCATAAAAAGACAAATTTAATATTGCTGTCAAATCTGAGATAAGCGTATGATTATTTAAATCAAAATAAACCTTATCACTATGATGATACGAAGGTGGTCGAATTGGTATATTTTGCATAAGACGGCAGAAAGTGCTGGTCAAACACTGTTCGTTGATGATGCCGCAAAGTGCCGCGTGAGATTGTTTTGTACAAATTTAATTATGGTATTGTATTGGTCGTATTTAATGAAGAGAATAGAGTCTAAAATAGATTATTCAACTAATTTCAGACGTGAGCTTAAGGGGGGGCCGGGGAAGCTTTCTGTTACTCGTAAGGCAGGATGCTGGACATTCAAATCTTGGAGCTTGAGGGTATCGGTCGGGGATCTCTGTCGAAGGAATTAGGTTTCAATCTAGGATATCTAGGTTGAGTCTGGACATTGATTGTGCTAGTATTCGTTCGTGCTGGTATAGTCTCTGTTCGGACACAACCTATTGTAATTTAAATGGGGATTTCAGTGCATAAAATTGTTCGTATTTACATACTTAATTTGGTGGTTTAATCTCAATTAAATAGTGTAAATCTTAAAGTTATTGTGAAGTTGATTTTTCGTGAATCTATTGCTGTTAATACTTTGTGTTCAAATAACAGTGCTTAATAGTGATTATTTTTGACTAGAGTTAATTGGTTTAAAGTATAATAGTTTGATGGAGTTTGCTTTAATTTAAATAAGTGTTTTAATGGGGTTAGGAGAATCTTGACTGATACTTTCAAGCCATTCGTTTTTAGTTATATTTTGGATTGACATTGAAGCTGGATCGAGCCTAAATTCATAACGTAGACATTCATAGATACTTTATTGTGAAGGCGAGAAGGTTCAATATTGTGTGATTGTTTTACATAGTACTGAACAATTTTGATCCTTATTCGATTTTGAGGTTATTTTGGAAAGTTTTATTAATATTTCGAACCAGATCAATGCCTTGATTGGATGTCAATCTAACATTGTACACGCTCCCTAACGGTGCCAACAGCGTATACAATGGGATCCTGTTAGAAGTAGGCCAGGCTCAGAGAAACCTGGGCACCGTCTCCTTTATTTGCATAGATGGTGTAGCCTATCATAAATGGGCCTCTTCCTTGGCTTAAGGTTTGCCGCAGGACTGAAGCGAGAGGTCGCAATTTAAAATAAGTCGACCGCTTGAATTTATTCACTCGTTAAGGTTTTGTGTGTGCTTAAGGCTTGGGTCTTTTATTGAATATATATATTTATATGTTATACACACGCGATAGGGAGTGCATTTCACAGAACCTTGTCCACGGACCGTTGTGAAATGTACATTACACCGGCTATAGGTTGCCTTCTCGGATTAGCCTGCCGAACGATTTACAGCGTAGATCCCTAGCTTAGGTTTTACACATCACATAACACTAATAAAAGTAATGATGGGAGTTTTGCATACAATAGTTTAGGGACTAGTGGTAGGTAGGATTAGGTATACATTCATACGTGGAAATAGGGACTTAGGAAACAAGGTTTATTCATCCAATAACATTTATTTGTAGGATGAATTTGATTATTATGAGTAAAGAAATTAATGGTTGGTCTTAATTGAGGAGAAATGTAAAGTTTATGTAGTTGAATGTGGCATTCAGGTATGGTAATATAATTTCATATTTTATTTGGTTAGGGAAACAGTTTGGTTTCGGAGAAAGAAGCAAAACTGTTATAGGGACCAGTGACAGGCAGAGCAGATCGCTGATGATTGTAGTTACGGGCGAAATAATACCCTTATAACTACTAGCTATTTCGTACATAACTATTTGTGGAATACACATTCGATTACAATAAATTCGATATTTCAAATGCCTACGATATAAAGGCAAATATATAGAGAAATAGGCGTTATATTGCCTCTATTGTTAAGTTTATATCACAGCAATATTGAAATAAAAAGGTTTGTCTAAGTTTGTTTCGGTATTTCTTCTTATTCAAACCGTCAGGCACGAAATACTGGTAGATTCGCTCGTAGAGTCTTAAACTCATGAGGTAACTAGGCAGGTAAATAAGGTAGGATCATTCATACTCCATCCTAAGCAAGAAAGTAGCTTTGTGTGAGTAAAAGATTACCACACAACCCGTCGCTAAGACTTTGTTCAAAATATGAATACATAGGTTGAATATTAGTATGTTTAAGGTGTCAAAATAATCAAGATAATAGAAAATCTAAGAGCTACGATCTTGCTTATCCGAATGATTAATAGGAGGTTGGTGTAAATTAACAAAAACATATAAAATATTTATATTAATTGATTTGACAGGTACATTATTTTGAATTAGGATGCAGTAGGTGAACGAAGGAGTAGGTAGATAGATAGAGAGGAGTCAAGGTCCAATTTGCTACACATAAAAGAATTTGGGTTGTTCGGAATAACGTAGTAGTAGATGATCAGGTGGCCAATATTATTTTTATTATTTATTATTTTTATTTAGTTAAAGTTAATTTAAGGGGGGGAAGTTACATTTTGGTGCCGTGACGCAAGGATCTTCATATATTTATAATAAATGAAACTGTTTAGTTACATTTTGGGTAGGTCGGTTTCGGGATATTTCAGTAGCCTATTTTAGGCTACATTTTGTTGGCGTGGAATGGAAATGTGTGCATATTAGGGCTTTGACTCTTCCTTCTAGTAAGTTTAATGCAACAAGTAGTATAATTTATTGATATAACTTCAATATTACATTGAATAGGTAGTACAATTAGTAAATATGTGAGAGTTGGATTTGCGCGCTTTCATGGGTTGCGATGATCACTTGATATCGAACGGACCTTGCGCTCGTTTGCCATCGACGTAGCGTTCAGCAAATTCTCGTTGTTCTGTCGTAGGTATGTTTGTATGTTTTATCTGCACCTGAAGTAAAATATACAATAAAGTATGTTAGTGTTTGAAGTTCACGACGTCATTTTCATATTTGTACAAAAAAGTTTAGAGTCTAAAACTATAGGGGGCGTGGGGGCGTAAAGTGTGTTTAGTATGTATGTATGTATGTGTAAGGTAGTTAAACAATGTGAAAATTAAGTTCGCAAAAGAAACAAATTTTAATTTTCTCATGTAACATTTAAGAGTCAGCAACGCACATGTGTTACCCTAGCATCAGTGGGGGCGTACTCGCGTTTCCCGCCGAACGCGTGTAAATATGGTGTTGTTTTTGTGGACACTGGATAACAGTTAATAAGGGATCGTGCATTGAGAACAAAAAATTTTTGGGTTACTGGTACACGCAGGTAGTCTCTGAGTTAAGACAAAAGAAATAAAGTTGTCTTTGCCGTCGACTTTCGTCTGTTTACTTGTATAACTTACGAGTATGTAGACATTTGCAAGCAGGAATTATAACGACATTGATAAGTCTCGAAGTAGGTATTAGAATGTGAAATTACATTAGGAATATTCTAGAATTGAAACTATGATAAAAGGAGCTAATATTATAGTATCAAACAAACTGGAGCTATCCCAGCGCTTACCGGCTGTTGCCCGAACCACTGAGTGTGTTTGTAGTATTGATAGATTTCGGGCTTGGTGGTTCTTGGACGCTTGCTAGATGTCGCAAGTGATCCTCACATGACATAAATGTAATTTATCAAGGATTTCAATTTAAAAAGATAAATAAATACATTTAAATAGAATATTTATCATATAGACTCATTAGACTCGCTGCTGTTCTGCTGTCAAATCAAATTTGGATTTTACATTTATCTTGAAATAAATTCTTTGGTTTTATTTCAATAGTAGATAATAATATCTAAGCTTAAAAAATTTAAGTAATAAGATATGATAATTACCTTTATAACAGAAGAATTCGCACAATCATGTACAGCATGCCGGGGTGAATATTGGAAATCCATAATCTCGCTTGCTTTAAATAACCTAAGGTATCATCATCATCATCATCATAGGTTTCCTGTAATCATAGCAAAAAGAAATGTGAAACAGACATACAAAAAAAACATGTATAGAAGATTGGTTATTTTGAAGTTCTTGAGAATACTAGCAAGGGATACAATCGAGCTAAACTACAAAAAGATCATGAATAAATATAAATATAAAAGGAACTTACTTGCGTGATTGTGTGTGGACGCTTTCTCAAATGCCTTATAGTTGTCCATTGTGAAGTAAAGTTTTTTTTTTGTGCATTCCATGTTGTGTTTGGTTCACTTGTGCTGAGAACTTTCTGTTACTAAAGCTTAAGATCATTGTTGCCTCATGGACTGAGGAATTCACTTATTACACTTACACTAAATTCAGGCAAAAAGTACTTTAATTATTCTAGAATAACACTTGATAAGATCGTAGATCAAAATTATCGGTTCTACATGTAAACAAAAACCACAGACAAGGCAATCTGTACTTAGCAGATAAGCCGCGTCCGGACGTTCGAACGAGTCGGATTGCATGCAATATGAGTCGTGATTTAGGTCCGTCTAGACAGCTGAGCAAGGTCCAGCTAAATCTTAGTCATCGTATTAGATTATTTTTCTCAAACAAAGATCGGAATAAAATAAAATAAACTTGGTACGTCTATTTTTAATTTATCACAAAGAATAATCATCGGTAAATGATGATTCATCATTACTATAAGTTAAGGGACGTTTAATCGATTATCTATGGTTCGATCAAGAGTAGTACTCGTGAGTACTCTCTACAAGATGGCGCGATGTGTAGAAAGCTTATTTTATTTTCATGTATGGCAATACTAGGCGTCAACTAAGGGATTTTTTTTGGTGAACAGCTAAAAAAAATACATTCATATTTACAAGACTACCTATAGATATTTCTTGAGAAATATTTAATTACTGAAGTTTTAATATAAAAAAATTCGGCATCACTAAAAATTGTAGTGAATATAAAAAAAAGGGGAATACTTTCCGAACTTTGCGTCCCAAAGTCGAGTGCAGGTACTGCGAATGTCAAAACAACCAGATGTCGTATTTACTTTTAAAAAGGTGTAGAAAACTTAGTTTTGTATTATAAATTCCAGTTTTGGAGCATAAATAGTAGTGTAGTGAGACGGTTTCAACTAAATAACAATAAGTGTTTGAAGACTTGATTCGGTATCAATACATTATGTGGGTTTCACAGTACTTCCAAAGGAAATTAGTTTGTGAATAGTGTGACAGTTTTGTTTGTATCGTTTAATACAGATAAGTGGTTGATATTTTAATTGGTATCGATCGATACAAGTTATGAGAAAAAAAATTAAACGGTGAATTTGACTTATGTCGATATGCAGCATAGATTATAATTAGAAATTAGATACTATAGGAACAACTTGTATAAATTATTAATGAATAGATACAAACAAATACGATTAGAAGTCAAAAACATAGCTCATTACATCAGATAGATCAAGCCAAGACAGATTGAACATAAATATTTATTTTAAATCTATAAGTTATTAATTAATTAAAATGAAGTCTGAATCTTAATTAGTAATAAGAAATTGGTGTCATAAAGTGTTGCAGTTATCATTCACCTAAAGAAGAAACATATTTTATTGCTTTCAATTTTATTTTTTTAAATTATTGAAATTGAATGTTGTAATTGGACATTTTTATACTAAAAATCAATTACAAGGCATTTTATGTGCATTTTAAATGTTGTTGCATTGTTGGGCATTCATTAAGGGAAAAGGGTTTAATTTTAATAATTATTATAAACAAATAAATAATTTGTAGAATCATCGGTGATAGTATGCATTGTTGCATTGATTACATATCTGGAATTTTGGCTACCTGTAACAATCTAGTGAACAAGCGAATGAGGAATTGATGTGTGCTTGAGTGTGTGACATATATACTCAGAGATGATGAAAATTAGGTGAAGTTAGAAAAGAGTGTGCAGATTTGGGGGAACCTTTTGTGAAAATGGGTTGTTGCAAATAGACAAATGTTGGATAGTAATCAACCTGGATTTGTTGGTATTTGGGGAAATCGAAATAACATATTAGTTAGTAAAAAACTTATCCGTAGGTTCAAATCGTATTACGATTAGCTCATTTCATGAGAGTTTTTACTGACTACACACTATACATACGCTGAGATTAAATTGGTATACACACCACATTTTGGAGAAGGATATTTGACATCGAATTATTTCAAAAATGAATAGTCGATGTACATTCAGTTTTTGAAAATGATTTTTTTACTTCAAGGTTTTTAAATTGAGGGTTTGATGTAAAGTTTAGTTATTTTAATATATATTTTCATAAGTTTTGATCGATGGTGAGAGGTTATCTTTAATAAGATAACAGTAGTTTAAATGATAAAAAGTAGGACTACTTTTCATCCTAGAGATGACATGTTCATCATAATATAGTAGCATTGTGGTACAATATTTGACATACAAGTTAAGTTTCATTTTCTAGAATTTTATAATTTTTTTAGATAATTATCAGCAATTATCATAGTTAATCGCATTTTGAACTTTAATGTTCTGATCGTCATTTCATTTTATTGTTGGATTGTATTTAATGATGGATGGTGATGTCGGGCCATTGTGGTGATAAATGGCGGATTAACTAGATTCATAAATGGACATTTTATATATTGGGGTGGAAAGGAGTCTGAAGTCAAATATCTCATTCAAACATGTGACACACTCCAAGAAAACTTGATTGAAAAAGGTGATAACGTATCGAAACTTGATTCGAATTTTAATTAATGAGAAATGAACATCTCAATACTTATATAAAGGTTTTTTCTGGTTTGCGTGGAGAGTCTTTGTGGAATCACTCATTTCCGAACAATGTGGATAGAATTGGAGGATGCCCAGCCAGATCCAAAGATTCAGTTTGATGCTGCAAATTCGGGGCGTTAGGTCCTATTAGTCTCACAAACTAGTACTTCGTGCAAATGGAAAAGATTTGGGGAAAGGATTTTCATGTATCATTATTGAAGTTCAAAGAACTAGGTTTTATACCGAGTCATTAACAATCAATGAGTATTGTTTAAACACACCTCACATAAACACACGTTTAAGATGGGGGGTTGCTACGCTAACAAATCTAGGAGATATTTTCTTTATAAATAGTAGTTCGAGGATTATCCGTGAATTACATGTAATTACACGTCTATTCCTCGAGGGGGCGAATATGTAACTCGAACTATGACTAAGTATATCTCGTTTATCTATAGTTTTTAATGAATGCTAAATGAGGTAATAATTCAATACAACAGGGATTAAATTATAAAACCACATTTGGTAAAATATAGTTAGACATAATTAAATCAACGTATGCACATAACAAAAACTTAATACTTAAATATTTATGTACTTAAACTGCCGACGCACTCTAGAGAATAATATTTCACACATGTTTTGAGTGGCTAAAATTTATTACAATGCAAACTTAATTTGTTACTGTAATCGTGGAAAGCAAATGTATTTTATTCAAAATTAAACCTTATTACGAAGCAATAACGGACTTCATAACGTCCACATCTTGTCGAGCAATTGCAATCTTGATTTGTGAAGCCTATGGCTTGGCGACATAAACAGTACCGACACTAGGAATATGATCCATAAAAAGACAAATTTAATATTGCTGTCAAATCTGAGATAAGCGTATGATTATTTAAATCAAAATAAACCTTATCACTATGATGATACGAAGGTGGTCGAATTGGTATATTTTGCATAAGACGGCAGAAAGTGCTGGTCAAACACTGTTCGTTGATGATGCCGCAAAGTGCCGCGTGAGATTGTTTTGTACAAATTTAATTATGGTATTGTATTGGTCGTATTTAATGAAGAGAATAGAGTCTAAAATAGATTATTCAACTAATTTCAGACGTGAGCTTAAGGGGGGGCCGGGGAAGCTTTCTGTTACTCGTAAGGCAGGATGCTGGACATTCAAATCTTGGAGCTTGAGGGTATCGGTCGGGGATCTCTGTCGAAGGAATTAGGTTTCAATCTAGGATATCTAGGTTGAGTCTGGACATTGATTGTGCTAGTATTCGTTCGTGCTGGTATAGTCTCTGTTCGGACACAACCTATTGTAATTTAAATGGGGATTTCAGTGCATAAAATTGTTCGTATTTACATACTTAATTTGGTGGTTTAATCTCAATTAAATAGTGTAAATCTTAAAGTTATTGTGAAGTTGATTTTTCGTGAATCTATTGCTGTTAATACTTTGTGTTCAAATAACAGTGCTTAATAGTGATTATTTTTGACTAGAGTTAATTGGTTTAAAGTATAATAGTTTGATGGAGTTTGCTTTAATTTAAATAAGTGTTTTAATGGGGTTAGGAGAATCTTGACTGATACTTTCAAGCCATTCGTTTTTAGTTATATTTTGGATTGACATTGAAGCTGGATCGAGCCTAAATTCATAACGTAGACATTCATAGATACTTTATTGTGAAGGCGAGAAGGTTCAATATTGTGTGATTGTTTTACATAGTACTGAACAATTTTGATCCTTATTCGATTTTGAGGTTATTTTGGAAAGTTTTATTAATATTTCGAACCAGATCAATGCCTTGATTGGATGTCAATCTAACATTGTACACGCTCCCTAACGGTGCCAACAGCGTATACAATGGGATCCTGTTAGAAGTAGGCCAGGCTCAGAGAAACCTGGGCACCGTCTCCTTTATTTGCATAGATGGTGTAGCCTATCATAAATGGGCCTCTTCCTTGGCTTAAGGTTTGCCGCAGGACTGAAGCGAGAGGTCGCAATTTAAAATAAGTCGACCGCTTGAATTTATTCACTCGTTAAGGTTTTGTGTGTGCTTAAGGCTTGGGTCTTTTATTGAATATATATATTTATATGTTATACACACGCGATAGGGAGTGCATTTCACAGAACCTTGTCCACGGACCGTTGTGAAATGTACATTACACCGGCTATAGGTTGCCTTCTCGGATTAGCCTGCCGAACGATTTACAGCGTAGATCCCTAGCTTAGGTTTTACACATCACATAACACTAATAAAAGTAATGATGGGAGTTTTGCATACAATAGTTTAGGGACTAGTGGTAGGTAGGATTAGGTATACATTCATACGTGGAAATAGGGACTTAGGAAACAAGGTTTATTCATCCAATAACATTTATTTGTAGGATGAATTTGATTATTATGAGTAAAGAAATTAATGGTTGGTCTTAATTGAGGAGAAATGTAAAGTTTATGTAGTTGAATGTGGCATTCAGGTATGGTAATATAATTTCATATTTTATTTGGTTAGGGAAACAGTTTGGTTTCGGAGAAAGAAGCAAAACTGTTATAGGGACCAGTGACAGGCAGAGCAGATCGCTGATGATTGTAGTTACGGGCGAAATAATACCCTTATAACTACTAGCTATTTCGTACATAACTATTTGTGGAATACACATTCGATTACAATAAATTCGATATTTCAAATGCCTACGATATAAAGGCAAATATATAGAGAAATAGGCGTTATATTGCCTCTATTGTTAAGTTTATATCACAGCAATATTGAAATAAAAAGGTTTGTCTAAGTTTGTTTCGGTATTTCTTCTTATTCAAACCGTCAGGCACGAAATACTGGTAGATTCGCTCGTAGAGTCTTAAACTCATGAGGTAACTAGGCAGGTAAATAAGGTAGGATCATTCATACTCCATCCTAAGCAAGAAAGTAGCTTTGTGTGAGTAAAAGATTACCACACAACCCGTCGCTAAGACTTTGTTCAAAATATGAATACATAGGTTGAATATTAGTATGTTTAAGGTGTCAAAATAATCAAGATAATAGAAAATCTAAGAGCTACGATCTTGCTTATCCGAATGATTAATAGGAGGTTGGTGTAAATTAACAAAAACATATAAAATATTTATATTAATTGATTTGACAGGTACATTATTTTGAATTAGGATGCAGTAGGTGAACGAAGGAGTAGGTAGATAGATAGAGAGGAGTCAAGGTCCAATTTGCTACACATAAAAGAATTTGGGTTGTTCGGAATAACGTAGTAGTAGATGATCAGGTGGCCAATATTATTTTTATTATTTATTATTTTTATTTAGTTAAAGTTTATTTAAGGGGGGGAAGTTACAAAGCGAATACCTACCTACCTACCTAATCCTAAATTGAATTACCTAAATAATTCACAATTGTTAAGGCTTACATTTTTTGCAAACTTATCATAATAATTACTTACATACCTACATATCTCGTCTTGTACCCTAAAGACCAAGATTAGCCGAACATATTTAGCTACTCGTAGTGTTAATTGCAGTGCTTTTGCATACCTATTCCAGGCTGTCGCTTAGCGCGCGCGCGGCCCTTGACCTTGGATTGCTCGGCGGCCGGCAACTACCAGCTGGCTTATCTGCTTGCTACTTAGCTGTTTACGAACTTCGCAAATCTCACTGCACCATCATTACGCTTCATAAAAACAACATTTAAGTATCCCAATAATTTATTTATTTGTTGTAAACTGTTTTCTTGCCTAACTTTCTTGCATACAGCATCACATTTGTTCGTAGGTATTACCTACTTGTTGTAAGTACATTAAATTAAGCAAGTGCATAAAACAAATAGATAAAATGGATATAAAGGTATTAGTTAAGCAACGAGCTACATTCAAAACTAAAGTTACTCAATTTGAAAACTATTTAAAATCTCTGGACAGTTGTCCGCAATTAAGCAGATTGCAGGTCAGCGAGTTAAATATTCGTTTGACGAAAATTGAGGAGATTTATTCCGATTATGATTCTGTGCAATCTGACATAGAAAACATATCTGAAATTCCAGACGAGCATTACTCGGACCGTGAGACGTTTGAATCGAAGTACTTCGGTGCAGTCGCGCTTGCTCGAGAGGTATTGGAGAGAAGCGGGACCTTTGCAGGCCTCGCGCAGGAGTCCAGGTCAGTCTCAGGTTCTTGTGGGCATCACGGAAGGCCAAACATTAAGTTGCCAACCATTCATTTGCCTAACTTTTCGGGACAATATCAGGACTGGTTGGAATTTCACGATACGTTCAGCTCACTTATACACTTAGATGAAACGATACCTAAAATAAACAAATTTCACTACTTACGCGCTGCATTAAAAGATAGTGCTGCTTTGATCGTACGATCGCTTGACTTCTCGGCTGAAAATTACGATGTAGCTTGGGATCTGCTTTGTGACAGATTTAATAATAAGCGACTACTCGTTAATAATCACTTGCAAGCTATATTCGGCATTGAAACATTAGCAAAAGAGAATTCTAAAGCGTTGCGTAACATCATTGACACTGTCAACAGGAATCTACGTGCATTAAAAACCCTTAAATTGCCTACTGAGCATTGGGACATACTTATAATATACACAATTTCACAAAAGTTTGACATCGCTACTACACGTGAATGGGAAGAACACCGTAGCACTTTAGCGGACTTACCTACTCTTGCAATGTTTTTGCAATTTATGAAAGGTCGTGCCGACCTCTTAGAAACAATGGAGGATACTCACATTAAGCGCCGATACAGTGATAATACACATTACCGCCACAAAGCATTAGTAGTCAGCCCTCAATCGCTTCCTTCTGAGAGACAGTACATGTGTCCATTATGTAAGAACAACCACGCACTATATCGGTGTCTTAAATTTAAATCTTTCTCGTTAGACGCGAGAATGCAAAAGGCAAAATCATTAAAGTTATGCTTAAACTGCTTACGTCAAGGGCACAGCGCAAACACGTGCAGAATTGGTCCGTGTAGTTTGTGCAACACACCCCTTAACAGCCTTCTGCATTCTCACGACGCGGCTCCGACGGCTACATCCTCGCCGCACAGCAGCGTTGCCCTCTGCGCCGCGCCGCCCGCGCCGCTGGATGCACTCGAGTCTCCTGAAACAGACGAATATTACACAGAAAAGGAAAGTGATGATTCACAAAATAACATTACTTTATCAGCTGTTCAAAGCAACTGCGTGCTTTTGTCCACAGCCTTAATTCATGTTACCGATCATAAAGGACAAAAACACACAGTACGCGCCTTATTGGACAACGGGAGCACTTCGAGTTTTATAACTCAAAAATTATGTACAAAATTAAACTTACCAACCGCTTCGACCTCGTCGTTAGTTGAAGGGTTGAACGCACAAACTTCCCGTTTGACAAAACAATGCGGTATCACTTTATCGTCACTTATAGAACCATACAAGGCAAACATAAATTGTTTTGTTGTTCCACGCATCACACAACAATTACCTACAGTGCACATAAACAATACACTGTTTAATATTCCTCCAAATATTACACTAGCTGATCCGACATTCAATATACCATCTGAAGTAGATATGCTTCTCGGAGCAGATATCTTCTGGAGCGTGTTATGCTCGCATAATATTTCGTTAGGTACAAATATGCCGACGTTAAGTAAAACCAAGTTTGGATGGTTAATTTCCGGCCTCATACAAACAAATAAACAGTCAAATACAGTCCATTGCACCCATGCCATTACTACACACGATGATCAAATACAAAATCAATAAACACAGTTTTTATCGTTTAATTGTGTTAGATTGGATAAAGTCGAATAAAAATCATTTACTTCAACCTTATGTTTTTAGTAGGATTCAAGAAATTGTGGAAAGGTCTGAACCATCGGTATGGTTTTAGGTACCAACCAATTTGAACCTGCTTTCTTGAAGTCTTGCTCCTTATGGTGGACCGGACCAACCTTTTTGACAGAAAAAGATTCATCATGGCCTGCCCAACCTACCTACATACCTACGCAATTTCGCGTACATACAACGCGTTTCATGCATAATTATTTGCATCCGAATATTAATAAACGTTCTGTGCACTTAAAATTAAACGAACTTCATTCCTAATTCAACGCTTTATGTAAAAATTCAACGCGAAACCTTTCCTGAGGAAAACAGAATGTTGAAACAGAATAATACTTTCCCTGTGAAAAATCAACATAATAAATTAAATCCCTTTTATAATACTTCAGATGCTCTGCTGAGGGTCGATTATCAAATTAATTTTACCATTTTGACACGAAACACTCAATAGTGCTACACTCAACACATCAAATCACAGTACTTCTATTTAAGTAGGTAGGTACTACTATATTTTACTCATGCATCCTGAGTACTTATTTATACGTTTTTCAATACAGCTGTCGCTTACGCCGGTCCGGTAATGATATTGAACCGAAAAGGTGGGGGTGGCAATTTAATTAAAGCTTAATTATGCAATTTTATCTGCCTGGCCGTAAAGGCCGTTCACATTGAGCTTGTGACTGATCTCAGCAATGAAACCTTTTTGGCTTGCACTCCACCGATTCACAGCCCGCAGAGGGAAGCCTGCTAACATATATTCACACAATGGCAGATGCTTTGTGGGAACTTGCAATGAATTATCTCGATTCCTAAAACAAAATTCAAACAACATTAGTTCTGAAGCGTCCAAAATATCAATAAAGTTTCATTTTTCCCCAGCGTATATGGTATAATATGGTCCGCATTTTAATGGATTGGCTGAGAGTGCAGTGAGATCGGTGATGTTTCACTTGAAGCGAATTGTTTCCTCAACTAATTTTACTTACGAGGAGCTAAACATGGTCTCAGCACAGGTTGAGGCAATTTTTAATTGTGACCTCTTACACCCCTATCGTCAGATCCGTTGGATCTTTCAGCCCTAACCACGTCTAATTTTTCAATCGAACGAATGAACACTTTGCTTCCATCTCCTCAGGGTACAGAAACAGCTGCTATCCACATGTTGTCACGTTATATGCGAACCCAGCGACTTAAAGCACATTTTTGGACCCGATTTTACAACTAATACGTTTCAGAACTCCAAAAACGTCAGAAATGGACTAAAGATGTAGGACAACTTACTATGGGAGAAATGGTGCTCGTTAAGGACGACCGCCTGCCTCCTAATCAATGGTTACCAGGACGAGTAACACAACTTTACCCCGGCCATGACGGAGAGACCCGTGTGGCTGACGTACTCACCGCGTCTGGAACTCTCCGGCGCGCCTTCAATCGCCTATGCCCACTGCCAGTGGAAGACCAGAACGTTGTTCCAGGGGGGGCAACATGTTAACGCCCAGCGTATGTGTGCCATGCAAGCACAGGCACACACACACTCACACGCGTCTGCAGCCAGCCAGCGCGGACGGGACCGCGCCCCACTCTCAATTCACCATCTAACGAACGCGTACCTACATACGTTATTTATTTTATGTAACCTTAAAAAAGTAAACGGAGTCAAAAGCAAGAACTTTCTACATTATTTCTCGCCTCCGTCCACCGCCTGAAACTATATTCGCTCCTGTTTTCAACACTGATAAATGAGAAGAATAAGTCATTTCCAATCAACAAATCGATGCCTTCACCAGTAGAAGCATCGTCCGCCAAGATGTCTATCATTGGTGACTGTACCTTAGCTACGGGTACCTCTGCAGTGATGTATGGAACTATATTCACTCTAATCAGTCTTTCTACATTACGTTTACTCACTACAGTTATTGTTGCATATGGTCATAACATTTCTCTAGGCTTTTCTGATCCAAATGTATAAATCATCAAACAATCTTCTCCATCAGGTTTAATTCGTAATAATTTTGCTATTCTGTTTGTAATGTAAGTTCGTTGACTTCCAGAATCAAGTAAAAGTCTAATGCTCAGACTTCTCCCCTCCGCTGTCCTTACTTGGGTTACTGCTGTCTGTAAGAAATTAGATGGCTTATTTAACTGTACATTAGCTGAAGTTGTGTTTGAAAGTATCATACTCGTATCATTAGCCTCACCCTTCTGCACCATCTGACGGCAAAGCGCTCTATTATGCATCCTAGAACAATGTACACATTTCCTCCTTCTTGTACACTTGGAGGCACGGTGTCCTATTTGAAAGCACACATAGCACCTATCTTTCAGCTTCCCAATCCTCTCCTTATATGTGTTAAATTTGACACAGTCCTCACTGTAATGTTCTTCATTACAAAATATGCACATTCTCTTAGGGCGTTTCCTGTAAGGTTGAGTTGAAATTGCTTCCCTCTTCTGTTGCCATTTCCTCTTCTTTACAGCTCCAATTTGCAGTGTTGCTGTTGAAGCAGGTGTACTCATCTCCGTTGTGTCACTAGACTTTACTGGAATCACAGAACTCTCCATGTTTGTAACAACTGAACTTTCCATGGCTGTTATTACAGCATCCACAGCTTTCCGGATTGCAGCAAAAGAATCATCGGTTGACATTAGCCGCACTTGGTATACCACTCTTGATGGAAATTTATTAAGTATGATAACTCTAAGGTGACTAGCATCAACTTTCTCCCCTAGAGCCTCTAATACCCTCAGGTGCTTCTCTATAATGTTTAGAGTGCGCCTACAGTCTTCAGGTGAATCCTTCGCTACAGCAAGATTTTGCAAAGCCTCGTTGTGAGCATCGATGACCTTCGTAGGTTTACCAAAGCGCCTATTGAGAATGTCTACCGCAATCGGGTAGTTTATGTTAGTAGTTTCCAGACCCTCAACTGCCTGAAGGGCTGGCCCCTCTAATGACGCCAACAAATATGAAAGCTTCTCAACGTTGGCAATGTCCTTACTATCAACGTTGGCCTCGAACTTATCCCAAAAAGTGTTCCATTTTAGGATGTCACCGTTATACTTCCCTAACTCTAACTTAGGTAGACGCGTTCTATGATTGTTCTCTCCTTCATGGCAGTATAGTTTCATCGCAATTTCTAATTCGGTCAGCGTGTCCTCCGCCTTTACTTGCGTATCTCGACATTTAATGCAGAATTCTTCTTTTATGTCCGTCGCCCCAGACAAATATCTATCTAAATCTGTTGTGAGTGATAACAATCTATTTTTAACGTTAATTCTCACGGCAATTACCCTGTCCCTTGCTACGCCAGTCTCAATGCTGTTAAGGGTCTCTGCGGCTCCCTTTAACGCTTCTGTTAGCCGTTCTAGGCGCAATTGCAATGTGGAAAGCAGAAAGTCCATTTTGTACGCAATGCAAGCTACCGATATACTTCATATGCTTCTAAATATTACGTAAATCTTGCATTTCGTTTGATGCTAATCTGCAATGAAATGTATTCACCTGAAGTCGAGTTTATGTACGACAAAAGTTTGTTAGTTTTACATGAAAATGTAACTACTTAATTACTTCATAATGAAGTCTCCTTAAGCTATTACTTACGACTGTTTTTTTTTAAGCGGTCTGCTTCCAAACTTTGGCACTCTTTAATTAAGTAATTGGGCACTTTTATTCGATATTTTCTTCTTTAACAAACTTTTCTCACAACACACGAAAGGAAAAAAGAGCGGGTTTTAGCAAAGGCACAAACCATAGATTAAATAGACGTCACTCTACTTCTTAAACTTCACTCTTAAACCTCCTCTATACGATCCGACCGATCGATCTGTGGTACCCGAACCGTTCCGTTCCAAACACAATGAACATTTCGTAACGTAAATAACGTCTGTGGGGAAAATAAAACAACAAGTAAATATTTTAATATATCTTTCTTTTTGTCTTTAAACAATAAAAAAAATTGTTGTTATAAAACTTACGAGGAAACAGGTGCAAAATGACAATTAAATTTGTACATGCATTTGACCAAACATAAACAGTGGCGTATTTCTGAACGTGGTCAGAGACTGAATTCAGTGTTGCTAGAATAAAAAACGTAATCGCCGTTCCTAAACAAATGCTGATCTGTGGAAAAGAAGCCGAAACAAAAGGGGGAAAAAAACAAAGAATCGCCTGTCGGCCGGCTCACCGTGTAATCGAATTCTACTTTCAAGTATTGAACTCGAAATATGCACATTCTCTTCATGGCTGGGCAATATTACTGTCTATGTGTACGCACCACAATGGGTCAAACCGTCCCATGTGTACGCACCACCATGGGCATACCCAAACCAAAAAAAAATAGTTGAATACAGAAATATTTCAACATTATGTACAACTCTTTTATCTCTCCAAACACATGAACCGCCACCGACAGACTTTTCTTTTCTTTTTAAGCATCTCCACCAAAACATGTAGCGGAGATTTACTCTTAGGGGGATGTAATAATAATCTCGCTACATGGATCTATATATATATAAAGCACAGTATATGACAGCTACTGCAGCGACCATGAATCAACACTCGATGGGCGCTCAATTCCATTCACTCTCAAAACTCGTATCTCTTGTTATGAATGTAACCTCAACTCTCTCGGGGAAAATTAGAAGGGCCCCAAGTCCCGTGGCTCTTATCGGTGGATGCACGGCACAACTGAATCTCCACGGGAGAACTCATCGTGCATCCCGCAACTCATTACTCTCATATCTCTCAACTCAGCTCATATAGCTATGCGATGAGTACTGAGGTGGGGACCATGTGGTCCCCGACGAGCCTCCACAACAACCCCTACAGCTCATCCATCAGCCTCCATAAGAACCTCCAGTAACTCAAACCGATAACCAACAGCCACCTCACTTGTTACATTCATACTCGAGCTACACACAAAGAATATCAATATATTCTTCAACTCAGCTCTATCTCAAGGTAGACGTTAATTCAAGGTCACCGCAATATCTATATATATCAAGATTACATATCTTTCGCTTACCAAGAGTCTCCTGTATCTCAATACACGCGCCACACCGCGTATCCCGTCCCAGCCATCGGACTCCCTCTACCGACTTCTCTCACCTCGTTCCCGCCATGTCTCTCCGCTCTGACATATAACACTCGTCGACCTCGATCGCCAGTGTTACCAGTGAAAATACACTAAGAGTGACAGATAGAATACATACCACAATAACAGACTTCGCGATCACCGCGACACCTCTGTCTGGTTTAATTCTTTGCTCGTATTGGATTTCCACGCTGGTAGTGGCATATGGCATTTGTTTGGTTTCTGTAATTTTTTAAACAAACAAAATTTTACTCTATTTCCTACCCCGGTTGATTCGAATTTCAATGCCATTTTGCATCCTATGTGGGCCTTAGGAGTTAGGAGGATTACCTACTGAAAATAAATATTATCATGGCCAAAATGTAAGACTGATCACTCTTTTAATGGATTTTCCACTGTAGGGTAAAAGTCAACAGAGTGACGATGTAGCTCAAAATCCGCAGCATGGCGTTTAGACGAGGGTTTTACATGGATTTGTTTTCAATTATCTCTGAAAATTGTGTTTTCCGCGCCCTGAAAAGACGAACCAGCGTGAAAATTCGTTGTATCGTGAACCCTACCTTGTTACAAAAACGACGAATGTGACATGCTTTCCTCCATCTAACAATGCCTTTTTGACGTATTTTTATAGCTTCACTCTCCTGCAAGGGACTTTGAATTTTATCAGATACCATTTAGGTGGTTAATTGACTGAAGTTTAAAGATGCGTGGTTAACGTCCCAAATCCTTGCGTATTTAATTCGTTTTTTGATTGAACGCCGTTAAGGTAATATTATTGCGTTTTACTTTAATGGATGAGGGTTTTGATTAATTACTGTAGGTACTCGAAGTTTAAGCTTTCGTCTAGGTACATGCATTAAGTAAAACAAACAACCCCCGCCAAGTCGAGCAAAAAAACAGGCCCCGCCGTACCATCCTTCTCTCGAAACCATTCAGACCATTTTCAACATCCTCTTATTTTGCACTGGCTAAAGCTAGAATAGAACCCTGAATTTTCAGTAACATATAGGACATACTAGTAATATGGCTTAGATATGTTCTCAATAACATTCAACTTGATCTTTTAGTTTAAGAACTATTGCCCGTCAAATTTCCTTAGTTTTGTCACTGACACACTGACTCACTGACTGATCAACATACTTCTAAGGTACTTCTAGCAGACCCATAATCTCAAAATTTTAAAGATAATTCGTTTTTAGCCTATCAATTCATAAAAAAATCTAAAACTATTATAATTTTAGTGACGCTTCAGAGATAAATAATAAGTAGAATAGAATATACATTTATTTCAAGTATAAACAAACTGCATGAGTAAGTTTAGCATAAGTAAAGCAAAAACATGCGATTACAAAGTGACTTTTGTAGTGAAGTAGTAATAATAAGGTAGTAACAGTGCACTATACAATGTATTTGCATGCGTTTAGTGTTAAATTATGTACAATGCAGAAGAAAACTTTACAAACGTATGATTTCCAAGTTGCAGAATTTTATTTAGCAAGCAATTAAAGATTAATAGGAATGCCTGACTTGGCTCTACGAAATATCTCACAACTTTTTACTGTGGAAGAGTTTCGAGACTATTTTTTATCCCTATTTGTTAAATGGAATGTTTTTTATGGGATATATGTATTATAATAGATACAAAATTAAAAAAAAAAGAACTTCTCTGAATAGGTTCATATGAATTGCTGTCTTGAATTAGAAGTAAGTTTCGGAACAGTTTTAAATGGATATGTACCATATCATTTTTAAAACATAATTATTTGTATTTTTTTTGTTATTTTTTGTTTTATACCACGTCGGTGGCAAACAAGCTTACGGCCCACCTGATGGTAAGTGATTACCGTAGCCTATGGACGCTTGCAACTCCAGGGGTGTTACATGCGCGTTGCCGACCCTTTAAGAATTTATGCACTCCTTTTTTGAAGAACCCCATACTGTAGACCCTTGGGAAAACCTCGGCAGGGAGCTCATTCCACAACCTGAGCGTCCGAGGGAGGAAATTTCTCTGAAACCGTACGGTACGCGACCATTTAGGTTCCAGGGTGTGAGGATGAATACCCTGCCGATGGTGAGCGGTGCGGTGGTGATAAGCAGCCGTAGGCATCATGTCGAACAGTTCTTCGGAGCACAACCCGTTATAAAAGCGATAGAACACGCACAAGGAGGCGAAGTCTCTCCTTAGACTCAACGGTTCGATACCACTTGTAAGTTTGGGATCGTCCACGATTCGCAAAGCACGATTGTATACACGCGTACGATATACTTACTGAAATAGGTACGTTTCATAAGTTAGAATATGTGGGCCCTGAAACAACATGGGGCGCTCGTTTCCGCTGGTGAATGTGTTTCGGCTCGGTTTACGACCGCAGGAAAAACAAAGAACATTATCGTCATATTGGTTTAACGTGCGTACAAGATGTTTCAACAGTTCACAAAATAAATAGTTTGAGTACGGGTTACTAGTGAAATCCATAATTTTATTTGCACCAATCTGATATGCCATAATTTTTACATTCGATAAACATTTGTTATCCATAATAAGCATTCTCCATAATTTTATATTCAATAATATTTATCAAGTGCCATAATTATTTGTATGCCATAAAACATGATCGGTTCTGGCGCTTCGCCCGCCGCTGCCGCGGCACGATCGCGCGCTGTAGGGTCGCAGTTCTACCTAACACTGCTCCTCGCTTCGCTCGTCATCGCACCTAACGGAGACCTGCCATAGGGTAGAATAGGTAGGCTACGCTCGATTTCGGGATAGGTGGAAGAAAGACCTGGAGGAGTCGCCTTATGGACTTCGCACCATAGAGGCGCTCCTCGGGTCGTTCGACGCCTGGCTAGAGCGGACCCATGGCAAGGGGGGTTCCGAATGACGTAGGCGACGACCGGACATCGCTGTCTTGGTCATTGCACAGAATCAGAAGAGAGGGAAGCCTTGCCTGCCATGAGTGCGGCGCTGAGGATGACTCGGCCCAGCACACTCTGGAGTGGTGCAGCAGGTGGGCCGAGGAGCGCCGCACTATGGTAACGGCTCTCGATGTGGATGATCTCACGCTGCACAGTATCGTGACGGTCATGCTGGGCAGCAACTAGCGAGAGATCGTGGGAAGCGGTGGCCTCATTTTGCGAAACAGTCATCTCGCAGAAGGAGGCCGCGTAGAGGGAGCGCGAAGACAGTGCTGACGCGCTCCCTCTCCGGCGCAGACGGCGGGGTAGAAGACGCGCGCGGCTTGCGGCTGCTTGTCGCGTCCTCCCCCAGTAGGGCCAGTGGGTAGGGGACCCATATTGCACGGCTCTGCATTGTGGGGTGGGAGGGTCAAGCGTCCTGACCCTCACCTTCTTTTGCGCGGGTGTCCAGTTGTACAGTCACCAGCATTAAATCTGCCACATCAAAGCACGCATACATATCTGACGTCTAATGACATAAGAACGTGTCAGATATTTTTGCCAGCTTTGTTGTGGCAGATATTGATGCTGGTGACTGTACTTTGACTTCATCTAAATCTGATTGGAATTGGTTTTAGTAGTATTTCCAAGGAAAAGTAATGTGAAATTCCGCTATGGGGAGTGAAGAGTGGAAGGTATTTTTGTAAGTCGGAGTTTGCACTCGTCGTCTTGTTTGTGAAACAGTGCGGGGCCGTCGGGCCTTCGGCGCCGTGGCTAGCCAGGGCCGCCAGGGGGCGTCGTGGTGAAATGTTCGCGATCCCATGGCGCCCCCTTAACGGAAATGCGGGTGTCGCCGGTGTGTTTTTAGTGGATATGCTCCTCCAGTCACTATCAGTCGGATGGCGGCGGAGGACATAACCCCCAAATAGCCTTCCCCTGGCCGAAGGTATGCGTAAGGCATTTTCACATAGTCAAAAAAAATAAAAAACCGGCCAGGTGCGAGTCGGACTCGCGCACGAAGAGTTCCGTACCATTATCAATAAAAATATTTATTTTATTCTTTTTTTAGTATTTGTTGTTATAGCGGCAACAGAAATACATCATCTGTGAAATTTTCAACTGGAACTATCACGGTATCAGTGAGATACAGTCTGGTGACAGACAGACGGACAGCGAAGTCTTTAGTAATAGGGTCCCGTTTTACTCTTTGAGTACGGAACCCTAAAAAAGGTAGGCTACGCTGCCTGCAGTTTATAATCTATTTATTTCCGTTTGTAGATGCAAACCAGTTTATAGATTCTAATTGATTATGATAGAGAATAGGACAGGGAAAATGATTGGTCACCATCCATGACGCTTTTATTAATAACATCATGGAAGGAAAGGTAGAAGGCAAGCCAAGAAGGGGAAAACCAAGGATAAGTTACATGAAACAAATAAAAGAAAAAGTAGCAGTCACGTCGTATAAAGAGGTCAAGAAGGCGGCTCTAGATAGAGTCAGATGGGGGGAGATACACCGGAAAGAATGATTATGACTTTTGGATTTTATGACAAATGATATTATGATAAGCATTTAACCCACTTGTTACTGAACACACTAAACACCTTTGATTTTGATAAATTTCTATGTAAGTACAGTAAAAAATATACATTAAAAAAATCGTGCTCTCATGGAAACCCAGGAAAATGGTGTTCTTTTAAAAGGACGATAGTAACATATACTACCTTGAATGTACGATACTTATACATTCACTTAAATTCTAATAAAATAATTAATGAGGTGCACTTATACCATTTATTCAGCAATATGAAATTGTTCAAAACAATTCTTGGGATGTAAGGTTACATTACATTTTGTACATATGAAATTAGCTTTTTTGTGACATTTGATACATCTGCTTTGAGTATCTTTGTATTTTATCATATGATTTTTCCCATCCAAACGAACACAATCTCGATACTTTTGAGAGGTACGTGTATCTTTCCGTTTCACATTTTTTTTATAGCTCTCAAGAAGAGATGTCGCAACATATCGGCGAAAATGAAGAAGATCATAGTCGCCCCCATTATTTTTATACAATTGCCAGGCATTTTGCACACCCATGTCTAGTGCGTGACAAATGAAAGAGAAGTACCATTTCTTTCCCCTTACAGATGTTCTATATAGACTAATATTTTGATCTGATCGATCCACTCCTCCCATATTCTCGTTATAATATTTTTTAATTACAGCTGGCTGTCTACAAGTATGTATTTTTTCTGTTGTTGTGAAAATCTCTTTACTTTTGCAACAGGTTCAATCGTGGCTGCGTTTGATGCAACAGTGACAATGCTGTTATCATGCCACTTGCATACTACGATCTGTTCAGCACTTGTAGACTGATATTTGAATGTTCCTCTATGTGTCTTCTGCAATACCTTGTTGGCAGGCAATGGGCATTTTGAGATACGATTTTCTCGTACAGTTCCAGTTGCTCGAACCCCTCGCAGTCTCAACTATTATACAGTTTTCGGGAGGCAAAATAACGATAGAATCTGGTATTTCCTGGTCATCCTCTTCAAGCTCATCAATTATTTAATTTAATGACAAAGGCCGCGACCAAGTCTTATTTCGCCTCCTAGAATGGAAAATTACTATAGTAGTACATTTCCCTATTGGCCTTTTAAAAGGACGCCAACAATAATCAATACAAAATATGATTTGTAAATATATTCTAAGAATAATATCACTTGTACTCAAAAGCTAAGGTACATCTTAGAAATGTACTTATTTTTTAAAATAAAGTGTTTATATATTTTTCAAATACTACGTACCTTGAAGTTTCCATGAATAATTTGTCCAAATATAACAATATTTAAAAATAGAACACTGTTTTGAGCACGTAAAGTTAATTAGATGTCCACTTCCAACACTTGAAAGGTTTCGAATGCGTATCAACAAACATGTTATAAGTACCCTCATTGTTCGTGAGAATTTTAAATGTATGGTGTCCTTTTAAAAGACCGATAGTAACAAGTGGGTTTATTAAGTATGAGAAATGTTGATTAGGTATGTTACGGTTTCAGAGAAAATCACTTTCATGGCAATCATTATCCTCCTAGCGTTATACTCGGTTGTGCCCCTTAAGGAGCCCGGGTTCGCTTTGAAACCTAATCCCAAGATTTGGCATAGGCACTAGTTTTACGAAAGCCATATATCTGACCTTCCAACCCAGAGGGAAAATTAGACCTTATTGGGGTTAGACCGGTTTCCTCACGATGTTTAAACACTAGCGTTATGGCAAATTAAATTATGGATATTACATCCGCCTTTAGAGATCTCCTTGCTGATCCAGGAAGGTTATTATTTTGTGACAAGAAATAATAGACATCTCTAAGGTCGAGTCTTTTCGCGACGCGAAAAATGTCCAAAACGTCCATGTACGAGTAAATGGATATATTTTAAAGTGATTAATCACCGATAAGTATAATTAATGTGTAAATATGAAGTAAGTTTAAATAAACTGATCTCTTTCATATACAGGGTGTGGCCTGTAATAGGAGCAAATATTCAAAAGGACGACTCCTTAGAGCATTTGCAGTAACCCCTTGTGCCCCATTAATTTTAATTTTTTTTGGATTCGGAGATATTTTGTTGTAAAGTTATAACCTCCAAGTAATGTATCTTGGCACCACGACATCATAGCGCAGCAGTCAATGCGGATTTTGAGGTAACATCACGTAACGAGTCATAATAGTTTTTGCATTTTTGTTCTCAAAAGATATTTCTGTGATTTAATTTTTTGTTTTCTTTTGTTTTAGTTTCTTTAAAATAAAAAGTTACTTAAAGCACTCCAGAAGAGTAAAAAAATACAACTAAAATTGTTTTAAAGAAAAAAAAAATCGAAAAAATATTTGTTGCTCCTGTTACAGGCCACACCCTGTATGTTGACGGAATGTTTTATCAGTAGGAGCAGGTACAGCGGCGGTCGACGACTTAGAAAGTCATACATAATTGAATTCCACTGAATATATAGCCAAAAAGGTATGATTTCAAGAAGTTTTAATTAGGCTTGAGCTCCTCACATCGGTAGAGTAAAATACTTTAGCACATGTTTTATAATTAATAATGTGTCATAATTATTGACAGCGTATGCGCAAATACTTAAGTTAAGATGATTATCATTCATAGATGGTTTCAATATCCACAAACGCGTTCCAGATTGTAGCCCAGGGTGTTTTTGTTGGTTAAAATTGCAAATAAAATAAAATTAATCTACCACCAACCAAGTAAACAATCAGTAACCACGTCACAAGCGTAAACTCTTGCGCAACAGTGAAAGTGCTCCAGTTTTTGAAAGCGGACAGCAATTTCGGCGAGTTCGACACAGCTCCGGCAGCCGTGATCGTCTAGTGGTTAGGACCCTACGTTGTGGCCGTAGTAACCCAGGTTCGAATCCTGGTCACGGCAGTGATGGCACTGTCGCGGGGGAGTTATTTTTTTATGGACACACCCTCACATATTACGATGTATATATGAATGACATTAACGACAGCGTTTTCTGTTTTTATACCTACAGGGTGTAGGTATCATAGTAGGTGTTCGAAGTGAACACCGTTTTTAACACGTCTCTCTATCTACATACTTACTTTAAGTGGGCTTTTCAATTGATTGTTTATGTTTGATTACTGTAGATAACAAAACTTCCTTAAAGATTTTATGCAATGCTAATGCCACATGATAAGGTGTATGTAACAAGTAGAGAGGTACAAACAGCCATAGAGACAATTTTACATGCCTGAACTTATTGAATATTGTAACGGTGGTCACTTCGAACACCTACTATGATAAATTAAAGTATGTCAAAACAATGCATTTTATTCATTTTAGACATCATGTTTCTTAGAGACATTTACAGCTTAAGACCTACACAATCGATATTTAAATAGAAAAAGTGTCAGTTTATTTTTTCAAAACAACCGGGTTTGATTCCCGAGCTGGGTACAGTTTTTTTTCAAATGTATGAATGCAGTTTTTCTTTTTATCAAAATCGGTGACATGGTTCCTAAGAACAAATCTTCGTATGTCTTATAGTTTCAGACATTCCCATAATGACCGATTTGAATGAGCCACCCTGTATATCAAAACACCATACCTATGGTTAAATGAGAGTATCCAGAAAACCCCCTATCTATATATTGATCATACTTTTTACGTTCCTGGATTAAAGGCAACTTATTAATAATACTCTTACTTACCAATATTTCCCGTCCAAGAAAGGAAGTCTTCAACTAATTCCAAATACTAAGTTCAGATTTACCCGCACATACCATTCAATACCAAATAAGTAGATAAATAATATCGCGAAGATATTTACCTTTGACATTATTTCTGAATAGTATTGCTCGTCGGCGCGCTCCACGTTTTTATTTAAACAGCGTAAATACCTGCTATTCCAATTTGTGGCAGCCATTTTATGACGAGAATAAAGTTAACATATTTAGGTACAAAAGAGCTTCATTACGAAACAGGTATTTTGGCGGCGTTCGGATATGTATTTTTATTTATCTACACCCATATCATAAATCCTCTCTAATGTGTTAGGAAACCATATATATAATGAACACCATTATTGTAACCAGTAACGTAACATCAGCGTTTTATCTGTGCCAGTGTTATTATAATGTATGAAAAATCATAATAACATCGATATAACAGTCTCGCTGACACTCGTTTCATAAACCCACACTCGTGTTTAATGCCCTTCATGATGTACAGTCACATTAACTACTATTATGTGACTGTACGTAAAGAAGGGCATCAACCATGAGCGTGGGTTTATGAAACGAGCGTCAGCGAGTTTCATAATAGGATCACACTAGTGTTTTAATGCCCAGTTTATACATACATACACTACTTTATCAATCCACATATTATAAATCCTCAATGATGTGTTCGGGAACCATTAGAATAACCGCCATTGCACCGCCCTGGCTGACTAGATTCCAAAACTAGATTTCCATAATAACAACGATATCAATGTTATTATGATTTTTCATACATTATAATAACACTGGCACAGATAAAACGCTGATGTTTCGTTACTGGTTGCAATAATGGTGGTCATTATATATATGGTTTCCTAACACATTATAGAGGATTTATGATATGGGTGTAGATAAACTACTATAATATTACGACGGTAGCAAAACAGCACACAGCCTGCCTGGTGACGACCAGGCAGGCGCTTGCTTGGATAGGCGACCGCCTATGGACGCTTGCGACCCCAGAAGATTCACAAGCGCGGTGCCGATGCCGTGCCGACCCTATTGATTTGAGAATTCTTTGTGTTGACAGCTGCAGACAAATACAGATGTCACACTCTCAACACCTCGCATCCTCGGGAGCCCTAGACTTTACTCACCATGTGATGTGTAGGGTGAGCTGCACACACATATCCCCCTGCCTGAAGGGCTCTCGGGGGTTTCCTAGATAACTCAGTCGGGGAGGACCCTTTCGGGAGCAGGGTGAATGATAGCAGCGTTCAAAAGATATTAAAAGCGGTTCTTATGCCCTTTTATTTAAACAGCAACTCTTAATCTACTAAGTTTAAGTAATCCCGAGACGGGGCCTACGGTAGCCAGTCTACTCCTTGTAGGCAAGACACGGGAACGGCGGGATGGTGATACTTCCAGCAGTGCACTCAGTAGCCAAGCGGCCGGGAAGCCACCGGGTACGGCGGGTATGTCCTATCAACTGAAACCCCTCCAGGCAGTACACTCGGCATCCAAGCGGCCTGAAAGGGATGAGGGGAGCGGGGTCCCCCAGCAGTGCACTCGGTAACCAAGCGGCCAGGGGAGTGGGGATGCCTAGCAGTGCACTCGGAGTCCAAGCGGCCAGGCGGGAAGGAAGGGAGGGTGAGGGCAGAGTTGTGCACACGGCGAGCCGCTAGCAAAACTCTTTCGGTCTGTTTTTTTTTTTTTGAACCTGACTGTTGCTATGATAGGACGAACCCAATATAGCAGTCGAATTGCGTGGTTGGAGGGTAGCTTGGGGAAAATCCAAGGGGAACCTCCGGCACGACCACGCGGGAAGGGGTAAACACTGGAATACTCTAAAAGTTTGCGCTCCAGTGAGATTGGTTGAACGGTTTCAACCGAATCTGAGGTGTGAGTGGTGATGAACTACTGGGATTGCTGGTTCGCTAAAACCTACCCTAGCTGAGAAGAGTCCAGCAAGAAACTCAGCTAGGCCCGACATCGGTCGGGTTTGTCGGACTGACTCTACCCGGTATGCGGAGGTACCGGGACGAATATGGACTATAAGTGTCTGTGTTGTCGCGATCACGCGGTGGACGTCCCTGCCGGCGGGAACGCTGTAGTGTACGCGCTGATTTGGACGCCGAAAGCGCAGCCTTCCATCTTTCGATGGACTCTGTGATTTCGTCGTCCGGATCCGTGAGTGTGTGCCTAGGACGCCGGACCGTGCGGCCCCTAATCAGTGAACGCCGAGTAACGACAGAGGGGGGAGGGACGGGAACGTAGTCAGCAGCCTTCCTAATTAACGGATTCCTATGGTGGGGAGCGTTGTCAAAATAACGTCTGGCAGCCTGCTTAAAGAAACCATACATGGTGCTAATCCCCATGTCGTGGTGCAGGCTGAGGTTCGATTGGTACCACGGGGCACCAGTCGCCCTACGGAGGAAACGATTCTGAATGACCTGAAGCGGTTTGAGCGATGACATAGGCACGTGAGCAAATACTACACTTGCATATGTCATGATAGGACGAACACAAGTTTTGTAGAGTGTCTGCTTATTTCTAAGTGACATTTTACTAAACTTGTTGATCATCGGCCCAAGCCTTCCTAACACGAACAACGCACGGTTGCGTACCCTACGGATGTGGCTACGGAAAGTCAGTTTCCTGTCGAGGGTTACTCCAAGATATTTGGCCTCGTTGACCCAGGGGATGGATCGGTCAAACATCTGGATCGGAGCCACTCGTCTTTCTGTGCTAATGCAGTCAGACGGGTGGAAGACTATTGCAGTGCTTTTTTCCGGGTTGACTTCGATACGCCAAAGACGAAACCAGCGACCTAGGTCGGTAGTTGCCTCTTGGAGGTATCGCCGGATAGTAGCGTACTTACAATGAGTCGTAAAGAGCGCGGTGTCGTCCGCAAACAACCCCAGTTGCACATTAGGGTGCCTGGGAATGTCGTTCGTGAACAACGAGTACAAAGTGGGAGAGAGCACAGAGCCTTGCGGGACTCCGGCCCGGATGGAGTGTGGGATCGAGTACGTTCCCTCTAGTCGGTAGCGAAAGCTTCGGTCCGTGAGATAATCTCGTATGGTGAGTACGAGTCTGTCCGGTATACCGAGCAGGTATAACTTGTATACCAGCCCGTTATGCCAGACCTTATCGAAGGCTTTCGCCACGTCGAGAAAGATCGCCCCGGTCTTGAGCCCCTGGATCTTTCGGTCTGGCGGGCGCGCGCGCGTATATATGGGCCGGCGGGGTATGGTGCGGTGAGGTGCGGTGGGGTGAGCCGGTCTGCTCCCCGCGCGGTTGACCCCGTGCGTCGGTGCCAGCTTGCCGGCCGTTGTGGCGTGCTCGTACGTCACAACCATCTATGTAACTTGCCATAAATGTGTTACCTACAATCAGAGGGGTAATCACGTAACGTTCCGAACGCGCATTAGATAGGACAATGTCATTGTTCCATATAAAATTTGACATTGCCCCTATTTCACCAACTTGATAATTGTCAGCGACAAATGTCGGCTGACAATTCTACATATGTCGCTAACAATTGTCAAGTGACAGGTGACAACTGACAATTTTGTAAATTATTTCGTATAGAAATGCTTATAAACATGACAAGGATTTTGTTACAATTGTCCTAATCTTAATCAAATGACAATTATGTTGTGAAACAAGAATAATTTTTCCAACTCGACATATTTGTAGATTTGTCGGTAATTGTTGACATGAGATCGAGGCTGTGTCAGCCTAGCGTTACAATTGTAGTGTTGTTAGTTACAAAATGGCTCTCCGCGAAAGCAAGTAGTGACAGTGAGATCGATTTAGACGAGTTCGCATATCGGAGAATATATAAAGGATGAATAAATTTCTCCTTTGACGTCACTGACTTTGTTTTTAAGGAAAATTCTCGAATTAGTAAAACCAATAAATAAAATCGGTGCTATAGTATCGGTCAAAACTACAAAAAATAAAACTTTGAGGCCATATCAACAAATACTTTGTACGCGTTGGATGGGTTCGGGTCGGGATCTCAAAACCACGTTAGTGGTGACAACCACGGCGTTTCGAAGGCAACGATCCATCGCTGTGTAAGGCGTGTTACCACTGCAAATAGTCAATCAAATATTTGGTAACGAAGTACGTTGGCCAGCATTTAATTTAATCTCACAATTATTTATGGAAATTGGTAACGTTCCAAGAATTGGTGGCATTGTTGATGGATCGTTAATACCCATCGATTCACCTCGGCAGAATGAACACATGTTTGTGGACCGTAAAAGTGACCATTCGACAGATACCATGGTTAATACAGCGGATATGGTATAAAGAAGTGGCTAATAACTCCGAACATCCCCATAGTTCCAAGAACGGCAGCAGTTTAAGTACCTAATGCTTTTTTAAGAGCATTTAAACATAAAAGAAGGATGGTTGAAAATGCTTTGGGTATATTGAAGGAGAAGTTTCCCTCTCTCCATCATCTCCGTTTGCAACCGTGTACTTAGCGTGTGTTACCCTTCACAATCTAGAAAAACGCAACAAGAAAGTAGACAACAACGAAGCTATTGACCCTGAAGCAATCGAAGTACCTACCTAATACGGGAATTGATACAATTTTTTTATTGAAGTACTGTTTATTATTACTGTTTTATTGTAGCAATTTGATAAAATTTGAAATTAAACTTAAAATGCAAAAAATATGTCATAGATAGTTGAAATTATTGAAACAGTCCAATATTTACTATACGTACTAGTTACCTATATTGCATCAGCATGCAGATCAGCGATGGTCGCAGTGATATAAGGGCTTTGACAGCCCGAAAGCCACTACCAGAATAAATAATACCTATATTGCAATGTGAACTTTCTAATTTAAACTGTAATATTCTAAACAATTTCAACTTTTTTTTTAATACGATTTATTATGTACGGTGGAAGAATGAAATGTTGCAGACAGTGATACGTTAACAGCCAAAATGAAAAAAAGTAGTAGTAGAAGTAGTACTAGTCTAATTATATATTTTAATGACGCATCAATTAACTAATACCGGCGATAAAATGGGCTTCTTAAACTTATCCGTATTAAAAAAACAATACGCAGAACAACTCGTTTTTTGTACTCGTCGATTAAAATCTGTGTATTAAGATTTCATAGAGAGTACTGCAACGTCACTCTTTTCATAGTTGTAGTCTATGTTACTGTCGAAACAATCGAAATAACTGTTTCGATACGCTTCAGACAACCTAAAAAAATTTGAAAATAGAACTAAAATAAATTTGACCAATCACGTGGTTGCTTTACCGAACTGTAATGAATTGGACCAATAGAGTCGCTTTGATTATTGAGTTTACTCGTTGATGTCTTTTAAGATATCAACGAGCGTACGAGCGATAGGCTGCACTTCGTTTCAACAGTATCGAGTTTGTTTAATTAGTTCAGTTGACTCGTAGAACATTAATTTTAAGGAACTCGTACAAAAAGTATTGTTCACAATAGTGTTATAATCAAGCTTTTTAATCTCGTACCTTACTTAGGCCACTCAGCAAGCTTCATGGCGTCAACACGGTACTCGACTAAAAAGCTCTCTATTATAACACGATTGTGAAAAATACTATAATTTACTAACACTGAACTTAGTGTACCATCGACGACACACTCAGCCGACCATTTGTGAACCTTATCACAACGGCGTAAAGTCCACCAATAGTCCGTTGAGTCGTCGTAAGTGCGTGACTGGTGCAACTACAAAATAATGTTTAGCACTAGGTATACACTGTATAGTATACAGTACATTCGAATAGTATCGATAGTTTGCATAACAGTGGTAGCATCTCTAGTTACGTTAGTTTGGCATCTATCATTCTAATCTTGCTAGAAAAATATGGTATAGTGGGATGTTGATAAAATTGTTACTTATCGTTAATTATAATAGATTGGTATCAGTGAGTTATTGAATTTCAAGGAAACATATGATTATCAGACAAATAAATACTGTTCTATTTCACACCATAATTTTACAAAGTATACGTTGCGAAATATGTTGTAATATATAAAATATATTGTTAGGTCCTCGCACTGCAAATTGGCATTGCCATTCAGCGTGGCAACGCAACCAGCCTTCCCAATATCAATATCAATATCATTTATTGCATCCATAGTTGTACAGATCTTATAATAGGTACATGAGTTCCATATGGGCCCTGATAGGGCGTTGCAATTTATATTTAGTTTTATTTAATTACATGCCATTTATATGCTTAACATTCCTTAAAATATATTTTTTTCCTTAGGCAGTTATTTTATTAATCATGCACATGCATTTCAATCTTCCTCTAATTACTAGCTAGGTCACATACTATATCTAAACATAGCTACTTATTTACATCTATTGACTAAAACATTATTTGATAATTGTATATACCTATGTAATTCTAATGTCAATTTATTATTTTGAGTGGTAAATTGTAAATGTACTATTAAACTATTTAAGGGTGTCTGTAATAAATTCTTGATACGAGTAATATGTTTTATGTTTTTTTTTTTTGTTTTTTGTTTTATGTTTTTTTGTTTTATGTTTTTTTTATGCCTACTGGCAGCGATTTGGGGGAAATATGTGTATATGTCACCGTTAGATTGTGAAAACCGTCTATAATCTTACCCGTTATATTATAAACTGACGGAATATTGTGAACTGCCAAAATAATTCATAATTAATGCATTCATTTTCGTTAGTTTATAAATTATCAATGTCATATCGTCAAGTTGTGAACTGAATCAAATTTGCCTGATTCGGAACGCAACCTGTGCGCTGTTTGGTTGAGCGAATGAATTCCACTTACATCAGAACATGATTGTATTTTTTTGTTATTCAGACATTTTATTCCATTTATTTCGGCATACAGCAGTGTCGACGGAGCCCCGTTGCGCGGGGCTCCTATTTCTGGGCGCTTTGCCCTTCGGGCAACTGAAGATACCTAACTAACCTAACCTACCTAGACTTTGTGTATGTTCCGTAGCAAGCCGTTTTTTTTTGATCTCAGTTAACAATTTGACGATTCGACATTGATAGTTTATAAACTAATGAAAAACAAATTTTGAACGGCGTTAAATTATGAACGGTTTTGACAGTTACATTATAAACTGTGACCTTAATTTTGTTTACGATGCCATTCGAACCAGTTTTTGTAGATGAACAAATGTTTGTATGGAAGCAACTACATTTAAAAGACATTAATACCCAAAAAAATCGAGTTAAAGACGGACCTCGCTGACAGCAGCCGAAACGCTTCATACTGATTGGCTTTAAAGTATGACGTCACACCGTGCAATTTGTACTAACCGTTCCATGGAAATTGAAGTAAATTGCTGTTTCGGTCGCGAAATACTGCGTTTAGGTCCATAGTTGTCGTACAAATTTGTTTCTATAAAAGCGTAAGGATTCTATTGGTGCTAGGGGTCACAAAACCGGTTTCACCGAAACCGAAAAAACCCGAAAAACCGGGTTTTTCGTCGATTGAGAAAACCGGCTTTCAAATTCGAAAAAACCGGTTTTTCGAGTTTTTCGGTTTTACACTTAAATACTTGATAGTTGTAAGTATTACTTTGATTATCAGTTTATTACTACTTATAACTTCTTCTTCTATTTGTAATTTCTACTTTTTAGTTTATCAGTAAATATAGAATAGAACATATAATTGAATTAATACAAATTAGCTAATTGCCCGCCCTACCCTACGTATAGTTTGTTTTTCAATACAACATCTCTTGTCTTCCTGTTGAAATGAAACAAAATAACGAAAAGTTTGCATTGATTTTTGACGAGTGGACTTCTTCTCGCAGTCACAGTTTTAATAAGTATTTACTTTCGTAAAAGGAATATACGATGTTTTGTGTTTTCTGTTATAATGATAACTATTTGTAGTTAATTTTGCGTTCCAGAAGTGCACGGAGGTTATTATTTTAGTTATTTTGTTTTTAATTTTTGTTCCTAATAATTATAAGATATAAAAAAGGTTTTATATCCATTGTTAAATGACTGAATATTAAAGTTTAAATTCATAAAATGCAGTTTTTTTTTACATTTTATATGTAAAACCGAAAAATCACCGAAAAACCGGAAAACCCGGTTTTGTAATGTACAAAAACCGAAAAACCGGTTTCCAAAAATACTAGCGGTTTTGTGACCCCTAATTGGTGCCTTTAAATTTACTCTTGGACAATAAATATAAAAACTTTTTTTTACTAAACTTACAAGGTTCATATCTTTTTATGATTTGAATTATATTATGTAATTTATACTTTATTACAATCATTTGATGGTTTACTATCCATTTAGCAACACGACGTTATCAATTTTAACATGAGGCATCATGCCTATTGTAATAATAACAAGGTAGGTACAGTGCACTTTACTATGTGTTTACGTGCGGTTAGTGTTAGATGTACAATGCAGTAGAAAAGTATACAAACGTGATTAGCGGTTGGTAAAATAACATTTCCATACAACGCAAAAATATTATTCCCAGCTGCATTAATAATTGTATGTATTGATAACAACAATAACCTACAAAAAGAAGTGAGATTCCGTAAAAAAAACATTCCATGTAAAAAACAGGCTAGGTCTCGAAACTTTTCCACCGTAAAATGTTGCGAGGTATTTCGTAGAGCCAAGTCAGGCTATCTTATTAATCTTTATTTGCTTGCTAAATTAAATATTTTGACTTGGCAATCTCACAATACTACATAATGCTTTCTATTGGCAGTTTTTTATTGAGTCTTATATGTTTTTACATGCTTTCTATTAACTTGCACTGTTCGTGTGTATCTAAATATGTAAGTATGTAAATTTGTATGTATGTAAGTTGTCCGTCAAAATTTGCAATCCATTTTTCAGTCACTTCCCGTTATCCAATTGAGCTAAAATTTTGCAAGCATATGTAGGTATATCGCATGACAAATATTATGATGACTTGGAGCTGATCTGATGCTGGAGCTGGAAAGTGGCCATAGGAACTCCGCAATAAAACGACACAACCCCATCGAGTTTGGGCTCGTTAGAATCGTCTCAATAAGTATTTGATGATGGTATGCAGAAAAGTACAGTCGGCAGTAAACGCTTGTACCAAAAATGAATTTTTTGACAAAAACTTATTAAATGTGTGTACCTACAATAGTGCTGCCACGGCCCGCGTAGCGTAGGTCCAGGTTTCGTAGGCGAGCTACGCTACGCTGGTCCCGGAGCTACGCTGCGCTCGAGTGTGGTCCCGGAGCTACGCTACGCTGGTCCCGGAGCTACGCTGCGCTCGAGTGTGGTCCCGGAGCTACGCTACGCTGGTCCCGGAGCTACGCTGCGCTCGAGTGTGGTCCCGGAGCTACGCTACGCTGGTCCCGGAGCTACGCTGCGCTCGAGTGTGGTCCCGGAGCTACGCTACGCTGGTCCCGGAGCTACGCTGCGCTCGAGTGTGGTCCCGGAGCTACGCTACGCTGGTCCCGGAGCTACGCTGCGCTCGAGTGTGGTCCCGGAGCTACACTACGCTGGTCCCGGAGCTACGCTGCGCTCGAGTGTGGTCCCGGAGCTACGCTACGCTGGTCCCGGAGCTACGCTGCGCTCGAGTGTGGTCCCGGAGCTACGCTACGCTGGTCCCGGAGCTACGCTGCGCTCGAGTGTGGTCCCGGAGCTACGCTACGCTGGTCCCGGAGCTACGCTGCGCTCGAGTGTGGTCCCGGAGCTACGCTACGCTGTTCCCGGAGCTACGCTGCGCTCGAGTGTGGTCCCGGAGCTACGCTGCGCTCGAGTGTGGTCCCGGAGCAGAGCTACGAGTATTATTTATGGACCTATGTTAGGCGATTTAGCTAGATGGAAACATGATACCTACTTACGCTATCAATCGTATTACATGCTCTTTTACCGTAGCTCAAGTAAAGCTAAATATTAGTACCGTATTAGTTTATTTATCATTTTTAATGTTTCATATTGGAAAAGATTTTAAGACACTTAATAATTTTGAATATATTGAGTGCAGGCGAACTTTGGACAATTTATTCGTGGCCTTATTAATAATCATGGAATTTCGCAGTGGCCTTGCAAATTTTGTACATGTAGTTTTTTATCTCAGAAAAATGTTTATGAATACCTAAGTTGCACTTCTTCTTCTTCGTTGGCAGTCGCAAATACTACGCTTCGCTTCTCTTATTGAAATGGCTTCACGAGTATTTAATGTATCTACAACGGATTTAACTGCAAAATAATGCTTGGCATAGTAAGATACCGCTGCTAGCCAAGTACCTCATCTTGTGATTACAGGTTGTGGCGCAAAAGGTACTTCCGGTACCTATCATTTCTCGAAAAACCTTTTTTCTTGAGAGGGCTTTCAATAATATATTTTTATGCAGTTAATTAAGTTATTCACGTTAGGATAATAATTGTTTCTGCTACCCTGTTCAAAGCATGAGCAAGGCAGCATGTGTCATATTAGGATAAATATATTTGAGATAATCCTTTTGCCGCTTTAGTCATGTAGCGTGCTGCATCAGTAACAAAAAATTTAAGTTCTTCCTTATTCTTGTCAAGATCTGAACCCCAATCATCAAGCGTGCTCTGTACAAGTTCTACAACAGTCGTATTATTGGTTGTTTCGAGAACTTTAGAGGTAAAGACATGACTCTTATTTGCTTCGGTATCATCTAGGCTTCTGATTACTACATTAGCTAGCTTAGAGTGAATTCATACAGATTTCGACCGGTGTGAATAGATGATAGGTGCCGGAAGCACAGTCTCTTGCATATTTCTATCCCTATCTCGAACTTCTTGTCGCTCTAAGATTAAATTGATAGCGATTAGATTTTTAGATAGTTGTACAAAATAATAAAATAATCAGATAAGCGGCTTATAATATAGTCGATATTGTTCAACCTCGAAATGCCGGGCAGTTTGATGAAATTTTGTACAAATGGTCATTGGAAGCCCTGTTTTCGTCTCCCAAAAGTCCCTGGTCAGGACTTTGTAGAAAGGAAATAATCTTGGGAAATGTACTCAATTCGTAAGAAATTAAGGTTTGGTTCGAAAACTACTGTACCTACTTTATGAAAACATGATCTACAGCAACATTAAAGCTAAATAAGTTTCTGTCAAAAATTAATACGAACAGTGCAAGTTAATATAAAGCTTGTAATAAATTCTGCACAAGCCTGACCTTGATGAGAAAACGTGTCTTCGTGGAGAAAAATGCATCCACATGTTAGATTTTCCCTCAATGTCCTTCCAGGGAAGATTCTCCGAATTTGATGCTCGCTATCTCTATACATAAAGGCAACTCGATACATATAATGTTAGTTACAATAGCATAATATAATGTTAGAATACGCACTGATTCATAAATATTCTTGTTTTTAAATCCCCAGTTGGCGCGGGGACACGGCTAAAATACGGGTTCGTTATCACATTGATATTTTCCTAAAAAATAGTTATGCATGATTCACATTTAAAATGCATTCTCAAAATCATGCTAAGGATACATTTAATTAGTCGAAAAATATTTCAATAACCATGAGTTTGCACGTGATCGATACGATATTTATCACGTCAAACTCGAGGGACATGCTGAAAACCGGAATGTACAGTCACCAGCATAAATATATATGATGGAACAAAGGCCGCAAAAGTATCTGATGATATCTCTATTCCTAGAGCCGTAAGAGCGTGTCAGATATTTTTGCGGCCTTTGATTCAGCATATATTGATGCCGGTGACTGTACCTACATTTTAAAATGAAAACACCCAAAATTAAACGTTATGGAATATAAAATCATGGCAAATGAAATTCGGGCAAATTAACTTATGTGTTGGAACGTAGAACGAAACGCAAGGCTTCAGCGGGGACTGCGGGGGGACCGGGGTGCAACCACCGTCCTCTACATTCGCTCCGAACATCGTGTGTGACTAGACAAATTTTGAACTTTCAACAAGCAACTGATATTTTTACCTTATTTGTATTCTCAATGTCTACGACTTTTTATTCTACACGGTCCTTCACACAAGCCAATACATATGTAATTCTGGCAATAGATAGAAAACCGGTCTCAACGCCAAAAGGTACAAAGTGGTATTCTCTGCTGAGGACTCTATAATTACTACCCTTAATTAAAATCTCACTTTAACGAAACAAAAACCCTTATTAAGGAAACAGGCTGGTTTATACGACGTAGACGCTATTTAAAAAACATAAAATTCTCACCTTACCATGCATGTATGTACTGACTGCCTGTATGTACGTAAGAAACAACATGCATGACTACAAACTGAGTTCGTCCCGTAGGCGACCTCTGCTGATCGTTCCGAGCCGCCGGCTGGCTAAGTCACGACGGTCACTCAGCATCATGGGGCCCACCCTATACAACTTGCTCCCGACTGACATACAAAACTCAACCAGCAACAGTATTTTCAAGAACAAGCTTAAATCATTGCTCATGGAACAGGCATATTACTCAATTGACGAGTTTTGCACACTCGTAAGGATCCAGCACCGTAATGTGTGACTGTGTGTACCTAAATTAATTTAATTTAATTGTGTTTTGAAAATTATGACTTGTAAAATGTACTTTTACCAATAAATATCTGTATTCTGTATCTAATATACAATAATTGGGGCGTACAGAATTGAATTTAGATCACGCCCTGCAAGGGTGTTTTAATTTGCGGTGCGCTTTCTAGTTTCCCTTTTCAGAGATTAGCGCGTTAGTGGACTGTATGTAGGTATCCAACCGTGTGGTCTATTGTCGTAGCTACTTGATGCGAAATTGTGCTGGAAAGTCAGCTGCCTTTGGAAATTGGAATAGGTGGATGAATCAGCTAACAGAAGGTTATAGGAGCCATGCGCACTTACTTGTGACTTGGGTGAACTCCTCCTTCACGCTAGCGTCTCGTGGCACACCATGTGCTCGTGTGGGGCGCGCAGCGCAATCCCAAATTGTCCAAAAACACCTTCACTTCACGAACAGTCGAACACCTTTTAATGCTGAGCTGACAGCATATATAGTTTTCAAACGATGTACAGAGATTGCGACGGATTTAAATAAGATTTAATGTCTTTTATCAGCGGAGGATGTTACACGCACGCGGGGTGAGAATTCAACAACACTTAACTCTCGCCAGGTGGGGCGAGCGTTGCGCACACGTCGTGTATGTGACAAAGACGGCGCGATATATCAGTGCGCATGTTGGAAAGGGATGATGTAGGTATAGGAATCGCGAGTATAGACACGACGACAGATTAAAGTCGGAAAGACCAACATACGAAATCCAACAATAATAATGGCTGATATCATATCTCTCCGCGGACAGTGAGGCGCGGCTAAACAGCGTTTTTGCCAGCTCGCTAACGATCATAGATTCCGCGAAATTAAGGTTGTTTCAACTCACCTTTGTTTCAAAACCCCTAGGTCTCCCCTACATCCAAAAAAATAATTCTATATACACTTACAATAATTTAAAGCAACAATCTCACGGACTATTCCTCATTGTAATTATGAGTATAGATAACAGATTAGTATCTATTGATACTAGCTATGTAAACTTCATAGTATTAGGGTTTTTCCAAAGTGATCAAGAACTGATGGTCTGATATTATACGCATTTTATTATAGGTACAGTCGACGCCAAAAATATGTTTACAGTTTTCGCCTTATTACAATGGAATAAGGTGCAAAAGTGTAAACATATTTATGGCGTCGACTGTCCCTACCTACTGCAGCGAAAACTCGCTTCAGGCTTATTGCATGCGCCATCTGAATTCCTTTTTGGGAGTTAGTTCGTTTGTTTGTCCACTTCATGCGTCTGTTGTATTTAGATGCATTCTCAGTTGTCTATGCGATGTCAGGTTTTTCTCGTAGATGGCGTTTATTTTGTTGATTTAATTTCTTTGAAGAATCAAACCTCCTTGCTTCACGTCTTTATCCTTGTCTGGCTGATTTTTTGGTGTTTTTTTTTTAATTATTCAAAACTTGAATTTCGTAGAAGATCTTTATCAGATTGGTGCAGACTTCATTCTCACTATAGCTATTATCGTAAAAACATTGGATATTAAGCTGTCTTGGATGTTTATTTTTGTGGGCCCGTGTTGAATAAAAAAGCGTACAAGTGCGCTATCCTCACATTTATTGAACCTTTCAGCTGTGATTTGTTTATTTGAAGCCCCAGTCGCCAAATTTATAGCGATTGCTTGGTTGCCACAGGAGGCCTGATTTTTACATTCAGCTTTGCTGAATTGGCTCAGCCAAGGATGTTCTACCGCCGGACCTAAAGAGAGTTCGGGTGAGTATTCACCGCGTTTGGGTCCGTCAATTTACCGGTTTCTCGTAGTTTGTCGTGTGTTACTTATTCCCCTTATTTGTTGGTATTAGTTGAGAAGCTGCCGATCGTCTACGCGCTTTTGGACGCTTCAGTCTTGCTAGGCACCCTGCCAGGAGGTGTGAGCCTATTGTGGTGAAGAAGTTGGGCCGGTCATTCAGCTCCGGTGTTGCGCAGGCCTGGCGCGGTCTATTCATCTTTACCCCCTCGCTATCGTCGTAGTCGTCGGTCCAGGATCTACGGAGTCCGATTTGTATATTTTTAGAAGATAAGTTAACATTTATCCGGTCTTCCATAATACAACATCACGCAGCATTTGTAGCACGTACGTTGGGTCGCAAACTGCTTACGCGTCGTGTTTACGTAGCCCGACACTGTTTATTTATTGGGACATGCCTATCCCCCCCCCTAAATTTAGAAAAGCAATTTGCTCGCCACTGTTCTTACTCCGAAAGTACGATATATATATATAAGGGATATTCCGAAAATATCCCTTAGAATCTCATCGTCGTGGATCATCCTAGCACCCTTCATTCATACCATGCATTCGTCATCAACTCATCCATATTCAACTATTTGAAAGAATCTGTGAGCCTAATCCACATGCCGTTACGTGAACGCAGCTTACGACCAAGCGTATAAGCGGCTTGTTACCCGCTACTCAACATTGCTGTGCTGTTGGCGGTTTTAATTCAGAGTATACTTATTTAGGATACTGATATTGTCCTACATTTAATATGTTACGTCACAATCTGGCCGTTAGACGTTATAAATGTCTGCCTTTGCTTTTTTGGGCGACCGAAAGGTAAGTCAACGATTCTCTGACGGGAACTTGTGTAACACTTTCTTTGGGTAAAATAAAGTGATAAATTTCGCTATTCATTGGACTCCTCTAAACTCCTGTCAATTTGTAATATTGTGTGATATAAATATTTATAACCAAACTGTGGAATAAATTACGTTTGTTTACTCACTACGTCACTGCACTTATTACCTTATTGAATGAAACACTTTCTTGACAACATAATACTCATATAATTCGGATTTTGAAGGGAGCCTTATACAATCTACGAGAGAACAACGATAGCGTGTTTCACGGGTGTAAGCGCCGTCTACCATGCAATTGGTGCACTATAAAATGTAAACAACTTCTCGTAAAACATTGTACTTTAAACATTATCGGCGCCCAAGGACGAATTGTCCTTACAAAGGTCCGAGTAAGTAGAGATAAACAGAGTAAAACTAACTCGTACTAGTGAAACTCTACATGAATCTGTAAACTCAAAGTTGAAATACACAGTAAACTCAATAAACTGACTTCTTGAGAGGACAAAACCAACAAAAACAAAACGTTCATATCAGATCGTCAATGTAGGGGATAAGGGAAGTTAATTCACTCGATTTTGGAAACCTTTGTCCTTTTCTCAGCATTTGTAATTCTTTCTGAAACCAAAATCCTTGAGAGAGTCGAATACAAATGTTTGTTGCATATCTCAGTTCACTAACTGTCAGATGCTGAGCAAAAGTCTCAGGTGGTGTCTGATTACGCTTAGTCTCAATACGTGCCTTACACAATTTCATAAATCGCATGAGATAAGCTGTAACACGAATTAATTTAGTCAGAGTAGAATATCTAGATAAATATGTGAGTCGATCGTCACTCTCATTCGATACACCACTTTGTAATGCAATAAATTCACTATCATTTCCTTTCGACTTTTCTTTGACTTCTAATTGTGTTGTTGGTATGTCAAGAGAGAGCGAGCGATATCCTTCAAATTCATTATCTTGGTGAAGCATAGCTGGTCCATGCCACCACAAACCGCAGTCTTTGAATAAGTCAGGACGAATGCCTCGCGAAGCAACGTCTGCAGGGTTATCTGCCGATTTGACGTGGTGCCACCGTCCGCTACTTACGCTATTCACAATTTCAGTAACACGATTTGCTACATAAGTCTTCCAAGTATTTGGAGTTCGTCGAAGCCAAGCTAAGACAATCATTGAATCTGTCCACGCAAATACAGACTCCTCAGGAAGTTGAAGACTATGTTGCACATCCCTGAGTAGTTTCGAGAGTAGAACCGCGCCACACAGTTCCAAACGGGGCACAGTAACCTGCTTCACTGGTGCCACCCTAGTTTTGGCAATAATCAGAGATACATGGATCCCGTGGGGCGTGATAACTCGTAAATAGACTACAGCTGCGTAAGCTAAACAAGAGGCATCGCTGAAGCCGTGAATTTCCACTCTTTCATTGCCCTGGAATTGTGTGTGAACCCAACGATCTAAGTACAAGGTCGGCATGTTACAGAGCTGGTCTCTATAACTTGACCACTCGGTAGCACTAGGTAGCGGAAGTTCATCGGTCCAACTAATACCACTCAACCATAGTTTCTGCAAAAACATTTTAGCAGTAATAATCACAGGCCCTAAAAAGTCTAAAGGGTCAAATGCTTTTGCAATATCCGACAGTACTGACGTTTTGGTGAAGCGTTCGGTGGGTTTCGAAATGTCTAACTTTAGCTCAAACACATCTTGATGTGAGTTCCATCTAATTCCTAAAGCCTTAATAGTGTCATCAAGCTTGATGTCGACACTTGGTTGACTTGTCTTTTGAGCGCTAGGAACCTGTTTCAATACGTCAGGACTGTTAGATGCCCATTTGTGCATTTCAAATTTACCTTTAGCCATGACTTGTGTAATACCAAATGGTACCAAAATGTTAATGCCTAATAATAGCATATCAAAATTAAAATAAAATTAAAATTAAAATAAAATACAAAGATCTCATGTAGTTAAGTCAGTAAATGTACACCTAATGTTTTAAGTTTAATATAATGTAATGTAATACACCTGCTAGAACTGAATTAGGTACTATTATTATTTAAATTTTGTTATTACTTATTTCTATTTTATTAGTTTAGTTAGTTATTAAGCTAATTAAGCATGTAAATTGCAGTGCCCTTGCAGGGCTCATAGCTGATCTTATTTTGATATACCACCTTATGTATACCTATGAAAGCAATAAATTACAGAATTACTGAATACGACTCTGTAACTTAGCAGCCTCTTTCACGTCATTCGCACCTGTGAGTAAGTCATCCATATAAAAATCGTTACTGATGACATCTACCAAATCGGGAAAATCGTCTTTTTCGTCTTGTGCAAGCTGTTTAAGTGTGCGAATGGCGAGAAATGGCGCACACGACGTGCCATACGTTACGGTCAGTAAACGCTTCTCGATAATGTCATCGTGAGGAGAAGAGCGCCACAAAATGCGCTGATAGTCGACGTCTTCTTTGGCGACGAGTATTTGGCGATACATTTGTTTCACATCTGCGAGTAGACAAATCTTGTGAGTACGCCATCGAACAACCAAATCGCGCAGGTCTTGCAAGAGTGATGGGCCAACAAGTAGCTCGTCGTTTAGTGATGAGCCATCTGACGGCTGTGCAGTCCCATCAAAAACAACTCTGAGCTTCGTTGTAGTGCTGGATTCTCGAATCACCGCGTGATGAGGGAGATGGTAGACTTTGTGAGTTGGTACATGTTGTGGGTCTACATCTTCCAAGTGGTTGAACTTTTGGTACTGTTCGATGAAGTCCGAATAATCCTTCCGAAATTTCGGCTGGTGTGCAAATCTTTTTTCCATGTGCTTCAGTCTTTGTACTTTGTCTCGAGTTGCCCAAATTGTCTTCGTGGTTGTCTTTAAAAGGTAAGCGTACTACGTAACGACCATCTTCTTGTCTGGTGTGTGTCTTCTTATAGTGCTCTTCGCATTGTGTCTCGAGAAGTGTTTGTGGTTTCTCATGTGGCTTATATTCTTCAGTCTCCCAGAATTTGCGCAAGAGTTGATCTACCTCGATGAGTGCATTATTTACTGTTATGTTGTGAGGTGGCAGATCGTTCGATGATTTCGTTGCTCCAGAGACTAACCATCCCAGTCTGGAGTTTTGTGCAAGGAGAGTGTCATATTTGTGAAGTCCTTTCAGTAGAATACAAGCGTAGACATCGGCGCCCAGTAGAACGTCAATAGGTCCCGGTCGATGCATGTGAGGATCTGCTAATTGCAATTGGGACAAGTCAGGCCATTGTGTGATGTCAAACTCTTTAGTGGGTAACAATGGTGTCAACTTCGAAAGTACGTGAGCGTTAACTTGCATTACGTGGTGAGTTTCTATCGGTGAGTAAATATCTAAGTTAACGACGTGTCGTGCCTGTACAGCGTGATTCCCGATGCCTGTTACATTAGCTGACTGTGGTGTCTTCTTCAGTCGCAGTAATTGCACTGCCGACTCCGTAATGAAGGTAGCTTGTGAACCTTGGTCAACTAAGGCTCTGAGGTGCACGAGAGAACCACTGCTATCCATCACTCCAATCTGTGCTGTAGCCAGAATAACTTGGTTGTCGCTTAGTGAAACCTTTAGACTTGTGAGTTGCGAAGATTGTGGGTCATCAGGTTCTGTGGGTGTCTCCGTTGTAAGCGGCTTCGTTGTTATGGTCTGGTTGTGCAAGAGCGTATGGTGTTTGCGGTTACAGGTTCTACATGTTGTGACTTGTCTACAATTCCGTATGGAATGTCCTTTGACAAGGCAATTGAAGCATAAGTTGTTGTTTCGAACAAATTCTTTGCGTTGATCTACGTCGAGTTGTGCGAATTCGGTGCAGTGACAGATGTAGTGACTTTTCTTACAATATGAGCATTCCGTATCTATTCCTGTGGCGAAGGATCTCAAATTCTTCATTTTAGGTGCAATAGCTGGTTGTTGAAACGTAAACTCCTTCTTTTCTTTGTTTTGTGTTGCTTGTACCATCTCCATAGCTCTGAATCGTCCTTCCAAGTACGAGGTGAGATTCTTATAAGTGGGTAACTCTGTAGAAGAACCAAGTGACTGCTCCCAAGCTTTGTGAGTTTCATAATCTAACTTCGATACCACAATATGCACGATAATGGAATCCCAAGTAGTCGTGTCTATTTTCAAATTTGAGAGACTACTGAGACACTGATTTGTAGTATCAAGCAGATCCTTGAGGCCTTTAGAGCATTCGTATGTGAGTTTCTTTTGATTGAGCAAATGATTCAGTATGGTATTAGCTATCACTCTATCGTTACTATAGCGGCTGACTAAGGCGTTCCAAGCCTTACTATAGTTGGCAGCTGTGATCTCGAAATGACGGACGACTTGTTCTGCTTCACCTTTCAAGCTCGATCTCAAATAATGATGCTTGTGTATATCACTCAGTCCCTGCTCATTGTGGATCATTGAAAGAAACAAATCCTTGAAATGCATCCATTCTTGATAATCGCCTGAGAATGTGGGGATATGTATAGGTGGTAACTTGCTATGCGTGACCGTTTGAGATGCTTGAGGTGCATGAGGTGAGCCAACTTCTTGTTTTGTGACAGATTCCGTCAATTCCAATAAACCAGTCTTGAAGTCCATATACAAATCTTCAACATCATTGTAGAGTGCCTTTAATTCCTTTTTCTCGTCTAATTTCTCTGCAGTTTTTAGGAATTCTCGATGTTGAGAAACAAATTGTGTCCAATACTCTTCAAGTGACTCTATCCGTATCTTCAAGTAGCTTGCAGAGTATCGCGATGGTGATGTTTTCTTGTAGTTAGTTTGAAGTCTTTTAATCTGACTAAAAAGCTCTTCTTGTGATGCTATGTTCTCCATTGTTGTTAAAATTCGCAAAGTGAATTTCAAAGTTTTTATTTTCAGCAGTTTCTATTCTAAGTCGCTGAAGACATAAATTTTCAAAGTAATTTCGATTTGAAATTACGCCCAGAATTCACAAATTGTACTAAGTCCAAACTTGACGCGAATTTTCTAAGTTAAATTTTCACCGGTTTTTTTCTATGTCCTAGAATCACGAAATTGCACTAAGTTAATAATTCCGCGAAATATTCTAAGTGTTTGTTACCGCGAAAATCGACTAAGTCTTTGACACATCACTTTTTTCCACTGTCACTGTACTCACGATTATCCTTGGTTCGAAGGGCCAATGTTTACTCACTACGTCACTGCACTTATTACCTTATTGAATGAAACACTTTCTTGACAACTTAATACTCATATAATTCGGATTTTGAAGGGAGCCTTATACAATCTACGAGAGAACAACGATAGCGTGTTTCACGGGTGTAAGCGCCATCTACCATGCAATTGGTGCACTATAAAATGTAAACAACTACTCGTAAAACATTGTACTTTAAACAACGTTCGTGTTATATTTGCAAGTGTATTTATTTTATACTACTTTTGCTGCACTACCTAACAAGCAGCTACTTATTTTTAATAATATGGAGGTTTTTTTTTCACCTACACAATTTTTTCTCAACCACTTCTTACAACGGTAAACATAGTTTGACAAACAAAGTTAAGTAAGTTCTTACACAAAAAAACCCGGTCAAGTGCGAGTCAGACTCGCACACCGAGGGTTCCGGACCACCCCGTACAATAGAAACAAGTCCACTATAAACTGAAACTCACTAAGTATGTATTCAGATACTTAGTGCGTGTCACTTTATACTGGAGTTTAAATGTTCAGTGATGTTACTAATATGTTACGGTTTTTGCAATTGTTCCTTTATCTGTGCTATAAGAAGTTGCTTCGTACCAAATTTCAAGATTCTGAGTTCACGGGAAGTACCCTGTAGGTTTTGATCCCCTTGCGAGTTTAGAAAAATTGCGGAAATTTGCGGCATAAACGGCTGTATCTTTTGATTGCGTTGGCTTAGAAGTTTGTTTTTTTACAGCTCTAAGGGACAGTAGACTTGAGTTCGTATTTTAAAATAAATTTCAGCTTGATACCTCCACGCGTTCCTGAGAAAAAGGGTCTTGACAGACGGACGGACGGACAACGAAGTGATCCTATAATAAGGGTTCCGTTTTTTCCTTTCGAGGTACGGAACCCTAAAAAATCAACATTTAAGTGATATTTATCACAAACAAAACCGACAGCCAATTAATTAAAACAAAATCGTTCAGCGAAATCACTAAACTTGGTCTCTTATTAAGTTAACAAACTAATTACGGCTTAATTTGTCAAACATATTTTCGTTAAATGAATGAAAAATTCGCTTATCTAATTTGCTGCTGAGTTTTGTTTGCAAATGAAAAGTGCCTTTCTGTAACATTTAATGCCGTTGACCAGCAGTTGCATGAGAGTTAAACAAGATGTAATCAAAGTTGAGAATTACTTTTTCTATTCGGTAAACGCTTAAAGCCTAATGTCTCCTTTAAATACAAATACAAATAGTTACACTATTGTCTTAGGTTTAGTACCTGTAAAGATAGTTGTAAGTGTGGAAATAAATAAAATAAAATAAAAAATAAATAAAGCCTTTCTTTTGCCTTTGATTTCAAGTGTAGCAATAAGATTTTTCAAGTGCATATTTATTGTTTTTTCCTTCGACTGGTATCGTCGGCTAGTAACTAAGTATAATGAATATAATCCATACTAATCTATCCATACTATCCGTCCTTTACATTTTACATACTTTATTGTATCATCATCATCACATCAGCCGAAATGCGTCCACTGCTGGACATAAGTCTCCCCCAAAGAGTGCCAAAATGACCGGTCCTGCGCCACCCGCATCCAGCGGACTCCCGCGACCTTTCACGGTGGACGGTCATCAGTCCACCTTGTGGGGGCCCTACCCACGCCGCGCCTTCCGGTACGCGGTCGTCACTTTATTGTATTGTATTGTATATTATGTCTATATTAATATTATAAATGCGAAAGTAACTCTGTCTGTCTATCTGTCTGTTACCTTTTCGAGCTTAAGTCACTGATCCGATCAAGATTAGGTATACATATCTAGTTCTAATCCCAGGGAAGGAAATATTTTTTCTCGCGGAAGTCACTCCTTAATAGGATGAAGTAGGGGGTGGAAGTGTGTGTGGAGGTATGATATTACGTGTTCCACGCGCAAAGTCGCGGGCAAAATATTAGTCCTAAATAATTACAAAAAATCTATGCTCCGCCACGATAGTGCCAATACTGCCCTCTTGATCAAACCACGCTGTCCGAACGGAGCCAAAGGGCCCTGTGGCCGGCTTGAAGAATAGCCTGTCCAAAAAAAGAAAAAACAGCCAATACTGCCGTGACCAGGATTCGAACCTGGGTTACTACGGCCACAACGTAGGGTCCTAACCACTAGACGATCACGGCTGCCGGAGCTATGGCAGAACCTTCCAAAAACCCAACTGCTTTTTCACACAAATATTTCCCAAAGAGGCTGGCCACTATCGTTCTTTGCCGCAGTAACTTGATGATACAACGGCGGTATACAATGGGTTGTATTTGTGAAAGTGACAAAGTCCTAACTCGGAGCACATTAAGTACTTACTTTCACTTGCAATCTGCTCTTGCGCCGGCGGCGATTTGGTATTTTTTGTGGCAAGATGTCGCGTTCAAGTTAGTTGACAAGGTTCTTGAATTGAAAGTAACGGAAGATATAACCGTTGAAAATAGCGGGAGTAGAAATCGACTCGTTTTGGTGACGACAAAGGAACATAGAGAAGAGAGGTAGGGCACAGCGGAATGTCATCTCGCTCGTATGTGGAGCAGCCCAACTGGGGAAGTACCTCCACCTTACAGAAGACCGCGGCCATAATAGCACCACTGATTTGTAGTGTTGTTATATTATTGCATGCTATGAAGTATGTGGTGTTGTGTTCCTGGTGGTGAGTAAGGTCGCCAGAGCTCCCTAGGGTGCGCTGTGTTGGGAGTGAGGGACCTGCATGTCTCTAAGGACCGTATCGGAAAGAAAGTAGACAATTTTAGGCATCTCTAAAAACTGGTACGTACATAAAATCGGCATAGTTTTTTTTTAAATAACGAACTATATTCTTTTCTTTTAATTGCAACAAAAAGCAATTACTGCTTTTGTCAAACTGTCAACATGGCGCGAATTAGCTTACACGTTCGAAAAAATATTTTGGACGATTGGTGCAAAATAAAAGGTATCACGATTAGGAAACTGGTTAAAAAGTACGAGTTGAATCCCGCGGGCGTGCACAAGATAATAAATAAATTTGGTGACTTCTGTACTCTCCAAGATTTGCCTAAATCTGGAAGAAAACCGGGGACAACCGACTTGGCATGAGAAGAGAAAGTCGTAAGAATGTTTAAACAAAATCCGCCCTTTCAATTCGAGATGCGGCAAAAAGAGCCAAAACTTCTTTGGAAAAAATACAAAGAATCAAACTAAGATGCAGCCTAAAGACCTATAAAAATTAGATATTTCAAAGTAAAAAAACCAGGACGCTCACGTGTACGAGGTGACTAAAGAAAGAATTATTAATGATTAGATTAAATAATTTTATTCTAGATCAGTATTTCTGTCGCACTGACGTAGGTGAGACCGCGCGCTAGTGTGATAAGGACAGCTGCCGCGTCGACTAAAAATCGTAAATGAAAAATCAAAATTCGTGGTTTTGTTCTCAACTCTTTCCTCCCCGCGAAACTTAACCAATCGTTTAGCGCTTATAGTTGACGGATTTGGATAAACTAATACACACTAACACAGCTAATAGGCCAATTTCTGCGGCCGATTGAAATACGCCTATTCAAGCATTAAACAATGCCTAAAAAAGCAACCTTACAAAACCATTTATAAAAATAAGACTACCAAAAAACAAAACAAACACAGATATTGCTGACATTGATGTTATTTCAAAATCATTAATCATCTGTCAAAAACCTTAGAGGAAACAGTCGTATGTATGGAAACATTACCGCTCATCCTTCCTTTTAATACTATAATTAACGAAGAAGTTGAGACGGTAAATAGTTACTTGCCAATTGATACTGTATAATCATATAGCCCTTGTTTTATTTAAAATAGAATGCCGCCAGTACAATCGGCTACTTACGGCGGTATTATTATTATTATTATTTTTTCTTACTTAACAAAAATTACTATCAACTTATAGTCTAAATCTTCGCCAAACTGCATAATAGTTTGTTGGCGAATATGCACTCTTTATGATTGTGTTTTGGTATCTATCTACTTATAAGTACTAGTATTATGTGTACAATCCAAGATTTTAATTTTATATTTTTATGCTTATTATTAGCGGTAAACAGGAATGGCATGTGATGTAAAGATGTAAACAAGTCATCATCATCAATGTAAACAAGTATTTCATCATAATTACCTACGGAGCCTCAGCCTTTCCTACCCTCAGTGACAACAAACTACTAACTACTAACACTACTAAGTTACTAACAAGTGACAAAAAACTATTAATTACTAAGGTACTCGGATTTGCGTAGTACAAATACTAGGTATACAAATACCTTTTTCTGGCAACTCGAAAATTAATTGATTTATTTGTAAACCCTACCAACTGACCTGCCCGCATAATGACCCCTGCGGGTTAAGCGCGTAGCACACTAGCAAAATGACGACTTTTATGCACATGTTTTATGTCCACAACCGAGGTATAAAATTTGGGTAGGGGTCGGGTTGCATAAAGTATATTATTGATAGGCATACGTGGATTCGTCATACTCATTATTATGCATAATTGTAAATAGTCATACATTTATGCGCATAAAGTTTTGAACCATAATGTTTAAGAACAGAATGTATATTGCGCATTTTGTGGCGCATAAAATTTTATAAGCATACCTACTTTTTATTGATCATAAATATAACTTTTTATCCATACTGTTGAAACGCATAAACTGCAATACGCATAAAACTCTTTTATAAAAAAAATAACCTCGAAGACGAACGCGGGAGCAAAGCTCCCGCGTTCATCTTCTAACCTATCCACGATCCGAGTTGGTTTTGCCACTAAATCCCTGTTCAGAAAGTTATGACATTATTAATTATTACTAAAATTAATTATGACATTAACAATTATTACTAAAACTAATTATATATATCAACATTATGACTAAATAAATGTATGCCATTCTACGTTATGGTTAAACCAATTATGACTCCATATAATTATGACACGGAATAATTATGCCATAAAACCATGTATGCCAAAAAAAAAAAAATGAGCATCAACTTTATGCGTAAAGTGTTATGACAATAGTTGTTATGCAACCAGATGGCCACCCATAAAATTTTACCGCCATGAGCTAACATGGTATACCGTCATCTTCGTAAAATGCTACCATTTATATGTCTTGCACATAAAACTATTTTTTTACGTCAAATGCTATTGATTTTGGCACATAAATGGTGACGATATGAACCGTTGACGGACGAAATTTTATGTAGGTCACTCGAGACCCCTGATAAATTTTAACACTATGAAAACAATATCATTTTCGCAGGATTTCTCCGATTTCTGTCACAACACATACTGTTTCAGTTTCAAAACTCCTATCATATCCTGAAACAATGATATAACTAGGATTTTGAATGTTAGCTAGACCATGATTACTGATTACCTACCTAATATAAATAAAGCAATGATTATGATTATTTGCTTGTGTGGTAATAAAATATACAGATATTCAATAAAAAAATATTTTTTTATTTTTTAACTTTTTGTGGAGCGGCAGTAAAGTTAACAAAAACAAAAAGCTATTATAACACAACTTATTACAAAAATTCCCAAAATCACCTACCTTTTGACAACCACTCCTACGTGGTTGTGTCCGGGTGACGTGTCTATTTGACGTCGCGTTGAGGGATAAGGCAGAGACTGTTTTGAATGTGTCTCTTTCGGACGAGCAATGGGTTCAAACGTCTTTGCCGATAAGTCACGGTGGCCTCGGTTTGCGGTGTGCGGGGGATGTGGGCCTGCCAGCCTTCCTAGCGTCGGCACATGGAGTTGCTGGCTTTGTCTCTAAAATGTTGAATAACCATGGAGACAGGGTTACCATTCCGTTTGTGGAGGATGCGCTGGCAAGGTGGACGGCTCGTTATCCGACTGCGTCACTGCCCGAGGCTCTACGAGTACAGAGAGTTTGGGACGATGGGGGGGCCAGGGACGCGCTTGCACGGCTTATGGGTGTAGCCGCGGGGGTGGATATGGCCAGGCTAAAGTCGGTGTCAACAGTCCAAGTGGAAGCGTGGTTGCACGCTTTGCCTGCTCCTGATCTGAGAACACTCCTGGACAATGACTTATGGCGGGTGGCAGTAGCTCTCCGCCTGGGCTGCGATGTTTGTGTGCCACATAAATGCATCTGCAGCTCCATGGTGGAGGCGAATGGCCATCACGCGCTGAATTGCTGTCGTTGTTTGGGAAGATCTCCACGTCACCACGCTCTCAATGACATCGTTAGGAGGGCTTTAATATCCGCCAACATCCCCTGTGTTCTGGAGCCCCCGGGCCTCTGCTGCACCGATAGCGAAAAGCCAGACTGCTAAACTTTGGTGCTGTGGCAGAGGGGGAAGTGTCTGCTGTGGGATGCCACGTGCGTCAGTACTTTTGCTGCCTCGCACCTCGGCCGAACAGTGTGATCAGCTGGTGCCGCTGCAGATTTTGCCGCGGACAAAAAACGGCATAAATATTCGGCCCTGGGCGGTAGTTACCATTTTGTACCCCTGAGTAGCCACTGGGTGCTAGGGATCGGAGGCTATTGCCTTCATTAGGGAAGTGGGACAACGAATAAGGGATCTGACACCCGCCTAGGGTCGTACCTGGTGCAAAGGTTGTCCATCGCCATTCAACGTGGCAACGCGGCCAGTGTTATGGGAACCTTTGCGCCAGGGACGACTCGAGGGGGACTGTTTGACTAGGCTTAAGGTAGTCTTAAGTTTATTGTTATTATTTTATTGTATTTTATTATAGTGACATGAATAACAATAACTTGATACAGGAGCACAACTGTTTAGTAAACTGTGTAGTGCTTATCATACTCATTAATTAGGTAGTATTATAATGAGCTTCTAACCATAGACTACCTACTATTGAACGAATGAAATGAACGTAATAATTTTGCTACGTATATTTTACGCTATGGCATAAATATATGCTGCGAGATTTAGCAGGGCAGTTTCAGGTGATAATGTGGATTGTGGACACGCTGCACAAAAGCACCAAATTTTTTTCAGGTACTAGTTAGGTAAATAGCTTTAAGTTTTTGATAGGAACCAACTCCTCCGTCGGCCATCTTTTTTTATGGGGGTCATTTTGTATTATAGGTATATTATTAATATCTCGGATTCTTAATCACTTAGAATCACAAACTTGGTGTCTAAATATATATATTTGGAGTCAGGGAATACAACTAGATATTTTTTAGGGTCGAGTTTCCAAATGATACCATACGGAACCCGGAGTCTAGCTATTACTGACACGCAGATAGACGGACCCACAGCGGAGGCTTAGTAGCAGGATTCCGTTTGCTACCTTTTGGGAATTCGACCTTAAAAAATATCTAGTTGAATTCCCTGACCCCAAATATGTATACTTAGACACCAAGTTTGTGATTCTAAGAGATTTAGAACCCGAGATATTAATAATATACCTGTAATTCAAAATAACCCCCATAAAAAAAAGATGGCCATCGGAGGAGTTGGTTCCTATCAAAAACTTGAAGCTATGTACCTAACTAGTACCTAAAAAAATTTGATGCTTTTTTCCGGTGTGTCCGCATTACTTTTATTACGCGCGACTTTTTTTAATCTTATCTCGGAATTGTATTAGGAAGCCCCTCGATCTATCTAAAAGCTTAAATATAATAAGCCAAGTGCGAGTCGGACTCGCGCACGAAGGGTTCCGTACCATTATCTATAAAAACGACAAAAAAATCACGTGTTTTGTATGAGTCCCCTTAAATATTTGGGTCATTATTTCAGAGGCATACAAAATTAAAACGCTCTTTTCGATTGTTTTATTATTATTATGGATCTGCACAAATATATTATTCGTAATTTTAATTATAATAGAGATCATAAATTATTTATTATATAGAAAAACCTCAAAAAACTATATTCGTTGGTAACGAAAGTGACCACGGAAATCATCACTTTCTTTAGTACTTTTTTAATGTTTATGATTATATAATCTAAATAACACTTCAATCACTGTTTAGGAATCATTAATAATAATAATTCGGAATAACAATCATCTTAATAGCACTTTTGGAAGATTTAAAAAATAAATAAAGAGATTAGGCCAAGAAAGTGATGAATATTTACCGTCACTTTCGTTACCTCTCCATATTGAGTCTTTAGAGCGGTTTCACAATAACGTTTGCGCCACCACGATTATTAAAGCCCGTATGCCGGTTTTTTTCAGTGTGTAGCATTGTTTTATATAGGTACAATCCGCGCGGTTAGTAAGCATGATTACTGGACACCAAACTTAAAGCCTACTTTTGTAGTATGAACCACGAAAGTGATGTATGACCACAAAAGTGACGAACCACATAAATCACGAAAGTGATGACCACGAAAGTGACGACTGGCCACTCAAACAGTTTTTTACTCGAATTGTTTTAAGGTTAAGAAAAACGGATTATAAAACTTTAAATTTAACCTCAGCAACCAGCAAGTCAGCATATTATTTTAATTTATTAAAAAGAAACTTACCCAAATTCAACAATAACGAAGGTGATACGATCTTTGACACAAATTTCACAAGGTACATTATTATTGTATAACTTTCACGCAATGGCGGTTACCGACCAAAAACTGTACTGCAATGATTTGACACTTTATATTGATGTTGCTAGCATACAAACACGTACTAGTATTTGAAATGTGTAGAATTATTTGGTTAGAAATGTCATGACCACGAAAATGACGGTGTTTTTCGGAACAACACATGAAGTTGGAAATTCTATAGATACCAGTACTTTTACTGTTTAATATTCTCTGAGGATATGGTCTATGATTATTTTAATAACAACTTTAAGTAAGCAACGATTTTTTACTATATTTGTATTTTTGACAGGAGCAGGAAGTTAATCATGTATCATCTGAACTGGCCACGAAGCGTGGCGTTTACTCCAAAATTTGAAAATTGTACAGAAATTTTTAGACTTAATTAAAAAAAAAATATATGACAGTAATTAGTTAAGTGCAACTATAACTATACACTAACAGCAGCCAGGTAAACCGGGTGAGATGGGGGTGAGAGGAATCGGTCGAGTACAGGCTACAGTGAGACAGGGAGGGCTGACATCGCCTATCTTGTTCAATATTTATATTAACGAGTTGATTGAGCGGCTCAGCAGTGCACATGTCGGTTAGGGTGTGTTTTAATAATATAAGTTACGCGGACGACATGGCACTGCTGGGACCCTCAGTTGACTCGGTGAGGAAGCTAATCAACATCTGTGACGGGTATGCCGAGCAGCATGGTCTTAAATACAACACTTCGAAAAGTGAACTGCTAGTTTTCAAAGCACGTAAGTATAATCCGACTAAGGAACCTAAGATCATGCTGTGCGGGGTACCACTAAAAGAAGTCGATCGTTTTAAGTATCTGGGACACATGCTCTCAGAAGACTTAAATGATGACCTTGACTTGGAAAGGGAAAGAAGGGCAATGGCAGTTCGAGGTAATATGCTCGCCCGCAGGTTTGCACGGTGTAACGAATCAGTTAAATTGACGCTCTTTAGAGCTTACTGTCAGACATTCTACACATGCAGCCTGTGGGTGAGGTTTACACAAAGGGTATGCGTTACGCATACAATATAATAACATCTTGAGGATGCTGTTGCGGCTGCCGAAATACTGCAGTGCATCTGGTATGTTCGCGGGAGCGCGACTCGATGACTTTTTTGCCATTAGGAGAAAAAGAGTCGCCTCCATGCTAAGGCGAGTGCGCAGCAGCAGCAACGGTCTTCTCGGGGCGTTGGCTGAAAGACTCGACTGCCCGATGATGAAGTTTTGGGTTGAGGTGGCTATAGGGAGAGTTAAGTAGCCTTGGTGTTCTCTTCACTCTCTTAATAGCCAACTCTTTAGAAAACCTAAGAATTTTATGTATTTTTTAAAGCTTTTATTTTCTTACTTTATTTTATTTTTTGTTCCCAAGACTAACATAACACGTAAGATTTTACTAACAAAACTATGGATCTGTATGGTCTGAAATAAATGTTTTTTATTTATTTTTTATTTATTATAACGCAAAATAATGGAAAATCGACTTTTCTCTTGAGATCATTGAAAAATAATGCCTGACCACAATTTCGTGCCTTGGAATAATGTGCTAATGAAATAATAATATTAAATGGGAGTAATCAAGGAAATTCAAATCGGAGAATTTTTAAATCATTACTGGCATTTTTTATTTTTTATCGGAGTGATCACAATTGGCACTGGCCTTAACCCTGCGCACCAGGGATGGACAACGTCATTATATGCTGTTGTCTGAGATAGAAACAGTCTAACTACCCATGCCTGTGAATATCCCTTATGAGGAGTATTTATTTGGGCAGCCCCATCAGCATGCGTTAATTAAGTTTACAGGCAAAAGATGTAAATCCTTGGTTCAAGTTCAAATAAGCATCAGATCCAAGGCATGGAGCTGCATATGGCGGTGAAGTTGTAAATATGGTTTCCAGAAAAGTCTTAGAACATCCAATTTAATATTCTTAGGCCAACAGAGATTATTGGAAACTATTAAGTACCCACACTTTCAACCCTTCACTATTTTATACCTACTACCACTATTACAGATAAATGACGTTTTATATAAAAATATACCCGACCAGGCCTAAATAAATCAAAGCATTTTCCTGTTTACATTTTGCAAGGCGAAAACCCATTGGGTGGATTATGTAAACTTTTATTTGATAAAGACACATCTATTGTTATGACACGCACATGATATACTGATATGAAATCATCAAGCATATAAGGGACAATGTAGCAGAAGTATTCTGATAACTAACTTGTTCGCCGTCCAACATGGATTCCAGCGTGACCCTTTGGGTTGTGACAATTGTCGCTACTGTCCTAACACTCATTTACCTTTACTGCCGTAGAAAATTGTCCTATTGGACTAACCGCGGCTTCGAGCAGTTGCCTTTGACTCATTGGCTTTTCGGAAACTTTAAAGAAGGCATTCTCTTCCGATCGGCCCCAGGTTGGCATCTCGGGGAACTGTACCGCAGAGCCCGAAACAAAGCGCCTTTTGTCGGCTTCTATATCTTCCACAAGCCATGTCTTCTGTTGAGGGATCCGGACATCATCAAGCAGATACTGGTCAGAGACTTTGAAAATTTCACCGACAGGAATTTCGCTGGGACTACCCAAAAGGATAGTATTGGGATGAAAAATCTTTTCGGGGTTCGTAACCCTGCTTGGAGATACTTGAGGCAGAAGATATCCCCGACGCTGACGAAGTCAAAATTGAAGCCGATGTTGGTGCACATGCTTAAGACGGGAGAGCCGATGCTGGAGTATATCGAGGCGCAGAAGAGCCCTCGGCAGGATGCGCAGGAGTTGAGCTACAAGTACGCGACGGACCTGATCGCGTGCGTGGCGCTTGGGACCAAGAACGACTCGTTTAATGACCCCGACAGCAAGTTCACGCGGGCTGGTGAGTGCTTGTTTATTAAAACATACTCGTATTCAACCACCACACTTGTGACTTTTTGTTTTACTTCTAGAGTACTAGGTAATTAGGGCAACTTAAAAAAATTAAGGCAAAAAATACCACCTGTTAAGGTCACCTTTTTGTATTTTTTATGGTGCAGAATTTTTAGTTATATGCAATTTTAAGAGACTTGAATTATGGATAAATTTTATTCTTGCCCGTTAAAGGGATAAATATGGGATATGTATAATGGTAACTCCGGTCCCGGTTTCATAAAGATGCGTAAGCCCTTATGTCGACTATTAATGTAAACAAGCATAAAAAGTTTAAAAAACTATACTTCGACTACGGAAACTTGAACTTTGAACTTGAAATTTCTCCTCTTTCATTTGATACCCAACACGCTATAATATTTTTTTTTTAAAGTCAATCACTTATATGTATGTGACAGCCACCATGTTTTTATTATTTCATGCAAATGTAGTTGCTTGAAACATATATTTGGTATTTTGTAGTTATTTATTTCCTAGCAAATGTGATGAATAACACGGGCGTAAGAATATTGCAAACTCGAGTCATCAAAAGCCCTCCGCCTTCGGTGTCGGGCTTCTGATTGACTCTTGTTTGCAATACTCCACTTCCGCCCCTCCTTAAACTATGTGCTATTAATGCATTCGTGCACTCGATTGTTTACATTACGTGGAGGTATAAAGTTCTAAATGTTTGCGATTAAATCTGCACCAATTTTAAGTGTCTCTGTTTGGCCCTATGGTTAACTGGTAGAGCATGCCATTTGGCATTAAGTCGGCCATCTGTACATGTTTTTTATTGATGCAACAAAGTTTATACCAGTGGTACTGTGAGCTGTTGAATTCGCGAACCTGTTTATTTTTCAACTGTTTTTTACACTGTTAGTCACATTCACCAGGCCCATATTTCACTAACTTGACAATTGTCACCTGACACTGACAATTCGCCATGCATTGCTTGTTCTAGAAGTTAAGGTGATCGCTTGGTTAGTTGTGGAACCAGCAATAAATAAAATAAAGCGGCCAAGTGCGAGTTGGACTCGCAGATGAAGGGCTCCGTAAAATAAATTGCGGTTTACGATTTATGACGTATTAAAAAAAAATTACTTACTAGATCTCGTTCAAACCAATTTTCGGTGGAATTGTGCATGGTAATGTACATCTTCGACGCACCTGAGCTCACTGGAGCTGTCAAAGTAAACAAAAAACAAGACAGGGGGCACCACAAGTACCAAAACAAACAAACGTCAAGCGACATGGATGAGATACTGAAGTTAATGCGTGAAATGAATCAGAAATTTTCGCAAACAAACCAAATGGAAGAAAGAATAACTTCATCTATTAAAACGCACATGGACAGCAAATTTGAAGAAATGAATACCGACATGGGAAACCTGCGTCTAAAACTCCAAAATCAAGAAAAGAGGTTATATATACTAGAAAGAAACAGTGTACAGCGCAATCTGATACTTTTTGGAGTCGAAGAGAACGAAACATCGTATTTTCAGCTGCAGGACAAAGTACTGAATATTATAAACAAAACAGTAAAGGTGAAAACTGAAGACTATGAACTAAAATCGGTGAGGAGAATAGGCAATATAAAAATTCTCCAAAATAAAAAGGAATTGAATACAACAGGTATGTACAGTCGCCATCACATACATCAGAGCAAACAAGCACGTCACAAACATCGGAACACACTTCTATTTTCAAGGCATTAGGGTGCATGTGCCGATATTTTTGAACACCTATAGTGTACCTATGTATGTGATGGCGACTGTACCTGAAGGAAGAATTTCCGGCAAATATATTAAAAGCAAGGGAAGAACTAAAACAACAACAACAAATTGAGACCGAAAAAGGTAACATAGCCTACATACGTTATGACAAATTAAATTTAAAACAGAATAATATTGAAACAACCACCAACAAAAGGTTGCTCTCGACATCACCTCAAACACCTCAACAATGTTCTAGTAATATTCTGCATGAAAATACTAATTTATCAAACCAAAACATACAAACAAACAAGAAATACAAAACATCACAGAATACTATGATGTCCTACATGGCACGAGCTGAAAATGCATGAAGATTAGAGGCCCCCTCCAACTCAAATACTACAACACCACATACCAATAAAAACCAATATCCTGTCCCACCACGGCCGGTCACCGCGGGACAAAAAGACCAAAACCCTTCAGCTCTTATAGGGAAAAATAAACCTGAGCACAAGTTACTAATTTGCACATACAATACAAGAACACTATTATCTAATGAAAGAATGATAGAATTTCAAAATGCTGTTGCATTAATTAATTATGACATCATTGGACTATCCGAAGTACGCAGACAAGGCTACAGCATAGAAGAAGATGAATCACATATATTCTGTTACTACGGACAGACACAAGGACACTTAGGGGTCGGCTTTCTCATAAGAAAAAAAGTACAAAGACAATATACTAAGTTTTGTGGGCCTCACTGAGAGAGTCGCTGTACTTCACCTACGCTTCGAACACCAAAACTTAATGTTTTTTTTCTATTTTTGTGTAATAGTTATTTGTTATACAAGGGTGCAAAGTTGTATTTTAACCGCGAGTGTGGAATTGAAACACGAGCTAGCGAATGGATTCTAGGGTTGAACCACGAGCTAGCGAATGGATTCTATGGTTGAACCACGAGCGAAGCGAGTGGTTCAAAAATAGAATCCTGAGCGAAGCGAGTGGTTCAAAAATAGAATCCTTGAGCGTAGCGAGTGTTGCAACACACGAGACGTCAAAATAACTTGCACCCGTGTGTAACACAAATCTTTTCACCTCACTAAAGCGAGGAAAAAAAACAAAAAAGTAAATTTTGAAAAAAAATTGAAAAGGGGGAATAGACATTAAAAATGAGAAAAAAAATTAAAAAACATGTAAAAAGAGACAAAATATTACAAAATTAAAATAACATTTAATGAAGAGGAAAAGAGAAAAAACATTTAAACAAAAAAAATAACACTTAAAAAAGGCAAAAATTATTTCAAAAAACATTAAAAAAGACTGATAAAAGAAAAACGAAGCAATAAAATAGAGACAAAAACATATAAAAAAGAAAAAAGTTACAAAAAACATAACATTAAGAAAAAAAACGTAAAAAAAGACAAAAAAGACAAAAAACAACATGTAAAAAGAAAAAAGTTACAAAAAACATTATATTAAGAGAAAAAACGTAAAAAAGACAAAAAACAAAAAAGAAACATGTAAAAAGAGAACAGTGGAAAAAAATAAAATAAAAAATATGGTAAAAGAAAAAAACCTTGAAAAAACACATATAAATCAAATAAAAAAAACATTAAAATATGGCAAAAACATCAAAAAAATATAAGAAAATTTCAAAAAACCTTGAAATAGTAAAAAATATACATTAAAAAAAAGGAAAAAACGTATAAAAAAAAGAAAAAAACCCAAAAAACATAAAAAAAGAAAAAAAAACATTCAAAAAGAAACAAAACATTTACAAAAAGGAGAAAAAAGCAAAAAACATTGAAAAAAGAAAAACAGCAATCAAATAGAGACAAAAACATAATAAAAGAAAAAAAGTTACAAAAACATTAAAATAAGATAAAAAACGTAAAAAAAAATATAAAAAAAAGACAAACAAAAAAAAATCATTTAAAAAGAGAAAAAAGTGGAAAAACCACAAAAATAAATCAAAAAGAAACAAAACAAAATATTTTTTTTTTTTTTTTAATTGAAAAAATAAAAAAAAACCTTAAATAAACACATTTAAATCAATAAAATATAAAAAAAATCATTAAAATGTAGACGAAAATATCAAAAAAAAAAAAAATTTTCAAAAAACATTAAAAAAAGAAGAAAAGATTAAAAAAAAGAAAAAACGTATAAAAAAGACCAAAAAAACATTAAAAAGAGAAAAAAATACAGAAAAACATTCAAAAAGAAACAAAACATTTAAAAAGAGAAACAACATTTTTAAAAAGGAGAAAAAGAAAAAAGATTAAAAAAACAAAAAAAAACATTTAAAAAATAAAAAAAGAATTAAAAACATTTAAAAAAAGAATAAAACAATCAAAAAAAAGTACCTAAATAAAATAAATCTGATGGGCGAAAAATGTCCTGTCTGGACTGGCCTTTACATGTTATTATGTTTAAAAAAGTAACTAATAACACGTTCGGATTTCAAATATTCTTTGCACTCTTGTGGATAAAATGCAGTTTTGCTATCTTTTTTTAAAGAATAAAAATGGGCTTTCCGAGTTAGTGAGGTGAAAAAATCTTAATGCGGTTCTTAGAATACATCTACTTACCAAGTTTCAACAGTATCTATAGCTCTTATAGTTTCGGAAAAAAGTGGCTTAGACATACGGACGGACAGACAGACAGACATGACGAATCTATAAGGGTTCCGTTTTTTGCCATTTGGCTACGGAACCCTAATAAAAAAAATCGTTTATTTCTCAAAGAAAAGTTGTGGATAATTCCCAGGGGTTCCCGCACTAGGCTTCACCTGTATCGCGGATATCCATTTAACAATTAGGTAGAAAATACATTTTTTATAGTGACAACTGAAAACATTAAATTACAGTAACGCTCTTGACTTAAAACTTAAAACAACGTACGGAACAAGCAATGTACGGATGATTGTCGTTGTCAGGTGATAATTGTCAATTTGTTGAAACAGGGGCCAGATCTCTGTTGATAGCTGTATTGTGATTCGAAAAGCTACTTTAGTCCACTCAATTTTAGGCGTTATTTTTGACGACCGCTTTAGCCTAGTTGGTAGTGCCCTGCCTACGAAGCAAGAGGTCCTTGGTTCGAATCCTGGTAAGGGCATTTATTTGTGTGATGAGCACGAATATTTGTTTCTGAGTCATGGATGTTTTCTATGTATTTAAGTATTTATTTATCTATATAAGTATGTTTATCTTCGTCTAGTACCCATAGTACAAGCTTCGCTTGGGACTAGGTCGATTTGTGTGAGATTGTCCGCAAATATTATTACAAGCTTTTATTTAGCTCACCCCGTTTGTTTTATTTTTTCTTGGGTCAAATTTAGTAATTGAAATTTCACCCTCTTCCTGTCTACCGATTGATCTGAAATTTTGCATGCATATGTATATCGCATGACAATGCAATATTATGATGACATGAAGCTGATCTGATGCTTGAGCTGGAAGGTGGCCATAGGAACTCCGCAATAAAACGATACAACCCCATCGAGTTTGGGCTCGTTAGAATCGTCTCAATGAGTAGTTGGTGATGGTATGCAGAAACGTACAGTCAGCAGTAAAAGCTAGTACCAAAAATGAATTTTTTGACAGAAACTTATGTTTTATTTCCTTCTTCTATTTCCAGTGTCGAAGTTCTTCCACAGCTTCAAGCGCATGGTGGCGCTGGTGTCAGTGTTCTTCGTGCCCGAGCTGGTAGACCTGCTGGGCGCGCCGCTGCTGTTCGACTCGCGGTTCGTGCGCGACGTGTTCTGGACCGCCGTAGAGGAGCGCGAGCGAGGGGGCGAGCCGCGGGGGGACTACATCGACACTATCCTGCAGCTCAAGAATGGACCACAGAATCCATTGTATGGTGAGTTTTTTTTACCTACCAGTTACTATGTAAGTGGCGATTCCAAGGCATCTTGTGGCGTGAGATTTATTTTAAATCAGAGGTATTGCAGCTCAAGAATAAGTTTTTCTTTAAGCTACTGGCTGGTCGGTGAAATCGTTTATAGTTTACTTTCGGACTGAACCCATGTTTATGGAAATAAGCTCTTCAGTTTAGCTGAGACTATCTTGTAGACCGCAAATAGTATCCTATTTGTCGACCATAGTATACAACGAAAGTTCACAAATTATACTCTTAACCACATTGGTAGCCGTACAGCCATATGGCCATATTTAGATAATATTTGATTAAAAAAGTAACTAATTTCAAGGTATGGTTTATTTATACACAATCAGTATAGCAATATGCATAGAAGATCGTAAACAGTAGGTATATTAGGGATTCGGCCACGGGATACTTAAATAAGATGGAAGCGGCGTGTTAGCTAGTTACTTCGGAATCCTGCGTAGCCAGCCCAACACAATCAAAACTGAATTTGTACATGTAAACACTACTGCAAAACGCTTCTAATTGGCTAAAGCTTTTAATTACATTACGATTTCACCATTTGTATATTTTAGGATGAAAAGTAACTCAAAACTGCATTACTTGCGGTCAAATTTCCAATGCCAAAAAATGCCACGTAAGTATATTCTTTATCAATAAAGGAGCCAATTTCGAAAGGGGTTTTCAAATATTGAAAAGATAAGAGAATAGTCGTGATACCTGCTCTCCTTCTTGCATTAGAGCATAACTCAACGTGTGTGAGCGTGACGTACTTTTGACGGAAATTGACATTTACTCTTTGATTGCAAAATTGAGGCCCTGTTCAAATGCAGTTGACGTTTGATTATGTTCAAAACCAAAGGTCTTATTATACTATGACACTCTATGTTGATCTTCTTCTTATCTTCTTATCTTATCTAGGTGAGGGCCCTTTCGGATGCACTTCGACCCAGTGGGATCTTTAATGCATTTGCCCTCTCCTTTATACCTGCTCCCAGGCTTGCTCCATCATTTCCACAAAGCGGATGATGCAGTTCGCCGGGAGCACCTTGAATTCCTTTGGTTGCGGGTAACCGTTACCAAAGTAGTTCATTCTTTGTCTGGCAAGGGCATGACGTTCACACAATAAGTGTTCCATAGTCTCATCCTCCTCGCCACACATTCTACAGTCTAAACTATCAGATAGTCCCATCTTGGCCAAGAGATCCTTGACCCCGAAGTGACCTGTGAACACCCCAGATATAATTCTGAGTTGCTTCCTACTGGATTTCCAGAGTTTTCTGGTCCAGCCCGAGTCCACTCCTTCTATGAAGAGCTTAGAGTGCCTTAAGCCAGCCTCATTCTTCCACTCGTGTTGGTGTTTGGTTTTGGCGTAGGCTTTAAAGGCCGATATTATGGTCCCCTGCGAAAGTCCCACAAATGGTTCTGGACCTACAAAGTGATTTGTAGAGCCCCCTCTTGCAAGCTCATCTGCTCTTTCGTTGCCGATGAAGCCCTTGTGCCCTGGTATCCAAACTAGTTGCACCTTATTGTGCCTTCCAAGTCTGTTTAGTGCTTGGACGCCATTATAAATTAGTCTAGAGTCCACTTTCGGCGCCGTAAGCGCTTTAAGGGCCGCTTGACTGTCACTGAGTATATAGATAGTCCGCCCTTTGGTTCGCCTGTCTATATTCTCCTGTACACAAGCAATTATGGCGTATGTCTCCGCTTGGAAGACAGTTGCCAAACTACCCATGCTTACACTACTACTATAGTTATTTGCATAAATGCCTGCTCCCGTACCGGATCCCATTTTTGATCCGTCCGTGTACCATATACTGTCTTCGACACCAGACTTTGGTGGTTCTAGACCTTGGGCCCACTCAGCCCTGGTTGGAACTTTTGTTGTGTAGTTCCTGTGGAATACATACTTGGGTAGCATTTTGTCGCTTCCCATGTTTGTTATTCTGTCTAAGAAACCATCAGTATCCATGTTTGTGTGCTTAGTTTTCGGCTTGCTATCGCTCCACAGTCCAAGAGTTCTTAATCTGTGGAGCGATTTGCGCGCCTCTGACTTAATCACCATGTGAAATGGCGGTAGGTCCAGTAGGACTTCTAGCGCCGCTGTAGACGTGGTACGAAACGCCCCTGTTATAGCCATGCATGCCGTTCTCTGCACCTTTCTCAGGGCCTCTCTGCATGTGCTCATTAAAGTCCTTGGCCACCATACCAGGCTACCGTACAGTATTATGGGTCTCACCATCATGGTGTAGATCCACTTCAGTACCTTGGGGTTCAGTCCCCATGTTTTGCCATACGCTGATCTACACATTCCAAATACCCTCAGGGCCTTTGTAATGGTGAGATCTGTATGCTTCTTCCAGTTCAGTTCCTTATCCAGTGTGACACCTAGATATTTCACGTCATTGGACAGTTCTAGTACCCTTCCGTACAGCTTTAACTGCTGTATTCCGCGAAGGGTCCTTTTCCTAGTAAAGGGTATTACTACAGTTTTGCCTGGATTAATAGATAATTGGTGACAGTCGCACCATCTCTCCACTTCCCTCAGTGCCTTGTTCATGATTTCTGATACCGTACTTAGGAATTTCCCATTAACCAGTATCACTAAATCATCAGCATATCCTACCGTGTGGATGGGACCTTTATTGAGTTCTATCAAGAGTGAGTTCACCACCAAACTCCATAGAGTTGGTGAAAGTACCCCACCTTGTGGACATCCCTTTGTGGCCGTGGCCATTATCTCATCCCCTAAAAGAGATGACTTTATCAGTCTGCCATTTAGTATGTTGCCTATCCATTTACATATGGTCGGCTCTATACCATGTTTTGCAGCTGCTTCGCTAATAGCATTATACGTGGTACGATCAAACGCTCCCTCCACGCCTAAGAAAGCCACCAGACATAGTTCTTTATTCTCTATAGCCTGTTCAGCCGTGGTGGTGGGTCTATGGTGATACAACTTTTTGAAAATTTAGAATACAAAATAGAGGTGAGACTGAGATCATAGTTATCGAAATTTTATATTCTTGGTAACTATATATCGTTTATATAGGATATCGTATATGTATGTATACAGGGTGGAAAGTTAAAACGGGGCAGTAAGGGCAGCTACTAGATCCCTTGCCGCCACGCAAAAATGGCATTAGGATTTCATTCCTAACTTTTTAAGTGATGACAATCTACATTCACAGATTTTTGAAAAAAAGTACAGTCAGCGAGCGCAGTTCGCAAACGCTCTAAATGGAGATGGTGCTGAAAGCAACTGTCAGAGAAATCGTGTAGCTCACGAAAACATGCTAAAACTTTTTAATCAAAATACGTACAAGTATTCAATTCATTTTAATATTTACAAGGATACTAAGGACTCACAGAGTAGGTATGTAGGTTTTTTAATAATAAAATTGCACATTTGAATTCATTGATATACCGTGTCATTTGTTTCAATAACAAATATAATTTATTTGACATTTAATAAATAAATTCATAACGCGCTTCACGCTAACATCAGAGAAAAAAATTTTCACAAAGAAATACTTCATGGCTTTAGTGGGTCTACTAGCTTTTAACATAGAACGAAAAAGATGTAATAAATAGCCAATAGCTCAACTGGGTCTACTAGTCGATCTGACTATTAATATTTTTCATCAGAATATTTAGGGTTTTTCCGGCAAGGTACTATAAAAAGGCTTATTTTTAGGGTTCCGTACTCAAAGAGTAAAACGGGACCCTATTAGTAAGACTTCGCTGTACATCCATTCGTCCGTCCGTCCGTCCATCCGTCCGTCCGTCCTTCCGTCCGTCCGTCCGTCTGTCTGTCACCAGGCTGTATCTCAAGAACCATGATAGCTAGAGACTTGAAATTTTCACAGATTATGTATTTCTGTTGCCGCTATAACAACAAATACTAAAAACAAAATGAAATATTTTTTTAAGGGGGCTCCCATACAACAAACGTGATTTTTTGCCGTTTTTATAAATAATGGAACCCTTTTTGCGCGAGTCCAACTCGCACTTGGCCGGTTTTTAGACAATGATGACACTCAAGTTTTATGTATTACTGAATATTGGCTTAGACAAAAAAAGAAACTCAAATATCAAGAGCAGCACGAACTGCCAATTAACCGTCATGCAGTTTCGCAGTAGTTTTATTATGTAGCCATTTAATGTGTAACGATTTAATATTATATTTATATTATCTATTAGATAATTTTTGTCTTTGTAAATTTTAAATTAGTGTGTTTATCGATAAGTACATACACTAGGCATGGTACCACTCTAGTCATACTGGCAATCGCCCCGTTAAAATGTCAAACGTGAATAACGCGATACATTGCTGTGACATTACGGTAGTTCCTTAACCTGCGGCTTTGGCTAGCAAACAATGCAAAGCAACGGCGAAAGTCATAATCGATTGCGTATTTATTCAAAAAACTGTTATTTTAGTACTTACCGGTAATAGAAAATCGCTCCCGGAGGAACCTTTGGGTCCTGGCTTGCCTGTCGACGGCATGACTAAATTGCAGAACGCGGCATGTTTTTATTTTTAATACGGCATAAATCGTCACCCACGGTCAACAGACGTTGAGTCTGCGTTTTGACTGCGTTTGACAGTGTTATGAGTGTTCACTCATAACATCGGCTACACGAACCCCGCCCATTAACGTTTCTATAGTATTTACTTGTTCTGTGGATTCGGCAGAGTTCTGTTATGATGAGAGTACCAGCAAATTCAAAACCATTGTATGCATAGTCATTCTCTTGATAGTGAAATAGTGATCTCGTAGTGGTCTCGGGGCCTATTGTCACAAATTCTGTTTTTTCCTTACTGTTCGTTAGTTTGTAAGTTTATTTTATTTTATTTTTTCTTGTAATTTTTAATCAAAGTGAAATAATTTTCACTTTGATTAAAAATGTTACCCTTTTATATATTTACTACATAATATTGTGTTGTTTGAAGGAAATACCCTGAAGGGCAAATCATTACAAACAGCCCTGCGTGTCTTCCCAACCAAAACTTGACTAATCAAATTTTTTAAAAGCCATTGTCGTGTAAAGTGTTCACCAAGCTTGTAGGTGGTAGACACCCTTTCCTCAATTTAAAACAGCAGGTATAGATTATGTTGTTTAAGATTTTAACTTTTCGGCACCCGTGTTACATATGGTTTCGTGAATTAACTATTTTAAATGATATGAAAATTATGTCCCTAATCCAGAACCAGTCCATATTATCAGACACATCAATAATCTTCTTCCTTCTGAACCTGGTCCCATTTACTTGGGGTCGGCCTTCCTTGTTCGCATTTTCAATTTAGCACGATTTTGTGCTACGTCCTTATCTAAATGAGCTTCTTTTAGATCTTTTTCGATCGTCGTTCACCAGGTGGTGGGTGGTCTTCCACGAGTACGGTTTGTTGCAGGTAATGCAGACACATCAATAATACGTTAAATAAAATTAAATGATAGAAATCGTTTCTAGAGTTCTCCGGCGAGAACCTCCTGTTCCAATCAGGCACGTTCTTCTCCGGGTTCGAGTCGAGCGCGACAGCGGCGGCCTTTACACTGTCGGAACTGGCTCTGGACGCGCGCTGCCAGGCGCGGGCGAGGGAGGACGTGCGGCAGGCGGTGCAGCAGCATGGATGGACCTATGAGGGGTACGTGCACACTCCTTCACGCTGTTGGAGCTGGCTCTGAACGCGCGCTGCCAGGCGCGGGCGAGGGAGGATGTGCGGCAGGCGGTGCAGCAGCATGGATGGACCTATGAGGGGTACGTGCACACTCCTTCACGCTGTTGGAGCTGGCTCTGAACGCGCGCTGCCAGGCGCGGGCGAGGGAGGACGTGCGGCAGGCGGTGCAGCAGCACCTATGACGGGTACGTAAGACTCATTCGTACTCCAAGAATGTCACATTCATTCTGAAGATACTCGATATAATACTTCTTCTCATACTCCTTGACACTCTCGCTCCCATTTGCGTAGTCATGACTCATGGTTTTATTGTATTCAAATGTGCCATAACTGCTGCATCGAGTTTTAATTAAAGTTTTCTCAATGGCGTATGTAACTTGACTGATATTTTCCTCTGTACAGATTCAAGGCCATGAAGTACCTGGACCAGTGCTTGGCTGAGGGCATCAGGATGCACCCACCAGTATCCACCGTGGATCGAGTGGCTAAGGAGGACTACAAGGTGAGGAGCTATAAGTGAGCTATTATATAAGTTTATCAGCCGAAAGATGTCCACTGCTGGACATAGGCCTCCCCCAAAGAGTGCCACAATGGCCGGTCCTGCGCCACCCGCAGCTGCTGTGCTGTGCTGGGAGTTTCTCTGCGCGATCGCATCAGAAATGAGGCTATCCGCAGCAGAACCAAGGTAACCAAGATAGCCCTCCGAATCGCTTAACTTAAGTGGCAGTGGGCGGGGCACATTGCACTGCACGTAGAACCGAAGGCCATTGGGGTAGAAAGGTTCTCAAATGGTGACCACGTACCGGAAGGCGCGGCGTGGGTAGGCCCCCCACAAGGTGGACTGATGACCTGGTAAAGGTCGCGGGAGTCTGCTGGATGTGGCGCAGGAAATTAATTTATTCAAATAAAAAATCTTCTAGGCTTAAAATAATCAAATTTTTACCTCGTCCAGTCTCGACATTCCCTAACCCAGCTTCTAGAATTAGAATCACAGAGTAGTTCAGCATACTTATATACTAAAACCTTTCCCTGGTTTCGGTAGTGTAAGCTAGGCTTGTTTATAATATCCAAACACAGCTTGGTAGTAATAGTTTTAATTATAATAATTATCACGAGACACTAGATGATTAATTTACATTGCGATGATTGTGCAACATAGCTGTCAGGCGGCTGCTGCGGTCGCGTTCCAAAACGTCGACACGAATCGTCAGGATTGAGCAGTGGTGCGTTCCGTTTCATCTTCCTTCTTTAGCGGTATCTCACAGGGACCACGACCTGACGACCACCGCGAGTAGTTCGGGATTGAGGCACGACAGGCGCAGGCGACGTGGTCGGTTGCTGCGTGTTCTCCTGCGACGGTGCTCTCTGTGGTGATGGCGCTACTGGTGGCGGCGCGACCATCTCCTGGACTGGAGTTGTAGGTCTGGCGACAGGAACAGAATCTGTGGACAAATTAGGGTTAGCAGCAGCAGGTTTCAGAAACCACGAGTTTCTTTTATATGTTGCTCCATCCTCTGTTCTGACTTTATAGGCACGATGCCCTTCTGGCATTACAATTTCCGCTGGTACCCAGTTCTGATGACCTTGACGTAGCATTACCTTTTCCTGTCTGGTAAACTCTTTTCTCTCTTTGTTGCTGCTTGTTCTGTCCGCCTGGTCTTTCTCTTTTTTCTTCAAATTTTTAAGCTGTTTTGATACGTTTTTTACAATATGGGGTGTAAAAAGTCTTTCATTTGTTGGTAAAAGTGTTTTGGTTCTTCTGTTGAATAGTCGCTGAGCTGGGGATCCAAGGTCTAGTCTCGGTGTATTTCTATGATGCAATAATGCAAGTTGGATGTCGGTGTTATCTTCCATGCATTTTTTCATTAAATTCTTAGCTTCTTGTACATAGCGTTCTGCTAATCCATTAGAGCGTGGAAAATGAGGACTTGACATTCTGTGCTCAAAATTCCATTCATTTTTAAAGTGTCTAAATTCAAGGCAGTCATATTGCTTGCCTCCGTCTGACAAAAGCACATCGGGTATTCCAAATAATGCAAACCATGACTTTAATTCCTGTATGATGTTGTAGCTAGTTATGTTTCTTAGTTCTTTAAAGTCAAAAAATCCAGTATAACCATCTGCAATGACAATGTAGTCTTTCCCTTTCAAATGGAACAAGTCTGTAGCTACTATACTCCATGGTCTTTCAGGTGCATCTTGCATTACAATAGGTTCCATTTGATTGTCTTTCTGTATCTTCATACAAGCTTTGCAATTTTTTATATACTCAGTCAGATCTTGTGCCATGTTATGCCAAAACACATTATCTCGTGCAAGTTTTAGTGTTCCTTCTATACCCTTATGACTCAAGTGGCAATGCTTCATTACCAGGGGAATCATTGATGTTGGTACTAAAACTCTGTTATTCTTGAAGATAATGTCATTGTACACACTAAGCTCTTCTCTATAGTACCAGTACTTTTTTATGTCGTCGGGTACTTGTTCTATTTTTTCCGGCCATCCAGTTAGTATCATGTTCTTTAACTGTGCAAGTTCTTCGCATCCTTGTGTTTCTGTTTTTAACTGTTCTCGCCTTGTTTTTGTAAATGGAACAACCATGCATATTTGCAGGTTTTCTGTATTTAGTTCTTCACTGCTGAGGTTTTCACAATCTCTGCTAAGCGTGTCAGCTATAAACATCTCTGAGCCTTTTTTATAGGTTACTTTTGGATTATATGGCAGAATCTGATAAAACATTCTTTGGAGTCTCGGTGGAGCCTCTGTTAGTGGTTTTTTGAAAATTGTTTCAAGGGGTTTATGGTCTGATTCAATTGTTAGATCTTTGCAGCCCCAGATATAGGTATGAAATTTCTTACAAGCCACTAGGATAGCGTTGGCTTCTTTCTCCAGCTGGCTGTAGCCTTGTTCTGTTCTAGTGAATGACTTGGCACAGTAGGCAATAGGTTTTTCATTTTGAATAAGTACTCCTCCACATGCATAGCTACTCGCATCCACTGATAGCAGTATTGGTGCTTTGGGATCATAATATCCGAGTAGCGGAGGGTTCTTCAACAGATTTTTTAGTTTCAAGAATTCCTCTTCCTGTAGATGATCCCAAACCCATTCTGTATTTTTCTGTAATAAAATTCTCAAGGGACCTGTGATATCAGCCGTGTTCTTTATGAATTTTGATAGATAAGTTACGAGTCCGAGGAACCTCTGGAGTTCCTTTATATTTTCTGGTCTCTTGATCTTGGAGATAGTATCCAGTTTCTCTGGATCTGGTTTCAAGCCTTCGCTGGTCACTATGTGTCCGAGAAATTTTACTTCCTGAGTGTTGAAAACACACTTCTCTTTATTTAGTTTAAGGCCAACTTGTCTGAATTTTTCTAGTACTTTTTGTGTAGTCTTTTCCAGTTCTTCTTTGCTGGGGGCATGTATAAGCACATCATCCATTGACACTTCTGTCCTTTCTATGTCCTCAATCAGTGAACTCATGACTTGCTGAAACACCTCCGGAGCTGATGCTAAACCAAACGGCATTCGCAAGCAGGAATATCTTCCGAATGGCGTACTAAAGGTGAGGTATTCAGATGTGCGTGGTGTGACCTGTAGCTGCCAAAAGCCTTTTTTACAGTCAAGTAAGGTAAACCATTTTGACGAATGAATGCGTGCAGTGATTTCTTCAACTGTATTAAGTGGATAATACCGCCTCTTTAGATTTTTGTTTAATTCCGATGGGTCTATGCAGATTCTAATTTTATCATTTTTCTTTACTACAACCATCGGTGAAACAGCTGGTGTAGGTATAGTTACTGGTTTTATAATCTTTTGTGCGACCATGCTGTCTAATTCCTCCTTTACTTGTTGTCTTATTGTGTGTGGGATCTTCCGTGCTGGGCATATAGGCAATTTGGGATTGTCAACCAGATCAATGTCATATTTGTATTGTTTGAGACATCCTATTCCTTCAAACAAGTCATCTTTTATTGTGAGTGTGTTTATCCTCTTCACTAATTTTAAATTGACACATGTTGACTTCCCTAGCACTGGTGAAACTTCCTCATCAACAACTATATACTTGACAAGTCTTTTTTGCCCCTTAATAATGGTTTCGATTTTTACTTCTCCTAGAACAGGCATTTTGTGGTTTGAAAATGATGTTAAAAATCTTGTAGTGGATGGGCTGATGTGTGTCTCGGTCATGTCTGCTATTTTCCGGCTAATCACATTACATTGGCTGCCCGAATCAAGCTTAAAATTGACTATGGTACCTTTAGACAATAATGCTTCTTCATACCAATCTAAGTCTTTCATATCATCTTTATCACCATACAGAGATGACACCACAAAGCCATCATCTTCATCCTCATCCTCTTGTTGCAGAGTATCTACCGTTTTTATTTTACAACATTTGGTGAGATGGTTTCGTCCTTTACATCGCTGACAAACTTTCTTGTATGCTGGACAATTTCTCCGCCTGTGAGTTGTATCACACCTACCACAATGGAATGTTTCTTCAGTATCCTGTTTTTTCTTTTTATTCGTTTCAGTAGTTATCTTATTCCGGGTTACCATGTCCACTGTAGCAGCTTGTTTCATTGTGCTCACCTGCATTTTGACTTGCTCTGCTGAGTGGCAAATGTCAATGGTCTTCTCCAGTGTGAGGTTACCTTCTGCTAGTAGTTTCTCTCTAGTAGAATCACTTTTTATGCCGACAACAATTCGGTCACGGATTAAATTGCTTTCAAGTTTTTCATAGCCACAATTTTTTACCTTTGTTCTCAATTCAGTGATGTATTCGTCGAAACTTTGATTTTCTTTTTGAATTAAAGAATTGAAAACATACCTTTCATAGGTTTCGTTTATCTTGGGTGTGAAGTAAAGCGTAAACTTTGCTTTTATTTCTTTGAGTGACTTTGCCTCAGCGTCTGTTAGACTAAAAGTATCGAATATGGCTGCCGCGTCCGGACCGACGCACGACATAAACACCGCGACTTGTACTTCTGGCTCTTTCTGCAGCAGATTAGTAGCGATGGACCACCATTCGAACTGTTGAAGCCACAGCTTCCATGTCCTGGCCACATTTTCATTAGAGTTTATCGTGAAACATTTTGGTGGCGGTATATTTACGACTTCTATTGGCTTGTCGCCCATTTTTTCTTGTCCCTGGTTTCGGCACCATGTAAGCTAGGCTTGTTTATAATATCCAAACACAGCTTGGTAGTAACAGTTTTAATTATAATAATTATCACGAGACACTAGATGATTAATTTGCATTGCGATGATTGTGCAACATAGCTGTCAGGCGGCTGCTGCGGTCGCGTTCCAAAACGTCGACACGAATCGTCAGGATTGAGTAGTGGTGCGTTCCGTTTCAGGTAGAATACCAGAGCTGCGGCAACAATGTTACATCACTATTTCTGACTGATTTGGCGCCTTTTCGCGGCTCTAACGTGACAATAACTTAAATAGTTGTACGATTAGTACTATGTTTTAGTTTAAAAGTGTCAACCTTATTGTAAACCACTTTTTAGGGTTCCGTATCCAAAGGGTAAAACGGGACCCTATTACTAAGACTCCGCTGTCCGTCTGTCTGTATGTCTGTCTGTCCGTCTGTCACCAGGCTGTATCTCATGAACCGTGATAGTTAGACAGTTGAAATTTTTAAAGATGATATATTTCTATTGCCGCTATAACAACAAATACTAAAAAACAGAATAAAATAAATAATTAAGGGGGCCATACAATAAACGTGATTTTTTGCCATAAAGCCATGAGAAAAGTAGTGGACTGTATAAGTGCGTTGTTCTAAAAAACCCCGATGAACCCCAATACCCGCAAAGAAAGGAGAGACCGACTTACCCGTTACTTTCGTCACTATAACGTGGAAGGGGCGCCCCTATTCTGGTCCCAGTGCACTTGTAGATAGTTCTTTATTTTATATTAGATTTTCACCGTAGCTGTTCGCTTTGTTTTTCTTGCAAGGCTTTTTTCGACACTGACACTTGACAGATTGTGTCTATGGTGATTGCCGGTCAATACCTACTCTTGTAAGCATTAAGGTTCATTGGTTCGGCTGTATACTGAACACCCCCCACCGAAAGCACTATGTAGCTTTCCCATAACATAAAGGTAAAACAAAGATAAGTAAGAAATGGACTTTTGCGCATATGATAGCGCGACAACAAGAAAATAAAAATAAAGCCCATGTGATTAAAAAATATTAAAGGGAACGGGGAGTCAGTTAGTGTAGGGTAAAGGACACAGTTTATTCACTGGCCTCGAAAGTATGTTATTCCCTTTTGTTTTTAAAGTAACTTTGCGCACAATACCATCCAAACCGGGATGTGTCTGATGGACAATTGCTAGTGGCCAATTAGAAGGAGAGACGCGATCATTATTAACCAATACTAAGTCTCCTACATTAAGGTTGGGCGGCGAGGCAAACCATTTTGACCTTTGCTGTAAAGTGTTCAAATAATCTTGGCTCCATTTCTTCCAAAAGAGTTGGGAGCAATTCTGTAAATATTGCCATCGTGACATATGATTAACAGGCACCGTTTGTAAATCATACTCAGGTACAGCCGTCAGACTCTTACCTAATAAGAAATGTCCTGGCGTGAGTACATTGAACTCGTTAGGATTATCACTAGCCGGTAGAGCACACAATGGACGGGAATTCATTATGGCTTCTATTTTACAGAATACTGTAGTAAGCTCCTCGACAGTCAAAGCTTTATCACCGACAGCACGCACAAGATGATATTTAGCTATGCGCACGCAACTTTCCCACAAACCACCCATGTGTGGAGCACTGGGAGGGTTAAAGTGCCAGTTGATCAAACGTTGAGTACAACCATTTAATATATATTCCTGATTGTCGTTATCAGCCATAAATTTCTGCACTTCGCCAAGGTGCTTGCTCGTTGCTATAAAGTTTGATCCGCAATCGGAATAAAAGTGTGACGAAAGACCTCGACGCGACACAAATCTATCCAAAGTAGCCAAGAAGCAATCTGCAGACAATGAAGAAAGTGCCTCCAGATGCACGGCTTTAGTGGAGAAGCATACAAACACTGCTAGATAAGCCTTCTCTATCTTTGCGTTACGTCGCAAGCTTTCTTTTATATAGAAAGGTCCTACATGCTCAAACACCTTGTTAGGCAGCAGCCGTGTCGACGGAAGGTCACCCATTTTTGGCTGAAGCAGGGTTGGTTTACATTTGAAGCAAGTCTTACACCTTAACAAAGTTGACCGAATGAGGCTACGAGCCGACAATATCCAATATCTTTGATTGATTATATTTTGTAGGGTTTGCGGTCCAGAATGTAAATATGTTTTGTGGAAATATTCAACCAAAAGCTTCGTAAACCTACTTTGCTTCGGCAACAGCAAGGGATGCTTCGCATTGTATGGCAGATCAGAGTGAGGAATACGACCCCCCACCCTCAGGAAGCCACGGGCATCAATAAAGGGGGCAAATTTCCTTAACGAAGGAATATACGTTTTGCCTTTATTCAAAGTGTTAATTTCATCCTTGAAGTAGGTGCCTTGTACTACTTTAATTAAGCAATCATGAGCTTGATTCAAATCGTTAGTAGTCAAGACTTCTTGGTTGCAGACAGAAACATCACCGCGGAACCGCCGCAGACAACGCAATATCCAAGCGATACTTCTTTGCATTCTTGAAAAAAAAGAAAACTGGTTGAAAAGACTTTCAATAAATTCCATTTTATCTTCTTCCCCCGCTTGTTGAGACCACAAATTGAACGTATTGGAGGTAGCTTTCATCTCCGGGATTTCAGATTCATGTTTGTTGATGTATGTAGACACAGGCCAATTTTCATGATCCCCATACATCCAGGCAGGTCCCTCGAACCATTGCGTCCTGCAAGCCATGAATTGTGATGGAATAACACCACGCGAGGCAACATCTGCCATGTTATTCTCGCTCTTGACATGACGCCATGCGTGAGGAGGTATTGACTCTATTATCTGTGTAACACGGTTACACACAAACGTCTTTAATTTGTAAGCCTTTACGGGTTCGTCAGCGGTCGATCGGTATAATATATGTTGATATTTTCTATCCGATTCACGTTCCAGGATAGCGCGATACATTTTACAAATGTCACTTGCAAAACAGTATTCAAATAATCGAAAATTTATTATAATGGCACCTATATCACGGTATAGGTTTGGTCCTGTCAGCTGTGTATCGTTGAGAGAGACGTTGGATCTCGTTTTTGCGCTAGCATTAAATAAAACTCTTAAAGGAGTTGACGTACTGCTTGGTCGAAGCATACTGTGGTGCGGGATCAGATACCTACACGGTTCGCTACCAGTGTACAATTCCATGTGGTCAAGCTTTTCATATTCCAACATGAAATAGTTGTAGGCTTGTTGCAGCACTGGAGAGCGTGCAAGTTTCCGCTCTGTTGCTAGCAATCGTCGTTCAGCTGCAGCGCGGGAATCTCTAAGTAGTGGCGCATCAGGTGTGAAAAGTAACGGTACTATATATCTCCCCCCCTCATCACGAGAGTGATGAAGTGCGTATATATCTTCAGCCAGTTGATCCGGAGGGCTAAGCACAGGTTTGCACGGCAATTCTTCTACTTCCCAGAAGTCACGCAGCGTTCTGTCCAAAGTCTTCTCTTGAGAAACTGACAGGTGAAAGTTTTGTGACTGTTGTTTGCCATCATTGTATAATCTTCCACTCACGACGTAACCAAAAACTGTTTCAATGACTTTCGGGATATTTGGTTTGACATTCATGGGCTTGTCCTTAATAAGCTCTGACACGACATCGCTACCCAGCAAAATGTCAATCGACGACTTCTTGAAGAACAACGGATCAGCCAATTCGAAATTCTTATATTCATCCACAACTTCCTGTGGAAATGAAACATTTGGCATCTCGGATGAAACCTTCTCAACGACAACCATATCCACCTGGAAACTCGGAACGTCCGATTTACACGGATTCATGTCGCAGGTCACCATGCCAAAGTTTTTGACAATGTCACCGCCTAGTCCAGACACTGTAAATGGACACTTGTTGCGGCGTAGGCCCAAACGTTGAGCACAGTTCAAAGTCATAAACGAGCTTTGAGCTCCAGAATCAAGAACCGCACGGCAATTCTGATGCTGACCAGTGACGTCAACAACTAGAGTCCTCGTAGTCCCCAACACTACACCGTAAGAATTCGCGTTTTCATTCACGGAATGAAGATTCTCGGTTACGGCAGATGCGGGCGTCACACTCACGGAATGCAACGACGACGGCCCCGCTGCGTACAGGGCAGCGCGGGGTGGCTGCGGGGCCGGCACGGCCGGCGCCTGCGCCACACTCGCATCCCGATGTAGCAAGTAGTGGTGATTACGAGCGCAAACTCCACACGTCATGATGCTCTTGCAATTTGACACATCATGACCACTTTTCAAACAATTGGTGCATAATTTCAAGACATTGACACGGTCAATCCTGTCTTGAACTAACAATTTACGAAACTGTTCGCAACGATAAATCAGATGATTTGAGTTGCAATGCACGCAAGTTAGTTTGTTTTGGTTCGAATTATTATCACGCGAAACAGCTAATCCAACCTTTTGTGAGGGCGAGGTCGCGTTCGAATATTTGAAACTGGCCGGTTTATGACTCGGTTGCATATTTGTGAAGTTGACAGGTGACTTCACTTTTATTTGTTGACCATTGAAATTAGCCCGGGAGCCGGTAGTCGGAAATGTATGTTCCAACACTTTGATTTGTTTGTTCACGAAATTAACTAATTCCTTAAAGGTCGGCAGTTTGTTTGGATCGCGACTTTCTTCAAACAATTTTCGAGTATGACTGTCTAACCCGCGCAATGCTAAATAACAATAAAGATAGTCGTCTAAATGTTGAATTTCTAAGGCCTGAATCGCTTTTAACGAATGGTCAAATGTCTCCACGAAAGACGTTAAATTTTCTACGGTGTCCTTAGTCAAAGGTGAGAAATTCAGCATTTTGTCCAGATACCTGCCGGTCAACGCCCTGACGTCTTGGTACTTATCAAGCAAACTTTGCCACACTACAGGGTAATTATAGGCAGTGATCGGCAGACTCCTGACCATATTCAGTGCTGGACCCTTGACACAGGACAGCAGATAATGGAATTTGTCTATATTTTCGAAATTGCGCCTATGAACCAATGACACAAATGTATCATGAAATGTGGTCCAATTCTCTATTTGACCATCAAATTCGAATAAATTTAGCTTTGGTAAGACCGGCCTAGCTAGACAATCATCACTTTTTTGAAGAAACATTTTTTCGGTTGGCTCCTGGCCTAAACGGTTGCAGTTCAAAGCTACTTTCTTGCAAGCGTAATACAGATCATCGAAACTATCTAATGGGCCTGACGAAGGTTTGAACTTAGGGTCTGTTTGCATCTCAAGCATGGCAATTTCCATTACAATATGCTCAAAGTCGCCACGAGCGTCATCGAGTTCTGAAAACTGTACCATGAAGTTTTGTACCGAGTCTAAACTATCCAACTTAACTGTTTTGGATAAATCGTAAGCTTTCTGCAGTTTCTTAAACAAATATTCTTTTTTGAGTGTCAATGCATTTATTTGCAACAATAGTTGTGCCTCGCCTTCCATCTTTCTGTCACGGACAGTTCTGTCAGATGGAATAGGATGAATAAAATTAAATACTACCGAAAATAGCGAATACGATTCGCAATGTGCGTACGGGGAATAGCGAATACGATTCGCGATATGGGGAACAATAAATTAGGGCAACAAATTAGAAGTTTTGTCAATTTTAGGATTAGGTTCAAAATCCAGAAGGTTAATTCTGAATCCGGTTCGAAGGACCAGAAAATGTGGCATAAAGCCATGAGAAAAGTAGTGGACTGTATAAGTGCGTTGTTCTAAAAAACCCCGATGAACCCCAATACCCGCAAAGAAAGGAGAGACCGACTTACCCGTTACTTTCGTCACTATAACGTGGAAGGGGCGCCCCTATTCTGGTCCCAGTGCACTTGTAGATAGTTCTTTATTTTATATTAGATTTTCACCGTAGCTGTTCGCTTTGTTTTTCTTGCAAGGCTTTTTTCGACACTGACACTTGACAGATTGTGTCTATGGTGATTGCCGGTCAATACCTACTCTTGTAAGCATTAAGGTTCATTGGTTCGGCTGTATACTGAACACCCTTCGTGCGCGAGTCCAACTCTCACTTGGCCGGTTTTATTCTTATTTTTACTGTCACTTTTTGTCAGCATATACGTAAATAAAGTTTTTATCCCTCTATCCTTTTGAAATGCCAGATTCCCGGAACAAACGTGACCATAGAGAAGGGCACCGCCATCTACATCTCGCTGTATGGACTACACGGCGACCCCGCACACTTCGACAACCCGGACGTTTTCGACCCGGACCGGCACGACGCGGACAAGCTCGTGCCGGATGCGTACATGCCGTACGGCGCCGGGCCCAGGATGTGTGTCGGTCAGTATAACCAATAATATATTTTTTTCGGCGCTCCTGAACATCTAGTGACTTTACGCCATTGTTCTGAAGGTAATTGTGCAAGAGACTGCAGGACAAACAGCGAGAAGATGTCATACACTGAGCTGAAAAGAACTGAAATCTGCCAGTATCTCCAAGTTGTTAATTTGTCCGGGCCTTTTAGGTTTCCCTAGCCAAAATAACTAAAACGGAACCTTTATAGGTTCGTCACGTCCGCCTGTCCGTCTATCCTTATTAAACTATAGAATTGGCTTAAATGGTTTTTGAAAAGGTGTAAATTTGTTTATCTACACCCATATCATAAATCCTCTACAATGTGTTCGGAAACCATATATAAATACCACCAGCGCTGGCCTTCTAGGTTAGCACCATGCTGAGTCGGGGCCTTTTCGTGGACCATGTATTTTTAACGTTCTGTGTTTTGTTTTTTACACCCATTGTTTTGTCCACGAATAAATGTTTTCTTTCTTTCTTTCTTTCTTTAAATAATGACCACCATAATTGCAACCAGTAACGTAACATCCGCATTTTATCTGTGCCAGTGTTATTGTAATGTATTAAAAATCACAATTACATCGATAATCGATGCCGGGCCCAGGATGTGTGTCGGTCAGTATAACCAATAATATATTTTTTTCGGCGCTCCTGAACATCTAGTGACTTTACGCCATTGTTCTGAAGGTAATTGTGCAAGAGACTGCAGGACAAACAGCGAGAAGATGTCATACACTGAGCTGAAAAGAACTGAAATCTGCCAGTATCTCCAAGTTGTTAATTTGTCCGGGCCTTTTAGGTTTCCCTAGCCAAAATAACTAAAACGGAACCTTTATAGGTTCGTCACATCCGCCTGTCCGTCTATCCTTATTAAACTATAGAATTGGCTTAAATGGTTTTTGAAAAGGTGTAAATTTGTTTATCTACACCCATATCATAAATCCTCTACAATGTGTTCGGAAACCATATATAAATAATGACCACCATAATTGCAACCAGTAACGTAACATCAGCATTTTATCTGTGCCAGTGTTATTATAATGTATTAAAAATCACAATAACATCGATAATCGATGTTATTATGGAAATCTGGTCTGGTGGTACCTCCAGATCTTGACCTCCAGGTCCGGTGGAGTTGGTCATGATTTGAAATCTAGTCGGCCATGGTGGTGCAATGGCGGTTATTCTAATGGTTCCCGAATACATAATTGAGGAGTTATAAGATGTGGGTAGAACTAGTGTATGTAACTGTACATAATTAGGCATTAAAACACTCATGTGAACCTATTATGAAACTCGTTTCATAAACCCAAACTCGTGTTTTATGCCCTTCATTATGTACAGTCACATAAACTACTATTAAATAATGCAGCACTAAACGTCTTAAGGTCGCTGAACTGCAGCACTTAATATTTCCTATTAAAATTATGCAGGCTTTGTTTTTGTGTTATTATGAGACTTCTTCTTTCCAGGTGTGAAAGCTGGGCAGCTCCACGCCAAAGTCGTGCTGTCGATGATACTCTCCCAGTTTGAGGTCCACCAGCTTCCCGCTCCGCTACAGCTGGACCCTCGCTCCACCTTCACTGCGGCGGCGGACGGGCTGCCCATGGACTTCAAGAGGATAGAAGAGAATGATCTTAGCAAAAATGTCGGGCCTGGATCTCTTTAGTGTCCTCTTGGTGTCGCCATGGTGTCCCTGTTGGTTGTATGGAATAGTCACGTCTCAATGCAAATAGAACTTAATGCTACTATCAATGTTTAGAAGAAGCAAAACGCAGCCTGTATTGTACTCGTAATTGCAAAGTTCTTCTGTTTGGTCATTATTTGGTCTGATACCACATGGAGTGGCGTTTTCTGATTTTGTAGCACGCTTGTTAAAACTAAATATTACTATTTTATAACTTCATTTATTGTCATCATCATCATCATCACACACAATTTTTGATTTGTACGTCTTTGAACATACTTTATTCGTAATTATTCTATATATAGAAGAATTTTACATAAAGTTTGTCCACATAATACTCATGCTCATTAATTGATAATACTAAAAAATATTACAATTATTCAATTATCTTAATTTAATGTATATAATTTCATTACTTAGCGCTTAAATAAATATAATACTTGTATATAATATAATATAATTAAAGAAATAAAATTTAAATGTCAATTATTTGATAATTATAACCAGTTATTCGTCAGCTGCTTTCGTGTTTTAACATTAAAATTCAACTCGTGAAATTCAGAGACTTCGTAAAAGGTTTTCTGGAAAAGCCATTTTTTTTATTCTCTGTTAAATGAAAGTTCGTTTTCTAAAAATTAACAATTACACTGGGTATTGAATTATAGATCTTTGGTCCTATGATATATGCGGTGTTGGTAGACTTGGTTAGTTTACATCTGGTCTCGCAACTGCCGGATATTGTCAAGTCATGGTGTAAATGAGTGGAGGTTACACCTTACGAACTTGGCAATGTTCTAAATGTACTGGGATGGTAGTGTTATAATACCGAGAGAAATGAATAGTTGCCGAGCCGGCGTGCCAGGAGGAACGTGAGCAATTATTCTTACTGCACGTTTCTGGAGGACGAAGACTCGGTCCCATTCAGGGCCGGTATCCCAGAATTAGGCTGTAGTTCATTACGGATGTTCAGGAGTGGAACAGTGCAAAATAACCACTGCGGACGTGAGATTGTGGAATTACTGTAGACAGTATTTTAAGTGCAAAGCAAACACCCGAGAGCTGACGCATACTGTGTCTACGAGTATTTGAGTGTCCTATTTAATCTAGAAATCAAAGTCAAAGTGATTTATTCTTCAATTTAGGCATATTACATGCACCTATAAATGTCGATAAACTACTTCTGCCTCGAGAAGAACCGGCGTAAAAAACTCGTAAAATATTCGTCATTTGTACCGTCTGTCTTTTAACATGTGTAATAAAGATAATAAATAATTAATACATTATTATTTTTAATGATCCGTTACAATATTTGAAACAAAAAAAAATTACGTAGGGAATCACCTCGCGCCTCGGTATCAGTCCGTGTTTATTTCCTGACTAATTGGATAAATAATTGACTTTCAAAACAAAGTTTTAACCGACTTCAAATCAGTAGTCAAATAGCTTCAAGTTTGCCTATGAAATTTGAAGAGTTCCCTCGATTTCTCCAGGATCCCATCATCAGAACTGGATTTTGGTGACAACGGGACCAATCTGGAAGTATACGCTTTCAAACAAGGACATAATTTTTCAAATCAATTCATAAATTACGGAGTTATCGCGTAACATACACACACAAAAAATAAATCATACAGACGAATTGAGAACCTCCTCCTTTTTTGAAGTCGGTAAAATATTATCTTCACTTATCTATGTCGGAGATTCACTTATCTGCAGCGTGTTGAGCGAAGCAGCATTGCAAAATGTAGTACATTTAAGAGCATGCATCGCCATCTATGTTAATGTTAGTTTAGACCAGTAGTTCCCAAACTTATTTTTCTCGTGGACCCCTTCCAAAATTTTACTGGTTTCGGTGGACCCTCTGCTGCTACATTTCTACCACATTCTTAAAGTCACCAAAAAATAAAAATTGTGTCGCTTCTGAGTTCTGTCCCTTTATTCCGATAGGTAAAATAAAAACGAAAAATGGTACATTTTATAACACTTTATTTATTAAAAGAATATAATTACAAGAAAAAAATAATAAGGTAATATACTAATATACCTAGGTTCAGGTCATAATTTTAATTAATGGGAAGGATGTATTTGATGGAGTGTCAGCAAACGATCAATGTTTGGCTTTATTTTTGTGAGCAATAACCGCAAATCCCCCCGTTCTGTGATGTTTAATTTGCTCCTTTTTTTTTGTTAAGAGGTTTGTAACTGCACTAAAACTCCTTTCGACAAGGTATGACGAGGGAAAAGCTATTAAAAATTTCCTTGCGATTTCCCACAGTCCAGGATATTTTTCGGGTATTTCTGCTTGCAGCCAAAATGTTTGGTAGCCTTTTCTAAATTTCACCTTCAGCTCCTCATTGGTGCTTAGCTCGAGCAGCTCCTCTTGTAATACAACATTAGCCACTTCCGTTTCATCAAATGGATTTATGATCCATGGTGGTATATCCATCGTCAGCATATCTTCAAACCTGGTTTCAAAGTCATCATGCAGGGCACTTAAATGTTGACTGTAGGTATGGTTATCCTCATCAATACATTCTACCTGCGACAAGTTTGGAAATTGAGAGAATTCACGCCGACTAATGTTTTGCTTCATAAATTTCAATTTCCCAAGAAAAGCCGAAATTATCCCCTTTGTTTTAATTAAATTCAGGCTGTCCCCTTGTAACTGCAAGTTAATATGATTAAATTTTTTAAACAAATCTGTCAAATACGCAATGTCTGCTTTAAATTTGATCAAGTTTTCTTTTAAATCTGGATCTCTACTTTCTAGGAACTCTAATACGGAATCGAAAACAGAGTAGAATCTCGTTAAACATGCACCTTTTGACAACCAGCGTACTTCAGTATGTAAGAGCAGTCGTTTGAAGTCTTCATCATTTTCGTCGCACAATTGAGCAAATAAACGCGTATTCAATGCATTGCTTCTGATTTTGTTGACAGCTTTTATTACAAAATGAAGAGATTGGTTCAACCTGTCACTTAAATGTTTTGCCACAAGATGTTGTCGGTGGATTACGCAATGAATAGCTGTAAGTCCTGGTATAATTCTTTTGAGATGACTTATAAACCCACGATATCGACCGACCATTGCAGGAGCTCCGTCTGTTGCCGCTGAAATAATGTTTGTAAATGGAATCGATTTTTCCGTAAAAAAATTACTCAGGACATTAAATATTGATTCGCCTTTAGTGTCAGTCTCCAAAGTTCTGGCAAATAGCAATTCTTCGTGAATTTCTTCCTCCATAATAAATCGAACATATGCTAATAATAATGCTTCATTACCGGGTAACGTTGACTCGTCCAGTTGTATAGAAAAATGAGTTTTTTGCAGATGATTGCACAAAAAACTTTCGGTATCAGAGCTCATTTCATCAATGCGTCTTTGAACAGTATTGTTACTTAATGGAATTCTTTTTAGTACGTCAAATGGAGATTTGTGCAAAACAGTTTTTAAAACCTCTTCAACAGCGGGTAAAATTAATTGTTCTCCGATAGTGTGCGGTTTTCCAGATTTTGCTATTAGTAATGAGATATTGTAAGATGCCCGCAAGCCATCATCGTTACTTTGAGATGTTGAAGCGAACATACTGTGCATGGTGGGTCTCTTTTCATATTTTTCCTTCAATGTTTGAAAATATTTCAAATCTTTACCTATTTTATCAGTATGACACCTTTTTAGATGATCTTCGAGCTTTGATGGTTTCATAGAGTCATTGCTCAAAACTTTGTTGCATAATAGGCACATGGGCAATTGTTTGTCTGCCTCTGATGGAACAAAACCATATTTCAAATAATCGACACTATATTGTCGACATTTTTTCTTTGCTGTAGCCATGTTTCGTGTCAGTTACCTTACTTACCTGTAAAAAAAAATGTTTTAGTAACCAAGTTTTTTTCTGAATATAGGTATCACACCGCAGCCTTTGTCACCACGCGGTAATAGAATTACGGCTTGTAAAGGGACCAACTAATAAACCGCTAAGACAAATACAGACGTTTTCACAAAACGGTATCAATTTTAAAGTATCTAATTTACCACAAATTTTTAATAGTACAAATAAAAATTGGTGTACTCAGTATCAAATACTGATCATATTTGTGTAGAAAAAAATAAAAGTCGAAATCCCAAAATTGTCCATAAAAGCGATAACTAACATTTCATCAAATCAATGAGTTCACGCGCTCCGTGTATTTGCGTATTTTTTGTCTGCGGCTTCATTGTTAAAACGTGACAAACTGGCATCGAAGCTCAAGCCCTGCTCTTTCCAAAAAGAAATAGTTTTGATAAAATAGTTACTTCAAAATCAATTTAAAATGATTGTGAAATTACTGTTTTATAAAATTAGTAGTCATTTGCAAGAAAAATTACAAAATTAATTGCTCTGCAATATTGCTTATTCGGCCTTTTTAGAAAGGCAGTGCTTCTGTCGTGAAAAAACAATTGAATAAAACGTGCTCTTTGTCTTCAAATCAAAAGAGGACAATTAAAATATCTGTAAGTTACGAAGTTACCTATCTACAAGGTGTTTTTTTAACCGTCTTACACCAAAAGCCCATTTAATGTATCCATTATAAGAAATTGAAAGGTATACCTATTTATTAAATTTTAACTCTTTTTTCATAAAATAACGTATTTAATAAATAACAATTTTAATTTGAATCACTTGTTTAGTTTCAGTCAATAGGTGATAGTACCTAGCAATCGAGCCTGCTAATCAATATCCAATAAAAATAAGTCCACGTGGACTACCGTCCAATAACGTGCGAGCGGCACCTTTCAACCCCGCGCGTAATCCCTATTCTAAGGCGCTCGCGCTTCCCTTTGTGAAATGCCGCCTCAGTGACCTCAGTCACATTTTGGTTTTCGGCTAATGCACATTATGCACAAGTGCTGCTTTGTTATTGGCAAGTGTCCGATCGCGTGTGACGATGAGTGATAGCTGTGGTGATAAGTGATAGTGATAATCTGGATTATTTACAAATGGTTGATTCCAATCTTTTAAATACGCCTGAAATCCCTTACTTTGTTAAATACGTATCTACCACTAATGTTTTACATCGGAAAATTGTGTCAGACAGTCCTAAGCCTGTTTAAGTATGAAGGAAAGATTGGAATTAATCTCTTCCGACCGTCGCAGTGTTAGTGATACCTACCTATTCGGTTTAGAGTGCGTTGCCCTCACCGTTTGCGCCGTGAATACAAACAGTTGTGATCAACCGACTGGTACACGTAAACAAAATACTTAAGTACTATAAAACAAAAAAAAGGTAGGTACTTACTTTTCTCCGGCACTAGCAAACACTGATATAAATTTTCTCACACCTTCTTTTCGTAATTCCGGAAACAAATGAATGAGTTTGCCTTTGGCATCAAGTATTTATAGTGGTGATCAAATTCATGTCTGAACAAGCATTAAGCATTGTCGGGCGGATAGCGCTTTGCAAGTCTGTACACGAAATTGTACCTACGTAATATCGAATACGCAAGTTTGAACAAGTAACAGTCGCTTGCCTTATTAAAATATAATCTGCTTAGTTAGGTACTAAAAACAATGTAGGTAGGTAGTAGGCCCTTTTAAAAACTATGCTTACATTTTTGCTCTTTACTATCAAAACCAGATAAATTTTCGTGGACCCCCATTAACATTTTATGGACCCCCATTTTTTGTTCACGCCTACGTAGACCCCCAGCAAGTCTCCCGTGGACCCCTGGGGGTCCACCTGGACCACTTTGGGAATCACTGGTTTAGACACTATCAATCGCTGTATCTTCATTACAACGCCATCTAGTGGCTAATAGTTGGAATAGTACGTTAATTGTCGAGTTTGGTAAAGTCAAACGGTGACAAAAGTCACCATAGCTTGGGGGTGGTCAGCTTTTAGTCCGCGCGGGACGGAGACGTCACGTCGACGTTACAAAAGTCTTTGGCCCCGTGTCGGGGCGCTCATTGCCTAGGCCTCCCAGAGGCGGAAACCCGCATTATTGGTGGCCACGCAGGCGGGCTTGCTATCTACACCTCAAACGAGGACGCCTTCCGAGCATGGCGTAGCCATTAACTTACTATTACTACGTATAGACTGGCAACCCAGAACATTTTCCTTGACGTCTTTCAATCAAGCGGCCATCTTGGAAACTCAAAGAGTATGTGAACGTGCAGTAGATGCGACAATTTTCTGAGTTAGGATTCAGATAGCCATAGCGTGATTTAAAATTACTTATTGATTTAATCACCGATATTTGGTGTTTGTAATTTTTTATAAATACTGGTGTCTTTATAGTTCCTGAGGATGCACTGTATTGATGCATTTTTCTGCAATTTGTGTCAGATGTCGAAGTCCTATTTAAAGTCCTTGTAGATCCTCAGATATCGATTTTGAAAGCAATTGGAAATTAAAATGGCTATAGGCGGCGTATGTTTATTATTCTTCTTAATTGGTAATGGCTTCATTCATATTCGGAGACCCTTCTCGCGTCGCGTTCATTATTTATACATAGGTATAAGAGAACTCGCCTAAGATTTAGAACTTACGATCTAAATAAGTTGTCAATAATTAATCAAAAATGTTAATTAAATTAAAAAAAGCAAATGGTTGCTGCTATATTGACGCAAAAATTAAGATCTTTAAAGCTTCAAATAGTCAGTCTTTTAAATTTAATGTTCCACTAATAAGGCAAAATAGTATTAGGAAATTATCACTTCTACATTTTTTAATCTTTGAAATAATGGCCGCCTTTATGGCGCCGCGTACTCGTATCCTATATATACAGAAAAATCAATGTTATTAAAAAAACCCTGAATTTACCGATGAAAAGTGATTCCCGTGCTTTTACTATTGTTGTGTTTGTAGTTGGTGCAATAGCACAATGCACAAAAAGGCATTTTTAAAAGTTTTAATTCCATCTACACTCGGAAACTACCGCCATCAGTGCTCGCCATAGACTAAACCAACATACGCTCATGAGCCTAAGTATGTAACATGCGCAAACTTTTGCTAGGTGATGTCTGCTCTAGTAATATAACTCAATGGGCGTAGCCATTTAGGAAAGGGTATCTACACCCACCAACTAGAATCTGAAAAATAACATAGGGTTATCATTAGGAATGTCCCAAGTGCTTTTGACACAGACTTAATCCGGGCAGACATCCGCAAACAGGGTTACCCCGCGAGTGAGGTTCACAGGCTCTACAGACCCCACATTAAACCTAAATCTCCATACAACATCATAGCTGTCATGTTGGACAAAACCGATGCAGGCAGAGCCATAGAGCACATCCAGCATATTGTTGGGGTAGGCAATGTTAGAGTAGAGCCACCCAACAAAAACTCGCATATCCCCCAATGTAAAAACTGCCAGCTGTACGGGCACCTCGAAAAATACTGTGGCTTGGACCCGGTATGCCACAAGTGCGCGGGCCCCATCATTGCGGGACTGCAAACGTGACCCGGAAAAGGATGGGGACCCGCTCTGCAATAACTGCAAGGGCCCCCACGTAGCCAGCTATCGTGGCTGCCCGATAGCGCCACCACGCAAGGGTTCTAAAAGGCGGAAGCCCCGCTCCGGGACCCGTAACAACAACAACAATGCGACCTCTCGCACACCACACCCCAGGCAGCCCAGGGAATTCCCCTACAGGCCCCCCACTTACAACACACCCACACTCATCTCAAGTCACCGACACGCAACTCTCCTCGCAACCTGTCTACCCCCCCCCCCCCCTCCGCCACAAGTCCCCCCCCCCTCCACCACAAGTCCCCCACCCCCCATCAGCTTTTAGTAAAAGATTAAGTAAAGATTTTTATTAAAAGAAACCATTACTTTAATTCTAATGTAAGTGAATTGTAAATATTTTTAGATATTAAAATTTACCACTGTACATAATAAAAACACTTCTTCAGCAAAAGAAACCGCATAGTTTATGACTTATATTGACATTACCAAAAAAAGTGCGAAATTTTCGTGGTTTTTCGAGTGCTGCAAACTTGGATATACAGTACTGGTAGTGGTCCTAATCCTAACAACATATTAAAAAAGCAGAACTAGCCGTTAGCTTGCAATTTTACTGGTCAAATAGGACTGGCCTATTAAACTTCGACTAATATTTGCTTCTCCAACAGTAAGTAGTGTTTTCCCCGATTTCCTCGGCCGCGAAACAGCAAACATAGGAGTCAGGACCGGGTAATAATTGGCAACCAATCCCGGGACTCCCGCGGGACACCAAACAAAATAAACCCCGTATTTCTGAGGACATTAAGAAATTGCTTTCTTTCTTACAGATTGACGTATTTTTCATGGTTCAGTCAACATTAATATATGTACCTACAATCATGCTGGGCGGCGTCCCCCTTAGAGTGGTAAGTAAGTTTAAATACCTGGGGCATATGCTAACCGAGGATATGAAGGATGACATGGATCTTGAGAGGGAGAGGAGGGCAATGGCGGTAAGGGGCAATATGCCTGCCCGCAGATTTGCACGTTGTAACAAGCAAGTTAAGTTGACGCTTTTTAAAGCTTACTGTCAGACGTTATACACGTGCAGTCTGTGGGTTAGTTTTACGCAGAGAGCCTTGGCCGCTATTCGGGTGTAGTATAACAACATACTCAGAATGCTATTGAGGCTGCCAAGGCATTGCAGCGCCTCGGGTATGTTCGCCGAGGCGCGCACCGACGATTTCTATGCCATCAGGCGAAAACGAGTAGCGTCGCTACTGAGACGGCTGAGAGGCAGCAGCAATAGTCTTCTGAGGGTGTTGGCGGAGCGCCTCGACTGTCCACTCTCAAGATACTGGGTTCAGGTGGCTATCGGGAGGGCCAAATAAGCCTGAACCAGTTATGTATTCTGCACTACATAGTATAAAACAAAGTCGCTTCCTGCTGTCTGTCTGTCACCATGTATGCTTTGTATAATGTTGTATAATATGTAATTTGTCATTTAAGTAGCATTAAGTTATTATCATTATTGTCATTAACATAGTTCATAAGTCACCACTGTTACTAACATCATATGGATCGAACCAATGATCTGAAATAAAGATATTTTTTTTATTTTTTATTTATTAAACCTATTTATTACGAGGTATTATGTCAGCACTTGCGTATAAATACTGACCAAACTTTCATCCCCCATTTTCCCCCCTTAAGGGTGGAATGTTTCAAAAACCTAAAATTAATATTCTTGTAAATGGCTGCTGCAACACGACTACAGTGAGACTGAACTGCTCTTAACTGTTCTCTGTTGTTAACAACAACAATTTACAAGAATTTAAAGAGTTTATTTACTTATTTATCCCTTCACTTCAAAATACTCATGATCACACACGCACTATCAGACTCTCACACACACTCACGCTCACACATTACACTGACAGAACTAAAATTATTGTAGCTTTGTAATTTGTAAACATCTATTCTATACTTGTCTGTTATTTAATATCGTATGCTTGATGTTCTACTGGGTCCCGTAACACAGGGAATCCTAGCTCGGGACCCAATGACTATGTATCCTAGTGTATCATGTTTTTGTCGAATAAATATTTCTATTTCTATTTGTATAATAAGGAGTCCATACAAAAAGTTTCAAGTGTCTCACTTAAAATTTTACTCCATCCCCATACAAACTTTCAAACCCCCTTAAGGGCGGAGTTTTCAAAAATCACTTCCTAGTGGGTACTTTCGTTACATAAACTAAATATTGTGAAAAAAACAGCTCTCTAGTCTAGATGCAACGGTTTGGGCTGGGCGTTGATTTAAGTGAGTGAAGAAGTCAGTCAGGACTTTGCCTTTTACATACTCGTATATAGACTAGCTGTTGCCCGCAACTTCGTCCGCGCAGAACTTGTTATCGTCTTAGAAAAATCATCGTCGTCGTGTTAGTCTTCTTCATCTTAAGAGATTATTTCCGAGATAAAAAAATATCCTATACCTACACGGTGTAACATGAGGAAAACGAGTAAGGATTAAGAAGCAAATAATATTATGATAACCCAGGCCGAAATATGACTTTTTAAAAATGTTTTATACATAATAAATAAATACTGGAGATTTTAGTACATTTTTTTTAAACAAAAACGCAATTATCACAAACCAAGCTGAATCCAGCAAACATTATACGACATTTTTAACTTCAAAAATGGTCAGGAATACCGTGTATATAGAAAAACCGTGTAGAAATATTAAATTATTTCTACGCCAAATTTCATCAAAATCCGTTTAGGGATTCAGCGTGAAAGTTAACAGTGTGATTCGTTTGTTAATTAAAATTGCTATTAAATTTAAATGTCCGTTTTTACAAATATAAATAATATTTGAAGTATCATCAACAGACGTTTCTGCTTAAATTGTTTTTTTTTCATATAATATAAAAGAAAATCGAATTTTTTGATGCCTACTAAGCTACAATACTTTACCTAAACCCAATATTACCTTCTTTTCGGTTCCGTGAGCATCGCAGTTCGTAGCTAACCTACATTGAAGGAGTGTTTTTTTAAAGGCTTTAGTTTGTTTTCTAGTTTTCGACCGAAGTTATAGTTTCCTTACTTTAAAATTGTCTTGATTCCAAATCCAAAAAATGCTGAAATTAGATTTCTAATCTTTAAACAAACAGTTTAAAACCGAAGTTACACTTTAGTTTAAAAATGTCTTTCTCTCCATACAAACTTTGAACCCCCTTCTAACCCCTTTAGGGGATGAATTTCAACAAACGCTTAAAGCATTTTTTTATTTAAATAAGCAATCTTACTACAAACTTTCAAGTTTCTAACTCAAAAAGAAAGTATCCCTCAGACAAAAATTGCACCCCTTTTTAACCCCCTTAGGAATGGTATTTTCCAAGATGCTGTAAGTAGCAGTGGCGGCGCGTGAAAATGTTCGATGGGCAACCCGGAACCAAATAGTTATGAAAGAGTGTACAGTATACAACTAATAGGCTTGCCTAAAAGAAATTTTAGGCAAGCCGGTGGGAATCGGCTTGTAACGGCGCTCCGCCACTGGTAAGTAGTTTTTTTGTATTCAATAGGTAATCTTTCTACAAAGTTTCAAGTCACCAGCAAAAAAAAATCAGTTTATACAAACGTTGCACCCCCTTTTAACCCCCCTACTTAATTTGTGTTCTAATAAGTAATCTATATCTATAATCTTTCTACAAACTTTCAAGTCTCTGACTAAAAAACAAAGTTTCCCTCATACAAACATTGCACTCCTTTTTAACCCCCTTAGGAATGGTCTTTTCCAACTTGCTTAAAGTAGTTTTTTTTTGTATTCAATAGGTAATCTTTCTACAAAGTTTCAAATCTCTAGCAAAAAAATAATCCTTTTGTACAAACGTTGCACCCCCTTTTAAACCCTTAGGGGCGTAATTTTCCAAAACGCTGAAAGTACTTTATTTGAGTTCTAATAAATTAAACCAAACATAGAACTATAGAACCCATTAGTGTAATCGTTAATTAAGATGTTTTTTCTAAGTTACACTTAACTGTGACCCCATAATTATTTTTTGAAAATTCTATCAGTAGCAATGACAATGTAAACATGGATGACATTACATACGCGATATGAGCTTTTGAAAGTAACTAACAAGCAAGTGAGTGGTTAATAGATTCATCTGTATTATTTAGATTTACACACTGTATATATATATAATCTTTCTACAAACTTTCAGGTCTCTAACTCAAAAAGAAAGTTTCCCTCGTACAAACATTGCACCCCTTTTTTTTTTTTTTTTTTTTTCTTACTCAACAAAAATTACGATAAACTTAGTCTAAGTCTTCGCCAAACTGCATAACAGTTTGTTGGCGAATATACACTCTTTATAATTATGTTTTGGTATCTATATTATGTGTACAATCTATGATTATATTATGAATTATTATTAGCGGTAAACAGGAATGGCAAGTGATGTAAAGATGTAACAAGTATTTCATCATAATTACCTATATTATATTTATCTATATATATTTAATTTAATCCCCTTAGGAATGGTATTTTCCAAAATGCTGGAAGTAGTTTTTTTTGTATTCACTAGGTAATCTTTCTACAAAGTGTCAAGTCACTAGCAAAAAAATCACTTTATACAAACGTTGCACCCCCTTTGAACCCCCTCAGGGGCGGCATGCTGAACATAATGTATTTGTGTTCTAATATATATTTTTTTTATTTAATAATTTATTTCAGAATTATTATTTCCATAGATTGTTAGTTACAGTGATCTTAAAACTATAATAAGTAATCTTTCTACAAAGTTTTAAGTCTCTAGCCAAAACCAAATGTTCCCTCCATACAAACGTTCCACCCTCTTTTAACCCCTTTAGGGGATGAATTTCAACAAACGCTGAAAGGACTTTATTTTTATTTCTATAAGTAATCTTTCTACAAAGTTGTAAGTCTCTAGCTCAAAAAAAAGTTTCCCCAATACTAACTTTGCACCCCTATTTAACCCCTTTGGGGTGGAAATAGATAAAATAAATCTACATCTACTTGGCTGGTGAAAGTATATGGTTATCCAGAATAGCGACTTTAAATTCCAAAATGTATTTATTTTGATGCCTCGAAAAAAAAAACTCGTGTAAACACAGCTTATCGAACCAAGTTCAAGGTGGTTTTTTTGACCAGCAATTAATTAAACAATTAACTGTATTAAAAAATTCGTATGCTTAATTTTACGAATTTCAGGTTCAAGTAATAATCAAAGACGGCGAGTCAAACCATTTTGTAATATTTACTACTTAGGTACTGGGGAGGAATCAACAAAGCTCTTAGACTACTAGCTGCATTTATATAAAGACCAGTATAAATTGCACCACCGAATACCCATATATGTGCTACAATTCTAGGGACCAAATTACATTAGGGACTAGCTGTCAATCAATTCAATGGCGCCTTATGAATATATATAGGGCTTAGAAACGCAATGTTAGGCCCATCTGGCAATTTCGACTTAAATATTATCAATTCTGTCAAAATCTCATTAGATAATGTGAGACGGTGCTATCCAATGGCAGGTTACTACTCTTTTCGAGAAGCGTCAAATAGCTTTGTTCAAATTACGACCGTATATACGAGTATCAGACCTAATAAAGTTCATTTTTGTAGAATGTTGAGATATTTTTACTGAAAATTCGTATCAGATGTTTTTGCAATCCATGTGTGATTCGATAGTTATGCTTTTATAGTCTGAGATTTTGTGAAGTATCGGATATCTAATTATCTATATTCGGTCTGATCCGATATTTATGCTGTTACAGGCAAATGATTATTATGCGGGCTGTAAATCATCACATATTTTTACCGGCGATGTTTCGTCATATATAATTACGACTTCAATTGATGATCAGATATTTTTGCAGCGCTGCCCATAGTCATATATGTATGCTGGTGACTGTATATATATCCATTCACCCTTGACCGTGTATAGATATTGTTGACGTCTGATTTGTTCACATCTATATGATATTTAAGTGTGTATATAATATCGACCTCTGCTTTGTTCACAAGTATATGACAAACATGTGCACATATATTTATGGCTGTGGGTTGGTCTACATATATTTGTCTTTCATTGTACAGATATTTACGAGCGTATCAGCGTACAGATGTTAATGACTCGACACATGTATACATATTTCTGATCGAATTGTCGCATGGATATTTATGACTATTCCATAGTACAGATATATTTGAAGCTCTGGGAACGTACATATATTAATGCCCTTGACTGTACTATGGGTACTAGGTGAAGATAAAGCTACTTATATAGATAAATACATAGGTACTTATCTTATCTTATCTTATCTTGGTGAGGGCCCTTTCGGATGCACTTCGACCCAGTGGGATCTTTTGTGCATTTGCCCTCTCCTTTATACCTGCTCCCAGGCTTGCTCCATCATTTCCACAAAGCGGATGATGCAGTTCACCGGGATCACCTTGAATTCCTTTGGTTGTGGATAGCCGTTACCAAAGTAGTTCATTCTTTGTCTGGCAAGGGCATGACATTCACACAATAAGTGTTCCATAGTCTCACCCTCCTCGCCACACATTCTACGGTCTAACTAAAAAATCCTTGACCCCGAAGTGACCTGTAAACACCCCAGATATAATTCTGAGTTGCTTCCTACAGGATTTCCAGAGTTTTCTAGTCCAGCGCGAGTCCACTCCTTCTATGAAGAGCTTAGAGTGACTTAAGCCAGCCTCATTCCTCCACTCGTGTTGGTGTTTGGTTTTGGCGTAGGCTTTAAAGGCCGATATTATGGTTCCCTGCGAAAACAAATACATACTTACACAAATACATAGAAAACATCCATGACTCAGGAACAAATATTCGTGGCTCGTGCTCATAACACAAATAAATGCCCTTACCGGGATTCGAACCCAGGACCTCTTGCTTCATAGGCAGGGTCACTACCAACTAACTAGGCTAAAGCGGTCGTCAAATTATGCACGCTATATTGTGACATATTGATGCTGGTGACTGTACCTATATAAAAATATCGATTTTTGGGCCACGCAAGCTGCTGCGCTGCATTCATGTCGAAATAGTATATTGTTAACCAAGGGTTGAAAGTGACCCATTTAACCCGAGATTTTTCTGGCGCTCGAACGAAGTGAGAGCGCCAATTGTTCGAGGGTTAAATGGGTAATTTCACCCGTGTTAAACACTCTACTTTTCATTTCGACTGTGAGGAAAAATTAATTAATATCAACCTATAATCGTAATAAACAATTCGTTAATGCAGGTACCTATAGCTGAGTGTCGATTTGTGAAAAGTTTTTATTTTAATGATTTGACGTAACTCTATTATCTTCTACTCCGTGGCTGACCGTAACAATAAAAAAAAAATACTTTCCACCCTAGGGGAGAAAAAGCTATTTTCCGCCCGGCTATATGCCCATGAAAAATCAACTTTCAGAGCAGGAGAGATGAAATAGTATTGTTAACCAAGGGTTGAAAGTGACCCATTTAACCCGAGATATTTCTGGCGCTCGAACGAAGTGAGAGCGCCAATTGTTCGAGGGTTAAATGGGTAATTTCACCCGTGTTAAACACTCTACTTTTCATTTCGACTGTGAGGAAAAATTAATTAATATCAACCTATAATCGTAATAAACAATTCGTTAATGCAGGTACCTATAGCTGAGTGTCGATTTGTGAAAAGTTTTTATTTTAATGATTTGACGTAACTCTATTATCTTCTACTCCGTGGCTGACCGTAACAATAAAAAAAAAATACTTTCCACCCTAGGGGAGAAAAAGCTATTTTCCAACCGGCTATATGCCCATGAAAAATCAACTTTCAGAGCAGGAGAGATGAAAAACAATTTTTCGATGGTTTTATGGCGTTGCTCATATAAAGAGGGCTCATAATATCTATTAATTTTGTGGGAATCTTTGGCCATTTCATGAAAAATTCCACCAACAATACTACTTCCAAGATACCAATTGAACATATATGTTATTCTTTTCACATCTTACAAGTACGTCAATCATAGCATTTAAAGTTGGTCAGCAATCAGCCCCCATTAACAGTGAGGCTCGAGAAAGTACGAGGAGTGGAGTGTTTGAAATAGCACGTCGAGTGGCCGGTCGGCGGCGCCGGGGAATCGGGAATGGATGAAAATTTTAGAAGTGCCTGATTCTTTTTTTGGTGAAAGGAATAACCTTCCTTAGCACCAGAAAAAAATTGCAGACTTTTCAGCTGCGTCAATTATTTTTGAAAATAAATAAATAAATAAATATTTGGGGACAATCTTACACAAACCGGCCTAGCCCAAACTAAGCAAAGCTTGTAGTATGGGTACTAGACGATGATATACATACTTATATAGATAAATAAATACTTAAATACTCAGGAACAAATATTTGTGCTCAGCACACAAATAAATGCCCTTACCGGGATTCGAACCCGGGACCTCCGGCTTTGTAGGCAGGGTCACTACCAACTAGGCTACACAGGTCGTCAAATATAAACAGAAGGAAATATAAACAGTTTCCTTACTATCGTTTTGGGTTTAGGACGGCGAATAAGACACTTTCCCACAGAGTCATTAATACTACAATTTGCTTGATCCGTCTCATATTACAAGAAAATATCTTTAAAATCCGTGGTAAACTGGCACTAGCAATGATATTGACAGCTGCAGCAGCTATATGTGTCATTACCAGGGTCAGATATTTAAAATATTTTTTGTAATATGAGACGGATCAAGGAAAGTGTCTCATTCGCCATCCTAAACCCAAAATTTAAGTGAGGATACTGTTTATATTTTTCAAAAATAATTGACGCAGCTGAAAAGTCTGCAACTTTTTTCTGGTGCTAAGGAAGGTTATTCCTATCACCGAAAACATTATCAGGCACTTTTAAAATTTTCATCCTTTCCCCATTGCGGGCCCGAGGACGCAGGCGCTGACTGGATACATAGATACCTAGATAAACACTTAATTCATATCCACAACTCACATGGTTTTCACATGAAACTAAAAATGTACAAAAGAATACGAAAAGTAGTGAATTACGACTAAAAATAAATGTTCTATTTATTTGAATACAAATGAAAATAGGCCTATGCCTACTGCCACTGGCTCAGCTTAAAGATGTGGCAAGCCTAATCTCTGTTATTCTGCTGCTGGATAGATGCGGGTGAAAAAAGCATATGGGACAAAAGCATTTAGTAGTATGAGTCAGAATTAGACTACAATAACGTTCCAACTATGTATTGTGGTGAGGTGAGGCCAAAGTCAAAATTCCCTTTTGTATAAACTTTTTATATCAAACGCCATAAAGTGTGTCAAAAAAATGGTTGTCTATTTAGTCGGTTTACGGATGATAATTTTACGTCGCTCGGTTCAGGATAAGATTTCACAACATATCGTTATTATTTTCGGAGGAATTCCCTTCCGCAAATGCCCGACTGTGGAATAAGCTCCCTACAAAGGTTTTCCCTAAGGACAATACGGGATTCTTTAAGAAGGGGAAGGAGATATTTGAGGCATGTGATAGACTTTGAATTGGGAAATTATGTGCCATTCCCGGGAATATTCCCAAGAAACACAAAATTTGTAAACATAATATGTCGTTTTTGCATTAGACTATTGTGTTCGATAAAGCAAGGTTTAAAATCAAAAAATCAAAATACAATATTTATTTACAAAAAAATACAATTAGACAGATACAGAAATTACAGTGATACCCACACTAGGCAACACCTGTATCGTGGGTTTCAGAACAATAAGAATTGCCAGAGTGATGCGGCTTTAATACATAGTTGATTTAATACATAGTTACAATATTATATATAATATATATACAGGATGACTGGTAATTCGACCTATTCCTTGAAAGGAGTTATACTAGAGCTAATTTGCAACAATTTATGTCAAGTCAACCAGGGGTCAAAACACGATTTTTTTTAATTCTTCGAGTTTTTAGTTTGTTTGAAAAAAATCGCCTTGCAGCCTTAAAGTGCTGATTGTGACAAAAATGTTTTTTTACCATCCAAATGGAAGTACTTTTGTCACAATCACCAGCTTAAGACTGCAAGGAGAATTTTTTTCATACAAACTAAAAACTCGAATAACTCGGAAACCAGCGAGTTTCGACCCCTGGTTGACTGGACATAAATTGTTGCAAATTAGCTCTAGTATAACCCCTTTCAAGGAATAGGTTGAATTACCCGTCACTCTGTATATATAAATATATTATTTTATTATATTACAATGCTGTATGTCTGTGTGTGTGTGCGCGTGTGCGTGTGCGTATGCGTGTGCGTGTGCGTGTGCGTGTGCGTGTGCATGAGCGTGTGCGTGTGCGTGTGCGTGTGCGTGTGCGTGTGCGTGTGCGTGTGCGTGTGCGTGTGCGTGTGCGTGTGCGTGTGCGTGTGCGTGTGCGTGTGTGTGTGTGTGTGTGTGTGTGTGTGTGTGTGTGTGTGTGTGTGTGTGTGTGTGTGTGTGTGTGTGTGTGTCTGACAACCAACAAGTCTCACGGTCGAAACCAGACTAAACGCAAAAGAGCCGGCCAATTCCATCAGCCGGTTCTTTTGGACTGCCATTTTTTTCGGCTGATTGTGTATCTAGTTACATATACTAAATCAATGGTAAACTGTTATAAAACTGTGACCCTTCATAAGTTATACTTTTTTTGCCATATTGTGTTCGCACTGGTCCACTATATTCCTATACTGGTTTACTATGAGTGGTAGTGCTGCCTCTGGCGGCAGAACATTGCAGTAATGTTCCCTATTGTTTCAAATGAAAGCAAAAACTAAAATATTGCATCTTGCCTATTGTCTCCAGTGACGCACTACTTCAAACTTACTATGCGCATTCTTCTTCTCAGTCGCTGAAATTGTAGCTACCTATTGATAAATTGTATAAAAATTACTCAGTTATTTTATTTCTTAAGACATTTGACATTGCTTAGGATACAGATGACATTGTTTATTGACATTTTTATTTTCTTTTTTACTTTCGCTTGTGAAATTTTCTATTGTTAGGGTAACGTAGCCAAATGGCAAAAAACTGAACCCTTATAGATTCGTCATGTCCGTCCGTCTGTCTGTCTGTCTGTCTGTCCGTCCGTATGTCACAGCCACTTTTTTCCGAAACTATAAGAGATATACTAATGAAACTTGGTAAATAGATGTATTCTATGAACCGCATTAAGATTTTTACACAAAAATCGAAAAAAAACATTAAGTTTTAGGGGTCGCCATACTCAGAAATGAAACTAAAAAATTTTTTTTTCATCAAACCCATACGTGTGGGGATCTATGGATAGGTCTTCAAAAATTATAATGAGGTTTCTTATAACATTTTTTTCTAAACTGAATAGATTGCGCGAGAGACACTTCCAAAGTGGTAAAATGTGTGAAATTAAATTAAATAGCAATTTGTCACGTAGATAGGGAGCCCTAACTAGGGGTACCTATCTAGGAGCAAAATTAGAAAATAAGATGGTAGTTAAGAATTTATTGATGAGTTAAGAGCGGTTCGTTCGCCTAGGTCGGGCTATGGCTAGATGCCAGGTCTGTTTGAGGGGTGGTCGGTCCTTCCGGGTACCCTCACTCCCCTCGCGGTACGCAGCGGATGGCAGGAGACGATGATGGTCCGAGGTGGTCGGTGGACGCGCTGGTAGACGTAAGTGCCGGGAGAGCGTCACACGCCAGGGGCCTCCAACTTGTTTACTCCCTGGGGGAGCGTCTGCCTCGGGCTTCAAAGGTAAGCGTAGTTCCTGCAACGCGTCCACGTTCAAGGTAAATAAGGCGTCCACATTCTCGACCTGGACTGCAGAACCATGTGCTCACGCAAGGGGGTGGGGCAAGTTATAGAAAGGAGCATTCAAGAATGATGGTGGTGCAGTCCAGGTACAAAATAAGCAAAGCAGGGCGGCGAGAATCATATGTTAAGCGTGAGTCAGCAATTTCCGAAAGAGAAATAAGATTATTTATCAATTAATTATTAAATTAATTGATAACTAATCGAACCAAAACGATTGAAAGGTGCACGGCAATAGTTTACAGTCTATTTGAATAAATTTAGAGGTTATGTATATTTCTAAGTAATAAATAAATTCATCAAAATTAATAAGCAAGAAGGAAAATGCAAAAGCAAGGCCAGCGTAGTGCAGTTGTTTAGCGTGGTGCGTTAGCATAGGATTCTCGGATGATTTCAGTACATTTATGATTCGGAAATTATATACCGTGGACATTTTCCATTGTATATTAAAGTAGTAAGCCTTTTCTGACTTATTTAAAATATGATTAAGCATAAGAAATGTAAACCAAAGCTTAAAATAATGCCACGCAGGCAAAAACACATGGCGTGAAGTAACGGAAATACATAATTTCCGCATAGGAAATTACAGCAATGACATTAAATTTGTTAACCATTAATAGTACACTAGATCGCACAGTACAGCACTGAATAAAATAAGATATTTAGGTAACACATGGATGTAGCATGTACCTAGTCTAACCTAGAATTAACAAGTACGCAATCGAGTAAAGCGTGGAAAAACCTACACGTGATTAAGCTGGTAGTATATTCGTAAAGTATACAGAGGCTCTAGTATAAGTTTTAACGATACAATACGTTTTCGAACGCGTTTGCGTTTAGTTTCAATATGTATGGCAACGCGAACAGCGCCTCTAGGGGTAACTATTAGGAACTACGCGTTGTCATACAAATTGAAACTAAACGCTAACGCGTTCGAAAACGTATTGTAACGATAAAACTTATACTAGGGCTACAGTTCAAATTAATGTTCAAATTCGTCGTACTAATAACTTAAGGACGAGACACGCGGGCGTGGCGTGTTCGGCGTCCAAGACAAAAGAATTTAACCCCCCCCTGTAATTTCTAAAATAAGAGAATGATAAAACTAAAAAAAATATATGATGTACATTACCATGCAAACTTCCACCGAAAATTGGTTTGAACGAGATCTAGCAAGTAGTTTTTTTTTAATACGTCATAAATCGTAAACCGCAATTTATTTCACGGAACCCTTCATGAGCGAGTCCGACTCGCACTTGGCCGCTTTTTTTTATATTGTCAAAGTATTATTTTGATGTAAAATAATAAATATATATGTGAAATAATAAAAAGGAAATAAATGAATCTACCTACCTATCTAGTAAAGATGCCAATCAATGGCAACACTAGTGTTAGGTGTGAGTGTGATTGTGACGTAAGCATCGCCCCGGGAAGAATATACTTAGTAGCGTCAAAGGTAGCGTAGCAAATCTAAGTCGTCTCCCAACTTCCATGCAAGAGATTTGAGTGAACAGGATGATGTGTGATGCTATTAGTGAAACAGACTGTTTAAACACATTGGCCACGACATGTTGTCGACTTATGAAATCAACAAAAATAATATCTGTAGTAGGGCCGGGTATCAACAATAAATTACCCTCCGAATTGAAAGATATTGAAAATGATGCGACATTTCTTAAGAAGCTAAAAAATGGCTGACTGATAAAGCTTTTTATAATTTTAAGGAGTATATATAAAATATTTGTAATAATAATAATTTTAATCGTTGTATAATGTTGACATTTTGTTATTCTTACCTAAATATAGTTATGTTATATTAATTGAATAATCAAATTCATTTGACATATTATAATTCTAATTTTGACATTTTTTTATTCATACCTAAATATTGTTATGTTATACTAGTTGAATAGTCAAATTCATTTGACATATTATAATTCTATTTTTGGCATGTAAATTTTTATATTTTATGAATAAATGAGTATGAGTATGAGTAAAGCCAATTCAGACTACCCCAAGTATTGTATATTACCTGCTTTCGGGAATATTACCGGGAACAATGGGAACTTACTGGGAATATTCCCAAATAGAAAATTACTGGTAACGGTAATAGCTAGTGCCGCTAGTAAATTACTTGACATTTAATTTTTTTATTGTCATTTTCAGCGTGACCGACGCCAACTCCATGTTACTGTAACCATGTATGAAAGTAATAGACGTAGAATCCGAAATACTTATCTTTCGAAATCAATTCAGTCACGAGTTACCAAGAATTATACAATACTCGTATGTACTCGTATGTTTTTCTTTTCTTTGACGAAACTGGAAAGTTTCCTCTTTGAGGAAAAAGGGCCCAAAATAAATAAACTTGTCGACCGAAAACATCGACACGGCGATGGAGATGGATGACGCAGAAATGTACTCATTCGATGCGGGTGAGAACTCCGCGAACAAACTCAAACTAACAAAAATAACTTCTAAAACCGCAATTCTTTAAAAGGTTACGGAGAGAACGGATGGAATGGTGACAATAACGATCCCACATTTTGAAACTAAAAACCGCGACAAAATGATACAATCTTTTCGAAAATATTTCATCACCATCATCATATCAGCCGAAAGATCCACTGCTGGACATAGGCCTCCCCCAAAGAGTGCCACAATGGCCGGTCCTGCGTCACCCGCATCCAGCGGACTCCCGCGACCTTTACCAGGTCACCAGACCACCTTGTGGGGGGCCTATACTACCCACACCGCGCCTTCCGGTACGTGGTTGCCAGGTCACCGGTTCTACCTGCAATGTTACGAATATATTTAGTTTTATTTATTTCAAGCACAGAAAGTTTAAATCAAACAGGTTGTTATACTTAAAATACAAAATGCCCCGAGGCACCCGAGATAAACTTTTGCGCCTGAGTAAACATGTGCAGCAATACAACCTCAAGTAGCTAATTTGCCTTTCTACTCTTTAAAGCAGTTAAAATCTAAATAACATGAGCAAACTGTAACTTAATTAAGCTTATGTTAGCTAGGTAATGATACAATACTGCAGCTGCTCGGCCCGTCCCTCGGGCGGACCCGAGAACGTTTTCAAATGGCTTGTTTTGATTTGAAACTGCACAGGTTTGAATTATAAGTTGCGGCCTGCGGGTTACAAATCAAACAGACTTGAATACTGTATTAGGCCAGGACTCAAAGTGAGTGAAATGAATTTATATGCTGTCTGCGCTCTATTATACTTAGTCAGCACTTTTCGCCCAATATTCCGCAGTGTCTCAAGACGAGAGTGGTTTCTTACAATGGGCCTCATAAGAGGGCTCAAAGTCACTCAAAGGGCAATGGAGAGGGCTATGCTGGGAGATTCTCTGCGTGATCGCATCAGAAATGAGGCTATCCGCAGCAGACCCAAGGTAACCGATATAGCCCACCGAATCGCTAAACTTAAGTGGCAGTGGGCGGGGCACATTGCTCGTAGAACCGATGGCCGTTGAGGCGGAAGGGTTCTTGAGTGGCGACCACGTACTGTAAGGCGCGGCATGGGTAGACCCCCCCACAAGGTGGCCTGATGACCTGCCAAAGGTCGCGGGAGTCCGCTGGATGCGACTGGCGCAGGACCAGTCAATTTGGCACTCTTTGGGTGAGGCTTATGTCTAGCAGTGGACGTCTTTCGGCTGATATGATGATACTTAGTCGGTAGGGCGAGGTTGACAGTCAGCTATAGCCAAGATTTGAAATTTGGACGTCTCATCCCATGGACCTATAATACTCAAGACAAGCCTATAAGTACGTGTTCGCACAATGAGGGACGGAAAGGGTCCTATGCAGCAAAATTAAGAACTGATCTTAATATGGCGTATGGCTGGTAATAAACCACCTACTGAATATGGCGTATGGCTGGTAATAAACCACTTACTGAATATGGCGTATGACTGGTAATAAACCACCTACTGAATATGGCGTATAGCTGGTAATAAACCACCTACTGAATATGGCGTATGGCTGGTAATAAACCACCTACTGAATATGGCGTATGGCTGCTAATAAACCACCTACTGAATATGGCGTATGGCTGGTAATAAATCACCTACTGAATATGGCGTATGGCTGGTAATAAACCACCTACTGAATATGGGTGAGTAATGATTTATTTGCCGCAACCTCATACTAAATCATTTGCGGCAAACAAAAAACAGTAGAACTGTGACAAGGACAACGATAGTTATTTGTTATACAAGGGGGGAAAGTTGTATTTTACCTGCGAGTGATCATTTGAAACACGAGCTAGCGAAATGATTGTATGATTGACCACGAGCGAAGCGAGTGGTTCAAAAATAGAATCCTGAGCGTAGCTAGTGTTTCAACACACGAGACATAAAATAACTTTTCACCCGTGTATAACACAAATCTTTTCACCTCACTACAGCGAGGAAAAAAAAGTTTAAAAAAATAAAAAAATAAAATAAAAAAAAATTAAAAAAAAAAAATTAAGTAAAAAAAAAAATGTTAAACTATACAAACAAAAAACAAAAATAAACATTAAACGTTCTACGTCATAGTACTTTTAACGTTTTACGTCTACTTTCTTCACATGTGGATAAAAAGCGATTTTCTCAATAGATATGTGAAGTAAAAATTATATTTCCCTTTCTGTCACAATTATTGAGATTTGTATGCTACCATCTCGCTCGGACGTGTTATTATTATTACCATGCCTTGTCCTGAGTAGGTATTATAAGTCCCTGTCTCATCCTCTGTTGAAAAGTAGCGCGCCTGAACGACTCGGCTACCATCGCTTACTAGCTGCAACGTAATTTGATTGCTATTATAAAATTGTCAGGCGTCGAAGTGCGCGTCGCGTTGATAATTAAATTTCAAGCTAAGCATATTTACCTCTTTAACTTTCCGAAAACACTGCTTTAAAGTGCATTATAGTCTAAATACGTTGCACCAAGTATTCGTGTAAATCTCGACGTATAAGTATTCAGACAAGCACTTAGTTCAGACAAATAGTTTTCATTTTACCCAGCTACCCTTAGCTTTGTTGCAAAAATTGCTAAACATAATAGTATTAATATGCATCAGTGCGGTGCCACGCCTCATCATCATCATCATCATCATATCAGCCGAAAGACGTCCACTGCTGGACATAGGCCTCCCCCAAAGAGTTCCAAAGTGACCGGTCCTGCGCCAACCGCATCCAGCGGACTCCCGCGACCTTTACCAGGTCATCAGTCCACCTTGTGGGAGCTTTGTGGAACCTTTCCGCCCCAACGGCCATCAGTTCTACGTGCAATGTGCCCCGCCCACTGCCACTTACGTGCCGCGCCTAAAAGTATTAAAATCGGTCAAGTGACGGACCATGCCAATAATCCTACTACTACGAGTACGTATGATACGTACCTAGTTACTAATAGTACATAGGTATGATTTTTTATGCTTTGTACGAATAGCTTTTTTCTGGGACCTTGCCAACGGCATATCATTATACATTCTTTTTTTGGTAAGTAATACAGGTCAGTTTACTTTATTTTCAAAACCCAAATAAATATTTACTTACAACAAGTATAAATAACCCTCTTCTCCTTCGGCAGTTGGGTAAAAAGAACAAACAGTTGTATGTGATGCATCATATTGACCATATTGTTGACATTATAAACACTATAAATAATTTATTAATTGATAGATAGGTAAAAACATGTCTTAATTATCAACAGTGCATGAGTAAGAATTCACAAATTACCTACCAAGTTACGATATAATCCAATCATTGGGAAACAAATTCAAATTTTTTACTTGTAAGTAAAGTCCCTTTCTAATAAAAGAAGTTGAATAGAGGTTTTATTACAAGCTACAAACTTATGAGAAATGGCCCCTGGTCTTAGAATATACCTAGTTAGTGTAAACGTCCTTGTATTCAGCATGCAAGCAAGGATACAAATATTAGATTTAAATAAGCTAAAATAACATGTCAATTAGGTATTAATTAATTCTATATTGTAATAATTTCGTATGTTAGTAGTAGTTTATGTGACTGTACATAATGAATGGCATTAAACACGAGTGTGATGCCGCCACGCCATGGCCAACTAGATTTCAAATCATGACCAACTAGATTTCAAATCATGACCAACTAGATTTCAAATCATGACCAACTAGATTTCCATAATAACATCGATATCAATGTTATTATGATTGTTCATACATTGTTATAACATTGGCACAGATAAAACGCTGATGTTACGTTACTGGTTGTAATAATGGCGGTCATTATATATGGTTTACGAACACATTATTGAGGATTTATGATATGGGTGTAGATAAACATTTTTATAATTTAAAATAGTTCAATGACGCTGTAAAAACATTATTCTATTTAGTTAACCATTTGGTCAACTTCCGCTTGAATATTTGTCCCGACAGTGCTCGTAATTCATTTGGTAAATTAATATGTAACTATGCTCATATTTACAATATTCCTTCTGTATATATTATGTTTTTGTACCTATAAAAGAGACATGATATGTGGCCTTGTAAACACAGACGTGTATGTATGACACAGTCAAACAACTGAACCTTATTTTTTATCCACAACAGTAAGTAAGAGTCAGTGATTAGGTACATATTGTAGAAAATTATTTCAAGCCTATTTTCCAACATTAGCACTCAGTGCAACTATTAATTTATTTGAAAGGTTTTACGTTTAATTGCAGAGTGCTTTACATTTAAAGTTAAAAGCATTGCTCTGCAATTTCACATCAATTAATAATACATGTTGACTACTAATAGTGCCAATAATCTATTTCGTTTAGACGTAAAACAATCAAATTTAAATGAATACGCGAGCGAAGTGAACGATGCTCTCCATTTGAACCGGCCAAAATTATTTGGTATGTCCGGATGTCCCGATGTCCCGATGTCCCGATCCGGCTATTCTCCTCTGCAGCTCGCATTTCTCCACCGATTCTTGTCAAATTTAGTGAGCAGGTACACATTTTTTTCGATTACATTTTTCGAAACTTAAAAAACAAATTGAAAAAAAGATAGGCTTGCGAGGTGTACAGCTCACAGAGCCACCAGGTCTCAAATGTACTTAGCCCATGTCTGCAGATGTGTCAAGCACCAACCGTTCATTCTAACGATAGCTCCAACTCCAACGGACCATCTATCGACCTTCACAGCCAGAACTTTGGCCGAAGGGAGTCAAGTTCCGGCGGTCGGTTACCTACCACCACGAAGTTGCGCAACATATCGCAGTTATAGTGTGTTTTTGTAGTTATTAATAAGTTTATAATGATATGTATGTCTTTAAGGTATATTTGTAATATGGGCATTGTTGCCTGATTTAAATAAATAAATAAAATAGCTGCGTCTGCTGACAGAGACGCAGCTATTTTATGACTTCACTAGACTTAACGACAAGTGCATCATTTGTACTGTGGTAAATAGGTATAGCGATTGCAAGCGAGTCGACGCATGCATAATACAGATTTGGACTTCTACTCTACTCTACTACTCTCTCATCGCGACATCTCGCTTAAAAGTCAAATGTCTAATAATTTACTTTAAAAACAAAGTTTTTATCGACTTCAAATCAGTACCCAAATCGTGTGCCCATAAAATTTTAAGAGTTCCCTCGATTTCACCAGGATCCCGTCATCAGACCCTGACCTGATGACCACGGGACCACCTGGGATCCTGGGAAGGATAGCCTTTCAAAAAAAAAGAATTTTCCAAATCGGTGCAGGCGTCTTCGTGTAATCAGGGAACATACATAAATAAACATTCGACGAATTGAGAACCTCCGCCTTTTTTGAAGTCGGTTGAAAAACAGTGAATGCCATATTTTATCGAGATTGTATAAGAACCGAAAATGTCTCTAAATAAACTCTGTACCTTTAATTAAAAAGTAAAGCTCTTAAATTCCGAAGGAGAACACAACAAAGTTTGGGCACCGCCTGTCAAGGTGTCCGCGCTGCCCAAACTTTGTCACAGACAATTAAATATTATCACCGATTTTTCCTTTTATAGTCCCGTTTCAACTTTAACAAGTTCACAGGTGATGGATGAGTTCGTAACTTTTCTGCAAAAGGAGGTGTTTTGTTTGTTTAGGGTCCTTTTATGTACTTAACCCCGTATGGACACAATATACCTACATCGTAGAATGTGGAAATTGTCAAAAATGACTAAAAATAAGTACACTTCGTTATTTTATACCGCGAATTGTTTTAATTATTCCCAGGAGGCAGTTCTCGCACTTACTGCGTACATTCTACATTCTAAATTAAAATTTATATGAAGGTGTTTTGCGTATTCATTTAGCAGGGTAGGCTTTAAATCCCTTATTAAATCATTTCGCGTACTTTCCGCGAATTCATTTATAACAAACCACTCCACTCAAATTATACTTACTTTGTTATAAAATAAAATCACGCGTATCCAAGTATTCAAAAGTACGCTCTTCAAAAAAAAAATATTGTCAAGTGAAATTTTTAATAACGCAGGTTGAAAGGAATTTGAGAGTCAAATGAGGACGCAAATTGTGAGAGGGACACCTGTTGATGCGGCTCGACTGGAGCGCCGGCCGCCGAAGCAGACGCGAACACGACAGAAACTGGAAGTAGTACAAGATACTCGATTTTCTGAGCGTTTTCACTCAAATGTGCGACTTTTACTTTTTTTCTCAGAATTGAGTATTTTTTTTGTTTGTCCTAAATAAAAAAACTGTCCCCAGTTTTTTATTCCACTATGTGACGTGTTTAGGGTTCCGTACTCAAAGAGTAAAACGGGACCCTATTACTAAGACTCCGCTGTCCGTCCGTCCGTCTGTCTGTCACTATTAGGCTGTATCTCACTGATACCGTGATAGTTCCAGTTGAAATGTTGTGTGTTCACAGATGATGACTGTATTTCTGTTGCCGCTATACTCGTACCAACAAATACTAAAAACGGAATAAAATAAATATTTTTATTGATAATGGTACGGAACCCTTCGTACGCGAATTTTCTTATATCCTGTATCGACCGTCACATAATCCTAAAAAAATTATGGAAATTTGGGGACACTTTTTTCCTTTATCGGGATCAAGAGCGCTCATGATTCTGAACCGGAAAAACCAAAAAAATCTACATTCTGAGAAAAAAAGTAAAAGTAGCAAATTTTAGTGAAAACGCCCTTCTACAAAAAATAATAATTATATTAGCTTTTAGTGTTTAGTCCCATCTGCCTAGCTCATACATCTGGCTAACAATCCTTAGCTTTTATGATCGTATTTATGTGACACTTAGCTTACATAACAACATAGGAGGAGGCGCATGTACAACTCGTACCTCGGGTTGATAACTATTTTGGAGACCGTACTTTAGCCAAGAGACTTCCGTACTTCTTAAATACTTTACCCGCAGACATCCGACATGAACCAAATAAACATAAATTTAAAAAAGCACTAAAGAAACACCTACTGCATACACTTAAGTAACGTTTGCTTATTTTGCAAGCAAGCGTTATCACACTCATATTAATAATAAGATTAATAAGTTAGCATTTAAGTACAAAATAGGATTAAAAACGATGTTATTATTATGTTATGTATATTAAGCATAAAAGAGACTTACCTGCAGGCAAACTGTTCAAACAATTTTGCAGGGACATGTTTTAGAATAAGTTTTTTATATCTTTGGTTAATAAATAAAAATGATGAAAAAAAAACTACAAATACTTCAATTCAAATACGTGTAAAAGTCTTTCCGAAAACGTCCTAGACCCAACAGTATAAGGTAAATTTAGCGTGAAAAACTACCCCAGAAATTGAGACATTGTATTAATAAGAACGCACTTCAATCACAAGATTTTTAAGTGGCTACAGAGTACAGATATGCCCTGAGCTAGAGTTCAGGGCATATCTGTAGCTTTGATCATCATCATATCAGCCGAAAGACGTCCACTGCTGGATATAGGCCTCCCCCAAAGAGCCACCCGCATCCAGCGGACTCCCGCGACCTAGCCTAGCTTTGATCATCATCATATCAGCCGAAAGACGTCCACTGCTGGATATAGGCCTCCCCCAAAGAGCCACCCGCATCCAGCGGACTCCCGCGACCTAGCCTAGCTTTGATCATCATCATATCAGCCGAAAGACGTCCACTGCTGGATATAGGCCTCCCCCAAAGAGCCACCCGCATCCAGCGGACTCCCGCGACCTAGCCTAGCTTTGATCATCATCATATCAGCCGAAAGACGTCCACTGCTGCATATAGGCCTCCCCCAAAGAGCCACCCGCATCCAGCGGACTCCCGCGACCTAGCCTAGCTTTGATCATCATCATATCAGCCGAAAGACGTCCACTGCTGGATATAGGCCTCCCCCAAAGAGCCACCCGCATCCAGCGGACTCCCGCGACCTAGCCTAGCTTTGATCATCATCATATCAGCCGAAAGACGTCCACTGCTGGATATAGGCCTCCCCCAAAGAGCCACCCGCATCCAGCGGACTCCCGCGACCTAGCCTAGCTTTGATCAATCGCACGAAATTCGTGATGATCAGTTACTTTAAGAAATTCGTGATGATTCGAGAAGGAAACGGAAGAAAGGAACAAAATGAATAAATGATCCCCACTACCCTCATCAATCGTTGTGAGAATTATGTTATAGTGATATCGCCTTCAATCAACTAAATATTTTACGATATTTTGACAGTGGATCCTCGTTTCGATCAGTCAGATCCGACAGCTCAATACCTACGATACGACGGATCGTGTCATGTATGGCCCGCTTAAATAGGACCCTCGAGTCCCTCGACTACCGTCAACTGGGGTAACTTTGATTCGCGGGGCGACTTTGATCAAATAGGTTTTTTTCCGAAATCATTGTTTTTACTTGTGGGTAAACTGTGGCAGTGAATATATTAGTTATATATCTTGCTGTATACTCGATTAAATCTTCTTCATTTCAAATAGTTTTGCTTTTATACTACATTCTAAATGATCAAAGTAGCCCCATTTTTTCCTAAAGTAACCCCAGTCTACCGGTACCGTCGATATTCATATGTTTTAATACTGCTGGGTCTGCTGGTCGATCACGTAACGCATTGTATTACGCACGTGAGGTAGATCTAAATTATTATTTTTTTTTTATACTACGACGGTGGCGAACAAGCTTACGGCCTGCCTGATGTTAAGCTGGTACCGTCGCCTAAGAACACTTGTGACGCCAGAAAAATCACAAACGCGTTGCCGACCCTTTATTCACTTGATGATTCGTTGTGTTGGCAGATAGAGACATGCAAGTCCCTCACTCCCAACACAGCGCATCCTAGGGAGCTCTGGCGACCTTACTCACCACCAGGAACACAACACCACATACTTCATAGCATGCAATAATATAGGAACACTACAAAGCAGTGATGCTATTATGGTTGCGGTCTTCTATTAAGGTGGAGGTACTTCCCCAGTTGGGCTGCTCCACATACGAGCGAGATGACATTCCGCTGTGCCCTACCTCTCTTAAAAATGTCAAACTTTAAATGTAAATAAATGTCAAACTTTATATGGAAAATGACAGTTTTATTTATTTATCGTATGGCGGTTACACACTGGTACATTTAAGTATTCGTATCGATGTTTCTGATAAAGTTCCAGTGTGCGCTGCGAGGTTCAGAAGGAACAGTGCAGCTGCCGAGTTTGTTGTTCTTTTAGCACCACCCGGAGGTCACGTGTATAGGGTTTCTCGAGTTATTCCTACGGACGTAGAACAACAACGACCTTTGAACAACGACAGTTGGATTGCTAACGTGCGTTAGAAACGTTACGTGATTACCCCTGATCCTACCTAGCAGTATTAAAAAAAAATAATGCGATGGTGAACTGTCACCGTAGCGTAAGAAGACTTGTTATATTTAGTCCGAATACAATACAATAATACAACAATAATGTGTAGGTACCATTATTTAGCCACGTGCCACAAACCATGTTTAATAAATACTGTCGAATAATGACTGTATTGTTAAAGTAGCAGCGTTCAAATTAAAAAGAAAGGTATATCGGTATTAACAACTTTTTATAAGTAGTTGTAGCATACTTAGTACAACGTTAACAATTAGCGGTTACACTTAACAATGAAAGCTTTGGCTTTGGCTTTTACTTCTCTTCGTGCTTAGTACAAAGAGAAGTGAAATCGTTCTAGAAACAATATTCGCACCATACTAAAAGCAGGTATCTAATGGGGGTAAATTTATAAATACTGCCTCTGGCAATCCAAGCGCACATACCGATGACTTCTATTATGACAAAGTTATAAAGGTTCTCGAGACGAGTTATTCTTTGAAATTGAATGACACCAAGGATAATGCTTCGCTTCCCCAGGTTTGTTAAATCGGGCCTTTTCAAAAGCACGTAACTAGTGCATTAATCATATTGGAAGTAAGCTTTTTGAAAATTTGTGTTTGGTAGAGTATATCGTGTGACTTCATTAAATTTCGAGTTTTTTGGGATTATTGATAATGTATGGGTAATTGCCGTTACGAAAATGAGAAAAGTTAAAGCATAGATTAGATTAAGGCTCTTAACTATTGGCATCTTTTTTGATTTCCACCCATAATGTCTCGCGAATAAGCGAGTCAAGAGGCACCAGCATAGCACCTGTTCCCCGCGAGCAAGTTTCATTTGCATGACTTGCGGTCGTGCGTGCCGTTCGCGTATCGGCTTATATAGCCATAAGAGACGCTGTGTCTCTGTAATAGACTGAAAGGCCTCTGATGACATTGTACTTTCCATGTACAAATGTACCACCATTTCCAAATAATTGGTTGCAAAATATGTTTGTAATGTGCATGTTTCGACTGTTAGGAGACTTTGGGGTGGGGACCAGAGTTGGCGGTGAGCGAGGAAAACATGCACTAACAAGAAGCGATGCGCAAACGCGCCCAGCAATGCTATTGGAGGTTTTTTTCTACGTTCACCGTCTTGTTCTGGGGACCGATTTTCGACTTTCGAGCGCTCGACTCTTTCACTCGAAAACTACCAAATATGATGTATTTATTTGTTTTTCGTATGGCGGTTACACACTGGTACATAAATATATTCGTATCGATGTCGCTGATATGGTTCCAGTTTGCGCTGCGATGTTCAGAAGGAACAGTGCAGCTGCTGAGTTTGTTGTTCTTTTACCACCCGGAGGTCACGCAAGTGTATATTTTCTAGGGTTATTTTATTCCTACGGATGTAGAACAACAACGACTTCCAAGGACGCCAAATATGATGAAATGCTATTTTTAAATAGTGATAGAAAATTGAAAAACAAGTGGTATTGACCACTCGTATTCAATTCTATCGGTATAGTAAGTGCCTGCAATTTTGACACTACAATCGTATGTACTTTTATTTTTTTTACAAGCCCTCTAAAGTCAAAAATACTCGCCCCTGCTAAATACTCGACCTTATTCTTGGATTGTTCGATGTGTGCAGTCTCGACTTCAAATTATACAACTCGAGCCAATAACAAACGAAAATGAAACAGTAATTCAGATCATTCGCGTTCTTTTGTTATCTCCATCGTCTACAGTGGACTATTTAGATGGAATCCTGATTACGAAAATGCTTATTTATTTTTATTATGAAAACATCTGAACCTTTCCAGTTGTGTCGTATTTATAACGAAATAAAATTTACGTCTCTACACCTGGTCTTGTTCTGTTACCTGAAATGTTATTTGTAAGAATACAAAATAAATTATGACAATATCTGGTTTCATTTTTGAGCATGATTTGTCATAAGAAAACGTATAATATTAAGAACGTGACTTGCGTAAAATTTATTTTAATCTAATGATGTTATACAGGGTTACGTAAAAATCGACTTTTATAAGTTTGTGTGTATTTAAGTTTAGAAATGTTTTCATTAAAGAAAAATTAAGTTTAATTAAAATAACTAGTAAGTATAAAAATTATGATCAAAGATAAAATAGACATACATACATACATACAATCACGCCTTTATCCCTAAAAGGGGTAAGCAGAGCACATGAAACTTGTGTTCCAGTGCCACTTTTAGCATGAATGTGGGTATAAAAGATCGACAAAATGTGATGTTGCAGTGATAGGTTGCTAGCCCATCGCCCACAATACACTTCAACCCTGTTCCCTTAGTCGACTCTTATGACACCCACGGGAAGAAAGGGGGTGGTGCTATTCTAACCCGACTCCACACGGGTTCTAACCTAAAAAATATATATTATGTTTTATATTCTGATATTTTATGTGTCCCTTTTTATATTTTTTTTTTAGCTTTTCATTAAGTACCTACAATACAATTTTGCTATATATTATAATATTTATAATGTACTTAATTTTTTTTGTAGGAATTATTGATCGAGCAAAGCGAACGAACCACTCTGTTTCATCTTGGGCAAAAGTTCTTGCGTATGCCTGGCTTTACTTCTCCACGTCACATTTTTCACCCGATTCTCGTGAAGTTATGTGAATAGGTTTAATAAATATAGATATCCCTTTAGTAGATTCAACTTTAAAAATTAAAAAAAGATTTAAGAAAAAAATACGCGATTTCTACGGCTCACAGAGTAGTATTACATTTTCATCCCCTAGAGTGTCATTTCTGATCACTTTTTGATGTCACCATGTGATGTTTCTATGAAGGCTGCTGCATAAAAACCCTACCTACCAATATTTTACAAAAACTAAACACTCCCTGATAAGTGTCCCTAAATAACGTTTAGGAAAATATTAAGTTACCCCTAATATAGCTATACTAGACGAGACAGACGAGTAGACGCTGTACAGATGTACAGACGGCATCAAAAGTAGCTACGCAAACGAAGACGTCAAAAGTTTTTATTAAAAGGAAATGAGAGCTTTTGACGTCTTCGATTACGTAGCTACTTTTGATGCTGACTGTACCGACTTTCATTTGCGGTCGGGAAAACCCCTTAGCCTTTACAATTGTATGGAAGAGGTTCCGTTTCACCAGAAAATATAAGATTGTTCTATAAATGTCCACTCAACAAGGGTAGATGTCCTCAGGCACCTTTTGATACAAGATGTTCTATAAACAAAGAATAGGAGGAAGTCACAATACAACTTCAGACCTTATCGCGTGGAGTGAAGATCTATAATTGAATAAATTACCTACTAGAGGTCTATCTGACTATGCGTATTCACTACATAGTATAAAAAAAACCGGCCAAGTGCGAGTTGGACTCGGGCACGAAGGGTTCCGTACCATTATCAATAAAAACGGCAAAAAAACACGTTTGTTGTATGGGAGCCCCCCTTAAAAAAATATTTTATTTTGTTTTTAGTATTTGTTGTTATAGCGGCAACAGAAATACATAATCTGTGAAAATTTCAATTCTCTAGCTATCACGGTTCTTGAGATACAGCCTGGTGACAGACAGACGGACGGACAGACGGACGGACGGACTGACGGACGGACGGACAGCGAAGTCTTAGTAATAGGGTCCCGTTTTACTCTTTGAGTACGGAACCCTAAAAGTCACTTCCCGCTGTCTGTCTGTCCCTATCTATGCTTAGATCTTTAAAACTACGCAACGTATTTTGATGTAATTTTTTAATAGATATAGTAATTCAAGAGGAAGGTTTATATGTACGATTATAATACATACATGTATTATACGTATAAACCTGTGCGAGGCCGGGGCGGGTCGCTAGTTGATAGTTTAGTTAGTTTGTCACCCGCTCTCACGGGTCAAGCATTTAAGTGTCGGAAAGAGTGCGCGCAACAAATGCCATATTAATGTTATAAATATACGTTTAGTTATACATACCTACTATTTTATATCATTTGGCTTTAGGGCGTATTCGGAATCACTGCTTTTACTTTTGAAATATTTTGTGTAATTTGATATACCAGCGCTAGCCCGAGGCACCCGACAAGTAAATGTAGACTGTTTCAATAGGTTCAATAAATATTTAAAGCAATTATAAAGCGTGTAGGAAAAAAGAAAGTACATGTCAAAAAATATCTTATAGGTCGTCAGGACGAGCACTATCCATACAAAGGTAGTTTGGTTGCCATTTTTAAAACGAAATGCTAGGGAATTATTAAACTTTGTATACACAGGGGGCTATCTAGCTTGCAAACTAGTTTATGTTGCTAGAAATTAAAATAGAAAAAGCGGCCAAGTGCGAGTAGGACTCGCACATGAAGGGTTCCGTTAAATAAATTGCTTTTTACGATTTATGACGTATTAAAAAAAAAACTACTTACTAGATCTCGTTCAAACCAATTTTCGTTGGAAGTTTGCATGGTAATGTACATCATATTCTTCATTCTCAAACCCTGCCTCCTTGCCGTCCAGTTCAGCTATAAACTGTTCATGTCAAGAGGTTGCGAGAAGCGAGTGTGTTAAATACCTGGGCCTTCTTATTGATCAGCATCTCTCGTTCAAACAGCATATTATCAGCCTTGCAGCTAGAGTTAAAAAACTAATCTACGTTATGAAGAGATAAGACCCAAGACGTATACATTTCACAATTATTCAATTGAATTTTCAAGAGTATGTTATAAAAAAATTACAAGTCGAGCTCGATTAGGGCTAGTTTAAATATCGGACTAAGCAACCTAACTTACCCCGCAAAATATCCAGGGTGTTTTGTAGCTGGGTGCAAACCTTTAAGATACACTAGACCATGTAGAACATATTTATCCAAATTTTTTTTTCTTAACGATTCGATTTTTGACATCAAAAGTAAGATTTTATTTTTATTTTTTATTTTTGTAAATTTTAAATGCTTTGCACATAACTTTTTTGGACACAATGGTGCTTCAAACTACTTTGGTACGATCAAGGACACATTAGACTACTAAAATAATAATAAAAAAACGGACATATCTGTTTGGATTGGAAGTTATTAGCATTTATACTAAAATCGTAAAAGTTCCCTTAAAAATCAAAAAATCGCTAAAAAAAAATTACTTTTGAATGAATATGGTCTACATCGTCTAGTGTATCTTACCCTTAAAGGTTTGCACCCAGCTACAAAACACCCTATATAATCTCATCCCTACATTAATTAACATTAGTGTGTTGCGGGTAACTCCCCGATTTGCCCATTAAGGTGGGTCCACACTTGTGACAATTTACCGAACATTATCCCGTGACCGTATTAAATACACGTGTCAGTACCGATAATGTGGACGTCTTTTGCTACGCGAACAATTATCGCAAGCTGCTGGTCGATCACGTAACGCATTGTACGCACGTTAGGTAGATCTAAATGTCAAATTTTATATGGAAAAATGACAGTTGGATTGTCCTAACGCGCGTTTGGAACGTTATGTGATTACCCCTCTGGTGTACGATTCAATCCATTCTATCTAGGTTAGATCGTCCACATTTAGCGTAACTAGGGTTGCCAGACGTACTATGAATGAATGAATGGTTTATTTACAATGAATATATATATGAGTATCTTATATACGATCTTAAATGTTGGTATACATGAATCTTCCCAAAATATATTCAGCCCGGTCAGGCATATGAAAATGTAGTCAGTGACTTGATCACTGTGTCTATAACTAGATAGGGATAAAATTACATTTAAATTAATTCATTCAGTAAATAAATATTAAACATTGTGTCATCGCATGCATAATCGGCTATACTAAATTACATTGATTATTGATAAAATTCTAATAAAATAATAATATCAGTCAAATATCATACTATGTCACATAATTGTCAAATCTATAATTTAAAAATTCCTTAACAATAAAGAAACATTTTTCAGCCAACATTTTGTGCAATTTTGTTTTAAATTCATGAACAGGTAGTATTCTTAGTGTGGCAGGTAGTTTATTAAAAATACTTACGCACATATTATGAGCACTTTTTCTCCTGAGTACCAGCATGTGACTTGTTGGTAGTGCGAGCCTGTGCCGTCTATGTGACTTGTTGGTAGTGCGAGCCTGTGACGTCTATGCGACCTAGTTGGTTCGTTTTCTTCGATATAGGTAAATAATTCAGAATGGAGTTTTACAAATATGGCTATTTCGTATATGTATAGACAAGGCAAGGATAACAAATTATGTATTATGAATAGTGGCTTACAAGACTCTTTTCTATGTACTCCACAAAGAGTTCTTATGCATTTTTTTTGTGCAACAAAGGCACGATCAGCTTCGACCGAGTTGCCCCACATAATTATACAATATCTTAGGATTGACATTATGTAACTATGGTAGGTTAATAAAGCAGTATTAAATGACACTGTCTGTTTGAGGCGCCAAAGTACGAAAAGGAATTTATTCAGTTTCTTGCATATCGTATCTATATGTTCCTTCCAGTGACAATGGGTGTCTAATGTTAAGCCAAAAAATATAGTACTATTTACTTCTTCAATGTTCTCTGTACTATATTATATAGTATTGTACTATATTTTGGCTCCGAGTACTTTATAATATACAAAGCACATAAAGTACGCTAAAATACTATATTTTTATCATAAATTCCAAATACATAAATTTCTGTAAAACAACATATTTTCTACTACATCATGTTCCTCCTAGCGTTATTATTCCCGGTTGTGCCCCTAAAGGAGCCCGGGGTCCGCTTTGACACATAATCCCAAGATTTGGCATAGGCACTTGTTTTTACGAAAGCGACTGCCATCTGACCTTCCAACCCAGAGGGAAAACTAGACCTTATTGGGATTAGACCGGTTTCCTCACGATGTTTTCCTTCACCGAAAAGCTAACGGTAAATATTCCGTACACAAGTTCCGAAAAACTCATTGGTACGAGCCGGGATTCGAACCCACGACCGCCGCTTGACAGCCGTATGCCTGAACCACTAGGCTACCGTAGCTTAACATATTTTCTACTACAAATAAACGAATACTTTTTTTTGTGTGTACTTTATTTTTAAGACCTTTAACCCACTATGTACTATATTTGTCCAAAAATACTCTGGCAACGATAAGCGTAACATGTCCTGAGAGGTAATCACGTAACGTTTCGAACGGGCGTTTGGACAATGCAACTGTCATTTTGCCATATAAAAATTGACATTTAGATCTACATTTATCAGCTGAGTTTGACATCGTGAAGTTGTCACTGCCAGTGACACTGACATTTTATAAGGGTACGTTCCGAAATCAGTAAACTAAAATCATTGTCACATACGACAATTCGACTTGGGTATTGTTCCAAAGCATCTCTCTTATGATTTAATAGTACAATAAAAGAAGATACTACAGATAAGTTGTTACTAAGCAAAATTGAGTTACAACAAAAATGAATACTCGCAGGGTGCTACTTCAACAAAATCTGGACAAGGTCCAAGATGAACTGAAGGACCAGCGGGCCTTGAGTGATAGGCTCTTAGCGGAACGAGATGATAATGAGGCCGAAGTTAAATCCATGGTGTCACGTAACTCCGCGCTAAAGCGACAGTTAAATGAATTGTCCGATCACCTGATTGAGACTCAAGCGCAAAGAGACTCACTGCAATTAATTGTGGATGGCTTTCAAGAGTGTCAAGCAGTACACGAGACCGCATTAGAAAAGATATCTTTCCTCCAGCAGCAGCTAGCAGAGGCTCGTAATGAAATACTGGTTTTAAGTAAATGCAAGGAAAACGACTGGTTACACGCTATGTCACTATCTGAGGAGTTGTCATCCTTTTCCGGTCTGGGTCGTTCAACCAGCATAGGGGCCACGGATGATACCAACGAACTCCGTCAATTCAATAAAAGGCAGCTTAAGAAATATTTTAAATTTAGAAAAAGTCCTAGATATAGGTCTAAATTTAAGAGGATTGCAAAAATAAAAAGAAAAAAAAATTACACTATAAAAAAGGAATCGTTAGAACTAAGAGCTAATATAGCACAACAAAGAGTAGAGCTGGAGTCAATGGCTCTAAATTTGATATCTGCAAATGAACAGATCCATGAACTGTCGAACGCTACAGCAGAACTCACTCAATTGAGCCAGTAAAACCGGGAACTGACTGAGTGGTTCTTAAATAATCAACAGGAGTTAGATTCAAGCAACGAGAAGGACATTGGTTCGGCGGAGAAGCTCAAGTTGGCACCAGCTATAGAGTCAACTGGAGACAGCTCAGCAAATCTCGTGGTGTCAGGTGCGAAAATATCGAAGGGCAAAAAAAGTAATACAGCCCAACGCCGACGTCGTCTACGCGCTCGTCACACTCGGGCTCGGGCTTCGAGTCACCGTCGTCACCGAGAAGAATCGGCATTGGTTACTGCTGTGTTGGCACCTCCTTTACCGTCATCATCGTCATTGTCTTCCAGCCCAGCAAAAACCTGCAGCTGCAGAAACCAGCAGCGGCCCACTGATGACAGTAATACAAATGAGAACTCGGCTCAGATCTCTGCTTCGCAAGCTATTAGTCAGGCACCAATTTGTAGGAAAACTGTCGTCTTTTCGGACAAGGTAGGTGTTGGAGTTGGGCAGATGATGGCAGAATCCCTTCAACAGAATATTACTAATTTGTGTTACCCAGGCTTACCATTCGATAAACTTGTAGAAAATGTAAAATCTAGGGACTACGATGAATTCACCACTATCGTCATATTGGCTGGCAACCACATAAAAGTCACAAAGAAATCGCTGGACATTAGTATACAAACTTTACTTGACATTCAAAATGTATTCAATTGCAAACTCATTTTATGTACGTTCCCATATTGCTCAAACATGAGTGAAAAACACAACTTGTGCGTTTATCGAATTAATTTATTTATGCATAATGCGACATTCCAGCACCGGGATGCCATCCAACTATTTGACGTTAACAAATTTATTAAGAAGTTCACACTAACTAATGATTCAATGTACTTGTCTAAAATGGCAAAGCGAAGTCTAGCTAAGTTAATTACCTATAATATTCTTGACTCAAGTATTATAAATACAGAAAATAATCATAAGGACTATAACAAAACTGACATGACACCCACAAATAATATTTTTTTAGCTTAACCAATATGACGACGGGAAAATCTGCGAAACAATTTGTCAACATAGATAAAAACAAACAAGCCTTTTCTGGCGAAGATAATTTTTTGACAAACAGGAAAAAAAATGTATTTAAATTAATCCATCAAAATATTCAAGGCTTTTCCTCAAAGAAATTAGAAATAGAATTATGCTTAGAAAAATACCAATATGATGTTGTGAAGTGTTGACGAGTTAGTAACATTACACTACAGTAATTATTGTTTGGCTAGCTCGTTTTGCCGACAAAATGCTGTTCATGGTGGCTCACTTATATTGGTACGAAAATATATTAAATTTAGACAGCGTGGTGATATAGAACGGATGTCGGTAGAGCGGTATATTGAATTAGCTTGCGCAGAGCTAGAAAAATATATAATAGTCTGTGTGTATAGACCACCAAACGTACAAAATTTCAACATATTTGAAGCAACTATGGACGATGTACTTTCTGTAATCAGTAGAGAGAATAAGAATATATTGATATGTGGAGATTTTAATGTGAATATTCTAGATGATAATAATGTATTGTGTCATAAACTGTTTAATTTATTCAATTCATACAATTTACAATATGTATTTCGTGAACCTACTAGGGTGACATCATCTACATCTTCTTGTTTGGATAATATATTTGTAAACTGTGATATATTAGCCAAACAAATCGTAAATATCATGCAATCAGACCATTCCGGTCAGGAAATCTTATTACCATATAGGAAAACAGTAGCTACTGAAATAGAAATTAAATCACGTCCAGTTACACATCATCGATTACAACAATGTAATGAAAGAGTACGTCATTATATATCGCAAGATGGTACAGAAGGGCTAGAAAGTGTAAGTAGTAATAATATGTACAAGGAAATGTTCTCAATAGTAAGAACTCAATTTGATAAAACTTTTCCTATCAAAGTAGTAAAAGTTAAACAAAATTGTAGGTTTAGTGATTGGGCGACTCCAGGTATCCGCAAAAGCAGAGAAAAAATGCTTGAATTGTATGAATTGAAGAATCTAATACGAACCGAAAGTTGCACGGAGTATGTCAGAACGTATTCAATAGTATTTTTCACAATCGTGTTATAATAGAGAGCTTTTTAGTCGAGTACCGTGTTTAGGCCACGAAGCTTGCTGAGTGGCCTTAGTAAGGTACGAGATTAAAAACTTGATTATAACACTATTGTGAACAATACTTTTTGTACGAGTTCATTAAAATTAATTTTCTACGAGTCAACTGAACTAATTAAACAAACTCGATACTGTTGAAACGAAGTGCAGCTCATCGCTCGTACGCTTGTTGATATCTTAAAAGACATCAACGAGCGTACGACATCAAAGCGATTCTATTGGTCCAATTCATTACAGTTCAGTAAAGCAGCCACGTGATTGGTCGAATTTATTTTAGTTGTCTGGAGCGTATCGAAAAGTAGTTATTTCGATTGTTTCGACAGTAACATGGACTACAACTATGAAAAGAGTGACGTTGCAGTATTCTCTATGAAATCTTAATACACATATTTTAATCGTCGAGTACAAAAAAATATTTAAAAGTGTCTGGTGGGCGGCAAAATCAAATTTTATTTGTAATAAGATTAAATTAGCTGACAACAAAATTAAAATGATTTGGAACATTATTAGGAAAGAAACTGGGAAAATCAGATCCCCAATCAATCACATAGTACTCAAAACCTCAGAAGGAATCATCAGTTCTGAATTAGAAGTAGCCCAAGAGTTCGTAGAGTTTTTCACGAACATTCCAATTAAAACCACTGCATTACTCAATTCTTCTTCAAGTAGGGCTAAGACTTTTCTTATAAAACACGTAAACCAAAGTAAACATACATTTGAATTCCAGCACGTCAATTCAGAAAAGATTAGAAAAACATTTAAAGAAGTGAAAATTAAATTTACAGAAGATCTGTGGGGGATGTCTGTGAAAGTATGTACTGCTATCATAGACATTCTGGCACCCAATTTAGCTTTAATATTTAATAAATGTATAGACGAAGGCATATTTCCTGATCTGATGAAAGAGAGTAAAGTTATACCCATATTTAAGGCCGGCAATACCAAGGATCCTGGAAACTTTAGACCTGTATCTGGTTTGCCTGTGCTGAGTAAAATTTTTGAGAAGGTTATAATGGAACAGCTACTTACCCATTTTAATAAAAATAGCTTGTTTCATTCGCAACAATTTGGATTTACCAAAGGCAGATCGACAATAGACGCGGGAATATGTTTAGTTAAGTATATTTTTGAAGCATGGGAAGAGAACAGGGACGCGATTGGCATCTTCTGTGATCTGTCGAAAGCGTTCGACTGCGTGGATCATCAGACTTTGATTGTTAAATTAAACCACTACGGTATTGAAGGAAAATCACTCGACTTATTACGGTCATACTTAACAGATAGGACTCAAACAGTAGTTTTAAATAGAACTAGTTCAACAGGGTATCAAGTTAGAATAGGAGTTCCACAAGGATCGATTTTAGGACCTCTCTTATTTCTAATATATGTCAATGACGTTCCATTTATGGCGGAACAACTATCGAAAATAGTGTTATTTGCAGATGACACATCACTCATATTTAAAGTAAATAGAGATACCCAGGACACATACAGTATAAACAATGCACTTCAACAGATACAGGAATGGTTCACGGCTAACAATCTGGTACTAAACGCCATAAAAACCAAATGTATGCACTTTAAGCTACCTAACGTCAAAGGTAGCATACAAGGATTGAAAATAGATAACCAGGGTTTAGGTTCCGTCAAAAATGCAGTTTTCTTGGGTATCACTGTAGATTCCAAACTGCAATGGAGTCCTCATATTGCAGCACTGTCTAAAAGGCTAAGTTCTGCAGTGTACGCTATTAAAAAAATAAGACAGCTAACTGACGTGGCTACAGCAAGACTCGTCTACTTTAGCTACTTCCATAGCATCATGTGCTACGCTATATTACTGTGGGGCAGAGCAGCTGACATTGAGTCCATATTTATCCTGCAAAAACGAGCAGTTCGTGCAATGTACGGACTAAAAAGCCGCGAATCACTCAGGGAACTATTTAAATCAATTAATATAATGACCTTGCCTTGCCAGTACATTTATGAAAACATATTGTATGTAAGAAAACACATTACACAATTTCGTAAAAATAGTGATGTTCATAAATACAATACAAGAAATAAAGATAAACTGATAGCAGTAAGAACTAGGTTAAGTAGGGTTCAGAAGTCTTTTGTGGGATTCTGTACACTCTGTTATAATAAGTTACCCAGTGCCATTACATGTATGCCAGATAATAAATTTAAGGCTGTTGTGAAACAAACATTGAGTAGTAGAGCGTACTATAGATTAGACGAGTATTTGTTAGACAAACAAATATGGTCAGATGTCATACCTCCAGTGGCTTCAGTCAAGTGATATGTTGCGATTGGTATGATGATCCCCTAGCACTTAAGTATACATAGTAAGCATTTTATTTTTATATCATTTATTTACAACAATTAAAAAAACATGAAACAGAAAGTTAAAAACTAACTAAACCTAACCTAAACTATGTGAACCTAAACTACTATATACACATATTTCCCCCAAATCGCTGCCACTAGGCAGAGTACCCATAAGGCTGGCTGCGTTGCCCCGTTGAATGGCAATGCCAATTCGCTGTGCGAGGAACGAGCCAGCCCTGTTGTCACCAGAGGACCGGATGAGCATGTGACTTAGCTTTTTAAAAAGGTTAATTGCATCCGGTCCCCAAGGACCCAAGGTCTCCACGGCAAACGCCGCAAATATGTAATTCTCGTTAAGAGTTGCATATTTGCGGCGCTTTGCTGCCTCAGCCTCGGTGGCCGCTCCACCAGCCCTCAACGACGTCGTGCCCAGGTGGGACGGCGCTAGTGTATCCACACATGTGGCATCCCAGACTAAGGGCCGCCCCTGTTGCCAAGGCACGAGAGTCATCCCGTCGGGTCTCTTGCCGTCATCACGTGCTAGGCCATTTGGTTCTAATGTGGCCGGCACGTTGACACTGACCAGAGCCCGACGGATAATATCGTTGAGGCAGGAGTGACGGGATATGCGGCCGGCGCTTTTTGAGCAAGCGAGGCCGTGATGACCCGTCCTATCAACCATAGTGCCGCAGTGGCAGCGATGTGGTTCCACTATGTTGGCCCCAAGACGCAAACCAACCGCCAGCCGAAAACTGTTCGGGTCCAAGAGGTTCCCGTAGTTGGCAGAGGGGTAGGCGTGGAGCCAGTGACATGACTCCCTCTCCGAAATAGCCAACATACGGGCCCTTTCTGATGGCGATGATGTCGTTTCCATGAGATGATCGTGCACCCGTCGGCAGATAGGTAGGTCCCAATGTTTTTGGAGTTCAGGGCGGGCAGGTAGATCCTTGCCTGGACAGGCCATTCTCCATGCGTCCCTGGCCTCGGACAAGCACGCTATCTCACAATCACGGCGTGATGGGTTGAGAATTTTACCAGTGAGAAGCAGCGTGCTGTGTACCGAGGACAAGAACGCCGGAAGGGCGACGCTAGAAATTTGTCTAAGCCCGAGACCACCGAACTTAACAGGGAGTGATGCCAGTAAAAACATTCTGTTGTTCATTTTGATGTTTATTATTTTTTCAATCTGTGTCCATATAATATTGTCAAGTTTTTCACAGAAATTTTGAAGTTTCCAAAAGGGACTGCAGCGCATAGCGTATGTAAATTTTGGGACGAAATGACAGTATCGGAGGATAAATATGGCCATGTGTGAGTTAATTTGGAGAAGGCGGTCCGAAAATGAATTAAAATGGTCTATGTTTTTATTGATAAAACCAGGGATCGCCTCATCAAAAATCGGCGCCCCAAGGAGGTGCAGAGATTCTTTGGTGAGAATTTTTATACCTGGACAAAGATTTTCAAACGTTCTAATGGTTTCAATGCTATTGTCGCTGTTTCGGTCGACATAAAGTTCACACTTACTAGAATTTAGTTGTAGGCCAATGTGTTCAAATTTAGATGTAATGGCAACAAAATCGTCCTGTACGGTACTCGCTTCACCTCCCAGGGTGCCATCGTCTAGGTACCACGTATTAAATTTTGATCTAAGTTCGGTGATGCATGGGTGTATGGCAAGACTGAAAATGGCCGGGCCTAGGGGGTCACCTTGCTGGCAGCCGACAGAAGATAATATAGTGTGGCTATTGTATTTGAGGTGGGAAGCGGAACTGTAGCATTGCCAAATGTAGGGGTAAATGTCTGGAATATTTTTTTGGACTTCACTCAGAAGAATATCTCTATTAATCGAGTTGAATGCGTTTTTTACGTCTAATTTTAAAAGCACTGTATTATGGGTGTTATTAAGAAAGGTACGGCAAGCGTGTACCGCTGCTTCGCAGCCGCCTTTGCTGCCAAAACCAAGTTGTAACGGTTGGAATTTGGATTCTAAAACTGGAAGGATATGCTTACAACAAATTTTAGAAGCCAATCGTCTAAAAGTCGAACCTATAGCAATGGGCCGCACACTGCCGTCTTTTTTGGATAGGGCGCAAAGATTGGCGCCGTACAGAGTCTGAGTAACGTCCTTATTTACTTTCCCACTAAGCATTAAGTTAATAAGGCGAGTAATGCTGGAAAGTAAATCACCATGTGTGGCTGCCAACAAGTCCTTTAGATGTTGGGGAGTGATGCCATCCAAACCGCCAGCCGAGCCGTTGTTGAATGACATGACTGCAGCCAGTACAGCATCTTCAGATGTAACGAGACCTGACAAAGCGGTGTCTGGTGGGTCGGGTAGGTTAAGTATCACGGGGGCCGGCGGGTGTTTGCTCTCGAGGGCTGCGAGAGTATCTGGAGACCTTGGGGCTGATGTATCGCTGGAAAAAAGGATGCGTGCGGCGCCGCGAAGATCACCATCATTCACTTTTGTCTCTACCTTTTTGAAAAGATTGTGGTGGGTGGGCGAACTGGGCGATGATTGAATTGATAGAGACGGCGAAAAGGGCTGAGAACAGTTTTGTTTGACTTTACTGGTTAATGATTTGGAGGATGTGGAATGATCGACGTGCAGAATGTGATAAGCGAATGTGAGTAGTTTTTCCCATGACGCTAATGTATTGGAATTAGTACAATCATCGAGAACTTTTATAAGGCTCCTGGCAACGGTGACTCTCGCTCCTCTGGGGATTCTTTTTAGGATGGGAATGGAATCTTTGAGAGCACTTAATTGATCGGATAAAGGCGTTAACAGGGAGCTGGCTGTTGTGGGAAGCTGAGGGATTAATTGGGGGAGAGGTTGACTACGACTATGGTTATGTAATTTACTGATGTGAATGTTCAAACCTCTTTTACCTTTAAACAATTTGGAGTTCGGGCAATAAGGACACCGCACAAAATCGTCCAGCGACACATCCGCGTGGGGAGGTGGCATGCGACTCGGGGGAAATACAACTTAGTTTCTAATATGTACATAAAATAAATATTAAAAAACGTAAACACAAACACAAAAAACACAATACTTAAAAGTGAAAAGTCTGTCAAAGCAGCTGTCATGCAGGCAGTGCCGCGGCCGGCCCGGTGCGCCGACGCGGCCTGCAGTGGATGCTAAGGTTTTTGCCTTAGCTTTGGACGTCTATGAAGGCGCTTTGGGATGTATTTCGGTGAAAATAGGGTGAAAAATACTCTGCTTAGAATAATAGCTTGATTCGTCCTTGACGTAAATGACGTGTCAAAGTGGAGGCTCGACCAACTTCTTTCCAAACTCAAAGATAAGAGGCATATTCCGGTGAAACAGGAAAGCGCAGCCTTGAAATATTATACTCTGCCAATTTGGAATGGCTTTAGTGGCTGAATTAGGCCGGAAAATTAATATTAGATAAATTTTCAGTATCTCAGAAATTTGACACGTGTCACCCCCGTTCGTCTTTTTCCTTTTTTATATAAATGAGTATTTGTTAATGGACTAATGTAACGACTCCACCTCTGGATGAATGCTATTTATAAGATTCTTGTAATTTTTGACATTCGAAAAGTATTCTGTATTGAATCTACTTTGAATAAAATGTTTTGAATTTGAATTTGAATTTACCTAACATACGTACAATGCGTTACGTGATTGACCTGCTGTACGATGACACGTTGTCCGGTCCGTCGCCATGTGACAAGTGTGGACCCACCTTTAGAGATCAAGCGATTGAGTTAATCAATTATAATGCCTCATTACGCTCTCGATTGCCGGCGCGTGCCCTCGCGGTACGAGCGCCTGGGGGCCCGTTGGCCACGCAATTATACCCAGTGTCTGAGGCCTTTTAATCATCTTAATTACGCTTTTCGACAAGGAAAACACAATCAGAATTAATGGATTTCTTCTAAATGTTCCTGTGAAATACAGCGACAATTGGCTATCTAGGATCAGGTTTGTATGGCTGTCAGAGAGGTCAGTAGGTCAATCACGTAACGCATTGTACGCGCGTCTGACAGTAAAATCACAATCTAACTGTCATTTTTCCATATAAAATTGACATTTAGACCTTACAGACGCGCGTAAGAAAAGTTACGTGATCGACCCACAAGTCAACGTACAGTCAGCCACACTATTTTTATTAATGTAAACTTTATTGCACAGTAACCAGTTACAAATACAAAAGGGGAAGTTAACTACCAGTCAACATGTATTCCAAACAGAAAATAATCATAGCTGGTAATAATTAATCTGGTCTTACCTGCGTTCTTTGCACTAGGCGGGCGAACGTGCAACTTGATAAAAAAAAAACAAATTGGTTGTCTATAAAGTCGGTTTACGGACGATAATTTTACGTGATAACGTCATAAAGCCGAACGCTCGGCTCAGGCGGAACGGGACAATGAGTCATACTTTTTCGTGCGTGCTGCCGGTGTTCATCGATTTATAAGACGCGTCAAAAAATGTAATCTATTTATTTCAGATGAAAGTACTGAACTAAATGACATGCTTTTGCAAATCTCTATTTGAGAGTATGTGCGCGATCACTAGACTCGCTTTATTCAATTCATTTCTTCAGGGACCAACATGGATCATTATTGTTAGTAATAAAATAATACTTAGCTTAATATTAGTAACTACAAAAATAATAGAATAGCACACATAGTCAATTTAAAACAATAATAATACAATTTATAATTTAGGCCAGAATGAAATTTACATTAAAGGTAAGTAGCTAAGTACAGTCAATTAAAATAATATGTATATGACAAATTCAAATTAAAAATGTACAGGATGTCAAGTTAAAAAATTAATTTATAAATCGTATCTTATGTTTAATTATTACTATTACAATTTGATATACACTTTTATTATGAGTAGTTTTTATTTCGGTATTTTGTAAGTATATATTCCCAAGCATATGCATATTCATTTATTAATAATAACGTCACCGTCTGCCAGAGATAAAAAAAATGAGACAGTTTATTAGGCAGGCGTCCGATGTTTCACCCAATAGCCCAGCCACTAGTCCATCATTTTCACCCAATAACCCGTTTTCTTCAGATTCCATCAACCAGCAATAGTCCCTATACACCCCAGCGGGTGCTGTCTCTGTGTGCGTCCCATGACACGGGCAGGGACAGCATCCGCTCGGTGTACTCCTTGCATTTCATTAAATTGTCAAAAGGGCCTCTACGTGTTGGCTCAGTTGGTACTTTGTAGGTACCTAGCCCCACGCACGCCTCCCAAAGGTCCTCCGGACATCATTGTCCCGTGAGCGGGAAAGACATACGTTAATATTATGTGTCAATTTATTACAATATTTATAAATAATTAAACCGCTTTAGCCTAGTTGGTAGTGACCCTGCCTACGAAGCAAGAGGTCCTGGGTTCGAATCCCGGTATATAAATAAAATATCTTTATTTCAGATCTTTAGTCGATCCATATGATGTTAGTAACAGTGGAGACTTATGAACTACGTTAGTGACAATAATGACAATAAATTAATGATACTTAAATGACAAATAACTTAACGCCCCGGCTTTGCACGGGTTTATATGCATGTATTATACATATAAACCTTCCTCTTGAATCACTCTATACATTAAAACCCGCATCAAAATCTGTTGCGTAGTTTTAAAGATCTAAGCATACATAGGGACAGACAGACAGCGGGAAGCGACTTTGTGTTGTACTATGTAGTGAAGAATAACTGGTACAGGCTTATTTGGCCCTCCCGATAGCCACCTGAACCCAGTATCTTGAGAGTGGACAGTCGAGGCGCTCCGCCAACACCCTCAGAAGACTATTGCTGCTACCTCTCAGCCGTCTCAGTAGCGACGCTACTCGTTTTCGCCTGATGGCATAGAAATCGTCGGTGCGCGCCTCGGCGAACATACCCGAGGCGCTGCAATGCCTTGGCAGCCTCAATAGCATTCTGAGTATGTTGTTATACTGCACCCGAATAGCGGAAAAGGCTCTCTGCGTAAAACTAACCCACAGACTGCACGTGTAAAACGTCTGACAGTAAGCTTTAAAAAGCGTCAACTTAACTTGCTTGTTACAACGTGCAAATCTGCGGGCAAGCATATTGCCCCTTACCGCCATTGCCCTCCTCTCCCTCTCAAGATCCATGTCATCCTTCATATCCTCGGTGAGCATATGCCCCAGGTATTTAAACTTACTTACCACTCTAAGGGGGACGCCGCCCAGCATGATTGTAGGTACTGATGTTGGGTTATATTTCCGTGCCTTAAAAATGATAAGCTCACTTTTAGTTGCGTTGTACCTAAGACCATGCCGCGCGGCGTAATCCTCGCATATCCTGATAAGCCTACGTATAGAGCCCACTGATGGACCCAGCAGCACCATGTCGTCCGCGTAACTTATATTATTGAAAGGTGTCCCCCAAATATAAGGGCATTTATTTGTGTGATGAGCACGAATATTTGTTCCTGAGTCATGGATGTTTTCTATGTATTTAAGTATGTATTTCTCTATATAAGTATCTATATCGTCGTCTAGTACCCTTAGTACAAGCTTTGCTTAATTTGGGACTAGGTTGATCAATGTATACTTTTAATGAAACAGGAATTAGAGTTTTGTACTGCAAAATGGTAATATTTTAAATAGTTCGTGTTAATCGCACTCGCAGGCGGCCAAGATACAACCTCAGCCTAGTTTGGCGTCTGACGGATATAACGTTTATAATTTAAGTATGTTTTTGTTAAATAAATAAATTTTATTATTTTATTTTATTTATTTATTATTATTTGTGTAATATTATATTTATTATTATTTATTTATTTATTAAGTGAAACCAATTGGTTAGTAAGTAATAAATTCAGTCTATCATAAAAATTCAATTCAAAGTTATTCTACTATAATATATATAGCAAAGTTAAATGCTGTAGATGGGGTAGCTTTTCAGGTATATCTGTTGATACTATAAAAGAGGGTGATGGAATATAAAATACGTACAGTCCAGTTCTCGATCTATACTAACAACCTTTCAAAAATATTTACCTACACATGCGTCTTATATGTAACAATAAAGACTGTGTATAAATATTTTTCAAAGGTCTGTATGGGTGTTGGAGAACTCGGCTGTACGCTGGAAAGCACACCGGGAGCTGCGAGCGGCGCCCAAACCGCAGCCCCTAATAGGGAACATTACGCAAAACTCTTCATTGGTGGCGACACTAGCAGCGTTGACATTGTATCTCGTTCCCACTTGCGGTATTGTCTATGCAAGCATCCTTGTCACTCATTTGACATTCAATCGTGCATGTGTGTGTGAATCCCTATATTTCTATACTGGTTTACTATTAGTGGTAGTGCTGCCTCTGGCGGCATAACATTGCAGTAATGTTCCCTATTATCTCGAACACCAATTTGACATTCGCTGTCTGACCACTGACATTTTTGCTATGCCCTAATTTATAATGTTAACATTACTATTTCCATGAATGTCTGCTGTCGGTGACAGGATTTTATCACCCGACTATTGCAAAATTACTAGGGTTATGATTCCATCTACTTGCGTACGTTAGTAACCTGTGATATACAGTATGTATGTTTGTATTTAAGTATGTTTTAAAGATGTATATTTGTGATATTTCAAGCGCGTTGTCGGCACTTTATAGATGTGACCAGCGGTCGGCAACCTATAAGCAGTTAAAGCCACATAGTAACTAACGAAATAGACGGGGGTCGCACTTGTTAATAATTTGAGACTTTATTAGGCAAAAGGTGTACATCCAAGACAGCCAGAGAGGCTCGCGGGCCGCCTGTTGCCGATCGCTGGATTTGAGGATTCTTTGTGCATCCCCACGAACACAACACCACATACCTACACAGCAAGTAAGCGAAAAAATGAAATCTCGTCATTACGTGCGTTATAACAGGCTTCAAAGTATCCTCATACAATATTGAAGGCCTAGGCCGGGAAGTATTTTTTTTTAAATTTCATTCCACTATTTGTGGCACAGCATCACGGCATTCAGCCATGAAAATTTGTTTGATTTCTTGGAGTCTTTTTTTATTTATTTCATTGCATGTTTGAAAAAAGCACTATACATGCCTGGCCGTGAAAAGGGCTTGCCGGCTATCCGGGGCTCCCTACGTTCAGTCGTCTATACCTACCCACCCGGCAAACCCTTCTTTCCTGGCGTCTGCAGTAATGTACTATTACTGAGCCCAATCTAAATCTGAGACTGCTACCAATCAGTGACTGCTCACTGATTACTACATATAATGCGCTAGTAGGCAACTATGATTAATAATGTATTAATAATGCTTGACTACTCCCGGTTAGACAATACCTGGCGAGTAATTATAATCTAATATAAACCAGCTCAGTACGCTGCATTCTCATTAGTACCTACTCAAGAGAGAATACTGAACACAGCAACTTTACATATATATTATAAATATTATAAATTCAGTATACAGCGTGTATATTTAATATAACCGCATATTGTAGCCAGACGTAGATTTTAGTGTTATACCTAATCTGATATTTATAACAATGATTAATTTAGCGTTAACTGCCATGGCGTAATTAATTTTTGAAATTTTTTTAAGCAGCAATGTACGGCGTACACTCATTTGACACATGGAAGTAGCTGGTCACTTGTGACAGTTGTGATGTCACATCAGTAAGACAAATGAGTGATCCATTGCGTGCTGAATTATTTTATATGGAAAAAAAAAAGTTCGTTTTTTTAAATAATTTATCGATAAATATATTAATAAGTGCCTATTCTATAACCCCCTAAAGTTTGTGGTTATATCAAATATACACGCTGTATAATATAGTATCCAATTCCTCGCACAGCGAATTGGCATTGCCATTCAACGAGGCAACGCAGTCAGCCTTATGGGTACTCTGCCTAGTGGCAGCGATTTGGGGGAAATGTGTATATATAGTAGTTTAGGTTAGGTTTAGTTAGTTTGTAACTTTATATTTCTGTTTCATGTTTTTTTAAATTGTTATTTATCAAATTATTAAAGTATTCGGTATTCAATTCAATTAATATAAATTTATTTATTTTGGACATACAAAGTATCCATAGAGTATTAGTACCTAAACACAGTGAATGTTATAAACATAACAAATATCTTAATCTAGTATTTATACGTGGTCGAGCTTGCTGTGCCTTGCCGTGGATTTATGACGTGGGTTCCTGGTTAACGTCCTAGTATTTACGTCTTTTCTTTTGCTTGTTCTTTTTAACCGGCTTCAAAAAAGGGGAGGTTCTCAATTCGTCTGTATGTTTTTTTTTATGTGTGTTTGTTACGAGATAACTCGGTAATTTATGAACCGATATGAATTTTTTTTTCTGTGTTTGGAAGCATATACTTCCAGGTTGGTCCCGTTGTTACCAAAATCCAGTTCTGATGATGGGATACTGGAGAAATCGAGGGAACTCTTAAAATTTTAAAGGCAAACTTGAAGCAATTTGGCTACTGATTAGAAGTCGGTTAAAACTTTGTTTTGAAAAGTATATTGTGTAATTTTGTGACGTTAAATAAATGTATTTTCTTTCTTCTTTCTTTGTATACATGTTCAGCAATCGGAATACACAGCTAACACGTAGCTATATTAAAATGTCCGCTATGCTTTTAATTTAGTCGTACCAATATCGGAAAATCAAACCTGTCAGCAATTTCCTTTAGAATGCTGTTGGGACTATGCCTTCTTATCTTATCTTATCTAGGTGAGGGCCCTTTCGGATGCACTTCGACCCATAGTCTAAGCATTTTACGGTCCGGTTGTATGGCGAAATGGAAATAATTAATAATAGCAGTTTTTTTTTGCGTAACAGATAAATCATAATTATAGTAATAACTTCGAGACTAAATCCAACAAAATATTAGTGATTTAGATATTTTAATAATTATTTAAAAATTATTAAATTCCTGAAAAATTGGTAAAAAATGTTAATAACCTTTTTTTTCTGTATTATGATAAATTAATATTTGCGGCGTAATATTGATGATAAATCGCTCAAAAAATGTTCCCGATTATTACCTTTATATTCAGTTAGACACCATTTTTTTTTCTATTACCATATTTTCGTGTCAAAAAATAATAATAGACTGTAGGTTTCTTCATTCCTTGTTGAATGTAGGGGACCGAAACATTACAAACAAATCACACACTAAACAACAACGGAAGGTGGATTTTAGGGGGTTAATATTATTTAACAATTTCAAAAAATGCAAATTGATCAGTAAGTTTTGGGATTTTCATCATCGGCACTCTTTCGTTGAATGATGTACTAATCGCCTGATAAAATACTTTGCAACTAATGTTTTTACAAACACCTATTAAAGTAGGTTTAAAAGTGCCGCGCGCGAGCCGCAGAGCAAACGTGATTGGTCGGTTGCATGCAGCGGGGCACCGCGCCGTCCACCCGCTCGCCGCGTAGGTATAAGTATAAATATGTCTAAGTAGGCACTGCACGAACCGGCGCGCCGCGATTTCAGTGTTTTGCGACATGATCTAACGCGTACGATCAATTATCAGTTGTTTAAAATAGTTAAAATTCAATTAAGTTGATTAAAAAAACAGTCATATATTGAAATTATAATTCTATGTTTTTAAAATACCTACCGTACAAAAGTAGGTACTTAGGTAGGTTCTGAGACAGATTTTTTTTGGGTTCACTTAACAAAATATGTACCTAGTTATAGCCCCAGATCATAGAAAGAAGATCTGAGATCATCTGAGGTTAAAGATGAATCTTGTTGTTTCATTGTAGTTTTATCAATGAAATAGTGTCGTAGCACCGGTTAGTGACCGGCTAGTTTAGTGTGCCGGTTTGCGATCTCCTTTTTGGGCAAATATGCTTTCGTATGTCCGGCTGTTCAGCTGTTCCCTCTATAGGTCGTATCTCTCAACCGATTCTCGTGAAATTCTGTGAGTGAGTTCGAAATTTATGGGCAAAAATTTCCCCAGGCTTCCAAACTTTCACTTTAGTCGTATTAGTAAGAAAATAAATTCAATATTTAAAAAAGCAAAAATAATTACTTCCTTAAAAATGCTAATTTGTAATTGAATTGTTTTTTTATCTTAATAATCACTCCAAGTAAATTTGTTACCTAAAAAAAGTTTACATAACGAAGGGTAGACCAGGGGCAATTGAAACCATTTGCCTTTACGAGTACAGCATATAACCATTATTTTTATGAGTAGAAAAATGAACGCCCAAAATTTTTCAAGGTTAGTTATCTGGTTCCAAATAAAATGTATTTTGTTAGTCTATAATCCATAGTTTTTTGTCAATAATACGAGTATAACAAATGACTGTGTCTGTGTGTTTGTTTTTACCATTGTCTTGTGTAAAATATTAAAGTACAGTATTTACATACATACATACATACTGTGAATACTGTCAATTGAAACACTATGTGAGGTCAATTGAAACACTCTAATATCTTCGGCACAATGAAAGTAGGGTAAACTGGGTACGGTTGCAACAACGCAAATATCTCGCAATCCGTTGGTGGGACGGCGAGGGGTCCAAGGTGGGAAAGAAGTGGACAATCGGTTTGTACACGAAAATCATCGTGACGTTGCTTCCCGCGCGCTTAATTTGTTTGTAGAAAACCCTATTGTGTTTTGATCCCCAAAAGTAAGTGTTTTCACTCGTAGAGTTTTTCAATTATTCTGGTTTCTATTTAAGTGAGATTATTGAGTGTGTGTTTATGTTTGAAGTGAAGCTTGTGAATCATCTCAGCGTATCTAGTTTTACTGTATCATTATTCTCATTATTACTACAACGGCTTTTTCCGAAAGTAGGAGGTGGGGACGGTTGAAACAGAGTGATTTTCTTGTATTTTTGACATTGACTAATGAAAGTCAAAGTAAGTTTTCTTTTAGTTTATTTACATATTCTTTTCAGGGTGTTCTCTTCTATACAGGATGGGCCATAAATTTTTGCAAATTGCAACACTGAATAACTTCTATAATTTTTTGAGTGGAGGGAAATTTTACATTACTTTATGCAGTGTTATTTGCAGTAAAGCGTTTTACTGATCAACAACGAGCTTTTTGTGTAAAACAGTTTTATAAAAACAATAAATTGTATGTAACTGTTCGCCGCCTATTTAAAGCCCGGATCTCACTCCCGCCGTGTTTATCGTGCGAGGATATTTATAAAGTCGAGTTCAAAGTTAAAAAACCGAAGACAATATCCAAACTCAAGCAAAACATCCGCGATGAGATAGTCGAGGTCCCTCGCAGCATGTTTCAGCGAGTTTCCCAAAATCTGCGTAGTCGTTCGCAGGAGTGCCAGCGACGAGATGGGGGACATCTCAAAGATATTATATTCAAGAAATAAATTGCATTAGATGTTAGTCACAAAAATTCAATGATCAGGAAATTGACTTTCATGGTTTTATATTCATCAGTTTCAAAAGGGCAAGAATTTTTGGCCCACCCTGTATTTTAATTACTTAATATAGTCTTGTTACGTTTAAAATGCAAACAGTTTATTTTCGTTTTGGTTTAGTTAACTTACTTTAATAAGGTGACAAATGACTGATAATATACGTAGAGTTTAACTTGTAAGCGCAAAAACGCTAGCTGATCATAAACCTATCCTAAATTATACGTTATCTCATAAAAATTACGAATAAAACACATAAAAGTATAAATTTTTTCAACCTATAAAAAGTACTAATTCACTGTTTCAACCGGCCCTGGGATGGGGATACTTGAAACAAATCGTTTTTTTTTTCAATTTGAGCTACTACTAAAACTAAAACACCTGGATCCAAAATTGTATTGCAAGATACAAGACATTTATTCATAAAAGCCAATGTTTTAGAAGTCAGTAAGTACATAATGAATAGTATTATTTATCTATTAAATTAGGATCTCATATAAGGTCGCATATATATAGCTTTACATGTCTGAGTCTTACAGGACAATTAAAAAATTAGTTACTAACTACTACTTGCCGTTTAGTAGATAAAAACACTCTCTTTCATTAGATATATTTTCTTAACCTCACAGATTATAAAAACCGGCCAAGTGCGAGTCGGACTCGCGCACGAAGGGTTCCGTACCATTATCTATAAAAAACTATTTTATTCTGTGTTTTTAGTATTTGTTGTTATAGCGGCAGCAGAAATACATCATCTGTGAAAATTTCAGCTGGAACTATCACGGTATGAGTGAGATACAGCCTGGTGACAGACAGACGGACGGACGGATGGACGGACGGACGGACGGACGGACGGAGAGCGGAGTCTTAGTAATAGGGTCCCGTTTTACTCTTTGAGTACGGAACCCTAAAAAGCAAAACTACAGACGATATACGAACTATTGGTTCAGTCCTACCCAGTCAACCCTACTTATATCTTTTTTAGGGTTCCGCACCTCGAAAAGAAAAAGCGGAACCCTTATAGGATCACTTTGTTGTCCGTCCGTCCGTCCGTCTGTCAATACCCTTTTTCTCAGGAACGCGTGGAGGTATCAAGCTGAAATTTATATTAAATACCCAAACCTACTGTTCCTTGGAAATGCGAAAAAATCATACATCTAAGCTAACGCAATCAAAAGATACAGTCATTTATGACGCAAATTTTCGAAACTCGCAAGGGAATCAAAACCTACAGGGTACTTCCCGTGAACTCAGAATCTTGAAAATTTGGTACGAAGCAACGCCTTATGGCACTAATAAAAGAAAAGTTGCGAAAACCATAAATCCCATTAAAAACATTCCATGTAAACAATAGGCCAAGTCTCGAAACTCTTTCACAGTAAAAAGTGGTGAGATATTTCGTAGAGCCAAGTCAGGCATTGTTATTAATCTTTATTTGCTTGCTAAATAAAATTCTGCCACTTGGGAATCACACAACTTTACTGCATTTACTAATTTTTGCATAGGAACCTAAAACGTATGTAAGTGTGATTCCAAGTCACAAAACTTTATTAAGCAAGCAAATAAAGATTAATAAGAATGCCTGACTTGGCTCTACGAAATATCTCACCACTTTTTACTGTGAAAGAGTTTCGAGACTTGGCCTATTTTTTACATGGAATGTTTTTTATGGGATCTCATTTCTTTTTGTAGACTTTGTACTTATAATAATAATAATAAATACTTTATTTACGACCAACATGGGATCATGGTATTTGTATGGGAATGTTATTTTACCAACCGCAAATAACGTTTGTATAGTTTTGCAGGAAGGAACTGCAAAAGTAACTTTGTAATCGTATGTATTTGTATAGGATTACAAACTTACTTATGCAGCTTGTATATCTCTGAAACGTGACTGAAATTGCAATATTTTTAGGTTTTTTATGAGTTATTAGGCTAAAAACTAATTACGTTGAAATTTGGAGCTTGTGGGTCTGCTAGAAGTACCTTAGAATTAGCGTGATCATTATCAGTGAGTAATTGAGTATGTCAGTGACAAAACTAACGAACTTTGACGGACAATAGTTCTTAAACTAAAAGTTCAAATTGAATGTTATTGATATTATATGTTAGCCATATTATGCCCTACATGTTCCTGAAAATTCAGGGTTCTAGCTTTAGCCAGCACACAATTACAAGATGTTGAAAAAATGGCCTGAATGGCTTCGACAAAAGGATGGTACGGCCGTGCCTCTTTGTTTTGCTCGACTTGGCGGGGGAACTGCCGTGCCCCCTGATTTTTAGTCACATGCCATGCCATGCAATAGGGCCGAGTGGAGAAAATGCGGGATGCCTTTGCCCAGCAGTGGAACACCCAGACAGGCAAAGAAAAAAAAAGATTTCTACGGAACCCTCGGTGCGCGAGTCCAACTCGCACTTGGCCGGTTTTTAATTTGTTTAATGACTACCATGGCATACAATGAGCTCATCAAACACTCGCAGGCATATCATAAACATTTCTCAATTTATATGCATCTGAACATCTCGATAAAAACACGGGTGTAAAAAAAGTATACGGTTTTAGTTTCCTTTGTTGCTGCTACCTTATACATTTAGTTTAACCAAAGTAGTTTTAATGCAATTATAACATAATAACGATATAGATTTGCACAAAACAACCATAATCATGTTTCATAAAAAGTGCTTGTTTCAACACTTTCAACTATAACAATGTTTCAATCATAACCATTCCGTGTACCTATCCCGTGACAAAAAGTAAACGTCGGGACTAACCATTTGTTTTATTGTATACAAGAACCTTCTCCAGAGTGTATTAAATACATTTCTGAAAACCGCATCAAAATTGGTTTAACCTAACGCGAGATAATCTCGGACAACGTACATACATACATACAAACATACGGGTCAAACTGAGAACCTCCTTTTTTTACAATGACACGCAGCGTGTAGATTTCTAAAAAACCTTCATATTTCCATAATTTATAAACTAGGTCAAAAACTACACAAACAATAGTGAACATTAATAGAACAAACATGTGCATCGAATGCAGAACCTCCTTCTATTTTGAAGTCGGTTACTTTTGGGGACGATTAAAACGCGAGGACGATTGAAACGTTTCAATCGTCCACAAGTAAGTTGTTTCTACCGTCCCCACACCACGTTTTTAACTTCAAGGTCAAATATTACATATAAAAATAGACTCGAACGCTGATCAACGGCCATTATAAACATTCGTTTATTCCCAGCTATAGCACCAAATTAATTTGATCAGTCAAAATACAAGAGTAAACAAAGTTATAAGAAAATATACGACAGCACAAATACTTACTTTTTACCGTGAAAAACTGGTTTGGATCGTGTACACTCCGGTATCGCACCATCACTCGAGCGCTACTGGCCAAGAATTCATACATGGCCAAAACCACGTGTTCCGAGTGTTGCGGCAGTCGCGTAGGTATTATAGTTTTCGATAAATTTTCCTTGTTTCAATCATGACGTGTTTCAATTGTCCATGGTCTACCCTAAGTTATTGAATAATTTCAATTACGAAATAATGTAATTCAGATTACAAATTACGAAGTAGTCATGTATGCAATTACACGTGTAATTCATTACCTACTCGTAATTGAATTAAATATAATACAATTTGTATATCAATTTCAAACGTAAATTAGTTACGCCCAACAATGCCGTTTACCGACGCCATTTTTACGCCGTGAATCGTCGCATTCATACTAGCGCATCGTAGAAAACGATACAAATTATCTGTGTCTAGGCACAGAATAAGTAATAGTGTCTAGGTAGGTTTTGTGTCTTGGGGCCCGGGAAGTGCGACCTTGAATGTCAAGACACTCGTTGCGTGCCGACGCTACGAGTGAATGTGATCCTTAACACAGGCGGAAAGAGTTCAAATTCAGTTGTAGAATCAAACAGGACTATTCAAATGTGTTTTATGCTTTACATTATACTTTTTTTGTTGGATTTATGTACTGGTTTAATAATCTATATTATTAAGTTAAAATTAGACACAATTTGTCTCTATAAATATATTTGCCGATAGTTTATTGGAGTAAATGTATTTATATGTAATTCTAAACAAAAATTAAAACGATTTTTAGAAAAATAGGTTCTTACATTCTTTTTATGAGAATCAAATCAAAGTACTAATTATTACTATTTTTTTCTACGAACTTATGGCACCTGTCACCCAAGCCATGAAATTTGTTAATTTAATGGCTTTACGTGTAAAATAATAGCCGGATTTCACTTTTTACAGGTTAAAGACATTAATACTGTCGTGTTGACGATTAAAAACAGCTATTACTATTTTTAGTAAAAAAAATCGGCGTTTTTTTGACACTATTTTTTTTTACCTACTTCCGGGTCGAAAGTTTGTTGGATTCGTAAATATAGTATCTTAGAATATGGTTTTATGACGGAGAAAAAAGAAAACAGGCTATTATGAATTAATGTTTTGCGAAACCGTAAAATGCTTAGACTACCAGCAGTAGGATCTTTTGTGCACTTGCCCTCTCCTTTATGCCTGCTCCCAGGCTTGGGTTGTTGAAACGGATGATGCAGTTCACCGGGAGCACCTTGAATTCCTTTGGTTGCGGATAGCCGTTACCAAAGTAATTCATTCTTTGTCTGGCAAGGGCATGACATTCACACAATAAGTGTTCCTACTCGCCACACATTCTACAGTCTAAACTATCCGCTAGTCCCATCTTGGCCAAGAGATCCTTGACCCCGAAGTGACCTGTGAACACCCCTTATATAAGTCTGAGTTGCTTCCTACTGGATTTCCGGAGTTTTCTGGTCCAACCCGAGTCCACTCCTTCTATGAAGAGCTTAGAGTGCCTTAAGCCAGCCTCATTCCTCCACTCGTGTTGGTGTTTGGTTTTACGACTTAGTAAGGAAACTAACTGTCACCTACCGGTGACAAATTAATTATAATAGACTAACTGAACCCGGATGGTGCCGCGGGATAATATAGTCTTTATCTATCCCGAAGTCCATTATTTATGTATACCGGTGAAATCATTTTCGAAAACGGTTGAGTATGTATTCCGGATATTACTCCCTGCATACAAACTATGACCTTACAGACATTTCATCTTTATAATATTCAGCAAGGGGAACTACTTACCTACTTTATAGGTTTAGGATACTTTTTTTTTCTTTACGTATGTTACAATATATATGCATAACTCAGTAGGTATATATATTTGTGCTGAGTTACATTAATTTAAAAAATCTTATGAATTTCATGCGTTTGTCAGGCGTCAGCTCAAAAATATATTAAAAGACGAAAATAATAATAAGTTATGGAAAAGAAAATAATCATAATCTCTAAAGAGTCTTCACGTCTGAGTTAAGCAAAGTTAAAAAAAATATTTCCAATACTTCATAACTTTTAAACGAGACAGCAGGATTCAGTTCACTGTTTTAGCTAAAATATTTGTTGCTTTAATACGACTCAAAACAGATTTTTCAAATGATCTTCGCTGTTTTTCCGATTCTTCAATGGGTTCACAATTCTTCTGAATCTTCATAATGCTTGGGGCATCGTCGACGTAGACGGACTTAACTCCGGTAACCTAGCTTTATGATGTCTTTATATACTCATACAGCTAGATAACCAAAGATAATTCACCGATCTACTACACGCCGATCTTCATTTGTTCCCCATTATCTTCCTAATGACGATTTTCTTTCGCTTCTAGTGCAGTAATAGGCTTTTTCTGGAGCGCATTTCATTTGTTTTCTTTCTTGAACGTTAGTAGCATGTTCTAAAGATGTGGTCCAGTTGTTTTGAAGCATATTACTGGTAACTAAACATAAACATATACATAATATGGAGGGAAGACACTTTTCATTCTGAACGTAAACGTAAGTAGGTAAATGGTTTAACGAATAGTTTGCTCGTACTTGAAAGGACATTATACTGCCCTCTTAAGCGAAATGGCGGTATTTCAAAATAAATTGTCATTGGAATATGTAAATTAAATTCTACGTCAAATGACATAAATTACAATGACAAATTATTTTGAGATATTGTAAATCGATTCAGAAACGTTTAATAATGAAAAATGTTACATTGCATCCTACATTAGGTATGCACCACATTCAAGCAGTGTTAGTTTTCAAATAAATTCATTATGTATGTTATACCTAAGTATTAATGGTTTGTTAAAAATATAAACACACGGCGCCCGGAGACGTTTGCAAATAACTTTAACAGCGTGTTCCCAGGCCATAAAACTTTTGTTAGGCATGGTCCATACCTACCTACGTTAAGATTGAACAAAGTGGCCATGGACCACACTTAAAGGACCACTGCCTTATGAGGTAAAAGCTGTCATATAAAGTCAGCTGACTACGGCTCACTTTTATATAACTATAAGGCAAATACACTGTTAAAATTATTTGGAATCCTTCCGGGGCACTGCGTATATGTACAACTAAAACAATAACTACTATTCGACCTATTATTTTTTTAAACTCTAAAAATTGGGCCACTCGACGGACTATGCCCCATTATGCTGGCAGCGCTAATGCGTTCAGCGAGGAAGCTACCAGCTCTCCGGACCCCTGTAGAATATATTGATCTTTTTTGAAATTTCCTTAAAAAGTTGACGGGCACTGGAACCCTACGGGCCAAGAGTATCGACACCGAATGAAATAAAATTATATTCGGTGCTGAGACTAGGTATATTTAAGCCTTTTAAGTTTTTCAGTGTATTTATCAACCACATTTTACGTGGACTAAATTCAATTCCAGCTTAATATTTGCAATCCACCGTATATATATGCGGTGCGGGTGGCGTAGGACCGGTCATTTTGGCACTCTTTGGGGGAGGCGTATGTCCAGCAGTGGACGTCTTTCGGCTGATATGGTGATGAAGATGATGATGACTGTATTATGGGAATTATATGTTACTGGTTTTGGCTTGAACAAGGATATACGCCGCACACTCATATAATTCCTCGTATCATGACTGTAACAGCTAGACCACGCTGTAATAGTAAACAAGGAACAGTCAACCTCAAATACATATGTTTACACATTTGCACCTCACCGTCGTAATAAGACGAATAATGTTGACATGTTATTGGTGTCGCCTGGACATGTATACATAATGCAGGAAAGTCAGCTTTAATTCACGACGGTGGTCATTTGCATCTCGTATTAATGTCAAGGAAACCAGTCATTTGCGGACGTAGCCGTTGCAATCTAGGTTTTTTTATAGACAAGTATTGTACAATATTTGAATATGTATGTCCTTCTCGTTTAGATGGATCTAATATGCACTTGAACTGATTTTTAGAGAATACATCATGTCAGAATATATAGTAATGTTTTTTGTGCAAGGAGGATAGATAAAATTTATATAAATACAACAGACAAAACATGAAATACCCATATCACTGGGGCTTAGTTTGTGACGACTGTGGGTAAAAAGGGAAAAGTAAGGGTAGTGTTGATGGATTATGCTTCATTATCTTGGCCAGTTATCAGTTGGGGCATGCAATCGTTTATAAAAAATATACGGTGGGACCTACACAGGCGTGACGCTAGGGCGTCGGGCCGCACTGGTGCGTTCTGAAGGAGATCCCAGAGCCGTCCGAAATGCGTCGAAGGACCATCGGGGGTTTTATAGTAGTAGCGAGTCTGACATAACCTCCGCCGCTATCCCCGTGGTGCGGAGGTAACCATTACGGGTTTTCCTCCAAAAAAACGAAAAAACTTCATAGAATCAAATGCTAAAAGACCGTGTAAATATGTGCATTTTTGTTCTTTACCTCATTGAAATACGGTGAACACTTGCATACATATGAATGCCGTCGCAGGACATGCAAATTATGTAAAAGAAAGTCCAAAACCCCATTAGTAGACTACATCGCAATAAAGTTTACAGATTTACCTTTCTTGCTTTATTAAATGCTATAACTTGCACAAATTACGATGGATCGTGTTTGGGATACTAGTTTACCAGTGAATTAACCCTGTCTGACGAGGTTGTCATATCGATTAACTAGTCAATTTACTGGTTAATTAACCAGTGGATGTGACAGCAACGCTGTAACAAAGTTAGTTCCAGAACCATCTTAAATTGTCCAAGTTATACACAGTCGAAAACATTTACAGTACAAAATCCGAACAAGCCGGTGTCTCTGGCAATAGTAGGGTTCTCATATTTTTGCCTCGGGTTCTGCACAGATGTAAATGTTTTCTACTGCAAATTAGTTTTCGTAATTCCCGCTGTTGGCAGCCCGCCGTCTCGCGGGATCGATGGCTCATTGCTGGAACTTCTCCAACATCTGTTGGCCCCGGCGTAGTGGTAAAATCAGCTCTCCGTGATCACCTGGAATGAGACGTATTTCAACTGCATTAAATGAATACAAATAGTTTATTTAACGAGTTTTAGCACCGACATTTTTGATGACATGTAGAGTAGGCTCACAGGGCCAGATTCGAGGTGAAAAAAGAAACGGGTTGTGTCGGAGCCACAACCGTTAATTAAGTTTATGTGGATAGTTTGTTGGCTATGGAACCCTAATATATTTGAATTAATTCACTAAAATCTATATAAGTACAGATAAATCGGTATATATGGCAACATTGACTGACGTACCTCATTTGACTCCCGATACATTGAAAATGGCGGTCATTTCAACATTATTTTCATGTCCGCCACTAAATAACATTTTGTGATTAACAACTAATGGCAAATAAAGAAAACAAACAGTTATTTGAAATCAGATTAGGTTTCTCTACAAAAAGTTATTCCGGAAGTCACGTGATACATTTTGAACTGTACCCCTATACAAGAACGCTGACAAAATGACGACCCCTCACCGGTATATCTCCACTTTAATATCTGTCTTTTAAATCTAAATGACACAGGCTGGAAACTGAACCGATACCCTAGAATATCCCTTTCTTGTCAATAAAACCAATGGAATGGTGGTCCTGTAGGTCAATCACGTAACGCATTGTACGCGCGTCTGACAGTAAAATCACAATCTAACTGTCATTTCTCAATATAAAATTGACATTTAGACCTTACAGACGCGCGTAAGAAAAGTTACGTGATCGACCCACTGAACGGAACTGTTACCCTAACCACACACAGTGCGTTGCCTATTATTTACTTATTTCCTTTGAACGATAATTTACCATTTCAACGGTATTCTCTCGAAATAAATCGCTTACAGGCGACTTTGACTTGTCAATGAACAGAGCAAAGACATTCGTTCGTTCGCGGAACAGTTTGGTTAGGTCAACACACTTCGAGGTAGGCACAGAGGCCTCCTACGTTGTCACACAAACACAATCACACGTCCATTCTAATGCATTGCGTTAAGTCTCAATCTTACGGCTATGTTTAACGCACTATACCTATCCACTCAAAAATGAAACTTAAACCGTATAGCTTAGGTCTATTTCTTTCACTCCGCTGAAACGGAGTTAATGGAAATTCATTACATTCTGTTTTGAAACTTAACACCTTTATTATTAAATTTTAAATTGAATAAGTGGACCTATTTCCTCATTTACTTCTACTTTTTCTTACCGCACCAAAATGAAGAAAGTGGAAATTCTTTGCATTCCATTTTGAACCTTAATGTCAACGAGATTAGGTTCTAAATTAAATGAGTGATAAGAATGACATTGTCCCGTATTTTAAGACTTGTAAGTAAATGTTTAGTTACAAAATGTAATGTAATGGACAAAGCCCGTGACGGCTGGAGGAAATAGCTGCCTAGAAAATGTGTTGGCTAATTTTCCGGCCTTTTAAATACTTGTACTAGTGTAACACGCCTTTTTTATACCCGACAAACACGATCAAAATGATATGACCACAATGCGCCCCAAAATGAGATGACCACATAATATGTAAAATCAATCAACATCAAACACTGTTCACGTATGACTCAAAAACACGTCCAAACAGCGGCGTCATGGTTGGACCGCCAACGAAGCTTAAACTACAAGCGAACTGCACTCTTATTATCAAGATCCAAGGTTGGTTTTTCGTTAACTTATAAAAAAGTACCTATCCGTAAAGGGAAAGTCCTCAATCTTAGGTAGAAAAGAGTAAATGGTGAATACCAATGCACATTTTGTAAGCGCATATGTACCTATTAAACTACTTAAGTACCTTTACGCTTGTTAGTAAAACCGTAGTTAGTAAGGTAAAATTGTTAATTAGAAGGCCTTGTACGGTTTTATTCTATTAATTAACAAATGAGTTGGTTTGTTAAGGGAATACCTAATTAACCTTATGCGTCTGTAACTTGGTAGAAGAAGCGCTTGGATGTTTTATTAAGTAACTTGGACAAGACGAGAACTGAAAGTGAAATTGTATCTACATAAATAAAATATTTAGTTAAAACTAAGCGTCTATTTGACTTAAAGTATTAAAATGGAATCGGTCCGGTGTGCGCGACTCGAGCGATAATTGTGTCAATTCAACATACTCAGTAAAATAGACCCCTATTTGCCGTCGCGTCGCGCCGTTATATTAAAAAAAGTATTAAATAAGGAACAGCCGAATTTCTTTATTTTCGATCGTATGTAGTTGACGTAAGATCTTTATTCGATCTTAAATGGGTAATAAAACTAATAAATGCAAAATCCAATACCGCAATTCATGACCTAGGGACCTTTGTTGTGAAGAAGCTTCATTAGTTACATAAATGATTAAAATGAGGACGGATTTTTCGATATTATACATAATAAAATAAATAGGAAATTTGACAAGATTATCCGAGGTGTTCATTTTGTTTTTCTGTGGTTCACTAACCACAGAAAAATCAAAACTTCATTAGATCATAGCGGATCCAAGGGAGAGCCTTAAGGGGCTCAAGTCCTCCTCAAGAACATCTATGTCCTGTACGTCTAGCACAACTTGCTGCTAAAGCCGGAGTTATACTAGAGCCACGCCGCGTGTCGCCACGCGAACTTTGTATCGAACGTGGCGACACGCGGGACTGAGCTAATGTAACCACGTTCATACAAAATGTATGTAACCGATTGCGTTGCGACACGCGGCGTGGCTCTAATATAACCCCGGCTTTAGTCGTGTCGCGCGCGACTCAGCGACTCCTGTCTCACTCGTATTGTGCAAACTAGAAAGAGGTGGGTAGATTCTCTCGACTCGCGTCGCGCTTGTTGTGTCAGTTGTGCTAGCCCCCCGATGTGACTAATATTGACTTAAGGGGATCCCATACGCCAATGACCTTCGATCTGAATCCCTTAGTTTTCTAATGTTTTTTGTAGCTTATCATATTAACAACAACAGCTTTAAGCAATATAGCATCCCATATTTACTTAAAACATCACTGTCTTCGAGATATTTGGCATCAAAGTTGAACAATTTTTGACCAAAAAACAGGTTTTCTGGCCATAACTTTAGTGTTAATTAGTTTAAAACGAAAACCGTACACACATTTATAGATACATCAGAGACGAACCCAAATATGTAGATTTTGTATATGTTAGATCTTTCACAGCAGTCTTATAACAAAAAAGGTGTTTATTTAGACAATGTTTAAAAAAATCATAAAGAAATAACTATCCATTACTTTCAAAATATGGTACACCAAAGTGGAGATTAAAGATTGAAAAATCGATACCCGTTTGCCTTATAATTCTATCTGTAGTGCAAAAGTATTTGCTATCGTCATTCTAATTTCTATCCTCTCTTCTCTTTAACCTAAAAATAGCAAAACAGTAAGTTCACTCTTATATGCTTAAGCCCACGATTGCTTTGTTTACGCGAATGGAATCGTCCGTACAAAGCACTTATTATCACGATTTTGATAATTATAACCAAGGTTAGTTTGCGTAGGTCATATACCGTCAGTTACAAACTACAAAAACACCTCTAAAATGTTGATTAAAAAAGGCTTCGAAACAAAAATACTAAATTAAACATTCGTAAAAACTGACTTCCACCATTTAAATACATGTCACTCTTGAAGTATATATTATCTGTTCAATAAAATATCTTGAAATCGTTTAATAGTAAATCCAGAAATATCGCGTAACATGAGAACCTACATACTACATAATGTACAAAAATTCAAATTGAGGCCCTCCAACAAAGTCAGTTTTCAACGCCAACTTTTCGTATTTTCCATACTTATAAGTACCTGCCGTGCTGATGAACACTGTAACTTATTATTCATTTAAATTATTCCGAAAACTCCGCTATGAACTCGATATTAAGTGGCTTTGACGTAATTTTTTATATTTATTCTCAAAGCCATGACGTGTATATGCCTTATTATAGATAGAGCATGATTCAACGCCGCAGATAACTAACATACTTGAGACAAAAACGGTGGGGCGTGGAGCGCATTCAAATGGCCGGATTTCAGGTCAAAGTTGGAGGTAAGTACATCTTTATCAAAGGTAATAAAACAAGTGGTATCCGGGTTGAATATGGACTAGTTGTACAGTCAGTGCTGCTGTGTGAGTAGCTATGCAAAAAAACACGCTCAAAATGATCTAGACGATCCTTATACTCTTGACATCATTTTAAGCAGTTGGCCCGCGTAGCTCCCGACTGTATTGTGATCGGCAACTTATGGTTTTCCAAATTTTTAAGTGACGTGCAGCGTCTATATTCCGGGAGTCATGGTGTAGTATTATTAGTTATAGTAGTAGCATTCATGAATTTTCATCTTAGCACCACCACACTTAGGCTGCGATTATAAGTAGACGAGGTTCGCCTGATATTTTCTCGTTCACCCTTTCGTCATACAATATGTTATTTTATTTTCTGTTTATCTGGGTACAAGACATAGTCAGATTTCACAACCTTGATTACTATGAACGCAAACTATACTTCAATACTTATCATGATCACATTGTTTTGGGTAGCATTGCGACTAGATACTCAATGTGAATGTCCGTGCACTCTAAGCTGACATTCACAACGCTCATCAACTCACCTCAGCCGATCCAGTACAAGTCTGACCTCCGTTTACACACAGTTGTTCTGAATCCCGGAGTCAAGATACACTAGAACGAATGTAGTCGTGATTGTGAAGGCATTGTTGTTCACATCACGTCCCAACAAGGCGATTCCTACAAAAACGGTCGGCTCGTGAATACCAATGTACCGAACGTCGCCATTCCACGTCGAAGGACAGGGATCACACCGAAACAGACCTTTTTGTAGAACCTTAAGGTCTTCGGTGCATGATGGACCAGTGGCGGCGTGACGTCCTGTTGATAACGAACATGAGACAAACGACACATAGCGGATCCAATATGACTTGCATTAATGTTAAATTCTATTTGACTTTTTTCATTGTAAGTATCTAATAATTTTCACATGCCCATTATGGCTAAATATATTATAGGAACTCTATATATAATTCTTTTACACTTGTACCTGTACCATATGTTTATAGTGAATAAACGACATTCATTCAGTCACAAAGGACACACGACGATACTTAGTATAAAAAGGTTCAAAACAGTGCAGCGACTCAGAAAGTTGGCGGCTCTGTAAACGAAAGGAACACTTAATCTGAAAAACTTTATCACTGAAATAGAGAAACAATGGAGAAACCGGACAAGGAGAGCCGACCCCAGATAAGGAAATGGCGAAGGCAGATGATGAAAGAGAGAAACATGCAGTCCGTGACCTGGGCGAGTGCTATGACATTTCGTCTTAAGTATTGCTAGATAGTCCTTTCCCAGTTTTAGGGTACCGTACCTTAAATACCGTTGGTAAGTTTCCTTCTCTAAAATAATGGATCAGTCTAGACGTATATATTGCGCCACGTATATTTATGTGGCGACCGGTCGCCGTATACGGCCGTCATAATTGCGGCCAGTAATGGCTTATTCAGGCGACCGGTTCTGTTCGAACGCTAATTTGGATTGCGATAGGCTTTTGGCGAGATATGTCGGCGGTTTGTCGGACCGATTCGTTGGCTGTTCGGCTTCTAGGGCTTGACTACATGCAGCCCGCATCGGGGGGGAATTCATAAATTCAGATGCATGTAGTCCGAGCCTTAGGCCGTGATTGCCGGTTGACGCCGCGGTTGATAGAAATTAGAAATGTCGCCTTTTAGGGTTCCGTAGCCAAATGGCAAAAAACGGGACCCTTATAGATTCGTCATGTCTGTCTGTCTGTCCGTCCGTATGTCACAGCCACTTTTTTCCGAAACTATAAGAGCTACTGTTGAAACTTGGTAAGTAGATGTATTCTGTAAACCGCATTAAGATTTTCACACAAAAATAGAAAAAAAACAATAAATTTTGGGGGTTCCCCATACTTAGAACTGAAACTCAAAAAAATGTTTTTGATTAAACCCATACGTGTGGGGTATCTATGGATAGGTCTTCAAAAATGATATTGAGGTTTTTAACATCATTTTTTTCTAAACTGAATAGTTTGCGCGAGAGACACTTCCAAAGTGGTAAAAAGTGTGCCCCCCCCCTCTGTAACTTCTAAAATAAGAGAATGACAAAACAAAAAAATATATGATGTACATTACCATGCAAACTTCCACCGAAAATTGGTTTGAACGAGATCTAGTAAATAGTTTTTTTTTAATACGTCATAAATCGTAAACCGCAATTTATTTAACGGAACCCTTCATGTGCGAGTCTGACTCGTACTTGGCCGCTTTAACTGATGGTAGTTTATCAATATTCATAGGTGCATGTAATATACCTTAATTGAAGAACTTTGCCTTATCTTTGTAGCGGAGTTAACGAAGGAACATATATGTAAGTAATTACAAGTATGATCAAACACTCTTCTATGTTTTTAAGGTGTCCACAAGTGGACACTGGGTATCACCAACCAAGTCAAATCAAGATGGCAACAAACAAAAACAATGTTAGTGCGTCTGTTCTGCCAGTTATTTAGATCTAAATCCACCTAGACGAGTCGTTGTGCTTGTTATCATGCCTACCAACACTACATTACACTAAGTACATTAGTAAGTACTATCATAACCCTATTATCATTATGAAGAAAGTCCATGTCGTGTTACTAAAACTTGATTGAATTATGTTTAATCATCAAAATTAAAAAGATCAGCAAAAGATTCCGATTAAACTACGAAAATACACTCAAGCGGAGCAACAAGAAACATTATTCTTTATTCCCTTTGTAGAATGCTTGTTTAAACAAGCAACACAGACACTTCCAAGAAGTTTAGGAACACAAGTCGCTTTTTAATTTATTAAGTATAATTAATTATTTGACAATGTCGCAAACATGTTAATTTGGGATATTATAAAAAAAAATTATGACAGACACATCAGTCCACAAGACTAATACGGACCCGCTGCTGTTTTGTTATTTCAATACGAAAAATTAATCATAGCTTCTTTTAATCATTCATTTACGGAAGGTGGTGCCAGTCAAAAATACAATCCTCAAGTGAATAAAGGGACGGCAACGCGCTTGTGATTCTTCATGAGTCAAAAGTGTCCATAGGTACCTGCTTAACATCAGGCAGGCCGTAAGATTATTTGCCACTTCGTTGTTTAACAAAAAAAAGATTGAACTGCGAATGAACTCAAAACGCGATACGACCTTGCCACCCCACAATTGCATTATGCACCATTTCATTCATCGTTCAATCGTTCACTAATCGATTCATTCATTAACGCTTACTATTGTACTACCCGAACAAACAACGCAACTACATAGTACCACACCCGTCACTTCAGACATTTTACGACTTCTCTATTTATCCGGGCTGTAATTGTAACGTTCCGCCAGCTACATCATAATTACGCTAGAATTACAATTTTAGAATTATGGTAATGCCTTTTTATGCTTTCCGAGTCAGTGGTTTCAATTAATGTATGTCTTTATAGTCATTTTAGTATTCCTTTTAGTTGGAGGCGTACACGCATTTGGGCAATTATTCTCTAATTTTTCACATTATACCTACTACTCGCACACTAATTTTATTACTAACTTACTACCTATTTTACTATTGAGAAATTATTTTGGACATGAATAATCAATATGTGAGTGTAAAATAAGTCCATAAATACGTAGAAGTAAGACTTTCCCTAAATAGGTATATTTGTTATATTCTACGCTGGAATAAAGAGGAAGTCAATATTTATACACCGTTAGATTTGAAGCAACGAAGCAACTAACTTGTCCATTCAAAGTGCGTACTACACAAAAGTTTCAAACAAAGGGTAGATTGTGATTCACGCACCAATGCATTCATATTAACATACAGTAACCTAGAGGAAACGACAGTGTCATTTGCCAGATATAAAAATATTAATAATACACTACAAACGTCTTTTTTGCATGCCCAAAGATTCACAATATCCCATCGCCATATCTAATAATAACACGTAATAAATCGATAATAGTTTTTTTTCTAAAGAATACCTTGAGAATGTCTGGCAGATGATTCCTCACACAATACGGCACGTCTGTCAATAGAACCCGTGTAAACTTCACAGGTGGCTGCATTGGACTGAGGGCCAGATTATAATGACCTACCCTACCCCCCTGGACATACCATGCTTTGGCGATAGAGGGGAAACTGAAGCAAGCAAGGGGATCTCGGATAACTGGCAGTGTAGCAGGTGGACTGACACCGGCCGGTTACCTGCTCCGACAAAAAGAAAAAGAATTCGACCTGTTCCAAATTTGAATTAATTGCTTAGGGGGAATATTCCAGTGATGAGTTCGGGATGTTTTATTTTTTAAAACCGCCATCCGGTTGGGTTGCCAGTGATAAAGTTTTTTCTTGTTTTTGATGGATGAGGCAGTGTTTCGGAATTATTGTGAAACCAGCGAACTGTCTAAAAACAAAGTTAATTAAATACAGAACTTCGTTAAGTATTCGGGATAAATTAAATGATCTTATTCCGGTAGTGGTCGCGCGGTTTTTGTCTTCAAAGATTTTACAGATTCGCGAGATGAATTCGTATAGGTATTATGGGTTGTTATAAATTAAGCCAAATAAAATGATACGACGAATAAAAAACAAAAAACTTTGGCGCTATTTGGCGGCAATCATTTTATTTTTGTAACTAGACTGAACCGTTATTACTTCACACACTAAAATAAAGTAGGTATATAAAGTTTCTTGTATTCTCGATGTGAACGGTCGAAACGCAGCAACAAAATAATCGCCCGTCCTTCAAAAATGGCGGCGTTTCGATGAACTGCAAAAATTAATTATCGCGACCCGACGAGTTAACTCGATCGTGCGGAAACTGAATTAATTCATTTAAGTTTCGAACGAGGCTGAATTCGTTGGAATAATTATATTAATTATTGCTGGCAACATTATTCGAAACCCTGATTTATCACATTTATCAGGTGTTCTTTTGAAATGTACCTATATGAAAATTTTAATTAAGACTAACTAGTTATAAGGCAGGCTCCTTAACTCAAAAAAAATTTTAAATTTAAGATTAGTAGTTAAGATTGTAATAACCCTTAAGTAATTTTTTATTGAAATAAACAGTTCAAATTTTAATTTTATTTTTTTTTTTTTAATTCTACTAATTAGGTACGTAAATCATTTTATTACATACCGAAATTTCTCGCAAATATGAATCACGCATAAGATCTTACTTTGTCTTTGAAACGAAAATCAGGTAACCATTTTTTTTTCGATTAAGGCGCTGTCAACACCAAAAACGCGCACGCTGTCTATTTGTATCGGAGTAAGCGAGAGCGAGTGTTACTTGAGCGGCCAGGTTTTAGACGAAAATAACGAATAAATATTGAAATAAAAAAAAATGTGGAGTATTTGTGAAATATGGCTCGTCTACGGTTTAGGTATGAATATGTGGACTTCGTGTTTTTAATTGCAGACCCATACGTCAAAAACATAAGGACATAGAACCGTTTAAGATGATTTTAAGACCAATCTTTGCGATTATTTTCTATCGAGCCGATTTCATCCAATTATGTTTCGAGTCCGTCTACGGTCTTGGAAATATGATGAATATTAACTTATATTTTTTTTGATGTGCTAGAACAAATAGTTTTTCTTATACAACTGCTCAAATAATATCAATTTCAACAAATTTGGTCTTGTCAGCCTCTTAAACGGCAAAGGTGACTTCACCTAACCTTTATAAAACTTAGACCCTGAGGATTCGGTTACACGCTAATTCTGGCGTTTGTTCAGTCCATCAGTATGATGAGAGAATGATAGGGTAACTGTTGTGAATGACAGACATTCAGATCATACTGATGGACTGAACTGACGCCAGAATTAGCGTGTAACCGAAGCCTTAGAATAGATTATTCTAATGTGATTAATATTTAAATAACTTTCAGAGATTATACACAAGTAGATTCCTTAGCAATCATATAATGTGATCAGTTCAGTGGAGCCTTCCAGGAACTATAAATATATAAATGACAGAGACAGACAGTTCATACTGATGGACTGAACTAACGCCAGAATTAGCGTGTAACCGAAGCCTAACGGGAGTTTGAACTTTTCTGGAATCATGAATGGGCTCATCTTAATTAAAATAGAAATTGCCTATTTGTCACTGGACTTGCAAAATATAAGCCTAATAAATAATAATTTCATGAAAATGCCAAAACCATCCACGCACACATTTGACACATTTATAGCTAAGCAACGCACGAGTAGCACGATTCACACAACGTTTCAATAAGTCCAAAGGCTGACATCAATAATATAACTGCTTCGATACAATCAAGATTCTACCAACGATCAATCGTCATCCCCAGACGCTATCACGATATTCATCACAAGATGTGCTAGAGCCACATCTTGGTTCCCACGCCGTCAATCTGATGACATCAATACCCTTACTACGCCTGTACGCGGCGAAATTGGCCGTGACGACATTTACATACAAACAAAAGAGTGGGTAAACTTACGATTGGACAACTCAGCCGACTTTATTTGTCAGTGCCGACTTACGAAATAGTGGGGTACTTTAATACTTTAAAATATATATACATATATACCTTGTTCCTGGAAGGCTCCACTGAATTTATCACATTATATGATTGCTAAGGAATCTACTTGTGGATAATTTCTGAACGTTATTTAAATATTAATCACATTAGAATAATCTATTCTAAGGCTTCGGTTACACGCTAATTCTGACGTCAGTTCAGTCCATCAGTATGATCTGTCTGTCTTTGTCATTCACAACGGTTAAACTATCGATCTCTCATAATACTGATGGACTGAATTGACGCCAGATTTAGCGTGTAACCGAAGCCTAAATTTTTATCTCGAAAATCATTCCCTAAGGCCTAAGGGGCTGAAATAGGGGGTGAAATTTTGGATGAAACCCATTTAGATGAAATTTAGTAAAAAGATAGTTTGAGTCCTAGGAAAGGACATAGGATAGTTTTAATTCCGGAAATCACCCCCTAAGGAGGTGAAATGGGGGGTGAAATTTTGGATGGAACCCATTAAGATGAAATTTGGTATAGAGATAGTTTGACCCGCGGAGAAGGACAACGGATAGCTTTCATCCCGAAAATAATGTCATTGGGGTGAAATTTGGATGGATCCTATTTAGATGAAGTTAGAGATAGTTGGAGTCCCGGGGAAGGACAAACGCATTCAGTTCGCAGTTGTCAGCCTAGTTAGTGCCGAGAAACTAGAGGTCTAGAATTATAATCCCGGCAAGGTCAAATATTTTAATTAGCACGAATTTCCTTATTTTTGTACGTATTCTTTGAAACTTGGTCGATTTGTAGGTCCTATGACTGTCGTCGTCGGCAGACCACAAAATGTGCATATCTATTTATATACAGGACAAAACGTGATTTAACTATTGCGGTTTGCAGTTAGTAGTTGTATAGTATATTGTAAAATTTTAAATGATTTTTTTCCTTAATACTCTAAATCCACGCCATAGTGGATTGACCTTCTGATTTTAATTTAATTATTATCTTCATAGGTACTCCAACAGCATCTTGATAGGAAATCCTAAGAGAATGTTGAGACTTGGTTTTAAAGAAAACGCAGTTGATTCATTTTCAACAACAGTAAGTATGCTTACAATACTGCGACAGGCGCAGACATTGCAGGCGAATAGCAATATACATGGAAAGAAATTGGAGGAATAAGTACGAATGTTTCCATTCGGAATGGACAAGCTGGATCTAGAAACTTCCCTAGGACTCCCAAAAAGGATGCTCCCTAAGAGCGTGTGGCCATTCAGAAAGGTAAAGAAGTTACGTACCAAGTGTACCAACCTATAGCATACACAATACACACACATGTGATGTGGGATACAATTGCATGACGTAGATGAAATATATTGTACAAGTAAACAACAAGCTAAAAGTGATCTTCCGTGAATATCAGATAAGTTTCTTCTGTATCTTCCTCTTTTATGGTAGGTAGGACTTGAGTGTTACAAAAACGTCGGTTAGCCACCTTCGAAGTAAGCGTGCTCGTTCTATTTCTTGAGATTTAACTATAAGTAAGAGAAATCCTCCCACCGTTCCCGCAAAATCCTTGTCAGTATAATTTATACCTGAGCACTACAATAAAGTAACCACAATCGTTCAAAGCAAGGAAGCGCAGACATAAACCCCATCCTTAAACCTTAAGCCCACTCTTAAGTACTAACTCTTAAGGAACAAAACATTAATCTTAGCCGTTATTATCTCTCACAGCATCCTTTGTATCCAGCCAGCTTGGCCGATTGTTTTCTTTGTCCATATCCATAAAAAAAACATTTCAAATTTCAAATTACAAAAGTAAAAATAAACGGACAAAGCCTCGTTATAGAGACAAAGTTAAAAGCACGCTTAGTTGTGGCGCCACTGTCTATACGAGGTAGTAAAATCAATATTCAAAATGGTTAGTTGCTTTTTTCGCCGTGGGCGAGTATAATTTTGCCAGGTTTTATACCAGGTAGTTTTGAGAATCGAGAGCTCCTTTTCATGTTCGAGTGCTTTTTTTAATTTTTATGGCGTGGATACAGGTCCCTTGCCGTGTTATTTTTGCAAATGTCATTTTTATTTCATGGCGTAATTTACGCTTTTGATTGCCGTTTGGGAGCGGTCTTTTGTCCAAACATTGGTTTTCATTGTATTAAGCTGAACTCAGAATCCTTTAGGGCAAATTTTGAGGTGCATTTTGTTATTGAGAAGTGAAATATTTAAGTCATAATTCAAAACAATACAATACCCATTGTTGTAAACCACACAGTTGGTATTTTCCTCATAATTTGAGATGGAATTTCAGTGTTTCAATCGCTGAAGCTGCATCCAATACACAGGAATTTATAATACATGTCTCTGCCAACAGATATAACTACAAAATACGCTATTAAAGTGTTCTGCATGGGTATTTCTATATACCTCATCGTATTCTAGTCACACTCGCCCACTAACCGTCCTTACGACGTCCCACACACTCGTCTAAAATACGTAGAATCACCCGTGACCGTAATCCTAACGTGTTCCTGCGACCAACTGTCCCCATTTGCTGTGGATAGTCTCGTTAAAATATATGGAAAGGAAGCAGTATGGGACTCATGTTAATGTTTTGTTTGTATGCTTTCCACAGACATCCACATTTTTACAAACATTACTACTGTTTTTAACATAGAGGTAGAATAGATAGAGGGAGTCACCCACACATACACACATGAGTGACAAAGATGTATGCATAGGCAATACCGCAAGTGGGAACGAGATACAGTGTCATATTTTCTGTCCCTCATCGCGTATACGGATTTTTTGTTTGCCACCAGCTTGTTTGCCACCACACCTGTCAAAATTTGTACTGAAACTGACACCACCATGACGTCACCGATATAATACGACTAAATTATAAATGACATTAGACGTCAATAGTGTATTATTTTCTGATACTTCTTAATTTAGTATGGTTAATTTACCATCGTCCCTTTTTGGTATACGCTAGGACGCCATCTATATATCCTCTATTTACGGTTTTTAAGGAACGTCTTTTAAACGAGCATGTCTTTAAATGCAACAGCGAATACTTTGTTCTTTGGTAGTAAAAGGGTTTTATCAACTTTTAGAAGAACCCAGTAGGTATTCTATTAATAACAAAAAAATAAAAGTTACCTTGACGAAAACCCAGCCTACTCACATCCACAAAATTCAACAATAGCTGTTGTTACTGAACTTACAGAACAGAGACAACATTAAATTTTACCTTTACCTTTAATCTACCGGTGCGCTATTGAGGCCGAAGCCTCAATAGCGCACCGGTAGATTTACTAGAAATTACTCAGTTACAAGAAACTACTTTTACTGGCACCACTTTTTGAAACAAATGTACCTAACACGCAACAAATCGCCGCAAGGCAAAAACCGCATTCTAACAAAACACATACAAAAATCTAATTTAATTTGGATAATAAAAACCGTCTGCACGGTCCGTCGGCGCGGGCGCAGGCTGTTCTCACGAGAAATTTACGGTCACTGCCTATGTAAATGATTTACCTATTACGCCTTAAGTCAGGGGGATAAGAGCCATAATTGCATGCGTCAGTGACTAATTTACTAGACTTCGTACAGTTACAGTGAAACAATGGAATGTTTGAAGTTCACGCAAATCAAGTTCGTGTACAGGAAATTCGGAATTTTATTTATATCTAGCCTTGGGCGTTTTAACAAAGTAACATATTAAGAATAGGTGAAGGGCGTCTTGCTTTCACAAAAGTTTATCAGTAATCAGACCTAGAAATTGGTGAGAATTTAACACACATTCAGGAAGTTATTGCCAGTATATTTTATTTTATAAGATAACTAACCTATGATATGTATGTATTAACACTACTGTGGGCCCCAGTTGTCTTTTTGATAAAGGATTTATCATTATAATTATTATTGCAGGTTCAAGGAGCACTTATTATTAAGAGAGAATTTCTTGCCGTCATCGTCAGAGTTATTTGCCTACACCTGATCTACCCAATAAGGTGAGTTAAAGTCCAACTCTCATCTGTTACATTATAGGGCTACCCGAGGTTTTCATCGATTTTTGACTAGTTTTGAATCGATACAACTACTTTTGCACTACAGATAGAATTATAAGGTAAACGGCTATCGATTCTTCAATTCTTTGAAAGAAATGAATAGTTCTTTTTTATGCTTTTTTTAAACATTGTCTAAAAAAACACATTCTTTGTTAAAAGATTGCTGTGAAAGATCTAACATATACGAAGTCTACATATTTGAGTTCGTCTCTGGTGTCTCTATAAACGTGTGTAGGGTTTTGATTTTAACTAATTAAGACAAAAGTTATGGCCAGAAAACCTGTTTTTTGGTCTAAAATTGTCCTACTTTGATGCCAAATATCTCGAAGACAGTGATGTTTGAAGTGAATATGGGATAATATATTGCTTAAAACTGTTGTTGTTAATATGATAAGCTACAAAAAACATTAGAAAACTAAGGGATTCAGATTGAAGGTCATTGGCGTATGGGATCCGCTTAACTGCTATTGTTTGTCGAGTTGCATCCCCGGAGACAGTCAAGTTAGTACGTTCGTTGCAAAGTTAGACAAAGCGTAAAGTTAAGTATAAAATATGAGTTTTAACCGAGTTTGGCAGAAGTCGAAGTAAACGTAATAGTCTCACATTATTGTATTTTAAGTTTTTTTTATATTTGCCTAAACTTCCTCAATGTCCAGCTGCAAGAATCTTCATTTCTGTATTGGCAACTCTCCTTTAATATTCTAGAAAAATAAAACAATGCCTACCTAATTCATAAAAAAGAAGGATCTCAATTTTCCAATATACTATTAAGCATTATTAATGCTTTGTATCAAATATTAGATGTGTCTACTTGGTTAACCACTTGAGAATCAATTCTAACATTATTTTATTTAAGTCCTATTCCTATTCAGTTTCAGATAGTTCCTCATTATTTTTTCCCGGTGAAACGGGCAAAAATGCCTCTTCATTATTTATTTAACATTTTAATTTAATATCTGTTAATCTAATCTATTTGTTTTTGTGATGTATTTGCTAATTATGTACTTGTTCTGGAATAAATTATTTTCATTTAATTTCATTGTATTTCATTCAATTAATAATTAAGTATTTTCGTTCACTAGTTTTTTTTTTATATTATGTTAATATAGTATGTTAAATATACGTAATATTTTTTTATGTTATAAGCACTTTTAATTTAATTTCTACTAAGACCAGACACGTCCCCCGGCGCGTCCCTTTGGGACGCGCCGGCGTCCATGCATATATAAAGTGGAGTTCATCTCCAAAAAGATATGGGATCATGAAAAAAAAAGAAAGACCAGACAGTTTTTGTAACTGTACTCATCCGTAGCAAATCTAGCCTTGAGTGGCGATGTGAGTGGCATTGTCCAATAACGCGTCTCGGAGTCATTAGAGAATGTAGTCGTAATGGCTGGGATTAGCGGGCTTTACCGGGGTCGATGACCTCACCTACCTCTCGTGTTCATGTGCCGATACATGCAAAATGGACGGTAACATTTGAATACAAAAATATTCACACAGGCAGCATCAAACTTATTTTTTCAAAGGTGTGTCTTAGATTGGATGTATTTGGAATTTTAGTAACGTTGTAAACATGTGTTTAGGATAGTGATGGTATGGGTAGTTTGTTGTGACGACTTACGATTTTTTGTGAAACTCGCAGGATAGTTTTCGTGAGCTGTATTTAGTTGTTCAGGATCAAGTATAGTTTAAGAAATTCCGAAATTAAATTTTCAGACATACTTGATTTTACGTTTCAGAGATCACATGATAATATTACGCGAACGGCAAAACTTAAGCAGATTTTAATTATTTAGGGTATATATGTAAATAAAATAAATATATTTTTAGCACCTGGAACAAAAACCGTATAGGTGTATAAACAAATTGTTTTGCAATGGAAGCCAATAAACTTGTTTTCAAAAAATACGCCACTGTCCCAAAATTATGGTCACCACCCGTATTACAGTCAGATTTTTCCAACCGCATTCTAAGGGGGAGAATTCACACGGTGCCACACATCACATGCAGACACACACACATACACATACATGCACTTATCAGGGATGTCACTTGCGTATAATGTAGTAAAATATAAAATAACGTTAACGCTATTTTTACAACCAAAAAATTGGTCCTGAAAATTTTACTGTTTTGTCGTTTGTGACTAAAATTAAGCAAAATGAAAAATATGCAATAAATTGGTCGCCCATATAAAATTGAGTGGGAACCCTTAAAATATCTGTTTGTGATAATTAGTTAAAAACCTTTTTTCTATATTACTTTGCTTCTCATATTGCTAATAAAACAGCAGCTTGAAACTCCTCTGTTACAAAATACACAGTCAATTATGGAAATATGTTAATTTATGAACAGAGTTTATCATGCTGATAGTTTCACGCTTTTTAATTTGAGCAAAATAAGTGCAAATTGATTACATGAATAATGCATTATTATTTTCTATAATATTAGCGTAGCAGACTCACGAAAATAAATATGCAGAGAAATAAAATACAACGAATTTAAATATCTACAAAAATGTATGTCTTACTTCGTACATCATCCTTCCTTCTGTATAATCCCATACAAACGGTCAACAGCCCTAACTCACACACACACAAACACACGAGTCGTACAGACATTCACGGTCACTGACTATGTAAATAGGGAATTTGGAATTCCACCAAACAATGGAAACGGGAAAGTTCCTTATCACAAGATTAATGGCGTGGTTATGTAATAATTACTTTAATTAACTACGGGAAGACGTAGCAGTAAAATGAAGAACAATACCTAGCTTGCTTGACTTGGCGGCGGCACTACTGTGCCCCCTTTTTAGAAACAAGAATCAAAAAGCCTTTTAACCAAACCTGATTTGTATCGACTTGGCTTGATACAAACTTTATACAGAAACAATTTTCGGAACACACATTTTTATACCTACCCGCGCGGCCCGATTTTATAACGCATTATTGACATACACATGCACTATGCGTCAAAAGTATCGCACCTTTCCTTAAATTCGTTTCAAGCGATTATTACTCCTAAGATACTTACTGTACCTACCCTGTCGATATTAGTATCATTTGAAAGCTAAAGCCTAGGAGGTTTTATTACCTTTCAAATGATACTAATAACATTATCTTGACGTTGTGATTATACACAGGAATAACCTGACTTGACATTTAATTGTATATTCATTTCATTTTAATTGTAGGTATATACGTATATCGTATATACCTATTACATAATTATATTCATGTTCAATGTTTCATTATTATTGCATATCTTGATGATCGCTGTACGATAAGTAATAAAATGTAAGAAAAATGTTCTGTGAAAATTGTATGATGAAATAAATAAACTAAACTAAACTAACGACAGGGTACAGTAAGTATTTTAGGAGTAATAATCGCTTGAAACGAGTTTTAGGAAAGGTGCGATACTTTTGACGCAGAGTGTATTCATTATGTGAATTGTTTTAGTTTCGGCGCTTCCTCTTGCGTTAGCGAATAGTCCAGTGCAAGCAGGCCCCGTAACATGGATGGCGTTATCACGCGATAAGTGATAGGATAAGCGCGTCGTCTCGTTCTATCGAACGGTGTCAGCCAGGGACGGATGCTCTATCCTGTCACTTGTCGCGTGATAAGGCCATCCATGCTACGGGGCCTGGACACACGGATACTAAGATAATAATTTCAAAATATAGCCCTTCAGCTTCATACATCACGTTGATCCATGCCCTGTCATGTCCACGACCATTTCGGGTGACCAGTTTGCAATGTCGCAACCCCGTGTGACCAGGGGGCAATTATAAACAATTAAATACAGAACCGTCCACATTTTGCCCGATTACGGATAACTGCCGCTAATTGAGTCTGTTGCAACCGATTCTGGGTTACAAGACTTACAAGACGTAAGTACTTTACTATCGAGTGTTTCCAAGTTAATTGCAATCGCCATTACAGTACGAGATGTAGATGTATAAATAATACTTACACGTTTTATTAAGAAACTCACATTCATATGAGATTATATGAACTAGTGGTTCGGTGATTCGGTGAGCTGTAGAAGTAGCAAGTGTTGTGCTTCAGCCCAATACTTCAGGAGCCCATTCAGTGCCCGTGACGACACGTATGCGTCAGAGCGCTACGAGCGCTTTTCGCTACATATGAGGTTTAACCTGCTACGGGCTACGGCGTAGCGCTACGAGATTAGCGTGGCCGTGAATGTGTTAATAACAACAATTTAGAAAAGTTGAAAAACCCCCGACATATTCATTTCAAAGTTCAATATCTCAAAAACGGCTGAACCGATTTTGTTGAAACGTTATCTTGGAACCATCTCGATCACGTCAGTTTTTATATTTATCAATTGGACAGTGTTATGGTTAGAGGGCGGAGTACCGGTGGCAAATTTCACACTAAATGTATGGAGTCGCCTAAGTGTTCTTATGATTACATAAATAACGAATAAATTATTAATTTTGCATAATATTTTTTAAGAACTTATAGAAATTATCTTACGAGCATACAAATATAATGTAATATGTTGTTAATATCTATAATACATATTATAATATGTTTTCTTATCAAAACATTATCATTACTATTCCTGAAATCGATTTATGAAAATAAATGTTAAGTACTTACTTCCAATTTACGATTAGGTACCATACTAAGTACATTAGGTAAATGAATAATTTTATTATTCAAGCCTAAAATAATAATTATAAAAAAACGACTCCATACCTTTTGTGTGAAATTTGCCACCGGTACTCCGCCCTCTAGTTATGGTATAACGAAGCTAGAAAAGTGCAAAAGGAGGCGAAGCAGTGCATCTACAGGATATGCACACTAACAAGGCCAAAATGGCGCTCTCAAGCGCTAAGCAAACTTGAGGCCCTTGTTTTTGATAACAAAAACCTAAGCATGCCCACTGACGACACATACGTGGAATGCAAATTCACTAGACTGTATACAGTGGAAATACCTCCGAGAGACAAATGGACAAATGACCAAATGGACTTCAAGGAGGGAAGCCACATTTGGTATACAGATGGATCAAAAAAAGGTGATGATGTTGGATGTGGTATCTACGGTGAGAGGCCAAAGTTCAAAGCTAGCGTCAGCATGGGGAAGGAGGCCTCAATCTTTCAGGCTGAACTCTTCGCATTAAATAAATGCGTGGAGATAAATCTTGAAAGAAACCTAAGGAACCAACATATCTACATCAACTCGGACAGCCAAGCTGCTCTGCTGGCACTAGAATCACTAGAGTCCTACTCTAAACTAGTCCAGAATTGTAAAAATAATCTAAACACCCTGGCGAACTCCAACAAAGTCATACTTAGATGGGTACCAGGGCACTCCGACATTGTAGGAAACGAAAGAGCAGATGAACTTGCAAGGCAGGGCGCAGACACGGCCCTAGTCGGCCCGGAACCGTTCTGTGGCATCACAAAACGGAAAGCATATTCTCTGCTAAACAACGCGGAAAAATCAGAGGCAATCAAGCTGTGGAAGTTCACCAAAGGACAAAAACAAGCTAAAGCCCTGATCGAAGGGTTCAATAGTAAGCTGTCTAAAGAGTTATTACAATTCAAAAGGCACAAAACCTGCGCAGTGACAAGAATCCTGACAGGACATTGCAAATTGAACAAACACCTGTTTCAAATGGGTATGAAGCAGGACACAACTTGCAGGTTCTGCCAGGAGACAGAGGAGACTGCAATGCACATTCTCTGCTCCTGCGGACCACTCATGCATAAAAGAAGTACCTACCTAGGGCGGCACATAATGCACCCACAAGAAGTACAACATATCACCGCCCAAAGAATCTGGAATTTCCTGGAGGCAACGGGACTTAACGGTGAACTCTAAAACAAGGGCTGCCACAATAGATCACTTGCTGGTCGAAGCGGCATATTAAGGCCCACAAAATAATAATAATAATAAATAGCGAACTAAGCGCCATCTTTCATAACACTGTCCAATTTATCTGCTAGCTTTAAAATTAACCACTTGACTAACCGGCTAGTTCTAAACAGTTCAACAAATACATGTGTTGTAACTAACAGTACTTAACTATCTCAGGCATGTCTTGCTCTTGACTTGATTTTTTGGAATATCAACGGTCCGTTATTAAATTGGTAAGGGTAGATAATCGTTTTATTATTCCTCAATTTATCTACTAGCTTTAAATTAACCACTTGACAAACCGGCTAGTTCTAAACAGTTCAACTAGTTCTAAACAGTCCATTACAAAAAAATATGTATCTGTTGTAATTGTAACTAATAGTACTCACATATCGCAACATGTCTTGCACGCGCAGCGAAGCGACTCATACCGATGGCTTACTTAAAGTGTGTAATTGTAGTAATAAAATGAAGATGAGAATTCATGCCACCAGCCATTTTGTATTTCGCCCGACTAGTCCGTCTACGTTACGTACACAATTACAACTGAGTGCAGGCAATTCGTCTTAATGTCTGCCGTTCACTGATTAGGGGCCGCACGGTCCGGCGTCCTAGGCACACACTCACGGATCCGGACGACGAAATGAAGAGTCCATCGAAAGATGGAAGGCTGCGCTTTCGGCGTCCAACTCAGCGCGTACACTACAGCGTTCCAGCCGGCGGGGACGTCCACCGCGTGATCGCGACAACACAGACACTTATAGTCCATATTCGTCCCGGTACCTCCGCATACCGGGTACAGTCAGTCCGACAAACCCGACCGATGTCGGGCCTAGCTGAGTTTCTTGCTGGACTCTTCTCAGCTAGGGTAGGTTTTAGCGAACCAGCAATCCCAGTAGTTCATCACCACTCACACCTCAGATTCGGTTGAAACCGTTCAACCAATCTCACTGGAGCGCAAACTTTTAGAATATTCCAGTGTTTACCCCTTCCCGCGTGGTCGTGCCGGAGGTTCCCCTTGGATTTTCCCCAAGCTACCTTCCAACCACGCAATTCGACTGCTATATCGGGTTCGTCCTATCATAGCAACAGTCAGGTTCAAAAAAAAAACTAATAATAATAAACTAATAATCTGCACTAATTTGCAAAGCCTTTCGTTCGTTTTTTATTTAATTTAATCTATATGATTTAAAATTTGATCAGTGGTAACTTCCACGTTAAATTAAATTAAACGCGAAACAAAAATATTTAATAAAATAACAAGTTTCGTTAAGAAGTGTATATTTTTTATAGGAGGTGGAGTTATTCTTCTGTTTTTTTGTGGTTATAAGAAATATTGTTATTGTGATACATATCTGTCTCTTTGTCAAAGAATTTAATTTCCTACCCACTTTGGACTTTGTAAAAGTGACGTAATCAATCAAAACGTAAGAGACTTCTTATGATTTTATTTACAGTGTCACTTTGAAATAGTCCTAAATGGGTAGGAAATTAAATTCTTTGACGTACATGTTACTCTTTTATGTCTTTATAAATATTACTTAAACTCATATAAAATAATAAATTAAATATCTTTATGCTGTATAGTTTTATATTTTTTTAATAATTTTTCGTGTTTTTTGTGCAATGAGTATATGTTTTTTATTATTTTCTTTATGTTCATAAAATGCTATCATCGTCATCATCATTATCATACCGTAATCGCCCACTGCTAAGCATACGCCTCTTTTCGAGTAGGTACGCCATCGCCACCCGTCCCTATCCTGAGCCAGTCTTATCCAGAAGTGACCCGCAATCTTCCTAATATCGTCCACCCATCGAGATGGTGGACGGCCGATTCTCCAACACCTACAAGTGGCCACAAATCTGACACCATTTTGGTCCATTTGCCATCACTCTGCCTGGCAACTCCACTATGATTTATAGTATTTCATTTACAACTTAGTGGAACTAGAGGCGTTCCCAGTAATTTTCCCGTTTTGTATTGGGAATCCCAGCTCTACAATGTTCCCTATTTGTTCGTATATCGGGAACTGCACATTTCTAAGAGGGCCTACGATAACGACCGACATGGTTCCCACAAGATGCTAACGTCACACATCGGTTTCTTAATAAACTCATCTATGTATATATCTATAATATTATAAATAATAATAATAATAATAAATGTAATATTTATAATATTATAAATAAATGACTTATGACTTATCATCGAACTGTATATGTATGTAATTAGACACACCTCCATCAGAATCTCATTAAGGCCGACGCCGCGAAATAACGTTGTATAATTATATGAAATACGTGGATCTTAATGCTTTTTTCTTTAAAGGCGTACACAGACGGCATCGGTACTAAAACATATATTTATTATCCCAAATATTTTTAATACTGTCAATATTTGAATCTAATCAAGAACGCATCTAAAATAAAATTATTACATGCTTTGTGATATGTACCATTCATCATATATTATACAGGGTGTCCCAGAGATCGACGTCAAGCCGAAAACGGATAATAGACCAAGTCAATAACAGCTATCATAAACATACATTAAAAAATCCAACTCATGTTGTTTTCTTTTTAATTATTATGTCTAAATTAAAAATTTTAAAGTGACCATAATTTTAATAGAACACGAGTTAGTATTTTTTTTTCTGATTACTGTTATGACTTGGTCTATCATCCGTTTTCGGCTTGACGTCGATCTCTGGGACACCCTGTATAAGCCGAATAACGTCCACTCCTGGACATAGATATAAGTGATATGTACTTAATAGGTAGGTACTCAATATTATTTTTCAAGTAATGTTTATTTATAACGACTCGAGCGTTTCATTTTAGTGTGTAACTCTGTGGCCCACGAATTATGATACTACCTACATAATTACCTACAAACCGCACCTATCATAATTAATACAGACATTTATAATAAAAACCAATTTATACGTATAATGAATGCTTAAGAAGTGTCATAGGTACACATTTAAAACTTTGAGAGAAACACTTTAACAACGAAATGAAATCTTACCCGCGTTTTAAATACCTACATAGATATCTTCGAGTAACGATCTCAAACAAGCTGCATAATCATTTTCCTTATAAAATACTGCACAACACGTATTAGATATTACTATTTACTTATTCAGTATAGTTTGTAACAGAAATAGGTTTTTCAAAAAGAAATCGTTCGTAATGAAAGAGTGCCCACTAATGAGAAAGACATCAACGCGCGCGCGCCCCAATTTCGATCTACGCATCTCATTTTGTCTAATTTAATAATTTTACACAATACATTCCAAATTAACCGTCAAGATTTCTAAGCATGAAAGAATACGTCTCAGAAGAGTCAGGCGCTATAGACAAAGGTTTTGAGACTTGCAAAAAGTGAAGTACCTACACTTCGAGACACTTAAGTATCTGTTTTTTAGCGGTTATGAATAGGCGTATGAATCGATAGACACGTGAACGGGTTCGCAGCGGTCAAGGCTGCCCAGCCACCGAACCCGGATACAACACGCACACAAAAAAAATACCAAAAATACGCAAAATTCGAAAAACTTACCATGGAAAGTGCTGCTTGACAGTGGTACCCAAGTGTCCTGTATTACTGAAACACGGTTTTTGAGGGGGTTTTCGAGTGTGGTTGGCGCGGCACCGGCGCTCGCGCCGATGGGCGGAGGCGACTGACGCCTGCGCTCGCCGCGCCCCGCGCCGCGCGCGATTGGCCGCCGCGCGTGACGTCAGCGCGCGACGAATCGTGCGCGCGCGGCGCCGAACGCGCGCGGAGACGCCCGAGCGTTTGAATTTCGAACGAACTGATTTAAAAGGCTGGCGTCCACTAGGCTCGCCGATGCGAGTCGAGTGGAATCGAAAATAATTCGCCTTCATACAAACCCTTTATAGGACCAACTTGAAAATTTTAAGGCAAAAATGACAACCCGTTAAGGTCATCTTTTTGTATTTATTTATGGTGCAGAATTTTTAGTTTTATGCAATATCAAGACATCAAGAGACTTGAATTTTGGATAAATTTAAGTCTTGCCCGTTAAAGGGTTAATATGAAACTGCGTCGATTGACGCAGAGCCGCGTCAATCGACGCACTTTCATAGTTAAGGTTAACGTCCACTAGGCTCGCCGAGGCGAATCGAATCGAAATAATTCGCTTTCATATTTAAGGCTGGCGTCCACTAGGCTCACCGAGGCGAATCGAATCGGCTCTGCGCGGCTTTGCGTCAATTAACGCACTTTAATAGGTGTATGAAGGTGAATTATTTTCGATTCGATTCGACTTTCCTGGGCGAGCCTAGTGGACGCCAGCCTTCATACATTTCTATGAAAGTGCGTCGATTGACGCGGCTCTGCGTCACTCGACGCACTTTCATAGGTATCACGGCGAATTATTTTCGATCCGATTCGACTTGCCTGGGCGAGCCTAGTGGACGCCAGCCTTCATACATTACTATGAGAGTGCGTCGATTGACGCGGCTCTGCGCGGCTCTGCGTCACTCGACGCACTTTCATAGGTATCACGGCGAATTGTTTTCGATCCGATTCGACTTGCCTGGGCGAGCCTAGTGGACGCCAGCCTTCATACATTACTATGAGAGTGCGTCGATTGACGCGGCTCTGCGCGGCTCTGCGTCACTCGACGCACTTTCATAGGTATCACGGCGAATTATTTTCGATCCGATTCGACTTGCCTGGGCGAGCCTAGTGGACGCCAGCCTTCATACATTACTATGAGAGTGCGTCGATTGACGCGGCTCTGCGTCACTCGACGCACTTTCATAGGTATCACGGCGAATTATTTTCGATCCGATTCGACTTGCCTGGGCGAGCCTAGGGGACGCCAGCCTTCAAATATTACTATGAGAGTGCGTCGATTGACGCGGCTCTGCGTCACTCGACACACTTTCATAGGTATCACGGCGAATTATTTTCGATTCGATTCGACTTGCCTGGGCGAGCCTAGTGGACGCCAGCCTTCATACATTACTATGAAAGTGCGTCGATTGACGCGGCTCTGCGCAGCTCTGCGTCACTCCCCTCGACGCACTTTCAAAGGTATCAAGGCGAATTATTTTTGATTCGATTCGACTTGCCTGGGCAAGCCTAGTGGACGGACGCCAGCCTTCATATATTGCTATGAAAGTGCGACGATTGACGCGGCTCTGCGTCAATTGACGCACTTTCATAGGTATAAAGCTGAATTATTTTCGATTCGATTCGACTTGCCTCGGCGAGCCGAGTGGACGCCAGCCTTTACAGGGATTTGGAGAAGATTTATACGAGTATTAAATACCTAACATACTTCTCACAAAAATTACAAACATGAAATTAAAAAAAGAAACATTAAAAGCTAAGGGCAAACAAATTTACCTGGATGTAGCGAACAAGTTACTGTGTCTACTTATTAACGCTATTGTAAATTTACACTGTTAAATAATCGGGACCATAAGTAAGTTTGGAACACAACAACAGGCATAAGCATTAGCTGCATAAGTAATTGTATTCTATCCTTCTGTCTGCCTGAGTATCCCTGAGTGGTGCTAATTACTGGGCAAACGAAAGTTAATGGTCACATTTCATTAGAGTAATTGTAAATGAAGCTGATCTTTCAATATCGGTAACCATATTTTTATCCACTCTAAGTTTCGGTTAGGTACATGTTTTTAATACATAGGTATATGTGTATATATAATATTCCATCTACGTCCAAATTCCTTATCAACGCTTTTGTAACATGAGATTTTGCACGCGGCAGTTTTTTTGTGAATTAATTATACATAAATATAACATGACCAGCTATAGATATAAATTGACATTCGTTTTTGGAAGGCGGCTAAAAACAATCACGTTATGTAACAACGTCCCAAGCGCCTTAGCAACGTGTAGCTGTTAGTCCCTTGTCGCAGTAAGCTGGAGCACTCCTTGATTGACCACTTCCTGTGGTCAAACTGGTTTAAGCTCTTAGCCTTAAGCCTTTTACGAGCTCTGACCGGCGCAGAGTGGCGGGAAAATGCAGGGCTGGTTCACGACAACTACCCACAGCTTCAACTACCAGTATAAATCGGACCTGAAACTACACATGTTGGTTGCGACTGTTCGTACCAAGTTATACTGGCTGTAGTCAAGATTGTGAACCGCTTAGCTAAAAATGTGAGCCCTCGTCAGACGGGTGTGGGACTTGTTGGTGATAACGTCATTCTGTCCGTTTCAAGCGACGTTACATAAGGACACGTTTGACTGTCATTCATTATGTATCAGTCTTTAGTCTCTGGGTGACCGAGCTCTGCTCGGGTAATATCTACAACTTAGAAAAGTTGATAAACCCCCGACATTTTCATTTCAAAGTTCAATCTTTCAAAAACGGCTACACCGATTTTATTGAAACGTAGCTAAAAACCGTCTCGATCACGTCAGCTTTCGGATAAAAAAACCGTATTCAAATCGGTCCATTCGTTTAGGAGCTACAATGCCACATACATACACACACACACACAGACAGACAGACACACATACACACAGACACGTCAAACTTATAACACCCCTCTTTTTCCGTTGGGGGTTAAAAAACGAAGCAAACGATTTTTCCCAAATATGAGACACATCTAGATCGATTTTTCGCACCCGTAAACCCACACATTGCAAATCGTTAGAGTCGTTTTCGAGAACGTGATTACAAATATAAGTCTAGATTTTGGTACAAATATTGCTAGTTTAATATTATTAAATTACTGCTTAAAATATGCGGAACCATGCTCCAGAACGAACTTCTCACAAAATTAATCTGGTCTGCGCTCCGTATATGTTTGAAAGTTTGAATGAAGGACAAACTATACAACTTCATCTTTGTAGTTATACTTATACTTAGTTACGCAATATTTGTAAATAATGTATGCCTGTTTGACCCTCACGCTTATCTTGGTTCAGTACGTTTTGAACAAACAGAATCGTGATTATATGTATTTTTTCACGCAAGAAAAGCAGTTTTAAATAAGAGGCAGCGTGTAGATAATCTTAGATACCTACTGTATCATTAAGAGATACTCCCCACGAAAAGTTAAGTCTAGTTATTTAAGTAAAAAACAGTGATTTGCATCTTTCCAGTCGAAGAGGGCAGGTAGAGGAACAAAAAAGGGAAAGGGTTTGCCTTCGTCTTTTTGTTCGGACGGTGTCTCGGTGTTTTTTTACAAGGCTATGGCCAGTTGGGGCCTGCGGAATAGGTAACTTGCATCTTTTTATATTATTACGAAAATCAAAAGTATAATCCAGCATTAAAACAACTGTAGCACGATTTTTTTTCTGACGTTAGGTATATGCATTTGAAATCTGCACGCGCCGGCACCCCCTGAAAACGCACTATATTAAACTGGCTTATGCTATGACGTCACAACATATATTCTCGGCGCGTTTACTATGGAGTAATTCATTAATTTTCAATTATCTCCACAAAATTTGCGTTAAAGAATAAGTCTATACTTGTCATACAAAATATTATTTTTAATTCAATATTCTGTGTACTTAAATGTTACCCCATTTTATCGAAACAATATATTTTTTTTCGTCATTTTAAATTGAGATAAAGCTAATACAATCGTTTTTTTGTCTTTTTTTTCTTTTGTATGATACTTCTACGTATATTCGCTTCAATTGAGTGCAATTTATTAGAAATTGAAGTCCCATGCAAGTTTCCCATTATCCTATCTCGACTCACCTCATTTCTAAATCTATTAATAGCTTCGGGTCCCCCGCGCGTACTTACAAAAGTATTCAAATCGAGTTTCGAACCCTAGAGGTATGAGCGAAGGTTCTAAATTCAAAATGGAAAAAATAATCTGGGACTTTAAGAAGATATACTCGTAGTATGCGATTCGTAATAAATTGCACATATCTGTGCAATTTACCGCGTGACGTATATTTAGCACTTCACACCGTAGTGTGAAGCGCACATAGGTAAATGGTTTACATAAAAAAACTGGCCAAGTGCGAGTCAGACTCGCGCACCAAGGGTTCCGTGCCATTATCAATAAAAATATTTATTTTATTTTGTTTTTAGTATTTGTTGTTATAGCGGCAACAGAAATACATAATCTGTGAAAATTTCAACTGGAACTATCACGGTATCAGTGAAATACAGCCTGGTGACAGACAGACGGACGGACGGACGGACAGCGAAGTCTTAGTAATAGGGTCTCGTTTTACTCTTTGAGTACGGAACCCTAAAAAATATTAACGAGCATTTTACGATTAAATTTTAGTGATGAAATATTAATGCCACCTGGAACGTGTTCATTCATTTTGTCTAAATCCAGCTTTGAGAATCGACGAAACCGAAAAGATACGTTAAACTCCTGTGTAACCTATCCTTTATAATATGAACCGAGTCGACGCAGGCGCAGCGCGCCCGCGCATAAAGGCGCGGAATGCAGTCCAGCCTGCGCCGAAACTGTCAATTTCGCCCGCCAATTTCCCAAGCTTTCTACCCGCCACCACCCCCCGTACACTCCGCAGCGGCGCCACCGTCGACGCGAACTCGCTACACCACTACCAGCTCCCAATAGTTCCCGAATTCACCACCGGCATAACATTCATTTGTATAACGATGCAAGTTAGTGACCGAGCGAAATCCTTAATGCCGTGGAATAGAGTTGCAATTGGATTGCAATTTAAAGGGATAGTGCCGTGGCTAAGCGATGTGGCTTAATGAACCGATATAATCAGTAAATTGCGAATAATCGAATAGCTAATCGGGTATTTAAGTGAGTATTTGTGACGCACATTTTGGTTTCCGATGAGTCACACAGTATAAAACGATGCCTGTGCTAGCGTGGGATGTAATAACCGTTCGTTTGTATCCTCTTAGCATAGAATTCTCACATTGAAGAATATCAAAATTTAGCATTCATCTCTTTCTGATGCTACTTAATTGATAAATAAACGGATGCTTTATTTCGTTGTTAATGCAACCGCAGGGGATTAAAAACAAATGCCTAGCGTTGACAACTTGACATTCAACGTTAAACGCGGTGTCCAACATGCCAAAATATTAAAACTAAATTAATCAGTTATAATAACCGACGACCGGAGAAAAAGACAAACGAAGAAGTTGTTAGGATGGTTGATGAGAAAAGATGTTTGCTAGAATGTATTAGAAATAGGAGAGGCAAGATGGTGGGCCACCTAAAGCGGCACGACAGTATCTTCCTAAACATCCTGGAGGGTAAAATTGAAGGCAAGAGAGGCAGAGGAAGGCCTAGGCTAACATATTCTAGCCAAATAAAACATAAAGCTGATGTCGAGTCATATGAGGAAGTCAAGAGGCTGGCAATGAACAGATAAAAGTGGCGGTTACTCTACCGACAAGAGCAAGGCTCTTAAGTGATGATGATGATGAATAACCGATTAAACTACAAGTCATAGGTACTGTAGGACTAGGTATTAGCGTAGGGATGCAGTACTTAATGAAAATGGTTGATCAATTCCGCTATAATATTATTTATTAGGTTGAACTGAACAGCGCCCTGTCGTGACGACCGCGAATTCAATAATCATAAATTACTTATTATACTTTGCAATAATGAATCCAAGTCATTTGTTCCTGTCTGTGACAGGGACGGCGAGAATTCTAAATTTAAATACTCTTAACGTGCTAGTTTAGGCGTGCACTATACTGTAAAGGTGTACCATCTTTACGGTACACATCAGATAAATTAATAACCTTAGCCTCTAAATTAATAACCTTAGTTCTTAATTTAAATGTTTGCATTTACTTGGGCTTACATGCGTCTTGCTACCAATGAACACATCATTTGCAATTGTAAATCGTGCATAACCTAGTAATAAGAAGAGAAACAAACACAATACAATACTAATATTCAGTAAAATAACCCTAATGTAATACCTATAATTCTATGGTATCCATTCAATAGACGTGGTGAAGTGTTATCGATGCTGTGAGCCCATCACTACTCGGCGAACTCTTTTAAAGTAGTAAGAATTGCATTTTCTTTTTTCGGAACCCCGACTAACCGGTCGTGGACTGCTTTAAATTCGGCGCGGCTTCCACGAACCGAGCGCCTGCGCAGCCTGCAATACTTGCTCAATATTGAACTGGGTCTGTACACTGAATCCACCATTACAATTCGATTGTAATCAAAATCTAATCTGGCATATTTCTCACTAGCGCGAGCATCCTGTAATTTGTTTCCTATCCAATCTCAATGTGCCGATTAGCACTTAAAAATAGGACTATACTCGTACACACACACACATATATATATATATATATACAACGCACAAACACACAGTTAGATAAATTAAATTAAGGGAAGTATCATTACCAGTGACTCTAGGTTCACCCCTGACATCATACAGAGGATTGCTATGGCCAAAAATGCATTTAATAACAAAAAGCGGCCAAGTGCGAGTCGGACTCGCACATGAAGGGTTCCGTGAAATAAATTGCGGTTTACGATATATGACGTATTAAAAAAAACTACTTATTAGATCTCGTTCAAACCAATTTTCGGTGGAAGTTTACATGGTAATGTACATCATATATTTTTAGTTTTATTATTCTCTTATTTTAGAAGTTACAGGGGGGGGGACACACATTTTACCACTTTGGAAGTGTCTCTCGCGCAAACTATTCAGTTTAAAAAAAAATATATAAGAAACCTCAATATCATTTTCGAAGACCTATCCATAGATAGCCCACACGTATGGGTTTGATGAAAAAAAAAATTGAGTTTCAGTTCTGAGTATGGGGACCCCTAAAACTTAATGTTTTTTTTGGATTTTTGTGCGAAAATCTTAATGCGGTTCACAGAATACATCTACTTACCAAGTTTCAACAGTATAGCTCTAATAGTTTCGGAAAAAAGTGGCTGTGACATACGGACGGACAGACAGACAGACAGACAGACAGACGGAAGGACATGACGAATCTATAAGGGTTCCGTTTTTTGCCATTTGGCTACGGAACCCTAAAAAGCATCTCTTAAAAGCATGCATATCAAAAACAGCTAAAAAGCGCCTGATTAAAGTTTACATTTTTTTTTTTTTTTTTTACTTTTATTTATTCAAAATTATAAACTTATTCTACTACATTTATATACTCTTTAGTTCTTACTGAAGCCTCAATTAGGCTTATTTGTAAGAAATATCTAATTAATATTAGTTTATTAGTTTGCTATCTATCACATTTATCCATACCAGTATTATTCCTCAGTGCTGGTGTTATGAGAGTCTATATAATGTTTTTTTAGCATTTTTTTACATGCTTTTGGATTCTCTGTTCCCTGTATTTTGATTAAAATGTCTGATGGTAGTTGGTTAAGTATATAAGGTAACATGAAATCTGAAGTACATTTACCATATATATTCTTATTGTCAGGTAAAATGTAAGGTGGTAAGTATGCCAGGTTTCTTAGTTTTTCACTACGTGTTCTCATTTTTAGGTTTTTTAGTTGGCTAAATTTATCATATATGATCTGAATATTTATTTTTTCATATAAACTTAGCACCTTACAGAAGCCAAATAGGTTGTTACAATTATTTTTACATTGGAGTTTAATTTTAATAGGCACTATAGTTAGTAACCTTTGGAGCATTACATTGTTTTATATGGGAGCGATTCGTGGACGCTAACCCAGAGAGACAGCAGAGAACGACTGGAGGCCTTCGAAATGTGGTGCTGGCGAAGGATGGAAAGGATTAGCTGGACGGAGAGAAAGACAAACGAAGAAGTTTGGTATGGTAGATGAGAAAAGATGTTTGCTAGGATGTATTAGAAATAGGAGAGGCAAGATGGTGGGCCACCTGATACGGCACGACAGTTTCTTCCTAAACATCCTGGAGGGTAAAATTGAAGGCAAGAGAGGCAGAGGAAGGCCTAGGCTAACATATTTTAGCCAAATAAAATATAAAGCTGATGTCGAGTCATATGAGGAAGTCAAGAGGCTGGCAATGGACAGAGAAAAGTGGCGGTTACTCCACCGACAAGAGCAAGGCTCTTAAGTAATGATGATGATGATCAAAATATTTAATCGACAGATCTACCGACATATCTGTCGATCTTCTTCTTTTTGAAATACAGGCGTGAGTTAACGTACCTACCTACTTATTATTTATGTTGCAGATTTTTACTTCAACAAAAAAAAATATATATAGCAGCTGCATAATATATCATTACTATTACTTACGCCATTAAAATGCGGAAACGTCACCAATTTACTGAAGGTACCTGTTATTATAATCGCTGTAATTAAGAATTTCTATTATACAGGGTGTTTTGTAGCTGGGGGCAAACCTTTAAGGGGGAGATACACTAGACCATGTAGAACATATACATTTTAAGGGAACTTTTACTATTTTAGTATGAAATACCCAAAATTGGTCAATTAAATGCTAATAACTTCCAATCCAAACAGAAAAGTCCGTTTTTTTATTATTATTTTAGTAGTCTATTAATGTGTCCTTGATCGTACCACAGTAGTTTGAAGCACCATTGTGTCCAAAAAAGTTATGTGCACTGCATTTAAACTTTACAAAAATAAAAATAAAATCTTACTTTTGATGTCATTATTTGACATAAATAAAATACGCTAAAAAAATTTTTTTGGATGAATATGTTCTACATGGTCTAGTGTATGTCCCCCTTAAAGGTTTGCACCCAGCTACAAAACACCCTGTATTATTCCAATTAATCAAATAAGATTGCTTGCTGATTCATGTTTCTAGTATTATTGCTACGGTTACTGATACTTGTAGATACCTGTCCAAACACTAAATCATATTTTTTTACTCTAATGGAATTAAAGAAGGTTCCAAATTCAAAAGAGAATGAAACTATTTGGGATTTACTAGATTAAACCCTCACCACATATTATAACCTGAAATGGAATCGCGCGCAAAACTCGTTGATTGATATCATTGTAGATGGCATTGGAAAGATATTATCCAACATTCCCTTGAAATTAAAATGAACTTAGTCAGATCGCCTACAGCAGATACTATAAGTAGCAATAACGCCACCTATAAACTGAATGAAAAAGCTCCTAAAAATGTGTTGAGGCGACATGAGCTCAGAAAACGGAATTTTTTAAAACGTTTGAATTGCTCTTGTTTGAATTACAATACGGCTGCCCTAAATTTAAATAGCAACCTTGAGGCCTTTCTCGAGGAAATCAGCTATTCGAATCCTGAGTTTTAGACTTAAGCTCGATAAAAAAAATACACCTAAAAAATCGGAACATACTATACACTACAGCTAAACATATTAAAATTGGTTGTAAAAATGTTATGTTTGAGGGAAATCGGATATAACTTTTTTATTTAAATTTATTTAAAACGCACAAAAAATTTAAATTAAAAAACATGATATCCGCGCTGCCAAACACGCACTTCCATCTCGCTCACGCTCATGCTCAGTGAGAGGGAGAGAAGACTACGAACCTACGTCGCCTTAAGTGTCTAAGTGCCATATGTAATGAATGTTACAGAAACTTAGCGAAACTAGCTACATCACACTCATTATTATAAATAAACGCGACATTGTATAGATGGGTATTACCAGTCTTTACAATTAACTAATCTCTGCCTACGGGTTAGTTCTGAACCTTACCGTGAACCCTGGCAGACCGCGCAGACTTAATCCCGCGGAGGCTGCTTTCTCGCGAGGGCGAGACCGAGGGCGCGGCGGGCGCGTCGTGCGGACCCGAGATGGCTGCGATCGTGTGAATCGGACGAGGGTTTACTCCTCTTGCGACTGTCGCATTTCAACAAGGAAGCACACAGAGACAGTAAGGCGTGCCTTTCATTCTAACTATAGTTAGTGTCTCAAGACGGGAGTCTTTGACCAGTGTGTGTTGCCAGTGATGCAATATGGCACGGAAACGTGGTCACTTACTATGGGCCTCAAAGGGCAATGGAGAGGGCTATGCTGGGAGTTTCTCTGCGCGATCGCATCAGAAATGAGGCTATCCGCAGCAGAACCAAGGTAACCGATATAACCCTCCGAATCGCACATTGTACGTAGAACCGATGGCCGTTGGGGAGGAAAGAATCTTGAGTGGCGACCACGTACAGGAAGGCGTGGCGTGGGTAGGCCCCACACAAGGTGGACTGATGACCTGGTAAAGGTCGCGGGAGTCCGCTGGATGCGAGTGGCGCAGGACCGGCCATTGTGGCATTCTTTGGGGGAAGCCTATGTCCAGAAGTGGACGTCTTTCAGCTGATATGATGATGATGATGATAGCTAGTTGCGACAAATTGCTATATGACGGCTGGATTTACAGTTGTATTTACTCACTTCGATTCTATTGTCTATAGGTGATATAAAGCTGTAGGCAATTGCCTCCCCCCTTGATTTCCACGACGCCTGTGTTTGCTCTATACTTACTTCCTATAATTTGTTGAAGAAGGTATTTTGTTAAAATGTACAAGTTATACCGAGTGATAACAATGGTAGCTATGAGATTTTTTTAATAGCTATCAATTACATGAAGTGATTGAACATTGGAGTGGATTGGCTGGTCCGTTGCTGCTGATGAGCCTTGTGTCTTGTGCCGTGAAGAGTTTCTTGTTTCTAAAGCGTTGCCATGTTGCATGTTGCGTGGTTCGTTAGAGTTGGTTGATGCGCTGCGTTGCCCGCTCTTAGTCAAATGTTGCTAAAATTTCCAGATTCAGATTTTACCAGCTGTTTTTGCCGGGTCCAGTATTCACATCACGGTAATGTCAATTGACAAAGCTTGCGCCGAAAAAGGTAACTCACAAGGCCCAACGGAACCAAAGCTGCGATCACGTCTGGGCCGTCTAACATTTCAGATTGACGTTTAGACAAAGGCGTCAAACGCGTGAATGGCAGACGTGTTACCGTTACTTTAGGTTAGTCATCGCAGACTTGTTTACACCTATAAAGTTCAACACCTTTTCTTGACAACAGTACCAGTAAATAGGCTCTATCTAGGCGCTCGACCTCACCCTCACCTAACCATCAGCTGAGAGCAGCAGAGATAGTGGTCTATTAATGCTTACCTATTCTATAGTCTATAAAAAACAAGTTGCACAATTTCTGATGAGCCGATTTGGGATACTTTGCGGCATTAAACAGTAACCATGTCATGCTAACCATAGTAACCATGTGTTGTGGGCGGGGTACATTGCACGTAGAACCGATGCCCGTTGGGGCGGAAAGGTTCTCGAGTGGCGATCACGTACCGGAAGGCGCGGCGTGGGTAGGCCCCCCACAAGGTGGACTGATGACCTGGTAAAGGTCGCGGGAGTCCGCTGGATGCGGGTGGCGCAGGACCGGTCACTTTGGCACTTTTTGGGGGAGGCCTATGTCCAGCAGTGGACGTCTTTCGGCTGATATGATGATGATGATGTCATGCAGTGAGTGTGGCTGATGTATCAATTGGACAGATTTACTGGTTAATTAAACCAGTCGATGTGACATACCACGTTATGACAAGGTTATATGACTGTTCAATCTCCCAACCCAGTACGAGCTGGCGTTCGAATCACCTCCAGATTTAAGATCGCGTGCGTTATTAAAGGTCGATTTATATCTACAGACATTGAGCGTGCCAGACAAGTGTCGCGTGGCAGACAAAATAATATTCTTCTATACAGACAGAGTGTTTTAACGTATTTACATCTGTGTCTGTCGGTTTCTGTACGGCCGCGTTACGATAGATGTAAATACGTTATTAACACTCTGTATAGAAGAATATTATTTTTGTCTGCCACGACACGTGTCTGGCACGCTCAATGTCTGTAGATATAAATTGGCCTTGGATCGTAATCAGATTAGCCTTTGTGGTGCGCATCTGACTACGTAGGGAACAAATGCCTTGACTTAAGCCCTTGACTTGACTCGACAGCCCTCGCTCGACCCCGCACCAGCCCAAATAAGCGATGGCTGGAAGTCGTGAAGGCCGACATGAGCAAAAGCGGGTTCAAGAGGTCACCCAGGATCGTGCAAATGGACAAAAACGAGTAGGAAAGCCAGGCAGAAGAAGAATATTGCGCGCACTCGTTCAAAGTGACTTGGTCTTGGAAGTATCAAATCTCCCTAGGTGGCGTTATTTATTTATACTTGCAACGCGCTATCAAAATTCTATACATTAGGTACCTTATATATTTTCGTCTTTAATATCACAGAGGACTATTTATTTAATCGTTTGGCATACATTATTTGGCCATTGAGTGAGTCACTCTTTAGTACCCAGGGGACACGTGCATGGTTGTGGTAGGTAAGATCCTACAGACGCCAGAGGACTATTAAAATATTGAATACCTACGACTATCTACAACAATAACAATACAGGAAAACTCTTCACAATGTTCTTGTACTTGTAGAACATTGAATGTTTTAAAATAAAGCTTGTCCAATAAAGAGGCACGTCCGTACCACAATCCTATTATATTCCTCCAGTGTTGTTGCTTATCTTTATGAAGTCGGTCCCCCACTGGGACGAAATACGCGGCCCGGCTAGCATAACACGGGGAAATTTTTACACGAATAACGTATACAGGGTGTGGCCTGTAGTAGGTAGGAGCAAATATTCAAAGGGACGCTTTCTTAGAGAATTTGCAGTAACCCCTCGTGTCATTTTTTTTGTGGATTCGGAGATATTCTGATCTAAAGTTATGACCTCCAAGTAATGTATCTTGGCACCACGACAGCAGTCAATGCGGAATTTGAGGTAACATCATGTAACGAGTCATAATAGTTTTTGCAATTTTGTTTTCAAAAGATGTTTTTGTTAATTTTTGTGTTTAAAATAAAAAGTTACCTACTGATAGCAGTGATAGCACTCCAGAAGAGTAAAAAAATACAACTACTTAAACATATTTTAAAGAAAAAAAAATTTTTTTTCTTTTCAAGTTTAACCTTGTCGAAATAATTGTTCACAAGCTTAATAATCTACCGTACATTTTTTTGCTCCTATTACAGGCCACACCCTGTATGTACGCACGTATTATGTGATATGATACAATAGGGGTGTAGCCTCAAAATTTATTATTACTTCAAAAGAAAGAAGGCAAAAAATATGCCTAATGACGAAAAACCCATTCGAATATCTCAAAAAATTACGAAGCTATAACCGTTTTAATGTTGCTTGTTAGAGAGAGAAAACGCTCCGGGGTAGTGACGTCACGATCGTCTAGCGTCATAGTAAATGACAATCGTTTCATATGAAGTTGCGTTTTGCGGAAAAGGGACAGAACATACCTCTTCTTAAAACTTTGGACGCTGTGTTTATTTAACCTCTTGCGTAGCTTTTTTTCTCCATTTGACTACATTTTTAATCCTTTTTCGAGAAAATGCTACATTATTGAATATTTTATTTAGTGTCTACACCCCTATTATCAACGTCATCAGCCTATACAGAGTGTTTTTTTTTAATGGGACAGTATGGGGAAATCCGAATCTAAAGGAGATAGAGGAAAAGTGTCCAAGGAGACATTAGGTGTTTTTTTATGTAAACAAATTTGGCTCATTAAAATTTTTGGTCAAGCGTGAGTTGTTCTTAAAAAATTATACAGTTGGTCAATTTTTTTTTGACGCGTGTCGGCTCTGTTTCATGTAAGGATTATTTCATTGTATGGAAAGAAAAAATCTGAACAGCAGAAATTGGTCAAATTTAATGAAAACTAATCTTCATACAATTGCAGTATTCGCCTTTTATAGTACATTATGATACAAGTGTGCTAAGTTGGTCATTACACTCGAGTCGGTTTTTAAGCCTGAGCCGAAGGCGAAGGCTTAATGGAGACGAGAAGTGTAATGACCAATGCTCACGTGTTTCATACGACGTTTTTCAACACATTTGCGAGGAAAATAAAAAAAAAAATGAAAATGTTAAAAGATATGTAATGAAAAGGCACTAGTGCGATAATGTAATGTAAAAGTCACGGCATGGGTAATATTCTGCATTATTTTGCTAATATTTAAAAAGATATGTAATGAAAAGGCACTAGTGCGATAATGTAATGTAAAAGGCACGGCATGGGTAATATTCTGCATTATCAGTGTAAATACGCTGTAATAAGACCTACTTTACGAGCAGTTGTGTTGAAAATATTATTACAAGTGCCTAGGCGTGTAAAAAATATTTAACATTATTCCATTTTTAAATTTTGATAATCGATAAGAGCTCCAGATGATTCAAGAGAAGAACATTTTTTTTAATCTTCGTAAACATCATGGCACGCGATAGTCTTGAAATTATAAAAAAAAGAATTCTATTTGATTTTGATTTTTTTCTTATGGGGTTACCTCAAGGGTCGAATTTATGAATCCCGATACAACTCCGTACAAGAATTAAAAGATGCTGTTTACAACACTTTAAACACAATTCACCATAAGTCTCTGTTAAATGCAACTAGAAGTGTCTTGAAGCGTGCTCGTACCTGCATAAGACAAGACGGCGGCCACATCGAACATTTACTCAAGTAATAAACCAACTGTATGAAGATTAGTTTTCATTAAATTTGACCAACTTTTGCTGTTCAGATTTTTTTCTTTCCATACAATGAAATAATCCTTACATGAAACAGAGTCGACCCGCGTCAAAAAAAAAATTGACCAACTTTATAATTTTTTAAGAACAACTCACGCTTGACCAAAAATTTTTACGAGGCAAATTTGTTTACATAAAAAAACACCTAATGTCTCCTTGGACACTTTTCCTCTATCTCCTTTAGATTCGGATTTCCCCATACTGTCCCATTTAAAAAAAACACTTTGTATAGTCCCCCTTCTGGGCACAGGCCGCCTCTCATGAATGAGAGGGAAGACAGTACCATGTTGATCCAGTGCGGGTAAGGGTATATAATATAATTATTTCGGCCAACATTCAACTCAATAAACACATGACCTTATTTTCCATCGTAGCCATAGTTGCACCCATAGTCTTTGCACCTGGCGGGGAACATATCCCGGTCTTCTTCTCTAGGTTATATCATGTTGTGCGGAGATGGTAGATATCTGCCATGTGTATTCCTCACTAGATTCAAATGACAACATTTCATAATTCTATGTCCATGATTTGACTAGCTCCGTGTATTCTACTCGAAAAGAGGAACACGCTGGTAGTTTTATATTTCCAGTAATATTTACGTTCAAATTTTCGCGATTTTTTTAAAATGCACTCATAGCAAATCCAATTCTACTGCAGAATGGGCACCTTGCTTTATAGTCTTGTTTACATATACCAAATTAAAAACAAACATTGTCAAGATGGCGTCAATGTAACCCACCCGAAAATTACATTTAAACTTTTTAAACGTTTTCGTCGAAACGGGACTAAAGCAAGGTGCCTATTCTGCAGTAGAATTGGATTTGCTATGAATGCATTTTTAAAAAAATCGTAAAAAATTGAGCATAAATAATACTGGAAATATAAAACTACCAGCGTGTTCCTCTTTTTGAGTAGAATACAATGAGCTAATCGAACTAAGGGCTAAAAGTTATGAAATGTTGTCGATTGTTTTAAAGGGACTCTGCGTTGTTGCCTTCGGCTCCCACGCCTCCCGGCCGTCCGTCCGGGACCCGGTGGTCCCGAGATATGGAAAGACTTCGGTACAAATAAAGGTATTTATTTGTTTCAAGGCCGAAAATACTTTATAGAAATGTATCGAAATGTTAAAAAAGTCGAATTCGCCCAGCCCTTGGACTCGGTAAGTATGCTAGGCTTACTTAGGTACTTGTATCTTGACGCGACGCTCGGACATGGTCACTGTTTATAGAACATGACGGCTTGACATTTCGCTACATTATTCTTTCCTTTTTATCTGAATAGCCGTGAATAAAGTCTAGCTAGTCTAACCCTACTCCGATTCTGAGCTTGAGAACATCTAAGAATAACTACGACTTAGAAAAGTTGATAAACCCCCGACATTTTCATTTCAAAGTTCAATATCTCAAAAACGGCTGAACCGATTTGTTGAAACGTAGCTAAGAACCATATCGATCACGTCACCTTTCGGATAAAAAAACCGCATTCAAATCGGTTCGTTCGTTTAGGAGCTACGATGCCACACATACACACAGACAGACACACAGACACGTCAAACTTATAACACCCCTCTTTTTCCGTCTGGGGTTAAAAATGAAGAAAACAGCCACCTTTCGAGTGGTTCGATTGCCATACAAAGCGATATTTGACATTCGCAGGCTAATGGCGGCGGCGTAATATTTTGAGAAACTTATGTAACAAACTTTCATAAATTGGCTTCCCATTTGCGCCAAATTCCCCTTTCCTAGAACAAACTTGTATAAACTTAATTAATTTGAGAAAAATTGTTTTCCCAAAATATCACGTCCTAAACCAATATCTCAAATTAATCTACATAGTTTATAAATACTAGTACATTCTAGGAAAGGGGGAATTTGGCGCAAATGGGAAGCCAATTTATGAAAGTTTGTTACATAAGTTTCTTAAAATATCACGCCGTTGGACTGCGAATGTCAAATAACGTTTTGTATGGCAATCGAACAACCTTAAGCCGGTGATCGCTCGTAACGTAATCCAAGTTACTCGTACATTCCAAAGCCTTTATAAAGTTTGCAATATTTTCAATCTCTTCTCTAAATTAGAGAAGAGAATGAATTTTTTGCAGAATTTCTCCTTTATCTTATTATTCTTAAGGGAGGGGAAATGTTAGGCATGTTAGGGTTCAAATCCTGCTCGAATTGATGATTCTTTCAATCATCCCTTTTTATTTATTTATTTAAACTTTATTTGCACTAAAGCCAAAAAAAATTCTCTACCAGCTAAACATTGGGCATTGGGCTAATATCGAATTCATTAGACAGTTAGGCTTCGTAAATAAAATGTAACCCCTAACCGTGCGCAAATTTTACGCAACCGAATCTCGGTCTTAAGTTGGCTTTAGTTACCTAGTACCTTTACTTTACTTACCTAGTACCTTTACTTTACTTACCTAGTACCTTTACTTTACTTACCTAGTACTTTTACTTTACTTACCTAGCACTTTTACTTTACTTACCTATTACCTTTACTTTACTTACCTAGTACCTTTACTTTACTTACCTAGTACGCCGCGGGCCCGCGCACGCGACCGGTGTGTTGAGGCCTTTACTTTACTTACCTAGTACCTTTACTTTACTTACCTAATAAAGTGACAGTTGTCCCCCCTTTGTCAAGTGAGTGGGCAACTCGACTGTTAGAGGTTCTTAAGCCGTCCGAAGGCCTCTAACTCGGCTTAACGACTACTGTCATAGACAGCAGCCGGGGTCAACTGCTTAGCGTGCCTTCCAAAGCACGAAAGCGCTCATTTATAGTAACCACTCAAACAGGCGATCACCCATCCAAAGACTGACCGCTGTCATCTTTGCTTAACCTATAGTTATCGTTTCCGACTCGCAGGCGCCGCTGGGCTATGATCGCTTCACTGTTACTAACTATACGATGCTGACTATACTTACCGTACGTACCTACTTCGTATGATATATTGCTCGTGGTTACCAAGTGATGTCAAAAAACGCGGCCCAGTTTCGTAAATAACCTTAAAGCTTAAACCTCCATTTCGCAAACAATGACGGCGACGATGAGGCACCGCATACGAATGGGCCTCACGTGCGTACGCAATGTAAACTTGACGAATACAGACAGATATGTAAACAAGCAGTAGCCTGACTCTCTTGACAATGTGGCGTCACTCCTGTCAAATTTGACGAGTTCTTCATCGCACTATCGAAGTTTCTTAAATCAGTTGCATAAATATAACATTTAAACAACTCTCATTGGACTTCGGTCCCTGAGAGATCTCTCTATTGCCGTATCTTCTACAACAACATTCACTGAACGTTCCAAGAGTTTGATTCCCACCGGGTTACCTTTTATTGGAAAATTTAACATCATATTTACTTACAGTTTTTGGCCATCTAGATTCAGATAATTTTATTTGTAAAACTACAGGTACATTTAGTTTTTGAAAAAAAAAATGTGCTTCTGTTATCCTAATAATGTTTAAGAGCACGGGTTTTTTTTTATTGACAAGAATGCTCTGTTAACGAGTACACCCAAGAGTAAAAAAAACCGGCCAAGTGCGTGTCAGGCCACGCGCAGTGTACGGTTCCGTAGGTGCTTGTCTTTGTTACATCGACACGCAACGACAGCGCCAAGTAAATGGTGCGGTTGCGTCGGCCGACTTTGTACGAAAGTTGGCCTTTCCATGTACATTTTTAAGTTGGTCGTATAATATTAGGTAACTAGTAATGTCTACTTAGCCGTGATAGTTTTCCTTTTAAATTCATTATAATGTACTACTACCGCGACTTTTTAGGGTTCCGTAGCCAAATGGCAAAAAACGGAACCCTTATAGATTCGTCATGTCTGTATGTCTGTCTGTCCGACTGTCCGTCCGTCCTCATGTCACAGCCACTTTTGCCGAAACTATAAGAGCTATTTTATTATTCTAAAATAAGAGAATGATAAAACTAAAAAAAATATATGATGTACATTACCATGCAAACTTTCACCGAACATTGGTTTGAACGAGATCTAGTCATAAATCGTAAACCGCAATTTATTTTACAGAACCCTTCATGTGCGAGTCCGACTCGCACTTGGCCGCTTTTTCACATTTATAGTCGTAGCCAATTAGCCGGTAGCAGCGGCGGACACTTTACTCGAACAAAAACAAGGGCTCGCAAATGGACCACTCAGTTGAAAAATGGATCTTAGAAACCCATAATATTTTTAAACAAGCTATGCAACGATACCATACTCATACTCATTTATTCATAAAATATAAAAATAAACATATCTAAAATAGAATGTCAAATGAATATGATTTTCTTAATAAAAAACTTGTCATCTTTCTTTCTCTCTTTTCTTTTTTTATACCCCACACCATTGGTTTAACGAGAAAAAAATATAACATCCTCATTCCCCACTACTATGCGTAGGGGAGCAACCTTAAAATAAATTAGATTTCATCCTACCAATTTCTAGGCGTGATTGATTTATATACCCATACTGAGCTAAGCCGCAGACGGACAGAAGGACGGACGGACAAACGGACATGGCGAAACCATAAGGGTTCCATGTTGACTACGGAACCCTATAAAGGAATTCCAAACAAAGTGTATCCTTTATATTTGCTCTTGAGTGTAGATAAAATGCTTTTTTGTCATCATTATGACATGACGTACAGATATTTTTTAATGAATTTGCACTTATAAGGCCAATTAAAGTTAAATTAATGTGCCATTTAGTTTAGAGGAATCCCATAAAGACGAAAATAATTCCTAGAAAGGTGTTTCCAGAATAAGTTTAAGTTTAGATTCATGTTTAAAGTCGAGCTACTGAATATATTCAACTCCACTGTGGCGCAGACGTGCTTTACATTTGAGTTTCAATGAAATCGAGTTCGTTACGACGCGAAATTGAAATTAAATTCGGAGAAAAATCGTTTTGAATTGACTTCGTGTCTATCAGAAGATTCGACTACCTATTGATATTTAGAAAAAATAGCTTTATTAAGAGAAAAGAATGTAGGGTTTTCTATAGGCAGCATGGCAGGACTAAAGATAGATCAAGGATAAATTCAATTTATATAATTTGGGATATTTTCGCGTGCAATGTCATCCAGAAGTCAATGGTCCTATTGCAGAAGGTACTATACCTATTTTGTATTTGAAATCAAAAGTAATTAATGCAGTTTCACTACACTTTATTATTTGTTACATGGTTGGGCTACCGATAATCTAACTCCTCTATATTTATTTGCACCCCTACTGCTAGATATAATATGCAATGCGTTCATTTCATACGTATGTATAAGAAATAATAAAATAAAAATCGCAAAAATGTCAAAACCTTGAAACATTTCGTCGCAAAAATGCGTGAATGAATACATTCCCCGCGTGATCGAAGGGACCTTTTCCACGGGCGTCCATTTTTCACGACGACGTTTCGAAAAATAATAAAGTCGTCGGCGCGCCTCGGCCTCCCGCCGCCATCTTGACCGAGCACAGCCTAGTTTCCAACAAACAAACAGTACACTCACTCTTGTCTATTCGATAGGTATACTTAGGAACGTACAATAGAGGATTTCACAGATGGAGTCCTAGCGCTTTGCTGGTTTGGTATTTAGGTATCTTGGCCAATTCACGCCGTCAGTGCCGCGCAAAAGGGCCCTGTTGTGGCCCGGCATAAAAATGAGGCTGTGTGAAGTTAGCCAATCAAAAAAAAGAGTCCTAGCGCATCCCCAAAAGGGATAGAGGTCAATTAACCTGCCTAAATTGAGAAGTATTAGTAGACATCCTTGACATCTCATGTCCTACATATATATACTTATTTCAGTAGTGTTTTATCCGTGGCGTCAGTTTCAATTGAGTTTTGATATTTCTAACAAACAAACAAAAAAGGCCTATGAGAATCAGAATCAGCACATATACATTACAGCTACGTAATCTTACTTGCTTACTTAACATACATATTAATACAAGTACAACCAAACCACAGTCATTACATAATTTAAAATATACACAACATTACTCACATTCCAATAAGATATTCATTCCCTTCCGACAATATTAATTAGAATTAAAACTTATTATATGTAAGGGTCTGACATCACTTTTTGGCATCACAAAATGTAAATGCCTCGTACGATATTGTTTGAGTGTGTTTGTCTATTCCTAAGTCTAATTTGTACACTGTTCCTTTTGTATAAAATGTGATGTTGAATAAAGTTTTTCTATGTCTATGTCTATGTCTAATCCGACCCACAGCAGTTATAGTACATTACTTACCTAGGGCGGTTAAACAAAGAATGTCTCAGATCGCAGGTATTTGACGCCCGAGCCGAAGGCAAGGGCGATAAATATGCGCTCTGAGGCTTTCTTTATTACCGCCCGTGGTGAGTACAAAATTTTACGTCTCTATCTGGCCAGGAAGTGGGGTTTTCCGCACGCATAGCGTGCGGTAATTCCTACTTTATGGCCAGGTATGACGTAAAGTATATTATAGTGGGCATGCCAACCATCTCTTGAAAATTCCATTGTTTTCTAATCACTTATTATATTGAACTATCCCTTCTGTATTATTGCAACTGTGTTGTGGCATCACAACGCGGTTATCGGCCCGATACTAGATAAATGCCACCCGCGCTGAGCTACTCCTTACACCACACAGAACTGGAAGGGCATTACATACCCTGTTTCCCCACTAACGTAAGCCATTCTAAAGTATGTTAGTTCACAAAAATGTTTAATTCAAATGATTAATCGGCTTAAGCGATGGATTGTCCAGCGGTTTGTGGGCGGTTTTAGAGTATTATGAATATTATGATAATGATATATAATCATTTTGATACATGTTCTCAACGTCATTCGTGGAAGTACGTACACCAAGTATGGGGAATGAAACCTCTCTCACTTGTTCATCGTAACCTCATGATTGAGGGTCGTGACCATCATAAGTAGCTTTTAGACAGTGGTGTTCTCCAACCGGACCACTACCCTCCTAATCGAGCCTTACAGCTCAGTCATGACTTCCAGCGGCAGCGTTACGCCATACGTGATAGCGAGAGATCGAAGCGTGGCCTCCCGCTCCCACATGTAGGTAGAAATCTTCATCATCATTGTCAGCCCGTAATCGCCCACTGCTGAGCATAGGCCTCTTTTCGAGTACGCCACCCGTCCCTATCCTGAGCTAATCTTATCCAGAAGTGACCCGCGATCTTCCTAATATCGTCCACCCATCGAGCTGGTGGACGGCCGACGCTCATTTTACCTAGAAATGGCCACCAATCTGACACAGGTACAAATACAAATAGTTTATTCCTTCAAAACATATCCTATTACAATAGGGAACTTGCATCTTTTTATTTTGTTACGAAAGCCAAAAGTATAATCCATCATTAAAACAACTGTAGCATTCAAACTTCCTTATGATTTATTGTTCTGATGTTAAAATCATTTAAAATCTGCACGCGCCGGCACCCACCGAAAACGCTCTATATTAAACGGGCTTATGCTATGACGCCACACCATAATATATATTATCAGAGTGTTATTACTATGGAGTAAGTCATTAATTTGCAATTATCTCAAACAACAAAAAAAACAAACACAAAACAAAAAAAAAAAATGAATATGTCCGTGGCAGCTATAAAATAGGCCCCAATCGTGGACAAAGTCCAAGAAAAACGTTTACGCTGGTACGGTCAGCTGGTGCTCAGACGTCCTGCAGACCACATGGTGCGGATAGCCCTCGACGTACCAACGACGAAGCGTGGGCGCGGAAGACCCCCCGCCACCTGGCTAACGACGGTCCAAAAAGACCTGAAGCAAATGGATCTGGATCCAGAAACAACCCAAAATCGCACGGAATGGAGAAAACGGACAAGGAGAGCCGACCCCAGATAATGGGAAATGGCGCAGGCAGATGATGATATCTCCACAAAATTTGCGTTTATGTCTATACTTGTCGTGTACCTTGTATATAATCTTATATAATCAAAATATCATTTCTAATTCAATATTCTGTGTAACTGTTGTGTTATTTTATCGAAAAATAAAAAACAAATTTTATGTCATTTTAACGTGAGATAAATAAATAAATATTTGCAACAATCTTACACAAATCGACCTACTCCCAAACTAAGCAAAGCTTGTACTATGGGTACTAGACGAAGATAAACATACTTATATAGATAAATAAATACTTAAATACATAGAAAACATCCATGACTCAGGAACAAATATTCGTGCTCATCACACAAATAAATGCCCTTACCGGGATTCGAACCCAGGACATCTTGCTTCATAAAATTAATACAATAATTTTTATTCTCTTTTTTTTTCTTTTGCATGATATCTCTACGTATATCCGCATCGACAGAGTGCAATTTATTCGAAATTGGAATCCCATGCAAGTTCCCCATTATGCTGACCCCCCACACTAGGCATCGCTTGTCCCGTGTACCGCCGTCGCTGCTAGAGGGTGTGGCCGATCCCTAAGGTTCAAGGGTGCAGGAGTAACCATCTTGAATACATCAATCGAATGGGTGGTAATGCTTGCTGCTTCTCCTGCTTTCCACGTAGCCTTGCCAAGCTATCTGACTCACGACTGGCCAACTGCCCAAAGAAACCGAGAATTCTCCCGAGACAGTTATAAGGGAGGCAAAAGAACCAGAAGATAGTCAATATGGTCAGTTTATCCTATTTCTTCAAAATCGGCCTTAATGATAAAAAAGTAGTTCATTGAATCCTTGAAAAGAGCGAAAATCTAATATTGGAATTTTCAGTGCTTTAGAAGGCAGCCAAATAACTTTAAAAAAGTTAGGTTCTTATCATCTTCGTTTTTTAAGGGTTGTATATCACAACCACTACAAAGAAAAGTTTCAAGATCTTTGACACAGGATTCAGGATTCGTATTTATAGTTCTGAGGCGTATGAAGTCGAAAACATCCGCATTCTCTATTAACCAGTAACTTCCCCAAAGAATGACATGACTTATATTACCGACTGTCATGTTACATTAATCTTTAGAATATATCGAGATCACACACCAATTCCGGGAAGCAACGGTTACCACATTCGGTCAGTTTCGCGACCACAGACAGCCAAAAAACTGCAAATGACTTGTCTATTATCTATTCACAAAACACTCTGCACTCGTCAGTCACCTCATATTTATTCTAACTATACCTTTATGTTTGTAAGAATCGGAGATCAGCTATATTGGTCCACCTGCGGCGATGAAAGCGGTAAGCATAATGAATAACAACCAAATGAACCATGGGAATTGTTCTCTGAACGAAATACAAGGAAATCTTCTGAGTAACTTGAATGCATTTCCGAAAAATGAGATAGTGAATATTATATCTAGATACAAATGAGTTCGGATGAATCGTCAATAATTATATGAGATCGGTTTATTTAGGAATAATAGACATTTCCAAGATTTATGGAAAGAAAATCCAAAACTGGTGTCACCTACGAGATAAAGCAATACCTACCTAGCTCTTGCCTTTTCATAATTCATGCAACTTTAGCGAAAAGTTGACCGTAAATTCAGGAACATTCGTTCCTTTGTTTGCTCTAAAGCAACCATAAAATTAGAATGAGTTGTTTGTTTCCAACAGAATTAGTTTTCTCTTCTACTTGTCATCTATCTCGTATTGTTTGTGCCCCATTAAACGTATAGTTAATAATTGTATATTCTCTGCAGTCGTCAAAGAACACACAGTCCTGTCCTGTCAATGACGTCTACACATACAAGTACGTATACTGCCACTATTTATGTTTAGGGTTATAAATTCTGTATGGATGTTGTAAAGTTGGTAGGTTTAAGTAGTAAAGTTGCATGTTGAAAAAACAAGCAACAGCTTATTAAAACTGTAAAGAAATTAATACTTAATGTGTGAAAGCCGTACACACTTCGTTAAAATCGTATCATGTTCTCCACGATTACATTAACGAGTCAGATTTGAATACAAGCAAACAAAAAAGTTCCCAAATCGGCTCGGATTTGGTCCGAGCCCGCTCCGGCTGTGGTTGGACCTCTTTTCGTCGCGGGCGCAGAGCACAAGCGATCCGTGGTCTCACTGGGCTCATTATTGATGAACTGTTGACTTTGGGGATAAGAGGGATACCCTTGCTTCATCATCATCATCATCATCATATCAGCCGAAAGACGTCCACTGCTGGACATACGCCTCCCCCAAAAAGTGCCACAATGACCGATCCAGCGCCACCCGCATCCAGCGGACTCCCGCGACCTTTACCAGGTCATCAGTCCACCTTGCTTATCCCGATCGTAATACACAATAGTAGAACAGGATGGGCGTTTGCAACTCGACATTTGGCACCGTTTTACATGTCGATAGTTCTAATTAGACCATATCAACTCTTCATTATCATCGTAATTTAAAATTGTTGCTCTTGCCTGTGGAGTAGACGCCAGGTTTTCGTTAGCCGACATCATACTCCCTTATTTGTGTTAGGAAAATTTAGTGCGGTGGTTTCCCCGTTTGCCTTATGCCAGTGAGAGGACACTACCCCATCAGAAATACGTCCAGATTGTACATCTTGATGATGAGGTTGTCGTAGAAGCCTGGCCATCCAAACCTCCCGCCACGTCCTGATAACCCGGTCGTTTTGGTTGGGGACTGCTTATTTACTACTTTATCTAGTAACCGAGCACTATTTGTCTGTATCTACCACCTGCGACCCTGTTGATGGCATGCAGTATGAATATGAGTATTTTCCGCAATGGATAGATTTTCCTCCTCATCTTTTACATTTTTGACAGATGTCTTCTCTATCTTTTTAATATGACAGTTTAACTCATTTTATAGTTGATAGTATTCAAGGGCCATCCAAGTCAACCGACGTTGTAGTCTAAATTTAATTGCTGAGCAGTAAACGCTTGTATTAAAAATTACAATTCCACCAATTCAATTGCAATTCCCCTACTGGTATATTTATATTCAGATGTCAATCGCCATTCTCAGCACTCATAGTAGTTCTTTATGTCCTTAAAAGAAGAAAACTGCCTCGTGCTGTTCTTGTACTCTCTAGAGGCAGCCACGCCCGCTGCCGCGCCTCGCGTGGGAGGCGAGTACGTGTGAGCGGCCGACGCATCTGCATTACTCGCGGTCGTTGCCCCCACAGAAGGTCACGTTTCGACTGCGAATTCAACCAAGAGGTCCATCTCACTCGACCTATTCTTATTAAATTGGTATGGCATTCTCGTCCGTGCTTGGTTCCTCCACGCGCAAGTCTGACGTCGAACAGCAATTGTCGTACCAAAACGAGTGGCAATGGCCATAGCAATATCAATCCGTCGAGCCAAATAAACCTCCAATTCGGATTTCAATTCGAATTCGAATCGCAACTGATTTTAAAGAATTTCAACGGAATTAAACTCAGTTTAAGGTTGCCACCTTCAAATTGATTTGTTGGTGGATGTTCGACGATGATGTTTGATCTTTTCGTTAACTGTGGGTTAATTAATGTGCCTATTCAATAACCAGTTAGTTACCTAGTTACCTTTGTTACCTATGATGTTTGATGTTATTTGGTTGTTGTACCTACTGTTGAATTTCGTTTGTATGATTGTATCTAGTTTAATTAATCACGTTTAGTGAGATTTTACTTAGTTTCGGCGATATCACGAAATGGCATTAGAACGTTTTGAATAGTAATAGTAGGTGATAATGCAATGCCGTATAAATTATTATTTACTGGCTATCTAGATAACTAGTTCACTTTATTTTCTTTTTAAACATAGGTATGAAAAACAATGCACCATTGAAACAATGTTACCCCAGCTTTTATCCTCTAAATATTCATCTACAAAAATATATTTAGCAACACCCTTTCTAAAATAGGTCTTTCAAAAAGAGAGTTACAGATATCAATACCAGAAGCAAAAGGATAAATTCGTGTAGCACAATTAGCAAAAACATAGCAGTAATTTGCCCGTTTACTTTACTTCTGTGTCTTACATCCCGCACCCACCTGCTATGATTTATTCTGTTCTGCATAACTAAAAGGTAACCTATACGATACAGTAATATTGTTTCCAAAAGCTGTATTTGGTTTGGTAACGTCAAAAGTATACCTAAATGAACAGAATTCGACTTTAACCAGAATTGTACAGTCACCGGCATCAATATAATGATGAATCAAAGGCCGCAAAAATATCTGACACGCTCTTATGGCTCTAGGATGTCATCAGATATTTTTGATGCCTTTGTTCCTTCATATATTTATGCCGGTGACTGTACTAAATAGAAATGAAATAGACTTAGCTTTGTTGCTAACGTAAATGATTCCTGTCTTTAAGCCAGGTTCATTAGAGGTTGGTTGTATGGTTAAAATTATTTAATTTAACCGACTTCATACAAAACTGACATCGGAATAGGAATCTTCTTCTTTGAATCTACAGTTGGTTTTTGAATAGACTTCTTTGATGCAATTCGGCAAACTCAAGTCATCTCAAGTGTACACGCAGCAACACGCTGCCCTGATCTTTAGGAGACCTTATCTCGTTGTAATAGGGTTCACATTGGGTCAGTCAACTGTGCCCGATGGTACTCGTACCGGCTTGTAGCTTAATCGAGATCTTACGCGCGTTGTTTTGTTTAGCCGATGTCGATGTACCTTTAATGATTGGTGGTATTTAAATTGGATATTGTGTTTTTATACACATGCCTTAACAATAGGCATGATGCCTCATGTTAAAATTAATAACGTAGTGTTGCTAAATGGATAGTAAACCACCAAATTATTGTAATTAAGTACAAATTAAAAAAAAAAAAAACATAAAAAGATATGGACCTTGAAAGTTTAGAAAAATATGATTTTTTTTTTAAATGTCCAAGAGTAAGATGTTTGTAAAAGTAACAGTAGGTATAGAAACCAACTAGTCATACCAAACTCCAAGCTAACTATGTGTAGAAAAGGCCCACACTATCGTTGTATCATCATAACAAACAAATTACCCGGAGCACTCAAACAGGAGTTGAACAATAAGATATTTAAAAACAAACTGAAGAAATTACTTCTTGACAAGGCCTATTATACAATTGATGAATTTTTGAATGACCAATCACTAGATAAAGTATCGTACTAACCACATTTCACAATTTGAAGGTATGTGATAATATCGCTATTATCCATTATCATTATTATATTTTAATCTCATCTCAATCTTTTATAACATGACATAAACAATTAATTAAATTTTAATATTATTATGATATACTTCTATTTTTCAATACTGTGTTCTTTTATAAATAAAACTAAATTATGTTGTTAGCATGTTAGTACGTAAGAACATTGCAATGCCCTAACAGGGTATCATGTACCTACTGTATAACCTATCTTAAGATCTACTGTATGGACAATGAACATGATCGCAATAAATGAATATGAATATGAATAAGTCTAAAGCTACCAATAGAATCCTTACGCTTTTATAGAAACAAAATAGTACCACACTATGTACAGTCGCGGAATGAAAAGGTTGACCACCTTAAGATCTGTTTTTGCTTGCTTAGTATAAGTTGTCAGTATCTGCTTTATCGACCGAGTATGACACATTCCGTCATAATTTGGTCATAATGAATTGATTTTCACTACATGGCGTACAGATACGTCCCCTATGAGAATTGACCTCTTTGCATTTTGAAAAGGAGAGTTAAAATTTAAAAAAAACGAATACACGAAATAGCAATGAATGATGACATTTACAGGAACTGTTATTCACATTTTATAGTTTTAATAATTTAAACCGAAGAGGATTTAATCATTAGATTTATCAAACTTGACACAACGAAATGGCAAGATCAAACGAATAAAAAGGTAGTTCAACTATTAATAGTCTAGGAACGTTCGTTTAAGTAAATTTGAAAATTTATTTACGCAGTATTTCGCGAGCGAAACAGCAATTTACTTGATTTTCCATACAACGATTAGTACAAAATAACAGATGTGACGTCATACCTGTGAGTCAATAAGTATGAAGCGTTAAGCGAGGTCAATCTTTGTCTCAAATTTTTGTGTATTTATGTTATTTAATTGTAGTTGCTCCCAATACAAACATTTGTTCCTCTTCAAAAACTGGTTCGAATGGCATCGTAAAAAAATCATTCCTAATATCCCTATTGTAATGTTTTGTAATGTGCCTAAACAGTGCTTTACCTTTACTACATCCAAACCTTATTCCATGTAAGTCATAAGTGAGTGAGTATGTCAGTGACAAAACTAAGGAACTTTGACGGGCAATAGTGCGACGTGAGCTCCGAAAACGGATTTTTAAAAAATCGTAGCTCTTGTTTGGATTATAATACGGCTGTCTTAAATTTTATTAGCAATTTTGAGGCCTTTCTCGAGGGAAATCAGCTATTCGAATCCTGAGTTTTTGACTTTCGCTTGATAGAAAAAAATCACGAACATAGGTCTAAAATACACTTAAAAAAATTCTAACAAATTATGCACAACAGCTAAACATATTACAATTGGTTCTTAAAATCGGCAATGTCATGTTTGAGGGAAATCAGCTATTACTTTTTTTATTTATTAAAACGCACAAAGAAATAAAATTAAAAAACATGATATCTGCGCTTCCAAACACGCACTTCCATCTCGCTCACGCTTATGCTCAGTGAGAGGGAGAGAAGACCACGAACCTACGTCCCCTTAAGGGGCTCCACGCGCTTTTTGACTAGTTTTGATGAGTTTTGAGTTGATATTCTTTCGTCATAATAATATATATATATATATATATATTTATGGCACAAACGTTATTCGGTTCTTCAATCCTTTATCTACTTTTGCACGAGAGTTTTTTGGGAAAAAATTTATAATTATTTCATTTTAATTTTCGTTTTATATTTATTTTTCTATGATTTATTCAAACAAAGTCCAAAAAATATTAGTATGTTGTTTATGCACTTTTATATATACAATTTACATTAGTAACTGTTCCTTATTGACGTCAACCCACGAGAGATTTTTATTTTTAACTCATTTTCACATAAGTTTCGTCCAAAAAACTGTTTTTTTGGCCTAAAACTTGTTAATAAGGTAAGCCATAAAAACCGGCCAAGTGCGAGTCGGACTCGCGCACGAAGGGTTCCGTACCATTATCTATAAAAAACAATTTTATTCTGTGTGTGTGTGTGTGTGTGTGTGTGTGTGTTTAGTATTTGTTGTTATAGCGGCAACAGAAATACATCATCTGTGCAAATTTCAGCTGGAACTATCACGGTATCAGTGTGATACAGCCTGGTGACAGACAGACGGACGGACAGCGGAATCTTAGTAGTAGGATCCCGTTTTACTCTTTGAGTACGGAACCCTAAAAAACACGAAAAAACGGACAGTAACTAATCGAAGGTCATGCGAGCTGTGAGCGCCTTAAACTAAAAGTTCAAATTGAATGTTATTGACATTATATGTAAGCCATATTATGCCATACATGTTACTGAAAATTCAGGGTTCTAGATTTAGACATAGACATAGACATAGAAAAACTTTATTTAACATCACATTTTATACAAAAGGAACAGTGTACAAATTAGACTTAGGAATAGACAAACACACTTAAACAATATCGTACGAGGCATTTACATTTTGTGATGCCAAAAAGGGGCTAGACTCAGCATACTGTTGCAGTGAGTACCTACTGAGTACCTACACTGCAACGCTGATTTAGCCAGCACAAAATTACAGGATGTTGAAAATGGCCTGAATGGTTAACGACATTACTATTATTAACAAACAAAATCGTCAACATTTCGTCGTTAAATCATATTCATATTATCAACCCGGAAATTATCCTCTACGCACTAGGGAAATGGGGGCGCAAGTTTGTATGGAGGCGCAATATAAAGGAGTTCCACACGGACGAAATCGCGGGCCTAGTGTCGGAATAAAATACCTTTTCTGTTTATAAAATACCTTAGTCTGAGAAAAATATATTCAATGGAATTTGAAAGAACCTAATAATAGACAGAAAATTACTAAACACGTAAACAATAGGGAACATTACGCAAAACTCTTCGTAGGTGGCGACACTAGCAGCGTTGACATTGTATCTCGTTCCCACTTGCGGTATTGTCTATGCAAGCATCCTTGTCACTCATTTGACAATCAATTGTGCATGTGTGTGAGAATCCCTGTATTCCAATACTGGCTTACTATTAGTGGTAGTGCTGCCTCTGGCGGCAGAACATTGCAGTAATGTTCCCTATAGCAGACAATTCTAAAACTGTCAGGTAGCGAGTGAAATTGTCTGCAAATATAAATCCTAATGCTACTTGACTCACATAGTACTAAATCGTAAAATACATAAACTTTTATTAACTATCTGTTCTCGTGAAATACTAGGTACCTATTCTAGTTGTATGCCAAACTAGCTCAATTTGATCACACTTCAGATAAAGAAACTTTAGTGACATTTTATGCAACTTCGAGTCGAAACGAAATTTACATGAGCAAATTACCATTGCAGCAGCGCCTATGATATTAGACAAAGAGATACAAAAGTATGCAAATTCGGTTTCATCGCCTACCCTGTTTACCATACTTTTACAGACCCAACTGAGACCAAACTTTGTTACACTTATGACGTCGACTGGGGCTCTATATTTGGGCCACTAAAAAGTAATTTGAACGAAATATGTATAGGATTGGTAACATTATCTCTCTCACGCAGGGGTGGTATTTCACTTGTCCAATTTCTTTGTCCAATATTTGCTCAAATTTCTTTGACGCGGAGGACGGAGGCCCATTTCACTTGTCCAATATCTTATAGTCCAAGTTGTTTTGTTTATTTGCGTAGCCATATTCATTTCAATGTCATCATAATCTTTGATTGTATTTTATTTTTACTTTGAAAATGTCGATGTACAATATTTGATCAATTTTCTTTGATAGGTGCCCAATTCCTCCCGTCCAATAGATATCTTGAGAGATATTTGTTCATTATGTTTTGAGTAGCCATTTTGATTTAAATGTCCTTCTGACATTTGCTCAAATGTCGGTGTTTCTCATATAGGCATTTGATCAAATCATCCAGTTTCTTTGATCAATTGTACATGGGACAATAACGAAATTGAATAAGTGGAATGGAAATGGAAACACCAACCAAATGCGTAAGAACGAAAGGCAGAATACCAATCCAATCCATGTTGATTTTGACTTGATTTTGCATTCGATTTTGGCGGTGTGAATAACGAGATTTTGTGTTTACGATAAGATAAACTTTTTATATAATTCATAAGTCGATTTATAAAAAATACGCCATTTGCCTGTAAAAACTAGCACTATTAATTTACGCTGTAAAACGAACTCCGATTTTTAGACTGACCGGGTTCAATTCCCGGTCGTTAATGATGCTTTTTTGAAAGTCTTTGAATGCAGTTATAATGTTTTCAAAACTCGGTCTCGTGACTCCTAAGAGCTAATTTCCGTATCTCTTACAGTTTCAGGTTTACCCTGGGTGCCCCGTTTGCATAATACAACCTGTATAGTCTGCTCACTATTGCAGTATTTGCAGTCCGCCATTTGCAGTTTTTCATCTCATACGTCACCCGCACTCTTGCAGCCCCGCTGTTCTGTAACTTGTTTTAAGTTAAAAATGGCAATCGAACCACCTTATGGAGAGGTTAAAACTTTTATCCTCTCCATAAGGTGGTTCGATTGCCATACAAAACGTTATTTGACATTCGCAGGCTAACGGCAATATCGGTGTAAAATCCGGCAACAATATCGGAGGCAATTAATGTATGGAAAACATGTTCACTGCTTACATTGCGCGGTACGATATCGTTGCAGGCTCTGACACTATATCCTACGACTTTCATTGCTGGATCCTACCCCGATATCGTGCTGGATAAAGTGAACACGCTCTTTGTACGAGAAGCCCTGTCAATATACATGTAAGGTACAGGAATAAACGTGTAACCAATTAAGCGCGTGTGCAGTGACTAAGCCGTTTTGGAGTCGCTTGCGCAAGCCGATTGAATGGAAATTCCGCGCGATGCGAGATCTAGCCGCGTTGCCCAAGAATAAATAAGCCTTATATGTATTTTCTGAGTATGCCTGTGATATACGCACAGCCGAGGTGATGTAAGAATTTTTTGGGCCTATCTTTATGATGACTTGTACATTTTAAGTATTTAACCCATATTCTTTTACTTACTCGGGTAATCTTCAAAAAACTATTAAGTATTTTCTAATTCACAATGAAATATTATGCATACCCGAATGATACTTTTATAGAATTATTTGGGCTCAAAATATAAATCCTTTGGTAACGCAGCAGTGGACACTATTTTTGAGGGGTCATGGGGACTGGTAATGAAGTGGTAATTTGAGTACCAAATGAGACTTTTTTTAATATAATACCCAGGATGATGGGGAAATTCATAATAAACATTGCGATCCGGTTGATAAGGTATCACTACTAGGAAAATATTTCGAGACATCTACAATTTTGTAAAAGTGTTTCATAAAATTGACGATTCGAAAGTGCTTGTACTAGGCCTACCTGAATAAAGAATATTTTGAGTTGAGTTGAGTTGAGTTATTTTCATCTCTATTTTAGACCAAAAAATGTTTTTGCCCTTTTACATTTTTGACTAAAAATCGTGTACCTAAGTAAATTCTCTATTCAAAAAGACACATACCTACCTGTTGCAGCATGTGGCAAGTGTGTAATATTTTCTTATATGTACAGGCGACGCCGATGATATGTTTAGACTTTTGCGCCTTATTCCATTGAAATAACATGAAGACTGCATACATATCTGTGACGCCAACTGTACAATCAGCAAAGGAGCTGCTCATGTAATGGTCTGAGGGCACGGCAGTGCCCCCGCCAAGTCGATAGTGACTTTTCTCTGTAGGTGAATGTACCACTTTTTTCTAGTAGACCCTTTATTGATTTGAGTAATCATTGTGTTTATAGCTAAAAGCGAATGCAGGTATCTCTGGCAACCTCACCCAACAACAGAACACAACACAACAACAGAACACAACACAACATCCCCACAGAGCAAGTAGTCGTGTTATTATGGTTGCCAGTTGAGCTGCTCCAAATATACGAGTAAGCAACAACCTACAGTCCATTGGATGCGGGTGGTGCAGGACCGGTCACTTTGGAACTTTTTGGGGAAGGCATATGTCCAGCAGTGGAGCAGTGGCTGATATGATGATGATGATGACAGTCCATTGTGCCAAATGGGGAATGGGTGAAAATTTTAGAAGTGATTGATTATTTTTTTGGTGATAAGAACCTTCCTTAGCACCAGAAAAAAGTTGCAGACTTTTCAGCTGCGTCAATTATTTTTGAAAAATATAAACAGTTTCCTCACTTACGTTTTGGGTTTAGGACGGCGAATGAGACACTTTCCTTGATCCGCCTCATATTACAAAAAATGTTTTAAATATCTGACCCTGGCAATATAGCTGCTGCAGCTGTCAATATCATTGCCAGTGTCAGTTTACCACGGATTTTTAAAATATTTTTTGTAATATGAGACGGATCAAGCAAAGTGTCTTATTTGCCGCCCTCCTAAACCCAAAACGTAAGTGAGGAAACTGTATATATTTTTCAAAAATAATTGACACAGCTGAAAAGTCTGCAACTTTTTTCTGGTGCTAAGGAAGGTTATTCTTGTCACCAAAAAAAATCTGGCATTTCTAAAATGTTCATCCATTCCCAGATATCTGTTCTGCTTGCTTTGCCGGGTCAGTGTTATTGCAGGGGACTGTACCTTTGTGAAACTGTTGTTAATATTTGACCTCTCATAACCCGATTCCCATTACAACTCGTGTACCTTAACACTGATTTATTACACAACACAGTACCGTTAACTGGACTTTTTCGTGCCTTATCCCGACCATTATAAACAGATCCCTATGCTTCACTGAATTTGCATGTGTTTTCAGGAAATTCCGTGCGCTCAGGGGCCGCTCTAACTGGTGAGTTTGTTATGACGCGATTGCTGCAAAATTATAAATGCGTGTGGATAAAAAAAATACCGAAATAAGTACGCACAAATTCAGTAGATTGTGTATATAATGGCGACTTCTTTTACGATACGCGTAAGTTGGTAAGTTTTATTTTGACTAACAGAGCTCGAGGTCGCACAATTTCGTGTCGCATTCTATAACAATGCTGATTGAGTTGTGTTTTGCTCGATGAAGATAAATAAATACGGCTTTAATTGTGGTGTTCACCAAGGCAGCCAACTATTCAGCAAACTAGCTCAGTAGTTTCCTATAAGTAGGTACAGTTCCCGTCAAACAACTTGAACATGCGGGACGAAGTGGGGGGGCAGCTCGCACGTACAATTCGCCTTTGCGCAGGCAAGGTCAAATGTTCAAGAAGTTTGACGGCATCTGTACTTAAAGTTTCTATGATTTGAAGCGAAATGAAACTTCTAACAACAGTGATCGACGAAGCAATGGTAACGAATCAAAGGTACAAGTACAGTAATTCTTGGCGACATAAGAGCTATGTTTGCACCCATATTTTTACACCTGAATGTTAATCGAAATATTGGTCACAAAATACAGTTTCTGATCTAGTGCTTAGGATCAGATTATTCTAGGACCCTCTTTAAACTATCAGTAGGTATAGAATAGTACATCACTTACATAGGGCGGTAAAACAAAGAATGCCCCGCCCAGATCGCAGGCATTTGACGCCCGAGCCGAAGGCAAGCAAGGGCGATAAATATGCGATCTGAGGCTTTCTTTATTACCGTCTGAGGTGAGTAAAACTGTTTACTTTTCTCCCTAGCCTAGCGTGCGGTAATTGCTCCTTTATGGCCAGGTATGGCGTAATAGACTTTTACGTCATACCTGGCCATAAAGTAGGAATTACTGCACGCCATGCGTCCTCCTGGCCAGGGAAAGACGTAAAATTTTGTCCTCACCACGGGCGGTAAGAAAGCCTCAGGTCGCATATTTATTGCCCTTACCTTTTGCTCCGGCGTCAAATGTTTGCGATTTGAGACATTCTTTGTTTTACCGCCCTAGGTAAGTAATATACCTACTATTATGCAAGTAGCAATGCACCCGAAACGCACGCGTCATTTTCAAAATTGCAATACTTTCTATGCGGAAAATCTGCGGTAATTTTACAACAATATCCTTACAAAATTATATGTTGCCAGGGAGCTTCCTAAAAGGAAATTTTCCAGAAAATTCTCACATTATTTCAACCTTTTTATGAATGTTCTGAAACTGTTGTAGAATGTTCTAGAACATTGCTTTGAGTAAGTAATAGATTATTTAGAGTGTGAGCTAGGTGTGAAACGAGCAGTCTGGCGGAGTCATGGCCGGGCAAGGCCGTGGTTACACAATGACACCACTGTCAACCGGACCACGCGACACCAATAGCCCATACAAAGCATTTAAATATTTAAGGTGTCGTAGGTTCGTGGTCTTCTCTCCCTCTCACTGAGCATAAGCGTGAGCGAGAAGTGTGTGTTTGGTGGCGCGAAAATCATGTTTTTTAATTTAATTTTTTTGTGCGTTTTAACAAATTAAAAAGTGATAGCTGATTTCCCTCCTACATTGCCGATTTTTAGAACATATTTTAATATGTTTAGCTGTAGTGTATAATTTGTTACGATTTTTTGAAGTGTATTTTAGACCTATGTCCGTGATTTTTTTCTATCAAGCAAAAGTCAAAAACTCAGGATTCGAATAGCTGATTTCCCTCGAGATAGGCCTCAAAATTGCTGATTAAATTTAAGGCAGCCGTATTATTATCCAAACAAGGGCTACGGCTAGGTTCAGATTTGGACTATAACGCTAAATATGTGTGCACAGAAAGAAAGAAAATTAAGGCATAGTAAGGGCGCTAATGAGATAACTATAAGATGTGAACGTAATCTAAGCTAAACTAAACAAAACACAAACACTTTAGGTAACGTTCCTGTAAAAAGAAAACCACTGTCAAGAGAGAATGTCGAAACAGCGTTGAAAGTCAGCCATTTTACATTCACATTGTAAGGAGTAGTTTTGTCGCAACTTTATGCGCGAATAATTCGTTACTTACGGAGTGTAGAGTGAACTTCCGCTCCAGATTTCACCCCCGTGTGGTTAATAAAAAATAATACATTTTTGGTCATCGCCGATTCACACAAAATTATTGCATTTTATGGTATCATTTAAATAAGTATACATGTGTATTGGGAAAAAAAACAATCAATAACATTATGCTATACGAAATATGGTTCTCTAATTTACTCTTCCACCCTCTTCTTTTCTGTTTCAACTTTTAAAACCCATTTTTTTTACTACCAATATACCATATACAGTTCCCGGCAAACAACTTGAACATGCGAGACGAAGTGGGGGGGGCAGCTCGCACGTACAATTCGCCTTTGCGCAGGCAAGGTCAATTGCGCACGAAATTTGCCGTCTACTGTAACATTTGTATGGCAGCCGGTATAGAGACCGTTATTTGGTTTCTGTCAAAATACGCCGGGCGACAACGTTCGCATAATTTGTTCTCAGTATGGAACACGCGTGATTCCTTCTGCTGTGATGTGAGATGTGACGACTGTTATTTTATGCGGCCGCGATTCCACTTGTTTTACTCATCACTCGTGACATGACGACAATAAAAAAAATGTTTGAAGATGATGGCACATTTTGTGTGATATTATCAATATCAACTGTATCATACTATATGCTAAAGAACAACGTCTAAAATACGTCGAATTAGTCGCTACCTAATATAACTTTACGATTTCAAAAATCTGACGACTGTCCTACTCTTTCCACTCATACGTAATAATTATACAGCTCTTATAGGGTCGGAACTTAAAAATCGAATTTAAAAAACCTTGCACAGTGCACAGAGCGCTTAGAAAAAAGTAATACCTATGACAACACTACCTATATTTTTGAGTTATTATTAAAAGATCATAAACAAATATAAACTAGTGCTGGGTTTCCCCGCAATTTTACCAGGCAATATAAAGGTTCCCCACTTATCGACTTTTGTTGAATGAAGTTAATCCAAAAGTGGCACACATTATATATTCTGCGACTGTACAATCAATTACTTATCTTATTTAAAACCAAGCCCATTGCGCTTATAGATATAACGGTACAAGCTCACCTGAACCTATCGAAGACATAAACTTGGCACCGCCACCTGACCCCGACTCCTCGAGCCGCCAGAATTGGCGGCAGTAATTGAACCGGGTACCGGAACGAACATTGTTTCATTAGCTCGTTACAGTCCCACGCCGCCATTTTGGGCTCAAATTTCGGCGCGATTTAGGGTTCCGTACGCTTTAAGGAGCATGTAACGTAATCCTCCACGGGCGGTTTCCAAAGCGACTGTATTCAGCTCCGTTTTTGACGTTGGTGAGCTCGTATGTTTGACAATCTTATTGAAAGTGCGGGGAGTTTACAAACTCCTTTAAATTCACTTCCTCGTGATGTTTTCCATCAACAATAATTTTCTGTCAAAAATTTCATTTTTGGTACAAGCTTTTATTGCCGACTGTAATTTTCAGCATACCATCATCAACTATACTAATTGAGACGATTCTAACGAGCCCAAACTCGTTAGGGTTGTGTCGTTTTATTGCGGAGTTCTTATGGCCACCTTCCAGCTCCAGCATCAGAGCCGCTCCATGTCATCATAATATTGCATTGTCATGCAATTATACATATGCATGCAAAATTTCAGCTCAATCGGAAACCAGGAAGTGGGTGAAATTTCAATTACTAAATTTGACTCAAGAATAAAACAAACGGGGTGAGCTACGAGTAAATAAAAGTTTGTAATAAAAAGCGATGAATAATCAAGTGTGATGTTTCTAATGCGATATCAGAAGCATGATCCTCTCGGCCGCACTGCACTACCTATGCCTATAAGAATTGGTTCTCAATTCATCGGATATGTTTACGTGTTACTTGGTTAAGGTTTGATGTTGAAATTAATCCCAGTACTTAGGACTAACTGGTAACACAGAAGCAGTAGTTGTTAAGGATTGCCTGTGAGACTCATCGTATTTACGGAGAAAAATAATTATGACTACCCACATGTTACAAACCTCTTTCAAGTAGTTACCGGTAAGCACGCGTGCCTTGTGCTGTTCTGTGTACCAGTATTCGGTGTCGACTAGTGTCGAGTGCCACTCCTTGAACGCAGGTGTGGGCGACAGTGACATGTATTGAGAGCGACGAACTCTGATCAACCTGTCATTGTTGCTTCATTTAATATATATTTCATACATAAAGGGCCTCAATTTCATCTGTGATTGACGGAAGGGGGTGTTAGAAGTATATTGCCTTTATTTTTTGTCCCTTGTCAAGTTGTCACTCTGATTTAGGAAGACATAAAAGCGAAGGTGGGTATCATTATATTAGTGAAAATGTCGTTTAAAACTACAATTGGGCGCCAGTTTAAAATTGATTCTCAAAGAAGTTTCATTTCAATAAAATAAAATAAAAAGACACAAATAAAAATATACACATACATAACTAGCCCAAGTCTAGTCAAACAAGCCCCCGCGAGTGGCACCCGGTGCACAGGTGCCCATCACACGTGGATACCACGTCGGATGGCGATTGTCAATCTTTGCTCCAGGTACGAACCCCCGCGAACATCGGACTATCTGTCCTTTAAATGCTCAAATGTAGCCACGGGACTTTGTCAAGGACTGGAGGCGGTCTATTTAACCTGGTTGGTACGTGAAGAGTGCTAACACCAACAAGACAGGTGGTGATGATAATGCTGCTCATTTATGAAGACCAAAAAACCTTCGCATGAATACTTAGTTGTTTTAAAATAAGAAGACTAGTGATCACCTGAGATGTGCTGTTGGCAATAACATTGGGAAATTTCCGGTGACGGCCGTAGGTTGCTGGAGAATTTCAGTACTAGAACATGTTATTTATAAAAATTGATCCTGTTGTCTCCCAGGCTTTCATCCCAGGGGGGCTAGCACAACTAGCGCCGTGACGCGAGACGAGAAAAAGCTACCGTCCTCTTTCTAATTTGGACAATGCGAGCGATACAGCTGTAGCTGAGTAGCGCGCGACGCGACTTGGATGCAAGTTGCTACTAGACAAGTTTGTCTGTCGGCCTTATATCAGGATTTCTGATAACTAATGTGCAAAATCTTATGGTGAATATAATCAAATGATTCATACACTACTTCACAAAAAAACCGTACGGAACCGTGGTTTCCCCATAGTATCCTGCTCACCTGCCGAATCAGTGACAAGTGTACCGCGACCTCAACGCTAGGGCGCGCCGGCGCCGACCGTTCACACGGACGCCTATGATGCCAACTCTTCATTTAAATAATAGGGCACACTTGGTCGGGGACTTAATGTATCAAGAATGAGAATAGTGTGGTGGAAGAAAGTTGCCTTACAGTCAAACGAGGATCGACGATACCGATACCTAAAATATGTTTGTCACTTTAAGGCCTAATTGTTGACCCCGACTGTTTCACCTCTATTGCTATGAATTAGGATGACAGTGTCAAGAATTGGGTCATTCTCATGGTCAAGCACTGGAGTGTCTGACGCCACATTTAGCCTATGTCAAAATTTGACGCATAAGCCGACCTCGCATATCCGTGGCTTTTAGCTTCTGTGTGTCAACACAACACTGCCCCCCTATTCTGTAACTTGTTTTAAGCTCACCTCAACGCTCACCCACAATTATAACTTGACACCGCGATGCGTAGTAATTAAGTGAAAGTAGAGGTCTAGTTTCGTAGCAGGTGACCGGCGGGGTGAGCCGCATTAACGCGTAGCGAATAACAGCCCTGTATTTTGATCCAGAATATCCATATTGTGTGTTAATTGGTTAGTTTCCGCTACGCTTAGGTTATCAGGAAGAGATCACTTTTCTTTGCCTTTACTTGAAATCTTTGTGTACCCTTATATATACGAGTAGGTAAGAAGAATGTCAGTATTTGTATTGTAGAACCTATGTTTTCGCTCGTAGGTTTGTAAGAATTGAAGCAACGGAGCACATAAAATATTTTTATCCCGGAAATAATCATCTAAAGGAGAGAATCGAGAAACAAAACTTTAATATACTATAAAGCTCCAGCACGACTCATTTCTCATTCATATGGTTGTTCTCCATGAAGGAGTGTAAATGGAGCTTTGACTTGTATGGCAAAAGTGTAACTGTCATCAATGTGACCCCCAGAAAAATCTGACATTTGGAGATTTGGCTCCAGGAAAAAAGTTGCACTTCAGCCTGGCTAAACGGTAACAGCTAGGTTAGGGGTGCTCGGCCAAATGTTATAGGGAACTGCGTGCAGTTTTTGATGACGGAAAAAAAATTAAAAAAAAACGAAGTTTTTTTTTAATTTTTTTTCAAAATGCTTGTAGAGCGCTGAAATTTGGCTAGCGGAATCCTATATGGCTCTAAATTCTGAAAATATTTTTTTTTTTTTTCTAGCTCTAAAAAAAATTTTGTATGGGGATTTTTTTCGATTTTTTTTTCCGACCAAACCGCTCGACTTTTGAATAGCGGTCTCGACCAAATGTCATAAAGGTTCCCAAGCGGAGTACAACTGCATTTTTTTTTGGCTAAAAAAAAACTTTTTTTTTTTTGAAATTTCAAGTTGGTCGCAGCGCGGCGAGATTTAGCATGCGGGGACTTGAGGGGCCAAAGAGTTGTAAAAAGAAAAAAAATTTGGAAAAAATCCAAAATGGCGGACGGTATGGGCAAAACAAATTTGCGAGGCCGTAGGCCGAGCTGCGGGAGTTTAAAGTTGGGCTACTATTCCTAGCCCCGAGTGTCTTACAAGCGAACCTGAGGGCCGAAGGCCCGAAGGTGAGCTTCGAGGCACGCGAAGGCCGAAGGCCGAGCTGCGGGAGTATAGGACTGTGCGTATAGGCCCCCGAGTGTCTTTCACGAAGTAGGCGAAGGCCGAAGGCCGAGCTCCGCGTAGGGCCGAAGGCCCGAAGCGTCCTGCGAGGCCGTAGGCCGAGCTGCGGGAGTTTAAGGTTGTGCTACCACTCACTAACACGAGTGTGTTAAAAGCAAACCTGAGGGCCGAAGGCCCGAAGGTGAGCTTCGTGGTAGGCGAAGGCCGAAGGCCGAGCTCCGCGTAGGGCCGAAGGCCCGAAGCGTCCCTTCAGAGTGCGCTTATTACGCGAGCCCGAGGGCCGAAGGCCCGAAGGGCGAGCCTACGCGGACACTTACTACCCCCGATTGTCTTAAAAGCGAGCCTGAGGGCCGAAGGCCCGAAGGTAAGCTTCGGGGTAGGCGAAGGCCAAAGGCCGAGCTCCGCGTAGGGCCGAAGGCCCGAAGCGTGCGAGGCCGTAGGCCGAGCTGCGGGAGTTTAAGGTTGTGCTACCACTCACTACCCCCCGAGTGTCTTGAAAGCGAACCTGAGGGCCGCAGGCCCGAAGGTGAGCTTCGTGGTAGGCGAAGGCCGAAGGCCGAGCTCCGCGTAGGGCCGTAGGCCCGAAGCGTCCCTTCAGAGCGCGCTTGCGGAAACCCTACGCCCCCCAAGTGTCTTTAAGCGAACCTGAGGGCCGAAGGCCCGAAGGTGAGCTTCCAGGTACGCGAAATCCGAAGGCCGAGCTCCGCGTAGGGCCGAAGGCCCGAAGCGTCACTTCAGAGTGCGCTTATTACGCGAGCCCGAGGGCCGAAGGCCCGAAGGGCGAGCCTACGCGGACACTTACTACCCCCGAGTGTCTTAAAAGCGAACCTGAGGGCCGAAGGCCCGAAGGTGAGCTTCGGGGTAGGCGAAGGCCGAAGGCCGAGCGACGCGAAGGCCGTAGGCCGAGCTGCGGGAGTTTAAGGTTGTGCTACCACTCACTACCCCCCGAGTGTCTTAAAAGCGAACCTGAGGGCCGCAGGCCCGAAGGTGAGCTTCGTGGTAGGCGAAGGCCGAAGGCCGAGCTCCGCGTAGGGCCGAAGGCCCGAAGCGTCCCTTCAGAGCGCGCTTGCGGAAACCCTACGCCCCCCAAGTGTCTTTAAGCGAACCTGAGGGCCGAAGGCCCGAAGGTGAGCTTCCAGGTACGCGAAGGCCGAAGGCCGAGCTCCGCGTAGGGCCGAAGGCCCGAAGCGTCCCTTCAGAGTGCGCTTATTACGCGAGCCCGAGGGCCGAAGGCCCGAAGGGCGAGCCTACGCGGACACTTACTACCCCCGAGTGTCTTAAAAGCGAACCTGAGGGCCGAAGGCCCGAAGGTGAGCTTCGGGGTAGGCGAAGGCCGAAGGCCGAGCGACGCGAAGGCCGTAGGCCGAGCTGCGGGAGTTTAAGGTTGTGATACCACTCACTAGCCCCCGAGTGTCTTAAAAGCGAACCTGAGGGCCGAAGGCCCGAAGGTGAGCTTCGGGGTAGGCGAAGGCCGAAGGCCGAGCGACGCGAAGGCCAAAGGCCGAGCTCCGCGTAGGGCCGAAGGCCCGAAGCGTCCTGCGAGGCCGTAGGCCGAGCTGCGGGAGTTTAAGGTTGTGCTACCACTCACTAGCCCCCGAGTGTGTTAAAAGCGAACCTGAGGGCCGAAGGCCCGAAGGTGAGCTTCGTGGCAGGCGAAGGCCGAAGGCCGAGCTCCGCGTAGGGCCGAAGGCCCGAAGCGTCCCTTCAGAGTGCGCTTGCGGAAACCCTTCGCCCCCCAAGTGTCTTTAAGCGAACCTGAGGGCCGAAGGCCCGAAGGTGAGCTTCCAGGTACGCGAAGGCCGAAGGCCGAGCTCCGCATAGGGCCGAAGGCCCGAAGCGTCCCTTCAGAGCTCGCTCTCTACGCGAGCCCGAGGGCCGGAGGCCCGAAGGGCGAGCCCACGCGGACACACACCCCCCGCACCTTCCCGTCACAAGCAAGAATAGAGTGCAAATTCCTACTTACAAAAATACCCACCGCTTTTCCCTTCCCATAGCGGAATTTCACTTTCCTTTTCCTTGGATATACAAAAACCAAAAAAATACAGGCAGATTTTGAATAAACAAGTCAAAGGTTCAAATAGGTACCGCGGCGCGCTCGCGCGCCGCGCCGCAGGCAAAAAACTAGTTATAGATATAAAGTCGCTAGAGTAGAACTCCCATGAGTACGACAAAGAGTTCTACGCTAGCGAAGCCGTGGGCTCGGCTATCATCTTCATGAAAGTCAAAGGAGAGCCTTTTAGTTAAGCGCACGTATATTCAAGTATTTGAGTAATACCTACACTAGACTACCACACAATAGGAGCTTAACTCAAGACATCCGCCTGACTCAACCTGCCCACGCACCCACTATCTCAGCTAAACAACCTAACTATATGAAAACCAACGGCGTTTACTACCTTTCCTAACAGTATCGCCATTGTATGCAGAACTGCGCTGGATGTCTACGGGAATTATGTTCATAATATTTGAATAAGGTTTTATACAGTCAAATAGGCTATTTGGGATTAAAGTTGCGTTTTATCCCTCTTTATACCGACACATTGTCAGGTGCACTGGCATCGCGCCACGTAATCGACGGTGAACAGTTTAAATTACTTTCCAAAATTAGAGGGAATGTTACTTCCTACATTAGCTCAACAATTAAAGTCCTTGGCCGCACTTGAACTTGAATACTCTTCTTGCACATCGATCTAATGATGATGCCCACAGCCGGCTGTGAGGGCCCTCCGCACCTCCTCATCGAGCCAGGGGGTTTTGGGGCGTGTTGCCATGAAAGAGTAAACCCCCAGATGACAACACGACCTGTGCACTCCTTTTTAGGGTTCCTTATAGATTCGTCATGTCTGTCTGTCTGTCTGTCCGTCCGTACGTCACTGCCACTTTTTTCCGAAACTATAAGAGCTATACTGTTGAAACTTGGTAAGTAGATGTATTCTGTGAACCGCATTAAGATTTTCACACAAAAATCGAAAAAAAAACATTAAGTTTTAGGGGTCCCCATACACAGAACTGAAACTCAAATCTGAACATCAATCCCATCTATGGATAGGTCTTCAAAAATGATATTAAGGTTTCTAATATAATTTTTTTCTAAACTGAATAGTTTGCGCGAGAGACACTTCCAAAGTGGTAAAATGTGTGTGTGTCCCCTGTAACTTCTAAACTAAGAGAATGATAAAACTGCAACCATGCAAACTTCCACCGAAAATTGGTTTGAACGAGATCTAGTAAGTAGTTTTTTTTTTAATACGTCATAAATCGTAAACCGCAATTTATTTTACGGAACCCTTCATGTGCGAGTCCGACTCGCACTAGGCCGCTTTTTTATACAATACAATACAATTCTTTATTGATAACTACTTTTACTATTACTTATTCTGTGACCATAGTTACAAGTCAAATATGAGAATAATAAGTATTAATTAAGTATGTCATTAGTTATGTACATGGTAGTTCAAGAAACTCCTTGACACTGTTGTACATGCAGAGTTAAATCTAGTAGCCACATGCGTAGCTTCTTCTTAAATGCGACGGTGCGGTGGGAGTTGCATTTCCGACCGTTGCGGGCAGTGATGGATTGTCCCATTATGTAGGCAGATTTTGCAGACTTTGCCAATTTGTGCTTAGGAGTGATAAGTCGGTAGTCATGATTATTACTACGAAGGGCATAGGTTTTATTTATACCCTGTCGTTGGAAGATATGCATATTCGTGTGAGTGAATACGGCCACCTGATAAACGAGCTCGCTCGGGAGTGTCAAGATAGGGTAGGTATAGATAGGGTTAGATACGGGCTTGATACCAGCTTCCAGCAGACCACGGATGATTTTCCAGCAGGCAGAGTTGCACAACGATCTAAGTATTTATCGCCCGCTTGAATCTATCGCAGGCCTTTGCCCACTACATAAGCCCATTGGTATTTGGAGATCGTTTGTCACTTATTTATATGTTCTTATAGCCGCCCGACCACCATCTCACTCGCCTTCTTTATTGATATAAAGATAGACCATAATTATTTATTTATCGTATGGCTAAGCGCCACACTGGTCCAAAATGTAAAACTCCACATTTTGCAGCGGTATCGTTGCAATTGTTTTTCATTATGGTTTATCTTTAACATAACTTAAATTAAGTATAATTCTCGGCCCAACTATAAGATCCGAGTACAAAATCTAAGCGTTATGATTATGACTAGACACATTAAAATTGTTCAAATTACAGTTTTGTAGTACATTTTGGAATTTGTCAAGATAAATAAATAAACGTTTTAATGATTTTTTTTTACTCTGCAAGTAGGCTGCAATAGCACTTTTACAAGTCAAATATCTACTAGCGTTTCTGAAAAAGAAGACCACTGTTATGAAGAATCGCTGAAACAGACTCAACAGTCAGTCATTTTTTGTCAAAAAGAAGCTTATGCTAGCTTATGAAGCTTTATGTTATGTTTATTAAATATTATTAAACATCTGAAAAGTCTGAACTCTAGAACTTCATTCAGACCCACGCTACAAGGTCCGACTGACTGACTTATTTTAAAATCGCTGATGGCTCTTAAACCGCAACTGTTATTTCCAGTATTTCCACGGATTTGATTAATATTTACAATATGCAAGCCATTCGGTTAACTATTATACAATTTTAGACAACACCTTCACCATTTCATCCAAACGGAGCCACCCATACAAAAAAAACGACATGGGCGATAGATTTAGAATACATTACCCTTCTTTAGGACTCGTAATCTCGCCGCAAACTTGCCGATACACGCGGCCAAATACATTACTAAACTTAAGACTATAGAGTCTTTAATATAACCGTCTTGGAAAGCGCCATTTCTGACGGCAAAGATATCTTTGTATAAGTTCGATGGAACAGGTCTTCCCGGCTGGTCCGGTTGGCCAGACCTAAACTCAGAACTGAAAGGTCTTAAATGTGTACGAGATACGAATGTAAATAGGATGTTTTGGGTGAGGAAGCTGCACAATACAGATACTAAATGGATCTATAGATCGTACGTCCGAGCTCGTAAAATATAGCAGCTGAATTATGTCGGTAAAACGTGTCGGTTTCTAAGCCATTACGACTGATCAATGCCAAGGCAATATAGGCACTAATTGCTGGAACACTAACCGTAAGTTTGATCAGGCTTGCCCTATAAAACCAAACCTCAATGTCACAGTTTTATGTTTTGGTTGTTTTATAGAATCTGTGCTAATATCAGAAACTAGATCTATAGATATTGAATCAACATGTTATGTATAAATCTCAGTAAGTAGGTATATTTAAAATTAAAAAATGTTATTTGTTTTATATTCATAGACTTAAGTTTGTGTTTTTAAGATCAATGGATATCCATAAAGCGCATGTTTTTTTTTTGATGTACTTAGTTAATTGCTATGCCCAAAAGGGTAGGTACATGTTGTAATTGTAAGTTAGAATTTGTAACCATATAAGTATACTTACTGAAATAAGATCTGTTATAAACACATATTTAATTTACTTAATAGTAATGGCTAGTATTAACTTATCACCTACTTATAATTGCGTACCAACCTACAGGTTGAGTAGTTGGTACTAAACCTACTTAGAAACTTTTTCTTTTTAAAATGAAAAATAATGTCATTGTTAATAGAAGTGATATTTATATGTATATGGTTTGATAGTATGAGAATATGACAGAATATTAACTTCATAAAGATACTTAAAGGTACTCCATCAATTCTGATTACTTGCCCCTTGCCTTGAGATTTTTTTGCTTCGAGTTAAAAAACCTAGACTAAGCACTATATTATTATGATAGTATCTAATCATAAATTGCTATCATTGTTAGCCAAATAAAAAACCAAGCATTGGGTGACTTATTACAATAATTCTCCGTTTAATATCTTTTTTTTGCAACCTCAATTATATAGCAATGTAGAGATTAAAGATCAGAAAGATTAAGACCAACGGTTGAATCGACACAAAAAGAGATAAAAAACACATAACTGTTTTAATTGACAATCCCCGTCCCACTCTGCAACAGTAACTCTAATAGGTTTACCTTTTCTATACATGTGTTGCTGGCATGTCCACACTTTCAGACAGTTTAAAAAATGTCTAATAGCGACGAGCTCACAATGTTTATTTAAGGTACGGATTAATTATGGGGAGCCCTTGTCATGACGTAGCTGTTCCGTCGGCTGATTAATTAAGCAGTTAATATGTCCCGACCATTACATTGGACTTTTATTATTTTTAATATTTATTAGTGTTGAATCTCGCAAAGTACGAGTATCCAACACCCACTAGGGCTCCCGCTACACGTGTTACACGCCCGCCCGGGTACCCGTACTCTTACACCCGCGGTGCTAAGCGCCCGTTCTACCCGAACACGACGGGCGGGTACCCGTGTACCCACCCACCATAACCTAAAGTAAGGTTAAATCTACAAATAGGGATTTTGGTAGCAATAACAGAACTTTCAAGAGAGGGTCATGTAATTTTTTACGTCTCTAGATTTCCAAAACTTTTTGTGGATTTTTTGAGTTACCTATCGGATTTTTTTTATTTTGCTATTCCTCTAAAGAATGTACAGGTTTATGAGCGATAGTTAGATATTTGCGTATTTTTACATGCGGTTAATGCGATTTATTCAATCTGGTTAACAGAGATATATTTCAATGTTATAGTTATAGTATATATCAAACCTACTTTGCAATGGCTGAGTGGTTGCACAATGATGCTAGTTTTAATGTCATCATCATCATCATCATATCAACCGAAAGACGTCCACTGCTGGACATAGGCCTCCCAGAGTGCCAAAATGACCGGTCCTGCGCCACCCGTGCCGTTTAAAGTATGCTCTTATAAACAGCATGTATATTCACCCTTTGTACATAGGTACCGTCATCAGATATATCGGAGCGACCAAAGTGTTCACAAATATCTGACCACATATCTATTGACGACAATAGAGACGTGGTCAGATATTTGTGAGCACTTTGGCCGCTCCCATGTATCTGATGGCGACTGTACAACTCCTAGTCTTTTTAAAATACTCTCTTTTTACAAATATATATTGGACACTTTTCAAACTGCCCTATAGGTACGACATTTTAACCGCCACAAACTAGTTCATACTCGAATGGCGAGGCCGGGTCACTGACCCCCCGAATCAGATTATTAAAACTCCCATTAGGTACCTCAGAACATGTCTAGAACAATCTCGGGCATAGCTGGTTACTGTGGACCAAACGTTCGGTTATTATTGAGGTTTCTGGGCCGCGATTCCAGTTGTCGTAATGACATAAGGGGATGCCCCTTTCTTTCGTGGAGAATGTTACTTTAAAGATGATTTTTGTTTTTGTGACTGACAATGACCCAGGTGACGTGGGGGGTCAAGGTGGCGACATCGGTCCCGATGGAAATCGCGCTTCATACCCCTTCTATAGTATTTAGTGTTCTGTGGATGGAATAGTACCTAGCCCTAACTAAATGTCAGGCACTTGTCACATAGTGACAGTCGACCGACAGATGACAACGATAATTCATATTAGGCAGCTAATACGGGGCCTAAAAAAAAATAAGGAACTTTGAGTTCAACTCATGTTTGATTGTCATTGACACCCATCGTGTTTTTTTTTATTGCTAAAAGAGCAGACATAACGTCTCATCTACTTTTATTAAGTTGATAATTGTCTACTGACTGGGTTCTCCTCGTTTTTTTTTTGTTTTTATTATACAACGACGGTGGCAAACAAGCTTACGGCCTGCCAGGTGTTAATCAGGTACCGTAGCCTATGGACACTTGTGACTGCCTGAAGTTGGGATTATTTAATGTGGCCGAGTTTTTTATAAAACTATCATTGAAATTTGAGTCATTTACCTTGCATTATAGAGTTGCTTTTTGTGTGGACTACTTTGATGCTATTCGGCCAACTGAAATAATCTCAAGACCGTGATGGATGACAATAATAAGTTTCTGTCAAAAATTTCATTTTTGGTACAAGCTTTTACTGCCTACTACGATTCTAACGAGCCCAAACTCGATGGGGTTGTGTCGTTTTATTGCGGAGTTCCTATAGCCACCTTCCAGCTCCAGCATCAGATCAGCTCCAAGTCATCATAATATTGCATTGTCATGCAATATACATATGCTTGTAAAATTTCAGCTCAATTGGATAACAGGAAGTGACTGAAAAATGGATTGCAAATTTTGACGGACAACTTACATATTTACATACTTACATACGAACAGTGCAAGTTAATATAAAGCTTGTAAAAACTATAGCTTTTTAGGATTATTGTTATTTCACAACACATAAGTCAGTTGTTGAGGCGACGTGAGCTCAAAAAAACGGATTTTTAAAAAGTCGTAGCTCTTTGGATTTAAATACAACCTTAGATTTCAGTATGAAGAGATAAACAACATAAACACAGTATTTGGCGACTGCTTTAGCCTAGTTGGTATAGTGACCCTGCCTACGAAGCAAGAGGTCCTGGGTTCGAATCCCGGTAAGGGCATTTATTTGTGTGATGTGCACGAATATTTGTTCCTGAGTCATGGATGTTTTCTATGTATTTAAGTATTTATTTCTCTATATAAGTATGTATATCTTTTTCTAGTACCCAATACCCATAGTACAAGCTTTGCTTAGTTTGGGACCACGTTGGTTTGTGTAAGATTGTCCGAAAATATTTATTTATATTTATTTATCTTTCAGGACTTGGCCATATTTTTACCGTTTTCGGTGTTGGCGCCTTATTTATCAGTGTAACTGCGAGTTCACGTCGCGCATCTACGTACTGTGATGACTGAACTTCAGGCATTTTGCGAGATGTAGGTATTACTAGGGCGTATTCACTCATATGTGCGACTTTTACTTTTTTTCTCATAATTTAGTTTTTTTTTTATTTTTTTGCTGTTCAGAATCATGAGCACTCTTGATCCCAACAAAAAAAAAATATCCCCAATTTTCCATACATTTTTTAGGATTCCACTAAGTGACGGTCCGTTCAGAATGTATGAAAAAAAACGTCACATTGTGGAATAAAAAACTGGGGACATTTTTATTCTATATCGGAATCAGGAGTATAAAAATAAAAATTCAGAGAAAAATATTAAAAGTCACACATTTGAGTGAAAACACCCATTGGGCATTAGAAGAACACAACTGCATGCTAGTTGTGGTGGCAATGGCAACACGTCGTCATTCATTACAAACGAGGCACAGCACATCTCTCCACAACTTTATTGTAAGTACTGACTTATTATGGTACTAGCTGTTGCCCGCGACTTCGTCCGCGTAGAACTTTTTATCGTCTTAGAAAATGATTTCTCTCAATACAAAATTTGAACCCTCTTTTAGGGTATAATTAAAAAAAAATTTGATGTTCATTTTCTAGTTTGTGAACAAACAGTCTAAAACCAAAGTTAAAAATCTCATACTTTAAAAATGCCTTGAAATACTCAAACTTTGAACCAATTTTAACACTCTTAGGGGATGAATTTGGAAAAACTCTGAAATCAGTTTGTAGTCTTTTAACGTACAGAATAAGACCGAAGTTAAAAATCTCTTACTCACACTTTAAAATTTTATTGCTCGCCATTTAAAATTTGAACCCCCTTTTAAACCCCCTTAGAGGTTGAATTTTTCTAATCGCTGAAAGAACTTTTTTCGTAAACTTTTAAGTCTCTAGCTCAAAAAAAGTGTTGCCCATACAAAGCTTTCTTAACCCCCTTAGGGGTGGAATTTTCTAAAACTCTGAAAGTACTTTATTATTAATTTTAATAAGTAACATTTTGAATAGTTTTAAGTCTAGTAAAAAAAAAAGTTTTTCCCACACAACACTGGCTACCCTTCTTAAGGATCTTAAGGATCCCCTTAGGGATGGAGTTTTCTAAAACGCTGAAAGTTCTTTTTTAGTATTCTAATAAGTAATCTTTTTGCAAAGTTTTAAGTCTAACTCAAAAAAAAAGTGTTGCCCATGCAAAGATTGCTCTCCTTTTTAACCCTATTAGGGGTGGAATTTTCTAAAACGATTTGTGTTCTTTTTTTGTATTTTAATAAGTAATCTTTCTACAAAGTTTCAAGTCTCTAACTCAAAAACATAAACTTTCCCTGATAAAAACTTTGCACCCCTTTTTATCCCCCTTAGGGATAGATTTTTTCAAAACGCTGAAAGTCTTTTTTTTGTATTTTTATAAGTAATCTTTCTACAAAGTTTTAAGTGTCTAGCTCAGAAAAAGTGTTCCCCATACAAACCTTGCACCCTTTTTTAACCCCCTTAGGGAATGATTTTTGTAAAACGCCGAATGTAGTATTTTTCATGTTCTAATAAGTAATTTTTCGTCAAAATTTTAAGTCTCTATTAAAAAAAATATGTTTTTCCCATACAAACTTTGCACCCTATTTTACCCCCTTAGGGGTGAAATTTTCCAAAACGCTAAAAGTACTTTCTTTGTATTTAAATAATCTTTCTACAAAGTTTTAGGACTCTAGCTAAAAAAAATAGTTTCCCACATACAAACTTTGCACCCCTATTTTAGCCCCCTATTTTTAGGGGTAGAATTTTCTAAAACGCTGAAAGTACTTAATTTGTATTCTGATGACTAATCTTTCTACAAAGTTTTAAGTCTCTATTTAAAAAAAATATTGTTTCCCCCATACAAAATTTGCACCCCTATTTTACCCCCTTAGGGGTAGATTTTTTTAAAACACTGAATCTAGGTACTTTATTTGTATTCTAATGAATAATTTCTCTACAAAGTTTTAAGTCTCTATTTAAAAAAAAGTAGTTTTTCCCATACAAACTTTGCACTCTATTTTACCCCTTTAGGGGTAGAATTTTCTAAAACCCTGAAAGTTATTTATTTGTATTCTAATGACTGATCTTTCTACAAAGTTTTAAGTCTCTATTTAAAAAAAAAATGTTTCCCCCATACAAAACTTGCACCCCTATTTTACCCTCGTAGGGGTGGAATTTTCCAAAACGCTGAAAGTGTTTCATTTGTATTCTAATAACTAATTTTTCTACAAAGTTTAAGTCTATAGCTCAAAAAAAAAAGGTTCTCCCATACAAACTTTGCACCCCCATTTTACCCCCTTAGGGGTAGAATTTTCAAAGATCCCTTTTTATCCCTAGCCCACGTTATAAAAGCAACATACTGTGCAAAAATCAACTCTCTAAGATTAGTAGTTTCGGCTGTGCGTTGATGAGTGAGTGATTGAGTGAATAAGTCAGTCAGGACATTTATTATGTATAAATAGATAGAAGATAATTAAACTCCCATTCAAATATCTCAAAAAATTATGAAGCTACATCCGTTTTAATGTCGCTTGTTAGAGTGAGAAAACGATGAGGGACTGTGACGTCAATATACTCGAGCGTCATAGTAAAAAACAATCGTTTCATATGAAGGTGCGTTTTGCGGAAAAGGGACAGAACATACCCCCTCTTCAAACTTTGGACTCTTATAACTTAATCATTACCTATATAACCTCTTGCTTTGTTTTTTTCTCCATTTGACTATATTTATTTTAAATTCTTTTTCGAGAAAATACATTATGATTATTTACCATATTTTCGATTCCTGAGCTATAACCACGAACTTCGGAATTCGAAAATATTCGGGTATCTCTATCTCTATCGCACTAACCATACTCGAGGGATGCAAATATATGAACATTGAGTATCGGTTTTCGTGGTAGCGCCGCAGGTACTTTGGCTGAATGCGCCGAGCGCGTGCCATTGTCATTCAAAAAAAACAAATTCGTGTTAATTATATTGTTCAAATTTGTTGATTTCATTTATTGAAATTACGACATAAAACGACATTTGCGCATATAAGTTCTCATATCAGAATCGAATATTTTTTTATGGTTTATATTTTAGCATTTGTCTCGTAAAGGTCTATCGTAGACGGGATTTAAATTATTAATAAGTGAAAGGCAAAGCAATTCCGCCATTTTGACGAAAATTTGACGGTTCTTATAGCTGACAGTTGGAGCAGCGTTTGATTTCAATAAAAATAAATGAAAAATTAAATGAAGTCGTATATTTCGGAAAATTAATTAAGTGTCGCAGTCGGATAAAAACTATCCTAAGTTGCAGCTAGAATAATAATGTACCTATATAAAATGTTTCATATTTTTCCGTTCATGGGATGCTGAGAACATTCGAACCGCGCAAAGCTTAGTTTCAAACTGGCTGATTCTTTTTTTAATTTAGAGATTTATTATAAGTGGAGATTAGTGAACGTTGTAAGTATTAGTTATCTGAGAAACTTACCTCTTCAGCTATCTAGATAACTTTTGATTAACATTCTCTAACGATTATAATAATAGAATAGTAACTATTGGCTTTTTTAGCGATGAGATCGCTTGTTGTCTGCCATAATGACTGCATATTGTGTAATTTTTTTTTAAATTGAGGGGCACTGCCGTTCATCAAGATACTTTAATCTAGAATGTCATGTCTTAGTTGTGCTTTAAAAACAAAGTTTAAACCGACTTCAATTCATTACTTCGCCAAGCCACATAGGATGTAAATTTCCACATTTCCTTTCCAATTTACCACATGAACTGCTCCCCTAGAGCGAATGCGTTGATTTTTACAGAAAAAACCCAAGTCTCTATGTGTGGGCTGATAATATTTGAGGAGTTCCGTCGATCAAGGATCTCAGAATTAACACTTCATTAGTTGCACTTAAACTGAATCATGTCAGAATCTTTGACGTACTTTACATCTTTGAGGAGTTCCATAAGTCATCTGTGGTATTCATCATCAGTTCCACTTCATCCAAATTGCGATTTCCGCTGGTAAATACACGAGTTTTAATAGAGCATACCGAAATTATTACACGCGTGCCTATAAAATTTGAGGGTTGCCCTAAATTACCTTTTTTGTAGCATTTTTGGTGTCCTATTCATAAGGTAAATTAGCGAGTTCATTCCATTCAGAATCAGCACATGCGAGTAAACAGTGAGAAGCAAATATCGGCTGTGTGCAAATACACACAGAAATATGTTATACCTAGCTAATTGTGTTTGATTTAGATTTAGATTTAGATTTATTTATTTCGAGATAAAAATTACAATATAGGTTTGCATACAATGTCAAAATTATAAGAATCCTTATCACGATCGTCAATAATAAGAAATAAAATTTAAAAATATTCAAAATGTAAACACAAAGTGGAAATCGTAGCTCCAATTACGGATTGTCATTTAAAAACTAATAGACACATACTATTAAACAAATAAACAATGTCAATTTATGCATTAGGTACGATTTAAAAGTTGAATATAGAATATAAATGTTACACAAGAAATCATATCAAATAATTGCTGTCAATAAATCAAATAAACTCTTAAAAAACCATGTCCATGAACTCATGAACAGAGTACAGAGGGTTATCCAACAAAAGATTTCTCAGTCTACGCCTAAATGTTTCGTCACAAGGTTCGTTTCTTATATCGGCGGGTAGGTGCTCGAAATAAGTAGGCCCTATAACCCGGGGATTTTTCTCTGAAAGCGCCATGCGACGAGGAACTGTCCTTAGGCGCCCAGTTGAACGAAGCTGTTTGCCTGGTACATTCACACGTTCAAACTGGGAGATGTTTTGTCTGTCTAAGCATTTTTTCATTCTTTGATCTGTCTCCAAATTTTAAATTAACTTACCTATTTACTAACCTTACCTATTTGCTACAGTTTTTTTCTTCAGAAGGTATTATATAATATATATTCAATATTCTCTTTGGGTAGGTATTATGTCATCATATTGAGACACTTAAGAAAAAAGCTGCCTATGCATGTGCACTGATATTAGACAATAGAAACGATCAAATAAGTCAACTTTAGATAAGTGTCAAATATAAAGACATCAAAATAAATAGAAACGATCAAATAAGTCAACTTTAGATAAGTGTCAAATATAAAGACATCAAAAACGTTTTTGTACACTGTTGTGTTTTTAACCCATCCCCATACCAACTTCCACCCAAATACTTTTTTCGTACCTATTTCAATAATTTGGGGGTTGAAAAATACTCTACTGGATGTAATTTTGAATATAGTACAGTCGCCATCACATACATCGGAGCAAACAAGCAGCTCACAAACATCGGAACACACCTCTATTTTCAAGGCATTAGGGTGCATGTGCCGATATTTTTGAACCCCTAAAGTGTACCGATGTATCTATGCGATGGCGACTTTACTACAAAACCTTCAAAGACATCTCCCCAAGGTTTCTTGATAGTATTAAGTAACTTTATTTTAAATTGTACCCCCAATGTGTCTTGATAGTAAAGTTAAGTAACTTTTTTTTTAATTTACTTGGGGCCGCTTCAGTGTATTTCTGCTACCTCTCCATTCATTTCATTAAAAGGTATTTTGGACTTTGGATTCTTCTTATAGTACAGATAAAGGAAAAATTGCGGTAACCGTAAATTTTTTGTTACATCACTGAAAATGTAATATAAACTGACACGCACTAAGTATGTGAATACATACTTAGTGAGTGTCAGTTTATAGTGGACTTTCTATTGTACGGGGTGGTCCGGAACCGTCGGTGCGCGAGTCTGACTCGCACTTGACCGGTTTTTTTTTTACACTAGGGAATATCAACAATCGAGTTAGTGCGTTAAGTAATTCAAAGATCGGTCAAAATCGAACTTCTGATTCTGTTTATCAATGACTAAAGAAATCTTTGTGCCGGCTCCTAACTAAATAGTTGCGCAAATAAGGAAATCGCTGGAAAACTGTGATTTTCGCGTAAACAGTAGCGGCGAGCTAAGTTCGCTGACCCCGCGAAATCTCGAATCAATTAGGTAGTCTTATTCTGTGTGACGGCTTAGAAACTTTTACAAAACGATGTAGTCTCATGGCATCATTTACATACAAGGTGGACAAATCCAGGTGAAAAATAAGCGATAGATAAAAATTTAAAGAACTGACGTAAATTTCTAAAATACTAAATACATATTACATTCATAAATTGCATAATCATATAGGTACACTTTGCAAAAAGAAATTCTCCTATTTTCGGTCTCTACTTGTTCAGTAAACAAAATTACGCAATTTTCTTTTGATGATATATACCTACAGAGTTTCGTGGCAGCATTGATACTCGTACTTGAAACCTTGTTACATCAAACAAAAATATAAACTAAGAAAGAATAAAAATAAGATGCTAAAGTGTCTGTACCATAGTGCAATTAGAAAAATTCAAGGCTATAATCGCAATTGTTGGTGGATGAAATGAAGTCGAATTTTAGTAAATTATTCGTTTATTCCATCTGCTATTAACAAACTCTTACTCTTTCAGTTCACACAGTGGTACAAATACCATAAAACTATCTCGTAAATAACAAACAACAATTTCCTGGGAGAACAATTGCCTAGCCAGCCCTTCGTCTAAGTCAAGAAAAACTAATTTGCTGTAGAGCGCCTAGAGGGCTTACGAAGTTATTAATTATTAATCTTTTCTTACATTACAGTCAAGGCTTCATAATATTTTATGCTACTAAAGGAATTAAAATATCTGAGCATTATCAAGTAATAAAGTATTCTTTAGAATGTTCTTGGGACCGATTTTTGACTTTCGTGCGCTAAAAAATTAAATAATTAGTAAATACTTTTATTTCATTTTATAGCTCACGAAAGTCAAAAATTCCGTGCTTGCAATATTGACACTGTAATCGTATTTAGATAAATACCACTGTAGTGTCAAAATTGCAAGCACTTACTTTCTACCGACAGAATTGAAACGAGTGGTCAATACCATTCGTTTTTCAATTTTCTATCGCTATTTTTAAATAGCATTTCATCATTTTTGTCAGTTTTTGAGTGAAATAGTCGAGCGCTCGAAAGTCAAAAATCGGTCCCCTGTCACTTTGTCCACTTCGCTGCCCCAATATTATAGGGTTCTATTATGCACTTTTATCAACTTGAAATATGAAATTTGTCAGAGTGACACTAGGTCTGAATTAAAGTACCCCGACAATGTAACATAGAACCCTATAATATTGGGGCAGCGACTTGTGAAATTTATATTTTTTTTCTCTCTCTCAGTTTATTGAGTCGTAACGTGAGTCTGGAAAACACACTGAAATATTCAACAATAATGCGTGATATAACTATGACATGACGTGGATATCATATCTACGGTTAATGAAGATTTATGTCATCACTGTTGAAGAGGTGGTACGGGCACGTCATGAGAAGACCACATAATCATATGACACGAAGTGTGCTTAACTTGGAAGCTGGTTCGAGAGACCGTGGTAGATCCCGACTCACATAATCAGTTTTTGACTTACGTGCAGCCCAAATAGATCCACAGACGACCCAGGACCGAATGTCCTGGCGAAAAATGATTAGGAGAGCCGACCCCAACTGAAATGGGATAAGGCGAAGATAAAGAAGAAGCAGATGTCACTGTTGAAGATCGCAGAGTCCCAGACCCGTGCTCCAAAGTATATGATGGCAAGATGGAGTAATATGTATGGACTGACAAGGAGTGAACCACTTACGTTCGAATGGGTTTGAGGTGGGGTAATAGTAGGATTAGTAGGCATCAAAACATGCGTGCGTAAGTGCGTGATTTTCGAATTATTTCAGACACGAAACTATACACACACAATACCACCTCTACAAGTGAATAATGATGATGATGATAGTATCCTACTGTCCCTCATGAGACACTTTGCACTCTTAAACCGCATTCGACCAAACAGGAATAATACTTGAACTTTATTAACCGTAAAAATTTCATGGACTAATGTTGGTTGGTTGGATCACTCACTTGAATTAGAGCACCCACAGAGACTGGTGCAATCCGCTATGCCAAACTCCTCAGACCCAGGAGGCGATAGTACAACTAGGGTTTGGCGAGTGGTGGTGAAGAACTGCTCTCCTGGTGGTCACGCACGATCATCAGCTCTGAGGAACCAACGAAAGGGAAGTGAAGGATGAGATATACCGATATTTGACGACCGCTTTAGCCTAGTTGGTAGTGACCCTGCCTACGAAGCTGGAGGTCCTGGGTTCGAATCCCGGTAAGGGCATTTATTTGTATGATGAGCACGATTATTTGTTCCTGAGTCATGGATGTTTTCTATGTATGTATTTATCTATTTAAGTATGTTTATCGTCGCCTAGTACCCATAATACACCTTTGATTAGTTTGGGACTAGGTCGATTTGTGTTACATTTAAAAATAAGCTTAAACTACACCTACTAAAGCAACAAATTTCTTTGGCCTAGCTGATCTGCGTCTCAATCTGCGTCTCGATCTGCGTCTGTGTTAAGAATTTTATTTTGAATAGCATATTATTAAAGTACTTGCAACTCAAGTTTTGGTTTGGTTTTCGCTGGACATAGCGTGGACTATCTCTGTATACCGTACAGTATGTATATTCTTAGGTTAATATCTCTTATACAGGTTAATAAGTTGGTTTTAGTTTAAAGGATCCACTGAAAATCAGCGTCGTTGCACTGTGTGTCTCGACTCATGCTGAGTGGACTCCTTTTTTGAAGCAACACTAGATTCCTTCTTTAGATCTGAGCCTTATATGATGTATATGCCTGTTGTTGTTTCAAAATAAACTTATTCTTATTCTAAGATTGTCCGCAAATATTTATTATTTTTATTTATCAGTCGTATTGATCAGAATAGGTCATGCCACCGCTTTGTACCTCGTGCTACAGGCTGCGCGTGGGCATGCCCTGCACCGGTACATCGCAGACTCGAGATTCGCTATTGTTCCATCTATTACCAAGTTCGAATACCAACCAGCGGCTCTATTTCATATTGAATTGGAGACTATTTATAACCCCCGATGCAAATGAGGGATTTTATAAGTTTAACATGACTGTATATTCTGTGTGTCTGTTTGTGGCAAAGTAGCTCCCAAACGGATGAACCGATTTGAATTAACTTTTTTAATCGAAAGGATTGTCTGTCGAAGGTTGTATTGAGCTGTTTTTGTCTTGCGTACAGTCAAGGGCACCAATATGTGTACACCACAAAGTCTCAAAAATATGTACACAGACCTTATATCTGCAAAAATAAGGTTGTAGTGTACCTACATATTTATGAAACTTTGAGTGAATACATATTGGTGCCCTTGAGTGTACAAACTTCTAAAAAAAGGACCGGCCATTGTGGCACTCTTTGGGGGAGGCCTATGTCCAGCAGTGGACGTCTTTCGGCTGATATGATGATGATTATGATGATGATGTACAAACATCTAAGGGTCACGTTTCTTTGCATCTGACTGTACAATAGTTATCCGACAAAGTTTAGTGTCGTTTTCATAAACGTCACGGGTGAGGGATACATTTTATCTGATCATCGTTAGCATCACAATTTATTGGTATTTAATATCAATCAGATATTACAGCGTCGTAAGAGTCTCTTATTTATTTTGATTTAGGAATAATTTACATACTAAATCTCCAACGTTTATGAGTCTTGTATCCTGAGATGTCTCTCAAGCCAAGACACCTACGTCCCACTTAAATGCAGTCTTACAGACAATAGGTTTATCTAATGCGCCATAAAGTGGCCAATAGACATTTAATAGGAAAACCATGAATAGTTTACAACAATAAGTCTAGATAATATCTGGAAGTCCATTCGACTCTCAATATTGCTATGATATTGAAACGAGCGAGCGAATAAACGAGGTTCTCAGCAAAACTGCTTTCGTATGTCTGTCCGGCGGATGTCCGGCTGTGGTTCTCTAGGTCGCATTTCTCAACCAATTCTCGAGAAAATTTGTGAGCAAGTTGGATCATTATTACGGTTTTTGTTAACGTATTTTTTTTTTACATTTTGACGTGATGACGTCTTATAAATCGATGAACACCGGCAGCACGCACGAAAAAGTATGACTCATTATCCCGTTCCGCCTGAGCCGAGCGTTTAATTATCACGTAAAATTATCGTCCGTAAATCGACTTTATTATAGACAATTTTTTTTCTTAAGGACAAGTTCACGGTGTCTACACCTAACACTGTCACTAGGTATATGACAATTGTAGGCAAGCATAACGTGGCAAACAGTAGTGGAGGCTATAAATTTCATATCATTAGGTATCATTGATATGATATTTGTCGTATTGATATACGTCGAGTAAAATAGCCGACCTGCAGGTCGATCACGTAACGCATTGTACGCGTGTCAGGTAGATCTTAATGTCACTTTTTATATGGAAAAATGACAGTTAAATTGTCCTAACGCGCGTTCGGAACGTTACGTGATTACTCCTGTTCCTGTGATTGAAATAATTCACGAAGTGATACTTTATTACTGCAGGGATAAATTCACAAAGCTGTGGTAAGCTTTGCGATTTAGCCTTATAGCGGACACTACGGTTATAAACTTCGTTAAATGACCAGTACGAACCTGATCTCCGATAATGAATAGTTGTTACGAATCTAGGGAGCAAATTGTCCTAGAAACTAGGTCGTAATCGAGCTTTTTGTCAATAGGTAGACCGGGGTGGCGTCGATGGGGCTATTCTAGGAATATGTGACATGTGCTTTTGATTTGAGAATTTTCTAAAGTGACATTATTGATTCCCTAGTACACGACCTACATTCTAGAGGGCTATAAATTATATTTTCAACACACCTGCTCGTAAAGTAGGTCTTATTACAGCGTATTTACACTGATAATGCAGAATATTACCCATGCCGTGTCTTTTACATTACATTATCGCACTAGTGCCTTTTCATTACATATCTTTATAAATATTAGCAAAATAATGCAGAATATCACCCATGCCGTGACTTTTACATTACATTATCGCACTAGTGCCTTTTCATTACATATCTTTTAACATTTTCATTTTTTATTTTTTTTATTTTTTTCCTCGCAAATGTGTTGAAAAACGTCGTATGAAACACGTGAGCATTGGTCATTACACTTCTCGTCTCCATTAAGCCTTCGCCTTCGGCTCAGGCTTAAAAACCGACTCGAGTGTAATGACCAACTTAGCACACTTGTATCATAATGTACTATTACGTCACCCCAGGCCGTAAGTTGGATTTACCGTCCACTACGTGGGCAGAAAATCCTACTTCCTGGCCAGGGAGAGACGTAAAACTGTGTACTTACCACGGGCGGTAATAAAGAAAGCCTCAGATCGCATATTTATCGCCCTTGCCTTCGGCTCGGGCGTCAAATACCTGCGATTTGAGACATTCTTTGTTTCACCGCCCTAGGTAAGTAATGTACTATTACAGGTTATAGGTATTTAACTAGAGACCTGTGCTGACTCTATTCACGTGAAATAATTAGGTATTGAGGTCTTCAATCTCATTGAACATAATGAATATCAACATAGGTTGGACAATTAAAGTTTGAATGAACGAAACTTAAAGAAACATGTACCTATTTACTTACTACTTACTTAATTTTTCGAAGTACCTACTCATTTCTTCACTTGCCCAAAGTAAGAAGAACAACATTAAAATAATTATATATATGTTTTTAATTAAGCAGTGTCAGAAAAACGTTTGCATCAAAAGTTAACCATGACGTTTGTTCTTAAAGGAAGACGGAGAGAGTAATTAAAAAAAAATACTTACCTTTTTAAATAATTTCAATATAGCAAGTTAGATTAAAATAGATATCGCATGCTTTAAGGATACTAACTCGCTTAACTCGATGTAAAATTTATGTTTGCGGACAGTTAGTTCGCTGTTAACGGGTTATCTGGTAACTAGGGTTTAAGATATGGTTAGGTGTTAGTACTACCTTGCCTAGATAGGTACCCAGTTAACTTTCTCTTTAGAATTTTATTTTATGAGTATCCAAAATAATTACACAGAATAACAAGAAAACTAATTCTCTGTGAAACATCGTGAAGAAACCTGCATAGTTACCTCTGCGAAGAAATTCATAGATGTCTGTGAAGTCCCCAGCCTCTCTATTTAATTCTATAACTTGCTTTAGGCTCACCTCAACGCTGACCCACAAATATATCTCGACGCCGCGATTCGTAGTAACTAAACGTAGATAGAGTTCTAGTTTCTTTAGGCGTGAGGGGTGGGGTGAGACGCATGTGCGCGTAAAGAATAACAGCCCTGCCCGCTAGGCCAGCGTACTGCCTGCCCATACCCCTCATGGCCCTCATAGGTACATGTGAATTGTGAGGTTTGTGCCCAGCAGTGAGGCGTCCCACTATTTCATACATGTACGTGACTATTATATCTACGTCGTACCTATTTTGTCTGACAATTATTTATTTATTTATTTTATTTATTTCAATACACCAACTATTCTAACAGGTTTGACCTCAATAGCGCCTTAACTAATTCATTTAACATAATTATTATACTTGCACAAGACACCTGTGTGTCTGTACATACTTTAACAAATTCTGACATTGGACAATAAAAAAGATCACTTTGGTCAGCCACTAGATTTACTTTATGATACTAGATTATGATAGGCTCGCGAAAAAGTGAGCAGAGAGACCGACAGACTAGGACTGAAAGACAAAATGGAAGGCAGAACGTTTTCGTATTTGTAATACTTACAAGTTTAGACACACAATGCCGGGGGCACATTGCCACCCCCATACAAACAAACCAATCTAAATGTGGTACCGAAATTCATGATAGGAAATTGGATTATACATTCAGCCTGCAGGCTTTCCGTGTTGTTTGTATGGAATGGAGTGACATTCAATTTACGAGTGATGAATTAGCGAAACGTAATCTAATCTAACTACATATGTGGCTATACCTACTGTCATGTTTACCAATTCCAAATTTTAAATTTCGCGTTCCTTGTATTATGCTATTCTAATATTATAAAGAGGAAAGGTCTGTGAAGATTGAAGCTTAAAAGAGAATGTTTAAATAGTTAATATATATTTTTAGAGGTATAACAAATAACAACTGTGAATTAACAAAAACGAAAAATAGTCAAATTATCATTCGGATTGAAACAACTATTTCACTCGTAATTATCCTTATACAGAACACACTCATAGAATCCAAGCAGACTCCGTAAACCAACCAATAAAAAAAAACAAAAGTCGCGTCTACACCACTTCGGCCAGTCACGCGCCTTAACGGCCGACTCTCATGGCGGCGAAAAAACGAACATCAGAAAAAACCGCTCTTAAAAAAAAGCCTGGACCACGGCCACGTACTCACATATTTTTAAGACCAAGGTTATCTTTTCGCGAGCCAGTACCGACGTATAGGTTGGTTATTTATGTTGGATGCACTGTTTTGTTTTGCTGCTTCGTTTTGTATCTGATTGTTTGTAGTATTTTTAGCTCTTTAATGGGGTGTTAGTTAAATTGAGGTGGCATGAGTTTAATATATGTTTCATTCAACTTCGGAACTACATGCTACATAAATTATGCTATAGAAATATACCTATGCTATGCGTGTAAAGAGCATTAAGATAATTGATGACCTTACAAGACAACTGCAAATATATTTACACACTTTTCCTTTCACCGTGATAACGATTCTAATGAACAAATTATTTTTGTGCAGTCTATGTTGAGATTTTTAAGGGAGGCCCTTGAAGTATCAATGACTGTTTTTTATTCAATCAAACACAACATGATCAGTTAATCATAATATTGGTCATGATCATAGACCAATATTAATAACTATGTTGCCCGTTCCTTATTAGAAGCTTTGTGTTACCGCAGATTGGGCATTTAGATATACCTACATCTCAAAGGTCATAACTAGCAACTATTATTATCTTAGCTGAGTTTTGGTACATAAATATTAAATACATACTACAAGCTCGTTTAACGGCTGCGACTGGCCGTTACGAAAACGATTTTACACTCCATAAAAAACGATTCGCTTTGACTCCCATTACTATTTCTTGTAATTTATTGAAAGATTCTTTGTTTAAAACAATTATTTGTGACTAGCTGTTGCCCGCGACTTCGTCCGCGTAGAACTTTTTATCGTCTTAGAAAATGATTTCTCTCAATACAAAATTTGAACCCTCTTTTAGGGTATAATTAAAAAAAAATTTGATGTTCATTTTCTAGTTTGTGAACAAACAGTCTAAAACCAAAGTTAAAAATCTCATACTTTAAAAATGCCTTGAAATACTCAAACTTTGAACCAATTTTAACACTCTTAGGGGATGAATTTGGAAAAACTCTGAAATCAGTTTTGTAGTCTTTTAACGTACAGAATAAGACCGAAGTTAAAAATCTCTTACTCACACTTTAAAATTTTATTGCTCGCCATTTAAAATTTGAACCCCCTTTTAAACCCCCTTAGAGGTTGAATTTTTCTAATCGCTGAAAGAACTTTTTTCGTAAACTTTTAAGTCTCTAGCTCAAAAAAAGTGTTGCCCATACAAAGCTTTCTTAACCCCCTTAGGGGTGGAATTTTCTAAAACTCTGAAAGTACTTTATTATTAATTTTAATAAGTAACATTTTGAATAGTTTTAAGTCTAGTAAAAAAAAAAGTTTTTCCCACACAACACTGGCTACCCTTCTTAAGGATCTTAAGGATCCCCTTAGGGATGGAGTTTTCTAAAACGCTGAAAGTTCTTTTTTAGTATTCTAATAAGTAATCTTTTTGCAAAGTTTTAAGTCTAACTCAAAAAAAAAGTGTTGCCCATGCAAAGATTGCTCTCCTTTTTAACCCTATTAGGGGTGGAATTTTCTAAAACGATTTGTGTTCTTTTTTTGTATTTTAATAAGTAATCTTTCTACAAAGTTTCAAGTCTCTAACTCAAAAACATAAACTTTCCCTGATAAAAACTTTGCACCCCTTTTTATCCCCCTTAGGGATAGATTTTTTCAAAACGCTGAAAGTCTTTTTTTTGTATTTTTATAAGTAATCTTTCTACAAAGTTTTAAGTGTCTAGCTCAGAAAAAGTGTTCCCCATACAAACCTTGCACCCTTTTTTAACCCCCTTAGGGAATGATTTTTGTAAAACGCCGAATGTAGTATTTTTCATGTTCTAATAAGTAATTTTTCGTCAAAATTTTAAGTCTCTATTAAAAAAAATATGTTTTTCCCATACAAACTTTGCACCCTATTTTACCCCCTTAGGGGTGAAATTTTCCAAAACGCTAAAAGTACTTTCTTTGTATTTAAATAATCTTTCTACAAAGTTTTAGGACTCTAGCTAAAAAAAATAGTTTCCCACATACAAACTTTGCACCCCTATTTTAGCCCCCTATTTTTAGGGGTAGAATTTTCTAAAACGCTGAAAGTACTTAATTTGTATTCTGATGACTAATCTTTCTACAAAGTTTTAAGTCTCTATTTAAAAAAAATATTGTTTCCCCCATACAAAATTTGCACCCCTATTTTACCCCCTTAGGGGTAGATTTTTTTAAAACACTGAATCTAGGTACTTTATTTGTATTCTAATGAATAATTTCTCTACAAAGTTTTAAGTCTCTATTTAAAAAAAAGTAGTTTTTCCCATACAAACTTTGCACTCTATTTTACCCCTTTAGGGGTAGAATTTTCTAAAACCCTGAAAGTTATTTATTTGTATTCTAATGACTGATCTTTCTACAAAGTTTTAAGTCTCTATTTAAAAAAAAAATGTTTCCCCCATACAAAACTTGCACCCCTATTTTACCCTCGTAGGGGTGGAATTTTCCAAAACGCTGAAAGTGTTTCATTTGTATTCTAATAACTAATTTTTCTACAAAGTTTAAGTCTATAGCTCAAAAAAAAAAGGTTCTCCCATACAAACTTTGCACCCCCATTTTACCCCCTTAGGGGTAGAATTTTCAAAGATCCCTTTTTATCCCTAGCCCACGTTATAAAAGCAACATACTGTGCAAAAATCAACTCTCTAAGATTAGTAGTTTCGGCTGTGCGTTGATGAGTGAGTGATTGAGTGAATAAGTCAGTCAGGACATTTATTATGTATAAATAGATAGAAGATAATTAAACTCCCATTCAAATATCTCAAAAAATTATGAAGCTACATCCGTTTTAATGTCGCTTGTTAGAGTGAGAAAACGATGAGGGACTGTGACGTCAATATACTCGAGCGTCATAGTAAAAAACAATCGTTTCATATGAAGGTGCGTTTTGCGGAAAAGGGACAGAACATACCCCCTCTTCAAACTTTGGACTCTTATAACTTAATCATTACCTATATAACCTCTTGCTTTGTTTTTTTCTCCATTTGACTATATTTATTTTAAATTCTTTTTCGAGAAAATACATTATGATTATTTACCATATTTTCGATTCCTGAGCTATAACCACGAACTTCGGAATTCGAAAATATTCGGGTATCTCTATCTCTATCGCACTAACCATACTCGAGGGATGCAAATATATGAACATTGAGTATCGGTTTTCGTGGTAGCGCCGCAGGTACTTTGGCTGAATGCGCCGAGCGCGTGCCATTGTCATTCAAAAAAAACAAATTCGTGTTAATTATATTGTTCAAATTTGTTGATTTCATTTATTGAAATTACGACATAAAACGACATTTGCGCATATAAGTTCTCATATCAGAATCGAATATTTTTTTATGGTTTATATTTTAGCATTTGTCTCGTAAAGGTCTATCGTAGACGGGATTTAAATTATTAATAAGTGAAAGGCAAAGCAATTCCGCCATTTTGACGAAAATTTGACGGTTCTTATAGCTGACAGTTGGAGCAGCGTTTGATTTCAATAAAAATAAATGAAAAATTAAATGAAGTCGTATATTTCGGAAAATTAATTAAGTGTCGCAGTCGGATAAAAACTATCCTAAGTTGCAGCTAGAATAATAATGTACCTATATAAAATGTTTCATATTTTTCCGTTCATGGGATGCTGAGAACATTCGAACCGCGCAAAGCTTAGTTTCAAACTGGCTGATTCTTTTTTTAATTTAGAGATTTATTATAAGTGGAGATTATAGCTGGAAGCATTAATGTTATATTCAAGGAATGCCCAATAATTTAGATAAATACATGCTTGTGTGGCAACAGCATTCTATACCATTCTAATCTAACCAATTTGCAACCTGCCATGCAAACTAAGCTTAGGTGATACAATGCTAATAACTCTTGAAGGCCGCGATTCCATTTCATCTTAATTGAGAAATGGGGAAATCCCTAGGATATCACTTATATAAGGTAAGTGTACCATATTCCGTGAGTGAACATAATCCCGTGAATTTGTTTTTAAAACCATAGAATAAAATAGTTATAAACGATTTTAAGCAATTTTACCCACATGTGTAAACTATATTATTTGAAGATTTGAATAAATACATTAGTAAAATATTTATTTTGTTTTTTACGGTTTTACACGCAATTTTAACGGCCTCCGTAGCCTAGTTGGTAGTGACTCTGCCTACGAAGCTGGAGGTCCCGGGTTCGAATCCCGGTCAGGGCATTTATTTGTGTGTCTATCACGAATATTTGTTCCTGAGTTATGGATGTTACATATGTATATAAGTATCTATACGCATTTATCTATTATGTATATCGTCGCCTAGTACCCACAACACAAGCCTTATGAGCTTACCGTGGGCCTAGGTTGATTTGTGTAAGATTGTCCCGTAATATTTTTTTTTTTTTTATTTTTTTTTTTTTTTAAATTATGTTCACTTACGGAATTTGGTACACTTACCTTAACATGTCTCTGTCGTTCTGATTTTGTAAGACAGAAATTAAAGTAACATGAAAGTGAGGATATATATATATATGACTTGCCGGAACACGTCACATGTTGAAAGTCGAATAAAGTGTTGTATGAATCATGGAATTAAGAAATAACATGATCAAACATTCAAGAAATAAATTAAAGAAGTTTCAGGGCTTCTTATTGCAGTTAAAGGCAAGTAAAGGAAAGGCCAATAAGGTTGCTAATAACCGCACATCAGGAACTGATAAAAAGGAACAATTTATATTATCCCCGCAATTTATAGCGGCGCGGCATCGTTCATTTATACCTACTGTTAAACTTTATATTTTAAAGTTTTATTGGCACTGTAAATAACACGACTCTGGCCTTTAAATTTTACGATGTGACCCACTTATGAAAGTGCGCGTTGAAATTCTGAGGTTACCTACACATACCTGGGGGTTACTGTCTGCCACTCAGCACAAATGGACAACTCGAAGTTTTTTAGTTGTAACTAAAAAACTTCGGAAAATGGAGCCTGCATGTGCTAGTTAAAATCAATTCATAGTTTTAAATAAAAATCTTCCAGAAACTTTAACTTTTTTCCTTATGGTAAATATATTAAATATGTAGTTGGCGAGATAGACAAACAAGGCAAATATTATTAAATATTGCTTAGGAATGGGGTTAATGAGCCACCATTTATTCATTTTTTTTAAATAAAAGCTTGAATACGAAATTCGGCTTGTACGGCGAAACCCCTGATTTTACCAGATTTGCTGAACGGGACAAATAACATCAACTAAGCAAACATTATTGCTGATACAGACTCAGCCTCCGTTGTCGAGAAAGCAACACCGATAAACAGCGGACATCGTTTGGGCGTGGCCGTATAATTAATTCAGGTAATACGCGATTTCATCGAATTACGTTATTCAATAGTCGCAATTGTAGGCTCTATTATAACCGGGTAGATCCATGCTTACGCAGTAAATAGTTTACGTGGATTAACTGATAGTTAACTACCCGTAATACTCCTAGTGTTATAAATGGTAGCCGCAGGTACCTGTACTTTTAATTTCATGTAGAATAAATAGGTTGTAGCCGATACAGCATTTCGCCGAGAAATTATATTCCAATCACAAATCTCCAATTATGGTAAGCATAATTATCAAGCAAGGTGTCCTTTATTAAAATTAAAGTATCAAATATATCATGATAGTTTTTTAGATTTAATGGCATCATCATACGTTTCTCTTAATTTTCCACTTCAGGTTTCTGTGTTTGTGAAATAAGGCAAAAAATATTTTGGACTAGAGGTTAAGAATGTAAGTATTTCCTTCAAGATGGCGGGAGTACTGTTGGTAAATAAATACCGGAGCGTATTTCTATAATTGCGTTGGCTATAAAGACATCGATAATGAGTTATCTAGAACAGGCTATTACACTGTCAAACGGACGATATATTATTTATGGCTGAAGCATTTACAGTTGGTGGTTTATGAGACACTAACATTTCGCATTCAGATTGGCTACTAATGTGTTGTGTGTTTGCTTGCTAGTGTGTTTCGTGTTCATGCTGCATCTACCAAGCCACCAACGGAGTCAAAGGTGGTGGGTAGTACCTCAGCCATGAGATTTTGGTGCGCTTCGATTATAGCGAATAAACAATCCCCAACCAGCAGCGACAGGGTTGTCAGGACGTGGTCGGGGGTTGAGGGGGGCATGTCTATCGAAACCTTGAGCGAATGTGTTAGGGCCTGATTTATGTTATGACTTTCGAGCGCTCGAAAATTAAATACGAGTAAATACGATTGTAGGTGTCCTAGTGTCAAAATCGTAGGCATCTTAATTTCTGCCGATAGAATTGAATACGAGTGGTACTACTCGTTTTTAGGGTTCCGTGCCTCGAACTGAAAAAAACGGAACCCTTATTTATAGGATCACTTTGTTGTACGTCCGTCCGTCTGTCAAGACCCTTTTTCTCAGGAACGCGTAAAGGTATCAAGCTGAAATTTATATCAAATACTCAAATCTACTGTTCCTAAGAGCTGTGAAAAAATCAAATTTGTAGCCAACGCAATCAAATAATACAGCCACTTACGCAGCAAATTTCCGCAAATTTTCGAAACTAGCAAGGGAATCAAAACCTACAGGGTAATCCCGTAAACTCAGAATCTTGAAATTTGGTACGAAGCAACGTCATATAGCACAGATAAAGGAAAAATTGCGACAACCGTAAATTTTAGTAACATCACAGAAAATTTAATGTCGAGTATAAACTGACAAGTACTAAGTAAGTGAATACATACTAAGTGAGTGTCAGTCTATAGTTGACTTGTTTCTATTGTACGAAGTGGTCCGGAACCCTCGGTGCGCGACGCTGACTCGCATTTGACCGGTTTTTATTTTATTTTATATCGCTATTACAAAATAGCATTACCTACATCGTTTTTGTCATTTTTGAATTGAAAGACTCGGGCGCTCGAAAGTCCATAATCGCCCGCAGAAAGATCAAAATCACAATTCATATACGAAATTTAAGTGTCAATTTGACCCCTGGTTTTATCTTATTCTATAGGTCCTTGTGGCAATAAGTTTCTTATACTCCGTGAATATGGTGTTCACCAAGATGGATACTTCACCAACGACGTTTACACCGTCGTAATTATCAAGCGTCGTGTCTGGAATATATATTTTCATTCATCAGAAGGTGCAGAACAAAAATACAGTAAGTAACGTTGTTTTCACTTCTCATGCTCGTAAGTTCGTCTTTATGCTGTGTGTCATCATCATCATCATATCAGCCGATAGACGTCCACTGCTGGACATACGCCTCCCCCAAAGAGTGCCACAATGACCGATCCTGCGCCACCCGCATCCAGCGGACTCCCGCGTACTAGTATATTGTGTCATGCGTGTAGGCTGTATAAGTTGGGTTTTTATTGGAAACACATGTAATTTATTTGTCATAAGACTAATCAATAAATATGAATAACAAAAAGTACATCTAAACAGAATCGTAATAAATTATAGCTTTTTCATAGGTCCCTTTGAAGAACAATTATCTAGAAGATGCCAGCCCCATCTTCGCATTCGAAAGGTCGGATTTGTCGTCTTGTGCCTCTGATCCTTATGGAGACAGCTCTTAGGACTGAAATTTGTACTTTTACTTTAAGCCAATAAATTATTTCTGAATATGCTTTTCCCCATTTTTCATTCAATTTTGATGCAGTCTTTTTTAAGAAACTGTTATAGATGGGTTTTTATGATCTAGTGCATTTTTTTAAGACCAAGATAATCAGGCTCAGCCACACAGTACAAAAAAACTTCGCAGAATAAACTTGTTATATTATTTCACTTCTGTGTTTTCTATCGCTTAGTTAAATTCTAGAATTGATAATATAAGAGTCAATTATTATGTAAAAGTAATTTATTTATTCGTATGGCTAAATTAGAATCGTTCTTAGTTAAAAAAACATGCAAATTAGAGCAGTACATTCAATTGCTGGATCCATTGGGTTACGTTGATCTAGGGTGAACAAGTCGGCTTTGTGAGTGGGCACTCGCGGATAATATGGTCCAGCAATAAAAAAGTAATATGACTTCGCATTATGGACGACCGGCGATGTCACACGATGAAAATAAAATATCTTGTTAAAAATCAGTAGCGGGAATTACTACTTATTTTATTAAATTTGGAAACATTTGGTGATTAGAAGTAAAGTAATTTGGAGTTTGGATTACTGATTAAACAAAAAAATAGGTTGTCTATTAAGTCGATTTACGGACGTGAATTTTACGTTATAACGTCATAAAGCCGAACGCTCGGCTCAGGCGGAACGGGACAATGAGTCATACTAATTCGGGCGGGCTGTCGGTGTTCATCGATTTATAAGACGTTATCACGTCAAAACAATGACGTCTAGTGACGAAGAAATGACACTCTTGATCTCGCCCGATACGTTAATGGAGCAGAATGCAATAAAGTAACTACCTACGTCATTTAAACATTAAAAACACCCCGGCACAACTAAACAAAGCTAAAAAGTCTAAAAACTATCTCAATAAAGAAGACTTTCAATAAAAAAACAGCACTCAAATTTGTAATATTTGTTCATCCGCTTATGGCAGCTTTAAAAGAAAGAAAATGGAAAGAATAGGTGGTATTCGATTTTATGAATACGCGATTTCTTGCGATGAATCTACGCAAATAGAGGAAATAGAAATCCACGAGACTCACGAAGGGCGACACCAGTCAAGAGGATTTCAGTTATATTAAATGCTCTCAAATCTCAAAGAATACCACAAAATAGAATGAATGCAGTGGCAGTTAAACCCTGCTGGGTTTTGTCCGCTGTCTGGCCATGTATTGTAAAATAATTATATATATAAATAAATTAAAAAAAAAAAAAATCCTAATACCTTAGGTTGTACGCGGGCTGGGTTTCCGCAACTCGACGTCATAAATGCGCCTATTTTGCGTAGTATAGGTTATAGGTTGTACGCGATCCTAATACCTTTCAAATACCAATAACATTTACAATTTGTGAATAAGAGATATTTACGACTCCACAAAATATATAGGAGTTCTTGAGTTGTTCAAAAAGTTATGCGACGATAAACAGATTTTGTTTATTGACTGCCAATTCCTTTTTTGGGTTCCGTAGCCAAATGGACGGAAACGGAACCCTTATAGATTCGTCATGTCTGTCTGTCTGTCTGTCTGTCTGTCCGTCCGTATGTCACAGCCACTTTTTTCCGAAACTATAAAAGCTATACTGTTGAAACTTGGTAAGTAGATGTATTCTGTAAACCGCATTAAGATTTGCACACAAAAATAGAAAAAAAACAATAAATTTTGGGGTTCCCCATACTAAGAACTGAAACTCAAATATTTTTTTTTTCATCAAACCCACACGGTTATCTATGGATCTGATGTGTCTTAAAAAAAGATATTGAGGTTTCTAACATCATTTTTAGGGTTCCGTAGCCAAATGGCAAAAACGGAACCCTTATAGATTCGTCATGTCTGTCCGTCTGTCTGTCTGTCTGTCTGTCTGTCTGTCCGTCCGTATGTCACAGCCATTTTTTTCCGAAACCATAAGAGCTATACTGTTGAAACTTGGTATGTAGATGTATTTTGTGAACCGCATTAAGATTTTTACACAAAAATCGAAAAAAAACATTAAGTTTTAGGGGTCCCCATACACAAAACTGAAACTCAAAAATTTTCTTTCATCAAACCCATACGTGTGGGGTATCAATGGATAGGTCTTCAAAAATGATATTAAGCTTTCTAACATCATTTTTTTCTTAACTGAAAAGTTTGCGCGAGAGACACTTCCAAAGTGGTAAAATGTGTCCCCCCCCCCCTGTAACTTTTAAAATAAGAGAATGATAAAACTCAAAAAAATATATGATGTACATTACCATGCAAACTTCCACCGAAAATTGGTTTGAACGAGATCTAGTAAGTAGTTTTTTTTAATACGTCATAAATCGTAAACCGCAATTTATTTCACGGAACCCTTCATGTGCGAGTCCGACTCGCACTTGGCCGCTTTTTTATACAAAGCAACCACAAATGACGTGGAAATAAGTGATGCCATGGAACGAAAATGTATTGAATATTTATGGGAATTCGTGCCCACTACGTTATCAAACGTCACTTAGAGTTTTGGTGATTCAAATCCGTCATGATTAATTATAACAAGTTTGTTTAAATACTACAGAGCTTTTTTATGTTCTCGTTTTGTGTACCAGCCAAGGGGGCACATTTAAGACGAAAGCTTGTGTATATACCTACAATGTTTACTTACTTCGAAACTTGAACTAGCAAAACTACTAGGTACATGGTTATAAGACTATAGGTATTTTACATAATACACCTTCACTCGATGCAACATTGAATCGCAAGATTCGCAAGTAAGTACCAAAATATGGCCTCCTACTAGAGCTGTCATCGTCAGTTTGAGAAAAACTCCCCAAATAAGGGTGAAGCCCATATATTGACCAACCGACATGTATGGGCGAACCGAAATTACGCGACTCACAGCTAACAAATTAATCTCGTGTGGTACCCTAAATCAAGACTTAATAAAGAGTCCCACAATCGGCCTGGGCATATGTAGCCTTCAGCGACCTTTACTCCTTCCCTGTTTTCTGTACCTACCTGAGAGTTAAAAATATTGAAAAATGTTTTTAAATCGCTGATGCACTGATTTAGTAGGCACCCCAAGCTATAGCCCAACGAGACCCGATTATAAACCTTATTGGAATGGCACAAAGTCTACAAATAGTCACTTAAGTGTCGGTTCTTAACTTTTACTGCTTGCCTGACCTCCGCGGCGACGGCAAAAATAAAGGGTCTGGATTCACCACACCGCCCTTTATTCCCACAGGTCTTTACCAAAGACCTTTAGACCTTTTTCTTTGGGATTCGTCCTTTTGTATTCAGTTAGTGCTGACTGGTCAGGTAGACCGAGGGCTGTCAGTTTACTGTTTAGATGGCGAGGCAGAAATGGGCTGGATTTGTGATAACTAGTAACTAGTTACCTATATTTCACCTAGTTGTCACTAGTAGTGTCTATTTAAGACTGAGTCGTGCGAAATATGCCAAAAAGGTAGTGGCCGTTATAAAGATAACGTCAACAGTGTTTGTTTAATCCATTAATAAACTGTACATTTAGCACTTCGAAGAATGTGTTCAAAATCTCAGCGTGGAAAAAACTTAAGATTATTAGTATTTTACCCTACAAAACAAAGTAAAGTTGGACGAAAACTGTAAAATCATAAGCAGGCATTCAAGTGTTTTTTATACTTTAACAGTGGAAATCTATCCTGATTTTCAGTTCAAACGAAACATGAATGTTTATATTACAATTTGAGCGCATTAAATATTTAAATTATTGTCTTGTAATTAAGGTCCAGATTTATCAAAAGGCGCTTCAAATTTGCCATACATTTTCACTATGGCGGCCGCGCGCCCATCTAAATACGCGTTCCTCGCGCTCTGTGGTTCAGTCGCCCGCGAGTGTTCAGAGCGAGTCCACGTCACTTGGCAGAACGACCTACCGATCGCGTCATCGTCACTCGTACGCACACCGGCAATACGGTGTAAGTATATTTTTTGTGTTTTAAATTTATTGCTTGTATTTACTTGAGTTTAAATTAAAACATAACTGATTTGTTTCAGTAAAATGGGAAAACGGAAAGCAAAATATTATATATCAAAAAAAAACTGCGCTAGATTCCAGAAAAAAGTAATAAATCAAAAGTAAGTTTAAATTAAATTATTAAGTAGTTAAATTTATTGCAATTAAATCTATTGTTGAACCGACTATACTTCTAAAAAAGAAGGATATTTTATGAATATTTTCTGAGTACCTACCTACCTACTTGAAGATGGCTGGAAGAACTCATAAGTTGTTTTATTGTTTGTGTCGTGGTGGTTTTGGTATCTAGATAGTATATCGTGCATTTGTGAACATAATAGCTTCATTTGAAGGTGGTTATTTGAGGATATTTAATTTTGTATTTATTATTTGATGAACTGATAAATCCATACTTCCATATATCCATACTAATATTATAAATGCGAAAGTGTGTGTCTGACTGTTACCTCTACACGCATAAACCGCTGAACCGATTTAGATAAAATTTGGTATAGAGATAGTTAGAGTCCTAGGGAAAGACATTGGACAATTTTTATTCCGGTAATCATATCAAGAATAATCAAGATGTTAACCCATTTTGATAAAATTTGGTATAGAGATAGTTTGAGTTCCGGGAAAGGACATGAGATAGTTTTTATCCCGGAAATCATCTCCTAAGGGGATGAAATGGGGATTGAACATTTGTATGGACTACCGCTGCATCCGTTTAGATAGAATTTGATATAGAGTTAGTTTGAGCGCAAAAACAACAGTCCGATCGCGGCAAAACATAGTGATTTCAAAGAGGAATATCGATACTTAAATAATACCTGAATAAAAATAACAATAATGTAGAAAACCTGTTAGAAACATACATACAATGTGATGTTATTATGTTTTCATTGATTATTAACATTATAAAACAACATTAAAGTATGAAAATATCGAAAAATTCCCACATAATGCATTTTAGAATAATGGTTGGGTAACAGCACTACTTGTATTATTCTAAGGTGATGACGTCACGCGTTCGCGCCCCCAGCAGTCGCTAGCCACGGAGGGATTGTAAAATGCTGTAATACGAGAGTTGGGAAGCTGTAGTATGCATCAACTTTTCATATCGATATTGTAGGTAGGGATAGCTATAAAATGTAATCTGTATAAAAATGTGTTTTATCATGTAATGTTTAATGAAAGTTTACTTACACAAATTGGAATCAATTATAGTTTCCGTTCAGCGGTAAAATACCATAGGTCGGCGAAGATAACAGATAAGGATTATTACCTGCTTTAGAACAATGAAGTTCGCACCTGCGAACATACACACTCAATAGACCAAGCCAAATTAGGTTTTATGGCATAGGCCGTAAAGTTTAATTATTAAGCAGTACTTTCTAAATTGCCAAAATGAGTGAGAACTCCAGCTGCGTACGTTTTTTTTTCGTTTATTATCTAAATACGTGTTTACCCCGAATAAGAAATTAAAGAAACCTAAATATGAAGGCTTGAATCAAGTTATACTTCCACGGTTGTACAGTTAGTGTCAGAATAATATGCCTGGCTCATATAAAGATAACATAATAAGCATTGTTATAAAGGTTATTCGAGCGCATGGATTCTCATACAAACAAAGTCCTCCATCAATATCCACCCCTAGGCATTCACTTTTAATGAAGCACAGCATATACTGATAACAACTGGTTGCAAAAACTACCCTTTTGCAGCCAAATTTCAGAAGGATTGAACAAACCTACTACTGCTACATCAATAAAAACTTAGTAATAACTACCCTTTATTACATAAATGTATGTTTTAGGATTACAAACCAAAATAAAGATGATGAATCAGCACAAACTTCAGTCTCAAACATGTCGGAACGAGATGAAGATCAGGTCAGTTATTCTAATTATAACAAATAAATATTTAATTCATACGTCTTAGGTCTATATTTTTTAAAGTAACACCTGATTGAAATATAAAGTAACACCTGTTTTTTTATTTCAGAAATCACTGGAAAATGGATCAGATATTGAATTAATTATAGAAAATGAAAATGAAGAGCAAGAAGAATTTACAATAAACGGAAACAGAATTATAGATTTTGCCTACGTTTTTGAACAGCTACAAGAAATTTCAAGACATAACTCGGGATTGGGCTGTAATCTTAGTTGTATAAAACTTATTAAAGAAATAAAAAAAGGATTTCTTTCAAAATTTCATTTTGTCTGCAAAATGTGTCATCTGAAATTGGAATTAAAAAACTGTCCAGATTCTGGTAACTCCACGGATCTCAACCTCAACGACAATATGGTAAGCAGTTTTATGTCTATAGGTGCGGGGTTTTCGGGTGTGGAACTTGTCTCAGCCAGTCTCAACATACCATGTATGTCCGATAAACTATATGCAAAGTGCCATACTAAGGTATGTGAGTTATGGGAACTAGCCAAAGAAAAAAGCATGACAGATGCAGCCAAAGAAGAGTACGATTTAGCTGTTTTAAATGGAGAAGTTGATTCAAATGGAATACCAATGATAACAGTGGTTGCAGATGCTTGCTGGTCAAAAAGATCCTACAGAAAAAATTATAATGCATTATCAGGTGCCGCTGTGATTATAGGCTACAGAACAAAACAAGTTTTATTTATGGCGGTGAAGAATAAATATTGTATGGTTTGTGCGCGAGCAGAAAATAAAAAAACGGCTACACCAGACCATATATGTTTCAAAAACTATACGGGCTCCTCAAGTGGTATGGAAGCAACAGCTTTGGTTGAAGGATTTAAAACTTCCAAGGAAACGCACAAACTGATATACTCTAGGCTGATTGCTGATGGTGATTCAAGTACGTATAGCAGTATCCAAAAAGCTAAACCTTACGGGAACTTATTAGTAGAGAAAATTGAGTGCACCAATCATTTGTTGAGAAATTATTGCACGAAATTAGATGATTTGGCCAGAAATACGAATTATCCAATAAAATATCGAAAAGCTGTACAAAATAATATATTGCGTCTGAGGCGTTCAGTAACTGGGGCAGTAAAACATATAGATGCCAAAGATTTAACTTTTGGAGAAAAAGTTCTGGAGCTCAAAAAGGATTTATTGAATGCGCCGCATCACGTCTTTGGCGACCATGATTCGTGCAAATCCTATTATTGTAGGAACCTAGCTGAAAATGAAAAACCAGAAGAAAATTTAGTACCAGCAATGAAAGGTAAAAACGGTGGTTTTATTTTTCTGGCCATACAGAAAATTCTTTCTAGGCTGGTAAATAACGCAAAAAGTCTGATGCACTGTGTAAATAGTAATATTGCAGAAATTTTCAATAGCGTGATTGCGAAGTTTATTGGCGGCAAACGAATAAACTATTCAAGCAGACAATCGTATTCAGGAAGATGTGCAGCATCGGTTGTTTCGTTTAATTCAAAACAGCCGCAGACTTACCTGAGTAAAAAAGTTTTATTGCGAAGCCCAAACAAACTAATTAAACGCCTGGAATGGAAAAGGAATGTAAGAAGAGTAGCTTCAGCAAGTCGTAGAATTTTTAAATCTCGCAGATCCGCAAGCCAAAAGTCAATCAATACATACAATGACGAGAACTACGGCGAATGTTGTCAAAAACCTGACCTAAGCAAGGCTGATTTTGACTTTGCTAAAACAGAGCACTTAAAAAGCATAACGTTATCCGAAGACGATCGCCATGCTCTCGAAAAAAGGACCGTTCTGCAGGCCGAATCGATGGAATGGCGTCAGGAGAGAAAACTACGGCTTACGGCATCTGTATTTAGCAAAGTGTGCAAACGAGGACTGATCAAATGCGGGCCATTGGTAAAAAATTTGGTGACTGAAAAAAATTTAGACCATGTTAAGTCAATTAATCATGGTCGAAATCATGAACATCTTGCACGCGAACAACTAGAATCCCACCTAAAACAGCCTATCAAAATATGCGGTTTATTCATTGACAAAGATTTGCCATTCTTAGGTGCAAGTCCGGATGGACTTGTAGGAGATGAAACAATTGTCGAATTAAAATGCCCGTATGCGGCTCGGGATCAAAGTGTCGACGACGCTATCGAGGCGAAAAAAATTAAATTTTGGAAAAAAACTAAAGATGGAAATACGATTTTAAATAAAAAACACGATTGGTTCTTTCAAGCCCAAGGACAACTTCATATAACACAAAGAAAAACATGCATATTTGCTGTTTGGACAAATGTGAATATGAAGATAGAGGTGATAGATGAAGATAAAACATTTTGGAATGACATGGCAAATAAATTAAAAAAGTTTTATTTTGATTGTCTTCTTCCAGAATTAATAGATTCAAGATTAGATAGACAGATGGAAATTAAGGAACCCGACTATATTCTGGAAGCAATCGAAAGAAGAAATACAAAAGGAAACAAGCGGAAATTAGATGAAACTACCAGAGAAGCAAATGAAAAAGCAAAAACGACAAGTATTCTGTCTGGTTGCCTGGAAGAGAGCTTTAACCAAAATTACCATTTAACATGCTTTTTTAGATTTGAGTTTCTTACACTCTGTTTTTTTTTGTGTGCAATAAAGAATATTGTATTCTATAGTATTTTCTCTCTCCCGTCAATAAAGTCCCATCAATGTACAAATCGTAACAAATATCTTTTCATCACACTTGCTCGTAAAGTCTCTTATTGTACGCAGGCGTACAGAGCAGTTATAGCCGAGTTACCTCCCGGGAGTTATGGATTATAGTAGTCGCCTACCACGAACCGAAAACGAAGTATCTCGCTCTCTGTCGCTCGAATACGCAACTTGCTGCAAGTGCCACAGAGAGACATGTATATTTATATATAGACCGATTTAAATACAGCCGATATAACAGTTTGAAAAGCGCGCGAAATGAACGATGAATGTTTTCTTTGATTTTGATTTGTCATTCTTTGTTATTTTTAATTAAAAAAAAATGTCACATTTTACAAAATCGAGTGTCTATTTAACAAAAGTAAGTTTTATGCATATGAAATACATCATTATTTATTTACTGGGTTTATTAACTACTAAGCCACCGATATCGGTAGGTATCGGTATCGCCGATTATTGACTTCAAAAATCGGTATCGGTATCGTATCGGCAAAATCATGTATCACATCCCTAGTAGCCTAGTACCTACATACAAGCATACATACTTACATGTGTTATTTGTTTTGAGTATGTAGATGTGTATACATTACACACCTAAATACTGAAAAGAAACTACTTACAAAATTACTTCATGTATAATTAGGATTCATAATTTGGAGTCCAGTATTTATAAAGTTCAATAATTCGAGTACGCATTCAAAAGACATTTTACAAGTAAGTATCTCCGTTTATTACAAGATAAATAATAATTGTGTTTACCTACCCTAACACCTAATCAAACAAAAATATTAGTTACGTTCTTCTGCGTTCGGCCGGCCGGTCAAGGTAGATACACTCGCCGTTGTGTGCATTCACGCACACATCTAGCGAAAACCCTAAACAGCGCCCGCGTCTTACGCACGATACAGTCTTAATTTCTGCTCATGGTTGAGAGTCCCAAAACATAATAACCATATCTTGTTGTGTAAAATTTCAGCAATATGAGTTCATTAATTTAGTTCAAATAGTTTTGCTTTTGGCCGATGTACTTTTTGATTTGAGGAAAGAAGTCTTGCTACATCTATGTCAAAAGTGTACAGTCCCAAACCAGAAAAAAAAACATACTTTTTAGCATTAAGAAACATCGAATACCTACTTGGAGAAAGGCCAAGAGCTGGCAAAATACTTATACGGTTATAACAACGAGTAAAAGCACTATCCAGACAATTATATCCGGTCAAGCTAATCCTGTACATTTTATAATAAACATTATTGTTTGAATTGAACTTATTCCGAACTCAAGTCCACTTAGTAACAAGCCCGAACGGACTAAAACAACCAACATTTCTCATATAACTTCGTACAACAGTCCCCATTTCCAAAACAACTGAATAATACGACAACGCAGATGATTTACTCCCTTTCTACACTCTGTATTCTCTTCGCCTTTGTCTGTAGAACGTCGTAAGAGTGTGGTTGCTATGCAACGCTTGAGTCGTTAGGCTCAGCGGAGTCCGCATAGCAACGAGACGCGCCTACCTGCGCCCGCGCCGCCCAAAAGGAACAAGAGGCTGCATTCCTCGCCCTGCAGCCTTCGATGGGTAGGGGTGCCGCGCCGCGTCGATTTAATTTTATTAGGCGCATTATAGGTTTTATTGTAAGCATATCAGAACACTAGGCGTTATATTATAGGCTCTTAATAAATATCGGTGGACTATCTTGAATATTTATTTGCGTCAAGCAACAGTCCATATTTATCTTACAGCTGTATCTACGACGGGTCGCAGTTGCCCTGTTCTGAATACACAAAACCAGTACAAATTCTTATCGCATCGATATTCGTATGGAATGTAAAGCATTTTTCGTATACAGAATAATGTAAAATTTGCAGTAATTAAAGTCTTTTGCAAATTGTGTACCCTGGACTTCTGTAGAGTTTTAGACGGTAGTAATTTTTTATGATTTTTTATTATACGTAGATCTAATAAAATAAGTATCAAAACCAAAAAAGCCTACACAGATTAACTCTTAATTTTTCTGCATACGAAAAATGCTTCAAATATGATGAACTGAAGCTTTCACCCGCTACTTCGTCCGCGCGTAACTCGTTTAATATCGTTACTCCATATACTAGGGGGTGCAGTACCGGTACTACTCCAAGAACCGGGACTGAGATTTCCGGTACTGAGTATTTTTTTATTTAAATTCTTGAACTAAAACGCCAATTTTAATTCAATTATGTAATTCTGAATAAATATAACCGGGAAACATATTCAAACAAACAAAAGACTACAATATAATTTTACAATTATCATATTAGGTGCAAAATTTAGCTGAATTCTTATTTATCTTGTATGTATCTTGTAACTTGTATGGCAATACTAATACGCTGGGCTAGGTATGCGCCAGCCTTCTGGTCACCAGAAGCGTCGACAAGGCGCTTAGAAAGTATTTTATACTTAGAGTGTTAAAGCGCTGGTGCCCCATGGCCCTAAGGTTTCGACGGCGAAAGGCTCAAACATGAAGCCACTGTCAATGCCAGCACATTTGAGCCTTTTGTGTGACTCGACTGAATCAACAGCTGCACCAGCCCTAGTTGAGGTTCCAGGAAGGTGGGACGGCGCAAGGGTATCGACGCAGGTAGCGTCCCATACCAGTGGCTGTCCCAACTTTCAAAGCTCCAGGGCACGAGCGTCATGCCGTCGGGCTTCGTGACCTTGCAAGACCAGTAGGCTCTAAGACGGCTGGAGCTCCGGCACTAGCGAGAGCCCGGCGGATGAGGTAGTTCAGGCTGGCGTGTTGCGGGATGCGGCCTGTGCTCCTGTGGCAGGAGAGGCCATGGCGCATGTAACCGAGGTGACACCGATGTGGAACGACGCATGTCACTTCAAGACGCAGTGACACGGCAAACCTAAAAGATTTGTTATATAAAATTGTGCCTGAGTTGTGTGAAGGGAGTGCCTAGAGCCAACCGCCGGATTCCCATCTAGCAGTGCAGACAGACGGGCGCGATCTGCGGAGCTGGAAGACGTTTCATATTCGGCTAAATCTTGCACCTTGTTGATGATTCTTCGGGTCTTCTTCAATAATATGACAAGGTTTTAAACTTCAATTGGCTTTAATTAACCATATAAAAAATTACAAAAAAGTACGATGTGCGCTTGAGCGCGGTTGGATAGCGTCTGTCCTTTGCGGGCGCGGGGTGCGATCCCATTAGACACGGTATCGACACCGTGTCGCGGCGCTGTGTCGCGGGGTGTCTCGCGGTGTCTCCAACATGCTCCCGCGCCTTGAAAGCTCCTGCTTCCAAGAGGTTTGTTGATGAGCATCTTCATCTTCATCCAGCAGGGGGCAGATGCAAGAGATGCCACGTCGTACGATGCCCTTATTGGTTCTAACGTCGACTACGCGGCAGAGCCCGTCAGAGCCCTTGTGTAGCTGTACGATGCGTCCTAGCGGCCATGTCAACGGCGGGCCGTGGGCTTGCTTGACGAGGACGAGCTGTCCCGGCTGCAGGCTAGGCTGTTGTACGCGCCACTTGGCACGCTGTTGTAGCAGAGCCACATACTCGCGGCTCCACCTGGCCCAAAAGTGTTGTCGCACTTGCTCAATCTTTGCATATCTGTGCAATTGGTTCGGGTTTGCTTCCTCTAAATACGGCGCTGGCAGCGAGGTTAACGGTCGTCCGATGAGGAAGTGCCCTGGGGACAACGGGGAAAGGTCGTGAGGATCGGATGATAGAGGACAGATAGGGCGCGAATTGAGAATAGCCTCAACTTGCGCGAATATCGTTATAAATTCTTCATACGTAAAATGCATATTTCCAATTATCCTTTTAATATGATATTTCGCGGACTTCACCGCGGCTTCTATTAAACCAGAAAAGTTAGGTGAATACGCGGGTGCGAATCTGAACTGTATATGTTCATTAGCAAACTCCTCTGACACAGAATCACAAGCGTTATAAAGAAACTGACCTATTTCTTTACTCGCACCAACGAAATTTCGGCCGTTATCGGAAAAAATCTCGCGTGGCCGCCCTCTTCTAGCAATGAATCGCCTAAGAGCTAAAATAAAACTTTGAGTACTAAGGTCGCTTGCGATTTCGAGATGTACGGCTTTAGTTTTTAAACAACACATGATACACATATAGCACTTAATTAGTCGTGCTCCCCGTCCCTTTTTATTTAGTATTAGGAACGGACCAGCATAATCTAAAGCCGTGACCTCAAATATGTACCCTGGCGTTACGCGCTGGGATGGCAAATTTCCCATAATCTGGGACGCAACTGCTCCGCGCACGCGTTTACAAGTTGTACACGATTGATATACTTTTCGCGCTAATACTCTTCCTCCGATAATCCAATACAGTTCGCGTACGCTTGAGTGCAGCAGTTGAGGCCCCGTGTGCTTTAATTGTTTATGAAAATGTTCATAAATTAGTGTGCTTAAATAATGTTTGTTATCTAAGATAATGGGATGTTTTTTCTCGTAAGCATAATCCGAGTTACTCAATCTACCACCCACGCGCATAACGCTGTCGTTGTCAATAAATGGATTTAAAGACAATAACTTGGATTTTTTATTTATTGGAACATCATTTTTTAACCTGTTAACCTCGTCAGAGAATGAATTTCTTTGAGCCATTTTTACAAGCTCAATTTCAGCCGCTTGCAATTCTTGTACATTTAATGGACCTTGAAATTCATTCTTTGTCAATTTACAATTATTTATAAATCTTAAAATGTATGCGACTGTCCTTCTCAACCGATTAAAACTAGAGAAATTTTCCATGTTTATGAAATCCGTTGATGGATTCAAGGTAACGTTCATAACTTTAACAGTAGACTTAATTTCGGGTATATCTGAAATTAACTCAACTGATTCATTGTGAGAAGACCACTCGGTCTCGCCGCGCTGCAGGAAACTCGGCCCTCCGAACCACATCCCGTCCGGCGTCAGCTGATCGGGCAACACTCCGCGTGATCCTAAGTCAGCGGGATTCTGCGCAGATGGGATGTAATTCCATTCAGCGCCGCGAGACAATTCAGTAATCTCAGATACTCGATGTAACACAAATGTTTTTAATTGCATCTTATTAGAATTATATATATTCAACCAAGCTAGGACTATTTTTGAATCGGTCCAAAAATACACCTTATCGACATTCTGGCGTAATGAGTTTTTTATTTTGTCGTATAATCGACTTGCTACCAATCCGCCTAATAATTCTGCCCGCGGAATCGTCACCGCTGGCTTTAAAGGCATGACCTTGGCCTTCGCACAGAGCAGACGAACCGTTATGATTCCCTTATCGCTTACTGAGCGAATATATGCGCACGCAGCATATGCTAATATCGACGCATCAGAAAAAAAATGAAGTTCTATTCTTTCGGCGTTTGATTGCAATACGTAACGATCAATTTGGAACGTACATAAAGTACCTAGTCCACGCACGATTTTATGCCATGTTTGTTTTATATCGGAGGGTACCTCATCATTCCAGTCTAACTTCAAAACCCACAGCCGCTGTAGTAATATTTTAAACGTGATTGTACACACACATAAGAGACCCAGCGGGTCAAAAATGCTTGCTATGGTGGATAAAATCGTTCGCTTTGTACATTTTTCATCATAATTACCCACATCATTGAAATCTTTAGCACAACTAATTGATAGTTTGTCCGACGCCGGGTTCCACTTAATTCCGAGCGTTGAACACTCGCTATTAAAGTCGACATTCGTTTGTTCGTTGAAGTTATCATTGTCATTAAAGAGGTAAGTACAGTTCGATTTTATTTTACGCAATTTCATTTGTGCGTTTGCTAAGGTTTGTGACACAGAATTTAGAATGTAGGTCAAATGATCAGGATTATCCGTACCCGTTACCAAGTCATCGACGTACATATCTTTTTCAATTATGGTTTTTATTACTGAGTCATCACAAGTCTTAGCAATCTCATGTAAACATCTTATACTTAAGAACGGGGAACTGGACATTCCATACACGACAGTATCAAGACGCATATACCTAATGGGTTCCGTACTATTTTCGCGCCACAAAATTACTTGTAGGTATCTATCTTTTTCGTTTACAAGAATTTGGCGATACATTTTTTCAACATCTCCTATCAACACATATTTATGCTGACGGAAACGAGTGAGAATTGAAAAAATGTCGTCCTGAATTACAGGTCCAACCATCAATAAATTGTTCAAAGAAAGACCAGACGACGTTTTACAGCTCGCGTCAAATACCGCACGACAGCGCGTCGTGGTACTTTTTTCGCGCAAAATTGGGAAATGAGGTAAGTAGTTAGCTACGTCTGGTTTTTCTATTTCCGTTAAGTGCCCCAGCTCTTGATACTCGCGAATGAAATCACAATATTGTTGTTTTACGTGAGGTTCCCTTTCGAAGCGGTTTTCTAAATAACTTAATCGTCGTTTTGCTATATAAAATGAATCGCCTAATTTTTCGGGTGACTCTTTCAAAGGCAAACTCACGCAAAACCTACCGTCAGGCAATTGATGTGTATTTTCGACAAAATGAGCTTCGCATGCTTCTTCTTCGGCTGTCCATTTCTCCTTCTGTGGCAGCTCTTCCAGCTCCCAGAACTTTCTAAGTTGAACGCTGATTTCGTGGCTAAAGTTACATTGTATTTTGTTGTTTTGCGATCTATTATAATTGTCATAGGCACAAGCGGTTGGACCTACAACAAGCCATCCGAAATGCGAGTTCTGTAAAACTGGTTTATTTACTCCTAACTTGATTTGACCTTGTAGGATGAAATCCCAAAAAACATCAGCCCCTAGTAACAATTCTACTTGAGAGGGACTATTAAATGTCCCGTCAGCTAATTTAATATTTTTAGGTATTTCAAATGATGAAATATCGACCTCGTTAGCCGGGAGGTTATTTGCAATTTGATCGATTACGAAACAATGCACGGATCTTTTTATAGACCCATCCCTGGCTTGCAAGTTTATCTTGCACCGTCGTATAGCTGTAAATGATATATTATTGATGCCTGTGACATCAGTGGGCTTGGTTTCAACAATGGGAATATTTAATCTTTCTTGTAACGATTTCGTTATGAATGAAGATTCGCTCGCGCAATCGAGCAATGAACGTACGCGATGGCACTGGTCTACCGCTTTGTTTACGACATCTACTATGGCTGTCGATAGCAATACTTGCGTTGCTACACAGGAAGACAATGAAACCGGGCAAGCATTTTTACTATGGCTATCACTTTGCGGCGAGTTATTCGCCTGCGACGTAGTAGGTACCTGGCTATTATTAGGCACGTACGGTCGATGTAATAATGAGTTATGTTTATATCCACATATTTTGCATGGATTTGCTCGGCACTGATATGCGCGATGACCACCTCGAAAACACACTGCACATACTTTTAATTTATATATCTCATTACTTCGCATTTCAGGAGTCATTTCGAGAAATTTACTGCAAGTGTAAACACGGTGGTCACCCTTGCATATCAAGCAGCATACCTGAGGTAAGTTGGTCGTCGTTGGTTTAGAAACAGCGGCTACAAATGTTTTTTGTGCTTTATCTAATCTTTTTTGGTATATTTTTTCAGGTTTATCAACGTGACTGCCACCACTTCTAGCCAACGACTCCAGCACATCGGCTCTGCAACGAAGAAACTCTGTAAAATCAGAGAGCTTCGGCGAGTCTTCGAAACTGATTCTCTTTTCCTCCCATATTCTTAATGTGATCGGATCAAGCTTGGAGGAACAAAGGAAAACAACTAGAGTGTCCCAGCAGTCCACTTTCTCGCCGAGGGTCTCCAGTGCTCGTAAATTTCTTGCTACGTCATCAATTAAGTTCCTCAAAGCTTTATCCGACTCTTTTGTCAAAGCCTCCATATGGAATAAGGACTGTAAATGGTTGTGAATCAACTGTCGCTTATTATCATATCTATCACATATTAGTTTCCAAGCTACGGCATAGTTGGAGGCAGATATTTCTAATGATTTTATTACAAGTGCGGCGCTGCCCTCAAGAGAGGTGCGTAGGTAATGAAACTTGTTTATCTCATTCAGTGAACTGTTATTATGCACGATAGAAGTATATGTATCCCTAAATTCAAGCCATTTGCTATAGTTACCATCATACGAGGGCAACTGTATTTGAGGCAATCTAACATTTATCTGTTGGCTTGATTGGCTACAAACACTCTTATCGTCAGCATCACCAAATATTTGTTTATTTTTTTCGATAAATTCTTGTGCGCAATTAATCAGCTGAATGAATTCGTTTTCAATCTGTATGTTTTCTGTCAGCTGGTCACTTTCAGTTAATAACTCAATTTGGTCCCGCACTGCATCAAATTCAGTAAACACGATTTCAAATCTGCCCAACCTTATGTTTAACTCATTAATTTTGCTCAGCGTGATATCTTTCTGGTTTACATATTCCGCATACTTATTTCTAAAAACAGTTACTTTCCCTTTAATTACACTACGCTTTTTTAATAACTCTTTTAACTCTGTGTCAGACATCGTAATTAATGAACGAGTAGTAATAAAATGTTATAAATACCGTTTAATTCGGCAAAACTTGTAAGTAGTTCAGATTCAAACCCACGTCTTCATAGGCTTAATGATGTGCTAACACGCCGATCGAGTGGCCGATGCGCGTGATCTTTTGTTCTCCGCGGGTGGCAACAGCCCTCCGGCCGCTCGACTTGTTTACGCAAATCTGGAATAATCGGCGAGTGCAATAAATACCTATGCACCAATGCTGCAGTTTTATATTTCTGATTGCTAGCTGGCTATAAATGAGATCAAGGGGAATCAATTCTGATATTATATCTAGGGATATTTTCGATTAACTAAATTAGGTATGTTACTTATTTCGCAATTAAATTCAATATATGAGAACGCTATCTATATCCATTAGACTTAGACTTTATTTACCTAGTTGGACACATTAAAATGCAATGCTAAGCTACTAGTGCCAACTGCCACGTGCACGTGCCGTGCCATATGCAAAAACCACAACGGTACTCGTTTAGTTGAGACTTTCTCTGGAAAGGAAGTTGGAACACTAGGAATTAATGGAATGAAAAGGAATGGCACTCCCCTGATATTTGTAGAACTGCAGTCAGGAGTCCAGTTCTTCGCGCCGTCCTCTCTTTGCTTTGTACTGAAGGAGCATCCAAAGAATCGGAAGATTGCAGGGCCTTTCTGTCCTGTCACGGTCGCCATAAATGTTGATGATTCTTCGGGTCTTCTTCAATAATATGACAAGGTTTTAAACTTCAATTGGCTTTAATTAACCATATAAAAAATTACAAAAAAGTACGATGTGCGCTTGAGCGCGGTTGGATAGCGTCTGTCCTTTGCGGGCGCGGGGTGCGATCCCATTAGACACGGTATCGACACCGTGTCGCGGCGCTGTGTCGCGGGGTGTCTCGCGGTGTCTCCAACACACCTAATTAGATTTTTATAGGTCTTAAACAAAATATCTTGTAGTATCTGGTTGATTCGGCTACTTTTCCCGATTGTGTTTATTCAGAATTATATAATTGAAATAAAATTGGCGTTTTATTTCAACAATTTGTCATTTAAATACAAAAAATACTCAGTACCGAAAAGTACCAGGTACTGGATATTTTGAAAAATCGCGGGAATTCCCAGTACTTCTGGTATCGGGAAATCCCGGGAGCATGCTCTACTCCATACAAAGTGTCGCCCCACATTTCACCCCCTTATGGGATGATTTCTGGAATAAAAACTATTCTATGTCATTCCCTGGGATTGAAACTATCTTTATACCAAATTACATCTCAACCGGTTCAGTGGATTAAACGAGAAAAGGTAGCAGACAGACAGATAGAGTTACTTTCGCATTTATGATATTACTAGTTTCCACCCGCGACTTCGTCTGCGTTAACCCGGGATAAAAACTATCCTATATTTTAATACAGGCTATAAACTATCTTCGTGCAAAATTTCATCCAAATCGGTTCAGCCGTTTAAGCATGATTGAGTAACAAACATCCAGACATCCAGACATCCAAACATCCAAACATCCAAACTTTCACATTTATAATAATATATATATATATAGGATAGGATAGGATAAAGTATGAGATATCGTCACTCGGCAGCCCTGACCGCACCCTCCGCACGCGGGACTCGGCGCTGCGCCCGCGCCGGTATAAACACGCCGCCGATTAATACCGGCCCGATTCAACCGTCAATTAACTGATGCAAGGGACTGCCTGGTATGGAGGGCGAAGTCGGGCAACCCGCATGTAACTAACCTAACTACCTACTAATCGGGAATGGATGAAAATTTTAGGTGTCTGATTTTTTTTTCATGATAGGAATACTTAACCTCCCTTAGCACCGGAAAAAAGGTGCAGATTTTCAGCTGCGTCAATTATTTTTGAAAAATATAAATAGTTTCCGCATTTAGGTTTTGGGTTTAGGACGGCGAATAAGACTTTGCTTGATCCGTCTGATATTACAAAAATATCTTAAAAATTCTTGGTAAACTGACACTGGCAATGATATCGACAGCTGCAGCAGCTATATTTGTACCCGAAACGTAAGTAAGGAAACTGTTTATATTTTTCTAAAATAATTGACGTAGCTGAAAAGTCTGCAACTTTTTTCTTACTGCTAATACCCCAATGCGGCGCGGCTACCGCCGATTAATACCGGTCCGTCAATTAACTGACGAGTGTTATCTTACACTGCCCGGTAATGAGGGCAAGGTGGGTTGTCTACGCGCATTTACTCTCGTGGAGTTTCCATAGGCTTCGGACTATATATTTATTTGTTTGCTACTATCGTGCTCACTGCGCCCGTGCCGGTAGGTATAAATTATAAATACGCCGCCAAATTAATACCGGGCCGGTTCAACCGTCAATTAAGTAACTGAGACCAAGGGACTGACTGGTAATGAGGGTACGGTCGGTCGGCAACGCGCATGTAGCTCTTATGGTGTTGCAAGTTTCCATAGGCTACCGTGTCTTTTCCACCATCGTGGTGTACTGCGCCCGCGCCACTTTAAGCACGCCGCCTGCGCAATTAACTGGCGACCGGTGCGCGGTGCCCTGGTAATAAGAAGCAAATCGCTTGTATGGTGTGGAGGTATCAACACTATATAAACGTTCATAGGCAGTGGTGTACTTTAGGTAGTATGCTTGTCAAATGTAAACAAATTAACTCCAGTGTGTAATGGTCCATTTATTGTTGTGGGAGATTTAGAGCCTAATGTTCAAATATCAAAGTCGCCGTGAGATAAAGGTGACGTGTGGACGGACAATGCAAATACGAGTGTACTGTTCAAGTGATACTTTAATACAAAACCAACATAATTAGATGCACATTTAAAGCAAGCTCACAAGTTACATATATACTTATAGTCATATTTATATCTATACCACCTCACCACCATCGTGATATAAAACCATGCGGCCGCAATTGCGCCCGCGCATAAATACTGCCGCCGATTCACCAGTCAATTAACTGACGAGTACCGCGGATCTGCCTGGTAATGAACAAGACCCGATTCGGGTAATCTCTTTATCATTGCCATCCCATTACAATATTTTTCGCGCCCTCGCTCTGCCACGCTCGTTCGGCAGTGGAAGAAAGCGAGACAAACACGTCGTTCAAATGCAATTAGGGTGGAAGTGACGAACAAGAATTTACCTCCTTGTCGAGAAGAGATATCGCGCCATTAGACTAAGATTCACACGACATCGAAATCTTTAATGAGTTAGTCTAGTTTGCCCTAAAGTCAGCTTGTAGGTATAGGTTTATAGTAGGTATACTCGCAGTTATGTATGCTTGTTCTAAGATTAGTTCTTCTTTTGATAAGATGAAGGCGCAACTCGGTGTTAATCGAGCTTTTACACCATCGCATATCTTACGATAAAGGTCGTGATATCATATCATGAAATTTGTTGATGATCACTTCAAAAAATATTCATTGATAAGGGTGGATTGAAAAGTCAGATGGCAGACGCTTTCGTAAAACGAATGCCAACGCCAATTCTTGGGATTAGGTGCCAAAGCGAACCCCGGGCTCGTTTGAGCACAACCGGGAAAAATGTAAGGAGGAATGAAGGGGCGAACAAGGCTTCGAAGCATTTAACTTGAGACCTACAGAATGACCATGCAGTACTCATCAATAAAAATTTAACCCCAGAAACTGGCCAGTCCCAGTGTTCCTATTCAAAACGCACTCTCAAGAAAGCCGTTGTCCCATAATCAAACTCATTACCAGCAATAGGCACATTATTTTAAGGGCCGGTATTAACCGAAGGTCGGGCCCATCGATCAAGTAGAAAGTAGTCCGCCCGTTATGATCGCTGACTTACTGCTGTGTTAAAGTGGCTTAATGTGTATAAAGTTTATTGGTAGTTGTTACCTTTTGCCATGGATTGTGTGCGCCATGCTTGGCTGTCAATTGTGTAGCGTAAATTATGTGGTTTTCTGGAATAAGACTATAGGAAGTGTTCCGTACCAAAATTGGTAATTTTATCTGATAATCAACATGCTCTGTAGTGAGCATACAACACAGCAGTGACGGAGCGTCCATAAAAGCCGATTCCCACCGGATTGCCTAAAATTTATTTCTATATATAGTTATATACTCTTTCATATTTTTATTTGCTTCGGGTTGCCCATCGAAAAAATTTATTTGCTTCGGGTTGCCCATCGAAAATTTTTATTTGCTTCGGGTTGCCCATCGAAAATTTTCACGCGCCGCCACTGCATCAGAGACTAAGAAGAAAGAAGTTAAATGTGGACATGAGGTACTTTTGGGATAATTCAAAAATAATTATGTATCTCCACTCAATAGCTCACAGGTTAGATGGAGGAAATCCCTTAAGAGGATAATTGTTTATATGTTTCCTGCTATGGTCATTTTTATTTTGTTGGTTTTAATACTCATGAGAGGAGTACCCACTCTATCTACGTAGTACCTACAGTACGTAGCCCATATCTCTGTTGACAACTTGCTGGGACGACAGTTATCTGCGACCATGACCGGTGCAACCCGTGTCGAAACGTCAGAAATAAAGGGAAATAAATATCGCAATAAACCCGTGTATACGTAAAACAGTATTTTAAATAGTGAGACGTAGGTATATGGGCTGATTATGATGATGTTACACACAGAAAAGAATACTCTGAGATTGTTTCCTTTTATAACTAATAAGAAAAGTTGAAAAGCCCCCGACATATTCATTTCAAAGTTCAATAACTCAAAAACGGCTGAACTGATTTGGTTGAAACGTAGCTAAGAACCATTTCGATCACGTCAGCTTTCGGATTAAAAAATCCGCATTCAAATCGGTCCATTCGTTTAGGAGCTACGATGCCACAGACAGACACACACACACACACACAGACCAGGGATCGGAACCGGTTAATTGCTAAAACCTCGGTTTACCACAAATCTCGAACTATTTTATACTTCACATGTAGGAATCAGTTGTGTTTTGAGGTAACGAGTGAGTATTATTAGATTGCCCAATTGGAAATGAAATTATTATCAAAAGAACGAAAAAATAACGTTTTCGTTCCCATACAAACAATACCGGTTTCCGATCCCTGACACAGACACACAGACACACAGATAGACAGACACACAGTTACAGACACGTCAAACTTATAACACCCCTCTTTTTGCGACGGAGGTTAAAAATATAATCGTAATTTGTGTAGGTGTAATTGTCATCGGATCTTATGGTCGCACCACACTTGGGGTTCGTGTTCGCGTTGCGTCGTTGCCTCTCTTTCATTTGCCGTAGGAAGGAAAAAGATGCAACACGAATATTTAGGCCCACACCGCCAAGTGTGGTGCGACCATTATACAAATACAAACTCAAACTATTTTATTTGTTAAACATAAGTAGTAAATGCACACATCGGTGTTTTAGTTTATGGATTGTATCACTATGTCTTGCCTGTTAAGGCATAAATACAAATAACCACAAAATAACATGCAGCATGCATACTTACACACTAAATATAAAATCGTTAATTATAATAATTAACGATTTGCTTATGTTATGTTAGGAAGTTAGGATCATTTAATTATTCTTGTATGGGATAGTATGCTTTGGCAGCTAGAAATTTAAACAATGCTTATTTAAATAAATGAGGGTCATGAAGTTTCAAAATGGCTATTGGCATTTTGTTAAAAACTCTAGGCGCCATTCCAAATATTTATGCTTTTCGAAAGTAGGGCAGTTTTGTATGGTCCATAGTTTATTTTACCCTGCATACGGGCACTATTAAAGCTCGAGAACTGGATACTGTTGTGTTTAACATACATTGCTGTTTCAAAAATATAGAGATTATAGAGTGATGGCAATAGCATGATATTTAATTTAATAAAATATGGTTTACATGATTCGCAGGGGTTTAGGCTTCTTCAATAGGTTATACACATTGACTTACTATTACTACGTATAGACTGGCAACCCAGAACATTTTTCTTGACGTCTTTTAATCAGGCGGCCATCTTGGAAACTCAAAGAGTATGTGAACGTGCAGTAGATGCGACAATTTTCTGGATTAGGATTCAGATATAGCCATAACATGATTTAAAACTACTTATTCATTTAATGAATGAATCAGGCAAAGATTTAAAGACATTACTAGAAACAATGGATACAGTATTTAAAGAATTTGCGCTTAAAATTAATGTCAATAAAACCAAAATTGTAATAGCATCTAAAACGGAAAGTCCATCGTTCACACCAATCTCATTAAACGGATCCACAGTCGAAAAAGTAAACTCATTCAGATATTTAGGAAGCCTTATCACCGCAGACTCTAGATGCACACCAGATATAAAGTCCAGAATAGCAATGGCAAAACTAGCTTTCCACAGCAAAAAACATATATTAACTTCAAAAATATCGAAAGAAACGAAAATAAAATTTATTAAATCATACATATGGAGCATAGCATTGTACGGAAGTGAAACTTGGACCTTGACCCAGAAAGATACGGAGATATTAGAAGCGTGTGAGATGTGGTGTTGGAGGCGAATGGAGAAAATTAGCTGGAGAGAGAGGGTAACCAATGAAGAATGTCACGTAGATAGGGAGCCCTAACTTGGGGTACCTATCTAGGAGCAAAATTATAGATGATAGAACAGTTAAGAATTTATTGTTAAGATTAAGGGGCGGTTCGATCGCCTAGGTCGGGCTATGGCTAGATGCCAGGTCTGTTTGAGGGGTGGTCGGTCCTTCCGGGTACCCTCACTCCCCTCGCGGTACGCAGCTGGATGGCAGGAGACGATGGTGGTCCGAGGTGGTCGGTGGACGCGCTGGTAGTAAGTGCCGGGAGAGCGTCACACGCCAGGGGCCTCCAACTTGTTTACTCCCTGGGGGAGCGTCTGCCTCGGCTTCAAATGTAAGCGTAGTTCTTCACGGATTGAGAAATTAGGTACGTCCGCTTAATAGCGGCGTCTTTATTTATTAAAAGTGCGCAGCGGCTTGTCCGCGTCGCAGCTGGGTGGCAATTGAACGACCCATCGCGCTCGAGCTCGCGGTCTCGGCCGCAGAGGGCAAAACATAATAGCGGAAGGTCGACCTACGTCACAGATCTAGAATGTTCCGAACTCCCGCGCCTAGACAGTATTATGAGTAGAGGTTTTCTATGTTTTTAAGGCAAAATTAAATAGGCTACGCAACGAGATAAATTAAGAAATAGAACTTGTTTATTAAAACCTATTTCTGGTAAGATGTTACAGTAGGTATTTATGTTTAACGTTATACGTTACAGTACACCGTCTCCTAGGAGAAGGATTTTTCCTAGAAGAAAAATCATTCGAGAAGAGCTGAGGGTCCTATTCACTACTTTACACTTTCATACATCATCTATCATACTAGCATATCGTTCAAACTGTTTCTTCCACTTTTAGAATAGTAGAGAAACTCCTTATAGAGAGAGAAACGCACACTTACTTTTGTGCGATGCTCCAGTAGCAAATGTTGCTAACCATTACATGATTGATCTTAGGGTAACGTACAGTTATTAAAAAAAAAAAAAAAAAATATTATAGCGAGAACTACGACTAATTTTTACACAGATTACCAGAATATAGAGATACGCGTCTTATAGGCACATAGTCGAGGATTTAAGGCTACAGGAAGTCACCACCCGCTTCCAGTTGAGTTCTCCCAAGGGACAGAGAACCCAGGTGAAGGCTTAGTGAGGCTATTGATAAGATAGGAAGTCACCACCCGCTTCCAGTTGAGTTCTCCCAAGGGACAGAGAACCCAGGTGAAGGCTTATTAAGGCTAATAAGATAGGAAGTCACCACCCGCTTCCAGTTGAGTTCTCCCAAGGGACAGAGAACCCAGGTGAAGGCTTAGTGAGGCTTTTGATAAGATAGGAAGTCACCACCCGCTTCCAGTTGAGCTCTCCCAAGGGACAGAGAACCCAGGTGAAGGCTTATTAAGGCTATTAAGAACATAGGAAGTCACCACCCGCTTCCAGTTGAGCACGCCGTTCAGAGAAGCATACTCAGGTGAGGGCTTAGTAGGGCAATTAAGAAGATAGGAAGTCACCACCCGCTTCCAGTTGAGTTCGCCGTTTAGCGGCATAACTCTGGTGAGGGCTTAGTATGGTTATTGAGGATAGGAAGTCACCACCCGCTTCCAGTTGAGTTCGCCGTTTAGAGGCATAACTCTGGTGAGGGCTTACACTGTTCTCGTTGCGTAGCAAAAATCTCAAGAAATTCTAAAGTTATATTTCGTCACCGGCTTATCGGTGACGAACGCACACACTACCCAATAAAAAACAAAAAGAAAAATAAAACTAGTCATTGTAAGTATTTAATAGGTCGAGCCATTGTATAACTTTTGAGTTTTACTGATTTAGAAGAATCAAAGTAAATTAAGGGTTAAGCTTTACTGTCACTAATTAACAGTTAATTAAGGTATATATTAAGTTTGCAAGTGTAGCAATATTAGGGTAAAAGAAAGAAAACTGTAACTGCAGGTTGCCAGCCTGTTATCCACAACACACAATAACCCTATCCTTCAGTCGCCTTTTACGACTCCCACAGGAAGAGATGGGGTGGTGCTACTCTAACCCGACACCACACGGGGATGTCGGCTGAAATGTTTAGGTAGAAGTAAATGCCTATTAAAAAAACTTAGCTTTACCAAAGATTGTAAATGTTGCACAATTAGTCTCAGATTTTAAGAACTAGGTTGCAAACAGATTAAATAATAAATCAACCCGCTGAAAAATAACACAGTAAAGCTGCGACGTGCACACACACACCAACACCAAGAATGCTTGGAAGAAAATACCAACCTCAAACAGACCAAAACCCGAAAGACCTATTTAAAAAAAAAAAACACGTATGGGCGCCAATTTGTCACGTAGATAGGGAGCCCTAACTTGGGGTACCTATCTAGGAGCAAAATTATAGATGATAGAACAGTTAAGAATTTATTGTTAAGATTAAGGGGCGGTTCGATCGCCTAGGTCGGGCTATGGCTAGATGCCAGGTCTGTTTGAGGGGTGGTCGGTCCTTCCGGGTACCCTCACTCCCCTCGCGGTACGCAGCTGGATGGCAGGAGACGATGGTGGTCCGAGGTGGTCGGTGGACGCGCTGGTAGTAAGTGCCGGGAGAGCGTCACACGCCAGGGGCCTCCAACTTGTTTACTCCCTGGGGGAGCGTCTGCCTCGGCTTCAAATGTAAGCGTAGTTCTTCACGGATTGAGAAATTAGGTACGTCCGCTTAATAGCGGCGTCTTTATTTATTAAAAGTGCGCAGCGGCTTGTCCGCGTCGCAGCTGGGTGGCAATTGAACGACCCATCGCGCTCGAGCTCGCGGTCTCGGCCGCAGAGGGCAAAACATAATAGCGGAAGGTCGACCTACGTCACAGATCTAGAATGTTCCGAACTCCCGCGCCTAGACAGTATTATGAGTAGAGGTTTTCTATGTTTTTAAGGCAAAATTAAATAGGCTACGCAACGAGATAAATTAAGAAATAGAACTTGTTTATTAAAACCTATTTCTGGTAAGATGTTACAGTAGGTATTTATGTTTAACGTTATACGTTACAAGAAGTGCTGAATAGAGTGGGGCAAACCAGCCAGTTAGTGAGGAACTTAGAAAATAGAAGAGGGAAGATGATAGGGCACCTCATACGACATGACAACTTCGTACTTAACATAATTGAAGGAAAGATAGAGGGAAGGCGAGGAAGAGGAAGACCTAGAATAGACTACATGGAGCAACTCAAAAAGAGAGTTGATGTTGGGTCATATCGTGAGGTCAAAGAGATTGCGTGGGATCGGAGTAGATGGAGGGCCTACTTTGAGCTACACCGACAAGAGCCTAGCTCTTAAGTAAGAGAAGAGATTCATTTAATCACCGATATTTGGTGTTTGTAATTTTTTATAAGTACTGGTATCTTTATAGTTCCCGAGGATGCACTGTATTGATGCAGTTTCTGCAATTTGTGTCAGATGTCGAAGTCCTATTTAAGGTCCATGCGGATCCTCAAATATCGATTTAGAAAGCAATTGGAAATTAAAATGGACGGCGGCTAATTTTTAATATTCTTCTTAATTGGTAATGGGTTCATTCATATTCGGAGACCCTAATCGCGTCGTGTTCATTATTTATACATAGGTATAAGAGAACTTGCCTAAGATTGAAATGAGTAGAAATAAGATCTAAATAAGTAGCAACTAAACGTTGTCAATAATTCATCAAAGATATTAATTAAATTTTAAAAAGCAAATGGTTGCTGCTATTTTGGCGCAAAAAATAAGACCTTTAAAGCTTCAAATAGTCAGTATATTAAGTTTAATGTTCCACTAATAAGGCTAAATAATATCAGGAAATTGTCACTACTACATTTTTTAATCTTTGAAATAATGGCCGCCTTTATGGCGCGGCGCGTATCTTATATATAACTTACAGAAAAATTAATGTTATTAAAAAAAACCTGAATTTACCGATGAAAAGTGATTCCCTGGCTTTTACTATTGTTGTGTTTGTGGTTGGTGCAATAGCACAATGCACAAGAAGGCATTTTTAAAAGTTTTAAGTCCAACTACACTTGGAAACTACCGCCATCAGTGCTCGCCAATCTCGCCATAGACTAAACCAACAAACGCTCATGAGTATATGTGACATGCGCAAACTTTTGCTAGGTGATGTCTGCTCTAGTAATATAAGTAGTTTTTTCCTGATTTAAGAACGTAATCTTTTTAAGTGACCCAAAAGCCCTGTCAACATCTTTATGTCATTGATATTTAAGTAAGATTGAATTTCACCCAACCGGTTTTTTTCACAAAACTTACGAGATAATATTGTAACATCCCAGTGCAACCCAGTGACTGCCATGTTGACCAGATAGTCGTGTTTCCATCGCACTAGATCAAAGCTAGTTCCACCTAGATTTCTAAGAAAGTCTGCGGACCAGATATAACCGGTACCTTTGGAATAACTTCTGCTTGTAGGCTAGGCTTACATAGTAAATATCTACATATGTAATAGTACATTACTGCAGCCGCCGGGAAAGAAGGGCTTGCCGGGTGAGTAGGTATAGACGGCCGACCGTAGGGAGGCCGGATAGTGATACGAAGCCGGCAAGCCCTTTTCACGGCTAGGCATGTATAGTGCTTTTCTCAAACATGCAATGAAATAAATAAAAAAAACTTCAAGAAATCAAACTAATTTTCATAGCTGAACTCCGTGACCATTGCCACAAATTGTGGAAAGAAATTAAAAAAAAATACTTCCCGGCTAGGCCTTCAATTTCCTATGAAATTCCTTTACAGTTTGCTCTCTTCTTCTTCCGCCTGAAATGTGATACTTTGAAGCCTGTTATAACGCACGGAATGACGAAAGTTCATTGCATGTTTGAGAAAATACGTTTATTAATTACCTACTAGAACCGAATTCGGTCTTTCCTGACTATGTTCATAAGAAACAGGTAAGTTCTTTAAAAATAATCTTCTGGGACCACCCTTTCAGGGGGTCATTTGCCGAGCATCGTCTGCTCTGTTGGAGAGCGTCGATCCTTCAGCGGGATAGCCAGCGACGTCGAGTCTTGGAAAGGCTCCCCGGTAATGGTACCGGTTCACTTTTTTGTCTTGACGGCGCCCAAATTTCAATTTACCCATGAGCCCAAAAGCAGCAAGCGCAAAGTAATTGGTCGTTTCACTAGCAAGCCCATAAACCCCTTTGTGTAATCTACCGCCTAGCCGAGGCAAATTAAAGCAAAAAGGATAAATAAATGGTTGTGAACAGTAACTGGTGATTTTATTAGGACGGTGTGGAGGAACCCCGAGAAATCCAGGTTACAGTGCCTGTCGCCTGCCACTTCAGAAGAATCACAGCGCGTTGCCAGCTAGCCAAATGCAGGTTATTTAAATGTATACTCGGCAGCTCTGGCGACCCCACTCAATACCACGAACACAACACCCCATTCCACAGAGCAAGCAGTGTCGGTATAAGTGTTGCCGTGACTCGTGATATTGACTTTGCGATTGGTATCATCGCCATCATCATATCAGCCGAAAGACGTCCACTGCTGGACATAGGCCCCATAGAGTGCGAATGAGAGAGCCCAAGAGTGCTGCTCCATCCGCAATTCCGCATATATTAGGTCATACCAATCGCAAAGACAATCAAATACTTGTCTAAGCTATAACGAAATGACAATGTATTTAACGTACCATAAAACGGAATTAAACGTCTGTTTGCAGGTATGCGATGATCACGACTTCATTGAGCGACCGGTTATTTTACATTTATACTAGGTACTTATACGTTTAATTCGTCGTCACACATACAATGTAATTTAAACGTACGTTTTATTGACATTTTACTTGAACGAGCACAACATTATATTTATAATGTCATCAGTTTGACTCTTATTTACTTTCATGACTCTTGTATTTTCTGACAATTCATGTGTTTATTCAAACACTAAATAAATATAAAATAAATAAAATTAAAATTCGTTTATTTAAATAAATTCGTTTATTTAAAAGAAACAAAAATACAACATACGTTAACCCATGGTCCCACACTAGGCTAAGCCTGTATCGTGGTGACCGTTTGAAAAACATTAATAGTAAAAGTTTGTTCGGGTAGGTAATCTCTATTTATTATTATAAAACAAATGGCAATGTGTGCATGTATATATGTGTGTGTGTGTGTGTTTGAGTGTGTGCGCGCTACCAACTTATAAATAAATAAATGCTAAGCTAAACAACATTTTTGATAATTTGTTCAGTTTCAAGATAATTAAGGCTGTTTAACCAGACGAATAGATTGGGAGGAATGTAGAGATGATAAACCTACAATTGCTAGCAGTCGATGTAAACAATATTTAAAAAAAAACTACACCACTTTTTGCAACAAATATATACTCTACGGACTGGCCTATAACTACAAGCAGGAAAGGATAGGCCTCAAATTCAAATTACAATTTTTTAAAGCTTCATTTCCACAACCTAAGCTAAATTATAAAACCATACCACATACATTCCCTCTGTCAACTCGGCACATGCCCAACGCTCCGCATTCTTCATCCACCCCTTTGTTTATAATGCTGTCTGTAAAGTCTGTGACATAAAAAAGTGCACCATACGCAAAGTTAAGTCCACTCTAAGGAAATGGTTTGCTGAACTCTCGTATAGTGATACGGAAGAGATTTTACGTCCCTGCATCTAAGGTTGCTTTTTCCAATAGGTACCTAACAATTCAACATACACTCGTAACAAACACTTAACACACGTAAACACTCCCTCTCACGCACACTTACACACTTACACACACTCACACACTCTCATACACAAACTCTCTTTGTACTACTAAAACAGCATAATTTTTGTTTTTATTAATGATGAATTTGTGTTCCCATTGATAAGTTAGCAGCGCTCATATTATATGAAATGTTTAATTTTCACTTTGTTACTTTCATGTCGTGCTTCTTGAGACGTGTGTCTGAAGAGACTTGTTAACCGACTCAGTGGGTCCCAAGATACAGGCTCAGCCTAGTTTGGAACCCCACGGATAATGTCTGTATAATCTGTTATCATGTGCTTGTCCAATAATAAATTATTCTTATTCTTATTCTTATTCTTATTCTTATACAAACCACTCAAGCTAAGCTACATACAAAGCTCCGTAATACCTACTCGTATGGAAACACACCTTATTTTAGTCGAGATGGAATACCCGAAGGGCCTCTTAGAGTTATACTTACGGTGATTAATCAACCAAGATTACTCAGCTCTCGAGTGACATTCAAAACTCCGTCCAAATGTTATTTCCTCCACCTCTATTCCTTTATGCCAGTCACTGTGGCACGGAGGCAACTTTCGCAAGCTCCTATCTGTCCAAAGTTTCTACGAAAATCAACTCTTGTATGAAAGACGTAAGGTGTTAATGTAAAATCATTTTATGAACTTGCCATAATTACATTGTAGGTTGTATTACAACTTATGGTAATTAGTCCAAAATAAATAAATAATTGAATTGAATTAGTCTTCATTATATTTTCCCGGAAGATTTGATCGCGAGTCTAATTAATTTCACTCTTTTATCTTTGAATATACCTACGAGTAGGTATTACGGAGGTTTGTAAACATTACCAGTGTTGCCATCTGTCCAAAGTTTCTACGAAAATCAACTCTTGTATGAAAGACGTAAGGTGTTAATGTAAAATAATTTTATGAACTTGCCATAATTACATTGTAGGTTGTATTACAACTTATGGTAATTAGTCCGAAAGAAATAAATAATTGAATTGAATTAGTCTTCATTATATTTTCCCGGAAGATTTGATCGCGAGTCTAATTCATTTCACTCTTTTATCTTTGAATATACCTACGAGTAGGTATTACGGAGGTTTGTAAACATTACCAGTGTTGCCATATGTTCATGTTAGCACGTCATTAGCCACGTTCGCAGCCTCCTAAGGGTGCGTATCCACCAAAGCTGTGCGAGTAACCTTACCCTCCAGGGTGAGTAACCTTAAAGATGATTCACACTACACCGTGACTTTCAACCTGCAGGTCGTGGGTCGTGGGTCAAACCCCGGCTTGCACCAAAGCCTGATTTCTGTGTGTCTGTCTGTCTATCTGTGGCATCATAGCTCCTAAACGAATGGACCGATTTGAATGCGGTTTTTACCCGAATAAAATATCGGGGGTTTTTGAACTTTTCTTAAGTTGTTAATATAAACTTTTCGGTAAAGGGAAAAATTGTCAGGAAACCGCAATTCCCAACAAGGTTTAGTTTTCCCTCAAGGCTGGAAGGTCAGATGGCAGTCGCTTTCGTAAAACTAGTGTCAAAGCAAAATGTCAAAGCGGACCCCGGGCTCATGTAGAATACAACTGGGAATAACGCTAGGAGGTTGGTCCGGGCAATCCAGGCATGGAACAGGGTATAGTTAAGACGATTTGAACTGAGCTCATGAACATGATTGTTTGCGAGCGCATGTCAAGTTTTGCAAAAAATATGTTATTGCCACGTATCTATCGTGCTCGCCAAAGATTCAAAATAGAGTAACAAATAATTTAGTAACATTTGTCTGGTTTATACCTGGCACGCTGTGTGTGGTCTTTTATATCGTAGCTAATTTGGAATCTATTGTAAAAGAAGATTTTACGTGGCGATAACATTTTTTTCGCAAAATTTGGCACGCGCTTTCAAACAATGTCAATTTATACCTACTACTACTATTTATTTATTCCTGCCTACGAAGCAAAAGGTCCTGGGTTCGAATACCGGTAAGGGCATTTATTTGTGTGATGAGCCCGAATATTTGTTCCTGAGTCATGGATATTTTCTATGTATTTATTTTTCTATATAAGTATCTATATCGTCGTCTAGTACCCATAGTACAAGCTTTGCTTAGTTTGGGACTAGGTTGATTTGTGTAAGATTGTCCGCAAATATTTATTATTATTTATTATACGTTCAGAACAAAGGCTTCACATTTTCACATGACTTCATGAGCTCAGTTCAAATCGTCTTAACTATACAGTGATCTTTATAACGCTGCGTATATCCACAAACGGGACCTTACGTTAGTAACTTGTAACAAGCGTGTTGGTTGTTTTGTTTAGTCGAAGTACAAGTCTTGTTCAGTGTTGAATGCCCGGATATTGGGACTGGTTCTTCGATATCCTGGGTTTTATCGTCGCTGCAACATTGATGCAGGGTTTTTACATACTAACATACATACATTATCGCCTAATAGCCGTACGTCTGTTTGGTTGTTTGATTTGTAAAGAGTAGTTTATCGTAAAAACAAGTAAGAACAACAGTAAATATACGTAAACTTATTTACTACTAAATTAAAGGTACGGGTGGAATACCTACTTTGATTCGGGGGGCGCCTTTGATCAGATAGGTTTTGCTCCGAAATAATTGTTTTTACTTGTGGGTGAACTGTGGCAGTGAATATATTAGGTATCTACCTTGCAGTTCTGCTTTTATATGTACTACATTGTAAATTATCAACGTAGCCCCATTTTTTCAAAGTAACACTGTAATTTATATTACTCGTCCAGGCTAGTTTGCATTGCACCATTTAAAGTTGATTGCATTTTCGAATAAAAAATTGATTATTAAATAAAGAAAATGATAATATTAATTCTGATAATAATAACTCCAATAAAATACTTCACTAATAGTAATCACAATACTTTTAAGTAGGTATTTATTTATGTCCCCCTACTGGGGGGGGTAATCACGTAACGTTCCGAACGCGCGTCGGTACAATTTAACTGTCAATTTTCCATATAAAAAGTGACATTTAGACCTACCGGACGTTCGTAAAATGCGTTACGTTATCGACCTGCACGTTACACTTTAGATTTAGTGTTTGATTTTTGTTCCAAAAATAACAAATAGTGGAGTATTCTACTTTAAAACAAATTGTGATAATAAAACATAAAAAAAATCGTTTTAACTATTTATACAATGATTGATCCAATTCACTTAGATTCAAGATTCAACTCTTTCTCCTGTGTCTAAAATCAACTATAACCCATTGAATCACAGTGTTATATTTATAGCTCTAATCGAAATAGTAGTTTATGTGACTGTACATAATGAAGGGCATTAAACACGAGTGTGGGTAATAACATCACACGAGTGTTTTAATGCCTAATTATGTACAGTTACATACACTGCTTTATCTATCCACATATCATAAGCCTCCATGATGCATTCAGGAGCCACATATTAAGACCGGCATCGCGGCGTTGTTTTGCAGCTGTCATAGTTTTTTTTTTAATTCAGAGACAAACTAGAGTCAGCTCTAACTATCATATCGTTGGATATCTAACTTACGTGCGACATTTGTCAAATTTGTATGCAACTTGACAGTTCATTTCGAACTAAAGTCTAAACGTCATCTCGACTGATATTAGAATAGAGGTCAAATAAATTTCTTTGTTTTTCAGAGATGTTCGAAATTTAAACGAAATAATATTATCGAAATCGATGTTATTATTTAGCAATAATAACATTTTCACAGATAAGAAATTTGTTCTAACAAAACAGTCTGTTTTTATGGTGGTCATAATGTGCGGTTCTTGAACGCATCATGGAGGGTTTATGATATTTGGATAGATAAATGAATTAACATAATAGGCCCCCTGTGTCTCATCTCTGTCTAACAATAACTAACAACACTAACCTCATCATGCACTCTTCTTGGTCATTAATGCCAACCAAAAGAGAATTCTACGAATTAGTAACAAGATTTACTTTACAATGATAGAGTTAGAGGAGATACGAGTTTGGAAAGGTAACATGGATTATATATAACGTACATGAGAAGACAATCTTGGTCGTGACCGGCCGAGTGTGTGTGTGTGTGTGTGTCTGATAGGTGTGTGGGTGTAAGTGAACTACGTTTGTACGGAACTGTTTTCATTACTTCCATGGACGGATACGTTTAAATTGATTAAAGTTCGTAATGGATAAGTTCCGAGTGACGTCATTAAATTGTATCTAGGTGACGCTATTTATCGATGCACTATGGCAATGTGACAGAGGAGCTAGTGATTGTGAAAAAAGTTTTAATTCCAGCGGTGAGGCCGCGACGTGTTTACGTTCGCCGCCCCTAAACCCCTCCACATTATAGCTACATACTTACGCCCTTGGCTAGGGCACAATTCACCGTTGTCTTTTGATAGCTCATTACAACGTCTTGTCATGGAGGGCTACAAACACGGCTGTGAATAGACAGACGAACAGACGCCGAGGATATTCCATGTCCTCGGCTGCTCCAAATATGAACGAGATGACATTTTTCCGACCCCTACCTCCTCTTGGGGCTCCAAAACGTGATAACATGTGAATTCACCTACTAAGCGAAAGTACACCAATCCCAATATATTTTGTTACCAGTTGTTAGTTGCATGGCCTATATTATCTCTGCTTTGCCTAAGAGTTGACTGGTTGAGAATGCCCGGTGTCATTAAGTTCGTCTTTTGTGAGACTGCCCTCGACTACTGCCACGCCGACTGCTACTGCCACGGTAGCTTTAATAAGCGATGGCTGGATGTCGTGAAGGCCGACCCACGTGAAGACGGACCCACGTGAAATATGTACGTACCAAAATGGAGAAAAACGAGTAGGAAAGTCGCAAAAGCCAGGATAACAAGACGACGAATAACTGGTGACCGAAGAGCTGGCGGCTTTCTCGCGCAACGCATCAGCATTGCAATTCAGCGAGGAAATGCCGCCAGCATCCTCAGTATAATGCCTCGAGGGCCTTTTCAGGGTTCCATACTCAAAGAGTAAAACGGGACCCTATTACTAAGACTTCACTGTCCGTCCGTCCGTCCGTCCGTCTGTCTGTCACCAGGCTGTATCTCAAGAACCGTGATAGTTAGAGAGTTGAAATTTTCACAGATTATGTATTTCTGTTGCCGCTAGTTATAGCGAATATTTTATTTTGTTTTTAGTATTTGTTGTTAAACAAATACTAAAAACAAAATAAAATATTTTTTTAAGGGGGGCTCCCCCATACAACAAACGTGATTTTTTTGCCGTTTTTTTAGATAATGGTACGGAACCCTTCGTGCGCGAGTCCAACTCGCACTTAGCCGGTTTTTTTTAGATATAACTTAGTTTTACTTTAATATAGTTAATGTTAATTCTCCTTTATTTGTTCGAAATAGTTTCTTCTTGGTTCTTGTTAAGGTCGGGTTTTACCAGAATGTAAAGGAAATGGCAGAGGAGAGAAACGGCTGGTGATTGTTCCGCCGACAAGAATGCTACTCTTAAGTTAAAGAAGAAGAGACAATGTTAATCATCATCTTTACAATCTTTACAATCTAAAGTACACTTTAGAAAATAAAGATTAAATAAATAAATATTACACATCAGTCTCAAGTCCGTCCCCCCATGGAGTATTGCTGTCATCTCTGGGTACGCCTGGATACCAGCTTGGGCCTTTTGACTCGCCTCAAAGACGTGCTGTGCGAATCGTGAACGATCCCAAACTTACAAGCGGTATCGAACCGTTGAGTCTAAGGAGAGACTTCGCCTCCTTGTGCGTGTTCTATCGCTTGTATAACGGGTTGTGCTCCGAAGAACTGTTTGACATGATGCCTACGGCTGCTTTTAACCACAGCACCGCTCGCCATCGGCAGGGTATTCATCCTCACACCCTGGAACCTAAATGGTCGCGTACCGTACGGTTTCAGAGAAATTTCCTCCCTCGGACGCTCAGGTTGTGGAATGAGCTTCCTGCCGAGGTTTTCCCAAGGGACTTCCGTATGGGGTTCTTCAAAAAAGGAGTGTATAAATTCCTAAATGGTCGGCAACGCGCATGTAAAACGCCTGGAGGCTACGGTAACCACTTACCATCAGGTGGGCCGTAAGCTTGTTTGCCACCGGCGTGGTATAAAAAAAAATCAGCATGGTGTAGTGGGCACGCGCAGAACCCGTCCAACACGAATAGTACCAAGTGTACACTACTAGGTACCTCCACCCGCGAAATGGACCAGCTGGAGTCATCGCACCGCCGCCGGCGCAGATTTACATAGAACTAGAACCATATGGTAAGATTACTCTTGCCATTTCCCGCCAGTTTATGAAAATTACTAGCGGACTAGCCAGCTCAACTGTGTCTGTGTCAGTGATAAAACCATCTCGTCGACCTCTTTAGTTATACAGGCACCGGCAAGGCAGGAAAAAGCGTGCAGAAATATCTGACACGCTCTAATGGCGCTATAAATACGGCGGTGTTAGATTTAGCGCGGCTTATCCTGGGTGTTATTCTTCTTTTTTTCTCGGCAAACATCTTAGAACGGAGGTGCCCTTTTAGCTTGTGACGTTAATTTGTTTAATGGAGAAGCCAAAAAACTGAAATTTGGTATAAATCTACGGTACCAAGAGGCCGTGCCTAGAAACCTACGAACTTCCTTGCGGTTCTTAGGTGTAGGATAGTTCACGATGGCTTCTACCTTCTCCGGATCAGCATGTGAACCATTAACGTCAACAACGTAGCCCAGATATTTTAATTGGCTTCTAAAGAACTGACTCTTTGTGTAATTAATAGTTAGGTTAGCTTCGATTAGTTTCTCCATAACCCGCACAAGTAATGAGATATGTTGTTCGAAAGTAAAAGACACGATAATTATGTCATCTATGTAGACAAATACCTTGTGTTCAAACTCAGGACCAAAGAACAATCGATCGACAAGGCGTTGCTGTGTAGCTGGAGCGTTAGTTAAGACATTGAAAATCAGCGCTGCTGATACATTTATGGATTTTATGGTATGCCACCAGTTGCTGAATGTGCTTCTTTTGCCTTTATATTTTTTTTGAAGTTTTATTTGTTTACCAAGTTTTTGTATTTTTAACCTCCAACGGAAAAATAGGGGTTTATAAGTTTGACGTGTCTGTGTCTCTGTCTGTCTGTCTGTGTGTGTGTCTGTATGTGGCATCGTAGCTCCTAAACGAATGGACCGATTTGAATGCGGATTTTTTTTCCGAAAGCTGACTTGATCGAGATGGTTCTTAGCTACGTTTAAACAAAATCTGTTCAGTCGTTTTTGAGACATTGAACTTTGAAATTAAAACGCCGGGGGTTTTTCAACTTTTCTAAATTGTAGTTGTTAAAATTGTGTTAATTTTTTAATACGTTTTTTAAAGCAATAAATATATTTTGATTTTCTTTTCTGGCCTTACTTACAGGATGGTGCAGGCGACTGTACTGCTAAGAAGGTACCTAGTGGATTCGAATCTCGGTAAGGTCACACAAATGTTTGTGTGATTAGCACAAGTATTTGTTCTTGAGTCTTCGATGTTTTCTATGTACCTATTTAGAAAACAGATCCTCGGGAGGAACCCAGATGACTCAGATGGGTTTATGTCAGAGATAAAACCATCTTGATGACCGCATTTAGCCTAGTCGAACGAAGTTCTATGCTTCAGCTTGGGCCGAAAATCGTTCTTATGTCCGGTGTCCGGTGTCTGTCACTCTATCCCGCTGTCTGTCTGTCCGTCTGTTCTCCTCTACAGGTCGAACTTCTCAATCGATTCTCGTGAAATTGTGTGAGCAGGTTCGTTAAATATATAGAATGTTTGTACTCGACGATTAAAATATGTGTATTAAGATTTCATAGAGAATACTGCAACGTCACTCTTTTCATCGTTGAATAGTCTGTTACTTCCGAAACAACCGAAATAACTGTTTCGATACGCTCTAGACAACCGAAAAAAATTTGAAAATAGAACTAAAATAAATTCGACCAATCACGTGGCTGCTTTACCGAACTGTAATGAATTGGACCAATAGAATCGCTTTGATTATTGAGTTTACTCGTTGATGTCGTACGCTCGTTGACGTCTTTTAAGATGTCAACAAGCGTACGAGCGATAGGATGCACTTCGTTTCAACAGTATCGAATTTGTTTAATTAGTTCAGTTGACTCGTAGAAAATTAATTTTAATGAACTCGTACAAAAAGTTCACAATAGTGTTATAATCAAGCTTTTTAATCTCGTACCTTACTTAGGCCACTCAGCAAGCTTCATGGCCTAAACACGGTACTCGACTAAAAAGCTCTCTATTATAACACGATTGTGAAAAATACAATTTCTTGTCGAGTCACTTTTTCATAATTCGATTTTTTTTTTTTTTTAAAGACAAGTTGTCAAGTTCTACAGCTCACAGAGCCAGTACTTGGTAGTAAGTTACTACAGTGTAGTAGCACTAGGTTCGAATCCCGGTAAGTGTAAATATTTGTGTATTGGGAGACATTCGATTACTCGCGCCCGCAGGAATAGTACCTTAGATACCCTGCACGTGTCCCATGGGTGGTGCTAAAGAGTAATCAACTTTGGCTGCTGCACTGCACTCAATGAGAGCCTCGCAGCAATTAAACAGAAGCGATACATTTATACATACATATAAATTAACATGTTTGTTCCTAGGCAGCTAGCTATTGAATATAAGTTGTTACTTGGCGAAAAGTCACCTCGTTATGTAGCGTTGGCCTCACGGATGATAGTTTATCAGCACACGAGACAAGCACCGACCACGTCGACTGGCGTCGCGTCGTGGTTACGAGTGCCGGTTATACAGATACACTATAACATAGTATGTATGTCGGTCGTGTTTCGATAACGTAACGAGCGGCGGGCGGGGCTGCAAAAACTGGCCGCGCAACCGGTCGCGCCGAAATACGCCTGTAACGATACCACTGCGTGTGCGCCGCTCGAAGTCTTTATTATCAGCCTTCATGATATCAGCCGAAAGACGTCCACATTGGCCTTCCCCAAAGAGTGCCGCAGTGATCGGCTCAGTGCCACCTTTTATTATAACTACGATAAGATACTGTACTAATGGATATCATTAGCCGCCGACAGAGAGCTATGGAAAAGCTTGGAGGAGGCCTTCACCCTGTAAAGGGGTTCTCATCACCACTTGACATACAATTTTTTTTTCTTTTGTCGCATACGTACGGCACAAAACGCCGATACATTCCTAGATTATTTTAGTAATAATTGGTAAGGGCATTTATTTGTGTGATGAGCACGAATATTTGTTCCTGAATCATGGATGTTTTCTATGTAGGTACTTAAGTATTTATTTATTTATATAAGTATGTTTATCGTCGTCTAGTACCCTACAAGCTTTGCTTAGTTTGGGACTAGGTAGATTTGTGTAAGATTGGCCGCAAATATTTATTCATTTATTATTATTTTGCCAATTTTATAATGTTGCTTATGGACACGCAAGATGCGTAGATGTTTCGCCCACGAGAATAATAGCGAATGTTTCACAAATTTTGGATTTGGATGATAATAAGCCAGGATAATGGACAATACAAAGATCGAATGACAAAAGAACGCCATCTTTGCTGCATCCATATGCCATAGGTAAATCACCGACTAGTCCGGTAGTCCATAATTTAGGCTGATGGAACCCAAAGTAGATTGAATAAGGCTTACCTACATGTGACTAATTTGGCTCTTTTTAGTATCCATGACATGTATCAAACCAAGAGCGCCGACATTAAAGTAGCCACGTTACACCAAAGTGGCACCCGAACTCGAATGGCAAAAATACGAATCGCATTTTCGTGTTCACCGAAATCGTTAATGATGCAGCGACCGTTACCGAGATTAATGAGGGGTCCAGCTTCCCAGGCTCCGGCCGGAGTACTGTCATTTGAGTCCTCATGAAACTTGCTAAGTACAGAGCATAAGAGTCACTTTAATTTCTTATGGACGAGATAGAGTTTTTTTAAAGGTTTGGTCAAAGGCTGCTCGGGATCGCGGCGTCTAGAGGGGAGACCTTTTCTCAGCAGTAGCACACTACAGGTTCTTAATAAAGAGCATACCTATTTACATACAAACAGTAATAAAATAATAAATAGGTAATAATTATAAATGCTTTATTTGCCAAAAACGATTACATTGTTAAGACATGTCATATGGACCCCAAACTAGGCAATGCCTGTATCTTGGGATCCCAATCAGTAGTGGAAATAACAGAGAAGGAAATTGAACAATTTAGCGGTAACATTAGAACTTGAGTATTTAACAAATCCACACTTAAAGTAACAATAGTTGCAGAATAAAAGTAGATATATTAGGAGTTTTATACTTCTAAGAATCGTAAGGATGCCCCAGAAGATTGCAAGATAAAAAAGAGATCGAAGTTTCCAAAAAAAATCCTTTTATGGCAAGCTATTTGTAGTTGTGGTAAAATAAGTCGTTAATTCGTAACATTAGGCACAGTAAACGGTGAAATCTACAAAAAAGAACGTTTGCAAAAGCGTCTAATGCGCAGTCATAGCTCACAGTCATTATTTTGGCCAGACCTTGCGAGCCCTTTTTACGCAGTCATAGCTCACAGTCATTATTTTGGCCAGACGTTGCGAGCTGTCACTACTCTAAAGCAGTAGTTGAGTGGTATAAACATAACAATGTCGCAGTGGTACCTAAAGAGTGCAATCCTCCAAATTGTCCTGAACTGAGGCCGATTGAAGAATATTGGGCAATTATGAAAGGGATTCTAAAAAAAGGCGGAGAAGTTAAATCGGCAGCTGAATTGCAAAACCAATGGAAATGGGCTTGCAAAAGATATCCTGACAGTGCTGTGCAAGACTTAATGACCCGGATTCGACGCAAAGCACGCATTATGGCATATAGAAAGCAAATTAAATAATTGTATCATCATCCTCCTAGCGTTATTATTCCCGGTTGTGCCCCTATAAAGGAGCTAATCCCTAGATTTGGCATAGGCACTAGTTTTTACGAAAGCGACTGCCATCTGACCTTCCAACCCAGAGGGAAAACTAGACCTTATTGGAATTAGACCGGTTTCCTCACGATGTTTTCCTTCACCGAAAAGCTAACGGTAATTCCGTACATAAGTTCCGAAAAACTCATTGGTACGAGCCGGGATTCGAACCCACGACCGCCGCTTGACAGCCGCATGCCTGAACCACTAGGCTACCGTAGCTAATTGTATATATTTGTAAAAATGGTTATTAGTCTAGTAAATAAATGCAATAAAAATTTCCTTGAAATATGTTCCATAACATTCTTATTTTTGTTACTTTATGTGCCCATGATTTACTGTGTTCAAGCTTTAAGCAGTATATGTATGTGGAATGTATGAGAGTGTAAGTAGATAAACAATAGCTATCGATTATGCAGATTAGCTTTATTTTTTAACATTAAAATGAATATGGCTATCTTCACTATAAGCAAAATATAAGCACACAACACAATATAAGCACATACTGTGCTAAACGGAAATTACTGGAGGATAATAAACTTAGCACGGTGCACAGTGACGAAGAAGGATTACACGACCACTTTAAGTGCCTTAAAATGATAAGTGATAAAGACAAATTAATTGAAATTTAAAAAAAGAAATTAAGGGGATACAACAATATACTGTGGAGAGCCAAGAAAACATTGTCCTAAAACTAAATGATGAAATAAAATCCCTCAAAGTGCTCCTGAAAGATAAGGATGAAATGTGTAACACACTCAGTAGCCAATTAAATATGCTTACCCTAGACAACAATGATTTGACATCTCGAATTGATTTCATGGATACTGATAATGTAGAAATACTAACACCTTTAAAATCTACAATAATAAACAATGAACATGAGAAAAGGAACTTGGCAATTAGGATTGAAGAATTAGAAGAAGAAAACTTTCAACTATCAAAACAAATTACTGAACTAAAAAAATCATCAGTAAACTTACCATTTACTAACGAGGTGATTAACTCTGAAGTCAGAGACAAAAAGAGCAAAAAATCATCACACAAAAGTAAAAAGTTACTTGATCGCTTAAGTAACATTACACGAGATTATATGATATTGAAATCTGAAAACAAAACACTAAAAAGGAAGGAAACAGTTTTATTACAAATGCAACGATCAATTACCTCGCTACAAACTAACATGCATAAAATCGAAGCCGGTATAATTGATTTAAAAAATGACCGCAGCTCTGGTGTAACTATGAATACAGAACCAAATACAAATAAGACTACATATTATACAACGATGAATAATAAAGATGAACCGATTGATGAGGCAGTGGAAATCGTAGACATACAAAACCAGACTGCCCCGAAACCTAGACTTTTAATATTGTCAGATCTACATGGAACGGAATTATCCCACATATTGTCTAAAATAAGAAAAGGAGATTACGATATTAGTACTGATGTGATCTATTACGGCACTACCGATCGCGTACTAAAGGATATAACCGAAAAAACGAAGAGCTTCACAGATAAGGACTGCGTGATAATTATGTGTGGCGGCTCTGACTTTAATGCCAAGAAAAACTCATTCACTGTAAAATGTATAGATGATGCCGTAAGTGCTCTAGCACATTGTAAGGTGATCATCTGTACGAGTACTATTCCTACCTGTGTCAATTCAAATGGCAAACCTTTCAATGATTTTGTAACAAAGATTAATGTAGAAATACCAAAGCTTTTAGGCAAATACCCCCATGCATACGTTGCATGTGTTGGTGACAACTTAGTATACAATGATTTTAAAGATGATGGTTTTAAATTAAATATAAAGGGTAAATATAAGATTGCATTCTCTATGAACTCTAGTCTGAAACTTTTAAATGAAAAAAATGTACAATAGTTTATCTTTTTTATGAATAATGATATTAATGATACCACGCTAGAGTCTCATGAAGAATCCACCATCGTAATGCATTTAAACATAAACCGATTGAGAAACAAATTACTTAGTCTAGAAGCCTACCTATAATGCGAATTAAATTTACAACCCAGTGTTATTGCTATAACTGAGACATGGCTTGAGCCCAATGAATGCCAATCAATCAACCTACCAGGCTACTTTATTGCTATTGATACCGCACGTGCTGAAAGTAGAGGTGGTGGTGCTCTATTATTTGTTAAAAATGATTTAATGCAACAATGTACATCTGTTAATGTATCAAAGTATAATATCGAAAAATGCTGCGAATTGTGTGGTGTACGCATTACTTCTGATAAGCGCAACATATATATATTTGTAATGTATAGATGCCCGCAATCAAGTGTGAAAGTGTTTCTAGACAATGTAGACCGCTTTCTTACTGAACTTAATACTCAAAACGTTGTACTATGTGGCGATTTCAATATTGATATATCAGATCGCAAGTCACAAACAGTAGAGGATTTTCTTCAAACACTACTTGTACATAATTTGAAACCCAGTATCACGACCCAGGACCAACAAGAAGCACAAAAAATACAAAAACCACAATTGATAACATCTTTACCGACGTCGACCAATGTAAAAAGGCTATCATTGTGCCATGCTCATTTTCTGATCACGACGCACAATTAATATATCTTAAAAAGAACATCGCTAAAAATAGCATAAAACATAAGTCAGGAACAAAAAGGTTCTATACTAAAACAGCAAACGCTAAATTTAGAAGTGCTTTAGAGAAGATAGATTGGACGAAATTATTATCTAACCTAAAATATAATGAACAATTGACAGTCTTCAACGATACTCTTTATGAACTAACTAACAGATACTATCCTATAAAAACAATCAACATTTCACTTAAAAAGAAGAACTGGGTCACCAAAGGCATCAAAAAATGCTGCAGAACCAAAAGAAAAATGTACATCACACTAATGAGAAAGTTTGATGAAAAGCTCAATCAGGACTTTAAAATGTATCAACATGTTTTAAAAAATGTACTAGTTACTGCAAAACAAGTCCACATCTCTAATACAATCAAAAGAGCTAAAAATAAATCTAAAGCCAAAACTATTAGCAACCTTTTTAATGAATATTTTCTCAATGTTGGTAATAATCTTAAAAACATTAGTACGAATAGTGACTTTATAGTCACTTTATAGTCAAAGTTTTATAACTTTATTAAACACAAAAAAAATCGATAGCTCCAAATCAATGTTTATAAAACCTATCACGGAAAATGAAGTAATCAGAGTTGCTAGAAGTCTCAAAAATAGTAATTCATGCGGACCAGATGACATACACACAATTTTAATAAAAAACAACATTGATATTTTGTGTACGCCTATTAGTCACATTTTTAACGAGCATATAAAAGTAGGCATATTTCCTGATAGACTTAAACATGCGAAGGTAGTACCGGTACATAAGAAAGGCAAAAAAACCCAGGTAAATAATTATAGGCCCATTTCTTTACTTTCAATTATCGCAAAAATCTTTGAAAAATGTTTGGCCGATCGTATAGGTACATGAATAAGAACTCCTACATATCATTGAAACAATTTGGATTTCTCAAAGGCAAAGATACAATCTCGGCTATTACTGGACTTACCACTGAGGTAATGAATTATCTTAACCAGGATATAAAGTGTGCAGGAATATTCTGTGATTTAAGTAAAGCGTTTGATTGCGTCGATCACAATATACTTCTTTATAAATTAGAATATTACGGTTTTCGCGGCCCTGTTCTCAATTTACTATCCTCTTATCTATCCGGACGTAGACAATTTGTTGAAATTAAATGTTCAGATCACGGGGAACGTGAAAAAACCTATAAATCGGATGAAGGCATTATAAGTCGTGGCGTTCCACAGGGTTCTGCTCTTGGTCCACTGTTGTTTACAATATTTATTAATGACCTGCTTGACAATATTTATAATGGATCTCCGTACTTGTATGCTGATGATACTAGCCTTATTATTGGTTCAAAAAATTACTTGGATCTACAACGTTTAGCCAAATGTGGCTGGGAAGATTTAACTGCATGGTTTTCAGCAAATGGCTTATCGCTGAACCAAGATAAATGCTATTATATGATTTTTAGGCGTGCATTTAACTCTGAAGATTGTACTCTGAATCTACCATTTAAGAAATCTGACTCCGTCCGTTTTCTTGGTATAGAACTGGATCCTCACATGAAGTGGCATGATCACATACACTACGTAGTAAAAAGATTGGGGAGTGCATGTTACTCACTTAAATCAATGGCGAAATTAAGTGACAAGCAAACTTTAAAAACCATTTACTTTTCTTATGTTGAGAGTATTATTCGCTATGGTATTGAAGTGTGGGGCAATAGTTCCATCGCTAGCAAAATCTTACTCATGCAAAAAAAATGTATTAGATTTATTGAAGGTTATTTCCCCGAAACTCATCGGCATCTATTTACAAAAAATAATATATATACAGTCACCGCACTGTATATCTATCAAATATGTATGTACATGTATAAAAATTTAAGCTCGTATAAAACTAAACCAGCATGTGAAAGATACCCTCGTATCTTAGGTAATACGTCGCATCTTAGGTCTTGCATTGCCTGAATCTCATTTTGCTAACTATAGAAAGTGCTTTAATTATATTAGTATAAAAATCTACAATAATCTGGAACCGGACATTAAGAACTCTACCAATATAAAAGAATTTAGTGCTAATTTGAAAATGTACTTAAAATGTAGGCCATTCTAATCTTGATGAATTTTTTGGTAAAATATTTGACTGAATGAGATTGTAATGAAATTAATGATATAATTAATTTAATAGTATAGGCATACTGACATTGTTATTTTAATGATTCTTGTTTAATTTATCCTAATTTGTTATTTTAATGATTCTTGTTTAATTTATTTGGTTACTGTTTACTTAATGATTTTGTTTATTTTTCGTACCTGAATGATTGTGTGTTTGATTACTTTGTTTATTTTAATTAATTTTTTATTACATACAAAAATGTTATTTACTTTGTTAACTGATGAGTGATGACCTACTTACTATGATTATTCTTCTTATTACTATTATTTTGACACATCTGATCTTAATATTGTTCTTGATTATTATTTTTAAATGTTTTTTTTTATTATTGTACCTACATATATGTATTACTGCATGGATTTACTCCTTAATGGCAATAAAGAAACTGAATACTGAATACTGAATATAAGTTTACGTATGTATATCAAGAAAGTTTCAACCAGTCTCGTGTCCTCACCTACGTGAAGGAATACTCGATCTAACTTATTCACTGAACTATCCGCTAAGTAGCAACCCGTGTGCGCGGCTGAGCTACTTAGCGGTGACACGCGGGTGACGCGGGTTACCCGGCGAGGCAGCTTCGAGCATGTCTGTGAAGTTAGCATATCAAGTTTTAGCAGATCACGAAATTATTGAAGTTCTATTCGCATGCACCATAGTTCTATAGTTCCTGATACATTTTAGCAATAGTTCTGGGGTTTTTACCGAAAAAAATAATCCTATGTAATTCAAACAATTGATATGCTAACTTCACGTAGCATATCATTTTCCTCCAAATGGACTCAAAATTTATATTCTCCCTTTTCATAGAGTCCCCTACAGTTCCTGATACTTGAAAAGTCAGAAAAAGTATTAATAAATGGTTTTATCTTTATTTTGGTTCATTTACATTTTCGTAAAAAAAAACAATTCATGCTTTATTTAAATCTATATAAATACTTCCGGATAGAAAGTTTGTTGCATTCTTGTATAAAGCATCTAAGAATAATGTTTTAAAATTAAATAAAGAAAAAAAACGCTATTATAAATTAATGTTTTTCAAAACCGTATTTTGCCTGGAGTACGTGGCTGCACACACATGTCGCATTCTCTGGGGGTATATTGGAAGTAAGTTATTGAATTGGTATAGGGTTTGTTATGTTTCGTTGTTTCTTACATGTGAAGCTTGGGGCGCGTGTGAAGGATTATTCATCCTTCGAAAGCGATTAAAATTCGATTGGTCTAGCTGAATAGACTCCTAGCTTCGTTAAAGCTGAAGTGTCGTGTACGCCGAAACAATGGATTTTATAAACAGTGATGATGGCAAATATGGTAAGAGCCAAAGTAGACACGGTATAGATTACTATTCACTTCTGTGGTATTGGTGAAAAGTTCCCTCTTGCATGTTTGTATGGAGTTATGTATACAGTTTGCAGGAATGCATAGATACTTCTCTTATCATGAATATTTAATTAAGAATTGACAGGAATTGACTAATGAGTTTTCAAACTGGACGTTATATCACAAATATGTATGTATAAAGTATTGCTCCTATTACCCCACAAACTTACAACCCCTTTTAGAATACTTAGATGGAATGCCGCTAAATTAATTTACTACAAAATGCGAGAGAGGTCTTTCTTAGATTCTTTTTTAGGGTTCCGTACTCAAAGAGTATAACGTCCGTCCGTCTGTCTGTCACCAGGCTGTATCTCAAGAACCGTGACAGCTAGAGAGTTGAAATTTTCACAGATTATGTATTTCTGTTGCCGCTATAACAACAAATACTATAAACAAATTAAAATATTTTTTTAAGGGGGGTTCCCATACAACAAACGTGATTTTTTTGCTGTTTTTATAAATAATGGTACGGAACCTTTCGTGCGCGAGTCCAACTCGCACTTGTTTTATATCAAACGCCTCCACCTCCGGTGGAAAGTAGGTAAGGCGTTGACTACCCAAGTACATGAGGGTTCTCCGGATACATATGCAATGTAATGTCTACAAAATTATATAAAGACGTCGCCGTGGACAGGAAGGCGTGGCGCGAGACCTTTTGCGTCTCTAAGGAGCCTTTTAGGACAACTACAACATCTTGAGGCTTTAGGTAAAAACTTTAGCATAAAACATATTTTCTTGCTGTGGAGCGATGGCCTTAGTCCTCGGTCCGCGGTATGCTAATCTAGCCTTACCGTGAATAGAACTTAACGATCGGCGAGCAAAGAATAGGATGCACTAGGGCTGGCACTGATCGCCAGGCGACATCGCGAGAGTCGCGCGACTGCCGACAAACAGGCTCGATTATTAAATTCTTAATTTTAAGGAAAATAAACCGCCAAAAACAGTTGAATTGTGCTAGGACTGCTAGGCTGACCTGTATTCCTGTACACTAAATCATTTCTTCCTATTCGCAACTGTATACGTATACACACAAACGCAATTATTTCGTACAGCAATTCACATTCTTTATTCTTAACTGTACTATCGCCCAAGGGTACGGGTACACACCTCTTAGGGTCATTTTTCAAATGCAAAGACAATTTTGTTGAGACAGTGTGAACCCGTACCCTTGGGCGATAGTACCTAATAAAGAATGTTCTAAAATGTGTCACAGTAGGTACACTGCACTGAATAACGAGTATAGTGGTATTAGTGGTGCGGTATATTCGTTAATGATGTGTACTTATGAAAAATTGCGAATAGGAAGATACGTTAGCTATTGTGAGTAAATATCACAAAATATGAGGACAGTGAAGAATAATAAATGTGATGAATTGCGTTTATGAAGAAACGCTTTTCTGTCAAAGCTAGATTAACTCAAATATTCGTGGCACAATAAGTTTTTATTTATATTATGTTTAGTTAGAGAATTTGGAGACTCCAAAACACGCCTAAAACAGTGGTTAGCATATAGGCTCGTGATGATGTCGTACCTACATCTAAGTGTTATGTATTAGATAGGGGGTAGTTTATATTTTATACTACCATGTTATTTGTATATGAGGGTGGGTTTCAGCTAGGCCGTTCAGTCTGCGAATATACGTATTATACATGTAGATAAGTACCTATAGTACAATTGCCTTCGGCAACCCTACCACGTCTCCAGGAGCATACTAGACCTGGCCAGAAACGAACGGACTGATACCGGATGAATAACGACCACCCGCAGTCGGCCCTAGCACGCCCGCACGACTGCAGTCCTGAAACGACACTGACTAATGCATACAACGAAATGATTTGTAGTTCGTTGTGGAATTTTGCCATAGTGAACCATGACTTTACTTGCTATTCAGTTTTGGCATTTTTTCAAACTCAAACATTTATTCACGACAAACAATTACACACAGATAAGAAATAAATAAATAAACACATTACTTAAGGCTTTGTCACGAAATGGACCCAGCTCAACATTGAACTATTAGAGGTTTTAGGTAGTAGGCCGTCAGGGATTGAAGAGATACACGAGAGTTGATTGTATCGAAATGCACCTTTTTGTACTCGACGATTAAAATATGTGTATTAAGATTTCATAGAGAATACTGCAACGTCACTCTTTTCATAGTTGTAGTCCATGTTACTGTCGAAACAATCGAAATAACTACTTTTCGATACGCTCCAGACAACTAAAATAAATTCGACCAATCACGTGGCTGCTTTACTGAACTGTAATGAATTGGACCAATAGAATCGCTTTGATGTCGTACGCTCGTTGATGTCTTTTAAGATATCAACAAGCGTACGAGCGATGAGCTGCACTTCGTTTCAACAGCATTGAGTTTGTTTAATTAGTTCAGTTGACTCGTAGAAAATTAATTTTAATGAACTCGTACAAAAAGTATTGTTCACAATAGTGTTATAATCAAGCGTTTTAATCTCGTACCTTACTTAGGCCACTCAGCAAGCTTCGTGGCCCAAACACGGTACTCGACTAAAAAGCTCTCTATTATAACACGATTGTGAAAAATACTATTTTAATACAGTTGCTCAAAAAGTGGTACTTTTTGTGGCTGCGTAGCGTACGAGATGCTCAATTTCTCGAACTAGTGCTTTTTACTTTTTAGTTCCAAACTATACTTTCGAAACGCAGTAATTTTATATTAGATTTTTTACTTGGAAATTATGAAATTAAAAACGCTAACGAATACTAGGAGTATTTATTTAGAGTATTCATTAATATATAAATGACGAAAAAATATTAAGAATTTGCATTTTATAGCCTACTCTGTCTTAGGTATATAGATGAAATATTTACTTTCCTAAAAATCGTTCTTTGATTTGGCTGAATGATACAAGCATATGCCTAGAAAAAAAAAGTTTAAAAGCAAATCAGCCCGCCCTTTTGAAATAACTTCTAACATTATTTAAACACATTAACGCATATAAATATATAATTTGGTACGAGAAGTTATAAAAAAATATTGAAAATGAGTGATTCAAACATTGATATGACACCACCAGACATTCGTGCTAGAGCAGCAATTGCCAATGACTGTGTTATTCCACGACGGACGTAAACCAACTAAGGGCCTGGCCACATTTCTGCGGTGCGGCGCCGCAGAAACTCTAATTTAGTACCGAGAGACGCGGGTTTTGCGGCGCGCACGCCGTAAAACTTTGCGTTGCGGCGCCGCGCCGCAGACATGTGGCCAGGAACTCCTCAGGACGAAGGCCGTAAAGGTAACTCGCTCGTACGATTCAGTTCAATAATTTATCAACAAAATATCAAACACGTCAATATAAATTACTTGCATTGTAGTTGTTGCCACGTCGTTGCTAATTTGAAATCAATATAAGGTTAACACTACAGCAGAGTTCAGAGGGATTAACGTTCCGAACGCGCGTCGGTACAATTTAACTGTCAATTTTCCATATAAAAAGTGACATTTAGACCTACCCGACGTTCGTACAATGCGTTACGTGATCGACCTGCAGATATACGCTAGTTGTTTCGTGGTCTGTTTATTTCAAGCAAGTGACAATAGGACGTAAACAAACTGTTCCTAAGTATATCGTGAAAGGCATGTCGTAATGATTACATATGGTCAGTAGACACATTGCGACCTCCATAGTTGCTCTATTGATTTGAGGACTCATAGAAACAAATATGAATAAAATTTCATAAGGTACCGTCAAACATGCCTACTTTGCCACCAGGGGGAACTTTGCCCAAGAAGCAAATTTTAAAATTTTCCTCTTGGGCAAAGTTCCCCCTGGTGGCAAAGTAGGCATGTTTGACGGTAGGTACTTAACTTACCTACTTATTGACATTTGAATCTTCCCTTTCTCATCTCGCGGAAGACACGAACTTGCCAGTTACACGGAGGAATAGTTTACAAGAATCTAGCATCCACGTAAAAGTCGTCATCCCGGTTACATACAAAAGCTTATTATCAAACTAAAGGGTTACCGTTGCCAGGGAAAAATGTATTTGCCATTTTCCACTGCATTATTTGTCTGGCCACTAAATCCCGCATAGACCAGCACAATAACTAACAACAATAGGATCCTATTACGATGCACCAACACTCAATCATAGCGGACGGCAAACAGACCAATGAAATTAATCATTCTTTGTCAATGCACCTAATTAATGAATTGTTCACTCATCGGCACAGCACGACTTCGGTTTTAACATCGGCAGTATTGATCCTTATTGTCCTTGATATTAGGTCCATTTTTGAAATACTTATTAAAACCTTTATCCATTAAACCGGATTGTTGAACATGAAACTCTATCATAAAGTTGCAAGGTGCATTACTAATTAACGAATGTTTATAAGGTCCTATAGCAGTGTTTCTAAAACGCATATTTCGTGGACTACAAAGATTTGCAGACCTATAACATAACCGATGGAGAGTAGATATCTACATAATATCGATACTAAAAAGTCTGTGATATTGTAAGTTTGTATGTTTTGTGTACCTAATCTACGGAACCGCTTATCCGATTTCAAAAATTGCGTGTAGAATGGACTTCTGAATAGTATAAAAGGCTATATTTTATCTCGCGGGTTTGCCTGCATTGTTTGTAATACGCGGGCGCAGTCGCGCGGGCAGCTCGTATTAAGATTATAGGGGCCTGTAAAATGGGATCCGAAAAACAATTGAAATGGAATATAGTAAAGTTTGTTAAATGAAATCTGATGTGCCAAGTTTATTTTGTGTTGAGGCTTGCACTGCATTGAATATTGAATGTAGTGATAAGTGCCTAGATTCGACACGCGAAAAAGCCATACAGCGAGTTGTTTAGAATTGCGTGTCCGAAGATAAACGCAGCGAGAGCTGTAAGTATTTCGCGTATCTCTGTGTCTAAAGAACCACTTAGGTTTAATCCAATTACGATCCAAAACTGTTCGTATAGAACTTTAGATTTAGTAATAAGCTCGATTCTTCCCTTTTTAGTTTCCAATATTACGACGTCACATAATATAATAAGTGTCTCAATTATATTCTAAAGGTTCTAAAATTAGATACAAGGTCTAAATTACGTTGAAATCGAGTGTACATTATTTTGCACACTAGGCGGTTTTTCAGGTTAGGTACCTAAGAAGAAAACCTTCACCACGCAGTCTAGCTAAGAAATAAATTTCATCTCAACTAATTGCTCATTGTTTTCTACACATGATTAGTAAAACTACAGCGTCAGGGAGTCATTGACACAACAATAATTAATTTTAACTCATTAAGAACCAAGCCTCATTTGAACTTGTCCTAAAGAGGCGCAAGATGACGAATTGCCATAGTTAATCATCACGAAATCAATTACGGTAATTAAATATCTATGCTGGTAATATCTCGTGTTTAAATAACCTGTTTTTGGGGGTCGTGATTCTTTGTGATGTGAAACTACTTCTGTCGGAGTGGATGGTTGACAGACATGCTTTAAAATTGGGTTGTTACCAGATTGAGTAATAACTTATTATTACACAAAAGACACTGTTACAGCGATATTTGGTGAGTCCCAAACTAATAGGCTGAGCCTGTACCTTGGACCTCATGGAGTTATCAGTTACACCTATTATCTATAATTATAATGAGCCACGTGACAGAATTAAGTATATAAAAAAAGAAAGTTAAAAAATTATTACAAACACTTTTTTTTTATATTAAACCGAAAACTTAAATATATTACAACAACAACATACATAGAAGATTAACGAAGAGAGTGTATATAAAATAATTTACATTAAAAACAAAGTTTTAAGTTTTTAACCGACGAAAAATCAATCATCCCCCATTTTCCTACCCTTAGGGTTGGTTTTTTATTTCGAATTTTTAATGGGACCAACTTTGGGGTATACCCTTTCCAACTAAAAAAGAATTATCCAAATCGAACTACTCTGTAAAAAGTTATGCGTGGTCATACATAAAAAAAAATATATACGCGTCGACTTGAGAACCTCCTCCATTTTTTTCGTCGGTTGAAGAGTGGAAGGACAAGCTGGAAGGGGAAGACCAAGGCGAACTTTCACCGATCAAATTGGAGAAATCTTATAGTGGATTCAATATCATCTGGCGTTATTCCACTTGAGACCGTCATTAGCAATAACAATAGGCTTAAGTCGCGTCGAGCCCATTTTCAACCGACGAAAAAAACGAAGGAGGTTCCCAAGTCGACGCGTATATATATTTTTTTTTTATGTATGACCACGCATAACTTTTTGCAGAGTAGTTCGATTTGGATAATTCTTTTTTAGTTGGAAAGAGTATACCCCAAAGTTGGTCCCATATAAATTTGGAAAAAAAAAACCAACCTTAAGGGTAGGAAAATATTTTTAAAGTAAATTATTTGCAAACACTTGCTAAACACGTGCGGCCGGCGGTGCTTCAAACGATCTTGATACTTTTCCTGTTACCTTTCCGTTTAGCAAAATTAACACAGGTCAGCAAAACAAAACGACCATTTGAGAGATATGGTCATACTATAGTGTTATAACTAAAATACGTGACATTATTAATACTTCCGATCCGATTCTGTGGAAGAATTCTTGCAACCCCTGTAAGAAAATTGAAGAAGGATTTTTAAAAACACCATGTTCCAACTTTAGAATAAATGTTGGAAGTGACGCTGACACCTAAGGCTGACACTGAAAGTACCGAAGATAATTCAGAAACAGAATAAATAAATAAAATTACATACCTGAACGTAGCTGTTTTTAAATTATTCTATTCATAATATTTAAAAGTATCAAGACTTGTTGGTCTGCACCAAAACAGGTAAAGCCAAACCAGCTCCTTTAAAATGTTTATGGCTTCTAGGAGTATTTGGTTTATTGCGTGTATTGTTTGCGTTCAAGTAGAATCACACCAGATATTTAATATTGAATCCACTATACAAAAAGGCCAGGTCAAAAGTACCCTAAACCCACGAGCATGTATGAGAAATGTTATGAAAGTGAGTGAAGCGAAAGTGGCTTGTCAGGATCGTAGCAAATGGAGATCCTTGATCACCTGATCACTGCCTACCCCTCTGGGAAAGAGGCGTGATTATATTATGTATGTATGTTACAACATACAAACCAACAATGCTTACTATGTTATACAATTCTTTCGGATAATTTAGAATGGCAGATCGTGTGCTTGTTTGCCACCTTCGTAGTATAAAAAAACCGGCCAAGTGCGAGTCGGACTCGCGCACGAAGGGTTCCGTACCATTATCAATAAAAATATTTATTTTATTTTGTTTTACGTATTTGCTGTTATAGCGGCAACAGAAATGCATAATCAGTGAAAATTTCAACTCTCTAGCTATCACGGTTCTTGAGATACAGCCTGGTGACAGACAGACGGCCGGACGGACGGACAGCGAAGTCTTAGTAATAGGGTCCCGTTTTACTCTTTGAGTACGGAACCCTAAAGAACCGGCCAAGTGCGAGTTGGACTCGCGCACGAAGGGTTCCGTACCATTATCTATAAAAGCGGCCAAGTGCGAGTCGGACTCGCACATGAAGGGTTCCGTTCAATAAATTGCTTTTTACGATTTATGACGTATTAAAAAAAAACTACTTGCTAGATCTCGTTCAAACCAATTTTCGTTGGAAGTTTGCATGGTAATTGTACATCATATATTTTTTGTAGTTTTATCATTCTCTTATTTTAGAAGTTACAGGGGGGGGGCACATTTTACCACTTTGGAATACTAAAGTACTTAAAAATTTGGTATAAACCATAAATATTAAAAACATGTCTTATTAATTCACGTACTTAATTGGTACACATTATTAATATATTATTATTTAGTACAGTTTATATCCAAGAGAACAATATAGAATACTTCTTACAACGGAATCATCCTCTTAGGAAGTTAAATAAAAGGGAGGTGGAGGGCAAAGTCCGGTTTAAAAGCTAGAATACAAACGCAGTTTCAGAACTACCCACACATTACATTACCTGCGTAATTATCTGGCCTGAATCTAACCATACGTATTGTGAAATTGCGGGCTATCTGGCAAACTGCGTGACAGTGACAGTTCTACATTCCACATTAAGCTATCGCAATCGTAACCGGCCAGTATGAAATACAGCCGAATGGGCTGTCAATTGGGCACATGACCGATATAGCAAACGGTTTGAAAGGGATTGGCCGGTATCGGTACAGTCACCATCAAAAGTAGCTACGTAAACGAAGACGTCAAAAGTCTTTATTAAAAAGGGAATAAGAACTTTTGAACTCTTCTATTGCGTAGCTACTTTTGATGCAGACTGTACCACCCTCAGAGCATAGAATACTAGAGAGAGGACAAGCCGCCGGCGGCCGTGTCGCAGCTGTATGCTCAATGGGCATACACTGCCATACTGTGCACGCGTGCTGATCGCAGAGAATATTACGTTTTTTCCCAAAATGCCTGATATGATGCGCGTTTATTGTCAAATAAGCGTGTAGGTATACAAGAGTGTGTGTTTTAGATGTGTGCGTGCTTTGTCTTGTCAATTACTTGGGCGTTGTGTGGGTTAATGTACTTGCGACAGGCTCACTCTATACAAATCGGCCGCCATGTCCGATCTCCTTATATTCATACATCTGTGGTACCACCCGATACATCAACCTGTCAGCGATTATAGGGCTCATACGAAATGCGCCAATTAGGTCCATAGTTCATCAGATTCTATACTGGCTGGGCTTTCTCTGTAGGTAGTGTAGAAGTTGATGCCTGTAAATAGTTAGCAAGGAAGCGTACGTAGTAGGGTAGTGTTAATGTTACCCAATGATACCTACCAAATGAATCTAATCATCATCGGTAGATAGGTAATTGAAATGAACGATATGATTAAACTTAAAATTGTCAAATATTATACGCAGAATTATAAAAGTTTTTACATTTCATACTCAAATCTTTCAAGGGTATACCTTGTATTCAGTGAATCGACAGAGCCATGTCGATTAACAGAATTATTTATCTTTAATAAAGATAGAACACAAAAGAGATATAGCATATACCACGTAACATAAATAAGATACACCCGACAAATATTACTAAGGAATACCGCATGATAAGTACGGTACCGAGCTTGACAAAATACTGTGAATAGGAACCTACACATGATCAGATACAAAAGTTATCGAAGCAAGTTTTACAGTAACCGGGTTTCCCATTAATGTAATTAGCCTACAGGATGGAACCTTGTAATAGTGGGCTGGGGGAATTTATTCGTGTTTGCAAACAAACCGCGGATAAATCCGAAAGCGTTAGGCCTGGATGTACGCAGACTAGAGCGAAACAGTGACTCCAAAGATTAAAGTCGTGTGTTTTGTACATATATACATTTTGTATACCTATATTATGCTTCGTGATCTATATTGTAGTGTAGATCATCACTACGAAATCGAACTTTTGATTCGACCATTTATATTAGGCAAACAAATGGACAAATACAAAGGTCAAGAAACACAACAAAATGATCTATTTAAAGAGCTAATTAACTGTGACAATAATCCAAAGAACAGGATTATGTTCCCAGCATACCTACGGAATTGTATAGTGAACACACAATTGATAAAATACCGATTTGAATGGAAAAAATAAAGCAATTCTGTGTCGGAGATTTTCTTCAGGAAATTGGTTTTCTATTCAGATTCATTCGAACAGATTCACTTAGGAATCTAATATCTGACAAAGCGGACGCTAGGCGGTAAGTAAAACAATACCTCTTTAGTTTAAGTTATTAACCCCTAGGCTAAGTTTTACTAAAGATGATGGACCATTGTAATCATTAGTAAATGTAAGGCCATGCTAATAATATTTCAGAAAATCTACAACAAACAACTCTGGCATCAGACCAGGGGATCTCAGTGGCTTTTCAATCCCTTCATAAAAAGCTGAATCATAAAACTGAAACCACTGTTAGTCAATAAACTGCATAGCCCAGATCGTGTTCTCAGTGTACACATTCGCCGTAAATACCTTGCATTAGCATAACGGAGCAAACAGGCTACCTCTGGAGGAAATATTGTCTGTGAAGGGCTTTGTGCAAACATGGTGGTGAATTTTCTGTAGCAGAATCATTGTTGGATCAATAAACCTGTTGGATAAAGGTCTTCCAACGATTTACACAATGAACGCAAGCCTTATGTTTCTTAAATTATTTATTTGTTTTTAATTTAAGAGAGGTAGTCGCCACTCTCTCTTTCTCGCCGGTTCTCGAGTGGCGACCACGTACCGGAAGGTGGACTGATGACCTGGTAAAGGTCGCGGGAGTCCACTGGATGCGGGTGGCGCAGGACTGGTCACTTTGGCACTTTTTGGGGGAGGCCTATGTCCAGCAGTGGACGTCTTCCGGCTGATATGATGAAGAGAGGTAGGACACAGGGGCATCTCGCTCATATATGGAGCAGCCCAGCTGGGGAATGGCCACCGCGCCTTACTGAAGATCGTAGCCGTAATAACTACTAGCTCTGGAGGTAGGTATGGGTAATGTGTTCTTGGTGGTGACGTAGCTGCCAAGTATGCACTGTGTTGTGCACATCATAGCGGCGACGTTGTACCACGGTAGGTACCTGACCGCGAAAACGCCAGAACTTGACTCCTTTTGGCCAAATTGTTCCTTTGATAGGATAATGATGATGTTACTGGAAAATAACAACATTACCAGATATTAATAAACAAAGTGTCGTACGTTTGTTCATGTTGGCTAGATGAAATGCAGCTCTCTAGAAAATAACCAGACGGACAAACCCAAACACATAAGCCCCTACATATTTCATGCCAAAGGCAACTGTAACTTTATCTTATGTACTCTTCTGTTGGTGTCCCGTGTAATGTAACTAAAAAAAACCGGCCAAGTGCGAGTCGGACTCGCGCACGAAGGGTTCCGTACCATTATCTATAAAAAAAACTATTTTATTCTGTGTTTTTAGTATTTGTTGTTATAGCGGCAACAGAAATACATCATCTGTGAAATTTTCAGCTGGAACTGTCACGGTATCAGTGAGATACCGCCTGGTGACAGACAGACGGACGGACGGACGGACGGACGGATGGACAGCGGAGTCTTAGTAATAGGGTCCCGTTTTACTCTTTGAGTACGGAACCCTAAAAAAGGCACCCGATGACTGATGAACTGTACGTGTATAACGATTCTTTGTTTCAAATACTACGTGTGTAGCAAATAGCTCTACTCTTTTGAAATATTGTTCAAGCAAAGATATAATTTTATTACGAAGAAACTTGTGTTTTCAACTTTTTAGTTGCGTTGCGGGCAAACTCCATAACAAGATAAAGGGATCATCATAATATTTCAATTACAAGTTTATTTTCTGTAAGTATGTAAAACTTGGGGGTTTAGGTAATTCTAATTCATTTTCGCGATAAACTTGCTTGCGTGACCCTACCAAGGGCACCAAATTTTAATAGGTATTTTTCTATTTTTAGCTTTAATTATTTTAATAATAGTTTGTTTTAGTTTTATATTCAAGTTATGTGTTTTCATAAATAGTTTAGTTTGTATATTGTTATTTTCTCTGTAAGTAAAAAATTAAGGGGTAAAATTTGCGAATGGTAAATATTATCTATCATTTAAAGAAAACGATGTTCGGTAAAATAACAACACACACTCCACGTCACCGTAAGATTGTAAAAAAAGCACTACTAAATTAACTTACAGTTTTGATTACATTTCTTAATCATCGTATCAGCCGAAAGACGTCCACTGCTGGACATAGGCCTCCCCCAAAGAGTGCCACAATGGCCTGTCCTGCGCCACTCGCATCCAGCGGACTCCCGGCTTTACCAGTGGGTCGATCACGTAACTTTTCTTACGCGCGTCTGTAAGGTCTAAATGTCAATTTTATATGGAAAAATGACAGTTAGATTGTGATTTTACTATCAGACGCGCGTACAATGCGTTACGTGATTGACCTACAGGCCATCAGTCCACCTTGTGGGGGGGGGGGGGGGGGGGGGGCTACCCACGCCGCGCCTTCCGGTACGTGGTCGCCATTCGAGAACCTTTCCACCCCAACGGCCATCGGTTCTACGTGCAATGTGCCCTGCCCACAGCCACTAAATTTTAGCGATTCGGAGGGCTATATCGGTTACCTTGGTTCTGCTGCGGATAGCCTCATTTCTGATGCGATCGCGCAGAGAAACTCCCAGCATAGCCCTTTCCATTGCCCTTTGAGTGACTTACTACTACAAACAAAAACAGATCTCCTGACATGTGATACCAGCCTTTTTTATTTTAGACACTTAAGGTGGTTCGATTGCCATACAAAGCGTTATTTGACATTCGCAGGCTAACGGCGTGATATTTTAAGAAACTTATGTAACAAACTTTCATCAATTGGCTTCCCATTTGCGCCAAATTCCCCCTTTCCTAGAATAAACTTGTATAAACTAGATTAATTTGAGAAAAATAGTTTTCCCAAAATATCACGTGACAAACTAATTTCTCAAATTAATCTAGTTTATACAAATTTATTCTAAGAAAGGGGGAATTTGGCGCAAATGGGAAGCCAATTTATGAAAGTTTGTTACATAAGTTTCTTAAAATATAACGCCGTTAGCCTACGAATGTCAAATAACGTTTTGTATGGCAATCGAACCACCTTAATCATCAAAATTACAGTTAACAGTACAGTCGCCATCACATACATAGGTACACTATAAGTGTTCAAAAATATCGGCACATGCACCCTAATGCCTTGAAAATAGAGGTGTGTTCCGATGTTTGTGACGTGCTTGTTTACTCCGATGTTTGTGACGTGCTTGTTTGCTCCGATGTATGTGATGGCGACTGTACACGTCCCATTGGGCGGATCATCATCGTTGAGAGAGATCCGGGAGTGATGTAATGCTAGTACGCCCATTTATACCTACTTTCCAATGAGTCAGTGAGGTTACCACTTTATAGTACTTCAACACAACATGGGACTCTTTAGGTAGTTGGTTTATTCCTTATATAATAAACCAAACACCTAAAGAACTACAGCATAAATACGTAAATAGCTTACAATCGATACCTAGTACCTATCAAAAGGTATCTGACGTTATCTGAACCCAATACGAGTGTATTTGTAATATTTATGAGTCTATAACGGTGATGTAGTCAAGTAAATTATTGTACCATAGCGAACTATTCATCAGCATATAAACCCCAGAGGTTTCCGCTGGTGAAAAAACTGTTTACCATAATGTACTACTCAAATTATATTGGTCAATAAATTAAAAAAAAAAAAAAAAAACACTAATTCCTGAAATATTTAGTCGGAATCAATGAGTAGTATTCATATTAATACCGGTAATATTTAATTGACTTTGGCTTAGTTGTAGTGACACACAAGGACTTTCATTTGTGTTATGAACATGAATATGTGTTCCAAAGTCATACATATCTAAGTATGTATTTCGTAGATGTGTATCAGATTGATCTTTAGGTTGCGCCTAACCTGAGGGGTATTTTTTCATTATTTTCATTTCTCCATATAAAAAATACATTTACCTAAAGTCCGAAAAGTTACGAAATCAACCATGGGCTATGTCGACAGGGACTCACAATTAAATGTATTAGTGCACTAAAATATGAAGTAAAACTTAAAAGTTTCCTTGACAGCTTGTATGTACTTGTAAACCTTTACATTGTTAATGCCAAACTATGAACTTTTGTGTTTTTAAATGAATAATGAGGACAGATTTCTTTGAACTCTGTTCTTTGGGAGATGTAACTGTGAACTGATATAACGTGGATGTCACGTGACTGCTTAATTCACCAGCCTGTTCTGTAGGTCGATCACGCAACGCATTGTACGAACGTCGGGTAGGTCTAAATGTCACTTTTTATATGGAAAATTGACAGTTAATCTGTACCGACGCGCGTTCGGAACGTTACGTGTTTACCCCTCAGGTTTCCAAAGTCGAAACAAATGCAACTCTTTTCCAATTTAGAATGGTATAAATTTATTAAACAGGACTGACCTACCAGACCTACATTACTTACCTACATATGCGTCAGCGGTACACAAAGGAGATGTGTCCAATCATGGCTGGGTTACATCACTGTTAAATCTCTCTAAGTATCCCTAGACCTACGACCAATGACCCATCATAAACTGTAGTTTTTTTTTAGTCTGTTTAAGTGTCCCTCTGCTGGGCAAAGGTCTCCCTTTACCTCCACTCGGCCCTATTGCTGGCACGTTCCTGCCAATCCAAGCAGAACGTGTCCAAATCGTCCCACCATCGCCATCTTCTTTTTGGTCTGCCTCTGCTCCGGTGGCCATCTTGCTGGGTACATTCTGTACTTATTGTGGCTCATTTTTCCGCATGCATACGGCAGACAAATGTCCAGCCCAGCCCCACTTCAATTTCGTGATCTTGGCACCCACATCTACAATTTGAGTTTGAAGTATTTAATTATGTGTGATGATTAAAGAATAAGACATACAAAGATACGTAGCGTCACAAAAGCTACCGATGCTCTTCGCCCGAAAACAAAAATGGAAAGCTTCAAGACGAGCGATGGACCAAAAAAATAACATCGTGGAAGGGACCAAAAAGAAAACGTCGCAAGGGAAGACCCTTCACAAGATGGGAAGACGACATCGTTGGAACTGCTGGTTCCTCCGGGACACGAATGGCCCAGGATAGAGAGAGGTGGAATCTTTTGGAGGAGGCCTATACCCGCTTAGTTCTTAGATTTTAATCATAAATATTAATGTAACTGGAAATGAAATAAAGGCTTTTTTATTTTACTTTTTAATATATTTTTTTTATTTTATAATTATGTAATTAAAACTAAGATTAATAGCACGACGTCTAAAAATGGCGAATTTAAGTTGACCGGTTTTACTTTTCCATGACATCACTGATATCTATAAAATAAATTCGTTTGTATGGAAATTGGATGAGTCAGTCTGAAATATGTTTATTAGTAGTCGATCGTGTTTTCAAATTTATAGGTAACATAATGAGTACCGGTCAGTGGCTGTATTCGCACAACGCTCAAAACGAACTGAAATTGAATAAGACAAGTATTGTTATCACTTACCTATCGCCTTCGCTGACGAGTTTTTAATGCTTCAATGGTATAAAATAAAGATACAAATAAAGCATCAAGTATCCCACTTAATTTCTAATAATTTACTTTAAAAACCAAGTTTTAACCGACTTCAAATCAGTAGCCACATTGCTTCAAGTTTGCCTATACAATTTGAAGAGTTCCCTCGATTTCTCCAGGATCCCATCATCGGAACTAGATTTTGGTTAGTATATTATAATAAATATTAAATAAATAAATATTACGGGACAATCTCACACAAATCAACCTAGGCCCACGGTAAGCTCAGTAAGGCTTGTGTTGTGGGTACTAGGCGACGATATATATAATAGATACATACATATAGATACTTATATACATATATAACATCCATAACTCAGGAACAAATATTCGTGATAAATACACAAATAAATGCCCTTACCGGGATTCGAACCCGGGACCTCCAGCTTCGTAGGCAGAGTCACTACCCACTGGGCTACGGAGGCCGTTTATATATTATGCTTTCAAACAAAGAATGAATTTTTGAAATCGGTTCATAAATTACCGAGTTATCGCGTAACAAACACAAAAAAAACAGTTGAATTGAGAATATCCTGCTTTTTTGCAGTTGGTTAAAAAGAATTTGATTATTAGTTTGAATTAAAGTAAAAGTTCGACAAATACTCATATGAATAAAGGGTCGATAACGCTTTTGTGACGTCGCTATAGTCGCAAGCGTCCTATGCTTCGGTGGCGGATTACCATCAGACAGGCTGCAAGCTTGTTTGCCACAGTTGTCGTATAAAAAAAATTACAGAACAGACATTCCATCTTTATTCTGCTGTCATTCTATACTTCATCAACTGAGCTATACTTACTTATTTATGGAAGTATGTTATTTGAGTGTGTTATTGTCAAATAATGTGGATTATTAAACTTTGCTTGGTTTATTCCTGCACTACCTGCTTACAACTCTTTTTGAAATTTCCTGCTACCCAAAGGTTGTCAGGAAGAGATCGCTTTAAAGCGATAAGACCGCCTGTTGTTACCATTACTTATTTAATCTACTCCTGTATCAGGTTTTTCTTATGTTGTGGTGCAATAAAGAATATTACTACTTACTACTACTACCTACCGAGGCTCAAGACCAGCATATTTAAAGACTTTATGGATTCACTCTCTTTACACTCTGAAGGCTGGAAGGTTTCATAGCGGTTACCTCTACCGCAATTTTACAATAACTGACTACTTAGAAAAATTTAAAAACCCCCGCTCATTTTCATTTCAAAATGCAATAGTTCCAAAACGGCTGAACCGATTTTGAGTAAACGTAACTAAGAACCATCTCGATTACGTCAGCTTTCGGATAAAATTGCAATCAAATTGGTCCATTCGTTTAGGCGCTACGGTGCCACAGAAAGACACACAGACAGACGGAGACAGACGCGTCAAACTTATATCACCCCTCTTTTTGCGTTGGGGTTTAAAAATCAATCAAGTCCGATAATATTCAAATTCAGAGTTATGAAGTTAGTCAGGACAAGGTTCTCTAGTTCTCCGTCTGGGTTGGAGGATCAGAAAGTAAAACCGGTGCCTACGCCAAATATTGGGAATAAGTGCCAAAGCGGACACAGGCTCCTTTTAGGACACAACCGGTAAAACCCGCTAGAATAATTTAGATTGAATTTGAATTAAAATATGTCGTCCCGAATGGAGGCGTCGGTTCCCACGGAGTTAGTGAGTCGTTAGGATGAAATATTGGGAGTTGCCTCGTCTGCTTACGTATGCGAATCAGACGTAAATTGTTAATTGTGAATCACGTAAATTGCATTAAAAGTTGATTGGTAATTATTTTCTTTTCTGTGGAAAAATAACAGTCATAGACAAATGCCGGGAACAGGCAAAAAATATATATATTAACGTAGTTATAGCCGGTATAGACTAAGACATATACAATTCCTACTGAGATATAATATGATACTATAGATAGAATATGAGACAAATACGACCCGGCCTAACTAAGTAAGTTTCTTTCCCGCTCGGATGTTAAATGTAAACCTGTATACTAATTTACTAATAGTAAAGAGGAAAAGTCTGTGAGGTTATAGGTCTTTATGTTTGTATGTGTAGGATAATCTCCGGAAACACTAATTTCAAACACTCTTTCAGTACTTTTTTTTTTCCTACGAAACCAGTTACGACATTTTTTCGTATTTGGACAGTTTCGACGGAGCCCCGCTTAGTGGGGCTCCTATTTTCGTATTTGGACAGTTTCGACGGAGCCCCGCTTAGTGGGGCTCCTATTTTCGTATTTGGACAGTTTCGACGGAGCCCCGCTTAGTGGGGCTCCTATTTCTGGTCTGTTTGTCCTTCGGGAGTCTGAAGCTACCTAACGATCCTACCCTAACTAGTGTTTTGCGATCGTAACAGGTTTCTAACAAGGAAGAAGAACTCTTTGTGCGTAACTACATAGTTTCGTAGCGAGGAACCTAATTCTTCACACGTAACAGGTTTCTAACAAGGAAGAAGAACTCTTTGTGCGTAACTACATAGTTTCGTAGCGAGGAACCTAATTCTTCACACGTAACAGGTTTCTAACAAGGAAGAAGAACTCTTTGTGCGTAACTGCATAGTTTCGTAGCGAGGAACCTAATTCTTCACACGTAACAGGTTTCTAACAAGGAAGAAGAACTCTTTGTGCGTAACTATATAGTTTCGTAGCGAGGAACCTAATTCTTCACACGTAACAGGTTTCTAACAAGGAAGAAGAACTCTTTGTGCGTAACTACATAGTTTCGTAGCGAGGAACCTAATTCTTCACACGTAACAGGTTTCTAACAAGGAAGAAGAACTCTTTGTGCGTAACTATATAGTTTCGTAGCGAGGAACCTAATTCTTCACACGTAACAGGTTTCTAACAAGGAAGAAGAACTCTTTGTGCGTAACTACATAGTTTCGTAGCGAGGAACCTAATTCTTCACACGTAACAGGTTTCTAACAAGGAAGAAGAACTCTTTGTGCGTAACTACATAGTTTCGTAGCGAGGAACCTAATTCTTCACACGTAACAGGTTTCTAACAAGGAAGAAGAACTCTTTGTGCGTAACTATATAGTTTCGTAGCGAGGAACCTAATTCTTCACACGTAACAGGTTTCTAACAAGGAAGAAGAACTCTTTGTGCGTAACTACATAGTTTCGTAGCGAGGAACCTAATTCTTCACACGTAACAGGTTTCTAACAAGGAAGAAGAACTCTTTGTGCGTAACTACATAGTTTCGTAGCGAGGAACCTAATTCTTCACACGTAACAGGTTTCTAACAAGGAAGAAGAACTCTTTGTGCGTAACTGCATAGTTTCGTAGCGAGGAACCTAATTCTTCACACGTAACAGGTTTCTAACAAGGAAGAAGAACTCTTTGTGCGTAACTATATAGTTTCGTAGCGAGGAACCTAATTCTTCACACGTAACAGGTTTCTAACAAGGAAGAAGAACTCTTTGTGCGTAACTGCATAGTTTCGTAGCGAGGAACCTAATTCTTCACACGTAACAGGTTTCTAACAAGGAAGAAGAACTCTTTGTGCGTAACTACATAGTTTCGTAGCGAGGAACCTAATTCTTCACACGTAACAGGTTTCTAACAAGGAAGAAGAACTCTTTGTGCGTAACTACATAGTTTCGTAGCGAGAAACCTAATTCTTCACACGTAACAGGTTTCTAACAAGGAAGAAGAACTCTTTGTGCGTAACTATATAGTTTCGTAGCGAGGAACCTAATTCTTCACACGTAACAGGTTTCTAACAAGGAAGAAGAACTCTTTGTGCGTAACTACATAGTTTCGTAGCGAGGAACCTAATTCTTCACACGTAACAGGTTTCTAACAAGGAAGAAGAACTCTTTGTGCGTAACTACATAGTTTCGTAGCGAGGAACCTAATTCTTCACACGTAACAGGTTTCTAACAAGGAAGAAGAACTCTTTGTGCGTAACTACATAGTTTCGTAGCGAGGAACCTAATTCTTCACACGTAACAGGTTTCTAACAAGGAAGAAGAACTCTTTGTGCGTAACTATATAGTTTCGTAGCGAGGAACCTAATTCTTCACACGTAACAGGTTTCTAACAAGGAAGAAGAACTCTTTGTGCGTAACTACATAGTTTCGTAGCGAGGAACCTAATTCTTCACACGTAACAGGTTTCTAACAAGGAAGAAGAACTCTTTGTGCGTAACTATATAGTTTCGTAGCGAGGAACCTAATTCTTCACACGTAACAGGTTTCTAACAAGGAAGAAGAACTCTTTGTGCGTAACTACATAGTTTCGTAGCGAGGAACCTAATTCTTCACACGTAACAGGTTTCTAACAAGGAAGAAGAACTCTTTGTGCGTAACTACATAGTTTCGTAGCGAGGAACCTAATTCTTCACACGTAACAGGTTTCTAACAAGGAAGAAGAACTCTTTGTGCGTAACTATATAGTTTCGTAGCGAGGAACCTAATTCTTCACACGTAACAGGTTTCTAACAAGGAAGAAGAACTCTTTGTGCGTAACTACATAGTTTCGTAGCGAGGAACCTAATTCTTCACACGTAACAGGTTTCTAACAAGGAAGAAGAACTCTTTGTGCGTAACTAGGTACATAGTTTCGTAGCGAGGAACCTAATTCTTCACACGTAACAGGTTTCTAACAAGGAAGAAGAACTCTTTGTGCGTAACTACATAGTTTCGTAGCGAGGAACCTAATTCTTCACACGTAACAGGTTTCTAACAAGGAAGAAGAACTCTTTGTGCGTAACTACATAGTTTCGTAGCGAGGAACCTAATTCTTCACACGTAACAGGTTTCTAACAAGGAAGAAGAACTCTTTGTGCGTAACTACATAGTTTCGTAGCGAGGAACCTAATTCTTCACACGTAACAGGTTTCTAACAAGGAAGAAGAACTCTTTGTGCGTAACTACATAGTTTCGTAGCGAGGAACCTAATTCTTCACACGTAACAGGTTTCTAACAAGGAAGAAGAACTCTTTGTGCGTAACTACATAGTTTCGTAGCGAGGAACCTAATTCTTCACACGTAACAGGTTTCTAACAAGGAAGAAGAACTCTTTGTGCGTAACTACATAGTTTCGTAGCGAGGAACCTAATTCTTCACACGTAACAGGTTTCTAACAAGGAAGAAGAACTCTTTGTGCGTAACTAGGTACATAGTTTCGTAGCGAGGAACCTAATTCTTCACCTTTCGGCCGCGTATGTAACTGAGTTTTGTAACCAGGTACAAACTAAGATTTTTTTTCTTTCCTCGTAGCCAGTTACGAACTAGTAAAATATTTAGAGACATATATAATTAATTTTAAATAGTTACCATGAAAGAATTTCCGTTCTTGTTTTGTATTTAAAAAACTAAGTTACCAAAAACGATGTTGAATTCTTATTTTGTAACTTTAAGGGCCTGTTTCCGAATCTCCACGTAAAGTCCTGACTAAGATATCTGGGACTTACTCGGCACATAATAATGCCAAGGCCTATAAGGTCTAAAACTGTAAGCACAATTATGCCCTTGACTCTACGTACATACCTCCCTAAGGATAACTTTAGTTTATTTTTTTGTGTACAAATTGGTAAAACAATAAATAACACAGGAAATCAATTACTTACCAAATTTCCCAATGTCCTTCTATTGTTAATCTATTCTAAAATCTTATTGCTAAAATTAATACACATAATTTCTGTTGTAACTTGCAAATTTATTTATTTAATAAGATAATCTTAAAATTAACAATTAATATAGAGCAGATGATACCGTAATTTGCACTAATTCTAGTACACTTTTGAATATTTGCACTATATCAAATGCATGCACTTCATTAAAGTAGTCTGTGAGTGCCGAGTTGTCCATCACGGCCCTCCAGTCTTCAGAATCCACGTGCTCAAGGCACACCCTTGAATCCGGAGGAAGATATATATTGTGTTTACTCAACACCATCGCTTTCTGCAGCAATGGTATCGGCATAAGGTGCACCATAGAGCACCCAAAAACACATTTGGTTACGTCACCCAAAACTCTTTTTAAATGACGATCCTCTGAACTGGAACCACTACTGACTTCCATCATAGTTGTATGTATATTTACGTGGATTATTAAAAGGCAAGTACGTGTTAAAGAATCAAATTTATTAATGACAGCCCTGACGTACGAAGGCACTATCTGCAAATGTGTTTAACATTTAGCAAACTCTTTTTTTTAACTTAAAGTGGCCAGTAATTTACCATTATTGCTTTAGAGTTTGATACCTAAACAAATTATATTAATTTTGCCATTGTTTTACAAAATAGCATAGATATACCTAGTACCAAGGTCATCACAAAAATAAATTATTTATTATGCTTTCTCCCATTACAAAAAAAATCTTAAAAATAGATTAGACGTTACTTAAATAAATGTGTATGGACAAATAATTTCCAAGCAATGCCCGGTTGTTATCATGTTTTCTTTGAGTTCCCCAATAGCTTTAACAATTTCTTCTTCAATCTCCGTGTAATTTATGTTTTTTCGACTCTTTTTGAAGCTTGAATTGATATTGAATATCTTTGTTTCCTTTTCCAGTACATCTAAAAGTTTGCCAATATTTGGTTTTTTAGCCCCGATACTTCTATTAAGTTTATTGTGCCATCCTTCTAGATGATTTGTGGTTCTTATTGTTTCCATTTGACAGCAACATGTCTTTGCAAAATCAAATGCCTTTTGGTTATACCATTGTTTTTTGAAGTATTTATTGAAACGTTCCATATCATCTCCTTTTGGACTTCTTGACATTACATATTCAAATCCTTTTTGTATATACTCTTCTGGCAAACGGGCCAAACCAACGCACCGAGCAACGTGCCTCTGTTTTACTCTTGTTTTCATTTTCTTTGCTCTACGGAATACACCTCGGTTAAAATGATAGTAACATCCTTTTACGATAATGTTTGGAAAAACTTGTTGAACAGCTTTAATTGCCGCTAACTCATAATCCAAGGTTATCTTTTGCGGATGAAAAAATTTGCTAGTCTGCGATTTTATCAAATGGTATAGAGTTGCATACGTCTTCGTTTTTTTGTTAGGAAGCAGACAAAAAAACAATGGTTCAATCGTTTTGTTACTTTCGTTAAATCCGTGTATTGTGTAAAGTTGCTTAAAACATGATGGGCATGATTTAAACGTGCCATCCGCGAATATATGACTGTAAGATGTCAAATCTTTGATGACCTTGCCGCAAAACACAATAATTCTTGTATCGTCATCATCTAAGTAATCAGCAAGGATAAAATGTTTGAATTTTTGTGGTACTACCACTTCACAACATTCTGAATAACTGAAACGTAATTTTGGGGCACCCACAATTTTGTTACGGTTATTATATAGCCCTGTCTTGATATTTTGAAAACTTGGAATGTCATTCATGCGGCAACCCTTATCCTTCAGTTCACAAACCATATTATTGTATTGTTTTTCTATGGGTTCGAAGTTAGAACTTGTAGTTTGTTTCAGTTTATCCATTTTTTCCAAAAATATATTTTTATCCTCATCCCTGCAGCAATCATTATCGTGCCCATTCGTTTTTAATATTTCATTCTTTATACTTAACTTAACACTCCCTTTACATCCTTTTTTAGTATAGCAGAGCCAGAATGAGTTTCCATCTTTGTATATTCTTCTGCGATGGAATCGCCGTCCATCGTGGAGTAATAGAACACCACCTCTTCTTGTTGCTATAAATTTTAGTTTAGTGTGCGGGCACATTACAAATGTTGCTAACCACAAATCACTTATGCATTTTAAAATGGAAAACCGTAATAGAAAATTGCACTCTATCAATGACTATCTCAATTGCATATAATATGTGACATTCATTACTTATCAATTACCGTTCAAAGACTGTTATCTTTATGGCCAGTACTAATAACATTCAAAAGAGAATCGTCTCTACTTGAAGGTTTGATAACAACTTGGTTACCAACAAGGAATAAAAAATCTGATATCGTAACTGGGAAAACCATTACGAAAAAATAATAAAATAATCTTAGTTTGTAACTGGCTACGAGAAAAGAAAAATAAATCTTATTTTGTACCTGGTTACAAAACTAGGTTGATGAATCACCCGGTTACAAGAAAAGAGAAAATTTTCTTAGTTTGTACCTGGTTACAAAACTCAGTTACATACGCGGCCGAAAGGATTCTTCACACGTAACAGGTTTCTAACAAGGAAGAAGAACTCTTTGTGCGTAACTGCATAGTTTCGTAGCGAGGAACCTAATTCTTCACACGTAACAGGTTTCTAACAAGGAAGAAGAACTCTTTGTGCGTAACTGCATAGTTTCGTAGCGAGGAACCTAATTCTTCACACGTAACAGGTTTCTAACAAGGAAGAAGAACTCTTTGTGCGTAACTGCATAGTTTCGTAGCGAGGAACCTAATTCTTCACACGTAACAGGTTTCTAACAAGGAAGAAGAACTCTTTGTGCGTAACTGCATAGTTTCGTAGCGAGGAACCTAATTCTTCACACGTAACAGGTTTCTAACAAGGAAGAAGAACTCTTTGTGCGTAACTAGGTACATAGTTTCGTAGCGAGGAACCTAATTCTTCACACGTAACAGGTTTCTAACAAGGAAGAAGAACTCTTTGTGCGTAACTGCATAGTTTCGTAGCGAGGAACCTAATTCTTCACACGTAACAGGTTTCTAACAAGGAAGAAGAACTCTTTGTGCGTAACTGCATAGTTTCGTAGCGAGGAACCTAATTCTTCACACGTAACAGGTTTCTAACAAGGAAGAAGAACTCTTTGTGCGTAACTACATAGTTTCGTAGCGAGGAACCTAATTCTTCACACGTAACAGGTTTCTAACAAGGAAGAAGAACTCTTTGTGCGTAACTACATAGTTTCGTAGCGAGGAACCTAATTCTTCACACGTAACAGGTTTCTAACAAGGAAGAAGAACTCTTTGTGCGTAACTGCATAGTTTCGTAGCGAGGAACCTAATTCTTCACACGTAACAGGTTTCTAACAAGGAAGAAGAACTCTTTGTGCGTAACTGCATAGTTTCGTAGCGAGGAACCTAATTCTTCACACGTAACAGGTTTCTAACAAGGAAGAAGAACTCTTTGTGCGTAACTGCATAGTTTCGTAGCGAGGAACCTAATTCTTCACACGTAACAGGTTTCTAACAAGGAAGAAGAACTCTTTGTGCGTAACTAGGTACATAGTTTCGTAGCGAGGAACCTAATTCTTCACACGTAACAGGTTTCTAACAAGGAAGAAGAACTCTTTGTGCGTAACTACATAGTTTCGTAGCGAGGAACCTAATTCTTCACACGTAACAGGTTTCTAACAAGGAAGAAGAACTCTTTGTGCGTAACTACATAGTTTCGTAGCGAGGAACCTAATTCTTCACACGTAACAGGTTTCTAACAAGGAAGAAGAACTCTTTGTGCGTAACTACATAGTTTCGTAGCGAGGAACCTAATTCTTCACACGTAACAGGTTTCTAACAAGGAAGAAGAACTCTTTGTGCGTAACTACATAGTTTCGTAGCGAGGAACCTAATTCTTCACACGTAACAGGTTTCTAACAAGGAAGAAGAACTCTTTGTGCGTAACTACATAGTTTCGTAGCGAGGAACCTAATTCTTCACACGTAACAGGTTTCTAACAAGGAAGAAGAACTCTTTGTGCGTAACTACATAGTTTCGTAGCGAGGAACCTAATTCTTCACACGTAACAGGTTTCTAACAAGGAAGAAGAACTCTTTGTGCGTAACTATATAGTTTCGTAGCGAGGAACCTAATTCTTCACACGTAACAGGTTTCTAACAAGGAAGAAGAACTCTTTGTGCGTAACTACATAGTTTCGTAGCGAGGAACCTAATTCTTCACACGTAACAGGTTTCTAACAAGGAAGAAGAACTCTTTGTGCGTAACTACATAGCTTCGTAGCGAGGAACCTAATTCTTCACACGTAACAGGTTTCTAACAAGGAAGAAGAACTCTTTGTGCGTAACTACATAGTTTCGTAGCGAGGAACCTAATTCTTCACACGTAACAGGTTTCTAACAAGGAAGAAGAACTCTTTGTGCGTAACTACATAGTTTCGTAGCGAGGAACCTAATTCTTCACACGTAACAGGTTTCTAACAAGGAAGAAGAACTCTTTGTGCGTAACTGCATAGTTTCGTAGCGAGGAACCTAATTCTTCACACGTAACAGGTTTCTAACAAGGAAGAAGAACTCTTTGTGCGTAACTACATAGTTTCGTAGCGAGGAACCTAATTCTTCACACGTAACAGGTTTCTAACAAGGAAGAAGAACTCTTTGTGCGTAACTATATAGTTTCGTAGCGAGGAACCTAATTCTTCACACGTAACAGGTTTCTAACAAGGAAGAAGAACTCTTTGTGCGTAACTACATAGTTTCGTAGCGAGGAACCTAATTCTTCACACGTAACAGGTTTCTAACAAGGAAGAAGAACTCTTTGTGCGTAACTACATAGTTTCGTAGCGAGGAACCTAATTCTTCACACGTAACAGGTTTCTAACAAGGAAGAAGAACTCTTTGTGCGTAACTGCATAGTTTCGTAGCGAGGAACCTAATTCTTCACACGTAACAGGTTTCTAACAAGGAAGAAGAACTCTTTGTGCGTAACTACATAGTTTCGTAGCGAGGAACCTAATTCTTCACACGTAACAGGTTTCTAACAAGGAAGAAGAACTCTTTGTGCGTAACTATATAGTTTCGTAGCGAGGAACCTAATTCTTCACACGTAACAGGTTTCTAACAAGGAAGAAGAACTCTTTGTGCGTAACTGCATAGTTTCGTAGCGAGGAACCTAATTCTTCACACGTAACAGGTTTCTAACAAGGAAGAAGAACTCTTTGTGCGTAACTACATAGTTTCGTAGCGAGGAACCTAATTCTTCACACGTAACAGGTTTCTAACAAGGAAGAAGAACTCTTTGTGCGTAACTACATAGTTTCGTAGCGAGGAACCTAATTCTTCACACGTAACAGGTTTCTAACAAGGAAGAAGAACTCTTTGTGCGTAACTACATAGTTTCGTAGCGAGGAACCTAATTCTTCACACGTAACAGGTTTCTAACAAGGAAGAAGAACTCTTTGTGCGTAACTATATAGTTTCGTAGCGAGGAACCTAATTCTTCACACGTAACAGGTTTCTAACAAGGAAGAAGAACTCTTTGTGCGTAACTGCATAGTTTCGTAGCGAGGAACCTAATTCTTCACACGTAACAGGTTTCTAACAAGGAAGAAGAACTCTTTGTGCGTAACTAGGTACATAGTTTCGTAGCGAGGAACCTAATTCTTCACACGTAACAGGTTTCTAACAAGGAAGAAGAACTCTTTGTGCGTAACTACATAGTTTCGTAGCGAGGAACCTAATTCTTCACACGTAACAGGTTTCTAACAAGGAAGAAGAACTCTTTGTGCGTAACTACATAGTTTCGTAGCGAGGAACCTAATTCTTCACACGTAACAGGTTTCTAACAAGGAAGAAGAACTCTTTGTGCGTAACTACATAGTTTCGTAGCGAGGAACCTAATTCTTCACACGTAACAGGTTTCTAACAAGGAAGAAGAACTCTTTGTGCGTAACTACATAGTTTCGTAGCGAGGAACCTAATTCTTCACACGTAACAGGTTTCGTAGACGGCGGAAGAGGGAGACATAAATTATATTCTCTCCCGCGGCATTGCCTGCTCTTTGCAATACACAAGCGGAGCCGCGCGGGCACCTAGTAAAGTAAATAAATAATTCCGTAGGCTGGCGCGTCAATTCACGTCATTGTCAAATAATAAGTCCCGTTTAATTGGCACGCCCACTCGACTGGTCTCAAAAAGCCTCCAATCAAGGTGGTTATTGTTATTGTAGTGGGTGACGATATTCCACGTGTGTATAGTCAGCTACAAAATGGTTTATCCAGTTTTTGCCTAGGCCTATCCCACGCGCTTTTTTCCTGAAATGTATCTAATTTGTCTTCGGTACCACGCCGAACTAAACGAAAGGATGAGACTATAAACTTTTGACATACGTTCATTGAACTATGGTCAGTATTTCAGCATTGGTCAGGATTTCTGCCATTCTTTTAATTCGCTCTTTATTGTGCTGAATTACTGCAATAGCATTGTCGGTAATTTTATTTTTTATTAAGTAGGTACTCACTGCAAGCATTGTGTAACTGCAAGTTTCAGAGCATAGAATACTAGAGAGAGGACAAGCCGCCGGCGGCCGTGTCGCAGCTGTATGCTCAATGGGCATACACTGCCATACTGTGCACGCGTGCTGATCGCAGAGAATATTACGTTTTTTCCCAAAATGCCTGATATGATGCGCGTTTATTGTCAAATAAGCGTGTAGGTATACAAGAGTGTGTGTTTTAGATGTGTGCGTGCTTTGTCTTGTCAATTACTTGGGCGTTGTGTGGGTTAATGTACTTGCGACAGGCTCACTCTATACAAATCGGCCGCCATGTCCGATCTCCTTATATTCATACATCTGTGCTGCAAGTGTTGTGCAAGCAATTCAATAATATCAATGTTCAATTTTATCAATCCATTATTTAGTTAAATTGTACTCCTGTTTGTAAGAAAACTAAACGACCGAAGTTGGCGTTTAGCCGCTCGGCTATGGACGGTTTATTATCCACTAACTGTGGATTACTTTAATATTTTAACTATGATAATTTGTTCATTGGCTTTTGGCATACGTCTACGCATATACTAAAACAAGGAAGATCGGAACCTTTGCCAAATAACCACGTAAGACAATTACAATTGTAAATACACCCACCGGCCTACGTGACTTGGGTTGACAAGGTTGCACAACCAAGGCTAGACTTTTGTGACGATATCCTTTGTTTATGGGAATTATCGTATCTATACTAATATTATTAAGAGGAATATTCTGTGAGATGATAGCTTTGTAAAATGTAAGTTTGTATGCAATGGGCAATCTCCGGAACCGCTAATCCGATTTAAAAAAAAAAATCACCTGCGTGTAGGATGGACTTTCTGGGTGATTATATGCTATAATTTATCCCGTGGGTTTTTTTTTTATACAACGACGGTGGCAAACAAGCTTACGGCCTGCCTGATGGTAAGCAGGTTCCGTAGCCTATGGACACTTGTGACTCCAGAAGAATCATAAGTGCGTTGCCGACCCTTTATTCACTTGAAGATTCGCTGTGTTGGCAGATAGAGACATGCAGGTCCCTCACTCCCATCCCAACACAGCGCATCCTAGGGAGCTTTGGCGACCTTACTCACCACCAGGAACACAACAACACATGCAATATAGCAACACTACAAAGCAGTGGTGCTATTATGGCTGCGGTTTTCTGTAAGGTGGAGGTACTTCCCCAGTTGGGCTGCTCCACATACGAGCGAGATGACATTCCGCTGTGCCCTAGGAACAAAAAATAGACAAACTAACACGTGTACAGAGACATTTGCAACTAGTCGCAAAGCCCGGCCCGTCCCTAGAACTAACAAGCACTGTCTACATATGTCTATGCGCATCGGGGCCCGGCGCAGCAGATATATAGCTTGAAGGAGTAAAACAACAAACTTCTGAGATGACTCACACAAACACGCATATTAAAAAAAAAAACGCTTCGCTACAACAAACTTAAGTGGACTTCGGCTACTTCGGCAGACTCGGCGGTTGTACAAGTATCAGTACAGTAGTTACATAAATGAAAGCAGAATAATTGACTTTCAAAACAAAGTTTTAACCGACTTCAAATCAGTAGCTTCAAGTTTGCCTATAAAATTTGAAGAGTTCCCTCGATTTCTCCAGGATCCCATCATCAGAACTGGATTTTGGTGACAACGGGACCAATCTGAAAGTATATGCTTTCAAACAAAGGATGAATTTTTCAAATCGGTTCATAAAAAAAAAACATACAGACGAATTGCTAACCTCCTCCTTTTTTGAAGTCGGTTAAAAATCAACCCGTACAAATCTGACGTGCTCATACAAACACGCGTAGCAATAACCAGTGGCTCTGAGAGATGTAGACCTCGAGAAACTGTCCTTGAAAAAAAATGGACAGTAAAATCCATATCCATACTAACTATCCATACTTTGTCTATCTGTGTCTGTCGGTTACCTCTTCACGCTTAAACCTAGGGTTGCCAACCGTACTATATTATATAGTATTGTACTATATTTTGACTCTTTGTACCAACACTTAATTACTGTTGAAGAAATATATAGTAAGCGAAAATACTATATTTTGGGGGACCTTACGAATTGCTTCAAATTGCCGAGGTTTTACTAAATAGCAGTGGCGGAGCGCCCATACAAACCGATTGCCTAAAATGTATTTTTAGGCAAGCCTATAGTTATATATTCTAAACTATTTCATAACTTTTTTGTTTCGGGTTGCCCATACAAAATTTTCACGCGCCGCCGCTGCTAAATAGCAACATTGGCCAGCCAAGTAGGTACTATATTTTTATACAGTGTACTATATTTTTGTCGCTTTTTTCTGGAAAATACTATATCTCCCCCAAAATTAGTTGGCAACCCTACGTTAAACCGCTGAACCAATTGAGATGAAATTTGGTATGGAGATAGTGTGAATCCCGGGGAAGGACATAGAATAGTTTTTATCCCAGAAATCATCCCCTAAGGAGGTGGAATGGGGAATGAAACTTTGTATGGAGCTACGATATAAACGAAATCCACGCGGACGGAGTCGTGGGCAGAAGCTACTTCCATATACATATCGAACCTGCTCACAAAAAGCCGGACATCCAGACAGTAATACGAAAACATATTTGCCCAAGCTGAAACGGAGAACTTGGTTGACTCGTTCAATTAACACACGACGGTATTCCAAAAGAAGTTAGCAGAGTTGCAGATTCTGCCAGGAGACAGAGGAGACTGCAATGCACATTCTCTGCTCCTGCGGACCACTCATGCATAAAAGAAGTACCTACCTAGGGCGGCACATCGTGCACCCAGCAGAACATATCACCGCCCAAAGAATCTGGAATTTCCTGGAGGCAACGGGACTTAACGGTGAAAGAAAGGGCTGCCATAATAGATCACTTGCTGGTCGAAGCGGCATATTAAGGCCCACAAAAAAACATGAGAGTTCGCTTAGCAGCTCGTTCGATAAGACTATTTTAAGATCTTTTAACACCGCAGAGACTCTAGTTGTGGTACTGATTTAGCTAATATTGTTGTTTCTACGTGTGTCTGTGCGGTGCGGGCCGCCGGCGACGTGCCGCGAGTCCGCGACCGCCCGTCTGGTCACGTCACGACGCGACCTGTGACGTCACGGGCTCACACTACACGCTTTTACATCTATTGTTCAGTCGACTACAAAGATAGGTTTACATTTTTCGCCTTAACGCATAAGCTGCAAAAGTGTAAACATATTTTTGAAATCGACTGTACGTAAAGCAAGGGATTCCTTAGGAGACAATTGATTTTGATTTTTTCGATACTTTCGCAAGACTAAAAGCCTAATAATGACATATTAAAATTAAAATAAAATACAAAGATCTCATGTAAGTCAGTAAATGTACACCTAATGTTTTAAGTTTAATGTAATGTAATTTAATACACCTCATAGAACTAAATTACTATTATTATTTAAATTTCGTTATTACTTAAGTATTTATATTTTATTAATTTAGTTAAGCTAATTAAGCATGTATATTGCAGTGCCCTTGCAGGGCTCATATAATAGCTGATCTTGTTTTGATATGACCACCTTATGTAATGTACCTATGAAAGCAATAAATTACTGAATACTGACTATTACGATCACGTGATATCCCAACATTTGCACTGGACATCCAGAAATGCGACCTGTAAAGGAGAAACGACGGACATCTGGACATCCAGAAATGCGACCTGTAGAGTAGAAACGACGGACTTCTGGACATCCAGAAATGCGACCTGTAGAGGAGAAACGTCGGACATCTGGACATCCAGAAATGCGACCTGTAGAGGAGAAACGACGGACATCTGGACATCCAGAAATGCAACCTGAAGAGGAGAAACGACGGACATCTGGACACCCAGAAATGCGACCTGTAGAGGAGAAGCGACGGACATCTGGACATCCAGAAATGCGACCTGTAGAGGAGAAACGACGGACATCTGGACATCCAGAAATGCGACCTGTAGAGGAGAAACGACGGACATCTGGACATCCAGAAATGCGACCTGTAGAGGAGAAACGACGGACATCTGGACATCCAGAAATGCGACCTGTAGAAGAGAAACGACGGACATCTGGACATCCAGAAATACGATCTGTAGAGGAAAAACGACGGACATCTGGACATCCAGAAATGTGACCAGTAGAGGAGAAACGACGGACATCTGGACATCCAGAAATGCGACCTGGAGAGGAGAAACAATGGACATCTGGATATCCAGAAATGCGACCTGAAGAGGAGAAACGACGGACATCTGGACATCCAGAAATGCGACCTGTAGAGGAGAAACGCCGGACATCTAGACATCCAGAAATGCGACCTGTAGAGGAGAAACGACGGACATCTGGACATCCAGAAATGCGACCTGTAGAGGAGAAACGACGGACATCTGGACATCCAGAAATGTGACCTGTAGAGGAGAAACGACGGACATCTGGACATCCAGAAATGCGACCTGTAGAAGAGAAACGACGGACATCTGGACATCCAGAAATACGATCTGTAGAGGAAAAACGACGGACATCTGGACATCCAGAAATGTGACCAGTAGAGGAGAAACGACGGACATCTGGACATCCAGAAATGCGACCTGGAGAGGAGAAACAATGGACATCTGGATATCCAGAAATGCGACCTGAAGAGGAGAAACGACGGACATCTGGACATCCAGAAATGCGACCTGTAGAGGAGAAACGACGGACATCTAGACATCCAGAAATGCGACCTGTAGAGGAGAAACGACGGACATCTGGACATCCAGAAATGCGACCTGTAGAGGAGAAACGACGGACATCTGGACATCCAGAAATGTGACCTGTAGAGGAGAAACGACGGACATCTGGACATCCAGAAATGCGACCTGTAGAGGAGAAACGATGAACATCTGGACATCCAGAAATGCGACCTGTAGAGGAGAAACGACGGACATCTGGACATCCAGAAATGCGACCTGTAGAGGAGAAACGACGGACATCTGGACATCCAGAAATGTGACCTGTAGAGGAGAAACGACGGACATCTGGACATCCAGAAATGCGACCTGTAGAGGAGAAACGATGAACATCTGGACATCCAGAAATGCGACCTGTAGAGGAGAAACGACGGACATCTGGACATCCAGAAATGCGACCTGTAGAGGAGAAACGACGGACATCTGGACATCCAGAAATGTGACCTGTAGAGGAGAAACGACGGACATCTGGACATCCAGAAATGCGACCTGTAGAAGAGAAACGACGGACATCTGGACATCCAGAAATACGATCTGTAGAGGAAAAACGACGGACATCTGGACATCCAGAAATGTGACCAGTAGAGGAGAAACGACGGACATCTGGACATCCAGAAATGCGCCCTGGAGAGGAGAAACAATGGACATCTGGATATCCAGAAATGCGACCTGAAGAGGAGAAACGACGGACATCTGGACATCCAGAAATGCGACCTGTAGAGGAGAAACGACGGACATCTAGACATCCAGAAATGCGACCTGTAGAGGAGAAACGACGGACATCTGGACATCCAGAAATGCGACCTGTAGAGGAGAAACGACGGACATCTGGACATCCAGAAATGCGACCTGTAGAGGAGAAACGACGGACATCTGGACATCCAGAAATGCGACCTGTAGAGGAGAAACGACGGACATCTGGACATCCAGAAATGCGACCTATAGAGGAGAAACGATGAACATCTGGACATCCAGAAATGCGACCTGTAGAGGAGAAACGACGGACATCTGGACATTCGGCCATACGAAAGAATCTTGGCCCAAGCTGAAAGAGTAGGTACTTTCCTTCGCTTCGCTCGTTCAAGGTTCAAAAATGAAATATTTGATAGAAACTTATTAATTTGTTTTTTTCCGACACTAATAACTTTATATTCGTACTAATTTAACCATATGGCAATCTTGGAAGTCCTTTCCAGTTGCGCGGGCTAATGCTTTATCTTATCTAGGGTTTTAACGACGCCATGCTCCCAGTTGTTGTCTAGTATCTAAACTACCGGCGTCAGGAGAAAGGCCCGATAAAGCTTTATCCAATACTCTCGAGATTATATCTAGATTTAGAATTACCGATTAGAGCCGGTTTCGCCCTACGTCTAGATCTAGATTGTACACAGATTTTATATTCGTGGCCTTAGGCTAACGTAATTTGAACGCTTCATATACATACATACGAATATTTAAAAGTATGTTTATCTATACATATAATAAAGCTGAAGAGGATCGAAAGTCTGTACATGGAAGATATTCGAAAAAAAATTGGCTAGGGATACTTAGAATCGATAACAGAACACGTTCCAACAGTTTTGAGAATTTTTGTCTGTTTGTCTGTTTATCTGTTTGTCTGTTTATGTGACCGCGCATCACGTGAAAACGGCTAAACCGATTAAAATGAAATTTGGTATAGAGACAGTTTGAGTCTTGGGGAAGGACTAAGGGTAGTTTTTATCCTGGAAATCAACCCCTAAGGGGATGAAATGGGGGGTGGAAATTTGTATGGAGCTACTTAAACCGCTGCACCGATTTGGATGAAATTTGGTATATGATTAGTTTGAGTCCCGGAGAAGGTTAAAGGATAGGTTTCATCCCGAAAATCTTCCCTTTAGGGGGTAAAATGGGGGGTGAAAAATTGGATGTAACCCATTTTGATGAAATTTGGTTTCGAGGTAGTTTAAGTTCTAGGGAAGGACATTGGATAGTTTTTATTCCGGAAATCTTTCCCTGAGGGGGTGAAATGGGGGGTGAAATTTTGGTTGTACGCCGTTTAGATCAAATTTGGTATAGATATAGTTTGAGTCCCGGAGAATGACAATGGATAGTTTGAATCCCGAAAATCATCCCCCAAGGGTATGAAATAGGGATGTAAATGTGGATAAATCCCATTTAGTTAAAATTTGGTATAGAGATAAAAGGAGTCCCAGGGAAGGACAATGCATAGTTTTTATCCTAAATCATCTCCTGAGGGGGTGAAATGAGGGGTGAAAATTTGGATAGAACCGATTTAGATGAAATTTGGTATGGAGATAGTTCAGAGTCCTGGGGAAGGACTTAATATAATTTTTAGTCCAGAAATCATCTCTTAAGGGGGTGAAATGGGGTATGAAAATTTGGATGGAACCCATTTACGGTATAGCGGGTTGGAGTCTTAGGGAAGGACATAGGATAGTTTACTCCTGAAAATCATCCCATAAAGGGGTGTAATTGGGCGTGAAAATTTGGTTGTGACCCATTTTGATGAAATTTGGTATAAAGATAGTTTGAGTCCCGGAGTATGACAACGGATTGTTTTAATCCCGAAAATCATCCCCTCAGGGATAAAATAGGGGGTGAAAATTTGGATAAAACCCATTTAGATGAAATTTGGTAAATAGATAGAAGGAGTCCTAGGGAAGGACAATGCATAGTTTTTATCCCGAAAAATCATTTCCTGAGATGGTGAAATGAGGGTTGGAGATTTGAATAGAACCCATTTAGATGAAATTTGGTATAGAGAGAGGTAGAGTCCTAGGAAAGAACATAGAATATTTTTTATTCCGGAACACATAAAAGGAGGAAATCATCCCCTAAGGGGGTGAGAAATGGTGGATGAACATTTGGATTGAACCCACTTACGGTATAACGATAGTTAAAGAAGGACATAGGATAGTTTTTATCCCGAAAATCATCCCCTAAGGGGGTGTAATTGGGGGTGGAAATTTGTTTGTGACACACTTTGATAAAATTTGGTTGAAAAATAGTTTGAGTTCTGGAAAAGGACATATAATAGTTTCTATTCCAGAAATCATCCCCTTAGGGGGTGAAATGGGGGTGAACATTTGGATGTAGCCCATTTAGATGAAATTCGGTATAGAGATAGTTTGAGTCCTGAAGAATGACAACGGATAGTTTTTATCCCGAAAATCATCCTCTAAGGAGGTGAAATAGGGGGTGAAAATTTGGATTGAACCCATTTACGGTATAGCGGTAATGGGGAGTCCTGGGGAATATGAACAATATATAAGTAAATATATGTATGTGACGTTCCAAGGGTAAAGGTACCTTATGGCGGCCTTAGTTTTGAAGATGTTTTCTAAAACGGGGTAAAAAGACGTTTTGTTATGGCTATTTTGAAAACTATTAGATGTAACATTTTATTGAAGTATTTTTATTTTTAATATAAAATGTTTAAATTACAAGTCAGTTAAATTAATCCTACGGTTTAGTAGAAAAGGTCCTTACGGCCGTGTGATATGAAAATATGCAAAATAATACTGAAAAAAGCCTACATGCATCTATACCATTTCCTTCATACTATCCATACTAATATTACAAATGCGAAAGTAACTCTGTCTGTCTGTTACCTTTTCATGCTTAAACCGCTGAACCGATTGAGATGAAATTTGGTATAGAAATACTTTGAATTCCGGGGCCTTCCCAAAGAGTTCTTACTAAAGATAGTTTTTATCTGGAAATTCATCACCTAAGGGGGTGAAAAGGGGGGAGAAAGTTACGATATAAACGAGTTCCGCGCGGACGAAGTCGCGGGCAAAAGCTAGTATAAACATAAATATGAGTATTTATTTCATATGAAATAAATATTAATTTTATTTTATACAAGCTTCTGCCCGCGGCTCCGTCCACGTGGAACTCGTTTATATCGTAGCTCCAATCTACGTACAATCTTTCACACCCTCCATTGCACTCCCTTAGGGGATGATTTCCGAGATAAAAACTATCCTATGTCCTTCCCCGGGACTCAAACTATCTCTATACCAAATTTCATCCAAATCGGATCAGCGGTTTAAGCGTGAAGAGGTGACAGACAAACAGACAGACAGACACACTTTCGCATTTATAATATTAGTATGGATATGGATGGAAGTATGGATGGTATGGATAGGCTTTTACAATTCTGCTCTGCAAAGGGGTAGAGCACAGCGACATGTAATTTTGCTCATATCTGGAGCAGCCCGGCGGCGGGGAAGTACCTCTCTAGTGATCTGTAAGTACTACTATGTGGTGTTGTGTTCCTGCAGGTTGATCACGTATCGCATTGTACGCGCGTCAGGTACATCTAAATGTCAAATGTTATTTGGAAAAATAACAGTTGGATTGTCCTAACGTTACTTGATTATACCCCTCTGGTGATAAGTAAGGTTGCCAGAGCTCCTGCCTGATACGCTTTGCGTTGACTCTTGAGACTGAGGGTCATAATTGTCTTTAGCTGTCACAGTGAACCCTCCAATCAATAAAGCGTCGGCAACGAGACGCAAACGCTCCCGGAGACGCAAGCGTCCATTAAATAAAAAAAATATAAAATGCGCTATCCAAAAGAACTGATGAAAAGTAACGCCGGATGAAACTCAAAAAATATTCAGCAAAATATTATTCTCTTTACATTAATAATACCTATTGTTTTCAATTGCTGAATAAAAGTCCCTCTTTATAGACCTATATCTGGTCATTTGAGAATTGAGATACTGGCATATAAAATAGAAACTAAAACAACGTCTCTTTATAAAACACCTGACAGCTCAGTCAAACCGAAATTCTCTCTCGATTGCACATAAAAACACTTAATTTTGCTCCAAATCATTTCGTTCCTTAGTTTCGCTGGCACCTATAAAAAAAAGTTAACCGATCAGTTCCGCTTGTAACTCCATTAAATGAGATTCGTTTGAAAATGAGCCTTATACGATGGGTGTAAGGGTGGTATGTGTTTTATTGGGCGGTATTAATATGTTGGTGAATTTGTAACATGTTGGGAGAGGTGGGGGGAAGCGGAGCACGGAATGCGGTCTTCTGCGGGGCTAGCATGGCTGCTCGGAAGGCAGCCTTTTTTATGCCGACATATACAGCTATATACAAAAATACATATATGAGTGTATACTTAAAGATATCGTGAGTGTACTACTACTGTGTTGCGAAGTATAGACATTTTTTTTAAATATAAAACATGTACACTTGTATTTGAAATCATACAACATACACTTTTTAGTTTTGGGTGGGACGGGGCGAACTTTGGTAATCTGGGGATGCTTGCTGGGTTATCCCACCACCACATTTATTTCGGCTGATATGATGATGATGATGATATGAATGAGCAGGAGTTATGCACAAAAGAGCAAGAGCATGAGTCGAGTAATTTACTGTGAAACATTAAGTTTGTGAGACCGAACTGAACCCTGCATGTCGATCACGTAACGCATTGTACTACTTTAGATAGATCTAAATGTCAAATTTTATATGGAAAAATGACAGCTAAATTGCCCTAACTCTCGTTCGAAACGTTACGTGATTACCCCTCTGTGCACATATGTAGGTATAATATAATAAGTACTATTGTCTAATCCATGGTTCGGATAATAACGTGAGAAGACCCTCGACATTTGCCACTTCTTCAGAAACATCCTATATGTTGAGTTTATATCTAAAGTTGAGCAATATTCGTGCAGAATTCTTAATCTATTTATTTTCTCTTCCTTGTGAAAGCGTGGCGTAAAAACATTTTAGAATAAATTGAGAATATTGAGATAATCGCCTCCATGCTAGCCCTGTAATACCCCCACGGGTTACAAGGCTCTCAGATCCAAAAGGAACAAACTTAGTAGCCTTATCCCTTAGATTCAGCTTTTTTGAGATAATTGTATGGATGCTGTACCTACTTGCGGCCATGTACTTGTAAGTACGGGATCGTAATATTTTAATTAAAGAAATTTTGTGAAATTCGAGCAGGGTTGTGTTCATTATTAATTACACGCGGTTTATTATTCAGATATCAGTGTCAATGAGGCCTGATGTTAAAAGTTCATGCCGTTTGAGAGAAATTGGAAATTTCTATTGAGGTCTGTTTGTTTAAACACTTCTTTATAACTGAAGGACTGTTTGTCAGCTCATTCTGGTTGCTGCAGTATTATCCTGAGTAGAATTTAAAGCAAGTTTTGGACAATATTAAAACATCGTTTAAGTGATATCTGTACTTTCAGTATATCACCAGTGTAACAGAGAAGACATACTTATAGCAGTAGCTTTGGCACTGGTCTCTCGGGATGTGTTTAATCACCAACAGTGTCCTGCCTACGAAGGTTGCGAAGCTAGCACCCTCGGGGCTCAATAAGACCAAATACCTATCTGTATGCGATGAATACGAGCATTTGCTCCTCACAGTCGAGGACGTTTTTATGTGTATCGGAGTCTAGTACCCATAACGTAGGCGTTTTTGAGTATACTCTGTGTGTGTGTGGGAGAAGATTGATTTGTGTAAGATTGTCCTCAATCTTAAGATTATAATGAAATTTAACACTTTAAACTCTCGCGCTTTGTACACATATTTAAATACCTACTGTTTAATCCGGGTCGAACCCGTGTCGAAACGTCAGAAATAAAGGTAAATAAATATCGCGTTAGACCCGGATTAAACAGTATTTATATAATGAAATTATTGATGAATGGGAGTCTAGGTTTTTTTACCCATGTCAAGAGATTAAAATGTAAGAAAATCTGGAGTTCTGGGATTTTGAGACATGTGAATGTGACAACCTTTTAGTGGCCGAAATATCAAGTCAAACTCAACTCAAAGTCTCGAACCTATGAATGTCAATATAACGACTGATAAGCAAAGTAATACTTTTTGGCAAAGGAACGGTAGCCGTATGTTCCGTGTTAGGATGGGAGTCGTTCCTCGACGCCATTCTTTTCACATCTGCTGTCTTAAACTAATTAGTAATGAAGATAATTTACAACTAGTGGACGAGACGGACAGGTTACGTTTCATTCTAGACCGGATGTAGTGTTATGATGAAAAATGCAACCAGCAGTTTAGATGGGAATTCATTTAGTTTTACTTGTCTTTCTAATTAAACCTTAAGTAATTTCAGACTACATCGGTCTAGTCTCCATCGCGATGTAAGCTCAAAATCATCGGAATATGATTTGGAAAGAAATAAAGTACCTGTATTAAGGTGGTTCGATTGCCATACAAAACGTTTAATTTGAGAAATTGGTTTGGGACGTCATATTTTGGGAAAACAATTTTTCTCAAATTGATCTAGTTTATACAAGTTTATTCTAGGAAAGGGGGAATTTGGCGCAAATGGGAAGCCAATTGATGAAAGTTTGTTACATAAGTTTCTTAAAATATCACGCCGTTGGCCTGCGAATGTCAAATAACGCTTTGTATGGCAATCGAACCACCTTAATGACGCTTTAATTCACACATGCAAGAAGTTGCATGCAAGTTTAACTAAGTACATTCCGGGATTTGATAGATCTATTGAACTCAGCATACCTCGGTAACCCGCAATGTAATGAAATGAAACTTGCACGCAATTTCTTGCATGTGCATTTTGCACTTTAGGCTTATGCATAAGAAAATTAACAAGTATTTAGCTATAGTAAAACTTAAAAGGCAATTAAAGTACAAATTCAACTGTTAATTTCCTGCATTTGTCCCGGTCTTCTGTGGATACCCTGAAATACCCTCTACATTGTACTCCGTCGTGAGCAGATATAAAATAAATAAATAAATATTTGCAAAGCTTGTACTATGGGTACTAGACGACGATAAACATACTTATATAAATACATAAATACATAGAAAACATCCATGACTCAGTGACAAATATTCGTGCTCATCACACAAATAAATGCCCTTACCGGGTTTCGAACCCAGGACCTCTTGCATCGTAGGCAGCGTCACTACCAACTAGGCTAAAGCGGTCGTCAAAATATTTATACTACTTACGGATTTATGTTCCACGAATACCACGATGCATGTGATGGTGGCTGAACTGGCTGATAACCGTATTGAGGTCCAGGACTCGAACCTCAGTCCCAGCTCCTCTTGCAAAATACCGCAGTCATATGACACTACTCGGTGGGCAAGGAGACTTAGTAGGTCCCTCGCGATCAACATCATACCTACCATGCTGTTGATGGTGAGGGACCTACATCTGTCTTGAGTGATACCTTGTAGAACCACTTGTAGAACAGCAACGAATTCTCATGTAAGACGCATGAGGCTCTATTTGGCTTAACTTCTTGAATTTGAATTGGTTTAGTACCTATTTGTAGCGTGTTCTTGTTAGATTTGGCATGATACCCATTAAAAGCTTATATTAAATATATACCTCGAGTTACAATCGTCTACCTAGATGCCTGTCTTGGTAGAAAAAACAACATTATTCATTAAAACGGAAAGAACAAAGCATTTAATCGATCTCAAGACCCAGTACCGCCGAAAGTGCCTCGGGCGAGTCCACTTTTTTGGGCGATCGTGGGCGAGGCCGCTGACCCCAACCACCACAAACCGGCGGCGCTGTCGTGTAGGCCAAGAAAGTGGTTCACCACTTTTGAACCTTAATGTATAGATAATAGAGCCGAAAGGTGGTCTGCCACTTTCTTGGCTTACTACTCGTTGGACGTTAGTTTCAAATATTGTGAATTACCTCTTTTTCAGGCATAGATAGGCGTTATACCACATACTGCGTGTCAAACATGTATCATAACATGCGAGTAATGCCTGATATACACTGACGCAGCCAGCAGCGGTGGCGGTCAATAGTAAGCTTGACAGTTATCGACAGGTTGCCTATTGGTTACATATTGATAGGTTGCCTATTGGTTACATATTGACAGGTTGCCTATTGGTTACATATTGATAGGTTGCCTATTGGTTACATATTGATAGGTTGCCTATTGGTTACATATTGACAGGTTGCCTATTGGTTACATATTGACAGGTTGCCTATTGGTTACATATTGACAGGTTGCCTATTGGTTACATATTGATAGGTTGCCTATTGGTTACATATTGACAGGTTGCCTATTGGTTACATATTGATATGTTGCCTATTGGTTACATATTGACAGGTTGCCTATTGGTTACATATTGACAGGTTGCCTATTGGTTACATATTGACAGGTTGCCTATTGGTTACATATTGATAGGTTGCCTATTGGTTACATATTGACCGCCACCGCAGGCCACGCCAGTATAATTCAGACTTACGTCGGGAAGTTATTTCTCAACTGAAGGCCTTAAAAAACGACAAAGGTACTCGCATTGTTTTAGGACTAGTTTTATTAAAAAGAGTTATGATTCAATAAGAGCGCCAGGTAGATCTAAATGTCACTTTTTATATGGAAAAATTATAGTAAAATGTTCCTAACGCGCGTTCGAAACGTTACGTGACTACCCCGCTGGTCAGAGTTTTTATTCCTAAACGTCCATCCTTTGACCCAAAGAGTAAAGTAAGTATATAGGTATACCCTATTTTCGTTAAAATTCGTTTCTAATTATCTGTCACTTTGAAATGTATGTAAGTATGTGAAAAAGGGACAAACAATATTTTAGTTACGAGGCTTGTCAAGTAGTAGGTATGATAAATACTAAACAGACTGCTAAAAACATATCCCTTCATTTTGGATCTGCCGTAGTCGGGTTAAAAAGGCTTGAATGAATCACACAGGGGTAAGTAATTTAATCTGATTTAGATTTAGTTCCAATTTTGGCCACCGGTAAAGTTAAGTTGATGGCGCAACCGTACGCGTCTGTCGTGCCCGATCTTATCTATGGTATTTTGTGCTATCTGTGATCTCTGCGTTCCCTTCCACGGAATGATCGCTATGCGCTTTATTGGACAAGCTTCTGCATAAGAAATTCTATTTATAACCTATTCTTTCGCAAATACGCAGGGTTTTGGATTAGGCTATGTTCTATGTATATTACTTGTTGTGTAGCCATGTAACTAGCCCTCTCTTTTGCGCAAACGCATAGACAAGTATGTGTGAGCGCGACAAACTGATGTTGAAGTTGGATTTGTATCAAATACATATTGAATATTTATTTACAAACTGGAGACTCGTGCTTGTTATGGTGGAAGACACGATACAAATATGAATGCCCGTATTATGTACATCTTCCTTCTTAAAACTCAATAAACCAGTCTTGTGTAAAGTTGTTAACGACTTTTTTTTAATTACTTAATCACGAAAACCGAACAATACTCGTATGCGATATTAATAAATTGCAGGGTTTGATTGAATTCGTCGTATTTCGGTAGCTCGCAGCCCCGCAATGTAATGAAAATCGCATACGAGTTGTTGCACCATGTAAATGGCCCTTTATACAAAAGGTCAATTTCAAGTCAATGTCGTGCCGCTATTGAATCACCTATACAGCCATAAGCAAAGCTGCATCATCCGCCATAATCCCACATGACCACAAACGTTACAAAAATCATCCGACACTGATTCAGTGGCCGTTGATGACGAAAATGAGATGGTATTTCATGTAGACTAGACAATTCACGCAATGAATTAATGGAAACATTTATTTAAGAACCAGGTCTTTATCAGTTACTAGAAAGTTATAATGTCGTGAGTTTAAATCCTTTTGGTGAATCCCGGTGAAAGGGATGAGCGTATGATAACTACTAGGTAGCTACTCGATAATCTACTAGAGTTCAGCTACTACCACGGTGGTTTTTTTTTGAAGCCTACAGAGTCCCCCACTGCTGGGCAAAGGCCACCTCTCTCCACTGACACGGTACGAAGTTAAAATACTGCACATACTTACGTAGATTGCGTGGACAGACCAAAATGGTCAGAAGCCATCGTAGGTCCGAACACGTAATTATAAATGCTTCGCGTCTTATTTGGCCGGCGCTGGACGTGATAATTGCACATAGCGGGGATGTCGGCTTTATCCCTCACCCGGCACAGAAGAAGTATACTACGAGTAGGCCAACAGATCTCACAATTTTTTTTATTCAATTTCTTTTTTGAATATAGACGCACGCCTTGCCGCTCGCACTTTCGATTTGGAGGATCGTACTATTTTTTCAAAAACTTAGTTACGATATATAATTTTATCAGTGACTTTTCGGTGAAGGACAACATCGCGAGGATACCGGTCTAATCCCAAAATCTTGGGATTAGGTGGTAAAGGGGACCCCGGCCTCCTTCGGGGCGCTAATGGGAAAAACGCTACGAAGATGATTCCATTTTAACTTAGCGAGTGAAAAAGAAGGTTGGTTCAAGGTTGAAGGTTGGTTGGAGGGTGGGTTTATTTTGAACTTAAGTGTCAGTGGGCGGGGCATATTGCACATACCGATGCATGGCCGTTGGGGCGGAAGGGTTCTCGAGTGGCGACCACGTACCGGAAGGCGCGGCGTGGGCCCCCCAAAGTGGACTGATGACCTGGTAAAGGTCGCGGGAGTCCGCTGGATGCAGGTGGCGCAGGACCGGCCATTGTGGCACTCTTTGGGGGAGGCCTATGTCCAGGAGTGGACGTCTTTCGGCTAGTATGTTAATAATGATGATGAAGTCAAAAATTGATTTAAACTTTAACGATTTTCAACATTATTTTTACTAACCATGACTTAGTATTGGGGATTCAATTAATTAACCGACTTCAAAAAAAGGAGGAGGTTCTCAATTCGGATGTATTTTTACCTCTCGACTCGACGCGACGTTTCGGGTATGAGTGTGTGTGTGTAACAACTTGGTCGTAAGCAGACCGTGTGTCTGCTTGTGTGAGGCGATTAACTAATATTTTGTAAAAATAATACATAAGAAAAGTAATATACATAAGTATTCTTATTACAAACTGTCCTAATCCTTGTCTTTTCAACACAAAGCTGACGGTCCCGGGTTCAAATCCCGGTGAGGGCAAATATTTGAGTGATGAACATGAATATTTGTTTCTGAGTCTTGGATTTTTTCCATGTATTTAAATATTTTGATATTAAATATATATCGTCGTCTGGTACCCACAACACAAGCCTTCCTGAGGTTACCATCCAATTTTGATTTTCCCCTATTATTTACAGTATGTAAACAGTGCGTCGGTTAGCTGTCACTAAAGCATAATACGATACATTTTAATAACAGCGAAAGAAAATCCAAGACTGAATATATTATTTGAAATTGAAATTTACCATTTCCACAATAAATTGGAATATGCTCGACGGAGTCAAGTGAGCTTCACGTTGTGCATTGCGAGTGGGTCGGCCGAGCCGAGGGCGCCCGAGAGCGCAGCTCTCGCCTCGCCTCGAGAGCTCAAGAGCTGAGGTATTGTTCTCCACTCGAGAGTCGAGAGCTCGGGAACAAATTCTTGTAAGATGTTCGTTACTGGTTATGTTGGAAATAGTATGAATATCATCACTTTTAAAATACCAACTTTACGGTTAGTTTCTTTTCTGTACATTATTCTTATTTTTAATGTTTTTGTCTTTAGTACCAGTAATCTTGTGTCAGCCTACGAGACGTAGGTGTAGGGGTCACAGAAAAATATATTTAATTTACTTTGTGACATGCAGGGCCTGTAACATTTTTTAGGTAATGGTGGTTTGATAATCGGGTAATAGCAGTGTGTATAAATATGTACTTTTATGGATATTTTTTTGTATTTTTAATATTATGTTCACTTCTCTCTGAGTGGCATGTTTGCGTTGTTGATATAAATATGTATTTCCATCTTCCTCATTAATCCGTATCAATACTAATATTATAAAATAAATCCGAAAGTAACTGTGTCTGTCTGTTACTTTTTTACGCTTAAACCGCTGAACCGATTGAAATTAAAAGTATGGAGATACGTGACATAGGATATCTTTTATCCCGGTAATCATCCCTAATGGGGGTGAAATGGGGGGTGAAAGTTTGTATGGAGCAACGATATAAACAAGTCCCACGCGGACGGAATCGCGGCCAGAAGCTAGTTGACTATAATTTCGAACTTCTTACTATTTTTATAAAGAAATTTGAGAACACTAGAACAAAATAAGTAGAACCTACATTCATCATCATCATCATATCAGCCGAAAGACTTCCACTGCTGGACATAGGCCTCCCCCAAAGAGTGTCACAATGGCCGGTCCTGCGCCACCCGCATCCAGCGGACTCCCGCGACCTTTACCAGGTCATCAGTCCACCTTGTTGCTGTCCACCTTGGGGCCCACGCCGCGCCTTCCGGTACGTGGTTGCCACTCGAGAACCTTTCCACCCCAACGGCCATCGGTTTTATAAATGTAATGTACAGTCGCCATCACATACATCGGAGCAAACAAGCAGCTCACAAACATCGGAACACACCTCTATTTTCAAGGCATTAGGGTGAATGTGCCGATATTTTTGAACACCTATAGTGTACCTATGTATGTGATGGCGACTGTAGGTATTACATTTATAAAATAGACGGAATAGTATAATACACTATATGGTAGATTTTTATTATTTAAACCCCAACGTAAGCGAATTGTTTTCAGTTATAAGCTTAACATGTTGTATATGTGTGTCTGTCCGCAACATCGTAGCTTTCAAACGGTTAAACAAAGAGTGCCTTTCTTTTAAATCGAAAAAGCTTTTTTGACGAGATGGTTAGGTTTTTTTTTTTTAATTTATTTATATATATAATTATTTTACAATACATGGCCAGGCAGCGGACAAAACCCAGCAGTGTTTAACTGCCACTGCATTCACTCAATTAATATTTAGTTTATTTATACATAGGATAACAAGCTTATAAAAATAAAGCGCACACGGCGATTGCGTACACAAAATAGTGTAGAGGTGCTAGTTATTTGTTGTGGCAGGGGTGTTTTTAAATGATTAATTTATTTTGACCTTCGTTTTATTTCTTAATTCTAGTAGGTTCTGCATTACGACCTAGTGTTTTAATCTTAGTCGTACAAAATATTTAATAAAAATCGACTTTGGAAAAGAACTTATCACTTCGGGGTTTGCCAGCAATCATGACCACATAGTATCTAGAGATAAGTACAAATATTTTTTTAATAAATTTTGTGAGTTTAAATGTAGGAATTAATCTCCGAAACTATGTACTAACGCAGAAACTAGTTATCCAAAATCCGAATTCAAAATTTTTATTACAAAATTGACCTTCCGTATAGAAATAGGCTATATTTTATGCCGTGGCTCTATCCACGTTCCTTGCGACGGGCAGAACCGCGGGGACACCTAGTCTTGAAAATATTGACACAAAAACGACTTTTCTCACCCAACTAAAACACTAAGTGCTATGATTGCATACAAAAGACATCAACGCGCGCTATGCGCAGGCGCAGCGTTTAACCCCAAAACATCGTAACTCCGCAAATGTGGCATACAAAATTGAACCTAATTGCTTTTGAATAAGGTCTTAAAGGGAAGTTGTTGATAATAATGTATGTGTATGGGGTATTGAAGTGCTTATGGGTGTTTGTACATTACATTATGAGGGCAAGCAATGTGGACGGGCATCTGGAGTTGAGAAATCATCGGGAGATGCGGTAGGTAACACCCAGAGGCCGTTTGTTGAAGCTGCAAGTTATCAATAAAACTGCAAGTTATAGGTCTAAGCTATATGTAACTAAGTATGTAACCATACATTTGGTCAAAAAGACGGTTGGACGGTAGCAAAGGGGGGCCGGGAATTGCAAAGTGGTGTCATTATGTCTAGTACCCATAGTACAAGCTTTGCTTAGTTTGGGACTAGGTTGATTTGTGTAAGATTGTCCGCAAATATTTATTTATTATATTTATTATTTATTTATTATGACACTATTTTAAATGATTATAATGTGTAGATTCAAAATAAGCATCTTTTATACGATTTTTTTTCTCTAAAATTAATAATGGCTGAGGTAGACGCCTCCAAAGCTTGATGTATAAATTTATAGGGAGCTGGGACTTGGAAAATTTTCATCGAGAGTCGTGTCATTATGGCATATATTTTAAATGATTGTAACGTTCTAAGAACACGTCAAAATAAATAACTTTTACTTGGAAAATTATTTTCTAAGTTCCATTGTTGGTACCAAAATCCGAATCGGAGCACCCCACTATCCAAGTGGTCATGTTATCAAGTCAAAAAAAACATGTTTTCAACACACCTGCTCGTAAAGTAGGTCTTATTACAGCGTATTTACACTGATAATGCAGAATATTACCCATGCCGTGCCTTTTACATTACATTATCGCACTAGTGCCTTTTCATTACATATCTTTTTTAAATATTAGCAAAATAATGCAGAATATTACCCATGCCGTGACTTTTACATTACATTATCGCACTAGTGCCTTTTCATTACATATCTTTTAACATTTTCATTTTATATTTATTTATTTTTTTCCTCGCAAATGTGTTGAAAAACGTCGTATGAAACACGTGAGCATTGGTCATTACACTTCTCGTCTCCATTAAGCCTTCGCCTTCGGCTCAGGCTTAAAAACCGACTCGAGTGTAATGACCAACATAGCACACTTGTATCATAATGTACTATTGAAATACGACTCTGGTTATCTTTTTCATAATGTTCATCAAGATAATCATCAAAGAAATTAAATGTTCAAAATTCAGGTACTTATACGTCCCAATGTTTCACACCTTAGTGACTAATACTTGAAACTTTGTTTTTTTCTTTGTTCTTGACGTTTATTGGTTCAACTAGGTAATATTGAATGTGTCAACTATTGGTTCAGTGTCGAGCGCTAGGATATTCATATTTACCTTCATAATTTGGGAAAAGCTTTTAGCCCGAATTAACCCATACCATTCTAATACGAAATACCTAAATTTAACAATAGGGAATATTACGCAAAACTCTTCGTAGGTGGCGACACAAGCAGCGTTGACATTGTATCTCGCTCCCACTTGCTGTATTGTATATGCAAGCATCCTTGTCACCCATTGACAATCAATTGTGCATGTGTGTGTGAATCCCTATATTCCTATAGGTACTGGTTTACTATTAGTGGTAGTGCTGCCTCTGGCGGCAGAACATTCCAGTAATGTTCCCTATTCTGTCTCCGTTTCCTGACTTCACTACGTGAGAATCGAACATTTAAGGAATAGAAAAATGCAAAATAAATAAATCAGTAATAAGTAGGTACTCCAAACCACTGTAGAAGATACGACAATAGAGAGATCTCTCAGGGACCGAAGTTTAATGAGAGTTGTTTGGATGTTATATTTATGCAACTGATTTAAGAAACTTCGATAGTGCGATTCAGAACTCGTCAGATTTGACAGGAGTGACGCCACATCAGCCCCCCTTTGAGACGGAGGGGTCAAGGATGTATGAAGAGTAGAGTGCAGCTTGCCAGTGCTCAGAGCCAGCGTGGCGAGCGAGCGCTCAGAGCCAGGGTGGCGAGCGGAGACAGAGAGAGAGAGAGAGTCTGGCTTGCTGAGAAGAGTCGGGCGTCAGTCAGGATATTCAGAGTTGCGCTTATGTCCATTGTCGGGGTCACCAATGTAGAAGATACGACAATAGAGAGGTCTCTCAGGGACCGAAGTCCAATGAGAGTTGTTTGGATGTTATATTTATGCAACTGATTTAAGAAACTTCGATAGTGCGATTCAGAACTCGTCAGATTTGACAGGAGTGACGCCACACCACCTTATATTTTTATGAATCACAAAACCACGCGAATTCGTCTAATGTGGGTAAAATAAAGAACTCAAATAAAGAATGCATAAGTACCAACGTGTAGAACGCCGGCACCGCTGTCGCGAACGTAGTCGTTAGTTAACAACGCATGTAAGGCCGACTCGAGTTACTAACGAGCTAGACTTGCGCGGCCGGAGGGTTAGGTTGACGATCCACCAGAGTCGTGCGAGGTAGCGGATCGGTGTACGAATAATCCACCAATGGATGCCTGAGAGAGGCTAGCAATGCTCCACTACCTGGCATAGCTCTGATGTGGTGGATACACTTTCTTAGGTTGGGTTTTCTAAGGTACCACAATCAGGCAGCGTTTAGGAACTTTTGGACATCTAACGAACCCTGCACGATATCCTACCATCTACCAATTTGCATCCTAGAAAAGCGTAAACATTTAGGAATATTCAACACAAAATACCAGTAAAGTCACCATTAAAACCTACGCTATTCTAGGACGTAGCTCACTTTTAATAAGCACCACAGTTGTGTGTACAAAATTGCCGGCTTGTGACGTTTTGGTTCTGTTTCTAGAAATAACAGCGGCTCGCGTTTCCAGTTTAATTGCGACACTGGCGTTGTTTTCTGCGGCTGGAGGGGTTTCTAATGGCGCAAACGGTAATTATAATTCAACACATACATACATACATACATATAATCACGCCTCTTTCCCAGAGGGGTAGGCAGAGATCACGGGTCTCCATTTCCTACGTTCCTGACAAACCACTTTCGCTTCACTCACTTTCATAACATTTCTCATACATGCTCGTCGGGTTAGGGTACTTTTGACCTGGCCTTTTTGTATGATTTCTCCAATTTGATCGGAGAAAGTTCACCTAACTCTTCCCCTTCCAACTTGCCCTTCCACTCTTTTTATATACACTCTCTTCGTTAATCTTCTTTCATCCATCCTCTCTACATGCCCAAACCACCTTAACATACCCTTCTCAATGTTCGTGACTATATCTCCATCCATGCCACACTTATCTCTTATCACACTGTTTCTGACTCTATCACTCAATTTCACTCCACACATACTTCTCAACGCTCTCATTTCTACTGCATTCACTCGACTTTGATGTATTTTCTGCCACACCCAACTTTCGCTACCATACATAAGACAGCCACACGTGCTTTTTGCGATATTTTCTGGCTGCCCATAAAGGCATTCAGTGCCCCATTCACTCGATTCCCTGCATTCACTCTCCTTTCAATATAGTTCCGTCTCCAGTGAATAGTGTCCCCAAATACACACTCTTTTACTTGTTCCAGTATTTCTTCACCAATCATTATTTCGCAGTCTGTCATAATTTCATCTTATTCAAATACCATCACTTTCGTCTTACTTACATTCATCTTCAACACAATACAGGTAAATAAATAGAATTAACGTGGAAACACAGATTGAGGCTAATTTTATAGGCCATACTTCACATTGGTACAGGCACGTGTGTGCATATCAGACATATCTACAACTACTGAGTTTTGCCCGCGGCTTCGTTCGCGTCGACTTCCTTTTGTTGGCCTTTGACTGGGATTCAAAGTATTATTTAAACGACAATACTTATACTCTATTTTTATACTATAATTGACTTTCAAAACAAAGTTTTAACCGACTTCAAATGAGTAGTCTCCAGGATCACATCATCGAAACTGGATTTTGGTGACAACGGGACCAATCTGGAAGTAGGTATATGCTTTCAAACAAAGAAATATTTTTTCAAATCGGTTCATAAATTACGGAGTTATCGCGTAACATACACACATAAAAAAATATATACAGACGAAATTGAGAACCTCCTCCTTTTTTCAAGTCGGTTAAAAATTCATCTTAATCTGTCAGCCGTTTTTGCGTGATTTACTAATAAACATCCAAACTTTCGCATTTATAATATTAGTACTTAGGATAATATCTGACACAATGCTACTTAAAGGATGACTCACGCTAGAACGGGCCGTGTCCGGCCCGGGCCGTTTTCTAAGAAAAACGACGGCGTTTTTGCGCGGCCGAGCCAAACCCAAGCCCGACCGAGCCATGGCCGGGCCGTGCCGACACCGGGGTGCATCCGAGCCTCGACCGTGGCTCAACCGGGCTTGGGTACGGCTCGGCCACGTAAAAACGCCGTCGTTTTTCTAAGAAAACGGCCCGGGCCGGACACGGTCCGTTCTAGCGTGAGTCATCCTTATGGGTCTTACAGCGATTTGGATTAGGTTCGCGTATCTCCTAGGCAGACATAGCCAAAGTTAACGGGGGTAAAACCTAGATTACAATTTTATTGGACAAAATCCAAAAATAAATATTGTAACAACACATTTCTTACATTCCTTGCTTATAAGCTGTTAATGTTAACTATAGATAGACTACAGAATATAGTTACCATGTTTTGGTGAACATCATGAAGTTTGTAAAGGCAACTTTCTAGAACTGGTCCAATATTATAGCATTTGATATATCGCCGGTCACCAGGACTCCGTATTTAAGCTACGAATAATAAATCTGCGAAGAACGTGAGTGTGACAGAGTTTTAATGCAACAAATATTACTTCGACAACGGTTAACCTCGACAAATTATAACCAACATTCAGAAGTGAACTTTAAAGCTATAACTGTTTCTTTCTAAGCACTTCAATACGAGACACTGCTGACCGATCTATCGATCATCAATTGTCATTTTTTCTTCCGGAAAAGTTCTAGTCCATCGCAAATTAGTGACATACTTACCTACTTACTCAAAACGAAAGTCACAAAGCAAACATAAAAGCTGTAATGTTCATTCGCAAAGTTCAAAACTGAACAATGTCGCAAAGCGTACATTCCTGCCCTTTGGTGGCCTACAAGGCAAGGGTTCAAGGCGGAGAGGGTCGGATGATTAAATAATTTACTATTGTCAACGGGTCAGACATTAAGTGTGTCTAAAAAAGTACGTTCTCTTTCTAAAGTAGAACATCGATAAGTGAAAAATCTCTGTTGGAAAAAAATGCACAAGCGTCTCTGTCTGCCTCTTGGAACGAATTACTTATATATGAAGATTTTAAGGACCTCTTTATGCGGAATTTAAGACAATTTCTTATTTTTGCCTCGGTCCCTAAAATATGCAGTATAACGTCCATACTCCATATAAACATAAAGGAAGCGCTATAAACATTTCAGCTGTAGGCAGTAGGTATTTGTATTACCTATATAAAATCTCATAAATATGGAACTTTCTAATCACCACTATTCGTATCATCGCTTGAATTGGCAACCGCTTTGGGTTGTGATTGTGAACACATTCGCAAGCAACATTCAACAATAATGAGTCTAATTTTCAATTACATGTTCACTCAGTCAAATTCAGATCACAAAAAGGTCATCGTTCACCCGCTTTCAAATCAAAATGTTTCAAAGCGGTACTATTAATTATTAAACGACTCAGTAACCTCTCGGATCTGTTATCAAATTACCAACTTAATTTACCGTTAATTTTGGCGTTACAATTTATACTTGGTATCCCAATTAATACGTCTAAAGTTTATGTGGTATTTCGGTAACTGTAAAATTAAGTTGGTATCCGAATGTAGGTAGTAACAACAATCGATTTCTCTACCTGCTTGCCTCTGGCTTGTCAGTGGTCGCATCTTCTCACCCTTATTTAAAAAAGAAGTCAGTTTCGACAACTAACACAAATTGAACTTTATTTTTTAGGCTATAGGGTTGGTTGTAGTGTGGTAATTGCTTAGAAAAATTGTGTTATTTGTTCAAAATATCGAGTCATCGGATTCGAGCGCTTTTAGGCACAGGTGCTTCAATAAAAAAAACGTTCTAAAAAACGTCTCGATCTCTGCAATTAATGGCTGATATATAAAATGAGTCGCTTGCCTAAATTGTACCATAAAGATTGTAAAGTCTTTTGTATTCGTTAACAAACTTATGTTTGCGGTTGATAAAATCTGCAACGACCATTTTCCTTTACAAAATACACAATCATTCTAAGAGCGTAACGGCAAAGTCAGTTTGGCGCCGTTGCATTAGAAATATGTATAAAAAAGTTTTGATTTTATCGTTGGGTGTGAAATATCGTTTTGTGAATGACTTTAGAAGCATGACTGATCATGATTGAATCATATAATGTAGAAACAAAGGTTTAGTCACCACAAGTTTTGTGGGGGTCAAAAAACTTATTAAAACATGCAATTTACGAACGGTCGTGGATCTGAGACATAGTGCGAGATTCAGCAGATGATATACTTAACCCATCCTTGGTCATTATGGGGCTGTCATATTGATTGCACACATTAACAGCCGATATATTTTATCAATTTTATGTAAATACAATCTTACACAAATTAACCTAGTCCCCAAACTAAGCAAAGCTTGTACTATGGGTACTAAACGATATGATATACTCAATTATATAGATAAATACATACTTAAATAAACAGATAGAAAAGATCTATGACTCAGGAACGAACCAATATTCGTGTACAGTCAAGTGTAAAAATATGGGTGCATACAACTTACTCATAAAAATAAAAAACAAAATTAAATATTTGCCGACAATCTTACACAAATCGACCTAGTCCCAAACTAAGCAAAGCTTGTACTATGGGTACTAGACAAATAAATAAATATAATATATCATGAGATAAATAAGTCCTATCGCTCTTATGTCAGCGGGTTAAGGTTTCGGTACATATTTATGAGCGGATTAAATCAATACATATTTTTGCACTTGACTGTACATCACACAAATAAATTCCCTTACCGGGATTCGAACCCGGGACCTCTAGCTTCTTAGGCAGGATCACTACCAACTAGGCTTCAGAGTTCGTCAAAAAGGTACCTATAAAATTAAATAAGTAAATCAGCGTATATAAACCTAAACCAACGTCCGCCGTCCAACGTGCTCATAGAGGTAGAATAGAATAGAGGGACTCACCCACACATACAAACATGAGTGACAAAGATGTATGCATAGACAATACCGCAAGTGGGAACAAGATATAGTGTCATATTTTCTGTCCCTCATCGCGTATACGGATTTTTTGTTTGCCACCAGCTTGTTTGCCACCACACCTGTCAAAATGTGTACTGAAACTGACACCAACATGACGTCACCGTTATAATACGACTAAATTATAAATGACATTAGACGTCAAGAATGTAATAGCTTCTGATACTTCTTAATTTAGTAATCGTCCCTTTTGGGTATACGCTAGGACGTCATCTATTATATCCTCTATCTACGAGCATGCTGGGCACACACATTGTCACCTCTTTAGATAAAAGGGAATGGGCAGTAGTCCCCACGCTGGTTCAGTGCGGGTTGAGGACTTCACATACACCTTTGAAGTTCTATGCAGGTTTCCTCACGATGTTTTCCTTCTCAGAAAAGCTACTGGTAAATATCAAATGATATTCCGTACATAAGCTCCGAAGAACTCTTGGTATGAGCTGGGTTAGGTTAGGGTTTTATTTACCTGTAGGTAAAATCAAATCAAAATCTTCCATTGTTCTTAGCCCGCAACTCGCAAATACCTAGAGGGATTTATATTATTAATGAATATGAATATGAGGTAGACCGATATTCATCGGGTTAGCGCCATCGACGAATGCTGCGAACACTCTAAAGTGGTCTGTAAAAATCTACCTGTTTTCTAAGCTTCTTCAAAAATATAATAAATGGAGCTCCGGTCTTACATTTATAATGGCTATTGTGTAAGGTATTTTTTATTGTTTGATAAGCGGAGCCGTAGATTTCGATATAAGCACGCAAATATTAACCTATCCATATGCATATTGGACATCCGAAATCCCAACCTATAAAGTTATAAGGACGAAAGTTGTTGATATTTACTTTATCTTTTCGGTGAGGAAACCGGTGTAATCCCAATAAGGTCTAGTTTTCCCTTTGGGTTGGAAAGTCATATCGCAGTCGCTTTCGTAAAAAATAGTGCCTATGCCAAATCTTGGGATTAGGTGTCAAAGCGGACCCCGGGCTCCTTTAGGGGCACAACCGGGAATAACGATAGGAGGATGATGTTACTAATTAGCTGTGAATTATGTAAGGTAAGTGGGAATTTGGTGGGAATTTACTAAAAAACGATTAGTTTTAACGGAATTTTGTACAAGTTTAACATTTGATAAAAATCGACTGTTCCAATCTCAGTGATTGCATAGTGGTGTGCCTCGGTTGTAATGGTGTAGTGGGTGACTATGACTACCGGTACGTTCGGAGTTCGAAGCCGCGCTGATAATGCGAGGCGGCTGGGCGCGGCGCGATCCGGCTCGCGAACAGAACAGGCAATAGCACAACTATCGCGTCGCAGCGTTAGTTGTTCTAGACATATGTGACCGTCCATGGCAATAGGGCCCTTATGGCAGGTATTGAGTTAAGCACAGAAAACCTAAATCTACGTTAAATAAGCTATCTAATACAAAAAAAAAGTAAGCTAAGTCCCATACTTTTTTTTAAAAAAACATCAAATTTACACATGCTAAAATTGCACTTTTGAGAAATCGTCAAAAGAAGTTTGAAACTAATTTTAAGTATGTTCCCATTGGAAGTTACATAGAATATGATTGATTTTGTATCTCAAGGTGTTTTTCTTTGGAACTCAGTCATGTTTTTTTTAATGTGAATTCCAGATCCTGAAAAAACTGCCTTTGGAAAGAGCAACACGCTCATATGAACGAAATTAATAAAAATATTTATTCGGCTCTTTCTTTAATATGTTGTAATCTGAACCATTGTATATAGTAGAACACTAATTGAACTTACATTTTAGGATAGAAATAAAATCACATAGTTAAATAAATATCTTTATTTTAATTAAAATGTGATAATTATTATCAGTTATATCTTCCCTAGAACAACAAAGTTGGTATAGTAAGTTCTAAATTATATTTAATCAGTCTACAGGAGTATCACAAAAGTCTTATTATTATTCTACAAGTCACACTTTTTAGGGTTCCGTACTCAAAGAGTAAAACGGGAACCCTATTACTAAGACTTCGCTGTCCGTCCGTCCGTCCGTCCGTCTGTCTGTCACCAGGCTGTATCTCAAGAACCGTGATAGCAAGAGAGTTGAAATTTTCACAGATTATGTATTTCTGTTGCCGCTATAACAACAATTACTAAAAACAAACAAAATAAATATTTTTATTGATTTTTTTATTTATACACGATTAAAGTTACGTAAAAATCACAATTTGACTCCCATACATTTGGAAAAAGGGCCCTTATTACCAATCACAGACAAAACATATTGACAATTACAATATGGCACAATATTAACATAATTTATTTGCTAATCTTGTATCAAGACAGCAATCCGAAGAAATTTTTTTATTATAAATTTTCTTAAAATATTGACCAGTAATGACTAATTCTCATTTAAAGTTAACGTTAAATAATTCACATAGTACCTACCTAATGATCCCGAAAGAGAACACAATATCTGTACTGTTGACAGTCCGTTACCACTATTAAGGAACCATTCATAAATCACGTAAGGACATTTTAGGTGATTTTTGATCCCCCTTGCCGTCCCGGGTAGGGGTTGTAAAAAATAACGGTCAGACCCCTTATTTCACATTCCAATTATTGTAAGTTGCTGGATTATGATTTTACGATAGTTGTCGCGTGTAAGTAAGAGAGAGACGGTAATAGTGGCGGTATAACGCAAAGGAAGAATGGTTACTTTCCACGCCGCCGAGAGATGTTTTGACATCAGCCGAAAAATGTAGTACCTACCTACACGTAAACTTGCTTATAATATCAGATATGAGTCCCATGGAGTTGCACGCATTTATAGGCTGCAGTGACTGCTTACCATCAGTACGGCCGTATCCTTGTTTGCCACCGCCATAGTATACAAATTAATACGCAAAAATTGCAATTAAATACTTGTAAACAATTTTATCCGTTGAGCTTTGTCATTTTTGTATGCAATTTCCCATAAGGGCCCTTTTCTACTAAACTTTGAACTCAATTTTATTAAAGAAAAAATGAACGTACACAACTGACACCAAGGTACAAATATACCTCTATTTGTATATTTTACTATTCTGCATAAACAAAAAAATTATAATTTTGAAGGAATTTACAAAAACGCCAATATCTCCGTAACTAGAAACTGCCATAAGGGCCCTTTTCTTATGGACGGTCACATATATATTTCTCGTCCGGCGTCGCGTCGCAGCGTTAAGGATGACTCACGCTAGAACGGGCCGTGACCGACCCGGGCCGTTTTCTAAAAAAAACGACGGCGTTTTTACGAGGCCCAGCCATACCCAAGCCCGCGGCCGGGCCGTGCTGACACCGAGCCACTTCCGAGCCTTGGCTGTGGCTCGGCCTGGCTTCGGTATGGCTCGGCTGCACAAAAACGCCGACGTTTTTCTTAAAAAACGGCCCGGGCCGGACACGGCCCGTTCTAGGGTGAGTCATCCTTAACGCTGCAACGCGACGCCGGACGAGAAATATCTACCCTCATGTTTCTAATTTGCACAGTGTGAGTGAGACAAAAGTCGCTGAGTCGCGCGCGACGTGGCTTTGGCAGCTAGTTTATTATGTAAGTAACACTGTAGTAATGTGGTAGTTTTAAATCAAGAGCGTTAACTGTAATTTAATGTTTTCAGTTGTCACTATAAAAAATGTATTTTCTACCTCATTGTTAAATGGTTCTCCGCGATACAGGCGAAGCCCCCTGGGAATTATCTACAACTTTTCTTTGACTAAGAAACGATTTTTTTTATAGTTTTGCTAGACGGGCTGGTATATTATTTTTAGATGTCGCTACCCACCTCTCTAACGGAACAGGTTAAAAGATTCAGGCTGCGGGCTGCGAGGCCACGAGCGGCTGCCCATACATTGATGTCACTCGATTGTATGAACTGCCGCTCGTCGCCCCGCTGCGGCCGGTGCCCGCTGGCGGCGCTGGCGTTGGCGTCCAGTCCGCGGCATCATTCAATCGAACATAGGCTTCGACAGCTTAGAAAGTTAAGAGGGACTGGCCTGCCGGTATTCCAGAAGGTCACTGGTTCGAATCCAGCTCGCAACAAAGATATTTTCATTCTTTTCCTTTATTTCGAAATGTATAAATTCATTAGTAAACGCATCTGCTCAATACAGTGTAGCAGCGTTGAGTTAGGAGTTTCCCACAACGAGTTAATCTCGAAGTTTGGATTCCGAATCTGCCCGAGTCCAACATTGTTCGTTGAGTACCTATTCGTCAAGCCTCTTTTTTAAACTACATTAAGTCAGTTTAAGCCCGTTGTTTTAGTTACAGTTTATTTTGGTCCAATGATTAAATACTTTATCAGTCCCCTTCAACTGTGGCGAACAGACATGGCCACCTACCCTTGTCTGTGCGCCCCTCTGAGGGAAGCTTCACAGACAATGTTTCTAATTTGGTAAAATTAAATTTTCATCAGTTTTTTTACCCAATGCCTTTTTACAGCCTTGATTTTAGATGAAACACAATATTTATAAAATTATTTAACTGCAACTATGTATCATCACTACAGTACAGTCGTATATTAAGGCTATGTAACTGGCCTCATCACAGGGGCACCAAAATTTACTACATATTTGGTTCTTTTAAAAATGTTAGATTAGTTTTCTGGGTTAATGAACAGGATTATTTTAAAGACACATTCAAAAAACATAAAATGGCAGGCTCAAAAGTAATTTTTTTCACACGAAATCATTTGAAGTATTCTACCAAAATGGTACCTACACTCAAGAGTTGCTTGCATAGATTTTGATTTAGATGTTTATTTCTGAAGTGTGCTTTTACTATATTTTTTTCAATTCATACATAAAAAGTAAACATAGGTCATTAACTAGGTGTAACCAGAGATTTTTTTATTGTAGGTGCACTAGACGTTATGTGAGAGATAAATGAAAAAAGCGGCCAAGTGCGAGTCGGACTCGCACATGAAGGGTTCCGTAAAATAAATTGCGGTTTACGATTTATGACGTATTAAAATAAAACTACTTACTAGATCTCGTTCAAACCAATTTTCGGTGGAAGTTTGCATGGTAATGTCTTAACATCAGGCAGGCCGTAAGCTTGTTTGCCACCGACGTAGTATAAAAAAAAAAAAACTTAAATAAAATGACAACGTCACTTTATTTTAGTACGTAGGACCGTAGGTACAGTAAATAAGTATATCGCAGAAGCGACGCTTGTCAAAAAAAGGATCTGTGTGGACACGGAATACTTGTTGCCAGTGCCTTTCGTTTAAATATTAAGTTCGATTTAATAATAAAAGCCTCCGTGAGCCGGATCGCGCAGCCATCAGACAGAAGAAAGCACAGCGAAGATAGCAACCGGCCCGACCGGTTTTACCGCCATTGTGCGCTAAAAAAATGTTATATGTTCTATTACTTGTCTATGCGTACAAGGCCTTCTTACAGCGAGGCTGTGCACCGCGCCCACTGCGACTAATTCAATCAAACTAATATATTTAACACTTTTTAATGCTAGGTACTTATATAAGTACTTACATGTAAACGTAATATCTCGTAATTTTGCAAGGGTTGAGCTTGGGTTGAGCTAGAATCGATAGGTACTGGAGAGCACAGGAAAATGTGGTGAGTCTATTCTATGCAGCAGCTCTAGCGGGGAAATAGGTACCTTATCCAGTAGCAAAGATTATTAAAGATTATCTTTGCCAGTAGGAATCGTTTCTTACCGTATCTTTAACCGCAACCAATAAGTATATGTGTGTATTCATCATACACACCTATTCGCCATATATTGTGGTTCCACGAGAACGAAGTTATAGCATACAATAAGTAATAGTACTACGTACAGAAGGTTCTCTGTTAACAAATTCCCTGTTTAGGTACGCCAAACGTGCCTAAATGTGGCCATCCCTTTCTATCGCATGCAACGCGCTGCGATCCGTGCGAGCGTCCCGTCCCAACGCGCGGCAGCTACTGAATAGAGCCCTTCGAAGGGGCGACCGGTATGTACTTGTAACGATAAACACAAATCGCGAGTGAGCCGCGCCTGGTTATAGGTAAAAAGCATTTTTATTGTAATTATAACCAACTTTAAATAAAAAAGGAAGCATGTTCTTCAAGTGCAATTAGCAATTCTCGCCATCTAGTGTAAATTTAAGAAATCAATATCAGAGCTGTCTTGATTTTTGCACGGACCCTTCTATATATCATTCATCAATATTTTAATAGTAGTACCCTTATTTCTAAATCTTAATGCGTATATATTATAACAAAACCATGGGCCAAAGTAATGTGTATTTTAGTTGTTCTGAACTCGTAACTTCAGTTTGGACTTGAATGAAAAAGCCAGTGTTGCCAGAGAGAAAACCAAAAGTAAAGTATTTATTTTCTGTGGTAGCTGAGCTTAGTCTGAGAGCTGAGCTGAGCAGTTGTCAAAAAATGACTTTCTGACGTGATTCGCCGAACCTAAATTACTTGAATTATTTTTATTTAATAACATGGGAGGCTCGCAAAGCGCACGAAAACTAAGCGTGGACAACGAAAATGCTATTCAAGTTTCCCAGGACGCGTTAGAAAGGATACAGGCCCAACTCGCCGCAAACGTATGATGCTGCCTCTGAATTACATAATTTACATCAATGTCGCCTAGATTAAACAAACTGTGCCAAGTGTTTTGTTTACCGAACCGTTTAAAAAACTTCTTATTTACTTATCGTTTAACTCATGTAGTTCAAAGATCAATAACTTGGAGAGTAAAGTGAAAATTACTCTATGGATAACCTTGGATTTATAGGTTATTTTCAGTCTAGAAATATTCATATTCATATATAAAATACTGTAAAACTAGTCCAAAATCGGTTTCAAGCAGTTCAATACCTTTTCAAATCGTGAAGAGTTTGTTATTGTTACTGCTATAAAAAAATAATAGCCAATAAACAATTTGTTTCTTTAATGTTAACAATGGGCATTGCAGCAAGCAGCGGCGCCAGCACCTCAGTTAGCGCCACCTCCTTACTACGAGTACGATTCGCGAAGGCAGCAACAAGATAGCGCAGCAGAAGAGGCCTACTGGGCTCGTAGAATTGAAGGCTTAAAGCGGGCACATGAGAAAATCAACAGCGGAATGCAGATTGAGTATCAGAAGACGTTGAAGGAAGCCAATGACTTGTTTGATCTAGCACAGAAGGATAAAATCGCTAATAAACTACCACCGTGTCAAGAGGAGAAAGCAAAGGTACATGTCTTATTTTACTTTTTAACCCACAACGGAAAAAGAGGGGTGTTATAAGTTTAACGTTCATGTGTGTCTGTCTGTCTGTGGCATCGTAGCTAGTGTTGTGGATAACGCTCATTTTGAGGCTTAAAGACTCAAGTGACGAAAAGTCAATATTTTGCATTCATATGCGTAAAATGAACCAACACGGTTCTTAAACAGCACCGAGTCTTTAAGCCTCGAGTCTATAAGCCTCAAAATGAGGGTTATCCACAACACTAATCGTAGCTCCTAAACAAAAGGACCGATTAGAATGCAGTTTTTTTTAATCCAAAAGCTGATGTGATCGAGATGGTTCTTAGCTATGTTTGAACAAAATCAGTTCAGCCGTTTTTGAGATATTAAACTTTGAAATGAAAATGTTGGGGGTTTCTCAATTTGTTGTAGCTTTATGTTTTAATCTGCTAACATTTGTAAATTTTGTTTTGAAAAATACTTGTAATGATTTCTCAATTTATTATGCCAGTTGACCCATTCTTTGCTCTTCAAGCAATTGCTGTTAAAAAGCAAAAAATTGCTACTACATGTTATGGCAATGCACATGTAGTTAATTGTGAAAAAGAATCTGGCTTCATCAAGTGGTTTCTTTGTGGACAATAATACTTCCTACTATAATATATATTTTGTTAGAATGCCAATAAGCCCAATATTGCGGCGACTATATTGGACGCGCATTATCGGCCCGAAATGTGGATTTCAATTATTTTTCGGGACAATGTTTGCTCAGAGTGATGACGATGTTTGCACAATCCATGTCTACATTATTGTGGCCATACATTAACCAGATCCATTTCGTATTTGCAGGTCCTACAATGCTACAGCACAAACCCCGACAAGTCACTGCTATGTGCAATGCTAGTGAATGACTTCAATGAATGTGTGTGCCGGAGCAGAGTCGCTGCCGTCTCCGCTTCTTGAGCTCTTGTATATTAAAGATGCTTCCCATTGGATTGGCGTGTTGGGCCTGATACTATGACAATAATTCATTGTGTGTTATGCTTCAGTGATAAACTAAAAACCAGTCGTAGGGCTTTTTCACCCGTCCTGATTTAGAGACTGAGTGTGCACCAATATGTTTAATTGCAATGCTTTACCTCTCTCTAACTTAGGATTGTTGGATGGTATACTAGTAATGACCCCCTAAAATTATATCCAACTATCCCCTTATTGTATCTGTGGAAATTTTTATATCAGTAACTCAAAATTGTATTCTTGTGTGCTTAGTAATTAAAACCACCCAAATACAATACTTATATATTTTAGTCTGAACGTATTTGGCACATTTACCTCCCTATAGGTAACATATTAATGTGGCACCCACATTTGTTTACGTACATATAAAGAAAAGATGAACCTTATTTAAAAGCATGAAGTTTACTAAAAATACTGTAAATCTTGTTGGGAATTCAGTCATCCATTTTGTCACCAGGATGTCCCATAATCTCGAGATAATTCCACAGATTCGAAAAGAGGATAATGTTACTAATTGATTATACTTAAAGAAGAATAAACAAATAGTTAAACAAATTTTAATTATTTTGTTGAATGAGAAATGTATCATTTTAGTTATATAATGAATAACATTATAAGAATTGCATGAAAATATATCTCCATTATTGAATTTTGGCATTTAAAAGTATTTAACTAATGCCAGTGAACTTGTATCTTTATGTCATAGTATTAGAGCCCAATGTCGCACATCATGACTCGTGTCCAGTGGGAAGGCCGTAATAGTGAAGATTCCTAGCTGGAAGTTATCAAATCCAAATGTATGTAAATTTAACACTTCGGGGAGCTGGGGAAGTAGTTTTAATAATTTAAATGATACTGCTGTATGAATAAACTGTTAATTTAATATTTACTTTTATTTAATCCAATTAAAATGGGACTGGACTGGCCACGTCTGCTGCATGCCCGGTGAGTTATGGGCAGAGAGCATCACGGAGTGGAAACCTCTTCTCAAAAGGTCACACCCCTTTCGCAAAACGTGCCTTCTGAGAAAGCCCCTTTCGCTGAAAGTCCCGACTGCATAACGCCCCTTTCGCAAAACGTCCCGTCTGCGAAATGAACCATTCGCAAAATGTCCCGTCTGGAAAAAGCTTGTTTAATTAAGTAGAGACTAGCAGTCTTCTCATGGGATAAGAGATGGCCAATAACGGGCCATTTTGCGAAAGGGACGTGTTGCGAAAGGGACGTTTTGCGAACGGGACTTTATTTATGTGAAGGTACGTTTTGCAGAAGAGTCGTTTTGCGTAAGGGACATTTCGCGAAAGGGACATTCTGCGAGTGGGACTTTATGCGCCCTAACCATTTTGTCGTGTTGTCATGAGACGTAGGCGTATCGGGAGTGGGCTTACGAACTATGACGGCGATTTTTAAGTTCACCGAAACACTGCGTGTCTTTAAATAAGGCCTTTTTTTCCGATCTAACAATAACGACCAAACGTATCATAGCAACAGTCACCCACCCTTCAAATAATCTGCAAACACATTATTCCTATATATGTAAACATTAACCCAGTTTTTCTTTACACCTGACCGCATAAGTACGTATTGCACGAAGCATGCAGAACGACGCCACCCCGCCGGAGGAGAAGCGGCGGATACCGCTGTATCCGGGGTTCCCCGAGCTGGCGCGCTCCGACGTCAGCATTCATCCGAGCTACACCAAGCTGGCGTTGGCTTAGTAAGTATTTTACTTGGGGAAAATTCTTTACGCATACCACCAGGGTGCGGGGACGGACCCTGGTGGTTATGTGGGACTCCCATGTCGGCTGATGAGGCCTATGGTTTACCCACTAAAAACCCCTCTATCTGGCGCCACGGGGACGCCCTGGGCACACTTCTGCAACCTCGCCAGCGGCTGTCCGCACTGCGGACTCAACTCCGGGGAAGTCATTTCCCCCTACCTCAGCAAAGGGGCGCACCGAGAGACGGCACGCCCGCCACTCAGGGAACAGTTATCAGTCTGCATCAGCTATACTCACTTGCGGCCCGCCACGCCATTGCGAGTGGCCCGCCATCCACCATGCGATCCTAGTAAAAAAAACCTTGTGGCCCGGGCTTCTTAGCTAAAATGTCTTTGCGGCCCTCGTAGAATAGAAAACAGGTTGAGTATGGCTGGTCTACATGGTTCAACTACCTGTACAACACCCATGACTCATGGGTGTTGTATACAGGGAGTGGGCCATCAGGCCCATATTGTTCCTAAGTATGTAGATCTCCTGGAGCGCTAGGTCGCGCACAAACGTAATATCGCGCGAGTTGTCAGGCGACGATGTGTCGTATACGCGTCCTTAGTATACAACCAATCGGATGATAAGGATGACTTGGCTGATGTTCTTATTTGTTTTGCACTTGCAACGCCCTATGGTTTACGGGGCATCTCACATTAGGTACGGCCCCACTAATCATCTTGATCGGACATTGAAAGTCTAGTTGTGAACAGAACCAATCCTCAAATCAATAAAGGGTTGGCAGCGCGCTTGTGATTCTTCGTCGCAAGCGTCCATTAGGCGACGTTTTCTGCTTACTATCAAGCAGACCGTATTATCGTATCGCTTGTTCGCCACCGTCGAAGTAAAAAACAATGCGAGATAAACGAATAGGTACTTTAGATATCGGTTACCTAACTACCTACACGCAAATTTTGGCGTCAGTTCAAGTCCATCAGTATGATCAGTCTGTATCTGTCATTCACAACGGTTACACGATCATTCTCCCACCATACCTACAGAGCTATAACCACGAACTTCGAATCTCGAACTTCGTATATCTCCGTCTCTATCGCACTTATGTTTTATGGTACTTGAGCGACAGAGACGGAGATATACGAAGTTCAAAATTCGAAGTTCGTGGTAGCGCCGCTGAACTGATGGACTGACTGAACTGACGCCAGAAAGCTCGATTTAGACGAAGACAATCTACAGCCGCCTAAATTACGGCGCCTAAAAACAGCACCGTCACAATACATCTTCAGACCATTTTGACAATGACTATTTACAGCCGCCTAAATTACGGCGCCTAAAAACAGCACCGTCACAATACATCTTCAGACCATTTTGACAATGACTATTTACAGCCGCCTAAAAACAGCACCGTCACAATACATCTTCAGACCATTTTGACAATGACTATTTACAGCCGCCAGTGACCACCAAACCGACACTGGTCGTTTACAAGGTGCCTTTTCAGTAATTAAACAAGGCGCGGGGGCAGCGAGAGGCGCGGGCGGAGGTCACTGACGCCGAAAAATAGACTCGTGCTATTTCGTACCAGCGCTGGCATGCCGCGAAAAAAGGGCGCCGAAAGTGTTTATTTTATACGGTGCCTTGTTTAGGCGGCAGAAATGAGAGTACCGGAAGGCGCGGCGTGGGTAGGCCCCCCACAAGATGGACTGATGACCTGGTAAAGGTCGCGGGAGTCCGCTGGATGCAGGTGGCGCAGGACCGGCCATTGTGGCACTCTTTGGGGGAGGCCTATGTCCAGCAGTGGACGTCTTTCGGCTGATATGATGATGAATTTAGGTGGCTGTAAATTTTCTTCGTCTAAATCGACCTTAGCGTGTAACCGATGTCTTACGATCGCCATAATGAGCGAGATCTCAATCTCTCTTCCAGCCGCGTGGTCTGCCGTCACCGCTACCACTGGGCCAAGGTCGCCCAACGCCGGCAGTTCATGAAGGAGCTCCACAGCTTCGAGCGGCTCCAAGCGCTGGCCCTGGGCGGGGTCCGCGTCCACCGCGAGTTCTCGCAGGGCATCCTGTCCCACGTCATACCGCCGCGGAGATACGTACAGAAGCTCACCCCGGACCCGCTGAATAGCAAGCAGCGGATGCGTGTGGAGGCGATTATTAGTGGGCAGGTTAATTTTAGCCAGAAGTAAACAAGAAGCAGAAGATGTTATTATGCACTAATACGTCTGTCTGCACTGGACGCATGCTCAGCCGAGCGCGGCTTGCCCTAGCGTGCGCGCTCAGTGTGGACGTCGCTCGGCGAGCAAATTCGACCGAGCGCATGCGAGCGGCTCGGCTGAGCATGCGGCTAGTGTGGACACACCAAATGCCTTTTATAGATGCAATATCTGTACACAGTAAGGATAAGTTGGGCAAGTCAATGAATTTTAAATGTATTGTTTATGTTCTGGATGTTCTCCACGCGCGCCTTGCAGCCTGTTTAAAAATGAATGACAAATATTATCTAACACAAGAGCCGACAGTATTAATATTGTAAATTTACAAGCATTCAGTTTGGCCAAATTGACTCATGTCATGGGATTAAAGTGGCTATTTATTATAATTATATTAACCTAGAGAAGATTTGTATGTTTGAATTTTAATGCATAATCTACAATATCTTGGACAACAAACAAACATTTGATGTGAGATTAGATAATCCTCTCAACTGTTACAAAGATTTTCTGATAATCGCCCAAGTGCTTCTTGTACCATTAGTGTTGTAAACATAATTCTAATTAGTAGCGCTAAAAATAAAGACATATCAACAACTGATAAGTTTATTAAGAACCTTAAACCTAATCCTCCTTTACTACTTTCTTTCTCTTTAGCCGCTTGCTCATCTCCACATTGGTCTGCAAGTAGTTCGCTTCCTTCTTTGCTTGTGAGATCTCAGCCCGCAGTCTCTGCTTCATCGCAGCCTTCTCGTACGCCAGCCTCTCGCTCAAGTGAATCCACTTAAACCTCGGTATATATTTTATGTTCCAAATCATATCATAGTACCGGGACTTTTTCCTTGTGCCTATTTTAGTGTTATTCAGTTTGAGGGCCACATCTTTGGCAACTTTCTTCTTCTGGAACTCCACCCAGCCTTCGGTGAATTGGTTAGGGACGCGTTTTCGCTTTTCTCCAGGCTCTGAAACATTAAAATTACTATGTCAAATGGCTGTGGAGTAGTACTTTCATTTTGACTAATATATGAATAATATATTGAATAATATATGTGGTATAGTAGAATGTGTTGATAGAGGAGAGAAGTGCGTGGGAGTGTTTTTGGACCTTGCTAAGGCTTTCGACACGGTCTCTATCCCCATTGTTTTAGGTAAACTAGAACGACTCGGGCTGAGGGGATTGGTACTTGACTGGTTCAAATCCTATCTCCAGGGCCGCAAACAGTGTGTCCGTGTTGGCTACCATTGTAGTGAGTTCTGCAAAATTGATTTCGGAGTACCGCAAGGAAGCGTTCTAGGGCCAACCTTATTTCTAGTGTACATTAACGGTCTCTGTAATCTTCAATTGAACAAAACTTCCATTGTGTCTTTTGCGGACGATACAGCAATCGTGGTTAGGGGCGGAGACTGGGCAGAAGTACAAAGACAAGCCGAAATCAGCATGGCGATTGTCACAGGCTGGTTGGATGCAAATTTACTAACATTAAATGTTAGTAAAACTAAATACTTATGCTTTTCTATTAATGCTAGGGGCCAGCCAAGTGATGACTTTTCCATGCGAGTGGGTGTACAGAATGATGGGAGTAGTTCTACGGCAAGCAGTGCTAGTATTCTTGAACGTACGAACACTATTAAATATCTTGGCGTGCTGCTAGACGCGCACCTAACTTGGCGTCAGCACATTGAATCCCTAAAGTCTCGCGCTCGGAAACTCATGTTTGTGTTTAGGCATCTGAGACACGTTGCGTATCCCGAGCTATTAAAATCAGTGTATTTCGCGCTCGGGGAATCTATACTAGGGTATTGTAACTCAGTATGGGGTGGAGCAGCAAAGACCATCCTTATCAGCTTGGAAAGGGCGCAGCGATCTCTTTTAAAAGTCGCATTCCGAAAACCATTCCGGTACCGCACTACAGACCTCTACATGGAAGCAAATGTCCTGACGGTCCGACAGCTGTTCCTTAGAAAGGTCATGCTTGCATACGGCAAAAGACACGACAAAAACTTTGACGCAGACAGAAGACGACGTCAACGCTGGAAAACGCCCAAGTATACATCCAGGTTTGCCCAGCGTTTCAGCCAATTTATCTCCCCTCTTGTCCTAAAGACCTTCTGCAAATTTTATACAGCCCGTCGCCCCCCTAGTAGAAGCACTCTAACCAAATGGCTGCTGCAACACGACTACAGTGAGACTGAACTGCTCTTAACTGTTCTCTGTTAATTTAAAGCTATATTATATTTTTAATCTCACGAGTAATCAATTGTTTATTTATTTATTTACTTACTTATACCTTCACTTCAAAATACTCATGATCACACACGCACTCTCAGACTCTCACACACACTCACGCTCACACATTACACTGACAGAACTAAAATTATTGTAGCTTTGTAATTTGTAAAACATCTATTCTATACTTGTCTGTTATTTAATATCGTATGCTTGCTGTTCTACTGGGTCCCGTAACACAGGGAATCCTAGCTCGGGACCCAATGACTTTGTATCCTAGTGTATCATGTTTTTGTCGAATAAATATTTCTATTTCTATTTCTATTTCTATATTATTTGCGACACAGTACTTGCTCATATGAACCATTTTTGTCACTAAACAGTAGTTACTTCGAGAATAAACTTTTCGAATGAAATAAAAATAACCTCAAAGTACTTACTAGCACTTGACTGCAGATAAATTCTCCCAACTTCACCATATTTACTGAATGCTTCTCGTATTTTAGCTACATTCATGTAAGGAGGGATAGTAGACAGGAATATTATTCCACGTTTCCTAGTTTTCTTCTTGTTGATCAACTTTCCAGAGTTAGAAACAGAATTGTTGTCAACACTGTCTTGGGTAGTTGATTCAGCATCAGAACCGTTTTCTGGAACGCGATCCATTTTCGCGTCTACCATTATCAAAACAACAAATGCGCGAAGTATTTGGGTCAGTATAATTAAAGAAAATTAAAAGAATTTGCGGAGCACTTCAAATTCTTCAAAATTCATTAAAAACAACCAACAGTACCAAAACACGTGAATTTGACGTGAAGTTTGACGTTTAGAAAAAGCACTGTTCGGTTGCTTGCTAAAATCGTGGTGTTATTAAAAATGATCGAAATGACGAGCGGTTATAAAACGATGCAGAACAGTCTGACATTTATTATATTATATTATTATATCGAGCCCGTTATGTCCCACTGCTGAGCAAAGGCCTCCCCTCTCCCCTTCCATTCATCGCGGTCTTGAGCAATAACTGGCCAGTCTTTTAAAAAGGAGTCCAAGTTATCCCGCCATCGCCGACGAGGTCTACCGCGTCTCCGTTTTGAGTGTTGGGGCTTCCACTCCGTGGTCCCTTTGGCCCACAGCTCATTCGGCATGCGGTAGACGTGACCAGCCCAGTCCCACTTTAACTTGGCTGCCTTCCGAGCTACATCTTCTATTTGGGTTTTGGAGCGCAGCGTGGTGTTCCGGATGTGTCTGACATAAGTTTAAAAAAAAAGTCTGAATTTGATTCATTGAGATAAATTGAGATAAATACATGGAGAGGCCCTATTCTACTATAGATACATTTATGTTATGCAAATATACATGAAATCTACATAGAAGGTCAAAAACACTACTTATCTCTTTCTTTCCAACTTTCGATAGCGTATGGTGAAAGAGATAGCATGATATTACGTTGCTCTTACTTCCGATACTAGCAACAGACATTACAGCCGCGTGCCATGCGCCATTTTATGCGCCAAATGTCTTTGTAGTACATGCGCTGTCAAGTGGTAAACAACTCAGAGTTAAAATCGTAATTTTCCGTATTAAAATAGTTTTTTTGGCCTTGGTTTTGTGTAGTGAACACATATAGATGTGAACGCAAAATGCCTGCGTGCTCAATAAAGCAATGTGGTGCACGGAAATCAAGTAATCAACCGAATTTGACCATTCATAGGTTAGTAGCCGTTTTTCTTTGTTAACTGCCAGTATATCGCACTATCCGCCAAATAATAGTCAGTTTTGAAATGGATTTATTGTTCCCAACAAGAAAATACTCGTTTCGCTATATTTACAGCATTTTTATTAGCATTTAAATCATACATCTTATTTTGACTAGTGCTGCGCTCTGATATCGACAACTTGCTATTAAATTAAAGACTATGTGAGTAATTTTATGATGTTATTTCAGATCAATCCGTTGACAGGAAGAGGGTGAAATTTCAATTACTAAATTTGACCCAAGAAACAAGAATAAATAATAAAAACAAACGTGGTGAGCTAAATAAAAGCTTGTAAAAATACCATTGTTTTATTCACTTCTGCACCATTTATATAGTAATCATAGTATACACAGTGGGCTGGGCCTGAATAACCCGACAGATTTTAATTGTATTTCTGACCATATTGGAAGGGTCCACGACAAGAACATGTCTACTCAATTTTTTTTTTCAAAATGAGTTTCTAATGTCAAAATGCTGAGCTCGTTATGAAAACTTGACATTAAAACCTGAATTTGAAAAAAAAGTGACTACACCTGTTCTTACCGTGTCATTCACACTATAGGCAGCTGCGACCTTATCGGTTGTACCCATAAAATGCAATGTTGGTAAAACACTTCACAAATTATATAGTTACGGTAATAGAGTAGTGTACTAGGATATTATTATTCGTCTCGGTCAGTTTCAATTACAGAGAAAACTCAAATATTGATGTCAATATTTTTCAAAGTCCAAGTTGATATCGATAATTGTCTCTAATCGATGACAACCCTACAGCCACGAATTGACAGGCCGCCATATTATGCGCCAGGATTAGGTATACACGCTCATTTCGTAGGTATTTCGTGTCCATATAGTTTAATTAGTCTGAGATTTGATTACAGAGGGCCTACCGCGAACGGCATTCGAAGTTTTCCCTCTCTGTCGCACTTACGTACGAACGCTCAGGTATGACAGAGAGCGAAAACTTCGAATGCCTATCGCGATAGGCCCTCTGACTGTCATGGCTGTCACTGTCATGTTATTGCCATAAAATATTGTTGTATTGTATTACCACGTATCATCCACGTATTTCTGCCACTTAACTGATTACCACATATTTATTTTGCAATTTCTTGATAATTAACCATTTCTACCTTTATTTATTGAATTATACGTGACATCATAATAACAATACAATGGGTTGCGATGGCGGAACAATACCTCGACGAGATGAACTCGTTCGCATGAAAAAGAAACCAGAACAAGTACGTATTTTTACAATTAATTTTATCTTATCCCGCTTGTTTTGTGTACAATACTGTTCATTATTTATTTGTCAATCCTCTTAAATAGTTTTGTGTACCTAAATACGAATAACATGTGTGTTCATGTTGCAGAAAGACAAAGATGCGGAGCGATCGTTCAAGTGGCGCAACTGCGCGTTGTCGCAGCAGCCGCTGCAGGAGCCGGTGGTGGCGTGCGCGCTCGGCCGCCTCTACAGCAAGAGCTCCTTGCTGGAGGCCCTGCTGGACAAGGAAACCAAGCCCGAGTCCATCAGCCATATTAAGAACATGAAAGTAAGATTTTTCGTTACTGGAGTGTCAGTTTGTGTTCAAGGTGTAGAAAGTGACCTATCATATTCACTTCTTAATATGTATTAGTTTGTGTTTAGCCCATAGCATAGGAGTGGGGCACTTCTTCATAAATTACTAAATAAAACAAAAAAATATATATAATTAGGAGAAACTCTTGCACAAATCATACTTGCCCCACAGTGAGCTCAATGAGGCTTTTATGGTGGGCCATACAACAACATAAAAATATAAGTTAAGCATTATCTTTACATATGTGACGGTTTTTGGGAAAACATCCCACTTCGTCAATATGGAGTTAAGAGTCGTTCCTAATACTACAGATCATACGCTATCTTTTGGTGAAAGATTCATGTCTCTAGGTGCTACAGTTATTTTTTAAAAATTCTGCAAAGTTGCAGAAGTGAAAAAGCAACAATTGAGAAAACATTGGTTAAAGTTTGGGATGGCAGAAAACACACTTCTACTTTGAAGTTATGGAGTGGTTGGTATTTAATGAATAGTCATACTTTAAAGTGGATAATGAAATTAAAGATAAAAAATGTAAACAAAGAACTGTCAACATCAAAGTGACGTCTCAGGGGCAATCAACCAGGTTTTGGTTTTAACTAATGAATATTACTACTTTTAAAACAATCTTATATTTTACTTTGATCACTTTAATGGACACCAAGCAATCGAAGCAAGACGAGCCATTATTATATGTCTTATTAGGAAGCGGGAAGGAAAACATTCGATCACGACAAACGTCAGAAAACGAATGCGATTCAGATATCAGAAAATGGCCGCCTCAGCTCGGGGCAAAGATATTAAAGCGGTCTACGCACAATCAGACAAGTGGATTCAGTATAAATGGAACTTGAATTAATTTTTCGGTTTTACTAAAAAATTAAGAATAAGGAATAGGAATATCGAGGTATATTAATTAAATTACGAACCAAAGGTTTACAATTCCTAACCATTGCCAGTGGCGTAAATATAAACTGCTCATATTTATGAATATAAAATAATTACGTTTTCATTTCGCTTATTTAAATATTTACGAATATTTTCCAGGCATTATTTTACGTATAAATTAGTCGCATTATTTTTTATCTCGCGTTTTTAACGAATTTTTAGTTTCCACTTCTTGGGATTGCAGGGTGTCCACTTTCTGGAAAGTCAGGGAAAGTCAGGGAAAAGTCAGGGAAGCTCATGGTGGTCAGGGAAAGTCAGGGAAAGTCAGGGAAGTTCTAGACAGGTCAGGGAAAAAATCTATCTAGAAGGAAAAAATATAAATAAAAAAATCAAAGGGATCAACAAATGTATCTTGAACTATAAATATGTTGATTCATCATCATTATGTTTTCCATTAAGTAACTAAATTTAGAAAGGTAAGTGTAGATCTTAGTTAGTTTGATTCTTGTTGTTATTCAGTGTTAAATATTTTATGACCAGGTGATTATAAGGCCTTATATACCTCGTTACATTGCCTTGCAAAAGGTGGAGAGGAAGATGTTTTGATTGATATTGGTTGAGTATGAGGTCATAAGTTTGCGACCTCGGGCATGTGTGCTTCACTTGGCGTTGCGTGGTTGCCTCTCTCAAAGGGGCAATATTCTTGGTGTTTTAGAAATAGAACTTAATTTGTTATTTCTATGACAAAGGTGTCTATGCCAAGTATAAAAGTGATTTATATTTTTGTCATATATCACAACAACATAAACATTTTAAGTCTTACAGAAAAAAGTTGTGAAGGGCGGAATAAGTAGTATTTAAAAAAATCTCTCGTTCAAGTGTTTTTGTGCCAAAATTGTACGCTCCGGATTAAAAGCATTCTATAATGAGTACTTATTTTTAAATGTTGGAACAACTCGGATTCATCCCATGAGCGCGGAAAAATAGGTGTAGGTAAATGTGGAAAAAGTAGGCTTTGCCTGCGATACGGCCTTCTCTATAAACTATTATTGCTAGGGCTTATGGGGTATAGTTATCGACTAAAACAGATACGGGGAATTCTTTTTTGGTGAAAAAAGATATAGTTTTATAGAAAAAAAAAGGTCTGAAAAAATAAAAATAAAACTTGCTGTCGAAGGTAATATAAGTTTATATTTGAATACAATATCTAAAAGGTCGTTTAGTTTTCAGAAATATGTTTACTTTTTGGGCGCTATAAACTATTATTGCTAGGACTTATGAAGTATAGTAACTATAGTTATCGACTAAAACAGACACAGGGAATTCATTTTTGGTGAAAGAAGGTATTACCTATAGAAAAAAAATGTCTGAGAAAAATTAAAATAAAACTTGCTGTCGAAGGTAAGATGATCATTTCTAATACATATTTTTGAAAAGAATATCTAAAAGGTCGTTTATTTTTCATAATATGTGTACTTTTTGACCTACGTCCATACAAAAACTTCCAAAAATCCGTAAAGTAGCGTTATGCCTTTATTGCTTTGAATATATAAATTATGAATTTTTATAATCATCATTATTATCATATCAGCTGGAAGACGTTCACTGCTGTGATAGGCCTCCGCCAAAGAGTGCTACAATGACCGGTCCTGCGCCACCCGCATCTAGCCGACTCGCGCGTTTATGGGGGGGGGTCTACCGACGCTGCGCCTTCCGGTACGTGGCCGCCACTCGAGAATCTTTCCGCCCCAACGGCCATCGGTTCTACTTGCAATGTGCTCCGCCCAGTGCCACTTATGTTTAGCGATTCGGAGGGCTACAACAGTTACCATGGTTCTGCTGCGGATAGCCTCATTTCTGATGCGATCACACGGATAATCTCCCGGCATAGCCCTCTCCATTTTTCTCCATACCTTCTTATGAGGCCTATAGTAAACGACCATTATTCAGTGCCATAAAATTTGATACACACTGGTCAAAGAATCTTGTCTTGAGGCTCTGTGGAATATTTTACGAAAAGATGTGCCGTATAGCTTCCCGAACGCTGTTCAGCCGAGTCGGATTTGACGATTGACCACTTTCTCGAAGTAGGTCTTAATTCAAGACATTTTATTAATACCTATCAAAATGCAAGTTGTAAAATAAAAATTACCCATGTTTTTTTATAAGTACCACGTCAAAATAACGACCCATACAGACAGAGTGTATTATTCAAACGGGGCAATGAGATACAGAAATTTGATCTTAGGGACACGAAAAAAATAAAATTACATGGTTTTTTTTTAAAGAAAGCCATGCATGCAATATTTTATTTTACATTTTAGTCATATTATGTGTGTTGCTTTGTTCGTCACATTTTAATTTTTTTTCAATAGAAGAATACTTTGTTTCGTGAAAAATTAATTCCTCGTGCCTGTTTTAGTTGATAACTATATTTACCGCACAAGCCCCAGTAATAAAAGTTTATCAAGGAGGTCATATCGCAGGCGACGCCTGCTTTTTCCACATTCACACCCATCTTCCCACGTTGATGGGGTGAATCCGAATTGTTACAACATGCAAAAACCTCTCCATCAATGTGATGCTTTTAATCCGAAGCTTACAAATTTTGACGCAATATACACTAGACCGAGAGACTTTAAAAAATACAATTTTTCCGCCCCTCAACTATTTTTCTTCAAGATTTTCAGATAAATGATTTATGTCAAAAATTTAAATAATTTTATCATCTTTAAAATTTTTTGTCATATAATAGAAATAAGAAATTAGTAAGTGCTAACAATGTCAATGCACGAGTACTAGCTTCAGACGAATTATGCGTCGGACAGCCTTGCAAACGTCTAAAAGGCTGCGGTGACACAGCATCAGGCAGGCCGTGCTCTTGTTTGTCACCATCGTAGTGAAGTTTATAAATAAAAAGTTTTCCTTGCGCTTCATAGCTATAAAGAGTTTGGAGTGTGACATGCGTACTTTGAAATGGCGTTAAAGGTTAATCAATCGAGATATTTTGTAACATTTCTGGTCAGGGAAATTCGAAAGAATGGTCAGGGAAAGTCAGGGAAAAGTCAGGGAAATATTTTCAGGGTTTGCAGTGGACACCCTGGATTGATTTTATTGCAGTGGCAACACATTTGTTTACATTTTTTATCTTTAATTTCATTATCCACTTTAGAGATTTTAAATTAGTTAAAATCATGTATGTAACCTTAGTATTTTGAATGTTATGGAGGCTTGAACATAAAAACATGACGAAAATATGTAAATCCTGAATATGGGTTTATTTCTATATTCTATTATACGGCACGCAGATTTATCATTAAAGTTGTATTTATAAATGGTTTTCCATGCTAAAAAAGACAGAAATAATTCTGTGGATCCTTTTATTTAGTTATTATGTCAACAAGTTAATAACAAATGATTTGAAGAGTGCCATGCATAAAAATTAAAATACATGTGTCTCTTAATATATAACATGAGATTACTTAAAAAACATACTTATCAAGCATAGAAAGTATGTAAAATATCAAATTATAAGTACTTTTTGTGTGTATAAAGTTTAGTGATTTTATATAGGGAGCGTCCCACTTGGTCGGTTTACTAAACTTTAGTGCTTCTTCATTGAAAGTGTTTGTGTTTGGTATATTTTTCAGTTTTATGTATGAGATAATGGTTTGTTATTGTTAATCTAAGAGTCTTTGATACCAACGTCGTTTGTTTAAACTTTTTTAACGTAATTGAACGAAATTTCTTTTCAACTCAAGTTTAGTGACCCACTTTGACGGTTTGGTGGATCATACGCTAAAAAATTACTACAAGTATAAAATCATAATTTATAAACATAGGTGTAATTTGCTGAACCAAAAACAGTATATTTACAAACCAAAAATGGTGTATGTATTGAACCTATGAGATGTAGCATTGAGCGAAAATTTTCTCGTGTTTAATTCATGCTAACGTGACAAAGCCAATTTTCAATTTTAAAAATATACTCAGTTATAATGGTATATTTTCAAAAAGTTATATTTGCAAAATTGAACTTACTTTTTTATTAAATCATTTACAAATGGCCAGTTCTAAAAACTTTCAGTGCCACCCTCGTATGGCAAATAATTTTATACCAACCCCTCCATAACTGCAAACAACAAAATGTGTTTTTTGCGGCCCCAAATTGTAATCAACGTCTTCTCAATTGTCGCTTTTCACTATTGCAAGTTTAAAGAATTTTCAATAAATAACTATAGCTCTAAGAGACTGTGTTATATGTGGTAATAGAGACTACTCCGTAACTCTGCCAATAAACGTGTTCTGAATTTAGTCTATATTTCGCTTTGTGAGTCCATTTTGGGATACTGCATTTCTGCATGGGGAGGGGCAGGTTCTTCATTCATGATTGATCTTGAGAGGGCCCAGAGATCTGTCTTGAAGGTAATGTCTAAGAAGCCTTTCCAATACCCAACACATAAATTGTATGCAGAAACTAAGGTACTCACAGTTCGACAACTCTTCATAAGTAGGGCTGCTGCAATAATGCATCAACAAACTTTAAATTCCCCTGATTATGCGCTACTCAAAAGCAAACGAATATTTAATGTTCCAAAGGACTCTGTAAAAACAGCCTTTGCCCAGCGATTACCCCAATTCCTACACCCATATGTATACAACAAAATAATGAAGAGGTTCAATAACCAAGAATTAACAGTGAAACAGCTCCACACCAAATTGAAAAATTGGTTGCTCACTCTATCATACAGGGAAACAGAAGATATTCTAAGAACTGTGCAATAACTGGACACACACCACACACGCATACTCAATTACTCACCTATTCACACCCGCACACTCTGACACACATACACACACACACACACACACACACACACACACACACACACACACACACACACACACACACACACACACACACACACACACACACACACACACACACACACACACACACACACACACACACACACACACACACACACACACACACACACACACACACACACACACACACACACACACACACACACACACACACACACACACACACACACACACACACACACACACACACACACACACACACACACACACACACACACACACACACATACACACAACGCACACACACACACTAACATAGACTATGTTAACCTAGGAATAATTTTATTTTATTTTCTTTAAGTAGATTTGATTATACATTCATTCATTTATAAATTCTGAACATTTTTCTCCTTGCCACACAGCTGTAGTGATATTGTAAACATCTGTTAACGTATAATCTAATAAAGTCCTAACCTGACGCAAATGCTTCTGCAACGACCCTGTCGGTTCTCACGACACAGGCTAGGCCTAGTGTGAGGACCACGGATACTCTAACACCAATCATAACTTGTCACACTAATTTGTAAAACTCATTCTTGTAATTTCACCTTTGGTAAATAAAGTCATTGTTTGTTTGTTTTGTTTGTTTGTAATCCAAAACGAAAGGAACCTTCTGCAGCTTCGGCAGGTGCTTACGAAGTTAATGCCTTATCTTAATAATGCAGAAATCGAATGAAATTGCGTGTGTGTCTGAGGCCAGAAGGTCCCTTTCATTTTGGATGACCACATATTACAAATTACTCATAACACCATATCGGCAAAGTAGAAATTGTTCTCTAATAACAGGTACAAATATGATATCGACGATTTTTTTCTGTATGCGACAAAGTGGGTCGCTGGGCACTAAACTTTGAGGCCCTAAAAAAGGTGCTTAAAATGGAGATTTGTGCGTCGTCATCAAAATCATAGGTTTATAACAGTATGTTCTATCAGTTTTCATCGAAAGTTGATTTTCGGTAAGTTTTGCCATATTTCACTAAACTGCCCGTAACTCCGTAACTAGAATCGACAAAGTGGGACGTTTTACTAAAAACTGTCACATATGTTAACATGGCTTGAAAACGGACTGGACTGGAGAAGGCTAGGCATCAACATCAACGGCGAGTATATCACTCACCTGCGGTTTGCTGATGATGTAGTAGTCTTGGCTGAGACCATGGAGGACTTGAGTACTATGTTCAATGACCTCAGTAAAGCCTACAAGCGAGTTGGTCTAAGGATGAACATGGATAAGACGAAGATCATGTCTAACGTCCATGTTAGTACCAACTCCCATTATAATCGGACACTTTACACTCGAAGTTGTAGACGATTATGTATACCTAGGACCGACTGTCCAGTTAGGTAGGTCCAACTATGAGAAAGAGATCAATCGTTGAATCCAACTCGGCTGGGCAGCATTCATCATCATCATATCAGCCGAAAGACGTCCACTGCTGGGCATAGGCCTCCCCCCAAAGAGTGCCAAAATGATGACCGGTCCTGCGCCACTCGCATCCAGCGGACTCCCGCGACCTTTACCAGGTCATCAGTCCACCTTGTGGGGGGCCTACCCACGCCTCGCCTTCTGGTATGTGGTCGCCACTCGAGAACCTTTCCGCCCCAACGGCCATCGGTTCTACGTGCAATGCGATTCGGAGAACTTGGAAGTTTCTCTGCGTGATCGCATCAGAAAGCTAGGGCTATGTTGGGACATAGCCCTCTCCATTGCCCTTTGGGTGACTTTGAGCCTTCTTATGAGGCCCATTGTAAGCGACCACGTTTCACGTCATCACTGGCAAAACACACTGGTCAAAGACTCTCGTCTTGAGACACTGCGAAATATTGGACGAAAAGATAGCTTCCCGAACGCTGCCCAGCCGAGTCGGATTCGACGATTGACCTCTTTCTCGAAGTTGGGCAGCATTCTTTTTGTCCAATATTCCGCAGTGTCTCAAGACGAGAGTCTTGGACCAGTGTGTGTAGCCAGTGGAGGCAGATCTAAGTCCAGCAGTGGACATCTTTCGGCTGATATGATGATGTTAAAATGTGTGATAGAAGAGATAAAACAACAGTGGATTGGTACAGTTAGCTGCATATAGTTAGTAGCAGCCAAGGTACCCAAATAATATATCGTAACACAATCCTTACTCCTATAGTAATAAAGCCGTGTTGCGATATATTTGGCTACCATGGCTGCTACTAAGTATGACTGTACAGCAAGCAAAGCACAACATTGCAAAAGACCTTCATTTGCACTGCACTAGACATACAATGAAATAATACATTTCACTAGACTAGAGGGCGTACCGCGAACGGCATTCGACGATTTCCCTCTCTGTTGCATTTACGTACGAACTCGTAAGTATGACAGAGAGGGACAACTTCCAGTGCCTTTCGCGGTAGGCCCTTAGTTCTCCCTATTAACTTTATTATATTGTTCCAGGACATCAAAGATCTGAAGCTGGTAAAGAACCCAGCATACGAAGCCACAGAGTTCACAGATGGAGCCGTAGGAGATGGCAGCGCTCCGTACATCTGCCCCATCAGCGGCATTGAGATGACGGGCAAGTTCCGCTTCGTGTACCTCTGGAGCTGCGGCTGTGTGCTGGCCGAGAGGGCCCTCAAGGAGGTCAAGCAGCGTCTCTGCCACATGGTATGTACCTATTTTGTGCGAACCTTCAGTAACCAGTAACTTGTATTACTGGAGTACGTACTTTAATAAAATTCTTGAAGAAATTGATGCATATAATCATGTGAGATGTGTCACGTGAGGCATTTTAAAACATTTGAAGACATTTAAAGACAATAGCTTGCACCAACTTTACTCCAAAGTTCAGTAGTTCAAGGCAAAAAATTACATTTTTCACATTGATTATGTACTTCTGTACATTTGCTTAATTGGGTCATAGTCAGATTTAGGTTCGCGTCTCTTCGGTGGACATTGCCAAAGTTAAGGGCTATAAAGCCTAATTTTTGGTTTTACTCTGAATCCGCATAAACGGCTTTGCCCCTTCTATAATTATATGTGATAAAAACATATTATATGTAAATATAAGCCCTTAACTATTGACCACCGGAAAGATGATTTTTGTTTTTGTGACTGACAATGACCCAATTAACAAACTCAAGCAGAATAAACTAATTGGTGACCCCTGAATTATATTGTACAGGGTTGGGCAGAGTAAGTGTCCTAGTTTGAAAGGGCTATAAAAGTTGGAAACCAATAATAAAATTAAAACGCAATACATTTTTGGAATAATTATAATTTATAGATACTAAATTAATTCTGCAGTTTGAATCACTCTCCTTTTGCATGTATAACTTAACGCATTTTTTCCGAAAAATGATGTGCACGCGGCACTCACTACTTCAGGTATTTTATTCCATATTTTAAGCAACTTTTGCTTGAATGCATCCTTATTCAGGCCATGGGTCCAATGGTTTCAAATCTGGTGAAGCTGCAGGCCATTCATTCCAAGGTATAAAATCGGTTAAATTTGTTTAGCACCAGTCCTGAGTGCGTCGAGCTTTGTAGGACGGAGCCCTACAAGTTTTGTGCATTCTTCAGCGAATGATTCTGCCAAACATTCATAATGTAGTAAAATTCATTAATTATGACTCCTCTCCCCTCGGTCTATGAAAAGTAGCGGTAACATCCCTCTTGGAGATATCGCAGCCTATACCATGACCGCCGATGCACTTTGGAAACGTTGTACAGCTAATTTATCAACAGGAAGATCCCTCAATGAATCGCTATACATGCGATCATTCTGTTGATTTGTGACTTTCTTGCAATAAGAAAATTTTTTGTCGGAAAAAATTATGTCATCATCACCTGCGTGCCAAGCTAGTATATAGCTCCCTGCATTTTTCACTCTTGCTTTTTTAGAGCCGCAATTAGTCCATGATTTTTTTGTTTTTTGTAGGCTTTGAACCAAAGATCGTCACGGAAGATGCGGCTCATGGATCGCCTAGATATTTTCATATCTTTTGCGAGTTTGCAAGCACTCTGAGCCGGATTTCATCGAATTCGCTCACAAACACACTTTTTCATCTTTTCGACACGAATCGATGGTTTCCGACCAGGTTTGGGCCTGATTCACGATGTTCCTGTTTCTATGCATCGTTTTATGTTCCACGATATGAATTTAATATTGATTTTCAAAGTGTTTCAGCTTCTTTAAAATCTCACACGGTCTGAAATTTTGTGGATGTAATTTCACTATGAGTTCGCATTTTGCTTTCATTGTTGCAAAATACATAAAACATAAGAAAAGAAGCTGTGGCCTGACATGCATATACACTTAATACAAATTCATCTTAAACACATAATGTCAACTAAAAAGTCGGCATATTATAAATGAAAAATCAAGAGATAAAACCAGGACACTTAATCTGCCCAACCCCTGTATTGTGTTACTATTGCTGCAAAACTTGGCCGTGTGCCACTCTTAGTGCAGTTCAAGCGAATCAATTCGCCATTTACAAAAATGAGGTCTTAAACTATTACTAACCTGTGCCTATGTCAAATCTTGGGATTAGATGCCGAGATTAGGTGGCCAGGGCTCCTTTACGGCACAACAGGGAAAACGAAAGGATGGCGTTGGCCTTAAGAGGCTTAGAATGTTATAGCTAGCCGACTGTACCGTTAGTGACACTCTACGACGTCCCTTTAAAATTTGTCACTAAGTTCAAGTACCTGGGTCACTGGGTGACGGATGACCTAAGTGATAACTTAGACATTGAGCGGGAGCGTAGGTCGTTGGCTGTCTGATGCAACATGTTGGCCCGCAGGTTTGCGAGATGTACTGTAAAAGTAAAGACTACACTTTTTAAAGCGTACTGTCAGTCGTTTTACACTTGCAGCCTGTGGACCAACTTTACGCAAAAGGCATACAACGGCCTACGTGTTCAATACAATAACGCATTCCGGGTGTTGATGGGGTTGCCGCGATTTTGTAGTGCCTCTGGTATGTTTGCGGAGGCACAAACTGACGGCTTTGCGGCGATAATGCGCAAGAGGTGCGCCTCCATGATGCGTCGCCTGCGCGGCAGCGCGGCCCCAACACCATTCTGAGCGTGTTTACGGAGCGTGGAAATGGCCCCATGCTCACCCGCTGGCAGAGACTGCATGCAGTCATTGTTTAGTTATGTTATGTCCCTCTTGTTATGTCATACTTACACTAGCAATAAGATTTCATTGTTTACTAACCATATATGGACTCTAGTCTGAAATAAATGATTTTTATTTTTATTTTTATTTATTTTATTTATTTCCAATTTTTTGCATTGAATATGATTTGAACTCCATAAATATTTTTATTTTTTCAGTGCCAGGCAGCCTTCACCGACAATGACGTCATCGTGCTCAACGGAACTGATGACGATATCGAGCTGCTGAAAGCCAAAATAACCACCCGTGTAGCCAATCGAAAATCCAAGAAGTCCAAAGCCGACAAACCTGTCAAAACAGAAGCCACGGCTACTTGCACTGTTACCTCAGAATCCTCAGTTGCTCCATCACCATCATCCGACATAAAAACTGAGGTGAAGGAAGAGCCCGAAGCGGGATCAAGTCAAGCGGTGAAGAAAGAAATTGAAACCATTCCTCTATCCCTGCCAAAGTATAACCCGAATAAAGTCCCTAGAGGTCACTTCGGGTCACAGAAGCGAGCGTTTGGATCTAACGATCTAGTTCAAGATCCATCTTATAAGAAGACGAAGAAGGATTACAGTATAGCAAAGGACCCACAGTCGTCGGAGGTGTACAAGAGTTTGTTTACGTCGCACTCTAGTGACCAGAATCAGCAGAGGGCTCACTGGGTTACTTATAATCCATTTTACAATTAAGTTCCGGCAAGCAAAATAATATAGTGTCAGCCAACCGCCATACTCAATTTTGTTTCCCCAGAATAGACATCAACACCTTTATCTTAGCGTAAACTTAGCCCCAAACATTATAAAAGATGTCATAGCAGACCTCAGTAGCTACCGAATTGACTCAATATATTCCGCGAAAATTGGTAATTTCCGAGATATCTTCGAATTTGAGTCTTAAATTAACTCCGTTTCTGTTCAGCTCATCTTTTTTCGTAAACATTATGGGTTTCCCGTGCTCAGTTGGTTAGAGCGACTGACAATGTATGCGAGAAGTTCAAGGAAACGATCATCTCGGTGGACCGTATTTAGTATGGCGATTGGCATTCTGTTTTATTTAAATGTGGATAAGGTGTAATTTGAACAAATTCCCATACAAAATATAGTTAACAAAACTGGTTGGCTATAAAGTCGGTTTACGGACGATACATTTTACGTGATAACGTCATAAAGCCGAACGCTCGGCTCAGGCGGAACGGGACAGTGAGTCATACTTTTTCGTGCGTGCCGCCGGTGTTCATCGATTTATAACACGTTATCACGTCAAAAATTAAGATGTTAGCAAACACATAAGTGTTAATATTTTACCTGAAGTGTGGTAAAACTATATTTTGTATGGAAAAATCAGTTCAGTTAATTGTATTGTATGTTTGATTGATAATATTTGTAGACATTTTTTTTATTTTAACTTCGAATAAAATAATGTTGCCTATTTCTGAAGTGAATTGCTGAAACGATTATGGAATAATAATGAAATGAAACCACAAAGTCTTGGTTTTACTTTACTTCAATTACCAATAAATAATATATTGCACTAGAAATTGCACATAGAAAAGGTAAATACTAGAAAACTATCAATGTAAACATTAATTTCAATTACATTTATACATAATATCAATCTTGTGCCATCATTTAATACCTTAGAAATATGTATAGGAAATGCACAACGGAATGTCAATAGCAAAACGGTCCGTATAATGTACGGCCCAATCATTCGCGTTCTCGTATCTTTCTCTTTTTATACATGGATTAAAAAGAGAGAGATATAGGACGCATATTATTGGGCCGTACATTAATCGGACCCACAAAATGTCAAAAGTCGGCACCGTATTGATACTGCTTTGCAACTCTTGTATTAAGTACAACAATTAATACCTTGGGAAAACAGCTGAGATCACCTTATTATCTATTTATGCAACACATTCTGCATATTTGTACTACTTTGAACTAAAAAATACACGACTACATGTTAGCCGACTGCTACCCATCTCACTCTCAGGTCGAACATCCAGCATATACAGGCTGTCCTGTAAACCGAGGAATATTGAATTTTAGGATTAGTAAAAATGCCTTAGTTTTCAAAATAGGTATTGGCATTTTTGTTCTTGGTTTTGACAAATCCTTCAAAGCAAGGCTTTCACACGGTATTTTATTTTTATATTCAATCCTATTTAGCTGTAATTTTTTTTAATCTGAGATGAACACCAGAATATGGGATTTCGCATTGAAAAAAAAAATTTACGCTAGGGTTGGGACCGATTTTGCGGGCCCCTTTTTATGCAACCCACGTACGTCCATCTAATGACGTTTTGAAAAAGGTACATAATCAACTGTAAAAGGACCTTAAAATGTGAGCAATATTCTAGCAAAACTTATGTATTAAATGAAAATTAAAAACTTGAACTAAGTGGTGTTTGTTGACCTAAATCATTAAATTACATGCTGAAATTGTTTACCGCCTTCAGAAAATGCAAGTACAACATCTTTTCAGAAATGCCCGGGTAATTCGAATTGTTTGTTCGAAATACAAAAATGCCAATATCTCGAAAACTAAAGCATTTTACCAAACCTAAAATGTAATATTCTGAGAGGTATTTAGCAGCCCTATTAGCTGTCCACAGATTATCCTCGGTTTACGAAACACCCTGTATGTGCGAAGCCGTGGTTTCGTATTTGACAGTTTTGACACACAGCTGTCAAGCATGATGCGGTGCGGTTTTCGAGTGGCGACCACGCGGCGTAGGTAGGCAATGGTCGCGGGGAGTCCCCTGGGTGCGGGTGGCGCGGGACCGGTCATTGTGGCACTCTTTGGGGGAGGCTTATGTCCAGCAGTGGACATAAGCCTCCTTATATATATATAAGACAGCAGTGGATGATGATGTCGAACATGCGAGATGTCTAATATATGAAACACATCATCACACCCTTTCTGGTGGATATTTAGCCCAAGGCTGCTTCTACCAGAATAGGGGTGTAGACACTAATTAAAATAATCAATAATGTTGCAATTTCTCGAAAATGGATTAAAAATGTAGTCAAATGGAGAAAAAAACAACGCAAGAGGTTAAATAATTTTTGAACTGTACCTACCCCTATACAAGAACGTGAGCAAAGAAGTATCCACTTCAATAAATAGACAGTACAGAGGTACAGAGTGTCCACGAGGCCCGGAGCCAGAGTTGAATTTAAGTTAGGGCAGCCGTAATTACAGGTAGGGCGCAAGTCAAAATTTAACTTGACTCCATCTGTGTGAGGCAGTGTCTTAAGGTAGGGCAATTGTATTTTAAGGTAGGGCATTGCCCCACAAGCCCCTACCCCCCCTAGCTACGGCTTTGGGTCCGAGCTCCAACGCGGCAGCAGCCCGTCGGGATGATCTGTCGGAGGAGACCTGCTGGCTGTAAACGAACTCGATCATACCATCATATGTCTTGTTAAGGCGCCGTAGGTTCAGCGAAGTTAAGCGAATAGAGTTTTTGAAACAATATAATGCATTTGTTTATAATAATATGGTTTCGAAAAAATACGAATTGTAATCTTGAGGCTTTTCTGCAGGGAGATCAGTGATTCGAAACATAATTAAGCATTTTTCGCTCGATAGAAAAAAATCACGAACATAGGTCTAGAATACATTTAAAACATTCGTAACAAAAAAAGGTAAGCATATTAAAATTGATTCTAAAAATCGGCAATATCATGATTGTGGGAACTTAGTGATTGCTTTTTTATTTATTTAAACGCACAAACAATTAAAATTAAAAAACATGATATTCGCGCTTCCAAACACGCACTTCCATCTCGCTCACACTTATGCTCAGCGAGAGGGAGAGAAGACCATGAACCTACGGCGCCTTAAGCGGCAGCTTCCTAAACGTCTCACCGGAGACCATGTTCTCGCCACACAGAGTGCGCAGTAATGGCGGCGACAAGTGTCGCGGGGGTCGGTACGAGTTGTCGCCGCTAGGTCACAGCGGCGGGGGCGGGGGCGGGGGCGGGGGTTGTCCGCTATCCACTTGTAGAGGAGGTTCTCGTAGAGATACACCTTGTTGGCGTGCTCGATCGTGGACGGCCTAACGGGGCGGTAGATAGACTCCTCGAGGAAACTTACCGGCAGCCCGCCCGTCGGTTAGGGCGCATAACGTCGCACTCTCAGAATGTCCCTTACGCAAAACGACCCTTCTGCAAAACGTCATCGCCATCTCTTATCCCATGAGAAGACTCCTACTCTCTACTCAAACAAGCTTTTTCCAGACGGGACATTTACGAATGGGTCATTTCGCAGTAGGGACTTTCAACGAAAGGGTTTTTCTCAGAAGGGACGTTTTGCGAATGGGGTATTTTACATAAGTGACCATTTGCAGAAAAGACGTTTTGCGAATGGGACGTAATTTTTGTGGAGGGACGTTATGCGCCCAAAACTGCCCGTCTTCTCCACGTGCCGCTCCCGGTCGATCGTATCGACGATACAACCGTTGGCGATCAGCAACGCCAACACTTGCCCGGTGCTGCCGGCCGTCCTGCACCTAACGTCGAAACAGTCCCCCCCCCCCCCCCCCCCCTTATATCCCGCATGCTTTAGAAATTGTGCATCACCTCTATCCTCATGTCGGTGGCATTAAGGCGACGTGAGCTCAGAAAACGGATTTTTAAAAAGTCGTAGCTCTTGTTTGGATTACCTATAATACGGCAGCCCTAAAGGGCCTCTACGCCGAACGGCTCAAATATGAAGCCACTGTCGATGGCTCCATACTTGCGCCGTTTGAGACCCTCGGCTGAGTCAGCAGCGGCACCAGCCCTACACGTAGTCCCCGGAAGATGTGACGTCTAAAATATATTTAAAAAAATCGTAATAAATTATACACAACAGTTAAACATATTAAAATTGGTTCTGAAAATCGGCAATAGGTATCATGTTTGAGGGACCTTAGCTATTACTTTTTTTGTTTATTAAAACGCACAAAAAATTAAAATTCGTTGCATATAATGTAAGCGAATACTGACCGCGGGTCATTGTGGTTCGCGATTAGATTGGCTCGTGGTCTCGTACTACATATACCTACTCGTTAGGGAACGGCGGAGGCTTCACCCCGCTAAAGGTGCCGTGTGGTAAAAAAAATCCTATAGAACGTAACCCTACCACCAGTACCCGTCCTAATAAGAAATTATGCGAAGTTAGTTCTCAGGTGAATTTGTTAGAATATTTCAAAATAGGTTGAAATGGAATTGAGGCTTCGCGAGGATGGAATACAGCTCCACTCCAAATTATTCTTGAATCGATGCCAAACATTAATTAACATGCAAATATTTCAGTCTAAAGTAAGCAAGACCCAATAAATCTAGTGTGTGCTTTAGTGCTTAGAGTACACGACTGGTGAACTAGGTACCTTTATTTATTTATCATTACAAGTTAATGTTATTGAAAACGGGGAGGTACGCAAACAAATCACTTATTTTCATTTAATATTTAAAGCGTGAATTGTATTTTTTCCAGAAATAACATTTCGCTGGGATTGTACATATGTACGTCTATAAACGAATTTTATTTATTTTGTACGGCGTGGTATCATTGCCGCGGTTTTAATTAAAATTGTGTGGTTTTAGTATAATACTGTCTCTCTGCGAATTTTAATTCTGAAATCGGCATTTTGCATTGTTATTTAGGTAGTGGTTCTTGAATAAATTATGAATATAATTGTATTGTGGACTGGTGGTGGCGACTGTCCACACCCTAGAAACTGGGTTACCTTGCCGATATCCAACGGCAGCGTCGAGCGAAGCGTGCGAGCTTCGAGAGTCGCACCGGTGTGCAACTGCAGCATGACCTCCCCGGACGTACAAACCTGGGGGGGAGCTTTAAGACCGTGCTCACAGGAGTAGAACCATAACCCTAATACTTCACTATGTCCGTCTTCTGCAGGAGCCATAATTGGTCACGCACTACTAAACAATGTTACAGGTTACAGACAGTCCTCTCTGCAGAGCTTGCATGGAAGAGGACGAGACAGCCGCCCACGTCATCCTGACATGTCCTGGAGTGGCGGACTACAGGGCAAAGTACCTCGGAACACCGGGGTCACTACCGGAGGCCGTCGGCAACGTAAAGGGTCTGCTAGGCTTCCTGGTGGAACTGGGTTGGCACGAATAACAGTAGTGCCAAAACCCAGAAGCAAAATAGGCGCATTTATGACGTCGAGTTGCGGAAACTCAGCCCGCGCACAACCTAATATATTTCACTATGTTTGCGCGTGAATGTGCAGACGCGGCGCTCAAAATTTAATTATTTATTCTATTTTGTTACTTTTTTCTCCATTCGACTGTATTTTTAATCATTTTTGGAGAAAATACAACATTATTGATTATTTTATTTGGTGTCCCCCCCTATTAAGGCTCGACGTTTAAAATTTTCGTAAAAATAAGTTGTTTTAACCGACTTCAAAAAATGAGGAGGTTCTCAATTCGTCTGTTTTTTTTTTATGTGTGTATGTTACGCGATAACTCCGTAATTTATGAACCGATTTGAAAAAATATTTCTTTGTTTGAAAGCATATACTTCTAGATTGGTCCCGTTGTCATCAAAACCCCGTTCTGATGATGGTATCAGGATACCATTTCAAATCAGTATTCTCCAGGGAGAATACTGATTTGAAATCGGTTAAAACTTTGTTTTGAAAGTCAATTATGTAACCATTTTATACATTATGCCGTAACAATTATCAAAAAAAAAATAGCTTAATCTGCGAGCTATGAGTAAGTAACATAGTTATCGTAGAAATCCACTTAAGAAAGTAAGTAGAGAAAAATAAATCTAAACTGAACTCTATTATTTCACTTGTAACCAGTTTTACTGCTCCATTTTTTATCAGAAAAAGATGAAAGTTTATAATCTTCTTCATAAAGTAATGAACAATAACTTTATTTTCTTACTTACTTAAATTTCTTCTCGTTTTCAGAAATATTCCGAAAAACATGATATCCACGCTTTCGAACACGCACTTCCATCTCACTCACGCGTATGCTCAGTGAGAGGGAGAGAAGACCATAAACTTGCGGAGCCTTAAGCTATCATCATCATCATCATATCAGCCGAAAGACGTCCACTGCTGGACATAGGCCTCCCCCAAAGAGTGCCACAATGACCGGTCCTGCGCCGCCCGCATCCAGCGGACTCCCACGACCTTTACCAGGTCATCAGTCCACCTTGTGGGGACTTAAGCTATGATTGTATACAAATCTAGTTGTGATCGTGCAGGAGGGCGAGCGTGGCCTCGATGATGAGGTTGAAGTCCAGCTCGTTGAGGGACGCCTTGGCCGTCAGCAGCGCCAGAAACGTGTCCAGCGGAGACAGTCTCTCGCCGGCCGGGAGCGCTGCGATGCCTGGAACATTCGTGCTTTCTAGTCCCTGACCATTTAGAATACGAGTAGGATTCGGGTATATATTGTAAACTAGCTTTTGCCCGCGACTCCGTCCGCGTGGAACTCGTTTATATCATAGCTTCACACAAACTTTCATTCCCCATTTCGTCCCATTAGGGGATGATTTCCGGAATAAAAACTATCCAATATATACTTCCGCGGGACTCAAATTATCTCTATACCAAATGTCGTCTAATACCTAATTCTAATAATTTCCCCCACACAAACTTTGCACACCTATTTAACCCACTTAGGGGTGGGTATTTCCAAAGCCCTAAAATTACTTTTCTTGTATTGTAATAAAGAGTCAATGCACAAAGTTTCAAGTCTCTCACTTAAAATGTTACTCCGTCCCTTACAAACTTTCAACCCCCTTGAAGCTTGAAGGTGGAGTTTTCAAAAATCTCTTCTTAGTGGGTACTTACGTTATATGAGTTGCTTAACTTCAAACTCGGGTAAATCCAATTCTGTCATTTTGTAAGATTTTGGTATGAAATAAAAGGGTAAAAAACTAGTTTTGTTATAATTTAATTGGTTTAGTATAATTTTGTCTGGTTTTTGAGAAAAATACATTTAAAATCATAATATTTTATCAAAATCAGATAAATCCATATGACAGTTTTTTTGCAAATGTAGGTAAGTCCATTCAAGCCAATCAGCGAAAGAAGTTTGTTCAACATGGCTGACAATTTCTAATCGTATTTTTTTCAATTCTAGATAAATCCAGGTCTGTTAAATCAAAATTATACAAATCCACACTGAGTTTTTTCAAAGATAGATAAATTACAATCGATTATATCAAATGAAGGTAAATCCAATCTAAATTTGTTTTTTTGTAAAGAATGGATGGTTTTAATGCTGAATTTGCCGAACAGGATGGTTTTTATTTTTTTTTATTTTTTATTTTATTTTTATTTATTAGAAGACCAACAGCTTTTAACATTCAATATAGGCTTACATTTAAGATACAATTGTCGAGCCAATGACAGGTCTCCCTAACAGATACAGGAAGAAACGGATTTGCTTAAAATATGTTAGGTTAATGAGTAAATATTACAATCTTTTATCTTCTTTATGCGTGCGTGTGTGTGTGTGTGTGTGTGTGTGTGTGTGTGTGTGTGTGTGTGTGTGTGTTAGGTAAACTAAGAAGGCGTGGGTACCTGGTGTTTGTTTTCGGTGTGAAGTAATTGATGGCTGCTATAAGGTTAGGGCAATCTACACAACCTCTGATAATGTCATAAAGCAAACCCATATCGAGCATGTCTCTCCTATCCTCCAGACTCATCATATTATGCCGCTTACAACTATCACTATAACTAATAGATGTACGTTTGGTTCGGTAATTAAGGTATCTTAGAAACCTCTGCTGTAGTCTTTCAAGTCGAGATTTGTAGGTAATGTAATGAGGGGACCATATATTAGACGCATACTCCAAGACACTACGTACGTAAGTAAAATAAATAATTTTGATGCAAACAGGGTCATTAAATGCTTTACAGACTCTCATTACAAAACCTAAGTTTTTATAAGCTTTGTTTATAATATTATCAATATGATCAGACATTAACATTTTACTATCTAATAAAACTCCTAAGTCTCGAATTAACTGGACTCTTTGTAAAATAATATTGTTCATAGTGTAGGAAGCACTAATAGGAGATGGTTTTCTAGAAAAAGTTATTATCTGGCATTTAGATACGTTTACCGTTATTTTGTTCCTGTGGTAATATTCTACTAGAGAATCAAGAGTGTTTTGCAAAACTTGACAGTCAGACGGGCTTTTAATTTTGATAAAAACTTTTTTGTCATCTGCATATAACAGGTGTTCCACAGGCGATTCAATACATGTGTAAATATCGAATATATATGCATTATAAAATAAAGGCCCTAAGTGTGATCCCTGTGGAACGCCTGATGGCACAAATATACGATTCGACCTGAAACCACCAATTGTGACAATCTGTGATCTATTGGAGAGATATGATTTTATCCACCTCAATAGACAGCCGTGTATGCCTAATGTCTCCAATTTCGCCAACAAGATGACGTGGTCTACCCGGTCGAAGGCTTTTTCGAAATCAGTGTATACTACATCAATCTGTCCACCACCTTCCATGTTACTTAGGACATAGTTGGTAAATTCAGAAAGGTTCGTTATAGTAGATCGGCGCTTAAGAAATCCATGTTGGTTAGTGCTGATGCCTTGCAATACAGTTGGATAAATTTGGTCATATATAATTTTCTCAAAGATTTTACTAAATATGTTTAAAATTGAAATTGGACGGTAGTTTTCAATAGCTGTTTTTGATTTTTGTTTATGTACAGGTATGACATTGGCCTCCTTCCATTTGTCGGGAAATATACCCTCCGATAGAGATCTATTTATTAGGACCGACAATGGGTAACTAATAGCTTTAGCTGTGTTGCGGATATAGTGTGGTGAAATACTATCTGATCCTGCTGATTTTGTGGTGTCTACCTTACCAAGTAACGTGGCAATTGTTTTAGCTGTGACAACGACATTACCGATGGTGTTTACATCTCCTACTACAGTTGGAATATTCAGATTTCTAGTATCGTAGTTTATGTCTGGTTCGACATACACGCTTTTAAAAAAGTTTATAAATCCATTACAAATACCTGTGCCGTCACTGAGTGACTCATTACCAACGGTCATTGTTTTAGGATAATTTGAGCCTTTACGCATTGATTTGATATAACTCCACAATTTTTTCGGATTGCCTTTAATTTGTTCTTGTGCTGATATTAGAAAACTATTGTAATTATCGACTTCCAATTGATTGACTCTGCGCCTCAAATAAGAAAATTCTAGGTAGTCAAGATCATTTTGAAAACGTTTCCATTTTCTATGTGCCTTCCATTTACGACGTAACAAACGTATAAGGGTTTTACTATACCAGGATGGATATTGCTTAGAAGAATGACTGTACTGTACTTTGGGAATAAATAATTCTATACTTTCACTTAGTTTTTTATAAAAGCAGTCTACTGCACAGTTAACTGAGTCACAGGAAGAAAACAATTTGTACCAGTCTATTTCACTAAGATAGTTGTTTATTTTTTCATAGTCACCTTTGTAGTATAATATTTTTGTGGTAATATTTTCTGTTAGAGGTGTAATAAGTAAGTCATACGGTATGATAGAAAAACACGGATGCGCCTTGTCCTCTTTCAGTATTGGATTAATTAATGTATTTACCTCTAAGGAGAAATTGCTAAGTTTTATTTAAAGCTTTAGCCATAATAAAAAAAAACTGCCTTTCAAATCACCGAAGTAAGCTTATTATCACTTTTTTTCAATTATCTCGGAAGTGGTTAGAGTGGATTTATCTGAGTTTGAAGTTAAGCGACACATATAAACTACAGTCCCCCGCGGCTATGAAGTCAATCCTGACACATTGCGCAACTATGAAGTTTCTGAATAATGACAATGTCAACCATAGGAAAAGATTACATATTCAACCCTAGAAGCATGTCTCAGGATTGACTTCATAGCCGCGGGGGACTATAGCTATTGTATTGTGGAAAAATCAGCTTTCTAGGTTCAACGGTTTGGGATGGGTGTTGATTTAAGTGAGTGAGTCAGTCAGTCAGGGCTTTTAGGTTCATATACAGAGTGTCCCAGAAGTAACACGTCACAGTGACACCGGAGGTAGTTCAGCTCAAGAAGAACCTAACCAGCTTAACATGACCCCAGTAAAAGCTGCACGGTTTCCGAGTTATTACCGAAACAAAGATTTTTGAGAATTTTCCCCTTTGTTTTTACATTTTAGTCCCAGCATCGACTTGGAAAGCTCTTAATAACAGTTTTTTGTGTGTATCAAATCATAAGTAGTTAATTCAGAAGTGCGAAGTGTTAATTTGTCAGTAATGATTGTAAAAGTTCAACTTTGACCATCTGCCATGATTTTTTTTATTAGAAACGAAACAAACGTATAACATCAATAAATTAGGCATCTTATGCAGATTCAGAAAAGGTATAACACATCGCTGCCGCAATATTACAAGGTTGTATGTTACATTTTTTCCATAATGTGAGTTATGATTAATACGTAATTCTGCGTGTCTTTAGCTATATTTTACTGAAACCTGTAACCTAATATCGTCAACTAATAGTCCGAAAATCCCGATGTTACATGGTTCTATGTTGTGGATATAAAACTAACAAGGGAAACAAGGTTCTATGTTTGTTTGATTGTTATTATTGTATAAGTGGCTATATCATTATATAATATTAATATAATTTATATTGAATTTGATAAGATAACCTTTAACCATTAAAATGTATTTTATTGCATTTCATGTATAAAATCATACCTACTTATAACACTCAGGATAAGCATATAATACCTAATGTGTGATCGATCTATTTATTAGAGAAACGTGGCCTGCATCGTATCATTTATATAGTTATTTAATAGTGGCATGCTGACACCTATTCTTTATTTGAAAATAAGAAAAAACAGGTACTATGGCATTTCATTTAATTTTGCTTCACAATATTAATATTTGTGTTTGAGAAAGCAAGTTATTTCAAGCAAAAAATTGTTTTTCGCAATAGAGTTCATTATGACGTACGGTACGTATACTCAATCGGTATTTGAAGTGAGCTACAAACAGTCTCACACAGAGGAAACATATATAAAAAAAAATAAAAGCCCCAAAGAACCCGAAGGCAGAATAACGGCAATATTAGTGGTACTCCAAAGATTTTGAAAAAACCCGTTGTAGGAAAGACAAAAATAGATACTATCAAATCAATGTACAGGTGGATGCCACGAGCAGATGTGGAGTACTACAAAACTGTTTTTAACGAATAGTAAGCCAAAACGGAACTCATTAAACATAATACTATATTGAAAAGATCTAAATTAACACCCTGTATACCGCTCGCCTGTGGCCTCGGCCTCCAATCAACTGCTCTCTCTTATATATTCCGCATTTTTCCGCTTTCAATTAATAATTTTAGTACTAAGTACTGCGCTAGAGACAAACAAAGTCCTATGTTACTCAACAGAATGTTTACCTAACGGGACCAAAGTTCTATGTAAATAACAAATTGTTTATATTTAATAAATAATTGAATGATTAAGGTGTATTTTTGTATTTTTGGCATAAGTATATTTGTGTTTCCACAATTGAGATCTTTTATCTACCAGATCTATAACCAGCGAAATATAGTTATACTTATTTTCAAAGCCAATTATCTCCGTTCGATGTTCATGTAACATACAACCTTGTAATATTGCGGCAGCGACATGTAACGTTTACTAGGACCATGTTAGGCTGGTTAGGTTCCTCTTGAGCTGACCTACCTCCGGCGTCACTGTGACGTGGAGTTCTGGGACACCCTGTATATAGAAAATATACAGGGTGTTCCAGTCAAATTCAATTCAAATTCAATTCAAATTCAATTCCAATTCAATTCAAATTCTATTCATATTCTATTCAAATTCAATTCAAATTCAATTCAAATTCAATTCAAATTCAATTCAAATTCAATTCAAATTCAATTCAAATTCAATTCAAATCAAATTCAATTCAAATTCAATTCAAATTCAATTTAATTCAATTCAAATTCAATTCAAATTCAATACAAATTCAATTCAAATTCAATTCAAATTCAATTCAAATTCAATTCAAATTCAATTCAAATTCAATTCAAATTCAATTCAAATTCAATTCAATTCAAATCAAATTCAATTCCATTCAAATTCAATTTAAATTCAATTCCAATTCAATTCAAATACAATTCAAATACAATTCAAATTCAATTCAAACTCAATTCAAATTCAATTCAATTCAAATTCAAGTAATAGTGGGTTGTCTAGTCTCACCGTGGTCTTGTGGCCTGGGTCTGCGCTCGCGCGGCTGCGCGGCGCCGCCCGAGCCGCTCAGCAGCGCCGCCGCGTGCTCCCGCGCGCGGAGCACCAGCGCAGCCCTACAATACGAAAATACGAATTTTTAAAAATGCACTCATAGCAAATCCAATTCTACTGCAGAATGGGCACCTTGCTTGTCTTGTTGACATATACCAAATTAAAAACAAACATTGTCAAGATGGCGTCAATGTAACCCACCCGAAAATGACATTTAACCTTTTTAAACGTTTTCGTCGAAACGGGACTAAAGCAGCAGAGCAAGGTGCCTATTCTGCAGTAGAATTGAATTTGCTATGAATGATTTTTTTTAAATCGTAAAAAAATTGAGCATAAATTATACTGGAAATATAAACTACCAGCGTGTTCCTCTTTTCGAGTAGAATACAATGAGTTAACCGAACTAAGGGATAGAAGTTATGAAATGTTGTCAGAAACGCCTCAGCGCGACGGAAACGGCGGCGGCGGGCGGGTTGCTCTGATAACTCGAATTATTGTTCCAACACAACACTTACATGTTGCCCTGATAGAATTCATAAACCTATTCACATCAGAGTTTTGTAGACCCAACCAAACCTTTTTTTGTAAACCACCTTTTGATATATTTCCGAGTAGTGGCGTGAAGGGGATAATGACATACTTCCCGACACTACAATAGTACATTACATCAGAGGCCGGGAAAACACGGATTGCCGGCCAAGTAGGTATAGAGATACGATACAAGATACAGTAGACGGCAAACTTCGTGCGCAAATGACCTCGCCTGCGCAAAGGCGAATTGTACGTGCGAGCTGCCCCCCCCCCCAGGAACAAATATTCGTGATAAATACACAAATAAATGCCCTGACCGGGATTCGAACCCTGGACCTCCAGCTTCGTAGGCAGAGTCACTACCCACTGGGCTACAGAGGCCGTTAATAATAACACTGGCACAGATAAAACGCTGATGTTACGTTACTGGTTGCAATTATGGTGGTCGTTATATATGGTTTCCGAACACATTCTAGAGGATTTATGATATGGGTGTAGATAAAAGACAAGATACGTCGACGTGTTACCTGTGCGGCCAGGCAGCGAGCGTGCGTCGCGCGCGGCCCTCTCCGATCAGCTGGATCAGTTACCTGTGCGGCCAGGCAGCGAGCGTGCGTCGCGCGCGGCCCTCTCCGATCAGCTGGATCAGTTACCTGTGCGGCCAGGCAGCGAGCGTGCGTCGCGCGCGGCCCTCTCCGATCAGCTGGATCAGTTACCTGTGCGGCCAGGCAGCGAGCGTGCGTCGCGCGCGGCCCTCTCCGATCAGCTGGATCAGTTACCTGTGCGGCCAGGCAGCGAGCGTGCGTCGCGCGCGGCCCTCTCCGATCAGCTGGATCAGTTACCTGTGCGGCCAGGCAGCGAGCGTGCGTCGCGCGCGGCCCTCTCCGATCAGCTGGATCAGTTACCTGTGCGGCCAGGCAGCGAGCGTGCGTCGCGCGCGGCCCTCTCCAATCAGCTGGATCAGTTACCTGTGCGGCCAGGCAGCGAGCGTGCGTCGCGCGCGGCCCTCTCCGATCAGCTGGACAAGATACGTCGACGTGTTACCTGTGCGGCCAGGCAGCGAGTGTGCGTCGCGCGCGGCCCTCTCCGATCAGCTGGACAAGATACGTCGACGTGTTACCTGTGCGGCCAGGCAGCGAGTGTGCGTCGCGCGCGGCCCTCTCCGATCAGCTGGACAAGATACGTCGACGTGTTACCTGTGCGGCCAGGCAGCGAGTGTGCGTCGCGCGCGGCCCTCTCCGATCAGCTGGACAAGATACGTCGACGTGTTACCTGTGCGGCCAGGCAGCGAGTGTGCGTCGCGCGCGGCCCTCTCCGATCAGCTGGACAAGATACGTCGACGTGTTACCTGTGCGGCCAGGCAGCGAGTGTGCGTCGCGCGCGGCCCTCTCCGATCAGCTGGATCAGTTACCTGTGCGGCCAGGCAGCGAGCGTGCGTCGCGCGCGGCCCTCTCCGATCAGCTGGACAAGATACGTCGACGTGTTACCTGTGCGGCCAGGCAGCGAGCGTGCGTCGCGCGCGGCCCTCTCCGATCAGCTGGACAAGATACGTCGACGTGTTACCTGTGCGGCCAGGCAGCGAGCGTGCGTCGCGCGCGGCCCTCTCCGATCAGCTGGACAAGATACGTCGACGTGTTACCTGTGCGGCCAGGCAGCGAGCGTGCGTCGCGCGCGGCCCTCTCCGATCAGCTGGACAAGATACGTCGACGTGTTACCTGTGCGGCCAGGCAGCGAGCGTGCGTCGCGCGCGGCCCTCTCCGATCAGCTGGACAAGATACGTCGACGTGTTACCTGTGCGGCCAGGCAGCGAGCGTGCGTCGCGCGCGGCCCTCTCCGATCAGCTGGACAAGATACGTCGACGTGTTACCTGTGCGGCCGGCAGCGAGCGTGCGTCGCGCGCGGCCCTCTCCGATCAGCTGGACAAGATACGTCGACGTGTTACCTGTGCGGCCAGGCAGCGAGCGTGCGTCGCGCGCGGCCCTCTCCGATCAGCTGGACAAGATACGTCGACGTGTTACCTGTGCGGCCAGGCAGCGAGCGTGCGTCGCGCGCGGCCCTCTCCGATCAGCTGGACAAGATACGTCGACGTGTTACCTGTGCGGCCATGCAGCGAGCGTGCGTCGCGCGCGGCCCTCTCCGATCAGCTGGACAAGATACGTCGACGTGTTACCTGTGCGGCCAGGCAGCGAGCGTGCGTCGCGCGCGGCCCTCTCCGATCAGCTGGACAAGATACGTCGACGTGTTACCTGTGCGGCCAGGCAGCGAGCGTGCGTCGCGCGCGGCCCTCTCCGATCAGCTGGACAAGATACGTCGACGTGTTACCTGTGCGGCCAGGCAGCGAGCGTGCGTCGCGCGCGGCCCTCTCCGATCAGCTGGACAAGATACGTCGACGTGTTACCTGTGCGGCCAGGCAGCGAGCGTGCGTCGCGCGCGGCCCTCTCCGATCAGCTGGACAAGATACGTCGACGTGTTACCTGTGCGGCCAGGCAGCGAGCGTGCGTCGCGCGCGGCCCTCTCCGATCAGCTGGACAAGATACGTCGACGTGTTACCTGTGCGGCCAGGCAGCGAGCGTGCGTCGCGCGCGGCCCTCTCCGATCAGCTGGACAAGATACGTCGACGTGTTACCTGTGCGGCCAGGCAGCGAGTGTGCGTCGCGCGCGGCCCTCTCCGATCAGCTGGACAAGATACGTCGACGTGTTACCTGTGCGGCCAGGCAGCGAGCGTGCGTCGCGCGCGGCCCTCTCCGATCAGCTGGACAAGATACGTCGACGTGTTACCTGTGCGGCCAGGCAGCGAGCGTGCGTCGCGCGCGGCCCTCTCCGATCAGCTGGACAAGATACGTCGACGTGTTACCTGTGCGGCCAGGCAGCGAGCGTGCGTCGCGCGCGGCCCTCTCCGATCAGCTGGACAAGATACGTCGACGTGTTACCTGTGCGGCCAGGCAGCGAGCGTGCGTCGCGCGCGGCCCTCTCCGATCAGCTGGACAAGATACGTCGACGTGTTACCTGTGCGGCCAGGCAGCGAGCGTGCGTCGCGCGCGGCCCTCTCCGATCAGCTGGACAAGATACGTCGACGTGTTACCTGTGCGGCCAGGCAGCGAGCGTGCGTCGCGCGCGGCCCTCTCCGATCAGCTGGACAAGATACGTCGACGTGTTACCTGTGCGGCCAGGCAGCGAGCGTGCGTCGCGCGCGGCCCTCTCCGATCAGCTGGACAAGATACGTCGACGTGTTACCTGTGCGGCCAGGCAGCGAGCGTGCGTCGCGCGCGGCCCTCTCCGATCAGCTGGACAAGATACGTCGACGTGTTACCTGTGCGGCCATGCAGCGAGCGTGCGTCGCGCGCGGCCCTCTCCGATCAGCTGGACAAGATACGTCGACGTGTTACCTGTGCGGCCAGGCAGCGAGCGTGCGTCGCGCGCGGCCCTCTCCGATCAGCTGGACAAGATACGTCGACGTGTTACCTGTGCGGCCAGGCAGCGAGCGTGCGTCGCGCGCGGCCCTCTCCGATCAGCTGGACAAGATACGTCGACGTGTTACCTGTGCGGCCAGGCAGCGAGCGTGCGTCGCGCGCGGCCCTCTCCGATCAGCTGGATCAGTCGCAGCTTGTTATTCACCGTGCGCTCGTCAACGTCTTTCGCTAAAATAGATAATTCAAGCTAAATGGTTAAACTTTCACATACATATATACGTCGTGGGAGTCATTTACAGGCTACTATTCGGTTTAACGACGACTATACGTCGTAGTCATTTTCAATACTATGGGCTTGGTCGGTGGTGCAATGCACCTAACCATTGATTTAGTATATACAACTAGATACACAATCAGCCGAAAAAAATGGCAGTCCAAAAGAACCGGCTGATGGAATTGGCCGGCTCTTTTGCGTTTAGTCTGGTTTCGACCGTGAGACTTGTTGGTTGTCAGATATGTCTAAATGTTCAGTCAAAAACTGCGTAAATACGAACAAAAAAACAAGAAAAAAAGATGGGATATATTTATTCCATTAAGTTATCTTGATAACGTAACGAAATGTGTGTAAACTCGTTGTAATTGAATAGTTTTAAACATGTTTTCAATAATTAGTTTTGTTAGTTCAAATGACATACGTCGCAGAACATAAATCTAAGGAGTCAGTATTAGATACTTTTTTTATGACGTTGTTACCTACGTTATATGGTTTTTATATTTAAGATTTCCAAGAAATCCTCAGCGACATGCAAAATGGGCTGCAGTCATAGCACGCGACAGTCGAGACGATTTATTTAAACCAAACGACTTTAAAATAAAAAGCGAAGTAAAATATCAATATATATACACAACAATAATCTCACTCATCTGTGAGCTGTAAATTTGCTACACGATATAAAATAAATGTCAGATCTTTAAGACATATTCCATTAAGGACACACCAGTTTAGCGGACATGATTGTAACACCGAAAAGAAAAACAATAAAGGACTTTGTATTCTATTCTATTCGTGCGTCGTTTGTTCGACTCATTTTCCTGCTTCGGATAATATATACGACAAAAAATGGATTAAACAGCCAACTAAAACTGCCACATCTGTCATGGAAAGAAATAGACTAACAAGTCCATTTCTTTCCATTACATATTTTAATTTCAATTCTTTCCAATAATTTGTCAGGCAAAATTAATTAGTTTATATGGATCCAGTTTATAAAACAAACAAAATACAGCAAAAACAAGTTTTGTATGAAAAACTTAAATTTGCTGTATTTTTTTACTTTGGTACTGAAGCTACATAAACTAATTAAAGACCTGGTCGGTATTCAAAGTTTTAGAGCAAACTAGCTAGTCGTTTTAAAATGAGAGCGTAACTACGTTTGTATAGAGAATTGAGCTTACTGCGGACTCTTAATTTACTATAAAATAATTGTATAATCCAATATCAACACATCATTTGGAAATTTGAAACTGTTTATTCCCCACTTGTAAAATAAAGAAACCTGATTTATTTGTAATATTGGTCTTTTTGTTTAAATTCCTACATAAAATATTGTTAAAATAATTTTATAACGCGACTCCATTCATTCGCTATTTAGTTTTGACGTGAGCAGTTAAGTCACATTATGATGAAATCTCAATAAACTAAAAAGTATTTTATCTGTTGATGTTGATTTGCTAATATGGTGCTTAAAGTCTATAAAACTGAGTTCTTTTTTTCATGAAACATATCTTGATGCAGGTTATAAGTTACCGCTATTAGCAACTACTGAAATATAGCTAGAGTTGTCATTTTGGGGCACATTTCTAGACATTTTTGTTCGGCATTGTGAGTCTATTTACTTTATGGTACGTCAATGCACCTAACACGTGCCATGCGCCTGCGTTCGTATGCGATTATTTAGTTACATTGAGTGCCTATTTAATTTAATGCATTTACGGATACCGCCGCGACCGGATGCATACGAGCATATTTTATAAAATTAACTTTTTCAACATAATATGTATTTCTAACTTAGCCAATAACCATTTTTGTAGTAGTTTTAGTTAATAAACATTTTATACTCTTTTCCCGACTTTAACATTCACTCACAATCCTCACCGCCCACATTGGTCCTTCGAACCGGATTACGGCATGCGCACGCTACGCGATTCAGTCAACCAGCGACCGACGGTTCTGCGCGGGGCGCCCCACGATACTTGCGCGCGGTATAGCCGCTTAGCAAGCGAGGGGAGGACAGTATTGAAGAGTAAACTAACTGGCCACGATGTCCTTGCACACGTCGATCTGCAGCTCGAGCGCGCCGCGATGCACGAGCGGAGCGAGGGCCGCAAACGGCAGCGCGCGGTGCGCGAGCCGCGCGAAGAACGAGCTAAACCCCAGCGTGAGCGGGAACGAGACGCGCGAGCACGCCAGGGAGTACTGCTCTAGCACGCTGTACACTATTAGTGCGTGCGACGCGTCCATTTCCTCACTGGAAAATAAAATGGACTTGTTTTATACCTACTGACCTACTGAGATACTATTTTGGGCCGATCAACGTTTTTCTGTCTCTAACCCCTTTTTAAAACGATGCTTTTTGGGTTTAAATCAATAAAATTTAGAGTTTTTGTTTGTATTTTAATCCCATTTTTCATTGTTATATGTTTTCTAAGAAACTCTGACATGTGTCTCCTGGCTAATCGGCCAGAATAACAACAGGAAATAGTTAATTGACCCATTCACACAAACATACTCGAAAATATATTCCAAGTTGGATAGGTATCTAAACGGCATCGGCATTCGGTTTGCGGTTTTCTATCGGTATCAAACGGTTAAACAGCGATAATTACGTAAATAATACATAATATCACGCCTATATTCCAAAAGGGATAGACATGTCATTTATTAGCACTAGCAATGGGGAATGGATGAAAATTTTAGAAGTGCCTGATTATTTTTTGGGTGATAGGAATAACCTTCCTTAGCACCAGAAAGAAGTTGCAGACTTTTCAGCTGCGTCAATTATTTAAAAAATATATAAACAGTCTCCTCACTTACGTTTTGGGTTTCGGACGGCGAATGTGACACTTTCCGTGATCCGTCGCATATTACAAAAAAATGTTTTAAATATCTGACCCTGGCAATGACAAATATAGCTGCTGCAGCTGTCGATATCATTGCCAGTATCTGTTTACCACATATTTTAAGATATTTTTCAGGGTTCCGTAGCCAAAAGCCAAAATACGGAACCCTTATAGATTCGTCATGTCTGTCTGACTGTCTGTCTGTCCGTCCGTATGTCACAACCACTTTTTTCTGAAACTATAAGAGCTATACTGTTAAAACTTGGTAAGTAGATGTATTCTGTGAACCGCATTAAGATTTTCACACAAAAATCGAAAAAAGCATCAAGTTTTAGGGGTTCCCCCATACACAGAACTGAAACTCAAAAATTTTTTTTTCGTCAAACCCATACGTGTGGAGTATCTATGGATAGGTCTTCAAAAATGATATTAAGGTTTTTAATATATTTTTTTTCTAAACTGAATAGTTTCCGCGAGAGACACTTCTAAAGTGGTAAAATGTGTGTATCCCCCCCCCACCCCCCCTGTAACTTCTAAAATAAGAGAATGATAAAACTAAAAAAAATATATGATGTACATATTACCATGCAAACTTTCACCGAAAATTGGTTTGAACGAGATCTAGTAAGTAGTTTTTTTTTAATACGTCATAAATCGTAAACCGCAATTTATTTTACGGAACCCTTCATGTGCGAGTCCGACTCGCACTTGGCCGCTTTTTTGTAATATGAGACGGATCAAGGAAAGTAATTCATTCGCCGTCCTAAACCTAAAACGTAAATGAGGAAACTGTTTATATTTTTCAAAAATAATTGACGCAGCTGAAAAGTCTGCAACTTTTTTCTGGTGCTAAAGAAGGTTATTCCTATCAATAAAAAAATAATCAGGCACTACTAAAATTTTCATCCATTCCCAATTGTAGGTTTAACCCATCGTTTGCGTACGGATCCGCGACAAGCATTTGAGGTATGTACATCTTTTGATTAGCTAGTTTTGACATCAGCATACAAGGGGTTAAAGATGTAGAAAATGTTAGATTGCAGTGATAGGTCGCTAGCCCACCGCCCGCAACACACTTCAACTCTATCCACTTGTTGACTGTTTACGACATCCAAGGGAAAGGGGTTGGTGTTTTTCTAACTTCTAACCCGACGCCACACGTACACATAAATAAATTTAAATAAAATAATGTTACAAATATTTTTCCTAGAAACAAGCGAACGAAAATGTAGGCTTTCACGAAAATAACGTCAATAATTAATAACACACAACATAAATAAAAATGGTACATGGTTGAGAAATTAAAAAGACAAAACAAATGAGGATGAACAACACTGAAAAGCAAAAAATAACCTGTAAACAAAATAACGGACACACATAACGAAATAAAACAAAACAAACTAGCCGAATGAGAATGAAACGAAAATCCTAGTAAATCAAATGAAATCACACAACCAAAATAACATGTGATGAAAATGAGCAAGCTTCAAAAAACCCAAAACACGAAACGAAAGGACCTCGATATGCTCGAAAATTGATTAACGTTTTAAATCTATAGTCACTGCGTGGTCGGTGTTACGAGAATAGTCAAGCAGTTTGTTTGTATGTACTTAATTGATTTTCAACATTAGCTAATAGTAGTTTATGTGACTGTACATAATGAGGGGCATCAAACACGAGTGTGGGTTTATGAAACGATCGTGAGCGAGTTTCATAATAGGATGACACGAGTGTTTTAATGTCTAATTATGTACAGTTACATACACTACTTTATCTACCCACATGTTATAAATCCTCAATGATGTGTTTGGGAACCTTTAGTTAGAATAAGCGCTATTGCACCGCCATAGCCGACTAGATTTCAAATCATGGTCATGACCAACTCCACCGGACCTGATTTCCATAATAACATCGATTGTCGATGCTATTATGATTTTTCGTACATTATAATAACACTGGCACAGATAAATCGCTGATGTTACGTTACTGGTTGCAATAATGGTGGTAACATATGGTTTCCGAACACATTCTAGAGGATTTTATCTGTGCCAGTGTTATTACAATGTAAGAAAAATCATAATAGCATCGACAATCGATGTTATTATGGAAATCAGGTATGTAGTTGGTCATGATTTGAAATCTAGTCAGCCATGGTGTGCATAGTGCAATGGCGGTTATTCTAATGGTCCCCGAACACATCATTGAGGATTTATAACATGTGGGTAGATAAAATAGTGTATGTAACTGTATATAATTAGGCATTAAACACTCGTGTGATGGTATTATGAAACGAGCCGAAGGCGAGCTCTTGTTTAATGCCCCTCTTGTTAAACCCGCACTCTTGTTTAATGCCCCTCATTATGTACAGTCACATAAACTACTATTTGTGCCACTTGCCGGTACTCGACTGATCTGAAATTCGGCATACTCGTGTAAGTTCGGTAACGCAATACTGTAGCACCACCGAGCTGATCTGATAATAGAGACAGAAGGTGGCCGTGGCAACATCTAAACTAAACAAAATAAGTGACATTTCATACGTGAGTTTAACCGTGTAATTATTAGTATTATTTTAAAAATGTCTCACATAAGTTGAAATTCGACCAAAAATTATTTTAGTTATGCATTAGGAATAATCGTGGTTTCCGAACTTCCACACAGTAATACTCGATATTTATTAATTTAAACCATTGGATTTGGCATAGGATCTCACCATTAGCGGTCTTAGCGGATTCCCAAAAGCACCCCTCCCAAAATCGTGTATAACCACTGGGCCACTGGAGCTCAAGATAACGTTAATCAAGTTTCCGCAACCACAAACACCACCATACATGAACGCGAATCCCCTCTGCTGTGTGGTGGTGGCGCCGACCGCGCGGCACACGGCGCGGCACAGCGCGCGCGTGGCGTCGAGCTGCGCGGACACGTAGCGCGTCGCGGCCGCGTGCACGCCGTCCGCGCCGCACACAGCGTTGCGCAGCAGGTGCGTGCTGATCGCGCGCAGGTTCTACGGAGGCCATCATCGGAATGTGTAGAGAGAACGGTTGGTGATAGAGATGTCAGGTTTGGACGGGAGGTTACTCTCTTAATATGAATGGCTTAAAAATTATAAAAACAGAATTTTACACCATTTAGCTAGAGACAATTAGACTAAAATACTACTAGTAGTTGTAACAAGCTGTCCGCGCCGCGCAGTATGTGCGTGCTGATCGCGCGCAGGTCCTAAGGCGGCGACTGATAAAGCACTGGTTACTTACCTTTTCAATATCCTACCCGCGTAAACCTATTAAAAAATAATTTTACCCCCAATTTAAATGACCTCTAATACTTCCAATCCATTATAAATACCAAGGTAACCGATATAGCCCTCCGAATCGCTAAACTTAAGTGGCAGTGGGCGGGGCACATTACACGTAGAACCGATGGCCGTTGGAGCGGAAAGGCTGTCGAGTGGCGACCACGTACCGGAAGGCGCGGCGTGGGTAAGGCCCCCCACAAGGTGAACTGATGACCAGGTAAAGGTCGCGGAAGTCCGCTGGATGCGAGTGGCGCAGGACCGGTCATTGTGGCACTCTTGGGGGGGGGGGGGGGGGGGGGGGTGGCCTATTTACTTATTAACTATTCTTGAATAGTATCAGAATAAGAATATATACAATTTAAAACCGATAGCTCAATCCAAAGCAAGACAAAATAACCTCAATTCACACATTGCTTCCGTGGAGTGTTGACGTGCAGTGAATCTGTGAAAAAAATAACGCGACAGTTGGCGCGAAAACTTTAGTTACGTCACTTAATTTTATTATTATGCTGAAATTAGTTAATTGATCGTTTAAATGATTTAGCTGTTGTAATAATTTCGTTGAGATTCGGCATATTTAGAAATAGATTTAAATAAAATGGGGTGGTCGCGTACCCAAATACATAATTACCAAAGAAGTCGGATAGCGACCACATCGTTTTCTTTTTCTTTCCTTATGGATTCTTATGCGGCACCCGCGATATTTAGCTTGGCTAGCCAATTGAGTCGGTATTTAAGTCGCGCCAATCCATGCTATGTCCATAGTATATATTATAATAATAATATATAATTATATATTATATTATACATATAATAATAAATAATTTATATGAGATAGTTACAGTATAAATTCGAAAGTGTGTATGTCTGTCTGTCTGTTATCTCTTCACGCTTAAACGGATGGACCGATTTTGATGAAATTTGGTATGGAGATAGTTTGAGTCCCGGGAAGCTCATACCTAGGATAGTTTTTATCCCCGAAATAATCCCCTAAGGGGGTGAAAGTTTGTATGGAGCTACGATATAAACGATTTCCACGCGGACAGAGTCGTGGGCAGACGCTATAGTGGTAAGTAGAATATAATCTAAAAGTTAAATAAAAGCTTGTAAAAAGGTGGCATTTAGATACCTACTATGAATGACATGTGTGACTGTAATAGCAATATATATAATAGCACTTTGGTGTGAGCGAGATGGCGCGCTTTTCTCGATTCTATTCTTCATTGACACAGCAATGTAAAGTAGATTTAGAAGAGTAACAATTTAGGGGTGTAGACACTAAATAAAATGACCTATAATGATGAATTTTTCTCGAAATAGGATTAAATGTAACGTCAAATGGAGAAAAAAAAGAGCAGGGGATTAAGTAATCACAAAGTTATAGTATTCAAAGTTTTAAGAGGGGGTTTCTATCCCTTTTCCGCAAAACACACCTTCATATGAAACGATTGTCATTTACTATGACGCTCGGGGATTGTGACGTCACGATCCACTACCGTTTTCTCTCTAACGAGCAATATTAAAACGGTTGTAGCTTCGTAATTTTTGGAGATATATGAATGGGATTTTCGTCACTTAGGCTTATTATTTTGCCTTCTTTTTTTGGAGTAATAATAAATGGTTAGTCTACACTCCAATTTGTAGTAATATAAGGGCAGTTAGGTAGGTCAAACTTTGAGAAAGAGGTCAATCGTCGAATCCGACTCGTCTGGGTAGCGTTCGGGAAGCTACGCTATGGCACATCTTTTCGTCCAATATTCCGCAGTGTCTCAAGGCGAGAGTCTTTGACCAGTGTGTGTTGCCAGTGATGAGGTATGGCACTGAAACGTGGTCGCTTACTATGGGCCTCATAAGAAGGCTCAAACTCACCCAAAGGGCAATGGAGAGGGCTATGCTGGGAGTTTATATGCGTGATCGCATCAGAAATGAGGCTATCCGCAACATAACCAAGGTAGGTAACCGATATAGCCATCTGAATCGCTAAAGTTAAGTGGCAGTGGGCGGGGCATATTGCACGTAGAATCGATGGCCGTTGGGGCGGAAAGGTTTTCGAATGGCGACCACGTACCGGGAGGCGCAGAGTGGATATACCCCCACAAGGTGGACTGATGACCTAGTAAAGATCGCAGGAATCCGCTGGATGCGGGTGGCGCAAAACCGGTCATTGTGGCACTCTTTGGGGGAGGCCTATGTCTAGCAGTGGACGTATTTCGACTGATATGATGATGATGATGATAAATCGTTTTATTAACTACTTAAACACTATTTGCAAGAGTGGTCGCCAACTAGTTAACAGGTGGTCGCAAACCGACTAAAGCGGTCGCTATCTAGCGAATTCGCAATTTTGAAACCTTTTCTATATTTTTTCCTAATCTATGGATGAAAGTGCTATATTTTATTGTAGGTTTCAAAACTTGACTATACTCAGAGCCTTTACGAATACCATCTATTATGTGTGTAAATTGAATAGGTATACATTTATTCATCTAAAGTGAGCAACTCGGCTAAGTGGTCGCTAACCGGCGAAACGACCCTACCCTTTTATGTTCACAAACACGAATAAAATCTTAATATTCTAGGACTAACAGTTTATCATCTTTCATCTTTTCATTTTGAACTGTATATATTTTGGTGGGAAATCGGAAATGTGACACTTCTTGTTTATGGTTTGTTTTGTTTTTAATTTGTTTGCATTTGCCATCCGAACCAAACCTAATCCGGACCCGGACCGAATTCGAACTCTATTTTCATAAATAATACCAAGAATTTATAAAACATGTAATTTAACACACAATAGATGATGATTTATTATTATTGTAGTAAATAATGTATATAGTTAATGCCAAAATTAAAATGGTCAAAAAAAATGCTGGCTGGACGTCATAATAGGGGTGGGGTGTAGAATCATGTTAAAATTGATAACGTTGCGTTGGTAAATCGATAGCAAACCATCAAATTATTGTAATAAAGTATAAATACTTACAATAGGTACAGGAATAAATTATTGTTACCGAAGGCTAACTTAGAATTGTGTAGAAATAGTCCTCATAAAAAATGTATTTTAATCATCCTCCTAGCGTTATTCCCGGTTGTGCTCCTTAAGGAGCCCGGGGTCAGGTTTGACACCTAATCCCAAGATTTGGCATAGGCACTATATAGTTTTACGAAAGCGACTGCCATCTGACCTTTCAACCCAGAGGGAAAACTAGACCTTATTGGGATTTGACCGGTTTCTTCACCGAAAAGCTAACGGTAAATATTCTGTACATAAGTTTCGAAAAATTCATTGGTACTCGTACGAGCCGAGATTTGAACCCACGACCGCCGCTTGACAGCCGCATGCCTGAACCACTAGGCTACCGTAGCTTCTTAATTCAATTCAATTCAAAGTTTTTATTTCGGAAAATAGTAATGCATATAAAATGTTAGTAACAATGTGATTTATGCTATGTTAGTAACAGTTGAAATAATAAAAAATAAATTATGCGCGGCGTGGTGCGGCGACTACAGGCGCGTGCAGCTGGACCCAGCGCGCGAGCAGCGACGAGTCCCAGCGCTGAGCCAGCACGTTTAGAATGCTGTTTGAGCTGTGGCAAAGACGATTCTGAAGCGACGTGCACCGCTCACTCATTATGGCAGCGAAGCCATCGGTGTGCGCCTCGGCAAACATTGTCGATGCGCTGCAATAACGCGCACGTCCAAACAGCACTCTAAACGCGTTGTTGTACTGCACACGCAGAGCATTGTATGCCCGCTGCGTAAAACTAGATCACAGATTGCACGTGTAGAATGTTTGACAAAATGCTTTAGAAAGTGTCAGCTTTACTTCATTACTACAGCGTGCAAATCTGCGGGCCAGCATGTTACATTTTAGCCCATGGGCACCGGCATATGTCTCACATAATTATGTACACCAAACGCTGAAGTGCACCTACCGAGGGGCTCAACAGCACCATGTCAATAATAAATGTATTTCAATAATGAACAAAATTCCCAATGCAATTAAGCTTGAACCTCGGAACGCAGTATTTAAAAACAAATTGGAAAGACTATTAATTGAATAGAGACATGTATGCTTAAAGTGGTACTGGAACACCAGTTTCATGTGCTCTGCCTACCCCTTTTAGGGATAAAGGCGTGATTGTAAAAATGTTACAGTTTTTCAAATGTAATGATTTTTATTTAATGTTACTATTTATTAGAAATAAGTAGATATTTAGAATTAAGTATTTAGTTTTTAAGTTATGTTGCGTCTTTTCAGGGCGTCATGGTCTGACTTACGCATACCAAATTGTAAAATACTTACCTAAATTGCTATGTACATGACTATATAAGTACAATGAAATTAGTAAATAAATCAATTAAAAATATAATTAAAATGATAAAAAGATGAACATTGAAAGTAAAAAAAAAATATGATTTTTTTATTGTGCTATATAGAGTCAATTTAAAGCTACCAATAGAATCCTTACGCTTTTATAGAAACAAAATTGTAGTAGGTACATCTATGGACCTAAAACGCAGTATTTTGCGACCGAAACAGCAATTTACTTGATTTCTCATACAACGATTAGTACGAATAGCGGATTGTAACGTCATAATTTTATGTCAATTAGTATGTAGTTTTAGGTTGCCGTCAGCGAGGTCAATCTTAATCTCAATTTTTTAATATTTTCGTTCTTTAATTGTAGTTGCTCCCATACAAACATTTGTCACTCTCTAAAAACTGGTTCAAATGGCATCGTAAAAAAATCTCAGTCTACACCCCTATTCTGCCGGATTACGGCGTGCTAGAACATAAGAGATTTAAATAAAAAAAATTAAAACACTAAATTAAATTATATCAATGTCGGATAATTGCATTGTGATAATAAGGTGATAAACTGATAATTTCTTTCTGGTGTTGACTCGATAAGTAGATCAGTCGTTCGTCGAATGATCTCGCTTCGATTACACTGCTGTTAAGGCGCTATAGTATCATGGTTTTCTCTCCCTCTCGCTGAGCATAAGCGTGAGCGAGATGGAAGTGCGTGTTTGGAAACGCGGATATCATGTTTTTTAATTTTAATTTTTTGTGCGTTTAAATAAATAAAAAAAGTAATCACTAAGTTCCCTCAAACATGATATTGCCGATTTTTAGAACCAATGTTAATATGTTTAGCTATTGTGCATAATTTGCTACGAATGTTTTAAGTGAATTTTAATATGTTTTAGACCTATGTTCGTGATTTTTTTCTATCGAGCGAAAATTGCTTGATCGTGTTTCGAATCACTTGATTTCCCTGCAGAAAAGCCTCAAGATTACTATTCGTATTTTTTGAAACCATATTATTATAAACAGACGCATTATATTGTTTCAAAAACTATGTTCGCTTCACTTCGCTGAACCTACAGCGCCTTAAGTTATTGTTCTTAAAAAATAAGATATATAATGGCGAAATAGTAAGTCTTTATTACTTAAATACAAAATCTAAACACTTTCTTTCGCGTTATGTTAAATTCAGAGTGTTTACCTAATGTGTTATATATACATAAAATATTGTACGTTAGTCTATGAGGTATGTATTTGTTTGGGCTTTGTTGCCTGATACAGATAAATAAATAAAATATAAGCCCCCGATGCAAATGGAGGCGTTTTGCAAGTCTAATATGTTTTTTTTTTTTTTTTTTTAAGTATTCTCTTTAAGGCTTATAGCTAAATTTACAAAGGTACAATTAATCTGCTAAACCACAATGCGGTTTGTTGGCAAACAACGCTCCTAATTGATTTTACATTTTATTAGCTAAAAGCTGTATGAATAGTAATATATATGTACGGTATTACTTATGCTAGATACAACAAAAGGAATCTATAAAGTTACTTAAGATAGCTGAATTTAATTTTTTAATGTATTTAATAAGACGTCGCTTACTTTCTTCTTAAACAATTGTTTTGTGACAGTTGCACTCTTTGTCTCGGACGGCAGGTCGTTATATATTTTCGGAACTAGGTACTTTCTATGTCTTTAGCCATAATAATTAGTAAACCTAGGCAATATTAGTTTATCTCTGTCTCTGTTTCTAACAAGCGTCGTTACTAAATTGTTCCACAGCCAACAACAACATTACTTTTTTATGGACTGGCAATATTTTACATTCTAAGAAAAGCTGTTCGTAGGTGTTATTTTTACATTCTATTTTTGTTTTCTTATCAACCATTAGTTTCATGAATCGTATCTGTAACGCTTTTATTTTGTCTAAGTAAGTCTTAAATGTCCGACCATAGCTTGTCAATCCATAGTGAATAAAAGTGAGTCTACGAGCGCATAGTACACTGTATACATAGTAGCCTTGTCTAGGACAAACTTCAGATGGTGGAACTTTACAAGCACCGATCTTAACTTATTGCACACACTGTTGACATGCGGTTGCCATGTGAACTTATGGTCTATAAGCAGGCCTAAGTGCTTGTACTGTTCCACCACCTGCAGCTCGGCGCAGGCGCAGCCACACGCGACCCCGGCCAGCCGCGCACTGTGGATATGTGTGTCTGTCTGTGGCTTCTTAACTTCGAATTTTACCTATGTTTTTTTTTATTCTTCCCCTTAATTACTTAGTTTTTCTTTAAATTAAAACCAGCTTTGTTTGTGAGTCATCTCAAGTACTATAAATACATACTTAAATCACCGCCCCCAAGTCATGCCCAAAGCAAAATGTGTAAAGCGATATGCCTAGGAGTTGTTAATTAAATATTATCGCTATTCCCAACGCTTTGACATTGTTGCTTGCACGCGTTGCAAGAGTTTGTTGAGTATTAATAACAATGTATGCACTATGCCTAAGGCGATACAATTCAAACAAATAAGTAAGTAAGTCATTCGTCGCGTGTTCCTGGTTCGAATGCACCGCTGCTTGTGCAATAGTGATTATTTATAAACCCGAATGTTAAAATATACTTAAAAAGGATATACGATGGCGAAATAGTAAGTCTTTATTATTTCAATATCAACAACAGTAGTTTATGTTTACAATGGTGCGCCCTAACAGGGTTTGTGGTGGACATTTAAGACCACAATGCAATCAATAAATGAACATTGAATCTCGAGTTTTAAGGCACTGAATTTATTCAGAAAGTGTTTAATGTCTTATAAAATATGTGTGTTAGTCTGTAAGTTACTTATGGGCTTTGTTGTCTGATGAAAATAAATAAATAAAATAATAAACCCCCGACGCAGAACGGGGAGTATTAATAGTTTAACATCTGTGTGTCTTTCTATGGCATGTTGGCTCCCAATGGCCAATGGATAAACCGATTTGAGTGCCGTTTTTTAGGGTCCCGGACCAGAGAGGTAAAAACGGAACCCTTATGGTGCGACTCCGTCAGTCTGTCTGTCTGTCACAAAGTTAAATATCGCAGGAACTACTAATGCTATCAATTTGAAATTTGGAAAAGATGTAAACAAAGCTAATCCACGTGTATGGAAAAAGAAATATTTAATTATATAGGTATTTTTAATGTCTATAAAAAAGGATGCATTTAAAGTCTAGTTAGTAGGTCAATATCATATGGAAGAACTTGAGTTGCACATTCTAAAACAGTTTTTATTTTATTTTCTATACTTATTGGTAAATTTTTGATTTACAAAGGAAAATGTAGAAAAAAATACAATTTCCCCCCTCCTTATCTCCGAAGTTTACCGAGCGAAAAATTTCAAAATAATATCATCATCATCATCATATCTGCCGAAAGACGTCCACTGCTGGACATAGGCCTCCCCCAAAGAGTGCCAAAGTGACCGGTCCTGCGCCACCTGCATCCAGCATCCGCATCAAAATAATAGAGACCTCTATCTAGCGTATTTTTTTTTATTCTTCAAAAATCATCTAATATTTAAGTTTGTAATTTAATACTTTTGTGTTGTTTTTTTTTCCTTCTAACTTGTATGGAAGTATTTTGAAAGTACCTTCTAGCAAATAAAAAAAGAATTATCGAAATTGGTTCACTTGAAAAAATAAATATCTCTGAAAAACCAACATAGATTTTTTCTTAATAAAGCGTGGTGAAAGTATGTACGGAACCCTCGGTGCGCGAGACAGACTCGCACTTGACCTTTTTATTTATCGGAAGTTTTGTCTGTCAAGATGCTACATAGCTTTGCTTATTTTTCTCAAAAATGGCCCGCAAAGTGAACATAACTCGCTACATATTGGAAGGTAAAGTGTATAGTTTAAGGCCAGATCAAAATAAAAAAATAAAAAACATTGCAGGCCGCCTGGAATGTTACATATAAATTCATTTATTTGTCGAGTACCAAACTTAAAAAAAAGTAGAAACTGGCATATAAAAGACGGCACAGGTCGTATTCAGCCAAATCAAGTCGTATTTTTCTGTTGCAAACGCGACATTTTTGTATTAGTCATACAAATATTGCGTTTTTCGGTGGAAAAATACACTTGCGATTTTGTTTAAAAAAATATATTATAAATAAAATAAAAAATAAAATATCTTTATTTCAGAACATTCCATTCCATACAATACAATACAATATAATATAGGTACATTCAGATTATTTATCTAAAACAGTGCTACTTTAATTTATGACGTTTAATTTTATGTAATTTACAGTATCCTCAATTTGTCTTTAATATAACGCTTGATTTAAATTTAGTCTTTTTTATTTCCCCATTTTTGAGAAAAGCACTATATTAGCCTCAGCCGGAATGGCAATTGCAGGCTTCGTATTATAATTAAACGGACTCGCAAGCTCGTCCGTTTAAACAAATACTCGGCCTGCAATTGCCTCCTTCCCGGCCACGGCAATAATGTACTATTTAAATCGTCCCCATAATTACTTAATTATTTTTTTCTCTATTATATTTACAGCTCTATGAAGAAAGTAGAGAGCTTTTCAACGTTGGCGGTAACCTTTTCAGTCACAAGACCACAAAATGACTTCAAAGAAATAGTCACAGAAAGTATTAATGTTCTTAATAAGGCCCTGGTTATGATAACGATGACATTCATGGGTGTTGACAGCAATCTTCAAATTCATATACAAATGAAAAGTAATGAAGCGGCAGAAATAACCCAACTTCCAATAACTATTGTTTGTGAGGAATTTCGAGAACAAATCGTTTGCTCCAGTGAATGTTCCAAATCACAAATTAAAATAAAACCGTCTAACTCATGTATCAATCATGCATCTCGCATGGAAGCATTACTTGTATATAATTTCAAAGTAAACATACATGTCACAGACATGAGACGGTCAGAGTCAATGCCAGTACAGTTTATGGTAATGAGTCAGCTTAGTAAGAACGCAGACTTTACGGATTGCCAATTGTTGGCTAACGACGGTTCTGTGCTAGTTCACAAATCGGTCCTCTCAGTTCACAGCGACGTATTCAAGAATATACTTATGATGAAACGCGAAGAGGGCACGGACACGCAAGGAAGTACTTGTTTTAACATGAAAGAGTATACTGTGGAGACCCTTCAGCACCTAAAGGACTACATGTACTTGGGAGCTCTGCCCGATAATGGCCTGGAGACACTCCTGTTGATCGCTTCAAAATACTCGATGGACACGCTGAAGACTGATTGCATCGTAAAGCTAGGTCAGGCTATGACACCAGAAAACTTAAACACTCTTGTAGTGTTTGCTTGTCAGAACAATATACCGGATTTGATAATGGAGATAATTTTTCATATTATGACGGTCATAATATAAAGTCTGTGTAAATTTTGCTTGTGTACCTAATTGATACAGACTTTTTTTATAATATGAAATTAATAAATCTAATCTAATCTAATTTAATCATACGCACTGATAGCTTGCTTAGCGCCTAGGGCCTAGCGAGTGATCTACCACACCACACAGCGCACCTGGGCCTTCGCTATAGTCACCAGGTGCTCTTATGAGATCACCCAGGTGATTCTATTGTGTACGGCATATCCAGCACGATCCCCTGTACGTCTAGCACAACTTGCTGCTAAGTCGTGTCGCGCGCGACTCAGCGTCTCCTGTCTCACTCGTATTGTGCAAATTAAAAAGAGGCGGGTATATTATTTCGACTCGCGTCGCGCTTGTTGTGTCAGTTGTGCTAGCCCCGCTGGGTGATTTAAGTGGATAAGATTATATCCAGTAGGATACCCCAGAAAAAGTAATATTACTTCCTTATATAATTATATCCTTCTGGATATAATTTTGTCCACAATAATCACCCGGGGGATCGTGATAGACATATGGTCCAGCACGATCACCTGGGTGATCTTAATGGATAAGTTCGGCCACTAGAATCACTTGCAAAGTAATATTCTAATATTATATTCTGGGGTATCCTACTGGATATAATTTTGTCCACTATAATCACCCGGGGGATCGTGATATACATATGGTCCAGCACGATCACCTGGGTGATCTTACTGGATAAGTTCGGCCACTAGAATCACTTGCAAAGTAATATTCTAATATTACATTCTGGGGTATCCTACTGGATATAATTTTGTGCTAAACAGATTAACGCATTGTATAATGAATAATGATTAATGGTGTAAGTTGCTTTGCCCGCTTTGTTGCGCGATAAAGCGGCACATTACGCAAAACATAAAGTGTAGCAACGCTCACTTTGCACCTTTATTAATTTAAGTTATTTAAGTTTCTCTTTAAGTGAATTAATGTGGACCCCGGAGGGTCCAGGTGAAAATAATAAAATACTTCTTGTAAAATCTTCTGCTTTATTTATCTGTATTTACCGTCTTGCTTCGTTCCGATCGTCTTACACACTCAATCATACGTCAAATCATTCACCTTTCTAAAACTATTCAAACCACGTTCGATCGTTCATTATTCATCATCTAACAGCCAGCACCATACAAAGTCATCAAAAAGTATCAATCCCACACTCGACCATCCTGCAATCATGAACTGTCCCCAGTCATGCACCTTCAGTCACCTCACTTACCCGTCGTCAGCACTCATCTTACTTACGTCGTCACAACACATCCTATTTACACCGTAATATAAAATGCATCAAAAACACTAACTACTTAATATCACACCGTACAAATAAAATCGGAACTTCCGTAAACTCAAATAAAACGCATAGCAAAACATTTCGGCCGCTGTTGACGCTGCACCGCACCACCATCTTAGCGTCGTCGTCGTTTCGCTACCGTTCTTCATTGTGGCCTTTTTCAAAATATCCTCCTGGCGAGTCATCCTTGCCTTGTCTTCAAAAGTGTGCACCTTGTAACACGCCAAGTGCTCCCCTTGTGCACTTTTCTTGCCTTCATTCCCAGTAGTCTCGCCCGCGCCGGTTACACGTTCGCATAGGTCGTTGTTTGCGTCTTCACTGTAAATTGTGCTATTGTCGCCGTTATAGATTTCACAATTTTCACAGACTTTTGCATCGGAAATTTGATGGTTCTCTGTCAACTGACACGACACGTCATTGTCAAGCGTAGTTATTTCTTCTTTTACGGTTATGATGACTTTTATAGACATATCCACACTTGACAGTTGCGCAGATGCATGCGCGTCGCAATTCAATATGCCGCGCAACATGGGATGAATTCGTTTTTTCGGACGAAAAACTCTTCGTATTAGAGCAACCTCTCAATGTTCAAAATGATCGTTTGTGGGCAGCCAACATCCAAGATATTCCAGATAATCAGAGGAATGTGCCAAGATTCCAGAGTGCACCATCAGTGATGGTTTGGGGAGCAGTTTGTAAGCGGGGTAAACTTCCTTTGGTATTTATCGACAAAGGGGTAAAGATCAACGCTGATTACTATAAAACAGAAGTTTTGGAAAAAAATGTTGCTCCAAACTTAAAAATGTATGGAAATGATAACTATTGTTTCCAACAAGACGGAGCTCCATCCCACACGGCAAACGCAGTTCAAGCGTGGTGTCAGGCCAATTTAACGAATTTCTTGACAAAAAATGAATGTTCCCCCAGTTCTCCGGATTTAAATGTACCAGACTTTTTTGTATGGTCGTATATGCTCTTGAAAGTTAATAACTACAAAATAGAGAATTTGGAGCATTTCAAAAAAGTTATCGTACACATTTGGGACGAAATGCCGATGGAGGCGTGCGTGCCGCGTGCGACGGATTCGAAAAATGTTTGAAGCTGGTGATGAAGGTTAAAGGCGGAGTTATCCCAAAACATTTTTTGTGAATATTGTATATAAGAATGTTTTTCATGAAATATAGGTTTTATTGCAATTGTTATTAACACTTTGTTTTAATGAGAGTTTGAAACTGTATGCGAACTTATTGGACACGGTGTATACGTGTTTTTAAGTCTGTTTGCTTCTCAATAATAATAAAAAAACTATGAAATTGGGCAAGGTACTACAAGTACAGGGAAACATTTGAGAACTATACATTTGTAATTTTGTATGAACCCTCGGTGGGCGGGTTCAACTCGCACTTATCCAGTTTTCTGTAATAGCTAAACAAAGATGATAGTATAGAATAAGTTCTGACGTTACTTAAATGGGAGGATATTTTGTTAAATGTTAGGGGGGAATTAGGCAAAATTCTAGAGGTTAGTAATCAAAAAATATATATAATTAGAAGTTTATCTATATTGACGCCGTAAAATAAAAAATCTAACTCGTGTCATATTTTTTTCAAGGCACAGCTCACCTAACAACGTTCAAGGTAGGGTTTTCTACCCATCTATATATATTTTTTAATTTCTTTAAATAGAGTGAACGTAGGTGACTAATATATGAATACAAATACGAAGGGATAGTGATTCTTCATAACTCTATAGCAATTAAACGAGGTCGTCTAAGAAATATTCAATGAAAAAAATTACCACTTCAATGAAATTTTATTTTTGCCGAGCTTGCAGATTACCGGGCCTCAGAACTTATTGAACACATTACGATGCCACAACAGATACACAGATAAATATCCAAAATCCATACTTTCATACTATTATTATAAATGCGAAAGTGTGTCAATCTGTCTGCCTGTTACCTCTTGACGCTTAAACTGCTGAACCGATTTGAATGAAATTTGGTTTCGTGATAGTTTGAGCCCCGGGGTCTTCCATAGGATAGTTTTTATCCCGGAAATCATCCTCTAAAGGGGTGAAATGGGAGGTGAAAGTTTGTATGGAGCTAAGATATAAAGAATCTCACGCGGTCAGAGTCACGGGCAGAAGCTAGTACGAGGAAATAAATATTAAGGGACACAATCTTACACAAATATAACTAGGCTCATAATGTATTTTCGGTGGTTTCGAGGCCGGTTATTTGGCTTAAAGAAAATGCGCCGCGCGTCGCCGTCTTAACCCATTCACGGCCAATGACGACACACATGCGTCAATCATGCTGCTACGGGCGCTTTTTGCTACATATATATATGCTGAGATATGCGTCATACTCGTGATCGGGTGCTGTTTGTGGAGTCCAGTCTGTTCATGCTTGCAAGGGCATAGTAACTACCTAAATACTAGTGTTATTATCATTATTTTGACGAGAGACATCATTCTGTTCTTGACACGTTTTATTGTTATTGACCCTGTACATCTCTGACAATATTACATTAATGATCCTTTTTTTCTGTTTTAACGCTTAGAGACAGTATACATCTCTATGGGAATAATTATTAATTGTATATGGACGCTCAGATACCTTATACATCTCTGGGGTACTAAATTAATATCATAAACTTATTGTTAACTAGTGACCCGCCCCGGCTTCGCACGGATTTATATGTATAATACAATGAATACATGCATGTATTATATATATAAACCTTCCTCTTGAATCATATTTAAAAAAAACCGCATCAAAATACGTTGCGTAGTTTTAAAGATCTAAGCATACATAGGGACAGACAGACAGACAGCGGGAAGCGACTTTGTTTTATACTATGTATTGATTCTGATACAGACCTTATATCGAATGTAATTGATAATATTTTAAAATTTTGGATTTTTTTGTTTTTATTTAGTGACATTTAGTTTGTTAACCGTTTAGGTACTAATTGGTTAGAATCTGCAATTTTTAAATGATTATTGTGTAAGATTATAAATATTATATTGTAGAAAACCATTTGACATGTAAAAGTGCCCTTGTGGCCTATTTGCAGAATAAATAATTGATTTTGATTTTTGATTTTGATTATACATATAGTTTATATAGTTTAAGCTGCTACAGACTACGGCGTAGCGCTACGAGCGTAGCGTGGCTGTGAATGAGTTAACGTATTATTTCAGTATATTGATATAAGAATAACAATGATTCATTGAAAACGTATTTTATATACATAGTACTATATATTATGTAATGGGGTTTGCCCTCAGTTTCCCTCTACGTGTCCCCCGGGTGGTGCTAAAGAGTAATCAACTTCTGGCTGCTGCACTGCTTATTCTTATAGCCTCGCAGCAACATACAGTTCTAACCCACGATGGTCTTAATATAAGTTTGTAAAGAACTGTACCCAAATACCCATGCCAAACGAATAAAAAAATATATGTATTTATTCTGGTTTTTAGTAATTGTTGTTATAGCGGCAACAGAAATACATCATCTGTGAAAATTTCAGCTGTCAAACTATCACTGTTGTTGAGATACAGCCTGGTGACAGACGGACAGACAGACAGACAGACGGACAGCGGAGTCTTAGTAATAGGGCCCCGTTTTACTCTTTGAGTACGGAACCCTAAAAATATATATTGAGGGCTAATTGCAAGAGCCTGAAGTAGGATTACCTGTGTTTCAGGCAAAAAGCGGGCGGGTTGCACCAACTTACGGTTACAGAACGATAAACGTCAAATATGGTGCTGGCTGCTGTCACTCCATAAGAACTTGTTAAACTTTCTATACCTAGTTAGTACATTCGGACTTGAACAAACACCGCTTATGATAACAGACGGTTTGGTGCAGCATCCCACCCTGAGGGCGATAATCGTTTGGTGCATCCCACCCTGAGGGCGATAATCGTTTGGTGCATCCCACCCTGAGGGTGATAATCTTTTGGTGCATCCCACCCTGAAGGCGATAATCTTTTGGTGCATCCCACCCTGAAGGCGATAATCGTTTGACCATCTCGCGTCATTTGTACGGAGGAGCAAAGTTTAGCGCGTCGCTTGAAATAAGGCAATTTGTTTAAAGTGGTACAGTCAGGGTCATATAGTTAGTAGCAGCCAAGGTAGCCAAATATTTCGGTACACGTCTTTATTACTGTAAGAATAATGGTGTTACGAAATATTTGGCTACTCTGGCTGCTTTTAACTATATGACGCCGACTGTACCATCAGCCAAAAAAGCGGTCTACCACTTTTGGACCTTATTTTGTATGCAATAAAGTCGAAAAGTGGTAGACCACTTTCTTGGCTGACTGTATTTATTTTTGATTTTTGTTGTGATTGTTATCTTTCTCTCTATGTGTATGTAAGATAATTTTGTAGTGATAAGACCTTTGACTGATAAATATGACATACCGCATGATTTACCGAATATTTTAGTTTTTTACATTATTATAATTTATTAATGCCAAATTCCCATCAAATTGCCATCAAATGACAAAGGTACATTTGTCATTTGATGGCAACATCTGTTTCCACTGGCAACACTGCTAAGTTCCAAGTGACAGGTGCTATTATTTTGGTTTTACCGCCAAAAACCCCCCACCTTAAGAACCTGCGCCGACATTGGCTGCGCGCCGAGCGGCCTCTTTGGCGTTCTTTTTCTTGCAGAGGCAACAAGTGGTTATATTCGCGGTCATAGCTTCGGCAGTACTACATAATAATAAAAATAAGCTCCTGAAGAAATTGCGTGAGTAGCATAAGTACGAATAGAAAACTTGCTGCCTGAAAAGGCTAACTATTTTGAAGTCTGCTATTTATTTAAAATGTGTCGTAGAAAAAGTATTGTATGCAACGGTGTATAACTGGTCTAAAAACGTTCGTGGCGTCTTTAATTGCAATGCTCGCCAAGGCTCGCACCGCAACCCACGCCACTCGCGTTTTAAGACCCTTCTTATACAACAGTTGCATAAAATACTATATTAGTTTTTTAAGACTGTTTGTTTCTCAATAATAAAAAAAACTACGTAGTATATACCTGCATCTGTTGCGGCGATCGTGGTGTCGTATAAATAATAAAAATAAAAATGGTTTATTTTCAGATTTCTTAGATCCATAGCATTACAAAACACAAAACACTTATAATATACTAACAGTATAGTTAGTTATTGTTATTGAAGTTAGTGTGGATACGGTTAATGCATTCTCTGCGATAGTGTAGCAGGCTTCGATAGTATAAATACCGAGTAAACCGATTATTTAAATAAATAATGTAGGATTTGTTCTAAATACAAGCTCTGAAGTGCTTATTGGTCATAAAAGTGTAAAACCGAAAAACTCGAAAAAGCCGGTTTTTATACATCTTAAACCCGGTTTTCACATGTGGCGGTAAACCCGGTTTTTTTGATATCGGTGAAACCGGCTTTGTGACCCCTACCAATGACCCTCTATACTATGGTACCTCTATGGCTGATTTCTGGCCGAAGGGTGTCGTGTTTCGGCGGTTCCGGGGCAACCTACCGAATTCTACACCGGACTTGACGACACAACGGGGCCACGCTGTTATGTCGCCTCAGTAATTAGTTTTTAATTTTATAATTGTTTTGTATGTGACTTTAAGGTATTTGTTACTATGCCTTAGATGCCTGAAATAAATGTTTTTTTTTAATTATTATTATGGCGATAGCTGAGCTTAGCCGATGCGGCAAGAGGACCAGGCCTGATATAGTGCAGCATATAGACTAGTGCCTCACCGCGGCGGTGACCTGCTCCTGCCGGCTCACGGTGCACAGGTCCAGCTCCAGGAAGGGCAGGCCGTCGTGCGCGGCCGCGGAGGCGCGGCGCCCTGGAGCCCGAGGCCTCCGTGTCTGTAACACTAGTGCCTCACCGCGGCGGTGACCTGCTCCTGCCGGCTCACGGTGCACAGGTCCAGCTCCAGGAAGGGCAGGCCGTCGTGCGCGGCCGCGGAGGCGCGGCGCCCCGGAGCCCGAGGCCTCCGTGTCTGTAACACTAGTGCCTCACCGCGGCGGTGACCTGCTCCTGCCGGCTCACGGTGCACAGGTCCAGCTCCAGGAAGGGCAGGCCGTCGTGCGCGGCCGCGGAGGCGCGGCGCCCCGGAGCCCGAGGCCTCCGTGTCTGTAACACTAGTGCCTCACCGCGGCGGTGACCTGCTCCTGCCGGCTCACGGTGCACAGGTCCAGCTCCAGGAAGGGCAGGCCGTCGTGCGCGGCCGCGGAGGCGCGGCGCCCCGGAGCCCGAGGCCTCCGTGTCTGTAACACTAGTGCCTCACCGCGGCGGTGACCTGCTCCTGCCGGCTCACGGTGCACAGGTCCAGCTCCAGGAAGGGCAGGCCGTCGTGCGCGGCCGCGGAGGCGCGGCGCCCCGGAGCCCGAGGCCTCCGTGTCTGTAACACTAGTGCCTCACCGCGGCGGTGACCTGCTCCTGCCGGCTCACGGTGCACAGGTCCAGCTCCAGGAAGGGCAGGCCGTCGTGCGCGGCCGCGGAGGCGCGGCGCCCTGGAGCCCGAGGCCTCCGTGTCTGTAACACTAGTGCCTCACCGCGGCGGTGACCTGCTCCTGCCGGCTCACGGTGCACAGGTCCAGCTCCAGGAAGGGCAGGCCGTCGTGCGCGGCCGCGGAGGCGCGGCGCCCTGGAGCCCGAGGCCTCCGTGTCTGTAACACTAGTGCCTCACCGCGGCGGTGACCTGCTCCTGCCGGCTCACGGTGCACAGGTCCAGCTCCAGGAAGGGCAGGCCGTCGTGCGCGGCCGCGGAGGCGCGGCGCCCTGGAGCCCGAGGCCTCCGTGTCTGTAACACTAGTGCCTCACCGCGGCGGTGACCTGCTCCTGCCGGCTCACGGTGCACAGGTCCAGCTCCAGGAAGGGCAGGCCGTCGTGCGCGGCCGCGGAGGCGCGGCGCCCCGGAGCCCGAGGCCTCCGTGTCTGTAACACTAGTGCCTCACCGCGGCGGTGACCTGCTCCTGCCGGCTCACGGTGCACAGGTCCAGCTCCAGGAAGGGCAGGCCGTCGTGCGCGGCCGCGGAGGCGCGGCGCCCTGGAGCCCGAGGCCTCCGTGTCTGTAACACTAGTGCCTCACCGCGGCGGTGACCTGCTCCTGCCGGCTCACGGTGCACAGGTCCAGCTCCAGGAAGGGCAGGCCGTCGTGCGCGGCCGCGGAGGCGCGGCGCCCTGGAGCCCGAGGCCTCCGTGTCTGTAACACTAGTGCCTCACCGCGGCGGTGACCTGCTCCTGCCGGCTCACGGTGCACAGGTCCAGCTCCAGGAAGGGCAGGCCGTCGTGCGCGGCCGCGGAGGCGCGGCGCCCTGGAGCCCGAGGCCTCCGTGTCTGTAACACTAGTGCCTCACCGCGGCGGTGACCTGCTCCTGCCGGCTCACGGTGCACAGGTCCAGCTCCAGGAAGGGCAGGCCGTCGTGCGCGGCCGCGGAGGCGCGGCGCCCCGGAGCCCGAGGCCTCCGTGTCTGTAACACTAGTGCCTCACCGCGGCGGTGACCTGCTCCTGCCGGCTCACGGTGCACAGGTCCAGCTCCAGGAAGGGCAGGCCGTCGTGCGCGGCCGCGGAGGCGCGGCGCCCCGGAGCCCGAGGCCTCCGTGTCTGTAACACTAGTGCCTCACCGCGGCGGTGACCTGCTCCTGCCGGCTCACGGTGCACAGGTCCAGCTCCAGGAAGGGCAGGCCGTCGTGCGCGGCCGCGGAGGCGCGGCGAGGCGCGGCCGCGAGCCCGAGGCCTCCGCCGGGCGCCAGCGGGGACAGCGGGGTGCTGCCGCGGGACAGGGCTTCCGGCTGGAAGTACAGGGGCTCTTTACCTCGCGATAATCAAGTCTAGAGATTAACCAATCTCCCGCAACTTAAATAAATGTTTGGTCATGGACCTTGACAGGTATAGACTTCAGTACTAATTCGAAATCAATTGATGACCCCATTAGGTCTAGACACTGCCCACCACAGCTGTTCTCGATGATCTCACCTGGTAGCAGTGCATGGTCTGCGCCAGTCTCTTGGTGACCGCCTGAGGGTCCGCCCGGGGCGGCGGCGGCGCGGACAAGGCGCGCCATAGCCTGGTCCAGGCATCCTCAGCGAACTGGCACACGCGCTGTCTGGGCGCCAGAACTACGCTGGCGCCGCACCACAGCTGTTCTTGGCTCACGCTCACACATACGTCGCGGACCTGAGGAGAGAATGGAAGAGTATGATAGCAGTGACTGTAATAAAAAGCAGGTTTAGCAGCGGCAAGGCGCCGGCGATCAGGTACTTTACGTACCTTGACTAGGTGCAGTTTGTTGTGCAGTACGCTCGGCACCAGGTCCAGCAGTGGCACGGCGGAGGCGGACAGGGACCGCCGCGTGAGCGCGAAGGCGCCGGCGATCAGGTACTTTACGTACCTTGACTAGGTGCAGTTTGTTGTGCAGTACGCTCGGCAGCAGGTCCAGCAGTGGCACGGCGGAGGCGGACAGGGACCGCCGCGTGAGCGCGAAGGCGCCGGCGATCAGGTACTTTACGTACCTTGACTAGGTGCAGTTTGTTGTGCAGTACGCTCGGCAGCAGGTCCAGCAGTGGCACGGCGGAGGCGGACAGGGACCGCCGCGTGAGCGCGAAGGCGCCGGCGATCAGGTACTTTACGTACCTTGACTAGGTGCAGTTTGTTGTGCAGTACGCTCGGCAGCAGGTCCAGCAGTGGCACGGCGGAGGCGGACAGGGACCGCCGCGTGAGCGCGAAGGCGCCGGCGATCAGGTACTTTACGTACCTTGACTAGGTGCAGTTTGTTGTGCAGTACGCTCGGCAGCAGGTCCAGCAGTGGCACGGCGGAGGCGGACAGGGACCGCCGCGTGAGCGCGAAGGCGCCGGCGATCAGGTACTTTACGTACCTTGACTAGGTGCAGTTTGTTGTGCAGTACGCTCGGCAGCAGGTCCAGCAGTGGCACGGCGGAGGCGGACAGGGACCGCCGCGTGAGCGCGAAGGCGCCGGCGATCAGGTACTTTACGTACCTTGACTAGGTGCAGTTTGTTGTGCAGTACGCTCGGCAGCAGGTCCAGCAGTGGCACGGCGGAGGCGGGCAGGGACCGCCGCGTGAGCGCGAAGGCGCCGGCGATCAGGTACTTTACGTACCTTGACTAGGTGCAGTTTGTTGTGCAGTACGCTCGGCAGCAGGTCCAGCAGTGGCACGGCGGAGGCGGGCAGGGACCGCCGCGTGAGCGCGAAGGCGCCGGCGATCAGGTACTTTACGTACCTTGACTAGGTGCAGTTTGTTGTGCAGTACGCTCGGCAGCAGGTCCAGCAGTGGCACGGCGGAGGCGGACAGGGACCGCCGCGTGAGCGCGAAGGCGCCGGCGATCAGGTACTTTACGTACCTTGACTAGGTGCAGTTTGTTGTGCAGTACGCTCGGCAGCAGGTCCAGCAGTGGCACGGCGGAGGCGGACAGGGACCGCCGCGTGAGCGCGAAGGCGCCGGCGATCAGGTACTTTACGTACCTTGACTAGGTGCAGTTTGTTGTGCAGTACGCTCGGCAGCAGGTCCAGCAGTGGCACGGCGGAGGCGGGCAGGGACCGCCGCGTGAGCGCGAAGGCGCCGGCGATCAGGTACTTTACGTACCTTGACTAGGTGCAGTTTGTTGTGCAGTACGCTCGGCAGCAGGTCCAGCAGTGGCACGGCGGAGGCGGGCAGGGACCGCCGCGTGAGCGCGAAGGCGCCGGCGATCAGGTATTCCGCCATCACGCGGATAAACACGTCGCCATCCTTGGGACGCTGGTTGAGGCACAGCCACGACATCAGCTGGAACATACACTCCAAGTTACTAATCTGTTTTGTTCCGGTAACTCATTCAGCCAGCAGTTGTGCTGCAAGGACTCGGAGGTGCTGACTACGGGAGGGAGGAGTTAGAGCAAAAGGCTCGCTTACCCCATCTAAGGATTGTAGCCTTTAATCGCTCTGTACCTAAAACGCAGTCTGCTGATTTCGCGTTGTGACAAAACTTCATTTGAAATTCGGTATTCGTCTAAGTCGCTCGACCTTATAATACCTATTACGCAATAAGACCCAAACACAGTAAGCCTAACGTTACGCCTAAATTCTTCCAACACTATGTAGGTTAGGTTCGTTAGGTATATTCAGATGCCCGAAGGGCAAACAGACCAGAAATAGGAGCCCCGCAGAGCGGGGTTCCGTCAAAACACCAGGAGACCATGCATTAATAGGAGAACCTTGACTTTTTTTTTCGTTTTCATAACCTCCTATTAATATATGGTCTCCTGGTATTTCGACGGACGAGCTCAAACTGACAGCCGGTCCAAACTGGAGAAGAGTCGCAAATGATAGACAGCAATGGAAGGGGTTAGAGGAGGCCTTTGCTAAGAGGCACACTGAACTCAGAGACATAATATGAAAGAAAAGAAAAAAAAAAAAAAAAAAAAAAAAACATATATATATACAAAACAACATATAACAAAAAAAAAAATATATATATATATTGTATATTAATAACAAAAAAAATAAAAAAAAAAAAAAAGGATACATGTCCTACATTATGTATACATTCAATATGGAGTTCAGGATCAAGGGCTTATATAGATAGATAGGTATTTCGACAGTTTTGACGGTCCTCCGCGTTTGCCCTTCGGGCATCTGAAGATACCTAACGAACCTAACCTACCTATCTTTTACAACAGCAGTGGAGATATAATTATTTGCAAATCCTAATACCCCCCCCCCCCCCCCCCCCCCATATTATGCTGTGTCCTCAAGTACGTCTTGGACTAAATCGTATTAAGTTTAAGTCTCACTCTGCTGAATTCGCTTTAGAACTAAATCGAGGTAAGTCTTAATGCGGCTATCTATACATTGGTCTAGGCATTAGTCAGACTGTGTGTTTTAGGTACAGAGCGACTAAATGGCCCGAGACACCGGAGAGCCAAGTAGATAGGACGGGAGTGTAGGTGTGCAGTCAGGATGGTTGGAGAGTTGTTGCCATGTTGGAGTTGACCCGAATACAAGCATCGTTTAGCCAGCGTGGGGAATGTTATATAGACCGCATAGACTTCGAAAAAGAAATTATAATTTTAAATTTAAATAACCAACTATATGACATACCATTAAATATAAAAAACAAAAATAACCAAAGCATAAATTCAAATCAAATAACATTGCCAGCACGAACTGAATCAATAATAAAAGTCTCAACAAACTATTTAAATGACTGCGTAATTTTATCAAGTGAAATCGGTGAAAGAATTTTTGTCGCAAATACATTAACAAAAAGTGTAAATGGTAAAATAACCGTTAGGGTGTTAAACACACGTAGCGAAGACGTAACATTAAATGGTTTCACACCACAAATAAGACCATCACACGAATACAAATGTTTCTCATTTGAAAAATATCAAAATAATGCTAAACGAGTAAAATTATTATTTTCATTATTAAACATGGAAAAATTACATAAAGAAGAGAAAGATTCCATTGCAAGCACTTGACCTTAGAGCATTTAAGCAGCTAATGCTCTAAGCAGGCGACTCATTAAATACCACGAATTTATATGAACAAAAAATACGTTTAAAACCAAATTCATCGCCGGTATACAGTAAACCATATCGGTTACCTCACTCGCAACGACCGGAAATAAATAAACAAATAAAGCAGATGCTAGAAAATGATATTATAGAGGAATCACAGTCAGAATGGGCAAGTCCAATACTCCGGATTTAAGTGGAGAAAAAAAATGGAGACTAGTGATAGACTACAGAAAGGTAAACGAAGTCATTGAAAACGATAAATTTCCTTTGCCAAATATTACCGAAATATTCATTAACTGGAGCAATGTACTTCACCACTCTAGATTTAAATCAAGGATATTATCAAATAAAACTCGATCCACAAAGTAGAAAATATACAGCATTTATCGCCGATAAACATTATCAAATGAAAAGATTAGCAATGGGTTTCAAGACCTCACCAAACGCGTTTAGCAGAGCAATTACTATAGCTATGTCGGGTCTAAATTATATAAAATGTATAGTTTATTTAGATGACATTATTGTCATGGGCAGGAACTTACAACAACACAATAAAAACCTCATAGACGTATTTACAAGACTACGTAAAGTGAATTTCAAATTAAATCCATTAAAATGTAACTTCTTAATACAAAAGGAAATATTGTATTTAGGACATGTAGTAGGGTCGTTTCGCCGGTTCGCGACCACTTAGCCGAATTGCTCACTTTAGATTAGTAAATGTATACCTATTCAATTTACACACATAATAGATGGTATTCGTAAAGGCTCTGAGTATAGTCATGTTTTGAAACCTACAATAAAATATAGCACTTTCATCCATAGATTAGGAAAAAATATAGAAAAGGTTTCAAAATAGCGAATTCGCTAGATAGCGACCGCTTTAGTCGGTTTGCGACCACCTGTTAGCTAGTTGGCGACCACTCTAGCAAATAGTGTTTAAGTAGTTAATAAAACGATTAATCATCATCATATCAGTCGAAAGACGTCCACTGCTAGACATAGGCCTCCCCCAAAGAGTGCCACAATGACCGGTTTTGCGCCACCCGGATCCAGCGGATTCCTGCGATCTTTACTAGGTCATCAGTCCACCTTGTGGGGGTCTATCCACTCTGCGCCTCCCGGTACGTGGTCGCCATTCGAGAACCTTTCCGCCCCAACGGCCATCGGTTCTACGTGCAATATGCCCCGCCCACTGCCACTTACTTTAGCGATTCGGATGGCTATATCGGTTACCTACCTTGGTTTTGTTGCGGATAGCCTCATTTCTGATGCGATCACGCATATAAACTCCCAGCATAGCCCTCTCCATTGCCCTTTGGGTGACTTTGAGCCTTCTTATGAGGCACATAGTAAGCGACTATTTTTCAGTGCCATACCTCATCACTGGCAACACACACTGGTCAAAGACTGGCCTTGAGACACTGCGGAATATTGGACGAAAATATGTGCCATAGCGTAGCTTCCCGAACGCTACCCAGACGAGTCGGATTCGACGATTGACCTCTTTCTCAAAGTTTGACCTACCTAACTGCCCTTATACCACTACAAATAGGAGTGTAGACTAACCATTTATTATTACTCCAAAAAAAAGAAGGCAAAATAATAAGCCTAAGTGACGAAAATCCGATTCATATATCTCCAAAAATTACGAAGCTACAACCGTTTTAATATTGCTTGTTAGAGAGAGAAAACGCTAGTGGATCGTGACGTCACAATCCCCGAGCGTCATAGTAAATGACAATCGTTTCATATGCTGAAGGTGCGTTTTGCGGAAAAGGGATAGAATATACCCCCTCTTAAAACTTTGGATACTTACTATAACTTTGTGATTACTTAATCCCCTGCTCTTTGTTTTCTCCATTTGACATTACATTTAATCCTTTTTCGAGAAAATTCATCATTAACGGTCATTTTATTTAGTGTCTACACCCCTATTGTTACTCTTCTAAATCTACTTTACATTGCTGTGTCAATGAAGAATAGAATCGAAAAAAGCGCGCCATCTCGCTCACACCACACACATTATTAAAGTAAAGTAAAGTAAAGTAAAGTAAAGTAAAAAAGTCATTTATTTAAACAGAATGAGTTTTACATAGTTACCAGGGGTCCCCACAGCTTATTACACATATTGCTATTATATATATTGCTATTACAGTCACACATGTCATTCATAGCAGGTATCTAAATGCCACCTTTTTACAAGCTTTTATTTAACTTTTAGATTATATTCTACTTACACTAGCGTCTGCCCACGACTCCGTCCGCGTGGAAATCGTTTATATCGTAGCTCCATACAAAATTTCACCCCCTTAGGGGATTATTTCGGGGATAAAAACTATCCTAGGTATGTCTCTTCCCGGGACTCAAACTATCTCCATAATAAATTTCATCAAAGTCGGCCCATCGGTTTAAGCGTGAAGAGATAACAGACAGACATACACACTTTCGAATTCATAATATAAACATCTCATATAAATTATTTATTATTATATAATATTTTTTTTTTTTTTATTTCATTTATTTCAGGATAAAAATTACAATATAAATTTGCATAAATGTCAAAATTACAAGAATTTCTACCATGATCGTCAATATAATTGAAATGTAAAAATAAAGTATAATTCTATCTCCCAAAAAGGATCGTCATTTGTTATACAGTAGGTATAATAATAAAATTTAAAAAATATTCATGTCAACATATAATATAATATAATATATAATTATATATTATTATTATTATGTATTTGGGTACGCGACCACCCCATTTTATTTAAATCTATTTTTAAATATGCCGAATCTCAACGAAATGATTACAACAGCTTAATTATTTAAACGATCAATTAACTAATTTACGCATAATAATAAAATTAAGTGACGTAACTAAAGTTTTCGCGCCAACTGTCGCGTTATTTTTTTCACAGATTCACTGCACGTCAACACTCTGCGGAAGCAATGTGTGAATTGAGGTTATTTTTTCTTGCTTTGGATTGAGCTTTCGGTTTTAAATTGTATATATTCTTATTCTAATACTATTCAAGAATAGTTAATAAGTTATTATTTTTCTGTTGGGTTTGTAGAAATGTTAATATCTTCAATTGAAGCAGCCTAGTCCGTCAAGTGGTCGCTAACCGAAGGTGGTTGCGTTACCGGCTAAACGACCCTAACTCCGGAAGGAATAAAACCGGATCCAGAAAAAATAAAAATAAATTATCCAATACCAAACAACGCTGACGAAGTCAGGCGTTTTGTAGCTTTCATAAATTATTATAGGAAATTTATACCCCATTTTGCAGAAATTACACATCCATTAAATAATTTATTAAAGAAAAACATAGAATTTAATTGGACTACACATTGCCAAACGGCATTCGAAACATTAAGAACAGCAATAGCTTGCCCACCAATTTTACAATACCCGGACTTCTCGAGTGATAACGATTTCGTTGATACACACGGACGCCTCGGGCATAGCTGTAGGAAGTTTATTATCAAATAAAAACGGATTACCACTAGCATACGCAAGCAGACCTTTAAATAAGGCAGAAAAAATTTATCCTACCACAGATAAAGAATTATTGGCAGTAAAGTATTTTAGACCATATTTATATGGCCGTAGGTTCAGAATAATAACGGACCATCGCCCACTAATATATTTATTTGGCATGAATAATCCATCGAGCAGGCTCACTAAGTTTCGTTTGTGTTTAGAGGAGTACGATTTTACAGTAGAATATTTGAAAGGAAAAGATAATGTAGCGGCCGACGCATTGCGTTGCGGCGGTTGAAAGGCGGGGTGCAAATGCTATCCACGCGTTCCACCGGCTTATCTATACGGCACACCTCTGCAAATGGTAAAGGAGTTCAAGTACCTGGGTCACTGGGTCACGGAGACCCAGAGTGACAACAAGGACGTGGAGAGGGAGCGTAGGGCACTCTCAGTCAGGAGCAACATGTTGATTCGTAGGTTTGCAAGGTGTACCACCGACGTAAAGATTACCCTTTTTAAGGCGTTCTGCCAATCATTTTACACCTGCAGCCTATGGATCAACTATACGCAAAAGGCTTACAGTGCCCTTCGCGTCCACTATAATAATGGGTTTAGGATGTTGTTGGGGCTGCCGCGCCATTGCAGTGCATCAGGGATGTTTTGCGAAGCGCACACGGATGGGTTTCACGCCATAATGCGTAAGCGGGTTGCGTCCCTGATGAGGCGCCTGCGCGGCAGCCCGAACAGCCTCCTGCAGACGGTGGCGGCGCGCTTGGATGGTCCCTTCCTGTTCCATTGGGATAGGTTGCATAGGCCATCCAACTGCTAATTGTAAGTGTGATAAAATACCTACTAACATAGTGTTAAGATCACTGTTACTAACAAATTATGGAAATAATATTTCTGATGTAAATTATTAAAAAAAAAAAAAAAAAAAATTGTCTAGGATCGAAATAACTAGCGAAGAACTAAAAAGCATGACAAAGCAAGTAATATCAGTAATGACTCGAGCACAAAAGAAACGAATGGAAGCGAAAAAAAAGGCAAACGACTCCGCAACTAAAGTTTCTAACCATGACGGGAATGCGCAACCAAACATGGTGGAAATCTTAAAAAAAACCTAATAACATGCCAGAATTACGTTTTAATGAAAAAGATTACAATAACACACTAAAACAATCAGATTGTGTAACCAGTAAAAATAATTAGAAAGTTTACTCGCCATCCTTACAGACTTTGTGTCCCAAAACCTATGTTCAACCGCGATCGAAACGAGCATTTCCCGCGCCGCGGCGGCATCAGGTACATTTTGCAAGACACAAGGAATAAAAGAGGTATGCATACTATATAATAATGACACCGCACAAATAATTAAACAGCTAGCACAATACATGCATACCAATAATACAGGGTCCGGACACCGAATATGTATAATAAAAGGTGTCACGAAATAGTATTTTATGCAACTGTTGTATAAGAAGGGTCTTAAAACGCGAGTGGCGTGGGTTGCGATGCGAGCCTTGGCGAGCATCGCAATTAAAGACGCCCCGAGCGTTTTTAGACCAGTTATACACAGTTGCATACAATACTTTTTCTACGACAAATTTAAAATAAATAGCTGACTACAGAATAGTTAAACTTTTCAGGCGGCAAGTTTTCTATTCTTTCTTCGACCATTTTAAAAGGAACGTACACTTTTGTCTTCACAAACACGAATAAAATCTTAATAGTTTAGGACTAATAGTTTATCATCTTTCGTCCTTTCATTTTGAACTGTATTTTGGTAAGAAATTGGAAATGTGACACCTCTTGCTTATGGTTTGTTTTGTTTTTAATTTGTTTGCACTTGCCATCCGAACCAAACAGAATCCGGACCCGGACCGAATTCGAACTGAATTTCATAAATGATACCAAGAAATTATAAAAACACAAAAGATGATGATTTATTATTATTGTAAAAAATAATTTATAATAAACAAATGTTAAATCGTAAACAAATACTTTAATTTCGAAATATTTTGTTTATGAAGTTGGCACCACTGCAATATAGCGGTCGATTTAAAAAAAGTTAAACAGTGCTTTTAGGAAAAATGTATGAACCAAAAAAGTACGCTAAACAGTTGCTTTTTGGTCCATAGAGCATAGAGTTTTTCGACGACTTATTACTGGTGTCATTAAATTTGAGCTACAGCCTATATAAATGACAGATAACGGTACAGGAGTAGAAAAATAAATAATAAGGATGACAGGCGAGTAATATTAAATGATTTCCATATATTGCCCACAAGTGGGCATGCCGGCATTCGAAGAATTACAAATAAACTCAAACGTTACTATTATTGGCCAGGAATGGATAACGATATCCATCAATTTGTCAAAAGATGTGATAAGTGTCAAAAACAAAAATATCACACACACACAAAACAGCCACTATGTATAACTAGTACGGCAACAACAGCTTTTGACAAGTTATTTTTAGATCTAGTGGGACCTCTGACAAAAGATGCAAACGGATATTGTTGAAAAATGAAAATGAAAATGAAAATGTTTTATTTCATAGATTGTTATATATTAACATTGCAATGCGAACTAACAAAATATGTCGAGGCCTACCCACTACTAAATAAGTTATCTTATCAAAGAAATCTAAACCGCAACATGATAACATTTGTTTTACTGCCAAAATGATGGTCAAACTTTTCAATTAACTTTATATAGTTATGCTGTCACGTTCCTCTTCCTTATCAAACTTGAATGTGGTATAAATGTCGTAACCGTCGGGCCCAATCAAATTGTATACCCCCGACGCTTTCAAAAACACTTTAAACTGTTTCAACCATTTGCGCCGTGAGTCAGCGCGATTTGCTGGGCCGCCTTCCAAAGTCAATTCTGCGAAAGGACGTGCGTGCTCCATTGTTTAAAATATTGTAACTGCACTGGTAATACTTAATAATCACTATAAAGGCACCACACGAAACTGTAACTTGCAATTTATTAATTATTTCCTAGCACCGCTGTCACCGTGAAGTAAACACAAAGATGACTGGAGATAGACTGATTTATTATTTACAAAATCTACCCACCGCAACACTGTGATGATCTTAAATTCCGTGGGTTATAATTAATGAAAAATTATGTTCTTGACATGGTATAATCAAAGTAAAGTTCACAAATAAATATAAAACTAAAGTTGATGGCATATAAACAATCAAAAATGATGAGGTCTGCAAGAGACATAAAAACCAAGTCTAAAATTAAATTTAACACAAAAAAAACTAAACTAACATGCACAAAAAATACAAAAAGATAAAAATGTAGATCTCTGCCGGGGATCGAACTCAGGCGCTAGGCTTGGTAAGCCGACGTTCTCCGACCGCGCCACAGTGCTATTAACAGCACCCGACGAAACTAGGCACTGCTTTCAGAGTGCCCAAAGCAAGCCCACTCACAACAAACTGCGTGTTAAGGTCTGGTGACCAGCAATCATGCCCCCATGCCATGAGGAAGAGCTTCAACTTCTACCAGGTACTATGCACGTAACATAAAAGGGCGTCACCACAGGCTGTGGACAAAATAACCCGTCAGTGTCACGACCTTCAATTGCCCGATGTAGATATACAGACTTGCACTCAAATTAAGGTATCACACTTACCCCGTGTCTTTTGTATAAGCGCACACAGTATAACACAGTTACCGAACTATGTGGCACAATTATGATTACAATCGGCACTTTTATTAAAATGAACACTCCTCGATCCGGAGTCACTCTCTCGCTCTCGCCCGTTGTCACCGTTTTTTTTTTCGGCCTACCCTCCATTCCAAACGCGGGATACCGCCTTTATTTTAACAAGGTATCGTTCCAAACGAGTGGCATTACAACACATATTTATAAATACACTACAGCAGGAGGTTCTCAACTCGTCTGTATGTATTTTTTTTATGTGTGTTTGTTACGCCATAACTCGGTAATTTAGGAACCGATTTAAAAAAAAATTTCTTTGTTTGAAAGCATACTTCCAGATTGGTCCCGTTGTCACCAAAATCCAGTTCTGATGATGGGACCCTGGAAAAATCGAGGGAGCTCTTCAAATTTTAATTCAATTCAATTCAATTGTTTATTGCGTTTCATGTAAGTATAATAAGATCTTAAAGTTAGGTACAGTTTTAACATGAGCTCTGGTTGAGCATAGCAATTTCTTAAGACTACAAATTTATAATGTCAAAATACGGAAAAGCTTCAAACAATAGTTATAATAAAGTTTCGAATAATAAGTAGGTAGATTAAAAAAAGTAAGTAAATTGTATTTATATTATAGTTTTGTTTACATTAAAATAATAAGATGACATTTTTATTGCAGTAGAATTCGTCATTACTTACTTATATAAAATTTCGTAAGTAGGTAGATTAAAAAAAGTAAGTAAATTGTATTTATATTATAGTTTTGTTTACATTAAAATAATAAGATGACATTTTTATTGCAGTAGAATTCGTCATTACTTACTTATATAAAATTTCGTAAGTTACATTTATAGCAAATACTTCGTCTACTCATCGCCCCGCGCGCGTGAAACGGACACCCGCCCGCTATTTGAATTCCGCGGACTAAATAGTCGACATAGAGTCGAAATTCGCGCGGCCGCCGTAGCCGCGCGCCCAAAATCTTGCGCGGTCGCATTTGACCAGTCAGTCTTCAATCAGGCCTCCGCCGCGACACCGGCGCGCAAGCTAATTATTATATTTACCGTAAACGTGATTTCTTACTTTAGTAGAGATAGAGCCTGTGGCTTACTACTAAGTATAAGTGAACTTTTATCTTTATCTGTTGTGTGTAGGTATGTGAGACTGTTCGTGGTGTGTGTGAGACTCGTAAATAAACCAAATTTGTGAAATATTTCCGCCGGTGTTTCATTCGCTGCCTACACCACAATACATTATAATTTAATTTAATTTGGTCTCGGCGTCATTCAGGAATTCTTGTATGGAATAATAGGATTTCTTACTCAAATAAGTTTTAAGTTCAATTTTCAATATATGTGTGTTAGTTATATCTTGAAACTTTTTTGGGATTTTATTAAATATTTTTATTGCCATGGCAAAGGGGCCAGAGCTTATCATTTTCATTTTAGTGTCGGGTAGTGCCAGTTTGTTACGGGGTCGTAAGTAAGATGCACGTGAGTATTGTGGAAATAATGACATGTTGTTTTTCACAAATATAGTGGCTTGTAAAATGTACATGGAGGGTAGAGTTAGAATTTTTTGTTCAATAAAATGATGTTTGCAGCTTGTCATCTTGTCCACGTTAACTAGTATTCTTAGGCAACGTTTCTGGAGTCTAAACAGTTGTATTGCATCTGGACTGTTTCCCCACATAGGCAAACTTATAGGCAAACTTAAAGCAATTTGGTGTGTTTTTAAAGTAAATTATTGAGACTGAAAAAGTTACCTACTTTTTCAAATAGTTTCAATGTAACAACTATAAATAGAGGGTTTGTACGCCGCAGGACTGCCAAAACCTCAGCCCGCGCGGTCGCCCGTGCTCCGCTCCGCAGCTTCGGCTTGCTGCCTCTGCTGCTCCGCTTTGCACGCTTCACAGCGGGCGAGGGCTGCTCTCCCTCCGCACCTCCGGCTTTTTATATACACTCTAGGGGTAGGACAGACAAGGCCACGTGGAAAGTGGGGTGCTCCGATTCGGATCATAACTCATAGGTATGGCAGAATACCATAACTTTGAACCACTCTAGTTCGTAAACGGTCATGTTAATGAAAAAACGATATAAATAAAATATGCTTATTTTAGCATGTTATATATGATTCAGTAATAAAAAATAGAGGTTATACTGGTTACAAATTTTCATCGAATTTTTTTTAAGTCCCTGGCGCCTTAGTAATCCATTGGCCGAACTCGCAACTTTGGACCGCACTAGTTCTTAAACGGGCAAGTCAATCAAAAAAATTGTAATCAATAAAATATACTTATTTCAATGTATTATTTAAAGTTGCAATAATGTGAAATATTTTTTTGTAAACAAGAATTTTCTAAGTCCTAAAATCGGGCCCCTTTTGCTATACCCCAACCGCAACTCCTGGGCCAGAACTGGGGTTCGCAGCCTAGCTGGAACACTACGTTCAGTCACGTCCGCAGGTACTCCGTGTTGTCCACTGAACTCACTAATTTATTCGACTGTCGCTACCGTTAGCGACAAGAACGTAACTCTTAAACCTCGGCACCCTAATCTGATGCAACCGTTCGAGATGAACCGAGATTTCTTCGCGACCGTGCCGTAAGCTTGCTCAAGGGCAACTAAGGCTAAGTTCAGATGAACGCGCGACGACGCGCGTTCAGCTCGGTGCGCGGTTTGAGATTGTAACAAATCAATGTTGTTGTGTGCATGGAAGCGCGTCATGTACACAACAACATTGATTTGTTACAATGTCAAATAGCGCGCGCCGAGCTGAACGCGCGTCCGCGTTCATCTGTGGGCCGCCTAAATGTCGCCCGTGGCAACTCTCTTGCTCGCACACCCGACGAGCCAAACTACCCGTCAGTTTGGTTTTAAACAGGGTTATTGGTAATTCAACATATTCGTGTTAAAGGCAGAAGGGTCCACTCACAATACCACACCGCACCGCGCTGCTCTGTGCGGACCTTGTTGTATTAGCTCGAACATTACAACCGGTACCGCCCCCGCACCGCGCCGCGCTGCTCCGCCCATGCTATGCGAACTTAGAACTTAATGCAAATCCAGTTTCTTATTGAAAACAGTGCCACCTTCTTGATAGCTGGCGAACTCTCTGAAGCTCTAGCGATTGCTAGGCTAGGCTGTCAAGGTATTTCAAAATTCGCCGTATTGTCACAAGGCATCAGTAGCCTAGGGGTACAGACGGTGGTATTTGGAGTCGATGATCTGGGGTTCAATCCCTACGACCGACGCACTTTTTGTATGTTTTGTACATTCAAAGAAAAGTTGTAACTACCGCAGAAGAGATGGCGCCTGTATACGCAAGCATTAAATGCCTTCTCAATTTGGTCGAGTTGCCTGTCTATCTCAGTATGTATATTGTAGTCTTTGGCTCCGCCACTGCTGTCAGTGCGATTCGGCCTTGAGGGCTTATATTTATAGGGAAGGTTAATTGCAACTTTTAGAACCGCATAATGCATTATGCAAAAGTGAACTATTATTATCGAGATAATTTACTATGATATTTTTCCTCAAAAATGTCAGCTCATACACTATAAACATTAAGAAAAACTAATTAATACAATCTTTTTTAACCCGGGTACAAGACGAATCAATTAATTAACGATCCCGGCATATGGGTTTATTATTATTATTATTTGGTTTGTGGGCCTTAATGTGCGGCTTCGACCAGCAAGTGATCTATTGTGGCAGCCCTTTCTTTAGAGTTCACCGCTAAGGCCCGTTGTACCTTTTTTTTTTACGACGACGGTGGCAAACAAGCTTACGGCCTGCCTGATGTTAAGCTACTACCGTAGCCTATTGCCGACCCTTTATTCACTTGAGGATTCGCTGTGTTGGCAGATAGATACATGCAGGTCCCTCACTCCCAACACAGCCTAACCTAGGGAGCTCTGGCGACCTTACTCACCACCAGGAACACAACACCAATTGCTTCATAGCATGCAATAATATAGCAACACTACAAAGCAGTGGTGCTATTATGGCTGCGGTCTTCTGTAAGGTGGAGGTACTTAGTTTCCCCAGTTGGGCTGCTCCTGATACGGTGAAATGACATTCCGCTGTGCCCTACCTCTTCTGGGTATGCATGGGCTTACCTCTTCAGCCAGCTCAGTGTTCCCCTCGTGCTCCACCAGATAGTGGATGATGGCGATCTTGTTCTCGGCCACCGTGTTCTTGAAGGCCGACACCAGGTCCTTCTGGGTATGCATGGGCTTACCTCTTCAGCCAGCTCAGTGTTCCCCTCGTGCTCCACCAGATAGTGGATGATGGCGATCTTGTTCTCGGCCACCGTGTTCTTGAAGGCCGACACCAGGTCCTTCTGGGTATGCATGGGCTTACCTCTTCAGCCAGCTCAGTGTTCCCCTCGTGCTCCACCAGATAGTGGATGATGGCGATCTTGTTCTCGGCCACCGTGTTCTTGAAGGCCGACACCAGGTCCTTCTGGGTATGCATGGGCTTACCTCTTCAGCCAGCTCAGTGTTCCCCTCGTGCTCCACCAGATAGTGGATGATGGCGATCTTGTTCTCGGCCACCGTGTTCTTGAAGGCCGACACCAGGTCCTTCTGGGTATGCATGGGCTTACCTCTTCAGCCAGCTCAGTGTTCCCCTCGTGCTCCACCAGATAGTGGATGATGGCGATCTTGTTCTCGGCCACCGTGTTCTTGAAGGCCGACACCAGGTCCTTCTGGGTATGCATGGGCTTACCTCTTCAGCCAGCTCAGTGTTCCCCTCGTGCTCCACCAGATAGTGGATGATGGCGATCTTGTTCTCGGCCACCGTGTTCTTGAAGGCCGACACCAGGTCCTTCTGGGTATGCATGGGCTTACCTCTTCAGCCAGCTCAGTGTTCCCCTCGTGCTCCACCAGATAGTGGATGATGGCGATCTTGTTCTCGGCCACCGTGTTCTTGAAGGCCGACACCAGGTCCTTCTGGGTATGCATGGGCTTACCTCTTCAGCCAGCTCAGTGTTCCCCTCGTGCTCCACCAGATAGTGGATGATGGCGATCTTGTTCTCGGCCACCGTGTTCTTGAAGGCCGACACCAGGTCCTTCTGGGTATGCATGGGCTTACCTCTTCAGCCAGCTCAGTGTTCCCCTCGTGCTCCACCAGATAGTGGATGATGGCGATCTTGTTCTCGGCCACCGTGTTCTTGAAGGCCGACACCAGGTCCTTCTGGGTATGCATGGGCTTACCTCTTCAGCCAGCTCAGTGTTCCCCTCGTGCTCCACCAGATAGTGGATGATGGCGATCTTGTTCTCGGCCACCGTGTTCTTGAAGGCCGACACCAGGTCCTTCTGGGTATGCATGGGCTTACCTCTTCAGCCAGCTCAGTGTTCCCCTCGTGCTCCACCAGATAGTGGATGATGGCGATCTTGTTCTCGGCCACCGTGTTCTTGAAGGCCGACACCAGGTCCTTCTGGGTATGCATGGGCTTACCTCTTCAGCCAGCTCAGTGTTCCCCTCGTGCTCCACCAGATAGTGGATGATGGCGATCTTGTTCTCGGCCACCGTGTTCTTGAAGGCCGACACCAGGTCCTTCTGGGTATGCATGGGCTTACCTCTTCAGCCAGCTCAGTGTTCCCCTCGTGCTCCACCAGATAGTGGATGATGGCGATCTTGTTCTCGGCCACCGTGTTCTTGAAGGCCGACACCAGGTCCTTCTGGGTATGCATGGGCTTACCTCTTCAGCCAGCTCAGTGTTCCCCTCGTGCTCCACCAGATAGTGGATGATGGCGATCTTGTTCTCGGCCACCGTGTTCTTGAAGGCCGACACCAGGTCCTTCTGGGTATGCATGGGCTTACCTCTTCAGCCAGCTCAGTGTTCCCCTCGTGCTCCACCAGATAGTGGATGATGGCGATCTTGTTCTCGGCCACCGTGTTCTTGAAGGCCGACACCAGGTCCTTCTGGGTATGCATGGGCTTACCTCTTCAGCCAGCTCAGTGTTCCCCTCGTGCTCCACCAGATAGTGGATGATGGCGATCTTGTTCTCGGCCACCGTGTTCTTGAAGGCCGACACCAGGTCCTTCTGGGTATGCATGGGCTTACCTCTTCAGCCAGCTCAGTGTTCCCCTCGTGCTCCACCAGATAGTGGATGATGGCGATCTTGTTCTCGGCCACCGTGTTCTTGAAGGCCGACACCAGGTCCTTCTGGGTATGCATGGGCTTACCTCTTCAGCCAGCTCAGTGTTCCCCTCGTGCTCCACCAGATAGTGGATGATGGCGATCTTGTTCTCGGCCACCGTGTTCTTGAAGGCCGACACCAGGTCCTTCTGGGTATGCATGGGCTTACCTCTTCAGCCAGCTCAGTGTTCCCCTCGTGCTCCACCAGATAGTGGATGATGGCGATCTTGTTCTCGGCCACCGTGTTCTTGAAGGCCGACACCAGGTCCTTCTCCGCGATGCTCAGCGTCACCACGTCTAGTGTGTTCAGATCCACCTAAAAAAAATGTTAGAAGGAAATTAAAAATTAAAACCGGCCACGTGCGAGTCAGTGCGCGCACGAAAATACATCGCGGTAACAGAGATACATAATCTGTGAAAATTTCAACTGTCTAACTATCACGATTCGAGCCTGGTGACATACAGACAGACGGACAGCGGAGTCTTAGTAATAGGGTCCCGTTTTACCCTTTGGGTACGGAACCGTAAATACAACTACTATGGCGGGATGCACCCACTTACAATAAGAGACTGATCAATGTTAAATATCAGGCAGCAATCATTCCACAGAAACTTATCAAACCTTCCATAGGTACATTTGTGGTGTAGGTGATTAAGGGCGTGTACTGTGCGGCAAGAGTTGCGAATAATAAAATGCACAAAACTTACAGTTCAGTGTATATTGTCCGCGTACACACAAAATCCATACACAAGCAAAACAGAAGGCACAGAAGGGTAGAAAGCACAGGCACTATTAATAAAAGAAAGTCTTAAGGCGACGTGAGCTCCAAAAACTGATTTTTAAAAAATCGTAGTTCTTGTTTGAATTATAATACGGCTGCCCTAAATTTAATTAGCAATCTTGAGGCTTTTCTCGAGGGAAATCAGCTATTCGAATCCTAAGTTTTTGACTTTCGCTCGATAGAAAAAAATCACGAACATAGGTCTAAAATACACTTTATCAAAACCATCGACTGTAACCAGAGGAGTGCCGCAAGGCTCAATACTGGGACCGCTTCTATTCATATTATATACAGCGGATATCAGAGACGTTATAAAAAATTGTAAGTTCCACCTATATGCTGACGATATTCAAATATATATATCATTTAATCCAGCTAATACCGATGAGGCTACTGCTAAACTAAACGACGATTTGGAAAGTATTGCAGCTTGGTCCGACTCTAACTCTTTGGTGCTAAGTCCCAGTAAATCTAAATTTATGATTTTCAGCTCTAAAAACCAGCTTAAAAAGGTACATAACCATAAACCAGTTGTTATCATATCGGGTGATGAAGTAGAACGAGTACCTGAGGCGCGCAATTTAGGCATTGTAATGGACGAGTCATTGCGTTTCGAGGGTCATATAGCGTATGTCGCCAAAGCTGCATTTTACAGGCTTAGGGTACTTTACCATATTCGTGACTTTCTTAGTTCCCTGGTACTTTCAAGGTTTGATTATGGGGATGTGGCCCACGGTTATTGGCTTGTACGGACCGAATAGTGCAAAGGGTGCAAAACGCATGTGCGCGCTACTGTTTTGGTATCCCCCCCCCGATCACACGTGACGCCTTATCTGAACTCTGCAGGTATTCTCAAAATGACATACCGATGAGAACTTCATCTATCTTCCTTGTTGTTTGGCGTGGTAAAAACGTCCGAGCCATACTATTTACATAAAATGTTCACCTGGCGCTCAAGCAGGTCGTCCTCCTCACACGGCATTAGATCAGTATGTCATGAACTGCTACTTCCACGTCACCATACCGCCGCATTCCGAGGAAGTTTTAAATACACAGCCACTAAGTGCTGGAATAACATTTTTCCGCCACTCAAGAAATGTAATACCATTGGCACTTTCAAATTGCATCTGAAACGACACCTTATGCAAATACAGCAGGCACTTCCTCCTGGTAGTCGTGCTGTGCCTTCATATATGTAATTAATGACCGTATGACCTACCATCAGAGTACCTTGTACATTAAATTATTTGCTTTAAATTATGCCATCGGCCAAATATGTTTATTATGTATGAACATCCAAACATACCTACTTACAATCATCACACACTTCGTATTCCAAGTAAAGCCAAACACACGCACACATATACATACACACACACATACAATAACTGAGACATTTCGTTCCCGACAAACAGCGAGCAATTCAAAATGGATGTACATAGTTACCAGGGTCTGCCTGAAAACCAGCGTTGCAGTGACCTCGCTGTAACATTATGCTGAGGCAAGCTCCTTTTTAACATCACACACACACACACATCATAATTGTAACATTAATTTTAAATTTATATTTTAATTCTAATCTTAAGGTTCACATGTATTAATGTTTAAATGTTTAATTATAATTTCGTGTAATGTGATGTTGAATAAAGCTTTTCTACTTCTACTCTACTTTTTCTACTTTTTTATTTATTAAAACGCACAAAAAATAAAAATTAAAAAACATGATTTCCGCGCTTCCAAACACGCACTTCCATCTCGCTCACGCTTATGCTCAGTGAGAGGGAGAGAAGACCACGAACCTACGTCCCCTTAAAGCGAGAATACAGTTCGGAAGATAGAAATTGATAATAATAAGCGAGCGAGAAAGCAAGCACATAGATCGCGGCTATTGTTATGTGGTCAAAGAGAAGCATGCGCTCCGCGTCGGTACTATACTTCGATTTTTTTAGCATTAGAAATTCGATAAACAAAGAAGCAGGTGTCGTAAACCTGTTTCTTTAGAAGTTAATAATAAAATATTAAATTACTGTGTATTTTTGTTTGTTACATCATAGGTACTTATCAATGATTTCACATTTCCTATCACTTAGGTTTGTAAATATTATATATAATTATATTATTATTAACTATTTCTAACCTAACCTAACCTTTCACTACATTAAATTGGGTGGTTTTAACCTTAAAATGCATGTATATCAAGTGGTCTCTCTGAAATAAGTAAGTTGAACCTATTTTAGCTTAATTTGAAGCTTTGCCGACCTCGTCCACCTCCACCACACACTAGTGCGATGTAACCTTGTAGTTATTAGGAGTTATTATTTAGTAAATAGTATCAGAGTAAGGGCCGCACTCAGGCACCTGAACTGAACCGCACTATCAACGACAGATAATAACAATAACAACAACAATAACAAATAACTTTAACGGAAAACAATGAAACTTAAAAACTCAAAACAACAAGATTCTGGGATAATGACAAAGTATCGCACTTGCATTCGCATGACATACGAGATAAACGTAGTGATTGTATACTCTTTGTACGAGATGAGAGTGACGTTTAAAAACAAACATGAACAATGTAATGGCGGACATTTTATCCGACCGATTGCAAATGTCAAAACGCTAATAGACCAATCAAATTAGCTAAACCCGGACATAATTCGATAACTGTAATTTTCTTTTTCTATGATGTATTGTTAGTTATAGTTAAAATAAAAAGAATTAAACATTTTAGGGTTCCGCGTCATTGTAAAAAAACCAAAAATCTAAATTTTTAACAAATTCTGATTTCATAAGTGCAGCATAATATGTAACTTTGTAAAAGTGCCTCTATTATGATATGACGCTTGCATTCCAGTTAAAGAAATCAAAATTAATCTAATTAATCAACCGGGACTATCAATAATAAAGAAAGTTCAGTAAGTTACACATTTTCCGGATTATCTTACCAGAAATTATAGATAACTGCAATTTAACAAATTATTCTGAATAGTATATTATGTGTGTTGATAAATTATTAAAAATTAAACAGATTCTCTTTGCGGATTTCTAAAATCACAAATATTGTTAGTTTTTGGAAAACCAAAATACATAACTACTTGGAAAGTGTTTGATTTATGCTGTCAACATATTATTAGTACTATAAGAAACAAATTAAACAAAAAATATCCACGATTATTAATTAATTCATATTTTTTCGTACTAAAGTTTTAATATGAACCTTATCTCTTGCAGAATAAGGCCATCATTGCTTTGCGTCTCGACTACCGACCGTGCTGTCGCGAGTCGCAGGCATTCAAGGCCGAAACGCACTGACAGCGGTGGCGAAGCGGCGCGGGGTGGCGCGGAGGCGGTACTTGTAATGTTCGAGCTAATATGAAAGGATCCGAACGCTTTTTCCCGGCTTTATTAGATCGAACAATACAGCCGGTACCACCTCTACACTGCGCCGCGCCGCCGCTTCGCCACCGCTGTCAATGCGTTTCGGCCTTCATTTATTATGGATAGGTCAATGACTGTCAAACATTTATAAAGACGAACGTGGCGTTTACCACGGTTCGGCTAGGGTGGAGATTTATTGAAATATTGTGTTCATTAGATCGATAATAATTAAATTGTTCAGCATGAGACATAATTGTCGTGGAATGTCGATTACCTATTTATAAGCACTCAGTCTTCTGTATAGAATTATTTAAATAAAATATGTTACTTGTGTGGGTGCAGAAAGGGGCATTGTTGGAATGATTCTTATTCGAATAATTATTCGAATAAACATTTATTCGCGAATAATTTATTCGTCTACACTTTCGAATGACGAATGATTTATTCTCATTTCATTCCAATAAATCCACGAATAATATTTAAGGATGCGGTTGCTCGTTGTAACACGTACACGAATTTAACATGATCACTACAAGTGTACCTATTTTCAAGTATTAATACCCTTTTCTACTAATTAACAATATTTTTGTGAGTTAAATGAGTCGCTTCTTGGGGCATTTAACAGGTTTGTTTCAATATGTCATGTGTGTGGGCTTGTCCATATATTACGTCATCGTTTTTAGGGTTCCGTACTCAAAGAGTAAAACGGGACCCTATTACTAAGATTCCGCTGTCCGTCAGTCTGTCTGTCTGTCTGTCCGTCTGTCACCAAGCTGTATCTCACGAACCGTGATAGGTAGACAGTTGAAATTTTCACAGGTGATGTATTTCTGTTGCCGCTATAACAACAAATACTAAAAAACAGATTTTTTATTTTCTTTTTTTTTCTTATACAATCTTACAAAAATCGATCTAGTCCCAAACTAAGCAAACTACTATGGGTACTAGACGACGATAAACATACTTATATAGATAAATAAATACATAGAAAACATCCATGACTCAGGAGCACATATTTGTGCTCATCACACAAATAAATGCCCTTACCGGGATTCGAACCCGGGACCTCCGGCTACGCAGGCAGGGTCACTACGAGGGTCAAACTGAAAGTTTCGGGAATATAAAAAAAATATGCAGTTACATTGATTTCAGTATTTTTATTGTTTTTCAAAGTATTCTCTTTTATATTTTATGCACTTTTCCATGCGTTCAAACCAGTCGTTAAAATTTTTAAAAGCCTCCACTGCTTCTGCCGGCCGCCGAAACACCGCGCCCACCACGCAATTTATCCTTGATTTTGGGGAATATGAAAAAGTCGTTGGGACTTAGGTCAGGGCTGTATGGAGGATGGTCCAGTAGTTCGACTTTTTCACCTTCCAGGTACTCATTTGTTTTACGAGCGGTGTGAGGGCTGGCATTGTCGTGGTGAAGGATGATGCGGCGACTAGGCCTTTTTTCCTAAGTTCAGCAAAGACAATCGGCAAACAAATACTTGTATACTAATCGGCTTTGACCGTTCTACGATCTTCAAGTGGAATAGTAGCCACGTGACCCGATTTGGAGACAAACATAGCCACCATCTTCTTGGCCTTGCTGCGAGAGCGAATAACTTTTGTTGGCTTGAAGCTCGTCTTCGTTACCCCATACTCCAGATTGGTTTTTAGTTTCAGGCTCATATGCGTATATCTACGACTCGTCACCTGATACGACACTAAAAACTGCATTTGAGCATCCTCCGTTGAATTTATTCAATGTTTTGCGGCACCAATTGACACGAGTCGTTTTCTGCTCGTCAGACAATAAGTGCGGGATCCAACGGGAAAACAACTTTCGCACGCCTAATTCTTCCTGTAAAATAATTTGTATCTGACTCATTCCAATCCGCAAAGACTCCTGAATTTCCCGATATGTCACATGCCTGTCTTCTTTTATCAGCTGACTCACAAGGTGGACGCTTTCTTGCGTAACTGCCGATTTTGGTCGACCTTCACGCGCGTCGTCCGTGAGGGATACTCGGCCACGTTGAAATTCTGAATACCACCTGTATATTGTCGTCTTTGAAGGTGTTTCATTATTAAAAGCAGCAATCATCCGGTCTCCACATTGTTTTTGTGTTAATCCACTTTGAAAGTCGTAATATTTTTTACGGGACAATTTCATCTTCAGCGGCGACTCAACAACTCGAAAAAACAATTGAAACTGAACCATTGTTTTTTTAGGGTTCCGTACTCAAGGAGTAAAACGGGACACTATTACTAAGACTCCGCTGTCCGTCTGTCTGTCTGTCTGTCAGTCTGTCTGTCTGTCTGTCACCAGGCTGTGTCTCAACAACAGTGATAGTTTGACAGCTGAAATTTTCACAGATGATGTATTTCTGTTGCCGCTGTAACGACAAATACTAAAAACCAGTTTTTTTTTCTTTTACAATCTTACACAAATCGGCTTAGTCCCAAACTAAGCAAAGCTTGTATTATGGGTACTAGACGAACGATAAACATACTTATATAGATAAATAAATTCTTAAATACACAGAAAACATCCATGACTCAGGACTTGGCCGGTTGTTTTTTGTCAATTCTTGGCCCCCCTCCTATCATCATCCTGACTACCGTCATCCAATAGACCCCCCCCCCAGTTTTGAAATGACGTAATTTATGGACAGCCACTGTCTGTAATTGGATCAATGTATGTTATTAGAGGCGGTTACGCATGTAAGATTGTTCAACTATATACCTGTAATTGTAAATTGTATGTACTTAATCATGTTATATTCTGATCTGTGTGTTTTTAGGGTTCCGTGCCTCGAAATGGAAAAACGGAACCCTTATAGGATCACTTTGTTGTCCGTCCGTCCGTCTGTCAATACCCTTTTTCTCAGGAACGCGTGGAGGTATCAATCATTTAAAGTTTGAATTCCTGTGCATAGTGTGTGCATGCATTATTTTAGAATTAATATTTTTTATATTAATGTTGCTGTGCCCTAACAGGGTTATGCTGGAACTGTATTTATATGTAACATCTTGTGAGACCCATACTGCAACAAATAAATGAATTAAGCTGAAATTTATATCAAATACTCAGGTTTACTGTCTCTTGGAGCTGTGAAAAAATCAAACTTCTAAGCCAACACAATCAAAAGATACAGCCGTTTATGCCGCAAATTTCCGCAAGTTTTCGAAACCCGCAAGGGAATCAAAACCTACTTCCCGTGAACTCAGAAACTTGAAATTTGGTGGGAAGCAACGCCCTATAGCACAGATAAAGGAAAGATAGCGAAAACCGTAAATTTTTAGTTACATCACTGAAAATTTAATGTCCAGTATATACTGACACGTACTAAGTATGTGAATACATAGTGGACTCTAGACTAATTTATAATGGCGTCCAAGCACTAAACAGACTTGGAAGGCACAATAAGGTGCAACTAGTTTGGATACCAGGGCACAAGGGCTTCATCGGCAACGAAAGAGCAGATGAGCTTGCAAGAGGGGGCTCTACAAATCACTTTGTAGGTCCAGAACCATTTGTGGGACTCTCGCAGGGGACCATAATATCGGCCTTTAAAGCCTACGCCAAAACCAAACACCAACACGAGTGGAGGAATGAGGCTGGCTTAAGGCACTCTAAGCTCTTCATAGAAGGAGTGGACTCGGGCTGGACCAGAAAACTCTGGAAATCCAGTAGGAAGCAACTCAGAATCATATCTGGGGTGTTCACTGGTCACTTCGGGGTCAAGGATCTCTTGGCCAAGATGGGACTATCTGATAGTTTAGACTGTAGAATGTGTGGCGAGGAGGATGAGACTATGGAACACTTATTGTGTGAATGTCATGCCCTTGCCAGACAAAGAATGAACTACTTTGGTAACGGTTACCCGCAACCAAAGGAATTCAAGGTGCTCCCGGCGAACTGCATCATCCGCTTTGTGGAAATGATGGAGCAAGCCTGGGAGCAGGTATAAAGGAGAGAGCAAATGCACAAAAGATCCCACTGGGTCGAAGTGCATCCGAAAGGGCCCTCACCTAGATAAGATAAGATAAGATAAGAGTGTCAGTTTATAGTGGACTTGGTTTTATTGTACGGGGTGGTCCGGAACCCTCGGTGCGCGAGTCTGACCAGTTTTTTGACGCACTCGACCGGTTTTTTTTTCACCCGTGGTAAAGCCGATATAGTAAAAATAAAACAGGTGAAATAATTACAATTAATATCCGTTTCACCATGCACGGCGATGTTACTTGGTACTCTTGATGAAGCGGTAACCTTTTTCTAACAAATTTAGAAACTAGGTATCACTGTTCTGTCTGTAGGAAAATATTACGTTTTTGAGATATATTCTATTACAAAGCATTCCTACAATATTCGTTCAAAATATTATTCCCGAAAAGCATTACGAATGATTATGCGAATTAAGAAGTTATTGGCGAATAATTATTCGAAATATTTATTCGTCATTCGCGAATAATCCTATTTATTCTTAAACGTTATTCGTATTTGAATAAATTTATCCCATCTCTGGGTGGATAAGCATATCTTCTCTTTTTTTTTGGCGTTCTGGCCAACTGTGTCGGCTCAATTTTGCCAATAAGGATATCGACTACCGTAGGCTCAAAGGGCGTAAGGGACGAAATGCCCATGCCCATATCCCGTGAACTCTGAATCTTGAAATTTGGTACGAAGTATTTATAGCACAAATAAAGGAAAAATTGTGAAAACCGTAAATTTTTAGTTACATCACTGAAAATTTGATGTCCAGTATAAACTGACACGCACTAAGTATGTAAATACATACTTAGTGAGTGTCAGTTTATAGTGGACCTGTTTCTATTGTACGGGGTGGTCCGGAACCCTCGGTGTGCGAGTCTGACTCGCACTTGACCGGTTTTTTTTATGCTAACCACGATCATGGCATCATCTCTTTCATTTACTTAACAGTTAAGAGTTTACTTATGTTTTCGATGATAAAAGCAAATCAATCGTTCCTTACGCCCTTTGGACCAGAGTTTTCAAAGGGCGTAAGGGACAAACTGTGATTTTTCATTAGAGCTAAAAATCCTACAATTAGGATATTCCGTTATATTTGTTTTATTTGTACACGGCGCGGTCGGTGCAAAACACGTAATTGAAATAAACTCGTTAAGACGAGTTCGCCGTGCGCTCGCCCGCTGGCGCCCCACTCTCTCCCCGCCTCGCACCCACCGCATGCATCTGACTCCACGACAAGGTCGCGAGTATTTTCAATTAAATTTTCAATTTCTTAAGCGTGAAATTAACATGCTTAATTTTGATGAAAACATGATTATCGTACACAAAAGGCTATAAGTAAACAAAAAATTCATAGTTACTATTTATAATTACTGAGAAATACATTATTATTAAAACGTTAAAAATAAATGTTTAATTATTGTCTTAAATGTCTAAAAAGACGCAATATACCTTAAACAGATAAAAACATCATAGTTACCATTTTGGCTTGTCTAGATAATGAGATCAGAGGAAAACTGTGAAAAAAAACGTATATGCGAATTTGATATCAGTTTAATTTTGCTATTAAGTGATCGAATTTGAATGCACCTCAAAGTTATACTAACAAGGTACTTGGTTACCTTTTTTACTTTTAGGAAAAAGTTAGGTAGTGTACGTTAACTCGTGTTTTTTTTAACTACGGTTACGATCGCGGATTTTTTACTTAATATATTTCATTAATATTTGACACTGAATAGTAAAATCCGATAAAACAATAAAAACAACGAGTTTACGAATTATGTCCAGGGTAAGCTAATTTGATTGGTCTATAAACTCTTATTGATGTGGGACACGATCTCTTCAATTTAGTCGCAATTTATGCGTTTAAAACGTTCCGTTTGTTTGAAACCTCTGCTTCTCTGGGTTTTTTATCATGCAATTTTTTTGCGATACATTAAAAATAACACAAATAAAATATTAATGCTGTATTATTAAATAATCCTTTTAAGTAAATGCAAATTACACATTTTGCTATCATCTAATATGTTTTAAAAAATGTTTCCATAGTTTTCCACTTATTCCGCCGCATTTACGGCAGGTATCGTAAAACGTGTTCTATAAAAAACCTTACACTTACTTCTGTCAAGGTCTTTCTAATGCTAAAAAAATCGAAGTATAGGCGATGACTGATAATCGACCTCTGCTGCGCGGGCGCCGCGCTTGGCCATAACCAGTTGCATGCTAGGGCGACGGCGAGGTCGATCTAGTATGTCGATATACTACTATATCGATATCGACAAACTGGTTGGCATACATATATATTTCTATAAGCGTAACAAGCATGTTAAGCGTAATATATAATTTATATATGTATATCTATATAAGTGTGTATATATGTACGAGTATGTAAATATGTATATGTTAAGAAATAGAAATAAATAAGTTTTAACATGCGATTATAGAGATGTATAAGTGTAAAATCTAAATGTGTATAAGTAGCCTACACATTCAAAATTTAACGAATACTGCTTACGATTACAGACGTTTTGGTGCAACCCAACCTTAAAGATAACGATACAAGTGCGAAAAGTAGGTAATTCCCAACGAGTAGCGATGACCAACAGGCGACCGTCAGGGAGTGTTTTTGGTCGACACGAGTTGCCGGCATAAACCACTTCCCGTGTTTATGTTGAACCATATAAAGGGGCTCTTTCAGAGCAAGTGCATTGTAAATGACTATTTCTCAAACATGCAATGAAATGTCGTCATTACGTGGGTAATATCAGGCTTCAAAGTATCACGTTTCGGGCGGATCAACTCGAGAGAACTGTAAAGGAATTTCATACGAAATTGAAGGCCTAGGCCGGGAAGTAATTTTTTTTAAATTTACTTTCCACTATTTGTGGCACAGCATCATGGAATTCAGCCATGAAAATAAGTTGGATTTGAGGAGTGTTTATTTATTTTCTCAAACATGCAATGAAATTTCGTCATTCCGTGTGTTCGATTCCTCGCCCGGTGCGAGGAGCCGAACATGCCTCGCGGTCTCGCGGGTCCTATGGGGCCAATAATGGCAATCAAAATTGTTAAGATTTTATTACTTACTGGATTACCGGCGACACGATATTTTGTCAAGTCTGTCGTTATCCGTCAATGGTCAGTCAAGTACATCAAGTCTCCCAAGCTGCCTCCGGGGTCGAAGAGCGCCGTGATGGTCCGCGGGCTGGTGCCAACAATGCGCGGTTCCGTCACAGCTCACAGCACAAATTCACCAAATGTTAGACTCGGGCATCAAGCCACCAACACAGAGTACTTTCACTTTCACAAATATCCAACCAAAACTCGAACACTGTGTGTTGGCAAAGCGAGTTATTACAAATTATCCAAACAAAACCCCAGACATAGGTGTCGACAAAAGTGGGGTTAGCCAAGCCACCTTGTGGTGATAAAAATTTGTGACAGCTCAAAAATGTGACAGCTCAAATATTACTGTCAACAAAAACTAAGGGAGGTGCCACACACGCTCCAGCTTACAGAATAGGGTCCGATAGACATTCGGCCCGATCACCGTGCGTTATTTATTATTTATTTATTTTAATAAGTACAGTGTTTTACATACTTAAAATTAAACATTGCCCCACAAAACTGTAGTGACAGTTTGACTGTGGGAGCGACAGTCTCTAGGTAAGGCATTTATTAACAAAAATATTTAGTTATTCATTAATAAAACAGGCTTCAAAATATCACGTTTCAGGCGGAAGAAGAAGAAAGCAAACTGTAAAGGAATTTCATAGGAAATTGAAGGCCTAGACCGGGAAGTAATTTTTTTTTATTTCTTTCCACAATTTGTGGCAATGGTCACGGATTTCAGCTATGAAAATGTGTTTGATTTCTTGAAGTTTTTTTTATTTATTTCATTGCATGTTTGAGAAAAGCACTATACATGCCTAGCCGTGAAAAGGGCTTGCCGGCTTCGTATCACTATCCGTACTCACCCGGCAAGCCCTTCTTTCCCGGAGTCTGCAGTAATGTACTATAGTATAACATCGGCGTTCGGCGCACACCGGGCGTTAAGAGCCACAAGCTACGGGAGTGGCTCGCGTTCGCTACGAAACGCGGCCACTAGTGTCAATGTGTGGCGGCTCTAAGTTTCAGAATTGCATGCATATTTTAGGGTTGACTGTACCATGGCATGCGGCCCCCCGCCGAGCAGTGGCGCCAGGCCGCCTGAGTCCTCACAGGGCAGCACGATGTAGCAGCACGGCTCGTGGTCGGGGCTGATGTCGATCAGGTGCGTGAACAGCATTGGGATGTGGACCAGCAGATGACTGTACCATGGCATGCAGCCCCCAGCCGAGCAGTGGCGCCAGGCCGCCTGAGTCCTCACAGGGCAGCACGATGTAGCAGCACGGCTCGTGGTCGGGGCTGATGTCGATCAGGTGCGTGAACAGCATTGGGATGTGGACCAGCAGATGACTGTACCATGGCATGCGGCCCCCAGCCGAGCAGTGGCGCCAGGCCGCCTGAGTCCTCACAGGGCAGCACGATGTAGCAGCACGGCTCGTGGTCGGGGCTGATGTCGATCAGGTGCGTGAACAGCATTGGGATGTGGACCAGCAGATGACTGTACCATGGCATGCGGCCCCCAGCCGAGCAGTGGCGCCAGGCCGCCTGAGTCCTCACAGGGCAGCACGATGTAGCAGCACGGCTCGTGGTCGGGGCTGATGTCGATCAGGTGCGTGAACAGCATTGGGATGTGGACCAGCAGATGACTGTACCATGGCATGCGGCCCCCAGCCGAGCAGTGGCGCCAGGCCGCCTGAGTACTCACAGGGCAGCACGATGTGGCAGCACGGCTCGTGGTCGGGGCTGATGTCGATCAGGTGCGTGAACAGCATTGGGATGTGGACCAGCAGATGACTGTACCATGGCATGCGGCCCCCAGCCGAGCAGTGGCGCCAGGCCGCCTGAGTACTCACAGGGCAGCACGATGTGGCAGCACGGCTCGTGGTCGGAGCTGATGTCGATCAGGTGCGTGAACAGCATTGGGATGTGGACCAGCAGATGACTGTACCATGGCATGCGGCCCCCAGCCGAGCAGTGGCGCCAGGCCGCCTGAGTCCTCACAGGGCAGCACGATGTGGCAGCACGGCTCGTGGTCGGAGCTGATGTCGATCAGGTGCGTGAACAGCATTGGGATGTGGACCAGCAGATGACTGTACCATGGCATGCGGCCCCCAGCCGAGCAGTGGCGCCAGGCCGCCTGAGTCCTCACAGGGCAGCACGATGTGGCAGCACGGCTCGTGGTCGGGGCTGATGTCGATCAGGTGCGTGAACAGCATTGGGATGTGGACCAGCAGATGGTCATCTAGTGACAAAAAGTTCCGTGTTAGAGCGATAACACTTCTCACTTTCAGTGCCAGGAATCCTGATAGCTCTGTGAACATCTAATGCTTCTATAAGATTATCATCTCTGTGAGGCTGCCTACGATACGGAGTCCTCAACGATTGTAGAATGTTCTCACCGTTGTACAGAGTGTAGGACGGGCGCAGACTCCTGGCCAGCGCCCACGGCAGGTCAGGCAGCACGCTGTGGACCACCACTCCGTGCCGCAGCACCGTCACGGAGTACGCGAAGTTGACCCCGGAGTCCTTGAGGTCCGCGCTGTCCTCCAGCACTAGGGACGTCGTCGACGAGTCTAAGGGCTGTAATTAAAAATAATAATTAGGTTTATAAACAGACGGTTTCAATCACCACATAAAAAAATGCTTCCAGAGATCAAAAGCGTCCTCGTACGCGCCGCACGCGTTGAGCTGACTGTACACCAGCGACTGACCTTGTAGAGGTAGTGGTGCATGACGCACAGCACCTCTCGGTCCCGACAGACGATGCTGAGGTCGAGCGAGCAGTCGTGCACGCGGAGAGGCACGGGGTCGTCCTCGTACGCTGACTGTACACCAGCGACTGACCTTGTAGAGGTAGTGGTGCATGACGCACAGCACCCCTCGGTCCCGACAGACGATGCTGAGGTCGAGCGAGCAGTCGTGCACGCGGAGAGGCACGGGGTCGTCCTCGTACGCTGACTGTACACCAGCGACTGACCTTGTAGAGGTAGTGGTGCATGACGCACAGCACCCCTCGGTCCCGACAGACGATGCTGAGGTCGAGCGAGCAGTCGTGCACGCGGAGAGGCACGGGGTCGTCCTCGTACGCTGACTGTACACCAGCGACTGACCTTGTAGAGGTAGTGGTGCATGACGCACAGCACCCCTCGGTCCCGACAGACGATGCTGAGGTCGAGCGAGCAGTCGTGCACGCGGAGAGGCACGGGGTCGTCCTCGTACGCTGACTGTACACCAGCGACTGACCTTGTAGAGGTAGTGGTGCATGACGCACAGCACCCCTCGGTCCCGACAGACGATGCTGAGGTCGAGCGAGCAGTCGTGCACGCGGAGAGGCACGGGGTCGTCCTCGTACGCTGACTGTACACCAGCGACTGACCTTGTAGAGGTAGTGGTGCATGACGCACAGCACCCCTCGGTCCCGACAGACGATGCTGAGGTCGAGCGAGCAGTCGTGCACGCGGAGAGGCACGGGGTCGTCCTCGTACGCTGACTGTACACCAGCGACTGACCTTGTAGAGGTAGTGGTGCATGACGCACAGCACCCCTCGGTCCCGACAGACGATGCTGAGGTCGAGCGAGCAGTCGTGCACGCGGAGAGGCACGGGGTCGTCCTCGTACGCTGACTGTACACCAGCGACTGACCTTGTAGAGGTAGTGGTGCATGACACACAGCACCCCTCGGTCCCGACAGACGATGCTGAGGTCGAGCGAGCAGTCGTGCACGCGGAGAGGCACGGGGTCGTCCTCGTACGCTGACTGTACACCAGCGACTGACCTTGTAGAGGTAGTGGTGCATGACGCACAGCACCCCTCGGTCCCGACAGACGATGCTGAGGTCGAGCGAGCAGTCGTGCACGCGGAGAGGCACGGGGTCGTCCTCGTACGCTGACTGTACACCAGCGACTGACCTTGTAGAGGTAGTGGTGCATGACGCACAGCACCCCTCGGTCCCGACAGACGATGCTGAGGTCGAGCGAGCAGTCGTGCACGCGGAGAGGCACGGGGTCGTCCTCGTACGCTGACTGTACACCAGCGACTGACCTTGTAGAGGTAGTGGTGCATGACGCACAGCACCCCTCGGTCCCGACAGACGATGCTGAGGTCGAGCGAGCAGTCGTGCACGCGGAGAGGCACGGGGTCGTCCTCGTACGCTGACTGTACACCAGCGACTGACCTTGTAGAGGTAGTGGTGCATGACGCACAGCACCCCTCGGTCCCGACAGACGATGCTGAGGTCGAGCGAGCAGTCGTGCACGCGGAGAGGCACGGGGTCGTCCTCGTATGCTGACTGTACACCAGCGACTGACCTTGTAGAGGTAGTGGTGCATGACGCACAGCACCCCTCGGTCCCGACAGACGATGCTGAGGTCGAGCGAGCAGTCGTGCACGCGGAGAGGCACGGGGTCGTCCTCGTACGCTGACTGTACACGAGCGACTGACCTTGTAGAGGTAGTGGTGCATGACGCACAGCACCCCTCGGTCCCGACAGACGATGCTGAGGTCGAGCGAGCAGTCGTGCACGCGGAGAGGCACGGGGTCGTCCTCGTACGCTGACTGTACACCAGCGACTGACCTTGTAGAGGTAGTGGTGCATGACGCACAGCACCCCTCGGTCCCGACAGACGATGCTGAGGTCGAGCGAGCAGTCGTGCACGCGGAGAGGCACGGGGTCGTCCTCGTACGCTGACTGTACACCAGCGACTGACCTTGTAGAGGTAGTGGTGCATGACGCACAGCACCCCTCGGTCCCGACAGACGATGCTGAGGTCGAGCGAGCAGTCGTGCACGCGGAGAGGCACGGGGTCGTCCTCGTACGCTGACTGTACACCAGCGACTGACCTTGTAGAGGTAGTGGTGCATGACGCACAGCACCCCTCGGTCCCGACAGACGATGCTGAGGTCGAGCGAGCAGTCGTGCACGCGGAGAGGCACGGGGTCGTCCTCGTACGCTGACTGTACACCAGCGACTGACCTTGTAGAGGTAGTGGTGCATGACGCACAGCACCCCTCGGTCCCGACAGACGATGCTGAGGTCGAGCGAGCAGTCGTGCACGCGGAGAGGCACGGGGTCGTCCTCGTACGCTGACTGTACACCAGCGACTGACCTTGTAGAGGTAGTGGTGCATGACGCACAGCACCCCTCGGTCCCGACAGACGATGCTGAGGTCGAGCGAGCAGTCGTGCACGCGGAGAGGCACGGGGTCGTCCTCGTACGCTGACTGTACACCAGCGACTGACCTTGTAGAGGTAGTGGTGCATGACGCACAGCACCCCTCGGTCCCGACAGACGATGCTGAGGTCGAGCGAGCAGTCGTGCACGCGGAGAGGCACGGGGTCGTCCTCGTACGCTGACTGTACACCAGCGACTGACCTTGTAGAGGTAGTGGTGCATGACGCACAGCACCCCTCGGTCCCGACAGACGATGCTGAGGTCGAGCGAGCAGTCGTGCACGCGGAGAGGCACGGGGTCGTCCTCGTACGCTGACTGTACACCAGCGACTGACCTTGTAGAGGTAGTGGTGCATGACGCACAGCACCCCTCGGTCCCGACAGACGATGCTGAGGTCGAGCGAGCAGTCGTGCACGCGGAGAGGCACGGGGTCGTCCTCGTACGCTGACTGTACACCAGCGACTGACCTTGTAGAGGTAGTGGTGCATGACGCACAGCACCCCTCGGTCCCGACAGACGATGCTGAGGTCGAGCGAGCAGTCGTGCACGCGGAGAGGCACGGGGTCGTCCTCGTACGCTGACTGTACACCAGCGACTGACCTTGTAGAGGTAGTGGTGCATGACGCACAGCACCCCTCGGTCCCGACAGACGATGCTGAGGTCGAGCGAGCAGTCTTGCACGCGGAGAGGCACGGGGTCGTCCTCGTACGCTGACTGTACACCAGCGACTGACCTTGTAGAGGTAGTGGTGCATGACGCACAGCACCCCTCGGTCCCGACAGACGATGCTGAGGTCGAGCGAGCAGTCGTGCACGCGGAGAGGCACGGGGTCGTCCTCGTACGCTGACTGTACACCAGCGACTGACCTTGTAGAGGTAGTGGTGCATGACGCACAGCACCCCTCGGTCCCGACAGACGATGCTGAGGTCGAGCGAGCAGTCGTGCACGCGGAGAGGCACGGGGTCGTCCTCGTACGCTGACTGTACACCAGCGACTGACCTTGTAGAGGTAGTGGTGCATGACGCACAGCACCCCTCGGTCCCGACAGACGATGCTGAGGTCGAGCGAGCAGTCGTGCACGCGGAGAGGCACGGGGTCGTCCTCGTACGCTGACTGTACACCAGCGACTGACCTTGTAGAGGTAGTGGTGCATGACGCACAGCACCCCTCGGTCCCGACAGACGATGCTGAGGTCGAGCGAGCAGTCGTGCACGCGGAGAGGCACGGGGTCGTCCTCGTACGCTGACTGTACACCAGCGACTGACCTTGTAGAGGTAGTGGTGCATGACGCACAGCACCCCTCGGTCCCGACAGACGATGCTGAGGTCGAGCGAGCAGTCGTGCACGCGGAGAGGCACGGGGTCGTCCTCGTACGCTGACTGTACACCAGCGACTGACCTTGTAGAGGTAGTGGTGCATGACGCACAGCACCCCTCGGTCCCGACAGACGATGCTGAGGTCGAGCGAGCAGTCGTGCACGCGGAGAGGCACGGGGTCGTCCTCGTACGCTGACTGTACACCAGCGACTGACCTTGTAGAGGTAGTGGTGCATGACGCACAGCACCCCTCGGTCCCGACAGACGATGCTGAGGTCGAGCGAGCAGTCGTGCACGCGGAGAGGCACGGGGTCGTCCTCGTACGCTGACTGTACACCAGCGACTGACCTTGTAGAGGTAGTGGTGCATGACGCACAGCACCCCTCGGTCCCGACAGACGATGCTGAGGTCGAGCGAGCAGTCGTGCACGCGGAGAGGCACGGGGTCGTCCTCGTACGCTGACTGTACACCAGCGACTGACCTTGTAGAGGTAGTGGTGCATGACGCACAGCACCCCTCGGTCCCGACAGACGATGCTGAGGTCGAGCGAGCAGTCGTGCACGCGGAGAGGCACGGGGTCGTCCTCGTACGCTGACTGTACACCAGCGACTGACCTTGTAGAGGTAGTGGTGCATGACGCACAGCACCCCTCGGTCCCGACAGACGATGCTGAGGTCGAGCGAGCAGTCGTGCACGCGGAGAGGCACGGGGTCGTCCTCGTACGCTGACTGTACACCAGCGACTGACCTTGTAGAGGTAGTGGTGCATGACGCACAGCACCCCTCGGTCCCGACAGACGATGCTGAGGTCGAGCGAGCAGTCGTGCACGCGGAGAGGCACGGGGTCGTCCTCGTACGCTGACTGTACACCAGCGACTGACCTTGTAGAGGTAGTGGTGCATGACGCACAGCACCCCTCGGTCCCGACAGACGATGCTGAGGTCGAGCGAGCAGTCGTGCACGCGGAGAGGCACGGGGTCGTCCTCGTACGCTGACTGTACACCAGCGACTGACCTTGTAGAGGTAGTGGTGCATGACGCACAGCACCCCTCGGTCCCGACAGACGATGCTGAGGTCGAGCGAGCAGTCGTGCACGCGGAGAGGCACGGGGTCGTCCTCGTACGCTGACTGTACACCAGCGACTGACCTTGTAGAGGTAGTGGTGCATGACGCACAGCACCCCTCGGTCCCGACAGACGATGCTGAGGTCGAGCGAGCAGTCGTGCACGCGGAGAGGCACGGGGTCGTCCTCGTACGCTGACTGTACACCAGCGACTGACCTTGTAGAGGTAGTGGTGCATGACGCACAGCACCCCTCGGTCCCGACAGACGATGCTGAGGTCGAGCGAGCAGTCGTGCACGCGGAGAGGCACGGGGTCGTCCTCGTACGCTGACTGTACACCAGCGACTGACCTTGTAGAGGTAGTGGTGCATGACGCACAGCACCCCTCGGTCCCGACAGACGATGCTGAGGTCGAGCGAGCAGTCGTGCACGCGGAGAGGCACGGGGTCGTCCTCGTACGCTGACTGTACACCAGCGACTGACCTTGTAGAGGTAGTGGTGCATGACGCACAGCACCCCTCGGTCCCGACAGACGATGCTGAGGTCGAGCGAGCAGTCGTGCACGCGGAGAGGCACGGGGTCGTCCTCGTACGCACCGCACGCGTTCGGGGTCGCGTGCAGGTGAGGCAGGCTTAGCGGGATGTTGAGCTGAAAAAAAAAAACAATTTACTGACGGTAAGAATAGACTCAAGCCGTGACCTGACACAGAAGAAGCCGTCGCGTCAGAGCGCAAATGCAAGCAAACCTAAATATACGCACCACAGTCTCGTGCGGCAGGTCCGCGTGGAACTGCAGCGCGGAGAGCGTGGGCGACACGTCGCAGGGAGACTTCACCTCTTCCTCTGCGAAGCTCTGCGCCGGCGCGCGGTAGTGGATGTAGTACAGTACCTGCCGCAAACAACATTACATTACTTATTTATGATGAGTCGTCAAACAAAATCTATTCCTGTTTGACGTTTATCTCGGTGTCTTCGGTGAAATGTATGTCAACAGACTTGCTGAGTCGATAGCGCCTTTGATGCTTTGCTACTTTCATGCTCGAGGTTGATGAGGAATAGCCGTCAAAGACGAAGAAGGTAGTTTTTGAATTCCAAAATTACACACTTTCAAGAGCAGATATCTCAAAAACTATACAAAATATCGAAAAACTTGATCGAATAAAACTTGTAACAAATCTAATCAGCTTTCATTTTATTATAGTAGTCATGTCGCTAGGACGCATAGTTTTCGAGATATAAGCGTTAAACCGAAAAATGGGACCTTCAAACCCTTGGAGATACTATTTCCACTTTGTGTATTAACATTTTGAATATTCTTTTATTTTTATTATGTGATAATGATAATATACTGATAATAATTCTTATAATTTTGACATTGTATGCAAATCCATACTTATTATCATTTTTATTTCCAAAAATAAATAAATCTCAATCTAATGTACGTAGTGAATGCAAATATTATTAACAAACAGATTATGGTTACTTCTATATTGCAATATTATTTCAGTTTTCCGAATGATCCTCACTTTAAAATTCTGTTGTAATTCTGGTCATTGCCTACGGTATCTGGACGCATTTTAGAGGACTTATCATATAGCTCAGCCAATGATTAAAGTGTAGCGTGCGTGACCAGGAACGTAAACAATCCCTTCACAAATTTGTTCAGGATGCTTAGGGAGTGGCCATACTAGACATGTGTAAGTAATGCGCGTAATATCACAAATGAGATATCTCTCGAACGCGTGATGTTTCATTACGCATCACTCCGAGAAATCAAGCATCACTCCAAACATCACTCGAAATAACATAGCCCCAGCAGCGAGCGAAAGCGATAGCGACCGACCGAAGAGCCTATACACAGTCCGCGTAATGTGTAATGACATTGTGATAGTGTGGATGCGTGTGATGTTTGCCATGCCATCATTGCTATCCCGCTCGCACTCGAACTATCGATGCTCGCTCGCTTCCTCTCGCTCTGCTATGCCTTCGGCTAACTTCGCGCATTTAAGTTGGTGCAAATCTCGCTAATATTCATACGAATATGAATTTCTGCATGCATCTACATCTGCAATCAATTTTAAACTGTAATACGTGCGTATAGAGCCTATATTGTTTACGTATGCCTATGACGTACTGCTGCGATCTGCGATGCTAGCGCTAGCTCATCATTGGTTACGTTCGGGTGTTTTCGGGATCTTTCGTTCGACAATGACGAGCGTCGATGCGAATTTACTTAAGATTTTTTAAATAGTATGCAGTTCATTTTAAACTTTAGGGTAACAGTAATATGGTGGAATATTCTTTATATTTAGTGCGTCACGCTGTCCGAAATTCAAAACTATTAAATATACTTGATGTTTTGTTAGTTTACGTTATTATTATTATGCGCGAAACACAAACAGTGCTAAAGTAATTGCTACATCTCATCACTTTTTCGAAAATAAAATGTTACATTGAGACAAGCGCTGAAATGAAAAGTAGAAAACTGAATTGTTGAAGTTTGCCAGTCCTAAGCCTGGACCTCCAATATTATAATTATAATGGACAAGTATGAAGGAAAATCAACTTTCTAACTATGTATTTCGAAACAAATTAGGCAATAAAGCTATTAATACCCTTAAACACATTACTTTATTACTTACGATGTTTTAAGACATTCCTCATCTTATTAATAAAATAAGTAATTTATTACTTAGTTCATTTCTTATTACGGGTACGTGTAGTGATAACTGAAACAGTGTATGGAAACATTGCAACGGCGGCAATGCCATATAATCTAACGGGTGATGATTCGAGTGATGTGATATCAAAAAGTGATATCTCATTTACTGAGATGTAATTATTTATGTAACATTACATTTGAAAGCACTGTTTTGCGCATCTCTAGGCCATACTTAAAGTCCTCGACGAACTCTTTCTTTCTATACTGTAAAAAAAACTAAGACCTTTTTAAGACTATTTTTCATTTCCTCTATCGTATCGATATTTTGAATCGATACAAAATACACCTACAAGTTATTGCAACTGCCGCGTGCTAAACGATGTTGACGAATCGATTTCGCGCGGCTTATGTTTCCCGTCACTAAATTACGCTCGTGACGTACCTACGCAAAATGTTACACGCTCGGTTCCCTTGCTAATCGACGAGCTCTTTCCATCTATCTTGATATATTTAGTCCTGTGCAAATAAATTCCCTTTGTCGAGGTACAAACTTCTTAAAAAGTTAAAACGGCCATATAAAAAAGGCATAGGTCCTAAACAGCCAAAACGGAAGATTTCTAGCTACAACTTACGCGACTTTTTTGTTGTCTCAAATAACTTATGCCGATTTCGGAAGAAAAATACGCTTCCAGTTTTTATTTTTAAAAAAAGACGGCAATTCACAAATTATTCCATTTTCACTAATATCTTGTTGTTTTTTCGGAAAATATTGTACATATTTTGTTTTCTTGCACCATTTTTGAGAAAAGCACTATAATTTGTCTCAGCCGGAAGGGCAATTGCTGGCTTCGTATTAAATTGAACAGACTCCCCTTGTATTGCACGATGTAAAATGGCGGAAAAATAAGTTCAATCATGTTTTTTATTATTTTTATACTAACTAGGAATTAGAAATTCGATACTGACAGGAGAAAAAAAAGAATAAAATGAAGTATTCACAATAAACATAAAACTAATACGAAATTTATATATTTATTATATTGGGGTTGTGGCATAATATCAGTATCTTAAACATTGAGTTAGGTATATTACTAGAGCAGACATCACCTAGCAAAAGTTTGCGCATGTCACATACGCTCATGAGCGTATGTAGGTTTAGTCTATGGCGAGCACTGATGGCGGTAGTTTCAGAGTGTAGTTGGACTTAAAACTTTTAAAAATGCCTTTTTGTGCATTGTGCTATTGCACCAACCACAAACACAACAATAGTAAAAGCACGGGAATCACTTTTCATCGGTAAATTCAGGGTTTTTTTTAATAACATAATTTTTTCTCTAATTTATAAGATACGCGCCATAAAGGCGACCATTATTTCAAAGATTAAAAAATGTAGAAGCGACAGTTTCCTAATACTATTTAGCCTTCTTAGTGGAACATTAAACTTAATAGACTGACTATTTGAAGCTTTAAAGATCTTAATTTTTGCGCCAAAATAGCAATTTAATTCATATTTTTGATGAATTATTGACAACGTTTAGTTGCTACTTATTTACTCATAGATCGTAAGTTCTTATCGTAATATTAAATCTTAGCGAGTTCTCTTATACATATGTATAAATAATGAACGCGACGCGATTAGGCTCTCCGAATATGAATGAACCCATTACCAACTAAGAAGAATAATAAACATTAGCCGCCGTCCATTTTAATTTCCAATTGCTTTCAAAATCAATATCTGAGGATCCGCATGGACCTTAAATAGAACTTCAACATCTGACACAAATTGCAGAAAAATGCATCAATACAGTGCATCCTCGGGAACTATAAATATACCAGTACTTATAAAAAATTACAAACACCAAATGTCGGTGATTAAATGAATAAGTAGTTTTAAATCACGCTATGGCTATATCTGAATCCTAACATTCCTAACTCAGAAAATTGTCGCATCTACTGCACGTTCACATACTCTTTGAGTTTCCAAGATGGCCGCCTGATTGAAAGACGTCAAGAAAAATGTTCTGGGTTGCCAGTCTATACGTAGTAATAGTAAGTCAATGATCTTAAACAACAGAAAGCAATAAAACAAATCGCACTAGTATTTTGGCGGGGTTGACGTGACGTCATTGAAATAAAATTGTTATAAATGAGTACTGAATTACTGATGAATCAGATTGCATGAAAACAGGTTTCTATTTAAAAGCCGAGGCGGAATTGGTGATAAATAATTTACTTTCACCTATGTCCAAAGAGAGATAATTGCACAATTATTGCCTGCAATTAGGTACATAGCACAATAAGTTGCTCAATATCTATTTTGAAATTACGTACGTATACCGCAATCAACACCTATACATTAAAAGTCGATAAGTAAATGAGAAGTTACTACTCGTAGGTAAGTATGACAGTTCAAACATGCCACGAAAATTCCGGTATCTGCTTGTCACGCGAGTGATAGCGCGGGCGCGCGCGGTCTTATACTAGCCGTGCTGAAGGACCAAGTAGGTAAGTGATTTATCCTTCAATTTAGGCATATTACATGTACCTATGAATGAAACTACCACCGGTTTGGAAAGAAAACCTCTGCCTCGAGAAGAACCGGCAAGTGAAATCAAAAGATTTTCAGATACTGTTTTTCCGGGTCTAACGCGATATTTATTTACCTTAATTCCTGACGTTTCGACACGGGTTGCACCGGTCATGGTCGCAGATAACTGTCGTCCCAGCAAGTTGTCAACAGATATATGGGTTTACAATATTTCACTAACCTCCAAAAGTCGACAAAAACATGGAGGGTACACCCGAAATAAGTCCACTACCCGTCCATTTAAATGTCAATTGTCTAGGGTACGGCACACAACACTTACAGTACCTATCTGCGCACAGATCCGAAGATATACGAGGTTTCAGTTTCTGAATCACTGGTCCCCAAGTCGCCGATAAATTGAAACCATCATCCCTATTGAAGTTCTTCGGGTGTTTCCTGATTTTATCTGCGACCATGACCGGTGCAACCCGTGTCGAAACGTCAGAAATAAATGAATATCTATGTGTACAAAGCGCGAGAGTTTAAAGTGCTTAGAATAATAATTAATAACGCCTAGAATGATAGTTTCATTTTCATACGGCTGACGCGCCAAGCGTGAGGCATAAAATATATTCATGTAGTGGTGATCAACTCGTATTCACACGCGCCAATACGCACACAAACGCACCAATTTTGTTCCACCGATCGGCGTACTACGCCATTTATGGCTGAGTTTTGGTGGCCTCACCGTTGCGCGTGAACTGCGTTTCTAAGCGTTATTATTCTAAAGTTAAAGTATTAAAGTGTTATAACAAAAGATTTTTCAAAAAACCCAACTGCTTTTTTGCACATATTATAGCCTAGTTATGTCACTCCCACGATTATGAGGACGACAACCTCATATGTCGAAATCCGTCAAACGGTTTAGGCCTGTCAAAGAATAAGACATACACAGATACATTCATACATACTTACTTACATACATACATACATACGCTCGAAAAACATAACCCTCCTCTCCTTCGGCAGTTGGGTAAAAACTCGATGACATATATTTTTTTCAAAACAGCAATAACTATATAATTTCAGTATCAGGGTATTATATAAACTTACATTACTACATTACAAAGCCTATTTATTTATTTAGCGATAGATTTCTAGTGCAGGACTTTATCACTGCTGTCGGTAGTTGGTAAATGCACATCCACCCGCATGATGAATGATTACTGAATAAGTTTCTGTCAAAAAATTAATTTTTGGTACAAGCTTTTATTGCCGACTGTACTTTTCTGCATACCATCATCAACTACTCATTGAGACGATTCTAACGAGCCCAAACTCGATGGGGTTGTGTCGTTTTATTGCGGAGTTCCTATGGGCACCTTCTAGCTCCAGCATCAGATCAGCTCCAAGTCATCATAATATTGCATTGTCATGCGTATATGCTTGCAAGATTTCAGCTCAATTGGATAACGGGAAGTGACTGAAAAATGGATTGCAAATTTTGACGGACAACTTACTTACATACATACATACGAACAGTGCAAGTTAATATAAAGTTTGTAATAAACAGTCTTGAAGTACATCTCGAGTTTCATAGACGTATACCCTGACAACTGCCAAATATCCCTATCCATGACGTAATAGTTTGTCTTATAATATACTTTTGAAATAAGTGTCTGTTTTACGACAGATTTGAATTTAGAGTCAGTAAGTTCGGTAATGTGTTTTGGAATGTTATTGTCTAATCTATACAAATATTATAAAGAGGAGTCTGTAAGATTGTACCTTTGTATGTAGGGCGTAATAGAATATAATGATATTAATGAGGTGAGGACCTTAGTCATATGAGCAAGCAATGAAGAAGAAGGCAGCTGGTTGAATTATAATTTTTAGTATAGGGAAATTGTTTGTCTGTGTAGGTATTATATGAGTGACCTGGTTGGCGGCATCCCACTGCGCCCACGAGAACACCTTGGCGACGGTCTCGGGCTCCGGGTAGACGCCGTCGAAGCCCCAGCGCTCGCTGCCGTCTGGGCACTCGTTCAGGAACAGGGGGCTCCGGTACACTTTAATATCTGGAATGTGATTTCCGTACCATCTATAAAAAATATTTATTTTATTCTGTTTTTAGTATTCGTTGTTAAAGCGGCAACAGAAATACATCTGTGAAAATTTCAGCCGTCAAACTATCACTGTTGTTGAGATACAGCCTGGTGACAGACGGACATACAGACGGACAGCGGAGTCTTAGTAATAGGGTCCCGTTTTACTCTTCGAGTATGGAAACCTAAAACACAGTTTGGGTTTTATTTTATTTGAAAATAGCGCTAGACTGCCATCTCGCCTGATGGCAAGCGACAATGCGACCAAAGGTGTGACACATGTGACGCCATTCACTTGCAGCTTGAAGACCCTAAATTGTACCTACCTAGGAACACAGATCTATCATTATTGTGGAAGACGTGTCTGTTATCTGCTGGTGACATAAACAAAAACACACAATGTTGACATTCTCAGAAAATAAAACAAATTTTAATAATTCTGAGTTATAGGCATAACAGGAATATAAACAATTTTGAAAGAACAAAATTTATATTTCTTAATTGAAACAAATAGCATATTGTTATGCTTCAACAAATTATCTTATCATAAGAGATCAATCATCAGTCAAACAATCATTTGTAATTAAATACAAGAGAAATTATCAAATAAATTGTGAATTAGCCCCCTTAAATATTTATTTTATTCTAGTTTTCAGTATTTACCGAGGATGTAAACGAAAGAGAGGTAGACAATTTAAAAGATGGGAGGACGAAATTATAGAAATGGCCGGCTAGATGTGGTCACAGACATGGAGGAATGGAGAAGACTGGGGGAGGCCTTTGCCAGTAGGCTAGGTTACTATAGTTTTAAGTATGTTATTGTAATTTTCTGAAAAGAGGCTATAAAGAAATATTTTTTTCAGTATTTGTTGTTATAGCAGCAACAGACGGACAGACAGACGGACGGACAGCGGAGTAAAGCAGGGAAAAGTAAATAGGGTCCCATTTTACCCTTTGGGTATGGAACCCTAAAAACCACACAATTAAAAACAAATACTTACATTCCAAATGTTTGAACAGCACGAACCTATCATTCCTTATTCCCGGACTGTACTTATTACTTTTCCCATACACATATTGCACCATGATCTGCTTTGTAGAGCTTTCTTCTACCTCCTGCGGAGTTCTATCTTTATCTGGCAATAAACATATCAAATACGGAGCATACAAGGGTTCCTTTATCTCCGAATCTTCAGTAGGCACCTGTTTCACGGAATAAACAAGCAAACTGTGGCTAGCGTTGACTGAAGCTTGGATAATATTCAGCTTCTCCTCAAATGTGTGCAGAGTGACTAGAGATTTGGTTTTGTTGGTGTAGGCGCCGATGTTGAGCACTTCTTTGTCGTCTTTTGTTGAAACCCACGAGAGTACTTGTGAACCTTCTTGCTCTTGGCCGAGCAAACGCCACTCTCGAGCGGTTATCTCTGAAAACATTCCACATTTTACAGACATCGTTATTATGTAGTTAAACAAATGTTAAGGCTTTGTGAACCGTTTTGGTCGCTTGTTATTACGTTATGTGATTTATTCGAGCGTCTTAAGACTGTACCAGGCAATGGATATGGGATATCACAAGGTGTTCAGTGCACCATACAAACCTTCGTCACTTTGCCCTTGCAAAACACCGCACAGTTTCACAGCAATATTTTGGACAGCCATTTTAATTCAATATCAACATAAACAACACCTGTAATTCACATAACAATCGCAATTTAACTATATAGCCACGTTATCATTATCAATAGTATAAATGCACACCCTTATTGACTTTTCTCGCTCAATTTTCTATCAGCTGGCGCCCAGCTGTAGTTCGGAATGACATTAGCCGTTTCAAGGCTACCAACAATGCGAAACAAAACACAGCTGCCAAGCCGCGTAATTGTGGCGCTTGATGCGTCACTCAGCCAATCAGAAGCTAGCATCAGAGTCATAACGGCGTTCCATTTCAGGGACCAAAATGATATTATTTGCCCCCATTTTAGAAGTGTCTTCGTAATTGAAATAAATACTGAAGCATTTCAGTAAACATTTTATGTCAATTTCTATATTCCACCATATTTTTTTTTTTTTATACAATTGCTCATGATTGCAACAAATTCCTAAAAGTGTTGTAAACCGGTAAAAATTATATGATTTTTAACGTATATTGATGGTTTTCATTTGTTTCAACTGATTAGTATTAATAATAAAAAACCGTTTATATTATAATTGTGTACGAAACGATATATATGTGGAACGGAACGTAAAACCAAGCTGACGTCCGTTTTCAGAAGAAACAAACATGAAGTTGGCCGTTAGTCCTCCTGCAGGGGTACCAGGGTTTTAGCGCGACATTTTCGCGCGGAAAGCCGGACGTTATTGAGCCGTGAAAACTGAAAAGTAACATGTAAATTTTGAAAATTAGCATAAGTGTAACGTTTTAGTTCATATATAGTGAAATAAGGAACGTTTGTGTTAAAGAAAAATCTTTAAAATCCGTGTTTTTGTGTTCGTAGTTGAGACATCAGTACTGATGCTCAAGAAAATTTTGTTCATTGCTATTTGGATTAATTTGTGAATGATCAGGTATTTTCTAATTCTATATTTCCGATGTCTAGGATATAGCCCTAACCGTGATGTATTTAATTGCGTTGGAAATTTTATTGTTAGGTCCTAATTAGGTTAGAAACCTTTGGTGGGCGATAAGCGAAGCCGATACTGTCAACGGTTATTTGCTCTATATGAGGCTTTTATTTCGGTATTAATCGGTATGATTTCTTATAAAACGTGTGTCGGGGTGGCGATGTAAAGTATCCGAGCTATTTATATAAAATTCCAAAAGCGGATGGGTGGTGAATTGGCGAGCCCGCGACGTGTCCCAATGGCGCTGATCGAGCTTTTCGCGCGCGATCGCGGTGGATTCGTGGCATTTTTCTAACCAGCTGATTGTTACATTTCCGAAATTTAATGATCTCTAACGACACTCTATGTAGTCAGGTGAATGGAAAAAATAAGAATAGTGAATAATAATGTTCGTTTAGCCCCGAAAATAGACCTAGAAAAAAAAAACTCCCGCCAACCAGTAGGGGGCACGCTGTTGAAATGTCGGCATAAATGGTCACTTTAGCCCCTAATTTCTACATATGTTTCGCGATTGCACGTTTCTAGGATACCACCTAAACGTTTATTAATCGTTATACTAGTGATAAATTTAGAAATATGGTCTGTAATACGGTTGTCAACTGACATAACCCTATTTGCGAGTGGATCGTGACATGCGGTAATTTTGGGTCATTATCCTAGACTTTGATGACTATAATGATAAAAATCGTTACGTATGGTTAATGATCATCAATTTCTAGGGCACGGGACTCGCGCTCCTGCTAACCAGTTGCACCCACCATGGCTCAACCTGGGTGAGTACTCGACACATCGTAGCTCGTAACAGTGACATTCCAGACTTGATTAAGTGTGTTTACTTAACACTTGACGCTTTCTACAGCTCCCCTGGTGATTCCTCTGAAAAACGGATGACCATGAAACGAAAACGGAACTCTACTGATGATGAGGTGAGTACTATCTGTGTTGCTTTACAAACCCCTAACTAGGACAGCCAATTAACTAAGTTGTATCTTTCTAGGAGGTTGAGAACATGCCACCGGTGAAGATGGCTCCGAAAGAAGACCTTAATGACCAAGTCCATAATGTAGTTGTGGAATCAACATCCTCAAGTGATGAGGACACACAGTTCGGGATCATAGAGCAGCCTAGGAGTGTGTTCACCGACTTAGAATATAACCCTGATAGTTTTTTAAGCCCACCGAGTATACCTGAACTACCAAATTGCGTGCTGAGCCCCCTGGAGAATGTTGCCAGGGGCGACTCCACACCACACACAAACAAGAGGCCCAGGTAAGAAATAAAAGGCTACGTAACTGGTTTATTGTAGAGTTAGCTCTATGTAGGATGTTAAAACAAAACACTATTATACTCTACAAACTTCTAGGTGAATTATGGTGAGATAAGCATAGAATCTCGTCCTACAATCAATATACTCATCCTGAATCATTGAATGAACAAATAAGGACACAAGGAGGCCTGAAACTTACCTGAACAATCTATTTTTTTATGTACTTTTGACAATGACACATATAGTTACTGTTAGGAACCAGCAATGCTGATATTGGCAAGTGAATAGATTATCTTCAACTTCATTCCTCTCTTAGAACATTTCGTTGTCTGTTATCTGTTCTTCAGACCTGGAATTCAGGATGATAGGGTATTACTACTATGTCGTTTCAATTTGGCACACTTTGCATAGAGAGTAGCAGAGTCATCTATAATCTATTGAATGCCCTGTCAATTTAGGATAATAATGGAGTCCCAGCTAGAAACCTATTCTTAACGGGCAGGAGCTATGGAGCTCCATTGAGGCCTCATTATTTGCGGGGCCCTGAGTACTTGCTCAGTGTTGCCAATGGGAGAGATGGTCCTGGACAGGACAGGTTTGTATGGCCTGGTTTCCTGCCAGTTCACATCCTTTAAGATAACCAGAGACAGCACTTAAGCTACATTTATTTGCTTACAACATGAAACTGCCTATCACAGTAAAATGAAAGTGCAGGCCTAGTGAACAGCACAGCCTTAGTCGCGGAAGATTAGCTGCTAATCCTGCACTGAAACCTGAATTTTAGGAGATATTTAGCTGAAGATTAAGCTGCTAATCCTGCACTGAAACCTGAAATTTAGGAGATATTTAGCTGAACATTAGCTTCTAATCCTACACTGAAACCTGAAATTTAGGAGTTATTTCGCTGAAGATTAGCTGCTAATCCTGCACTGAAACCTGAAATTTAGGAGATATTTAGCTGCAGATTAGGCTGCTAATACTGCACTGAAACCTGAAATTTAGGAGATTTAGCTGAAGATTAAGCTGCTAATCCTGCACTGAAACCTGAAATTAAGGAAATATTTAGCTGAAAATTAGCTGCTACTCCTGCACTGAAACCAGAAATTTAGGGAGTTATTTAGCTGAAGATTACCTGCTAATCCTGCACTAAAACCTGAAATTTAGGTAGTTATTTCGCTGAAGATTATCTTCTAATCCTACACTGAAACCTGAAATTTAGGAGTTATTTAGCTGAAGATTAGCTGCTACTCCTGCACTGAAACCAGAAATTTAGGGAGCTATTTAGCTGAAGATTATCTTCTAATCCTACACTGAAACCTGAAATTTAGGAGTTATTTAGCTGAAGATTAGCTGCTAATCCTGCACTGAAACCAGAAATTTAGGAGATATTTAGCTGAAGATTAGCTGCCAATCCTCCACTGAAACCTGAAATTTAGGTAGTTATTTCGCTGAAGATTAGCTGCTAATCCTGCACTGAAACCAGAAATTTAGGGAGCTATGCTGAAGATTATCTTCTAATCCTGCACTGAAACCTGAAATTTAGGGAGTTATTTAGCTGAAGCTTAGCTTCTAATCCTGCACTGAAACCTGACATTTAGGGAGAAATTTAGATGAAGATTAGCTTCTAATCCTGCACGGAAACCTGAAATTTAGGAGTTATTTAGCTGAAGATTAGCTGCTGATCCTGCACTGAAACCTGAAATTTAGGGAGTTATTTAGATGAAGATTAGCTTCTAATCCTGCGCTGAAACCTGAAATTTAGGAGTTATTTAGCTGAATATTAGCTGCTGATCCTGCAATGAAACCTTAAATTTAGGAAATATTTCGCTGAGTATTGTAGAGTTACATAAAGAATATGATATAGCAAATTTGGCTAGTCAAAGTGGACTGATCCCATGGTATTTGTGGAACTCATATGTGAGGGGCACTGATCCTGTCATGGGCTCCCTGCACCTGTCACTCTTGGGGTGTGTAGTAGTAACTAGAGTAGACTTGTGATAGGTACACATTGTTAAATATCATCATCATCATATCAGCCGAAAAACGTCCACTGCTGGACATAGGCCTCCCCCAAAGAGTTCCAAAGTGACCGGTCCTGCGCCACCCGCATCCAGTGGACTCCCGCGACCTTTACCAGGTCATCAGTCCACCTTGTGGGGGGCCTACCAACGCCGCGCCTTCCGGTACGTGGTCGCCACTCGAGAACCTTTCCGCCCCAACGGCCATCAGTTCTACGTGCAATGTGCAATTGTTAAATATAATAAGTATCATTTGTGTTTAGACAGAAGGGCTAATGTTATAATCTGGTGTGCAAATGTATTTTATCTTTTTAATGTTAATAAGTCATTGTTGTCAACAAACTATATCTATACATACTACACTAGTATATGTACTAGTACATATTATAAAGAGAAGTCAAGAGATTGTAGCTTTGTAAGTTTGTATGTATGGTGTAATCTCAGAAACTACTTATTCAATTTCAACAATTCTTTCACCTGTGTACAGATTGGATTTTCTGGATAGACATGGGGTATGTTGTACCCCGCGAGTTTTCCTGCGTTCTATGCAATACGCGGGCGGAGCCGCCCGGGCAGCTAGTCCTTTATAATTGCGTGGAAAGCAGCTTGTTATGAGCTTTCCTTATTACTTCCATCTGTCCACTGGAAGTAGTATAAAAATGCCTGGTGCCGGTTAATGTACGGCCCAATAATTGGCGTCCACTATCTTCGTCTCTTTTTAACTTTAAAAAAGAGAGAGAGAATTATATTATATTATATTTATTGCATACCTAACACAAACATAGCAGTTACAAAGAAAGACAATATAAAAACATACTACTACTTATTCTGTGATTGTGGTAGATTACTTATTCTGTGGTAGAGGTACAACAGGCGGCCTTATCGCTGAAGAGCGATCTCACACGGACACGGTTACACATACATACATACACATATATACATGTCTTACATAGTTAGCTGGGTTAGCTCTTTCATCGCACGGTTTCTCGGTATGTGTGTAGTTCGTAGCTTGTTAAGTCCCGTATGAAGCATAAATACCTCGTAGAGACTTGATGCGGTCCTTGCGTTATCATTATAAAAAAAAAAAAAAAAAATATTATGGGACAATCTTACACAAATCAACCTAGGCCCACGGTAAGCTCAGTAAGGCTTGTGTTGTGGGTACTAGGCGATGATATATATAATAGATAAATACATATAGATACTTATATACATATATAACATCCATAACTCAGGAACAAATATTCGTGATAAACACACAAATAAATGCCCTGACCGGGATTCGAACCCGGGACCTCCAGCTTCGTAGGCAGAGTCACTACCCACTGGGCACATTATAAACAAGTGAAGAATTATCATAAGGCTTGCAAAATGCATATATGCGAAGATAAGTCTCTATAACTGTTTGGTTATCGTTAAACACTTAAATTGCTGGAGGAGATAAAATTTGGGTTGGAGAATTTGAGTCCTTAAGGCCCAGGACTCAAATCATCACAGAACTTACAATCAAAATTTACAAATTACATACATATTAAAAGTTTGTATACTTTGTTACGTGATACGATAGTTTAACTACAATTCATCAATTTTGTTTGCTTGTAAAGTTCTCTGGGATTGCATGGAGAAGAAAAACAGCATTCAAAGATTTTCAAAAGACCCTCAGGTCTTTTGAAAATCTTTGAATGCTGTTTTTTTTTCTTAAATCGGCTAAAAGTGACTCATAGCAACAAACCCGTAACTCTTCTAGTTATGGATTTTCCCTCACTGCCCCGTTTGAATAATACCTACACTCTGTATAATATACCTATGGTGCGAAATAAAAAGGGGTGTGAAAACTTTTGGCCTTGTACAGTCGCCATCACATACATCGGGCAACTAGAGGACTTGGAAAACGACGACGCTTTCCAATTCCAGCAGATAAATATTAGATTATAAGAACGATTGAATTAGCCATACGAATAAATAAATCACATACATCGGAGCAAACAAGCATCTCACAAACATCTGAACACAACTTCAAGGCGTTAGGGTGCATGTTCAGATATTTTTGAACATCCTTTAGTGTACAGATGTATGTGGTGGCGACTGTATGCCACAGTAGCAAGTGTATAAGTATTTTATTATCAACTAGCGACCCGCCCCGGCTTCGCACGGGTTTATTTATGTTTATAATACATGCGTGTATGGTTTGTATTATACATATAAACCTTCCTCTTGAATCACTCTATCTATTAAAAAAAACGCATCAAAATCCGTAGCGTAGTTTTAAAGATCTACGCATACATAGGGACAGACATACAGACAGCGGGAAGCGACTTTGTTTTATACTATGTATTGATAATAATGGAGTATCCCTGTTAATACATGAAAATCGCGATGGTACATCATGAAACATCTAGATTTTCATAATCATAAATTAAGTTTTTGTAAATATTTATTTAAGTAGTTTCTTAATTCGTTTTTTATTTAGGTTTTTTTATACTTAGTTATAATTTAATTTACCATTACTTAGGTATGTCAAGTGTATTTTCATATATAAAATAATAATAATAAATAACTATGTAGAAAAATAGCTTATTACAACAAAAAATCTCTTCTTCTTAATTTTTCCTTGAAAAGCGTTAATAGGGGGTTCAAAGTTGGTATGGAGAGTCAGAAAATTTAAAGTATGAGATTTGTAACTTCGATCCTAGCCTGTTTAGTTTAAACTAGGTATTTTATTAAAAGTAACTTGGCAGTACTGAAAACAGAGCTTTGCCAACACATTCACAGTCCCATAACAAAGTATGAAGCAAAGTAAGTTGCATATGAAGTAATTAGGTCGCATTACTTAGATAACAGCGCCATTACCCCACTTGTCTATGTGACAGTTTGAGTATTTACCCATGCGGAAAAATACAATACAAGCTTTATTTTTAGAGTCAATGTTTTGAGGTGGTTGCGACCTACTTCTGGTACTCTAGTTGGCTAAGGTGAGCTGGATTTTGAAGGACATTTTGATTGTAGTATAGTAGTGTGGATATTGGATGTTTCATGGATTCAGTTAGAACAATAATGCTACCATGACCGGTGCAACCCGACACGACACGTCAGAAATTTATTTATTCATTGGAAAACCAACAGCTCACAAAACAGATTAACAACAGATATAGAAATTGGAGGCCAATTATAGGTTTGACCGGATTAGGGCCGGTCACTGTGGAACTCTTTGGGGGAGGCCTATGTCCAGCAGTGGACGTCTTCCGGCTGATGTGATGATGATGATGATTGATAATGATTAAGACTTTCAAATATCAAACTATCTCTTGGATATTGGACAGTTCACAATTAAGCAAAATTGCTGATTATATTTAGTTATTTTTGCCTATTTAGGCCATTATGACACATTGCATACATGCAACAGGGATTCACTTAATCTAATCTAGATATAATTATATCTTGCGCCCTAGATTGAAATGCAACCGATTGCAATTATTTTGGTTGTTTCAATAGTACATTAAGGACCGTAACGGAAAGAAAGTAGACAACTTCAAAATGATATTATTTTTATTCTGTGTGAAAACTGATAATGAAACAAACAGAAACTGAAAAATAAGGTCTTTATAAAAAACCGTTTTGAATAAATTCGTCGTATTTTGCCTGCAACCTAACTTTATTTTTGATATGTCTCATTCAATTCTGGACGATCACTTTTGACACATTTGATGATGCCCTGTTCCACTTATTTTTAAAGTTTTCAGCTGAGGTGGCAGATTTGACGTTTTTTTAGAGGTGTCGTTTCATGATAGACCAATATCGCTCAATTGGGTGAACTTCTGGGCAATTGGGAGGATTCATCTCCTTATCCACTACTTCTACCTTATCGGCTTTATACCATTCCTTCGTTGTTTTAGAATAATGACAAGAAGCCAAGTCTGGCCAAAATAAAGTGCTAGTCCTGTGCTTCTTCATTAGTGGTAGTAATCTTTTCTGTAAGCACTCGTCACTGTATACCGTAGCGTTCAAAGTCCCTGTAGTGAAGAAGGATTGCGATCGCATACCGCATTGAAAAATCGCTTGCCACACTAATACTGTATTGCCGAATTTCTCGATGTTGATGGCCTTATGTTTACGAGTAACCTCTAACCTTCTATAATCCGGCACCGTAATAAAATGAGGTCCTGGTAAGGCTTTAAAGTCCAATTTGCAATAGGTCTCGTCATCCATTATAATGCACTGATTTTTCTTGGTCAATATCATCATCATCCTCCTAGCGTTATTCCCGGTTGTGCCCTAAAGGAGTTCGGGGTCCGCTTTGACACCTAATCCCAAGATTTGGCATAGGCACTAGTTTTTACGAAAGCGACTGCCATCTGACCTTCCAACCCAGAGGGAAAACTAGACCTTATTGGGATTAGACCGGTTTCCTCACGATGTTTTCCTTCACCGAAAAGCTAACGGTAAATATTCCGTACATAAGTTGCGAAAAACTCATTGGTACGAGCCGGGATTCGAACCCACGACCGCCGCTTGACAGCCGCATGCCTGAACCACTAGGCTACCGTAGCTTACCGTAGTTTTTCTTGGTCAATATACGGTCGTATAATTTCCTTGCCAGTTTTCTGACAGCTATTGTTTTATTTCATCTCGTTTTGGTTGTTTTAGTTTTTTATAGGTTTTTAGGTTGCATCTTAGTTTGATTTTTTGTATCATAGCCGAAGAAGTTTTGGCTCTTTTTGCCGCATCTCGAATTGAAAGGGACGGATTTTGTTTAAATATTCTTACGACTTTCTTTTCTCATGCCAAGTCGGTTGTCCCCGGTTTTCTTCCAGATTTAGGCAAATTCTGGAGAGTACAGAAGTCACCAAATTTATTTCTTATCTTGTGCACGCCCGCGGGACTCAACTCGTACTTTTTAACCAGTTTTCTAATCGTCATACCTTTTATTTTGCACCAGTCGTCCAAAATATTTTTACGAAAGTGTAAGCTAATTCGCCCCATGTTGACAGTTTGACAAAAGTAGTAATTGCTTTTTGTTGCAATTAAAAGAGAAGGATATAGTTCGTTATTTGGGTCAATCAACTTTTTCTTGTTGTTATTCTGTCCCGGTAAGCCAAGAGACAACAGTAACATACTTTCTTAGAAAAAATACTATAAACTGGACTCCTATCATGCTAAGGAGATGCGCCACCATGGAATGGGTTTACCAATATGACAAAAACACGTGTTTAGTGGATTTAAACCCCATAAAATAATAGTTTTAAAGAGTGACCCAGGAGACGTAACCATGGCAACGAGCAGCAAGAAATAGTTGATTGACCCATTTAAAAAAAATATATGTTGATCAAGCCGGGTCCGCTGCGCCGTGTTTTCGGTGTTTGCAAACATCTAACATGTTTTCAGTCAGTTTCGGCAAACAAATAGGGTATTGTTTTGATTGGCAAAACATTTTTGACGTTAAAAAACCACGATAACATGGCGCAGCGGACGCGGCTTTATATGTACGTACCAGTTTTTAGAGATGCCTAAAGTTGTCTACTTTCTTTCCGATACGGTCCTTACTGCAGATACTCTCTCTCTCTCTCTCTTCTCAAACATGCAATGAAAAAAACAACCTTTTTTTTAATCGTTGAACGCCATGATGTCCTGTCACGAATTGACATTGAAACAAACGAAGTTCGCTTTGCATGTAGATGGACACCATCTATTCACGGATTAAACTAACTTCTACCCTACTTAAGTGGTTTTCCTCCATCATTATCTGTGTCCATTGTCAGCCTCTTAACTTTCTGATACGACGCGATGGCAACTTTATTCTTTTTGACATGATAACGTCTTATAAATTGATGAACGCCGATTGATCTATATTTTTGAGTTATTACTAATTAAGATCATAAACAAATATAAACTAGTGTTGGTTTTCCCCGTAATTTTTCCTTCTTTTTGACGTGATAACGTCTTGTAAATTGATGAACGCCGGCTGCACGCACGAAAAAGTGGAACTCATTGTCCCGTTCCGAACGCCGGCTGCGCGCATGAAATATCAACGCACAGCCCAAACCGCTGGTTCTAGAGATTCCAAATTTGGCACATAGGTTACTGATAAGAGGGTGAAATGGGGGTCCAAAGTTTGTATGGCACCACAATGTTTTCTTATGACGTTATCACGTAAAATTATCGTCCGTAAACCGACTTTATAGACAACCAATTATTTTTAATATATTTTAGCCTCTGTCTGAGATGAGTATTATATCTATTAATTACTAAAAGCTAGTCCATTTTCAGCACAAGTAAGCTGGAATGCCCACCCCTCCCCAAACGCAAGTGCCCGCTGCCCGGGCTCTCGTGGGCGGAGCCCGGCGACGTGTGGAAGGGCATGTGCGAGTGCGACGCGCGCTCGAGCATGAGGAAGACGCCGAGCATGTTCGACAACCATCCCAACCTGCAGCCGAGGATGCGCGCCATACTGCTGGACTGGCTTAATGAGGTAAGTGACATTTACAGCAATAAAAGGCGGCCAAAGAGTTTGTACAGCCGGCGGGACACTGCCAAAATGAACGGCGGCCAAAGAGTTCGTACAGCCAGTAATAGGTATAAATGACGGGATTTCTTAGGTCTCAGGGATGGTGTTATATACATTTGTAGGCTGATTAATTGTGACAATTAATAGCATGGCCCGCGTGGCATGTTGTTACTGTCAGGGTGAGGATAGGGGGTGTATGTGATCACAGCTTAAAGGCCGAAACGCACTGACAGCGGTGGCGGACGCGCGGCGCGGTATTCTGTGCGGACCCTTTCGTATTAGTTCGAACATTACAACCGGTACCGCCTCCACGCCGCTCCGCCACCGCTGTCAGTGCGTTTCGGCCTTAAAAGATAAATGCAATAGACAGTACACAGAAATTCTCAGGAGCTCTGTGATCTTGTTTACCACTGGGAACGCCTTATCCCTATCATGGCGAAATAGTAGTGCTACGCCGTAGCAAATAAAATCTCAATCAAACCAGAAATATCTCGCAGCACTCCGTCGCGGGAGTCCGCTGGATGCGGGTGGCGCAGGACCGGTCACTTTGGCACTCTTTGGGGGAGGCCTATGTCCAGCAGTGGACGTCTTTCGGCTGATATGATGATGATGATGATGTGCTCTGTAAGTACTCGCTACGACTTGCAGCGGCAGTAGCCCGCCATAAGTGTGAAGCGAGCGCAGGCTTCGTCGCTCGGAGTCGTCCCAGCCATAAAGGTCATCACATACAGGATATAGGACAGTCACCTGCGGGCCTAAGATGGTTGCTATTTTTATCCCCCGACGGAAAAAGAGGGGTGTTATGAGTTTGAAGGTGTCTGTGTGTCTGTCTGTGGCATCGTAGCTCCTAAACTAATGGACCGATTTGAATGTGGTTTTTTTTATCCAAAAGCTGACGTGATCGACGTGGTTCTTAGCTACGTTTCATCAAAATCGATTTAGCCGTTTTTGAGATATTGAACTAGACACTATTTTCATTTCAAAATGTCGGGGGTTTTAACTTTTCTATGTTGTAGTTATACCTATCACTTATTAATTTTTTTATTTTTTTTTTCAATTATTTATTTGTTTCGGACTAATGTCCATAAGTTGTTAGTATACAATCACGAATTATCGACTAAGGTTAGTTTTACAAATTAATTTAATCCTAATTGAGTTAGATGCTTCATCACATGGTGCATAATGGGTGCATTATGCTGAGATAGAACCGTTTCGTGACAAACGCTGTGTGTTGTTTGTCTCGAATAAATGTTTCTTTCTTTCTTTCTTTCTTTCTTTCACATTCACACTTATCGTTGTGGAAAAGTTTGTCACTCTCACACTCGCATACTTGTCAGAACGTGACGGATGTCTTATCGACAGCGATAAGCGATAAAATGTAAACCATGCTACGACCGCTGTAACAATATCTGACACGGCATATTTATACAGCTTTCGTATCTGACAAATGTACAATTCGGAATTATATGGAACAATACAATACCTTACCTATCACAATTTGAATTACGCGCCTAAATGACCGTTCTACTAAAATTTTAGCACAATAGCATTTTAATTTCTGAGTTATGCTTACTTTCGACTAATTCAGCTGCGTTGATGTTATTTATACGAAAGTAGGACTGCGTTTTAATATTTAAATTGGCATTTTCACGCTGCTTCCAGTTGTATGGATAATGCAAGGTAAGTTATTAACATTATTTGTATACACAATTTTTGATATTTTTCTACTTTTTACACCCTACATCTATTTCCACAGCTATAGTCCCCCGCGGCTATGAAGTCAATCCTGACACATTGCGCAACTATGAAGTTTCTGAATAATGACAATGTCAACCATAGAGGCATGTCTCAGGATTGACTTCATAGCCGCGGGGGACTATAGTGTCCCTGATGTGTCATTTCGCAAACTGTTATTTGTTCGAAAGATGTTTTTAGGGTTCCGTACTCAAAGAGTAAAACGGGACCCTATTACTAAGACTCCGCTGTCCGTCCGTCCATCCGTCCGTCACCAGGCTGTATCTCACTGATACCGTGATAGTTCCAGCTGAAATTTTCACAGATGATGCATTTCTGTTGCCGCTATAACGCTATAACTTGATAATGGTACGGAACTACTCCGACTCGCACTCGGCCGGTTTTTTTAACATTATTTTGGATGTTGAGGCCAAAGAAATATTATCCATTTTAGACTACTGGTCTCAACTCAAGGCAACCCCATTCTATATCGATTTTAACCCTTAATTAGACAAATCTAACGAACGTTCATAGTTCAGGCCTCGGTGCAGCAGGACAGCCCCAGCGATTCTGGTCATGAAAAAATATAAAAGACGGCCAAAGAGTTTGTACAACCGGCTGGACACTGCCAAAATGAACGGCGGCCAAAGAGTTCGTACAGCCGGCTGGACACTGCCGGAATTTCTATTTTAGTTAGGTCTCAGGGATGGTGTTATATACATTTGTAGGCTGTTTAATGTTCCGTGCTGTGCCAAATGTGGTCCAACCGCACACAGGCGGTTGTCTCAAAGATCGTTAAACATAGAAAGTTGTTTGGTTGAGATATAGCAATTAGCTATCACTATTATTATCTCTTTGCGGGAGGCCTATGTCCAGCAGTGGACGTCTTTCGGCTGATATAATGATGATAGCAATTGATGGCCGTATTTATTTATGTAGATGTGTCTACAAAATTGTGTCTGGATTTCCTGTGGGCGGGTTACGACTGCTTGCCGCGGGACGTAAAATTACTTAACCCCTAACCCAACCGATATTGCAGGCATGAAATGGAAGACGTGTCACATTAGTACTCATATTAAATACTAAGTATCTCGAGAATTCCTGATTACGATATAAAAATTAACGGCTTGCACAGTGGTGCCGCGATATAGGGGGCGTTGACCCCTTTTTTGCCCGGTACGTTAACCTTTTCAGAACCACCGTGTTTCGGCGACCATTGCTTTTTTACCCGTGACCGATCGTCTTTTGTTATCCCTATTATGAAAATCAAATATAATTTAGCAAATTAATGTTTTTATTATGATTACGATTTGTTACGCATGTTTAAGTGTAATTTGTGATTGTTTTAGATTAGATGTAGAAGATTATAAGGACGATCATTTCAAGATGCAATTAATTCAGGGTGTTTTTTTTTTAGCTAAATGTGTAGATCTCACTAACGTATTACAAACATTCGCCCTCCATTTACTGGATAAATAGTATCCTGCATCCTTCTAAGGGACCGAAGACAAATAGGGTAAATCGCCAATAACTGGCCACCTCGTACTAAAAATTTAATCTATTCACCTATTATAGCTTTTTTTTTTGTATAACGTGTTAATTACTGGCCATCCTTCAATTACCGGCCACGTAATAGTTATTGGCGATTTACCTTACTCTTAGCCGCCGAAAGTAAAAATTAACTCACAATTTTCAACTGTTATAATACGAAAAGCGGTTACATTGTAATTGCGTCTCATATATCATACAATGGCGGTAAAAAGGTTAAAAGGTGACTCACGCCGCACCGTAGACAACACCTGACATAGACAAGATGATATATGAATACCTATATTACGTATAATATATATTTTTTTTTATTATAAGAAGACCAACAGCTTTTAACATTCAATATAGGCTTACATTTAAGATACAATTGTCGAGCCAATGACAGGTCTCCCTAACAGATACAGGAAGAAACGGATGGTAACGAAACAGCTGATGCTACTAATATACCTACAGTCAAGTGTAAAAATATGAGTGCATACAACTGACTCATAAATATGTCCCATCGCTGTTATGAAGCGGTCATAGCTAGACCCCGCTATCGGAGGTGCAAAATGGTAGCTGTTCAAAAGTTCTAAGGTTGGGTAAAAATTATTTTGAAATACTAGCTATGTGTCGATAATTATAGCTACATATATGTCGATAATTTTCCTTTACCATAATGAGAGTCTAAGATAAAGCGACACGCGTTCATCATAGGGCTGCTTAATAGTCGAACCTTCGACCATCTGTCGAGCGAGCGTTACACGTCAGCCGTTATTATTGTAATGAGCGTCAAGCTCAAGTGGACGAAAACGTATAAAAAATACACTTTCAATTTAAAAACGTGAATCAAACTCACAAATCGATACTTAGCGCGTGAGCTTAATAATTAGCGACGACTTTACACGTCGTCAGCGTTTAAACGGTTACCCTAAACTAAAGAATTAGGGGTTTACTTTACCTAACTAAGAAATAATCGTTTTTAGTTATTTCTTGTGACTAAAATAATTCTACGACAGCTGTGGCAATGGGGTTGTAAGATTGGCTAGCCATATTTAAGTGTACAATAAAGACAAATAAACACTAGTTACAGCTGCCTCGTAGTAGCCACGGGCGTGTTAACCGGCAGGTGCGTTGGTGACGTCACGTGACGTCATGACGCGTCTCGAGACAATACCGGACGCGCGTGGCAACAATAGCTCGGGTGACGATACGCGTCCAACGACGTCAATAGTATATATACACTATACACTGTATGAATTGAAAATAAATCGAGTTTTAAATAAAATAAAACTTTCTCTGATATTGACGAAAAATATCGGTAAGGTTTTAGAGGTCGAAAAAATATAGACTTGCTTAGATGTCACTCTTTTAAATTAAATTAAATTTATAAATATTATTACGGGACAATCTTACACAAATCAACCTAGGCCCACGGTAAGCTCAGTATAATAGATATAATAGATACATACATAACACCCACAACTCAGGAACAAATATTCGTGATAAATACACAAATAAATGCCCTGACCGGGATTCGAACCCGGGACCTCCAGCTTCGTAGGCAGAGTCACTACCCACTGGGCTACGGAGGCCGTTCGACTCAACGTACGTTTTACACGCCAACATTGTGCAGTCGATGAAAATTGCGATAGTAAATCTAAAAGTTAATGTAAGTAGGTATAATATTTTGACCTTCATGCGACCTTAACACGTTCCTGCTAGATAAAAACAGGTGTTCGTAGTGGTCGCGAACTTCCTTATCCTTTTAGCAAGCGTATTCATTTTGTAGTATAGATATAACCCCGGCCGTTGTAGCTGAAGAATTATTTTTCAAAAACGCTGTTACAGCTGACTTATGATTACTTTTCCAAGCTTATACAGCATCGTGTAGAAAATCATTAAGCCCATTAAGTTAGATTATGTTTGTCTTGATACGAAACTGAGAAAATACATTCAGAAAATAAAAAACCGGCCAAGTGCGAGTTGGACTCGCGCACGAAGGGTTCCGTACCATTATCTGTAAAAACGGCAAAAAATCACGTTTGTTGTATGGGATCCCCCTTAAAATATTATTTTATTTTGGTTTTAGTATTTGTTGTTATAGCGGCAACAGAAATACATAATCTGTGAAAATTTCAACTCTCTAGCTATCACGGTTCTTGAGATACAGCCTGGTGACAGACAGACGGACGGACGGACAGCGAAGTCTTAGTAATAGGGTCCCGTTTTACTCTTTGAGTACGGAACCCTAAAAAATGTAAGTTTACAAGCTTTTATTTTTTCACCTGTCCCGTTGTCTGTCTGTAATCAAATCTTGCAAGTTTATTTGACCCACTTCCCGGTTTCCGACTGAGCTGAAATTTTGCATGCAAATGTATAGCGCATGACAATGCAATATTATGATGACATGGAGCTGATCTGATGCTGGAGCTGGAAGGTGGCCATAGGAACTCCGCAATAAAACGACACAACCCCATCGAGTTTGGGCTCGTTAGAATCGTCTCAATGAGTAGTTGATGACGGTATACAGAAAAGTACAGTCGGCAATAAAAGCTTGTACCAAAAATTATTTTTTTGACAGAAACTTGTTAGCTAAAATACTTTTCACGCCACTGCTCGGAAATATGGCCAAAGATGGATTGAAATGAGAGTACAAAGTAGTTCTTAGTAGTACAATTCAAAAACAGTCAAACAATGTAGATTTGCAAAGTAAAATGTAGTGTTTAGCGGCCTTTTTTACTTTCTACTCTGCTATTGGTCGATTATTTTTGAGTGGTTGGTCATTGTAATAGTGGTTGTTCAGTTTGAACAGCTCTTCGACCAATCACAGGGCGTCGAGCGGGAGGAGCGGCGCCGCCGCGCCGGCGAGCGGTGCCGCGCTTCTTTTGTTTTTTGATTAGTATTATGATCTTCAATTAGGAACTTAATTTTGATTTAAAATTATGATTATTTGCAATTTCCTCGCAGTAGACGTGAAAAGCACTATGTTAAGCCTCGGCCGAAAGTGCAATAGCTGGACTCTACAACAATGTACTATTCTGTTCTGAGTTCTGAGGAATAAGGGTGTACTTCCGGCGAGCGGAGAATTAAATTGGAACCGTATACAATTTTATCGTAGTTTTATTTCCGTCCCGCCTCGCCTTGTCTGTGGAAAATATCGTATATCTAATCTGGAAGTTTATTTATTTAATCGTATGGCATTTAATCAGTCGTATACTATATATAAGAATTTTCAAATTTTGCATCCATAGGATTAATTATTTCTTTGATAGAACGACTGATGGTACTGTGAGGTCGCATATAGCGACAGGTAGAGTGGCCAAAAAGGTTGCTGCTCGTTTAGCGCCACCCAGGGGACACGTGTAGGGCGTTAGTGGCAATGTCCTACGGACGTGAGCAACGTTCATCCCCTACATATGTGAAATGTATGCTGTCATCATAACTTCGTTCCGCCAAAATCGAAGGACATAAACATAATAGATACCTCATGTCAATCAAGTATTTAATCGTACCTATTTCCTTAGTCAGCCACCATGCACTGAAGATTCACTGATCGACACAAAAAAGCGACCTTTGAAAGTGGCCTTTTTTGGGTGCGACTGGTTTTAGCGCTCCCACTCTGCGGGCCTCGATATTACCGCTATATCACTGTTATGCAATGCCAATCATATAACTTGGTATTTAATGGAATACACGAAAGCGGTCACATGTTCGATTCCCGCCAAAGCAAGTACGTAAAGCATGTTTAAGGTGGTTCGATTGCTATACAAAGCGTTATTTGACATTCGCAGGCTAACGGCGTGATATCTTAAGAAACTTATGTAACTAATTTCATCAATTGGCTTCCCATTTGCGCCAAATTACTTGTATAAACTAGATTAATTTGAGAAAAATAGTTTTCCCAAAATATCACGTCCCAAACCAATTTCTCAAATTAATCTAGTTTATACAAGTTTTTTCTAAGAAAGGGGGAATTTGGCGCAAATGGGAAGCCAATTGATGAAAGTTTGTTTCTTAAAATATCACGCCGTTAGCCTGCGAATGTCAAATAACGTTTTGTATGGCAATAGAACCACCTTAACTTGCACGCAATTGGTGGATTTGGGACACATGGGAAGATTTAACATTGACATAACATCGTCATAATTAAGATAAAGATAACAAGACACATAAATAAGATTTGTCCAAGTGTATACTAACCAAGTATGCATACACGCAATTTTCACATCGGTTAATGACGAGTTAACACGCATGTATAGGCGTCTACTGTCCATCAACGTGTTAATGTGTCAAATCAATATGACAGACAAGACAAGTCATGACATAGTTGTATCACTTAAATCTTACAGAGGTTATAAACAGTTCAGCGAAAACACATTTTTAACCCCCGACGGATAAAGAGGGGTGTTATAAGTTTGACGTTTCTGTGTGTCTGTCTGTGTGGCATCGTAGCTCCTAAACGAATGGACCAATTTGAATGCGTTTTTTTTTAATCGGCAAGCTAACGTGTTCAGCCGTTTTTGAGATATTAAACTTTGAAATGAGAATTTCGGGGGTTTTTTAACATTTCTAAGTTTTAGTTATTTTATTAGCAGCAGTAGATTTTGCTTCAACTACTAGCTAATAGCTATTATTGCTGACACTGTAGTTATGTAACACCTAACGTAATTTGTAATAGCCTAATAGGCAATTGGTTTTGACTTAAGGCGACGTGAGCTCCGAAAACGGATTATTAAAAAATCGTAGCTCTTGTTTGGATTATAATACGGCTGCCTTAAATTTAATTAGCAATCTAGAGGCCTTTCTCGAGGGAAATCAACTATTCGAACCCTGAGTTTTTGACTTTCGCTCGATAGAAAAAAATCACGAACATAGGTCTAAAATACACTTCAAAAAATCGTAACAAATTATGCACAACAGCTAAACATATTACAATTGGTTCTAAAAATCGGCAATGTCATGTTTGAGGGAAATCAGCTATTACTTTTTTATTTATTAAAACGCACAAAGAAATAACATTAAAAAACATGATATCCGCGCTTCCAAACACGCACTTCCATCTCGCTCACGCTTATGCTCAGTGAGAGGGAGAGAAGACCACGAACCTACGTCCCCTTAAATGGTTTAATTTTAAATAGATATAAGTAGATTAAGTATTAATTAATTTTTATTCCACTATTTGTGGCACAGTATCACGGCATTCCGCCATCAAAATTTGTTTGATTTGAGGAGTTTTTATTTATTAATGTCAATGCATTTTTGCCTGGCCGTGAAAAGGGCTTGCCGGCTTCGTATCACTACCCCTACTCACCCGGCAAGCCCTTTATAGGTTATAGGTTGTACGCGGGCTGGGTTTCCGCAACTCGACGTCATAAATGCGCCTATTTTGCGTAGGGGTTTTGGCACTACTGTTATTCGTGCCAACCCAGTTCCACCAGGAAGCCTAGCAGACCCTTTACGTTGCCGACGGCCTCCGGTAGTGACCCCGGTGTTCCGAGGTACTTTGCCCTGTAGTCCGCCACTCCAGGACATGTCAGGATGACGTGGGCGGCTGTCTCGTCCTCTTCCATGCAGGCTCTGCAGATAGGACTGTCTGTAACACCTAAAGTAAAAAGGTGTTTGTTTAGTAGTGCATGACCAGTTATAGCTCCTGTCAGAAGACGGAGTGCCGGCCTCTTTAGCTGCTTTAGCTTCCTTGACAATCCGGGGTTGATTGTCGGGAGGGCCTCCCTGGTTTGCCTGCAGGTTCCTAGGGTGTTCCAATGTTTTTGGTGTTCTACCTTGGTGTTTAGTCGCAGTGTGCTCCGCAGCCATGCAGAGGGTAGAGGAATTGTGGGTTCCGGTCCTACAGCTCTTGACTCTGAACCCTCTCTAGCCAGTGCATCCGCTGCATCGTTACCGCGTGAATTACTGTGCCCTTTGATCCATTGCAGGGTTATGTCGCTGTTATTACATACCTCTGATAGGATTTTGTGGCACTCGTGTATCAGCCCAGAAGTTGTTGCGTGACCTTGCAGGGCTTGCAGTACGGATCGACTATCGGAAAGTATGCGGATGGGATATCCCCTTACCTCCCTGGAGGCGATTGCGTGAGCAGCCATTATTATGCCCATACACTCTGCCTGGAAGACGGTGTTGTGGGTCCCTAATGGTGTTGAAATGCGTATGTTTAGGTCCTCCGAGAATACTCCTGATCCGGTGCCTGACCTTGCCTTGGACCCGTCCGTGAAGATTCTTAGCTCTCTGGGGTTAAGTCCTTCCTGGGGGGTTTCGTATAGTTCAACTTTGTACTTTTTGTCAAAGACGAACTGTCTGGGAATGATGTCTGAAGTTGCCTCTATAAGGGGCTCCCTACCTACAGCCTCGTAGAGTATTTCGGTGTGTGGAACCCTGGGCGGTCTCCAGAGATGTTGTCTTTTGAGCCTTATGGCTGCTGCCAGAGCCTCTTGCCTGATGAAAATGTGAAGCGGCGGAATGTCCATGATGGCTTCCAGGGCTGCAGTCGGTGTAGTCCTCATGCAGCCACTAGCCGCCATGCAGGCCAGTCTCTGGAGGCGTTGTAGTTTAGCTTCGATCGTGGTTAGCGTGGTACGAGGCCACCACACTATGGCACCCTAGCTTACTATTGGTCGGATTACTGTCTGGTACAGCCATAGAGTGATCTTGGGGTTTAGTCCCCAGGTCCTACCTATCATTCTACGGCACTGCCAGAAGACGACTGTAGCTTTTTGGATTTTATTGTCTAGATGACTGCTCCAATTAAGTTTGGCATCGAGTATTACACCTAAGTACTTTACCTCTGTTGACAATTGGAGTTCTGTATTGAACAGTCTGGGCAGGCGGTAGGTCCCCAGATTCCGTTTGTTGGTGAACATTACCAGCTCGGTCTTCCTTGGGTTGACTGTTAGTTCATTGTCATTGCACCAGCGTTCCACTATGGCGAGTGCGGAGCGGGTGACATCGCACACTGTACCTGCATGTATGCCGCTGGTGAGTATCGTTATGTCGTCAGCATACCCGATGGTGTAGTGATGACTGTTGTTTAGCTTGGTGATTAGGTCGTTAACCACCATGTTCCAGAGTAGTGGTGAGAGGACGCCTCCCTGGGGGCATCCCTTCGCTACTTGTGCTTGTTTTGTTTGGTCTTCCCCGAGCCTAATGACCCTTTGACTTAACATGTTGTGTATCCATTTAATCATAACCTCCGTTTCTCCATTTAATCATAACCTCCGTTTAACGGCCTCCGTAGCCCAGTGGGTAGTGACTCTGCCTACGAAGCTGGAGGTCCCGGGTTCGAATTCCGGTCAGGGCATTTATTTGTGTGTTTATCACGAATATTTGTTCCTGAGTTATGGATGTTATATATGTATATAAGTATCTATATGTATTTATCTATTATATATATCATCGCCTAGTACCCACAACACAAGCCTTACTGAGCTTACCGTGGGCCTAGGTTGATTTGTGTAAGATTGTGTCCCATAATATTTATTTATTTATTTATTTATTTATTTATAACCGCATTCACTCCATGCCTTCCCAGTGCTGCGGTTATGCTGGTGAATTTAGTCTTGTCGAAGGCTCCCTCGATGTCAATGAAGGTGCCTAAACACATAGTCTTGTTTTTGATCGCGACTTCGGCCTTATTTCCCGGCGTCTGCAGTAATGTACTAATGTTCTATAAAAATTGTTTCTTAATGTACGATAATATAATATAGCTTTCTTGGGCACAAATTGCACTAATTATTTTGTAATCTTTGTCTGAGACACAGGATCATCCTAGTTCAGACGCATGTAACAATGTATGTACTATGTTTTAATACGCAAACACATTGTACCATTAGAAATAAGGTTTTTTTTTTCATTAAATTATTCTTATTATTTACTCGTTGTGTTATGGTTGTGGATGTGGGAAGGTACATGCCCAGCTGATTGGAACTGTTCCTTATCGCTACCGTAGGTGGGTCACCGCGTAAATCTAGGTGAAAGTGACGCCCTGCCGCTGGCGGTACCCTGAGGTGTGTTATCAATGTAACGTAAACAATGGCTATAAATAAGCCTTTTGTTGTCAATACTTAACGAAGTGCGTGCAGTACTGTAGGGCCTTAAATCTTCTTCAAGAAAAGAAATAGCGTCTAAGTCATTGTAATGTTTTTAGGGTTCCGTAGCCAAATGGCAAAAAAGGAACCCTTATATCTATAAGTCATGTCTGTCTGTCTGTCTGTCCGTCCGTATGTCACAGCCACTTTTTTCCGAAACTATAAGAGCTATAGTGTTAAAACTTGGTAAGTATATGTATTCTGTGATTCTGTTTCGCACAAAAATCGAAAAAAAAAAACATTAAGTTTTAGGGGTACACAAAACTGAAACTCAAAAAAATTTTTTTCATCAAACGTTTGGGGTATCTATGGATAGGTCTTCAAAAATGATATTGAGGTTTCTTATATAATTTTTTTCTGAACTGAACTTTTTGCGCGAGAAACACTTCCAAAGTGGTAAAATGTGTGTCCCCCCCCCCTTTAACTTCTAAAATAAGATAATGATAAAACTAAAAAAAATATATGATATACCATGCAAACTTTCACCGAAAATTGGTTTGAACGAGATCTAGTAAGTAGTTTTTTTTTAATACGTCAAAAATCGTAAACCGCAATTTATTTTACGGAACCCTTCATGTGCGAGTCCGACTCTTACTTGGCCGCTTTTTTTTAAATGTTCAGCAATAACCCTATATGCCTGAAAACTGTTTTATTGTATAGCCAAGAGCGGTCAATTTGTATGAACAGTGGATACAAAATGTACGGGTGTTTGACTATTTTGGCTATTCAAACGCTCGCTGCGCGCGGGCCATATAATGTGCCACCTCTCTATAATAATAAGGGAGCCCCGTTCTCACATTTTTGACGACCGCTTAAGCCTAGTTGGTAGTGAAATTTATTTGTGTGATGAGCACGAATATTTGTTCCTGGGTCATGGATGTTTTCTATGTACAGTCGCCCTAAATTAAATAACCGCAATAGGTTTTTTTTTAATTAACACTAGTTATTAACTTAGTATAGTATTCTTTTTAATACCCAACTGTATTATCAATTTCCGGGATCCTATTATAAAAATATCAACGTCCAAAAATGACGATTTGTGCCATATTTATGACGTTGTTTTTATTCATGGGTTTTTACGAGTCCGATTTACACCTGGTAACTTTCTTTTGTTACTGTTATTTTTGCAGTTTACATGTATAATTAAATAAAGATCTTGACAGGATTAAAAAAACTGTCCAACCCTGCACTATTTTAGTAAATATGACAGTATTTTACCGACCCGTATTCATTGACTGCGAGTGTATCTATGTATTTATTTATCTATATAAGTATCTATATCGTTGTCTAGTGCCCATACTACCAAGCTTTGCTTAGTTTGGGACTAGGTTGATTTGTGTAAGATTGTCCGCAAATATTTATTATTATTTTATGGCCCCGTGCACAGCGAGCGTTGATAATAGTGTAGGTATTTTTTATAGGGAGAATTTGTTGGTCTGCGGTCTGCTTGAAGCCGAACCATGTTCCGTGTCCTATCAGTCTGTAAAGCTCTCAGAGCATAGAATACTAGAGAGAGGACAAGCCGCCGGCGGCCGTGTCGCAGCTGTATGCTCAATGGGCATACACTGCCATACTGTGCACGCGTGCTGATCGCAGAGAATATTACGTTTTTTCCCAAAATGCCTGATATGATGCGCGTTTATTGTCAAATAAGCGTGTAGGTATACAAGTGTGTGTGTTTTAGATGTGTGCGTGCTTTGTCTTGTCAATTACTTGGGCGTTGTGTGGGTTAATGTACTTGCGACAGGCTCACTCTATACAAATCGGCCGCCATGTCCGATCTCCTTATATTCATACATCTGTGGTAAAGCTAGACCTTACCTTATGTTTGTATAATTTGTTGTAGGTATGTGAAGTGTACAAGCTGCACCGTGAGACGTTCCATCTGACGGTGGACTACGTGGATCGGTACCTGTCTAGTACGGACGACGTGCAGAAAGGACGGTTGCAGCTCATAGGTGAGTCGGCCTGTGAACGGACACTGATTTATGAATGAATTTATACCTGCTCCCAGGCTTGCTCCATCATTTCCACAAAGCGGATGATGCAGTTCGCCGGGAGCACCTTGAATTCCTTTGGTTGCGGGTAACCGTTACTTGCGTCGTCGGCTAAATTCTCGCACCTCGGAGGTGCAAATTCATCCGAATGCGAATGTACAAATTTTCGCCTCCAATCTCCATGCTAACGGAGCATTTTTGACGTTCCATAAAAAGAAGCCGATTTGATTTTTGTCAAATACCGAATTGGTCGTTAAATTCAATAACAAACCATCAAATAGGGCCTCCGCTGAGTAATAAAACCGCAAAATCCTTGAAAATTTTTATTTTGTAATTCACACATTTCTCGAATTCTTATTTCTTCGGTAAATTACACGCACTTTTTACTGGTGCTTACTCAGAACGGGTTCTTATAATATAATGTACGGCTCGATAGTCCGCGCCTACTATATACCTGTCTGTTTTTGACCCATGCTTAGATATGGAGAAAAGGATGCGTAGACACATTATAGGGCTTCAAAAACACATCTCCATAACACCATAAAATGTTCCAGGTATCACCTGCCTGTTTATCGCGGCAAAAGTCGAAGAAGTGTACCCCCCAAAGATAGGCGAGTTCGCCTACGTGACCGACGGCGCCTGCACCACCGACGAGATCCTTCTAGAAGAGCTGCACATCCTCAAGACCCTGTGCTGGAACATCACGCCCATCACCATCAACAGCTGGCTCAATGTGTACATGCAGCTGGCCAGCGAGGGCAGGAGTGCGAAGCGGAGACTGATCAGTGAACGCGACGTGGGAGCGAACGCTCTGCGAGGGTACACGTTCGTGTTCCCGCAGTACTCGTCGCTGGAGTTCGTGGTGTGCGGACAGCTGATAGACTTGGCCGTGCTGCACGTGGACGTGAACCAGTACTCGTACAGCGCGGTGGCCGCGGCGGCCATTGCGCATGCGTTCGATAAGGAGCTTGCGGTCAGGGTGTCTGGTGAGTACCTACATATTAGGAGATAAAGGTCAAAGAGATAAAGGTGGTGCTTATGTCATTATTAACGATGCGATACAAATGCCACGATTAACGGCTTAATAATAGCATAAGTGCCAACGACAATAAGGTTAATTTCTTTTTCTCAAATATGCAATGAAATGTCCTCAATACGTGGGGGGTATATCAGGCTTCAAAGTATCACGTTTCGGGCGGATCAACTCAAGAGAACTGTAAAGTAATTTCATACAAAATTGAAGGCCTAGGCTGGGAAGTATTTTTTTTCTTTTATTTTCATTCCACTATTTGTGGCACAGAGCATCACGGCATTCAGTCATGAAAATTAGTTTGATTTGGAATAGAAATAGAAATGTTTATTTGCAAAAATACGTGTACATGTGTTGAGGAGTTTTTATTTATTTATTTCATTGCATGTTTGAGAAAAGCACTATACATGCCTGGCCGTGAAAAGGGCTTGCCGGCTTCGTATCACTATCCGACCGACCGTAGGGAGACCGTCTATACCTACTCACCCGGCAAGCCCTTCATTCCCGGCGTCTGCAGTAATGTACTATTCCCTGAGAACGACAAGTTATACGTTGAATTAAGTTATTATTCTTTTTAGTTTCTTGAGTAAGAAATGGGGTGCGGGAAAAAGTTGAAATTAGGCCTGAAATACCTGTCTGTAAAGTAGTTTAGCTTTATGGAATGTTATGCTTACAGATATCTGTTGTCAGTTTTAACATATATACCAAACACATAAATTAACGCCTTGAAAAATGTGGAGATTAATTGGTCATAAACTTATTTTTTCTTTGCTAATTAATTCGTTATTTTTATCAAAAAATACTTAACATGTATTTCTTTAAGTTACACAAGCTTTCATTCAACGCATGTTTTGTTTGAAATTAGTCAAAGAGCCTCTAAAAGTCTAAACCGATAACTGATAAGTATTGAAAAAATCTTCGCGACGCCACCCAGTTTGTTAAACATGAATTCGGTGACCCAGTAGTTATGACGTGTGCCAATGTCGAAGCCGCAGGTCCTGCATATTTTTGGATCTCATCTGACTTAATATGGGGCTCCCGATTTGTCAGCTTTGGCGGAACTAACCGTAATATCGCCAAGATGCGACTATCGGACAGTTTACTGTAAAATGTGTGGCGTGGAGGATGAGACTGTGGAACACTTACCTATTGTGTGAATGTCATGCCCTTGCCAGACAAAGAATGAATTACTTTGGTAACGGCTATCCGCAACCAAAGGAATTCAAGGTGCTCCCGGTGAACTGCATCATCCGTTATGTGGAAATGATAGAGCAAGCCAGGGAGTAGGTTTCATTGGCGGCGCGTGAAATTTTTCGATTGGCAACCCGGAACAAAAAAGTTCTGAAAGAGTTAAGCCGTTGGGAATCGGCTTGTATGGGCGCTCCGCCACTAATAGGTATAAAGGAGCAGGCACATGCACAAAACATCCCACTGGGTCGAAGTGTATCCGAAATGGCCTTCATTTAGATAAGATAACCGTAATAATAGATTTTGTTTGGCGTCATGTGGGCGAGTTAATAGCTTGTGCATCTGCCACGTCTTATCCATCAGAGACACTTTGGGACATTCATTGTCAGGCCAGCCTAGATAGCGGACGCTCTGCTCGCTTTCCTATCATCATCATATCAGCCGAAAGACGTCCACTGCTGGACATAGGCCTCCCCCAAAGAGTTCCAAAGTGACCGGTCTTGCGCCACCCGCATCCAGCGGACTCCCACGACCTTTACCAGGTCATCAGTCCACCTTGTGGGAGGCCTACCAAAGCCGCGCGCGCGCGCGCTTTCCTCTACTGAGCGGGAAAACCACGGCATAGGCTACGAGCGTAGCGCTACGAATAGGTTGGCAGTGTGTGCGTCTCACGAAATATAACAATGATATACTCAATAGGTACTGAAAAGTTGGTAAGGTTAGGTAAGAACTGCGACCCCTACGCAAAACAAACTGCAGCCAGGGAAGTAGGTTAGGTTAGAACTGCAACCCCTACACAAAACTAACTGCAGCCAGGAAAGTAGGTTAGGTTAGAACTGCGACCCATACCCAAAACTAACTGCAGCCAGGAAAGTAGGTTAGGTTAGAACTACGACCCCTACACAAAACAAACTGCAGCCAGGAAAGTAGGTTAGGTTAGAACTGCGACCCCTACACAAAACCACTGCTACCAGGAAAGTAGGTTAGAACTCCGACTCCTACGCAAAACCAACTGTTGCCAGGAAAGTAGGTTAGGTTAGAACTGCGACCCCTACACAAAACAAACTGCAGCCAGGAAAGTAGGTTATGTTACAACTGCGACCCCTCCCCAAAACAAACTGCTATCAGGAAAGTAGGTTAGGTTAGAACTGCGACCCCTACACAAAACCACTGCTACCAAGAAAGCAGGTTAGCTTAGAACTGCGACCCCTACACAAAACAAACTGCAGCCAGGAAAGTAGGTTAGGTTAGAACTGTGACCCCTTACACAAAACAAACTGCTGCCAGTAAAATAAGTAAGGTCAGGTTGATTGTAAATTAGAAAGATCACATAATACAGAAAATAATTATTTCATCCATCACTATCACTACATAGTATAAAACAAAATATGTCTGTACTTATGTATGATCTTTAAAACTACGCAAAAGTGAGCGTATACATAATGAATGTTATATGATAGATCATATAACATTCATAATGTATACGCTCACTTTGTATACATAGTCCCTAAGCTCAAGAAAGCTTGAGTTGTGGGTAGTAAAACTATGATACATTTCATAGATGTAAATACTAGAACACATAGAATATATCCAAGGCTCCGAAACAAACGTTCATACTCATAACACATATTAACCTTACTCGGACTCGAACCCAGGACTGGCAGTTAGATTGATTATTTGATGGCACTTTCACAAAGGGTAACGTTACGTGTGCTACGCCGTAGCGTGTAGCATTTTTTTTCTGGTGTTTGTTGACTTTTGGGTAACTGTATGGTGAAATAGTTTAGAGCCATACCCTTAGGCCCGGCGCCCACCAATCGGCAAGGCACGGCAAGGGATCCTTCGGCATACCTTTGCGCAGGCGCACACTAAGCCTTGGCACGTCCGAGGACGCCTTGGCAGTCTTCGGGTCGCTTCGGCAGCGTAGGCTACGAGTCATGCCGTGCCGATAATGTGCGCTGCGCTGGCCCTTGTAGATCTCTTATCTTATTGTGTATTCATATTCATATTCATTTATTGCGATCATGTTCATTGTCCATACAGTAGATCTTAAGATAAGTTATACAGTAGGTACATGATACCCTGTTAGGGCATTGCAATGTTCTTACGTACTAACACCCAGCACTTCGTGTGTAGTCCTCACTAACGTTTATGATACCCCCCCCCCTTTATTCAATTCAAATCGTTTATTTCAGACTAAGTCCATATACAGTTAATTGCTACAATTATCCATTTAAAATACAAATAATCATCCTAAGTTTAAGGTTGAAAAAGGGACATACAAAACAAAGACAGTACGCTACATACAGTAAATTGGTTTGCCTGTCTGGTGCGGATCTAGGCTGCCTGGAGCAGCCAGACTGGCAATGGTCGCCATGAAGTGTGGGTAGATAGTGACTACACGAGGCTTGGTTTATAATTTATAACTGATTTATTCATAGAAAATACATTCCTTTTATAGCCATACATTGTCTATGTTGCATAAATATTGTGCAATGCGTGCAAGGTCGATAGGTCCAAAGTACGAGGCTGTTAGGTAGGTAGGTGTAAGGAATGTGAAGAATTTCCTTTGTGTTGATTACTTGGAATTTATATAAATAATAATACGGAAAATAGGTGACTGTTTTCCAACAGCCGTTAACATCTGTGACCGGCTGTTATCAGCTGTGACCCATACTACAAGTAGATGAATAATGTGGCAATGGTTCAGGTACTGACAGTCAAACCTAGCTGCAAATGCCCTCAGGATACCGCTGGGGCTGGCTGGCACCCTGCGCGTCAGGGATGTGCATCCATCGCTTACGCATGGTGGTTTAGACTAACCCTGGCTTCAGCAAACATTCCTGACGCGCTGCAGTAGCGTGGAATACCCATCAGCGCCCTGAAGGCATTGTTGTATTGTACGCGAATGGCGCTGTATTGTTTTAGCGAATATGAGCTGATGATGATGATGATTTAGGCTGGACGTGGGAGGTGCTGGAGCCGTGCTGGCGGTGGCTGGCGCCGTCGGTGGCGGTGGTGCGCGCGGAGGGCGCCGTGTCGGCCGTGCGCGGCGGCGACGGAGAGTTCCTGCAGCGCGCCGCGGGGCTCGACCTCATCTGTCCCGACATTAACGTGGACGAGAGCCATCGCATACAGAGCCACAATGTTACCTTGGACATGTTTGTGAGTATTGCGTCGGTGGCGGTGGTGCGCGCGGAGGGCGCCGTGTCGTCCAATTTCCAAATCCTTGATCAAATTTATTTGACGTAGTAGTAGTTCCTCATATATTTGATCAAACCATCCAATAGGTGTGTCCACACTAGACGCATGCTCAGCCGAGCTGCTCGCCCGAGCCATTACACACGCTCGCCCGCTCACAAACACGTGAGGCAAACGCGCGCGGCATGTCCGAGCCAAATGCGCTCGGCCGAATTTACCAACGGACTTAACTAAATCTAGAAACGGATGACTTCATAACCGCGGGGGACTGTAACATAGTTTTAAGACCATTGGATTTATGGAAGAACTTCCAAAATAAATAAAGCTTCACCATGGACCTGGGCTGGATTAAAATCCGCGTCTTCGCTAGCGTTCTGTGTAATAAGCCGACAGCTAGCGTAAACAGTAAACATGCGTATTTTAATAACAAACATTTTCCATTCCAGGACAAAGTCCTCCACGAGAGGCCGGATTCCCCGCCGCCGGCCGACGTCTCGCACGTGTACCCGGCGGGTGACTTGTCCCACGTGTACCCGGCGGACGAGCTGTCCCACGTGTACCCGCCGACGCCGCCCCAGTCCGACCAGAAGAGTCCCTCCACACCGACCAGCAAGACGCCCTCCACACGGCCGGACCTGCGGCTCCACGCCGACGAATAGGGGGGCGCGCTCACTTGTGTACTCTGTTAGGTACTCTACAATTTATATAAATATCCAATCTAGCCTTTAAAAAAAAAATCCAGTCCGATCGAGCCAATAAGCTTTTCAAAACCCTTATGAGCTCTTCATGTTGATATTAAAATTAAATCTGGAAGTTTACAGTTTCCTCGTACTGGATCAATTGGTTTAAGGGTGTTTTGTAAATATACGTAGCTGTAATACGACATTTGTTGGATTTTTATTGGAAATTCCATATTGGTTAAGTGATCTGACATCATTTTGTGTTGACCAATCGTGCCAAGATTAGGCGTGATTATAGTAGCAAATAAATGAAACAAATTTCCACAAATGTTGTGTTTGGCTCGGACCGGACTTGGCTTTACAAACGTGCCTCCAAAAACATCCCGGCCCGGCCATAAAATATAATTGTTAATTCGTTTATTCGTCGTTTTGTTGATTTATCTGCGAAATGGCAAGTACACAAGTGAGACGGCATATTGCGTGTTATTGTTGACAATGTTGTTACGTCGTTTGATTGCTAGTTCAATTTTAGACATGTTTATACCGGATGGTAATTGCTTTTGTGACTGCGTAAGATGTGTATTTTTACGTTTTTTTTTTATGTCTGTGTCGTATCGACATTTTATGAAACCTATTATTAGCTGTTTTGTGTAGTTTTGACTTACGTATGTACACTGAATTGACTTCTAGTTTTTGAGCTAGTAGAACCTGCATATCAGGTCATTTGTTTTGTCACGGGGTGCTCTTAAATGTGCACATAAACATTGTGCGTGTACGTGAACTTGGGTGCACCCATCATATAAAATATAGTTCATATAATCTGCATATAAATCTTCCCATAGAAATAAAAGCCAACTGTTTTCATAAATAACATCTATGGCGTGAATGAGACTAGATATACATAAAAAAACATATTGATTATAAATAATGAGACGGATTTTGACCTGAATCAATGTAAATAAACATTGCATTGCAAATATTAGTACATGTAATTACAAAATAGTAGTTTATGCAATCGTTATATAATGTATGCTTTTTAAGTTGAGTACCACGTTTAAACCACGAAGCTTGCTGAGTGGCCTAATTAAGGTACGAGACTTAAAAAGCTAATTATATAACTATTGTATACAATTATTTTTCTACGAGTCAACGGAAATAATAATTTAAAACAAACTTGGTATCTATTGAAAATCGCCCTGCTGAAATGAAGCGCAGCAGCTTAGTATATTTGCGCGTTGATGTCTTCACAGTTATCTTATACAGCTCCTGGATTCATAAGATGACTGCTGGCGGTTATCTTATGAAACCACGAGCTCTCGTGGAGCTCCAGGATCAAAAAGTATGTGATCTTAGTTTCGTGTACGAAATCTTAATGCAAAGATTAAAGTCGACGAGTAGAAAAAGAGGTATATAATAACTTTAAAAAGTCGTCTTTCTGTAGTCGACTGTCCATTGCAGAGCAAAATAATTTTAATTTTTTTTACTATTCCATTGAATTGTTATATCGCTGAAATGTCAATTAATGTTGACTTTCACATTAAAGTTTCATTGACAACTTTTAGGTACAAAAACCTAATTGATATTTGCTAAATCCACCACATACGTATAATTTCGAAGACTGCTTGTGTGTTTTGCATGCATACTAAGGACTAATGTGTTAGTGACAGCTTACTAACTTAAAAGCGTATTCAGTAAAAATATTTCTGACATCCTAGCCAATGTTTGTAGCGTGTGAAACAAACAACCCCTGTGTCGGATGTTTTGAAGTATTGTACAGGTGCAATCAACGTCAAATATATGTTTACATTTTTCGCTTTATAAAAGGTGAAAAATATTAAATTTATAAATGTTTGGCGTCAACTATATCAAGACAATAATATCGAGTAAAAGTAATTATTGGATAATGGACCCCTTTTCATCTTTTTTACAAAATATTATATACGCATTATTATTATTATATACGCCTAACCAGCAGTGTGTTGCATGAAACTAACACTTCTAATGTCTCAGTAGTCATCATCAAATAGACCGTAACGCCTCGATTACACTTGACGAGTGCCCTGATTACGCGGCGAGTCAGTGATCTACACAATACCGGGTGCTTAGCCGATAGTGTAAACATATGGGCACTTACAATTTTCTCGAATTTAATGTTTTTTTATAATTATAGGAATTAGACGTATTTTCGAGATTTTGTAAGTTCCCACATTATTACACATCCTGTAGTGGTGGACTTAGCAAGTTAACAGGTGTCCATACTCTTTGCCCAGAACATCTAAATTCTTTGTAATAAACACTTTATCCCTTTATTTAAATCAAATATGTTTTATCCTCTGCTTTTAGTTCTCAATGTTCCTCACAATCGTGAAATTATAAATTCTAAACCAGACTTGCATTGCATTCTGCAACAAGTAGTAGGGGTATTGAAAACTGTTCCAATTTGTATGGAACCATTTAATGTGTACTAATGGTTGCACAACAAACATTAACTATTTGTATGGAACCATTTAATGTGTACTAATGGTTGCACAACAAACATTAACTATTTGTATGGAACCATTTAATGTGTACTAATGGTTGCACAACAAACATTAACTATTTGTATGGAACCATTTAATGTGTACTAATGGTTGCACAACAAACATTAACTATTTGTATGGAACCATTTAATGTGTACTAATGGTTGCACAACAAACATTAACTATTTGTATGGAACCATTTAATGTGTACTAATGGTTGCACAACAAACATTAACTATTTGTATGGAATCATTTAATGTGTACTAATGGTTGCACAACAAACATTAACTATTTGTATGGAACCATTTAATGTGTACTAATGGTTACACAACAAACATGAACTATTTGTATGGAACATAAACTATTTGATTATAACCATCTTTATAATTATAAGCAATGAGAAATATTAATATTGTTCCTAATATAAATAGTTTATTCCAATAATCACGAGTGTGAGTGGAGTTGGCCGTGGTGCCAACATAACCATGTTTAAACGTTTAAACATTCCAGCGTTTTACATACCTTATGTAAAAATATTCACTAAAACCTTAACGTTATTATATATCAATTTGTGAAAAAATCAGAAATGTTAAACACGACTCACACACGAGGCTGTTCTCTACCGAGTGTGAATCGTGCTTAAAGAGTCTTTAGAGTTAGATTTTTCGTTGTATATTAGAACGAGTGTCATGGAAAGTATAGAGTACTTGAGTCTTGTTTGATGTGTTTATCGTTATAATAAGTGTATATACATAAATGCATTGCACCAATCATTTACAATCAAAATATTGCCGAGAAATGCGCTTAGCTAATCAATAAATGTATCGAATATTTTTTTGTAATGCACAATTTTAGGTTTCAAATTCAATCACATACTCAAATCAAATTGAATACTTAAGGATCTTTTCATAATTTAAATCTAACGATTGGTTTATTTTTTGTGTAAATAGTTTGATTTTCTTCTAATTTATTTCTTATGATAGTAAAGTGTACTCGACTGACACTGTTTGTATGAAAATTTTAAATATTCTTAGAAAAAAGCCCACGACTGAACCAAAGACTGTTACCGATTGACGGAGGTTTGGCAGTTAGGGCGCTTTTACACAGAGTCGATCCAACTAGTGAATGTAAGGCGAACTGAACTAGCCTATCCAGTGGTTGGCTCCAATGTAAACGCGCTCTAGAGATAAAAAAAATTTTGTGCGTGATTGGTTGCCTCTATGCATTTCAATCCAACCAATTTGACTGATTCCGCATGTATGCCGCCGTCCGCCAATCGTGATCTATTTATACTGGGCAGATAAGGGTACAGCTAACAGTGCTGTTAGATACGCATAAAGGCACGTTCAGAGTACACAAATAAAACGCCTTTCTGAGCGTAGTCTAAACTTTACGTTAATGATGCAACCATTCACAAAAAACTAAGATATAAGTTGAAAATATTATCTTCCAGTGAAATCAAACCAGTCCATACGGATGCCACATTATTTATTGATGTAACAAGGATATCGAACCGTTAATATATTTATGGTGTAAATTTTAGAAAAAGTTATGGAATCCCAGAATCATATGCAACATGATGTTAAATATGTAACCTTTTCAGTTTTAATCGGTAAAAATCCTTCGTTTTAACTTAGTTCAGAGGCGCAATCTAATCTAGCTTTTGAGCTTCAAAAGTAGATAAGTCTCTCTTTAAAATAATATGTAAAAAACCTACTTCTAACCCTTGTAGTAAAAACCTTTTCGCATTGCTGCATTGTCGTATTTATTGGTAACAGAATTTGGACTGGTTTGTATAGCACCTGATCACTGTGAAACCGATAATTTGAATAAAATTCGCAACATCGTAAGCGTATCACAGTTACACCTTTGTCCCAAAGTCCCAATCAAGGACGTCAAGCCGTGTCAGTTATTTTTCTCTTTATAATGAAATGTAGTAGTATATATTCCTAATTCTCTTAACATTTTACTAATGAGGAAATTCTTGAAACCTACGAGCTCGCCGATTGGGCTATAATTTAAATATCGAATGCAATTCCGCTATACGAATTTGTGAAGTTTATTAAACCCCCGCTTACACTTAGCGAGTGCTGGACCGAGTCGACTCGACCCAGCACTTGCTGCGTGCAAACGAGGCTGTAGTTAAATTCAGATTGAATGTATTATATAATGTAATTGAAGTGTTTGAACACTAATAGGCGGGTATTTTCATGTTTTAGTGTAGTTTGTCGTAGTTAGTCGAACGAATACGCTTACCCAAGGCACCGGCCTTTAAATAAGACTTCGATAGATTTGTTACTTTATATCAGAATAATTTAATTGTATTCCTAGCAGTAAATAGTGCGCTTTTAGATGTAAGCTATTTTTATATCAATTTATTTGAAACTAATATAAAAAAAACTAATGATAGTAAGTATGGTCGGTTTCAAATTCATTTGTACTCGAGTTCTTTGATCGAATCTAAATTATAAATGACTCCGCATAGATTTAAGTTTAGATGTAAGTATCTCCCTGAATATGTAATGTAAGTAAATGAAAAATACATTTATATAGAAAGAAGAAATAAAAATTACGGACGCCATTTAATTTAGGTACAGTCCGCAGCAGAAAATACTCAAAATGTGCATTTGACTGTCAAGATAAATACCCTTCATAAACTTCTATAAATCCTATTTTACTTGAAATTCGTTTGTCTGTATCTGTTACATAAATATTTGTGCTAGAAAAGGACACATTTTAGTTAACACAGGTTTATGAAGTTTTATGAATAATGGGTTAAGAGTGTTACACCAAGCTATCAACGTAGATTGATCATCAATTATGAATTTTGCAAGGCTTCGAGTTTGTATTGGCGTAAACACCCTTATTATATTACAGCTAGATCATTGTGAGTATTTCGACTTCTAGGCACTGTGCACGGGTCAATGACCTTTTGTGCGAATGAATTTGGAACGAATTAGCAACTTTTTGAATTGTATTCTTTCTGAGGTGCATGTGATCTCATTGACATTCAGAGGAACTGCGGTGGTCGCGTTTCTCGTTTATTGCTCAGAAATAACAATAATATATAAGGTTCTTGCAAGTCAAGTGCAGACATTTTTGAGCCAAACCTGGAAGTCAAACTGAAGTAGTTTTGTGACCAAACACAAAACCGCGAAATAATCGGCTGTCCGCTGACTGTATTTTACAATAGGGAACTTGCATCTTTTTATTTTATTACGAAAATCAAAAGTATACCTAATCCAGCATTAAAACAACTGTAGTATTAAAACTTTCGTATGATTTATTTTTCTGATGTTATATGTATCGGGGGCACTGATTTTGTGACCACGTAACTTTCCGAACGCGCGTCGGTACAATTTAACTGTCAATTTTCCATATAAAAAGTGACATTTAGACCTACCCGACGTTCGTACAATGCGTTACGTGATCGAGCTGCGGGTAGTGTGTGTAATGGGGAGGCCCAAAAACAGTCAAAATGCAAACCGAACACTCTCCTCATATGTAAATAATGTCAACTCTTACATAAGGTTAACGTCCGAGTGCTCGACGCTGTACTAGTATATGGCATGGGCACTCTATGTCAAAGTTACATGGCTTAAATTTTAATGAAGGAATATCCTTTTAATTCGAATTTAACCCATATTGCTTTGTCATAAAGTGCCCATGCCATATACTAGTACAGCGTCGAGCACTCGGACGTTTACCATACTGATACTAACAAATCCACCTAACTAAAACTAGCAAGGAGTAAAAGCCATTAAAAAAGACAATAGTCACCAAACAATGGCATGCATACAAGCGAAAATGGTCGCTAAGTATGTCGTTACTATCAAACCAGGCCCCGTAGCAAGTGACAAGATGAGTGCGTCGTCTCGTTCTATCGAACGGTGTCAGCCAGGGACGGATGTTCTATCTTGTCACTTATCGCGTGATAAGACCATCCATGCTACGGGGCCAGAAATGTATGCAGAATTGTCAAGTTGGTTGCCCTTTCCCTATAATGTTTTATCGAGCGATAAACGAGTAACGCGACCGCCGTAGTCGTGCGGCTGAAGTGTACTCACTGTGCAATAACCATGCATTCATCTTCACTTCGCGTACGGCGTGATGTCGGCGATCTAGTATTAAATAAAATGGTGTTGAACAATTATTCTTGTTTTATTCCGTAGTAATTGCCCTAGAGGCCCAGCAAACTAGGTTTTGGGCCAATCTCCGAGCGTTTGAACAGCTAGGTTCTAAAGTCATTGTCGGCTCAAGATTATTTCAGCAGAGGTAAAACCTACCGCGGAAACTTAATTCAAAAAAATATTGGCTTACGTTTTCATCAAAAGTGGACTCTGATATTCGTCTCTTTTAATAGTATTTCCTGGAGACGACAATGACGAAAAATCGCTGAATTTTCGCCGTAAAACGTGGCGATAGAACCTAGTGTGCTAGGGTCTCAGACGTCGAGGACTAAAGTGACCGCAAAGCCTGTTGAAGGAAGGCTGGTTTTAGTGTCACACTGGTCGGCGCGAGTCGATTTAGTACCTTGCCGACCGAAGCGTAAAAATATGGGTGCATACAACTTACTCATAAATATATGTCCCATCGCTCCGATAAATTACATACATTACATAGGTTACCTTGGTTCTGCTGATGACCTGGTAAAGGTCGCGGGAGTCCGCTGGATGCGGGTGGCGCAGGACCGGTCATTGTGGCACTCTTTGGGGGAGGCCTATGTCCAGCAGTGGACGTCTTTCGGCTGATATGATGATGATGATTACATATGTTTGCACTTGGCTGTACCGCGCCGGCGCACTGTGGGCTGAGATTCGGCTCTCCATAGAAATAAACTTTTAGGATACTTTGTTTCGGAAAATGGCTTCTTCCAGTCATTATCATACCATAACATGATTTAGAGATAATTTGGCCCGCTAAATAAAGCATTATAATTTTTCCAAATAATCTATTCTATTCTTCTAAGTCTATTTCTATGGAGAGCCGAATCTCAGCCCACAGTCATCAATACATAGTATAAAACAAAGTCGCTTCCCGCTGTCTGTCTGTCCCTATGTATGCTTAGATCTTTAATACTACGCAACGGATTTTGATGCGGTTTTTTTTAATAGATACAGTGATTCAAGAGGAAGGCTTATGTGAATAATACAAACCATACATGCATGTATCATAAGCCCGTGCGAAGCCGGGGCGGGTTGCTAGTTGAGTAGTGTTGTGGATAACGCTCATTTTGAGGCTTAAAGACTCGAACCCTTAAGACTCCCGAGGCTTAAAGACTCAAGTGACGAAAAGTCAATATTCTGCATTCATATACGTAAAATAAACCAACACGGTTTTTAAACAGCATCGAGTCTTTAAGGCTCGAGTCTATAAGCCTCGAAATGAGCGTTATCCACAACACTATAGTTGAGGTATAATGTACTAACGTACTAGAGAAGACAACCCGAACATTATCTGTGCGCCGGCTGGCAGCGCGGGGGGCATGCGGGGGGGGAGGGTAACCTGTCATAGAACTGACTGAGATGGTGTGGCCCACTGGACCAAAGACTACAATATACATACTGAGATAGACAGGCAACTCGACCAAATTGAGAAGGCATTTTCCCAAAATGCCTGATATGATGCGCGTGTATTGTCCAATAAGCGCGTAGGTATACAAGTGTGTGTGTTTTAGATGTGTGCGTGCTTTGTCTTGTCAATTACTTGGGCGTTGTGTGGATTAATGAACTTGCGACAGGCGTACTCAATTCAAATCGGCCGGCATGTCCGATCTCCTTATATTCATACATCTGTGTAGGTGACACTATTTTCAATAAGAAACTTGATTTGCATTAAGTTCTAAGTTCCCATAGCATACATGCACTGGACCGCAACGCGTAGCGCAAACTTGTTGTTCGGCGTGTCATCTCTAGTGCCCACAGTGCGGCGCGTGCCGCTCAACTCGATAGTCTCGATACTACTTAGTCCGCCCACTGCAGGCTGGCGGAGGCGCGCGAGCAGAGGTCGGCGCGTACGGCCGCGTAAGTGTCAGCTGTCGGCGTTATTCTAATACGCTTCCTGAACTTTATACATAAGCCAGTAGCTGAGATTGGCCGGTAATTGTTTGGATTGATTCTCTCCCCACTCTTCTAGACAGGCGTAACTAAAGATTTTTTGAAGTGGATACTTTTTTGCTCGCGGGTACAGTTCAAAATGTATCACGTGACTTCCGGAATAACTTTATGTAGAGAAGCCTAATCTGATTTCAAATAATTGTTTGTTACATGTTTTAATCCTTCTTTATTTGCCATTAGTTGTTAATCACAAAATGTTATTCAGTTTATGTGGCGGACATGAAAATAATGCTGAAATGACCGCCATTTGCAATGTATCGCGAGTCAAATGAGCTCACAGACCATAGGTACTGGTCTGTGAATGAGCTACGTCAGTCAATGCTATACCGATTTATTTGTACCATATACATATACCGATTTATCTGTACTTATACAGATTTTAGTGAATTAATTCAGATATATTAGGGTTCCATAGCCAACAAAGAAGTATCCACTTAAAATTAATTAACGGTTGTATCTCCTACACAGCCCGCTTATTTTTAAGAGCAGGTGGAAAGACACCTTGTTCAAAGCACAGATTTGCCAGGTGACTAACAATGGGAGCTATAGTTGATTTACAGAGCTTTAGAAGTTTAGTAGGCACACAGTCATACCCGGTTGCAATGTCAGGTTTTAGTGACATTAAGATACTAGTTACTTCCTGGGGGTCAGTGTCCAGGAGGACCAAATATGAGTTAGGGGGGTGTGTTAGACGGTGTGACTGGGTGGCTGGTGAGATGGGCGTGTTGATGGCAGCAAGAATTCTACCAATGTAGAGAGACACTAGTATGTAGAGAGATACTAGGACTTTAGAAAGACGACAGAAATTTCAGATTCGGCAGAACGCGTAATTGATCATCTTGGGGCCGTACCCAACATTATCGGAGAAAAGTTGTGTAAGGATAAAATGTTTGTAAAATTAAATATTTTCTTTCACGGGATTGAAATAAAAACAAATTATATATTTCGAAAAATATAATTTCAAAAAAATGAAATGCAACAATCAGACTGAAAACACAAACACAATTATAATCTTATCCAATTACGATAATCAACTTGAACAATCGTAGCATACCTAATAAAATAATAGAAATAATCTGTGGTAAAAGCCCTGGCTTGTCTATGGTCGTGGATCCGCCATCCTGAAACATAAATAAATCGGAAGTCAAAAATATGATTCTGAAAATATATTGTACTAGCTAGTGGCGCAGAATGGAGGCATTAATCAATCAATTTTCATTTATTATTCAATTGATAATTTGAATCAAAGAATATGTATGTTCATCCGGTCAAAATTAGGTATGTCTATAGGTAACTATGCTTTGCTTGTGAACTGTTTCTCACTAACAATTAGTTTTGTACGTTATGTCTATATATACTCAGCGTCAAATACTCTGTAGCAACCAAATTAGTCAAATAGTTCGGTACACCATTTATTTAGTATGGTGTACCGAACTATTTGGCCACTTTGACTGGTACAGAGTATTTGACGCTGAGTGTACTACAAACACTTTTATGAGCTCTGGCTGAAATAAATGATTTCAATTAAATTAAATATAGCCTGTCCATCCTACACATCCATGCACACATTTCCATTTGTTTTATGATAATAAATAGATTTACCTACCCGAACAAACTTTTACTGTTAATGTTTTTCAAACGGTCACCACGATACAGGCTAAGCCTAGTGTGGAACCATGGGTTAACTTATGTTGTATTTTGTTTCTTTTAAATAAACGATTTTTATTTTTATTTATACACCCGAGGGGTTCTTCAGCGCGTGGTTCAGCAGCATCACCTTGCGTGGAGACAGACAGACAGACAGACACTCACACGTGTATGCTGATGTGCGGGCCCGCCGTGACGGAGGAGGCGTCCTGCGGCGTGAGGAACACGAACTGCCGCGAGGGGTTCTTCAGCGCGTGGTTCAGCAGCATCACCTTGCGTGGAGACAGACAGACAGACAGACACTCACACGTGTATGCTGATGTGCGGGCCCGCCGTGACGGAGGAGGCGTCCTGCGGCGTGAGGAACACGAACTGCCGCGAGGGGTTCTTCAGCGCGTGGTTCAGCAGCATCACCTTGCGTGGAGACAGACAGACAGACAGACACTCACACGTGTATGCTGATGTGCGGGCCCGCCGTGACGGAGGAGGCGTCCTGCGGCGTGAGGAACACGAACTGCCGCGAGGGGTTCTTCAGCGCGTGGTTCAGCAGCATCACCTTGCGTGGAGACAGACAGACAGACAGACACTCACACGTGTATGCTGATGTGCGGGCCCGCCGTGACGGAGGAGGCGTCCTGCGGCGTGAGGAACACGAACTGCCGCGAGGGGTTCTTCAGCGCGTGGTTCAGCAGCATCACCTTGCGTGGAGACAGACAGACAGACAGACACTCACACGTGTATGCTGATGTGCGGGCCCGCCGTGACGGAGGAGGCGTCCTGCGGCGTGAGGAACACGAACTGCCGCGAGGGGTTCTTCAGCGCGTGGTTCAGCAGCATCACCTTGCGTGGAGACAGACAGACAGACAGACACTCACACGTGTATGCTGATGTGCGGGCCCGCCGTGACGGAGGAGGCGTCCTGCGGCGTGAGGAACACGAACTGCCGCGAGGGGTTCTTCAGCGCGTGGTTCAGCAGCATCACCTTGCGTGGAGACAGACAGACAGACAGACACTCACACGTGTATGCTGATGTGCGGGCCCGCCGTGACGGAGGAGGCGTCCTGCGGCGTGAGGAACACGAACTGCCGCGAGGGGTTCTTCAGCGCGTGGTTCAGCAGCATCACCTTGCGTGGAGACAGACAGACAGACAGACACTCACACGTGTATGCTGATGTGCGGGCCCGCCGTGACGGAGGAGGCGTCCTGCGGCGTGAGGAACACGAACTGCCGCGAGGGGTTCTTCAGCGCGTGGTTCAGCAGCATCACCTTGCGTGGAGACAGACAGACAGACAGACACTCACACGTGTATGCTGATGTGCGGGCCCGCCGTGACGGAGGAGGCGTCCTGCGGCGTGAGGAACACGAACTGCCGCGAGGGGTTCTTCAGCGCGTGGTTCAGCAGCATCACCTTGCGTGGAGACAGACAGACAGACAGACACTCACACGTGTATGCTGATGTGCGGGCCCGCCGTGACGGAGGAGGCGTCCTGCGGCGTGAGGAACACGAACTGCCGCGAGGGGTTCTTCAGCGCGTGGTTCAGCAGCATCACCTTGCGTGGAGACAGACAGACAGACAGACACTCACACGTGTATGCTGATGTGCGGGCCCGCCGTGACGGAGGAGGCGTCCTGCGGCGTGAGGAACACGAACTGCCGCGAGGGGTTCTTCAGCGCGTGGTTCAGCAGCATCACCTTGCGTGGAGACAGACAGACAGACAGACACTCACACGTGTATGCTGATGTGCGGGCCCGCCGTGACGGAGGAGGCGTCCTGCGGCGTGAGGAACACGAACTGCCGCGAGGGGTTCTTCAGCGCGTGGTTCAGCAGCAGGTTCATCACCTTGCGACGGTTCACGTTGTCCTGCAATGAGACATGTGCTGACATTTAGAGCGAACACACATTACAGCCAGTGAACGCGACCACTCGCCCGCACATTACAACCAGTGAACGCGACCACTCGCCCGCACATTACAACCAGTGAACGCGACCACTCGCCCGCACATTACAACCAGTGAACTCGACCACTCGCCCGCACATTAAAGCTGATGTCGAGTCATATGAGGAAGTCAAGAGGCTGGGAATGGACATAGAAAAGTGTCGGTTACTCCACCGACAAGAGCTCATAAGTAATGATGATGATGAGCCCGGATACACCCGGTGTGCGTCGATGCTTGGAAGAACGCGGCCACTAGTGGCTCAGTGTACGGCTTCTCTTACTTAAGTGCAACGAAAAATAAAAAGGATAGTTGTATGCACAGTATCAGAGTTCGGGCACAGAATCTAATGTCCAATGATGGTTATTATGTTACAGATGCAGCGGCATGTCTGGTGCAATGAGCGTACATAGTACATAGAGTACTGCACAGTATCAGAAACATAAATTTCATTCAGGAAGTAGAAAGGCGACTCCATACAAGCCCAGTAGGAGCGCTCGCCGCCGGAGAGCGAGGCCGTGGTGGACGCGTGCCGGGTGCTCTCGTCTCATAAACTAAGGGCGTTTACTACATACCATAAACACGTCGAACTCATCCATAAAGTAGAAGGGCAGCTCGACGCAGGCCCACAGCGCCATGATGAAGGCTACCGTGCTGTAGGAGCGCTCGCCGCCGGAGAGCGAGGCCGTGGTGGACGCGTGCCGGGTGCTCTCGCGGCCCGTGCACGTGATCTCCAGCAGGGCCGTAGAGAAGTCGATGTTCATGTTGCCCTGGATCATTACTGTGCGTTAGTATACGGCCTGAGCGCCCGCGCCGGTGTGAGCGGGGCGTGTGCAGTCTAAAACAAATGCACTTTATATGGACGCTCCACGTCCCGCACGCAGCGAACCGTGCACTCAGGAGGCCAATTCTAGGGCTGAGCGATATGATGTCTAATATACATATCTCGAAAAAAAATGGCGGAAGTCGATCGAAAACCAATTTCCGTTTTCTCAAAATCTTACGGTCGAGATATAATAATAATAACTGTTTATTTTTTGAACAACTCGGATCATTGTGTTACTTAGTAGACAATTTACTATTTAAATTTATATGTCGACTCCCAACGTTCGAAATGCAAGGAGGTCGACAATTTATTATTTTAATTTATATGTCGACTCCCAACGTTCGAAATGCAAGGAGTGGTCGGTATACCATATTTTTTCTAGCAAGATTAGAATTATAGATGCCAAACTGCCCAGCTAGCACACTAATCGGACATATATTTACGTTCGGACGTATAACTTTATGATTGTGCCCATTTTTACGTTACTTAGCTAACATGGTAACCTCGCAGCATATATTTATGCCATAGCGTAAAATATACGTAGCAAAATTATTACATTCATTTCATTCGTTCAATAGTAGTCTATGGTTAGAAGCCCATTATAATACTACCTAATTAAAGAGTAATGATAGGCACTGCACAGTTTACTAAACAGTTGTTCTCCTGTATTAAGTTGTGTTATAATAGTTTTTTGTTTTTATTTATTTATCCCACCCCGCAAAAAGTTTGATGGTAGTGGTTTTAAGTGATGAAGCGAGTACCAAAACACACGTAAGTTTATAATTGAATCAATAATATTTGTAAGTTTGTGTAATATATTTTATTACAAAACAAGCAAAAAATCTTAATCATTGCGTTATTTATAGGTAGTAATCATGATCTATCTAAAATTCAAAATGCTAGATCATTGTTTCAGGAGATGATAGGAGTTTTGAAACTGAAACCGTATGTGTTGTGACAGAAATCGGAGAAATCCTGCAAAAATTATATTGTTTTCATAGTGTTAAAATTTATCCGGGGTCTCGAGTGACCTACATAAAATTTCGTCCGTCAACGGTTCATATCGTCAAGTTTTATGTGCAAAATCAAGAGCATGTTAGCATTAGACGTAAAAAAATTGTTTTATGTGCAAGACATATAAATGGTCACATTTTACGTAGATGACGGTATACCATGTTAGCTCATTACGGTAAAATTGTATACGTCGGTTGTGGACATAAAACATGTGCATAAAAGTCGTCATTTTGCTAGTGTGCTAGCCGGGCTGACGTAACTAGAGGCGCTACCACTGTTATGCAAACTATCGATACTATTCGAATGTAGTGTAAGTGTAATACTTAGTTGTAAAAGTATCGACGGTATAATATTGTTGGGAAATGTAATGGTGTTGAAATAATCGCTCAGGTGAACGATAAACTCACGGCACTGGCAAAAACCATGTTTAATAAAACATGTTTTTAGGGTTCCGTAGCCAAATGGCAAAAAACGGAACCCTTATAGATTCGTCATGTCCGTCCGGATGTCTGTCTGTCTGTCCGTCCGTATGTCACAGCCACTTTTTTCCGAAACTATAAGAGCTATACTGTTGAAACTTGGTAAGTAGATGTATTCTGTGAACCGCATTAAGATTTTCACACAAAAATCGAAAAAATACATTAAGTTTTAGGGGTCCTCAGAACTGAAACTCAAAAAAAATTTTTTCATCAAACCCATACGTGTGGGGTATTTAACATAATTTTTGTTCGCGCCAATAGATAACTCGTTCAATTATTCATCGTTTCGCTCGTTCACGAGCCGGCGCTCGCGACTCGCTCAAAGAGTAGCCATTTGACCGCCGTCGCGCACTGACGTGTATCTCAATCCCAGCGTTCCGTGCTCACCTGAACCTACGAAAGTGTCGTAATTATACCGGCCGGTACCCTTATTGTAGTGACTGTGACGTTACGTGGCTCATCAGCGCGGCGAGTCTGAATACCGCGGAGCCGAGGCTGCCTCTGCGTTTGCTATTCATTTTGAGTCCGTTTTCTTACCTGACCTGCCGAGTCTCGACCCCGAAAAGGCCAGCTCAGAAGCTGTTGCTGGAGATAGACTTGTCGACATCCGGACAATCGGTCGTGACGCGGTGCGTCGCGCGGTCAAACGGCTTAAATCAGGCACCTCGGCGGGCCCTGACGACATTCCAGCGTTTGTTATTAAAGGGTGCATAGATCACCTGATTGCCCCGATTGCCTTTATTTTCAATTTAATACTTTCTACAGGTGATTATCCTCACATATGGAAAATATCCCGCGTAACACCGATTCCTAAAAAAGGTTCTAAATTGAAAATAGAGAATTATCGACCGATTGCGATTCTATCTGCACTAGCCAAGGTGTTCGAGATGGTCTTACATGAGTACTTGCTACCACAATGTTTACCTCACCTTACCAGCTCCCAACATGCATTTCTGCCCAAAAGATCGGTAGCCACTAATTTGGTTGAGCTGGTTGATGTTATTTCGAGAGAAATGGATGCTCGCAACCAGGTAGACATTGTATACCTCGACTTTCAAAAGGCATTTGACCGAGTCGATAACGACGTCTTGCTGCAAAAACTTGGTAAATTGGGATTCGTTCCACGCCTTTTAAATCTGTTCGCCAACTACCTCAAGGACAGGAAACAGTTTGTAAAGTATGGGCCATACCTATCCAAACCATACAATACACGTTCCGGTATCAGTCAGGGATCTAATTTAGGACCCTTTCTCTTCTTAGCCCTTATTAACGATCTCCCTGAGGTAGTTGACAACGCCACTCCTCTTCTGTTCGCCGACGATGTAAAACTCGTCATGCCCATCAGGTCCATACTGGACAACCAAGCCTTACAAAGGGACATCGATGCGGTGAACAGGTGGAGTGAAGAAAACCAATTACTTTTTAACAAAGGTAAATGCGAGATCATGACGTTTTCGCGCTCTCCGTCGCCCGTCCACTACGACTATCGCATAGCCGGAGAGACGATGGTTCGTGTTAACGAGGTCCGTGATCTCGGAGTCACCTTCGACACTAGTCTCACATTTCGGACTCATGTTCGAAATGTCACAAAATCCGCATACCAGAGGCTGGGATTTGTGCTGCGTAACGCTGCCCCGCTCTCTATTGCAGCAACGCGCGTCCTTTACACGGCACTAGTAAGAAGCATCCTTGAAACCAACACAGTAGTCTGGAGTCCACATGAAGGCAAATACACTCTCATGTTGGAACAAGTCCAAAAAAGATTTTTAAGACATCTCTATAAAAAGAAACAATTCTTCTATCCATTCTTATACCCCACACGCTTTCTACAGGGTCACCTGGGCTATGATTCCTTAGAAATGCGACGAAACCTAAGTTTACTCAGTTTCATTTTAAATGTCATAACAAGTAAAATTGACAGCATTAATCTGGTGGAAAAGATGCACAAATTCAATGTGCCGAACGATTATCGGAACAAGCGCCTTGGAGTGCCTCTCTTGGCGATTGCGACCTCGCGGACGAACCTGTATCGAAACTCGCCCATACCTCGCGCGACTGCTCTCCTCAACTCCGTGCTCGCAGCATCACCGCAGTGTGATGTGTTTGTAACAGGGATGTCGCGACTGATGACTGAATGTAAGAGGGTGTTAGAGAGACGCATGGATTGTTTTTAGTTTTAGTTTCTAGTTAGTAGGTACTTGATTTTGTTTAGTAATTTAGGTTAAGTTGAATCGCTGTAACGTTTTGGTTAATACTGTCATGTTGCACATTTTTATGGTTCAATAAATAAATAAATCAGCTCAAGACTAGGCGCACGAGTGAATTATAACCCTCAGTGTGCGTGAAGACTTCCATCAGCTCAAGGTCGGCTCGAAACCAGAAGAAGACACTCCTACTCAGCCCATCCATCACATCAGCACGCCAAGCAACTTACCTACTACACATTCAAGTAAGCCAGTTCCCATTTCTCACTCCCATTCTCCATCTCATTCAACTCACGTCGCGTGTTATTGCCCCCAGCGATAACAATTTTTTTCTAAACTGAATAGTTTGCGCGAGAGACACTTCCAAAGTGGTAAAATGAGTGCCCCCCCCCCCCCCTGTAACTTCTAAAATAAGAGAATGATAAAACTAAAAAAAATATATGATGTACATTACCATGCAAACTTCCACCGAAAATTGGTTTGAACGAGATCTAATAAGTAGTATTTTTTTTAATACGTCATAAATCGTAAACCGCAATTTATTTCACGGAACCCTTCATGTGCGAGTCCAACTCGCACTTGGCCGCTTTTTTTTTCTTATTTTCGGCATCACAAAAACGTAACAGAGAACAGATCAACAAAACAGAACAGTTCAAATACCTACTTAACAAACTGAAATTATTGTAATCAGTTGATGAAACAAAACTAGGAACTCAAACGAAAACACATGGCGCATACAAGGCGTTGGCACTCGTACTGTCTGACTGCGTACTGATTATTATGGGTTGCTGGTGCTCAGAGGCCAGAGCATTGTTGGCGGAAGTGGGGCGCCGTTTGCGACTGAGAGGGCATGACCCCCGTTCCCGTTCCGGTGCATTCCTGTTGCAAAGGTTGTCCATCGCAATTCAACGCGGCAATGCGGCGAGTGTGATGGCCACCTTTGCACCCGGAATGACACGGGGCGGGTTATTTGACTAAGTTTTATTGACATGTAAACCTAATATTAAATAAATAAATCAATATTTGGGGACAATCTTACACAAATCGACCTAGTCCCAAACTATATTATGACTTTAATGAAATAAATAATAAATTAGAAATTAATAAAAAAAAAATACAAGTGTAGAAACCGGCAGCTCTGAGGCGCCTGACAAATTAGGTAATTGACAACAGTGAAAATAAATGGGGAACTTGCATGGGACTTCAATTTCGAATAAATTGCACTCAATCGATGCGGATATACGTAGAGATATCAATACAAAAGAAAAAAAAAACGATTTTATTAGTTTTACCTAACGTTAAAATGACGAAAATTTATTTTTTATTTTTTCGATAAAATAACGTAACAGTTACATAGAATATTAAATTAGAAATGATATTTTGTATGACAAGTATATACTTAAACGTAAATTTTGTGGAGATAATCGCAAATTAATGACTTACTTCATAGTAAAGGCTATGCTGTGACGTCATTTATTTTTATTTATTTATTCAGGCAAGGTAACAAAATGTAAATTATTATACACATAATTAGCATAGTTCTAAGAAAATAATATTAAATTTACATTTCTATAACAACCAAGCACAAAATACTAGCTACTAAAATAACAAATTGAGATGAGGTAATTGAGCAAGAGTCTAACTTATTGTAATTAACTTAAACTAACTTAAGTATTTGAGATTATACAGTACATTAATGAGATCGTGTAATAAAAATAAACATATCTAACTATGGGACAATTTTGCAACGCAAGTCTTAAATTTATTGAAACTTAAATGGAATATATCAATATCATTACAGATATTATTGTAGGATGTACACATACGAGCCAGGGGACTGTGTAGGGTGACATTGTTGGAAGCTACTGGTAATAGAAACTGAGCAGGTCTGCGACTTGGTCTAGAATATACTCGAAACTGTAAATTACAAATGAGATCAGAGTCTAACTTATTATTAATAATTTTATATAGTATTGCCAATTCATTTACTCTTCTTCTATTTTGCAAACTTTCAATTTTGAAATGTTGTAGTCTGTCTTCGTATGTCGGTAGTTTTCGTTTGAGTCGCAATTTATACACTAAATGACGCATAAATTTCCTTTGAACCGATTCTATACGATCAATATGGTTATTATAATAGGGTGACCAAACAGTGGAACAATATTCTAGACAGCTTCTAATTAATGCGAAATATATGGCTAACATACAATTGATATTTTTGAAGGGTTTTATGGTTCTATAAATGAATCCTGATAATCTGTATGTTTTTTCAACAATATGATCATAATGTGCAATGAAAGTAAGTTTAGAGTCGAACCAGACTCCAAGGTCCCTGATTACAGAAACACGCTGTAAAGATATCCTATTTATGCTATAATCAAATAATATAGTCTTTTTATTTTTGGTGAATGTGATAATATTGCATTTTTTTACATTTAGTGTCATATTGTTTTCGATGCACCATTCGTTCAACATATGCAAATCATTTTGGAGAGAGTAACAATCATCAACGTTTTTGACCTTATTGAATATCTTTAAATCGTCAGCGTATGCTAAGGTGCTACATTTTGTGGAAGCCAATAAGTCATTTATAAATATCAGAAACAAAAGTGGGCCTAAATTGGATCCCTGAGGAACACCAGAAGTAGCAGAAAAAGGGAGAGAATAGTAACCTCGAACATTTACGAGCTGTGATCGATTTTTAAGGTAACATTTTAGCCAACGAAGTAATGAACCATGAATTCCAATATGTTCCGCTTTGATACTGAGAATATTATGGTCAACTGTGTCGAACGCTTTGGCGAAATCTGTATAAATTGAATCTATTTGGGTTCTTGTATTCAGGGCGGAGCAGAGATATTCGGAATAACTTATTAAGTTACTAGTGGAGCGATGCTGCATAAAACCGTGTTGTTTGGGACTGCATAGTCATAGCATAAGCCCGTTTAGTATAGAGCGTTTTCGGGGGGTGCCGGCGCGCGCAGATTTCAAATGCATATAACATCAGAAAAATAAATCATAACAAAGTTTTAATGCTACAGTTGTTTTAATGCTGGATTATACTTTTGATTTTCGTAATAAAATATTAAGATGCAAGTTCCCTGATAAACATTACGAAAACTCTCGCAAAGTATCAAGCTTTTATTTATGTTTGCTATTTTAAGATTTTTTTAATTCATAAAAACTAACAATTAGGACGTTGTTTGATTGTGACGTGGTAATCCCTACAAATTCCATACTAGCGGCGCGTTTTTGACGTTTCATAAAAAGAAGCTGATTTGACCTTTGTCAAATACCAAATTGAACTGGCCATTTGACCTGCGTTACCTATTTGGACTTGTGGCTCCGTGGAATGGGTCCCAAGTTATTGAAATATCGCTGGTGTTACCGCCTAGCACGCCCTCACGCACAAGCGCACGACAAACCTATATTTCTTATATTTCTATATTTCTTATTATTTTTAGTGCGCTGTGCAAATTTTTAGAAAAGCTGTTTTAATTTTAAACTCCAAATTGTATTCAGTATACTAAGCGAGTTAGCTACCGTGCCTTTGGCTGTTTAATATATTGTAAATATTGTAAAGGACTAAGAACTTTATTGTAAAGAGATTGCAGCGTTACAAGTTTGTGTTTTCCGATAATCTCCGAAACCGCTTATCCGGTGGCAAAAATGATTTCACCTGCGTATAGATTAGACTTTTTGGATGGTTATAGGCTGATATTGTTATGCGGCGGGTCTGGCTGCGTTTTTTGCAATACGCGGGCAAAGCCTTGCGGTCAGCTAGTACAAATGCAAATACAACATTATTTATTGTTCGAATGTGAGTGGTTATAAAAATAGTGGCTAGTATTTTGGTTACATCACAATCAGCCAGAGTTTGGCGTACAATATTTTGATTCGCAATATGCATGTCATTGAAATTATGTCATTATTATTTATTGTGATTACTAGTACTCAATATGCATGTCATTGAAATTAAGTCATTATTATTTATTGTGATTACTAGTACTCAATATGCATGTCATTGAAATTATGTCATTATTATTTATTGTGAAACAGTGGTTATTCACGTTATCTTACTGTGAGACAGAAGAAATCATTCAAAGCGCAAGATAAAGTAATATTAACCCTAGAACTGATTTACAAATGGGGGGCTCACGCACAGCACATACGCACACACCCACACACACACACTAACACGCACAAACACACACACACACTAACACACACAAACACACACACACACTAACACACACACACACACACAAAAACAAACACACACACACACACACACACACACACACACACACACACACAAGCACGCACGCAAGCACGCACGCACGCACGCACACACACACACACACATACTGTAATTATTTGTCTAATGCGTAGATACGCTAGATGTAATGCTATAATCATATTTTAATTCAAGTACGATCTGTTAACCGCACTCGCAGTAGGCCAAGATACAGGCTCAGCCAAGTTTGGTCACTGATGGACAGCCTCGATATAATGTAATATTTCGTCGGGTGACAAGCAAAACTCACTAAGTAACAAATACCTACTTAAATCAAAGGTCGTATCTCGATATGGACTACGTTTTGAAGAGCAGTGACAGTTTTGGTAGTGACTTTTGCTTGTCACCCGACGATTTGTTTTTGTGAAATAAACTATTTTGTAAACCTCCGGAGTTTGACGCATCAAGTCGTATGCATTTTATGTTAGTTATACAACGTGTTCATGACAATTTCCGTTAATTGCCAAGACAGTAGTATCTTAACTCTTACTGTTATCAAGATTAATTTATCAGTTTTGCTGATTTTACCCGTGTAAATGGCTCTTAACTGTGACTTCATAACTGCTTTTTAAATTTTGTAAGGTTCCTATACAGTACAAGAAGGTTTACAATGTGAGTTCGTTCGATATTACATATTTTTTATTTCATGTATTTCAAGACCCTTGTACAACAAGACAACAACCGTTAATGCTACATTAAATGAATTTGTACAAAAATCTTTAAAAAAAAAATTATTCGTTTTTTTTTTCTCAAGAAATAATTATGCTAATTTGTTTCTGTGAATGTACTAAGCGAAGGAAAAATCATTAGCCTTTCCAATAAAATAGGATATTCTTCACAGTCTTATTTATTTCGGACGATGCTTATTCAAGCCATCTTGGATGAGAAGAGGTCGACCGACCCCGCTTTACCGACGGAGCACTCCCCAGTAAAGCAGATTGGTCCCTAGCGCCGCCCAGTGGTGCGTCCTGAACCACCGAGCGTACTTGCAGTATGTATTTGTAAATCTCAGCTTAGTGGTTCGAGGACGCGCCACTAGGTGTCACCTGTGACATCAAGCACTGTATCGAAGTTAAAGCAATTTCCAGATTCCAGATCACGCACAGGCCGCTATTATGGTCGCATTCAACCCCGGATCCGCGTCAAACCTTGGTTTTTTAATTTCCAGAGTGCCCCCAAGTGGGTTACATCAACCATCTGTCGCCTCCGAATAGGTCACTCCGGTGTTCCTTGCCAAAATCAGGGTGAGGGATAACTCTCTATGTGAATGTGGTCTCGATGAAGGTTCGTTGGATCACATCTTCTTCAATTGTCCCAGGTTCAGTTACTCTCTGTACGACGTGTTGCCAAAAAACATCCCACGCCCTACAAATTTCTATTCTCTTCTCTGTTCTATGGACTCTCCCATAACTGCCATTCTTTTGAAATACATCCAAATTCACAACATAAGACTTTAACATCCTTCTATTCACTGTGCGTGTATTTTATTTTCTACTTCTATTTTTATTCGACAGTTTCATATATATACAGGGTGTCCCTAAAACCAACGCCAAAACGAAAAAGGGAGATAGTACAACCCATAAGCATTCAGATTAAGCAAGTATGACCTCAATGAAAAGTTTATGGTTTTCGAGATATTGACGTTTTAAAAAAACTCGTCACTTTTGATACCCTGCGTCACTTTATCGATTGCCATCACTTCAAATTTAAGTATTTTGTAAATCTGTTTTTTGCAGGATGTTACCAAAAACATATCCTATCGAATGTCATTTAAATTTATTACATGCCATGGTGCTATAGTGGTAAAAATAATAATCAAAAAATAATTAAATAAATTTTATAATTTAATCTGCGGGTTTGATCGAGTTTAATTTTAAAAAAGTATACTAAGCCAACTTGGCACAAAACGTAAGAAAATTGCAATTTTATTGTAGTTTTCAAAATGGTACAGCTTATTCTTATTTACCCAGTATTTTACGAGTTAATACTATTTTACACCAGAAGGAGCTTAAACTGCAATTATTCCATAGTTTGCAACGAGAGCTCCTGCCAGGTTCAGAGGTTGAATTTGGAACATAAATCCGATTTGAAGATTACTTCATTTGAAAATGGAACACAATTCAAAATTCGAATTCAAGTCGGCTTTCTGGTGTAATAATATTATTTTAGTTATTTCAGTACACTTCGTTAATTTGTTTGATGTGCACCATTTGGTTTGATTTCTTATTTTCTTAAATGGACTTGCTTTGCCATTACTTAAGTTCTGCCTAGTGATTTCGATTTTGTCTAACTAATGAACTTTGCTTTGTTTATCTTGGATTCGTGTTTGCTTTGTGCTTTGGATTTTAACTAGACAGATAAACTTTCTATTGTGAATCTCGAACTCGTGTTCTGCCTAGTAATTTTATTTCATTTAGTTGGGACTAAGTGTAGTGCGTTTGTTACATAAATTATGCCAGTGAGTTATACTCCTCAAGAATATGCAAACATGCATTTCATCTATGGAGAATGTCGGGGTAACTCTAGTGCTGCAGCTAGACTCTATCGCGAAAGATATCCAAATTTAAGGCATCCGGACCATCGAGTATTTCGAAATGTTCATTTGGCATACTCACAAGGCGCTTTGCCTGGCAATCGTGGCGGAGCAGGACGACCTAGAGCAGATTACGATGAAGACGTTTTGCAAGAGATTCAAAATGACCCATCTACTTCGGCACGTAACATTGAACGTAGCATAGGGGTATCAAAATCTGTTGCCAATAGAATATTACTTCGTTATGGATATCATCCATACCACATACAACGTGTTCAAGCATTGCTGCCCCGTGATTACCCACTACGAGTACTGTTTTGCCAGACAATGCTGCAGAAACACAGAGAGGATCCAAATTTCATAAACATGGTTTTATGGTCGGATGAAAGCACTTTTAAAAGAGATGGATTCATGAACATGCACAATTTACATAGTTATGCATTAGAAAACCCTCATTTAATGTGGGAAGATCGGTCGCAGTACCAATTTAAACTTAACCTTTGGACTGGAATATTAGATGGAAAAATAATAGGCCCATTTGAATTACCAGAAACACTAAATGGCCAAAATTATCTAAATTTCTTAGAGAATGAGTTGCCAAATCTTCTTGGGGACGTGCCTTTAGCTACACGAAGGTCAATGTGGCTGCAAAATGACGGCTGTCCAGCACATTATGCTCGACAAGTACGAGAACATTTAAACCGAACTTATCCACAGAGATGGATCGGGCGTCTTGGTCCTATTTTGTGGCCTCCTCGATCTCCAGACCTAAATCCTCTGGATTTCTATTACTGGGGTTACATCAAAGAAAAAGTTTACAATAAACCGATTAACAGTATAGCGGAGCTGAGACAACGCATTTTCGCAGAGGCACAAAACGACGTCACAAGAAGTGCACGTCGCATCAGTCGAGCATTTTTAAGGAGATGCCGAGCTTGTATTCAAGTAAATGGCCGACAATTTGAACATTTGATTTAAATAAACAAAACAAAGCAGGAATCGTTTTTTTTATTATTTTTTATTCCCTTTAAAGATTAATGGCAACCAGAATTATTTTTGTATGATAAATTAATTTAACTAAGTAACTAAGGCTCCTTAGGGGGCACGACCGGTAATAATAACGCTAAGAAGATACAAATGAATTTAACTAAATGTACTGAAATTACTAAACTAATCCTGTAAGCCGACTTAAACTTAAATATTGAATTATGTTCCAATTTCAAAGCGTTTTTTATTCGAATTTCAATTTGTGAGCCTCGTAGGTGGTAGGGGCTACAAAGTATGGAATAATTGCAGTTTAAGCTCCTTCTGGTGTAAAATAGTATAATCTCGTAAACTACTGGGTAAATAAGAATAAGCTGTACCATTTTGAAAACTACAATAAAATTGCAATTTTTTTACGTTTTGTGCCAAGTTAGTTTAGTATACTTTTTTTAAATTAAACTCGATCAAACCCGCAGATTAAATTATAAAATTTATTTAATTCATTTTTGATTATTATTTTTACCACTATAGCACCATGGCATGTAATAAATTTAAATGACATTCGATAGGATATGTTTTTGGTAACATCCTGCAAAAAACAGATTTACAAAATACTTAAATTTGAAGTGATGGCAATCGATAAAGTGACGCAGGGTATCAAAAGTTACGTTTTTTTTAAAACGTCAATATCTCGAAAACCATGAACTTTTCATTAAGGTCATATTTGCTTAATATGAATGCTTATGGGTTGTACTATCTCCCTTTTTCGTTTTGGCGTTGGTTTTAGGGACACCCTGTATACCTTTTTTTTTTCCTCCATATCCGTCATGTTGGCATGATAACACTCTGTCATCCACTTTCCCGCCCTTTTTTTCATAACGTTTGTAAATGTCATGTGATTGTCTGTGATGTCCATAATTTTTAATTGTTTTAGGTTTCCGGATCCTTCCCACAAAGACCGTCAAAATTTTACCGAACATCTTCCTCGTGTGTAAATATGTCAACAACAGTCAACACCGCTAAACTGACATTGGCAAATCCACCTTGCTAACACAGCAAGGAGTAAAAGCCATTAAAAAAAAAAAAAAAAAAAAAAAAAAAAAAAAAGCTAATGAATAAAAACATCCTGTATACTCTGTAGTTTCCCACCTGCACGGCTATCACAAGACGGCCGCGACATACTCTCGAGCTCTCTCGCACTATCCATCTCTTTCCAAGTGGTCTAATTAGAGAGAGACGGATAGTGCGAGAGAGCTCGAGAGTATGTCGCGGCCGTTTTGTGATACCCAGCAGCACTGCTAGTTGGGTAAAGGCCGAATGTGTTGTACTAAGTGGGGTTGTTGTGTTGTGTGGGACTCACCGAGTACCCGTTGACGGTGAGGATGAAGTTGAAGTCATTGTGTGGGACTCACCGAGTACCCGTTGACGGTGAGGATGGAGTTGAAGTCGTTGTATGGGACTCACAGAGTATCCGTTGACGGTGAGGATGGAGTTGAAGTCGTTGTATGGGACTCACAGAGTATCCGTTGACGGTGAGGATGGAGTTGAAGTCGTTGTATGGGACTCACAGAGTATCCGTTGACGGTGAGGATGGAGTTGAAGTCGTTGTATGGGACTCACAGAGTATCCGTTGACGGTGAGGATGGAGTTGAAGTCGTTGTATGGGACTCACAGAGTATCCGTTGACGGTGAGGATGGAGTTGAAGTCGTTGTATGGGACTCACAGAGTATCCGTTGACGGTGAGGATGGAGTTGAAGTCGTTGTATGGGACTCACAGAGTATCCGTTGACGGTGAGGATGGAGTTGAAGTCGTTGTATGGGACTCACAGAGTATCCGTTGACGGTGAGGATGGAGTTGAAGTCGTTGTATGGGACTCACAGAGTATCCGTTGACGGTGAGGATGGAGTTGAAGTCGTTGTATGGGACTCACAGAGTATCCGTTGACGGTGAGGATGGAGTTGAAGTCGTTGTATGGGACTCACAGAGTATCCGTTGACGGTGAGGATGGAGTTGAAGTCGTTGTATGGGACTCACAGAGTATCCGTTGACGGTGAGGATGGAGTTGAAGTCGTTGTATGGGACTCACAGAGTATCCGTTGACGGTGAGGATGGAGTTGAAGTCGTTGTATGGGACTCACAGAGTATCCGTTGACGGTGAGGATGGAGTTGAAGTCGTTGTATGGGACTCACAGAGTATCCGTTGACGGTGAGGATGGAGTTGAAGTCGTTGTATGGGACTCACAGAGTATCCGTTGACGGTGAGGATGGAGTTGAAGTCGTTGTATGGGACTCACAGAGTATCCGTTGACGGTGAGGATGGAGTTGAAGTCGTTGTATGGGACTCACAGAGTATCCGTTGACGGTGAGGATGGAGTTGAAGTCGTTGTATGGGACTCACAGAGTATCCGTTGACGGTGAGGATGGAGTTGAAGTCGTTGTATGGGACTCACAGAGTATCCGTTGACGGTGAGGATGGAGTTGAAGTCGTTGTATGGGACTCACAGAGTATCCGTTGACAGTGAGGATGGAGTTGAAGTCGTTGTATGGGACTCACAGAGTATCCGTTGACGGTGAGGATGGAGTTGAAGTCGTTGTATGGGACTCACAGAGTATCCGTTGACGGTGAGGATGGAGTTGAAGTCGTTGTATGGGACTCACAGAGTATCCGTTGACGGTGAGGATGGAGTTGAAGTCGTTGTATGGGACTCACAGAGTATCCGTTGACGGTGAGGATGGAGTTGAAGTCGTTGTATGGGACTCACAGAGTATCCGTTGACGGTGAGGATGGAGTTGAAGTCGTTGTATGGGACTCACAGAGTATCCGTTGACGGTGAGGATGGAGTTGAAGTCGTTGTATGGGACTCACAGAGTATCCGTTGACGGTGAGGATGGAGTTGAAGTCGTTGTATGGGACTCACAGAGTATCCGTTGACGGTGAGGATGGAGTTGAAGTCGTTGTATGGGACTCACAGAGTATCCGTTGACGGTGAGGATGGAGTTGAAGTCGTTGTATGGGACTCACAGAGTATCCGTTGACGGTGAGGATGGAGTTGAAGTCGTTGTATGGGACTCACAGAGTATCCGTTGACGGTGAGGATGGAGTTGAAGTCGTTGTATGGGACTCACAGAGTATCCGTTGACGGTGAGGATGGAGTTGAAGTCGTTGTATGGGACTCACAGAGTATCCGTTGACAGTGAGGATGGAGTTGAAGTCGTTGTATGGGACTCACAGAGTATCCGTTGACGGTGAGGATGGAGTTGAAGTCGTTGTATGGGACTCACAGAGTATCCGTTGACGGTGAGGATGGAGTTGAAGTCGTTGTATGGGACTCACAGAGTATCCGTTGACGGTGAGGATGGAGTTGAAGTCGTTGTATGGGACTCACAGAGTATCCGTTGACGGTGAGGATGGAGTTGAAGTCGTTGTATGGGACTCACAGAGTATCCGTTGACGGTGAGGATGGAGTTGAAGTCGTTGTATGGGACTCACAGAGTATCCGTTGACGGTGAGGATGGAGTTGAAGTCGTTGTATGGGACTCACAGAGTATCCGTTGACGGTGAGGATGGAGTTGAAGTCGTTGTATGGGACTCACAGAGTATCCGTTGACGGTGAGGATGGAGTTGAAGTCGTTGTATGGGACTCACAGAGTATCCGTTGACGGTGAGGATGGAGTTGAAGTCGTTGTATGGGACTCACAGAGTATCCGTTGACGGTGAGGATGGAGTTGAAGTCGTTGTATGGGACTCACAGAGTATCCGTTGACGGTGAGGATGGAGTTGAAGTCGTTGTATGGGACTCACAGAGTATCCGTTGACGGTGAGGATGGAGTTGAAGTCGTTGTATGGGACTCACAGAGTATCCGTTGACGGTGAGGATGGAGTTGAAGTCGTTGTATGGGACTCACAGAGTATCCGTTGACGGTGAGGATGGAGTTGAAGTCGTTGTATGGGACTCACAGAGTATCCGTTGACGGTGAGGATGGAGTTGAAGTCGTTGTATGGGACTCACAGAGTATCCGTTGACGGTGAGGATGGAGTTGAAGTCGTTGTATGGGACTCACAGAGTATCCGTTGACGGTGAGGATGGAGTTGAAGTCGTTGTATGGGACTCACAGAGTATCCGTTGACGGTGAGGATGGAGTTGAAGTCGTTGTATGGGACTCACAGAGTATCCGTTGACGGTGAGGATGGAGTTGAAGTCGTTGTATGGGACTCACAGAGTATCCGTTGACGGTGAGGATGGAGTTGAAGTCGTTGTATGGGACTCACAGAGTATCCGTTGACAGTGAGGATGGAGTTGAAGTCGTTGTATGGGACTCACAGAGTATCCGTTGACGGTGAGGATGGAGTTGAAGTCGTTGTATGGGACTCACAGAGTATCCGTTGACGGTGAGGATGGAGTTGAAGTCGTTGTATGGGACTCACAGAGTATCCGTTGACGGTGAGGATGGAGTTGAAGTCGTTGTATGGGACTCACAGAGTATCCGTTGACGGTGAGGATGGAGTTGAAGTCGTTGTATGGGACTCACAGAGTATCCGTTGACGGTGAGGATGGAGTTGAAGTCGTGCTGCACGCGGCCCGCGATGTGCTTCTGCAGCTTGTAGCCCATGTAGCGGTGTCTCTCTGTTAATTCTGTACACTGCACACACATACATACATTACAAACAATAAATACTAGATTCTACTAAACAACAACTGCATAAAAGGAGCCATTTCACCAGAGACGATTATATTTATTAGGCTTATATATATATATATAAGTTTCTGTCAAAAATTTAATTTTTGGTACAAGCTCTTATTACCGACCGAAAAACAGAGGGATAGTATCCGTTAATATTCAGGCAAATAAGTCACGTACCGTGTCCACCATCTCCTTCAAGCGCCTGAGCTTGCCCTCGGTGTCGCGGTACTTCGTCTCGACGCGGAGCAGCTCCTCGGCCACCTCGGCCTTGCTGCGCCCGTCCGTGCGGATCGAGTTCAGCTTCGACTTGGCCTTCTCTATCTCCTTCTTCACTATTTCTTTGTCTCTGTAAAATGAACAGAACAATACAGATATGTAGACTGCATTGCACTCCTCAATGGTATTATTATTGGACCGCGATTAGCACAGGCGTCACCAGTTACGGTGTTAGGGTCATCTCCTTGATCTTGGCGCGCTCCTCCTTCAGCCGCTGCCGCTCGGTCGCGCCTTGTGCTTGCTTCAGCTGCTCTTGTTCTATTTATTGGCCCTACAGTTACCTGGGGTTGTGGACGCGCGGGCACAGCGTCTCCGCCTCAGCGGTCTTACTCCTGATGAGGACGCGCCTCTCCTCCAGAGTCTTCTCTATCTCCTTGATCTTGGCGCGCTCCTCCTTCAGCCGCTGCCGCTCGGTCGCGCCTTGTGCTTGCTTCAGCTGCTCTTGTTCTATTTATTGGCCCTACAGTTACCTGGGGTTGTGGACGCGCGGGCACAGCGTCTCCGCCTCAGCGGTCTTACTCCTGATGAGGACGCGCCTCTCCTCCAGAGTCTTCTCTATCTCCTTGATCTTGGCGCGCTCCTCCTTCAGCCGCTGCCGCTCGGTCGCGCCTTGTGCTTGCTTCAGCTGCTCTTGTTCTATTTATTGGCCCTACAGTTACCTGGGGTTGTGGACGCGCGGGCACAGCGTCTCCGCCTCAGCGGTCTTACTCCTGATGAGGACGCGCCTCTCCTCCAGAGTCTTCTCTATCTCCTTGATCTTGGCGCGCTCCTCCTTCAGCCGCTGCCGCTCGGTCGCGCCTTGTGCTTGCTTCAGCTGCTCTTGTTCTATTTATTGGCCCTACAGTTACCTGGGGTTGTGGACGCGCGGGCACAGCGTCTCCGCCTCAGCGGTCTTACTCCTGATGAGGACGCGCCTCTCCTCCAGAGTCTTCTCTATCTCCTTGATCTTGGCGCGCTCCTCCTTCAGCCGCTGCCGCTCGGTCGCGCCTTGTGCTTGCTTCAGCTGCTCTTGTTCTATTTATTGGCCCTACAGTTACCTGGGGTTGTGGACGCGCGGGCACAGCGTCTCCGCCTCAGCGGTCTTACTCCTGATGAGGACGCGCCTCTCCTCCAGAGTCTTCTCTATCTCCTTGATCTTGGCGCGCTCCTCCTTCAGCCGCTGCCGCTCGGTCGCGCCTTGTGCTTGCTTCAGCTGCTCTTGTTCTATTTATTGGCCCTACAGTTACCTGGGGTTGTGGACGCGCGGGCACAGCGTCTCCGCCTCAGCGGTCTTACTCCTGATGAGGACGCGCCTCTCCTCCAGAGTCTTCTCTATCTCCTTGATCTTGGCGCGCTCCTCCTTCAGCCGCTGCCGCTCGGTCGCGCCTTGTGCTTGCTTCAGCTGCTCTTGTTCTATTTATTGGCCCTACAGTTACCTGGGGTTGTGGACGCGCGGGCACAGCGTCTCCGCCTCAGCGGTCTTACTCCTGATGAGGACGCGCCTCTCCTCCAGAGTCTTCTCTATCTCCTTGATCTTGGCGCGCTCCTCCTTCAGCCGCTGCCGCTCGGTCGCGCCTTGTGCTTGCTTCAGCTGCTCTTGTTCTATTTATTGGCCCTACAGTTACCTGGGGTTGTGGACGCGCGGGCACAGCGTCTCCGCCTCAGCGGTCTTACTCCTGATGAGGACGCGCCTCTCCTCCAGAGTCTTCTCTATCTCCTTGATCTTGGCGCGCTCCTCCTTCAGCCGCTGCCGCTCGGTCGCGCCTTGTGCTTGCTTCAGCTGCTCTTGTTCTATTTATTGGCCCTACAGTTACCTGGGGTTGTGGACGCGCGGGCACAGCGTCTCCGCCTCAGCGGTCTTACTCCTGATGAGGACGCGCCTCTCCTCCAGAGTCTTCTCTATCTCCTTGATCTTGGCGCGCTCCTCCTTCAGCCGCTGCCGCTCGGTCGCGCCTTGTGCTTGCTTCAGCTGCTCTTGTTCTATTTATTGGCCCTACAGTTACCTGGGGTTGTGGACGCGCGGGCACAGCGTCTCCGCCTCAGCGGTCTTACTCCTGATGAGGACGCGCCTCTCCTCCAGAGTCTTCTCTATCTCCTTGATCTTGGCGCGCTCCTCCTTCAGCCGCTGCCGCTCGGTCGCGCCTTGTGCTTGCTTCAGCTGCTCTTGTTCTATTTATTGGCCCTACAGTTACCTGGGGTTGTGGACGCGCGGGCACAGCGTCTCCGCCTCAGCGGTCTTACTCCTGATGAGGACGCGCCTCTCCTCCAGAGTCTTCTCTATCTCCTTGATCTTGGCGCGCTCCTCCTTCAGCCGCTGCCGCTCGGTCGCGCCTTGTGCTTGCTTCAGCTGCTCTTGTTCTATTTATTGGCCCTACAGTTACCTGGGGTTGTGGACGCGCGGGCACAGCGTCTCCGCCTCAGCGGTCTTACTCCTGATGAGGACGCGCCTCTCCTCCAGAGTCTTCTCTATCTCCTTGATCTTGGCGCGCTCCTCCTTCAGCCGCTGCCGCTCGGTCGCGCCTTGTGCTTGCTTCAGCTGCTCTTGTTCTATTTATTGGCCCTACAGTTACCTGGGGTTGTGGACGCGCGGGCACAGCGTCTCCGCCTCAGCGGTCTTACTCCTGATGAGGACGCGCCTCTCCTCCAGAGTCTTCTCTATCTCCTTGATCTTGGCGCGCTCCTCCTTCAGCCGCTGCCGCTCGGTCGCGCCTTGTGCTTGCTTCAGCTGCTCTTGTTCTATTTATTGGCCCTACAGTTACCTGGGGTTGTGGACGCGCGGGCACAGCGTCTCCGCCTCAGCGGTCTTACTCCTGATGAGGACGCGCCTCTCCTCCAGAGTCTTCTCTATCTCCTTGATCTTGGCGCGCTCCTCCTTCAGCCGCTGCCGCTCGGTCGCGCCTTGTGCTTGCTTCAGCTGCTCTTGTTCTATTTATTGGCCCTACAGTTACCTGGGGTTGTGGACGCGCGGGCACAGCGTCTCCGCCTCAGCGGTCTTACTCCTGATGAGGACGCGCCTCTCCTCCAGAGTCTTCTCTATCTCCTTGATCTTGGCGCGCTCCTCCTTCAGCCGCTGCCGCTCGGTCGCGCCTTGTGCTTGCTTCAGCTGCTCTTGTTCTATTTATTGGCCCTACAGTTACCTGGGGTTGTGGACGCGCGGGCACAGCGTCTCCGCCTCAGCGGTCTTACTCCTGATGAGGACGCGCCTCTCCTCCAGAGTCTTCTCTATCTCCTTGATCTTGGCGCGCTCCTCCTTCAGCCGCTGCTGTAGCGTCTGCCGCTCGGTCGCGCCTTGTGCTTGCTTCAGCTGCTCTTGTTCTATCTCTTCCTGTATTTATTTAATTTTTATTGCAAAAAAAGCATTCGCTACCAGACAATTTGGTCAGTCGCCATGAAGCCAAAGAGGAGAAGAAATATTTTAAAGTAATTACTATTTCGATTAGTAATAATAGTACAGTAGCTGCCTTAATGCAGAGGCCGGGAAAATATGGATTGCCGGCCATATAGACATAGACGGATGGGGGTACGAAGATGGCAATCCCTTTTCACACCGGTATATGCATTCGTTTTTTTTCTATCCAAGTTTTTATGTAAATGTGTCACAAATAGATATTGAAACAAAAGGCCACTTTGCCGGCCCAGAGTTTATATTTCTCTTCATCTCTTTACAACATATAGGATACTAGTACTGACTTCTTTGTTCCTGCATTCCGTATGCAACGCGCCAAACTCCCTCTTGACCTCCCTCATCTGCTGCTCGAGCTCGTCTATCTTCTGCTTCTGCGCTCGCTCCTTCTGCGTCCACTCCTCCACCTGCGCCGTGAGATGTGCCAGCTTCTCCTTCGATATGTTCAGCTCTTCCTCCTATAAGATTATAATGATAATAAATAAATATTTGGGGACAATCTTACACAAATCAACCTAGTCCCAAACTAAGAAAAGCTTTTACTATGGGTACTAGACGACGATATACATACTTATAAAGATAAATAAATAATTAAATACATAGAAAACATCCATGACTCAGGAACAAATATTCGTGCTCATCACACAAATAAATGCCCTTACCGGAATTCGAACCCAGGATTTCTTGCTTCGTAGACAGGGTCACTACCAACTAAGCTAAAGCAGTTGTCCTATGTGGAAATAGTTAATTTAGTGCGATGGTAAATGCCTTGCTTACGAAGCTAGCGGTCATGTTTCGAAAACTGGCAAAGGTTAATATTCCTGTGGTGAGATTGATTCTGTTTTTGAGTCTTATGTTGAGAACAACTAACAGTCGAATTACCCACTCATTTGAAAAGACCTATTTCCAAAGAGCTTAGACACTTCTGCAGAAAAATCTACCTTTTTTTTTAAAATGAAAATGAAAATTAATTTGAGAAAAAACATGTCACAAAATGATAACAAGGTTGTAACGTGGGCGCAGCAGCCCTACGTCACACACACACCGGTACATCACCCCACCACGCTCCGCGGAGAACGCCGCCGGGGCAGTCTGCGGGGCGAGGAGCAGTACGACGCACCGGCCGCCCGCACCCCGCCCCGCGAAGCGCATAAAACCCGCGGCGCAGCGCCGCGAGCGCCAGTGTGGCCCACCGCTCGGTGGAAAGCACTGCCCCCCTCCCCTCCTCTCCGAGGCAGCGCTGGCTAGTCCTCGCTCGCCCGAGTATCCCCGCCTACCGTGAGGCAATCCCGCACTCAGCCCAGGTCGCCCTAGCACACGAGGCCGTGAGGCAAGTCCTCGCGTGCCACGGACCTAGGACGTGAATCACCCTCGAGTCCTCCCGAGGCAGCGCTGGCCGGTCCTCGCTCGCCCAGGACTCCAGGTTCCCGTAGTCTCGAGGCAGCGCAGGCTGGTCCTCGCTCTCGCCCAGACTTCCGTCTAACCTTCCGCCGAATCCTTCCAGTAACAAACGCCGCCCGTAGAAATAAGTAGCTCCGCGCTAACACCGCCGTACCGGTCTTAATTCACTACCGTAATTAGGCTTTTAGACATAAGGTTTTGAAGTGATAATAAACGGGCGTAAAACCCATTTCTATTGTTAATTTAATCCGTGTTTGCCTTCTGCTCCTCCTCGATCCCTAATCGCACCTCTGAGCTAGTCAGGAAACCCTCGCAAGACCCTAGCGTTCGAGGGATTTGTGTGTGCCCTAAACCAGCACATCACAAGGTTGGGGCTTCCTAGTAGGTAAAAAACCTGTGTCAGGAAGTCCCGCTCCTCCATTATATGCTATTGTTAAGAGTAAGCTAAATCAAATTAAGTTCTTATTATTAGATTCTTACTTGCTACTTAGATCAGAAAGCCTAAATACAATTTTTACAGAAATTATCATACTTTTTTTAGCCCAATGGTTAGCTGGTAGAGAATGCCATTTGTACATATTTTTTTGTATTTTGTGCAATAAAGCTTAAATAAATTAATACATACCAATTTGTGGCGTACGGACTCCCGGCTCCTCTAGGATGCAACCGAGATAATCCTAAGATGAGGAGAATATGGCGTTGGAGTAGTACTTGTAGTTGGTGTTATATTATAACTTAACACTTTCGGTGCCATGAACCCGCTAGGCGGTCACGCTGCTCGTAGCCGCTCTCCAAGCAGCAAAACCACGGTATCAGCTACGACGGTAACCCTACGAAATCTTGAGATCTGATAGATATCATATACCTCACCCACACCACGCCCCCCGCGCTGCTCACCGCTCTGCTACTCGCTGCCACGACGTTCCCCTCTCTGGCCGCACCCTGATATCCTCGCGAGGTTAATAGCGCTCCGCACTGGGTTACATACCTTATTGCCGCTACTTTGACTCGCGCCCAAACAACCGACGGCACAGGGAGCGTGACGAGGAGCAAGACGAGCGGCACCACGAGTAACGTTGCCACACCACGTCCCTGCCTCCTGTCCTCGCTACTTCCCTGGTCACTCGACGAGCGTGTGGCTGGGGTATTAAGATAAGGTGTATCCATGTACGTATCAGCACGGCATGTGTCGAGCGCGGCGACGGCGTCACGCTCCTCCTTCTCCTTGCTGTGCTGGAGGCCTAGTAGCTCCTGGAGACAGATCGTACCAGCACGGCATGTTGCGGCGCCTGCTGCGTGTCTAGCGCGGCGACGGCGTCACGCTCCTCCTTCTCCTTGCTGTGCTGGAGGCCTAGTAGCTCCTGGAGACAGAACGTACCAGCACGGCATGTTGCGGCGCCTGCTGCGTGTCGAGCGCGGCGACGGCGTCACGCTCCTCCTTCTCCTTGCTGTGCTGGAGGCCTAGTAGCTCCTGGAGACAGAACGTACTAGCACGGCATGTTGCGGCGCCTGCTGCGTGTCAAGCGCGGCGACGGCGTCACGTTCCTCCTTCTCCTTGCTGTGCTGGAGGCCTAGTAGCTCCTGGAGACAGAACATACCAGCACGGCATGTTGCGGCGCCTGCTGCGTGTCGAGCGCGGCGACGGCGTCACGCTCCTCCTTCTCCTTGCTGTGCTGGAGGCCTAGTAGCTCCTGGAGACAGAACGTACCAGCACGGCATGTTGCGGCGCCTGCTGCGTGTCGAGCGCGGCGACGGCGTCACGCTCCTCCTTCTCCTTGCTGTGCTGGAGGCCTAGTAGCTCCTGGAGACAGAACAGGTCAGGTCACGCCAGTGTTTATCAAGTTGTGGGTCGACCCATGGGAGGTCACGTAACTTCGTAAAGGGAGTCGCGGGGCACTTCTATTTTTAAAGTTCAGAGTCATGTAAGGGTCCCTTATTTATTTATTTAAGGTTAGATACAACACCATGTGACTTAGGAACTAAACCTGGTACAAACACAAAGCAGTGTTTATCCAATTACAGGCAAACACAACATGCACGTTATCTTATGCTAAACAATGCATAACTGTAGCAATACGGATAATTCAAAAATTCTTTAAGTGGTTACAGTGTGACGACGACTTCGTCACACCACGGCTGCGCGCCGTGGAAATTCCAACGGCCGGCACGTCGCGCGACACAGCTGTGACGTCACGCCGACCGACCGCAGCGCGGATATATAAGCCGAGAGCGCGCTTCAACGCGCCAATGTTCTCCGGAGTCCGCTTCGGATAGCACTGCCCCTCCCCACCCGCGTGGTGTCTTAGAGGCGGCGGCTTTGGCTCGTCCTCGCTAACCTTAGACATTCCCGAATACCCTAGTCCTCGAGGCGGTGGTCTTGGTACGTCCACACCAGCTTTATTTTATTTTATTTATTAATTCCTTAAATTAACACTAACAGACAGTCTATGCATGTTAATTATACAGGAGGATATTATGCAACTAGCTTTTGCCCGCGACTTCGTCCGCGCGGAGCTCGTTTGTATCGTAACATTTCCAGATAAAAACTATCTTTAGTAAGGATTCTTTGGGAAGGCCCCGGAATTCAAAGTATCTCTACACCAATTTTTTTACTAATATTAAGCTAAGTATTATTTTATTACTAACAATAATGATCCATGTTGGTCCCTGAATAAATGAATTGAATTGAAAAAAAATCATCTCAATCGGTTCAGCGGTTTAAGCATGAAAAGGTAACAGACAGACAGAGTTACTTTCGCATTTGTAATATTAGTATGGATTGTATGAAGGAAAGGGTCACTATGGCTGAGTATAGGGTTTGCAATCCGGATATCCGGATATCCGAAAGATCCGGATATTCGTGAAATTTTGGATCCGGATTTTTCGGATATTACGGATCCTTAAAATACAACCATGAAAACAGAAAACACGGCTACAAAATGAAGTATTTACAGAGTCCACGCTGAAAGTAGAAAGGTATAATGTAGATAATTCTCAATCTCTGTTTTTATTCGCCACTTCGTCATCCCAGACCAGATTATTTTTGTTTTTTATTTATTGCTCACAAAATAAAATCGACATACTACAAACTATAGTAAAACTGCCGCAGTTTGATGGCGAAAGTTGGCGTTCGTTTAGATGCACTAATCTACCGTAGGCACTAAGTAATTAAATAATTCCAATATTACCTATACTATACCTACCTATTAAAGACCTATTTATAAACATTCTACAAGCCTTTTTTAACTAAAATGGCGCTAAAATTCGTTGGCCCTTATCCGTCACCTTGACATTTGTGTTCGTAGAAAAAAGGAATAAGCACATTTAATTAATGTCACGCGAATGTCGCAATTTTATTTTCAAGTAATTTATTTCGTTTTGTCGAATATTTTCTTCTAAATCTAAGTATTACATCAATCTAAACCCCATTTGTTGTTTTCCAACACTGAATGATGCCAAAACGCCGCTTCAACTCCCTTACTTGATACGCTACCCAGTTCTACGACGTCCGTCAGACATGTCTTTGCGGATAACATCTTGGGAATCGGATCCCGATTTTCGACGGCCTCTAAAACAGCTGCCTCATATCTATACGGCCATAGAGAGTAAAGTACTGTTTTTGCCGCCGCGCCGCCTGCGTGCCTGAGCACCCTAAGTCCCCGTCACGTCAACATGACATTTGGATTGTTGATATTTTGTCAAACATAATTATTTGCAATACTCAATGTTTGGGGTTCTACAATTGTCTACATTTCTTAAGTTTTATTAGGTTAGTTGACGCTGTGCAAAGTGAGGTGACTATTCGTGAACTTGAATGATTTTTATACTATTTTTATTGGTTATAGTCTTAGTAGTTTACTTTAGCACTAATATGACCTACCTAATATGACCATAGACCCCTCTCGAGCTCCGTGCCCTCATTGCCCGGGATCATCCAGATTGTACATTACACCTAGAGGCCTCAACATCCATATAAGCCGCGCTCACAAGGATGTCGTACAAATCCCAAGCTTTGCACCTACAGCGTTCAGCAACTCTGCTTCGCTGGTGGCTCCGAGCACTACAGCTGCTGGTACACAACAGGCAGCAACTAGTTTTAAGGATTTGCCCTTTTTGAAAGTGAATGTGCGCGTATCGAACCACATTCCTAAGGGAGCGCGTTGCCTTGCTGCTGGAAAATTATGCGACATCATAGACAATTGTTTGCGCACTAATGACGTCGACGACTGGTTTGCATTGCTTTCCTTTTCATTCTCATCTTTAAGGGTACCTGAGAGCAGAACTAATAAGTCGTTGACAACTAAAGTTAAAGAAAATGTTGATAATTCTTGTTTATATTTCCCAGAAGAGTGCTTAAACCGCAAAACAAGTTCGAAGTATCGCACCATAGAGTCTAAAGTCCACGAAGGTGATTTAAGGGGTGCAGTCCGTCTGCTTCTCTCCGACTCTTCACTAGCACCGTTAGACAACGATACTCTGAACGCGTTATGCGAGAAGCATCCACCTCCATCTAGAACGGTTTGTATTCCCCCAGAGCCAGACCGAAACAGTGTCTTCTTAACGGTGACACCCGTTGAAGTAGCCAAAGCCTTGCATTCATTTTACAATGGCTCCGCGTCTGGTTTAGATGGTTTGCGTCCACAACACCTTAAAGAGCTCACATCAACGTCTGCGGGTAATAACGGATCACGATTATTAGAGTCCCTTACTAAACTGTGCAATTTCTTGTTGAAAGGTATGCTCAATTTAGAAGTGAGATCATACCTCTACGGTGCTTCTTTGTGCGCTCTATCGAAGAAGGATGGAGGCGTAAGGCCAATCGCTGTGGGCAGTGTAATTCGGCGTCTTACTGCTAAGTTGTGCTGCTACGCCGCCCGACAAGATATGTCAAAGTACTTACAGCCAAAGCAAGTTGGCTTTGGCACAGCTAAGGGTTGTGAAGCTGCTATACATGCAACTCGTTCTTTTGCGTTAATACATGAAAACACAGATAATATCATAGTCAAACTCGATCTAAAAAACGCTTTCAATTGCGCCGAGAGAGACACTATACTGAAGGAGGTACTAGATCTTGTGCCGCACCTCTACCCTTTTTTATATCAATGTTATTCAGATACAACCAATTTATATATTAATATATTAAAGAAAATTTAATCTTGTCACAAGTAGGAGCACAACAGGGCGACCCCTTGGGTCCTCTGATTTTCTGTCTTGCTATACACAAAGCCATTTCTGATTTAAGTTCCACACTAAACATCTGGTACCTGGACGATGGCACCATCGGTGGTAGGCCGGAAACGATACTTGAAGATTTGAAAAAACTCATTCCAGCTTTAAAAAAATTGGGATTAGAAATAAACCCACAGAAGTGTGAGCTCTTAACATGCGGGCCCATTGCAAATTCAACGTTATTAAATCTAGAAACTTTGTTACCGGGCATAAAATCTGTCGACAAATCCTCCTTTTCTTTATTACGTGCACCCATTTTCACCGATGGTGTCAGCGAAGCTCTACAAATTAAAAAACAAGCACTCATTACAGCACGAAGCCACTTGGTGAATTTGTCGTCCCACGTTTCATTAACATTATTACGCAATTGTTTCGCAACACCCAGAAAGACATATTTACTCAGAACTTCTCCATCGTGGTTATTCGTTAATGAAGCGAGGGACATAGACCGTGAACTGAGATTGACGGCTGAGTTGCTATTAAACACAGAAATGTCCGATATACAGTGGGTTCAAGCAGCTCTCCCCATTCGGTATGGCGGCCTGGGGATTCGCCGTGTTGAAGATGTGGGCCTGATTGCATTTTTAGCTTCTACTCATGGAACAGCAGACCTTGTCACTAACATTTTTTCACACAATGGTGGCAATTTCTCGGTTCCATTCCTGCAACAAGCGCTTGCAAGATGGGCGGCGACAGTTACTAATGACACGCGACCTGAAGCCCCATCCAGCCAAAGGCAATGGGACGATTTGTGGAGCAAACAAACATACGACTCCTTACTGACCAATGCCTCAGGTGTCCACATGGCGCGCCTCAAGGCACTCGTGCAACCGGAGTCAGGAGCATGGTTGCACGCGATACCATCAGCCCAACTTGGCACTTTTCTTGATAATAACTCGCTTAGAATAGCGACAGCCCTCAGGTTGGGTGCTAAAGTGTGCGAGGCCCATCGATGCCGTTGCGGGGCAATGGTGGGTGAAAATGGTCACCACGGCCTAAGCTGCCAAAGGTGTGCAGGACGATTCCCGAGGCATCACGCCATTAATGATTTCATTCGGCGAGCCATGGTTTCGGCCAATATACCGTGCCTGTTGGAGCCACCGGGCCTCAGCCGTACGGACGGCAAAAGACCGGACGGCCTTACGCTGGTTCCATGGCGGAGGGGGCGCTGCCTTTTATGGGATGCTACTTGCGTAAGCACTTTTGCAGCATCGCATTTAAGGCAGACCTCACGTTGTGCCGGCTTGGCAGCAGAGGCTGCTGCTAAGTTGAAGCACACTAAATACTCCGCCTTGGAGCCGGCGTACGACTTTGTACCGGTAGCCATAGAAACCGCGGGACCATGGGGCTCGGAGGCCCGCCGACTTTTTAAAGAGTTAGGCCGGCGCTTACACAAGAGGGGCTGTGACCCCCGCTCCGGGTCGTACTTGATTCAGCAGGTCTCCATCGCCGTTCAGCGGGGTAATGCTGCGGGCATCATGGGGACCTTTGAGCCGGGTGCGATGCGGGGTGGGGAAATTTAGTCTTGGATCATATTTATACTTAAGAGGGCGCTCGTTTTTTGGTCAGGAATAAGCGAGAATGACGGATTTTTGACGTTGTAATTCTAAGAAACGGAGAGCTTTTTCTAGATCCTGATTACTTATTTGCATAGGTAAACTCCTCATATTGGTCCTAGCCGCCTCCAATTTACGAAGAACTGAATACTTTAACCGAAAATACCCGATTACCGACAGTAGTTTTCTGAAGAGAGCGCAGAGTCATAAGTTTGAGCCCCTAATACTCCATGATGTTATATGAGAACCTACTTGTTTTTTTCTATTTTCACTAGCGTAATATGTTGCCATTGCTCCTAGCCGCCTCGAATTTTCCTTATTCTGCACGTATATATATGTAAACTGTTCTCAATTACACCATATTTGTCAACAAAATCGTACTGAAAACTCAAGGATTTTCTCATTATTATTGAATAATTTTTGTATTGAATCTTACACAACATTAAAGTTCATGCTTGTACCAACAAGATCCAGTCCAAAAAATATAACTTTTGTTAAAATTTATATTTATAAATAATTATTCAAAACTAGTATAAATTTACCGTCGCGCGGGAATATATCTCAGTACCGGCTGAATAGCTCCGAGACAGACGTGTAGTGTGTTTATTTGTGGCTATTCACGAAGCTAACCGGCCACTCTTCAGATAAAATAATATTATTTTGATCTCCGACTAGGCATAGTTGTTACCAACCTCGGGGTCAAACTATACTGGGGATACATTCGTGAGGCTAATCGAGACAAGTTATGAATTGCATAGCTGCCATATATGACGTAGTGTAGCGAAAAGGCTCAAACCCACCGGATACGTAACATTTAAAATTGAACCTTCTACCTAAAACAAAAGTCATACATTTCAATGGTGATGTCTTGTGGGTTGGATCCTTTTGTCTAAACTACGCGTTCTATAGTCAATTATTATTGTACGAGTGATCGTGATACTTGATAGATTTAATTTATTTACTTGTTACTATCAGTCCACCTTGTTAGTATGTATGTATGTATGGGAGTTTGGGTGAAATCTTCAAATTAGGTACAATTGCGTATCTTCGGTGACATAATATCATAGAGCTGGTCTGATGATGGAGTCGGAAGGTGGCCATAGCAACTCCTAAACTCAACAAGATAAAGCCATCGAATTTGGGCGCATTTATTTGGTCATGGCACGGCAAGACTTTGGTGCTGGATGATTTCCAGAGTCTGATGATGGAGCTATAAGGTGGTCATGGAATTCCTAAAATAAACTAGATAAACCCATCTAGTTTGAGCTCATCTGTTTTGTCTTGGTAAACACTTTGGTGATGGATGATTTCCAGGATCTGATGATGGAAGGTGGTCATGGGAACTCCTTAACTAAAATAGATAGACCTATCTTGTTTGGGTTTGTGTGATTTGTCTGTACAAGTACCCACGAACCAGCGACATAATATGCAGGGTTATTGAAAATAACAAGATGAATAAAAAACTTTTTAAAAAACAAGCTTATATGGCGTTTGTTAAGTACAGCACGATCCTACCTTGCATTTAGTTATTATTTTCGTTTATATATAATAATAACACACACCGGGGGTTTACACTGGAAAGGAAGATTTTTACGTGGTTTTATTACATTTCCGAGTCATCATCATCATCATCATCATATCAGCCGAAAGACGTTCACTGCTGGACATACGCCTCCCCCAAAGAGTGCCAAAATGGCCGGTCCTGCGCCACCCTCATCCAGCGGACTCCCGCGACCTTTACCAGGTCATCAGTCCACCTTGCGGGGGGCCTACCCACGCTGTGCCTTCCGGTACGTGGTTGCCACTCGAGAACCTTTCCGCCCCAACGGCCATCGGTTCTACGTGCAATGTGCCCCGCCCACTGCCACTTAAGTTAAGCAATTCGGAGGGCTTTATCAGTTACCTTGGTTCTGCTGCGGATAGCCTCATTTCTGATGCGATCGCGCAGAGAAACTCCCAGCATAGCATAGCATAGGCTCAAAGTCACTCAAAGGGCAATGGAGAGCCATTGCCCTTTGAGTGACTTTGAGCCTTCTTATGAGGCCTATAGTAAGCGACCACGTTTCCGTGCCATATGTCATCACTGGTCAAAGGCTCTCGTCTTGAGACACTGCGGAATATTGGACGAAAAGATGTGCCGTAGCTTCCCGAATGCTGCCCAGCCGAGTCGGATTCGACGATTGACCTTCCCTTCGACATTTCCGAGTATCACTCTTTATTTCGAAATAAATGTTTAAAAAACCGGCCAAGTGCGAGTCGGACTCGCGCACGAAGGGTACCGTACCATTATCTATATCTTTAAACGGCAAAAAAATTGTTGTATAGGAACCCCCTGTAGCCTAGTTAGTAACTTGGTAGTGACTCTGCCTACGAAGCTGGAGGTCCCGGGTTTGAATCCCGGTAAGGGCATTTATTTGTGTGATGAGCACAAATATTTGTTCCTGAGTCATGGATGTTTTCTATGTATTTAAGTATTTATTTATCTATGTAAGTATGTTTATCGTTGTCTAGTACCCATAGTACAAGCTTTGCTTAGTTTGGGGCAAGGTCGATTTGTGTAAGATTGTAAAAGAAAAAGAAACAGATAAAAACTAAAATAAAAATAAAATTATGTATTCTGTTTTTTAGTATTTTTTGTTATAAATAGCGACAACAGAAATACATCACATTTCAAATCTCTATCTATCACGGTTCATGAGATACAGCCTGGTGACAGACGGACAGACAGCCGGACAGCGGAGTCTTAGTAATAGGGTCCCGTTTTACTCTTTGAGTACGGAATCCTAAAAAGTGACATAGGTTTTAGGCTCAGAACATAAAAAAAGGGAGAAGTGCCGTACTGCTTAATTTCAACCAAAACCGATGTCCCCAGTTTTCTCCCACCGCAGCGCCCACAGGCACACACATTGAACCGTGTAAAAACAAAGACTCGGGCGTTGCCAGTGAGTCTACGCCAACATGCAAACAAGGGCTGTGATTGGCTTAAACGCACTACACTAAAGGGGCGACAAACGTTAAAATTATGTTTTATCGACATTGATATTAAAATTAATATTATGTTAAGATATTGATGGGTAACAACTTCAACGACATGGTAAGTTTATGTGGTGGTATTTAAACTTCTAGCTACAAGTTTAAATAACACGGATTGTTAACTTACCATAAATAGCAAAAGTAAAAAATATTGACGAATACCTACAGAGTAACATAAACGGCTTTTTATAAGTTCGTGTTCACATTCATTTAAAACTCTGATCACATCGATATTTTTGACCTGTAGGTACCAGGCCGATCCGACTCGCATTTTGGCGCGAAATAATATGTCCATTACTCATATTACGAGATTTAAGGCTAAGGGCGAGTATCCACCAAAGATGTGCGAAGATGTGTTACCATACATTTTACACCTAGGTTTCAAGCAAGCGAGGTGTCAAATATTCGAAAAGTGTACGGCTCTTATTAAGTGGTTGGAAACATTTTTCTTGAAAATGTTACGAACACATTAACTCTTCTCTGTACAGGAAACCAGTTAGGACCTCTGCCAGTAGCATCTATCCATTTTTTTTGTACCTACTCGGATTCTTTGGAAAACTGTAATAAGAAACCGAGATTTCTTCTTCAATTATCACATTTCAAATGAAAGTAAAAAAATACTCATTTAAAATAAATTATTGGTAATAATATCACATTTTAAGTTGTTCTGGAGCCATTTGCAACTAAATTATATACTTGTATATACAATTTTAATATGTCTATTTACCGTTCATACTGCAACTTAGTGAAAATCTTATTAGTAGGTACCGTAAACATTTTGTGCCTTTTAATCTTATTAGTATGTTATTAGTTACCTTTAAGATAGGCACCCAACCAAAACACGTAATGAAATAAAATAAAACAGTGAAAGTAGTCGAAATAAAATAACTAGTATGATATCGTACTTCTATTTTATCGATTACGCGTAAATTGTAACTGCACTTTGGCACCGCTCTAGTTTGCGACGCCAAGCAGCGGCCGTGCCACTAAAAAATTCAAGCATCGTCCATATCCATAGTGGTTTAATACATTGCGCCGTGGTTTACTGTATTGAACGTTCAATGTACAACGCAAAGAACAAAAATATGCTTTTTCGTTCGATATGTTAGTTCGATCCCGAGAAATGATGCGGCGTTGCGTTTATTTGTTAAAATATTAGTTTTTACTGACTTAAGGGAAAATACTAATACTAACATGTGGTGCGTGACTCCACCATTCATGTAGGTTTTAGTTTCATTCCTATTTTTGCATGTAACCACGCTACGTTTCGGCATTTTGAGTAAACGTGGAAGAACATTTCAGATTCACGGCGAATTGCGACTAACATGCGGTGGGCAGTGACATGCCCATTTGGCCATGTCGCACCGACACGCGCCAAGCCCCCGTTTCATATCTTCTCCTATTTATGATCTGAGGTTTTAGGCTTTTGAATAAAGTCATGAACATGAACATGAACATAGGTACCGCACCCAGCCAGGAAGCAAGCCTGACCCGGACGAGCCGGATATACCAGGGGGCACAAGTTTATTAGGAGTGACACGCTCTGGGATGGGAGGGGAAGACCGACCAGCCGCAACCAGTCGGCCACAATCAACCGGCTATGCAGCCTTTAGCCAATATTGGAAAAGAGGAGAGAAAGGATACTTCGTCGGGGGATGAGCGTTGGTGAAATGATGCACGTTGCTTCGTATAAAGTCTTCTCATGTTGAAGGTGTCCTTGGGGATCAGTTCCAGCTCGCTATTTCGAGATAATTCAACCTGTAGCCAATATTGGAAATGAGGAGAGGCTGGAGATGTTGTTAAAAGATGAGCGTTGGTGTACGTTTCTGTAACCTCCTTCTTCTTGTGTTGGAGGTGGCTTTTCTAGGAGGCTGTTACGTCAGACTCGTTATTTCGGAATGATTCATCCTCCTCTTCTGATTCGCTATCAGTCTCTTGCATCTCGTAAATACCGCGGGCAGCTTTATTGATTGTATCCTTGCCCGATGCCATGTTAGGCCATTCGTTGGGGCTAATGGGGTAGTACATCATGTCCTGTGTCAGGGAATCTTCTCATGTAAATATGGGTCGACCTACCTTTAGTTTCTTTGCCTTGTATCTGTATGCTGCATTTAAGAGGTGTGCATTAGGGCGTCTGAGGATGTGTCCAAAATAGCACATTCGAAGGCATTTTATCCTCTTAGTTATCGTTTTTCCGTCCAATATGTCGTGTATTTTGCCAGGGCTGGGTGATGTGCCTGAGTTGTTGATCATGTCTCTCAGTATTATTCGTTCGTACCTCCTCAGTTTTCGTCTGTAGACCTTGGTGAGGGCTGCGCATTTAAGCCCGTACGTCATTGTTGGTTCTATAACCATTTTGTATAGTAACCTTGTGATTTGCCACTGCATACGTGATTCTTTAATAAAGTTCGTAAGAGATTTTGCATTTTTAACACCCTGTTTGCAACGCGAATTTACGGTGTCTGTTCTGCTTAGTGAGGAGGTAATATACGTTCCTAAGTATTTGATTTCAGTGGTAGGGCTAACCGTTGTGCCATCGAGTGTAATGAAATTACTATGACTCTTATGTATTGGGTCGCGAACTAATAATTTAGTCTTCGTTTCATTAACTTATAGTCCTACAGTGGCGAATAAGGCGTTGGCCTTTGAGTAAATTGCGTTCATCTGTTGAAGGCAGTTGGACACTATAATTACGTCGTCCGCAAATGTCAAAATTAGTGGTAGTTGTATTTGGTCATCCTGCTTTAGTTTAACAAAAGGAAGTTCATCCTCGAGGGTTTGAAAAACATCGTCCATCAGTATGGTGAACAGTCGTGGTGAAAGTGGGCATCCCTGTTTGACTCCTTTGCCTTTTTTAATCCATTTTGTTTGTTGCCCCCACCATTTAATACAGGTAGATTCGTTCATTGTGGCTTTGACTATCCGATTCGTCATAGCTCTGTTAGTTCTCGATAATATTATATCTCTCAGGGCATTTAGGTCCACCGTGTCAAAGGCTTTTTCTAAGTCCACTGCTAGGACATATGTTTTCTCGCCCGCTCTCCATTGCTCGTCAAGAATTCGTCGCAGGGTTAACATATGGTCATCCGTCGACCGGTTTTGTAGGAATGCTGCCTGGTAGTTTCCTAATTCTTCGGTCATTTCGTCCAGCCTAAGGAGGAGGAAGTTGGCATATATTCGGTAAGCTGTGCTGCATATAGAGATGCGTCTGTAATCGTTGACATCCTTCGGATTAGCCGTTTTTGGCAGAGGTACTTGGATTGATTGTATCCAGTTGGGCGGTAAAATATTTTTTGTCCAGGCTTTTCTCATATGTTCAAGAATTTCGGCTTTTAATTCTTGCGTGTTGGCTTTGTAAAGCTCCGTGACGACTTGATCTATTCCAGGCGCCGTGTCGTTTCGCATTTGACTCGTGATTTTCTCGATGTCGTCCATTGAAGGAGGCTGTCCCAGCTTGCTCGGGTCCTCATCACTTAATTTATCGACCCAAGGCCCTTCTGTTTTGTCCAATTCTTCTTCCCATTTAGACATGGGGATAAAGGTGTTTTTGATCCGTCGCCTTTCCTTTTGCCTGTGTCTTCTGTAAAAGTCGTAGGTAATCTTCATTCTCATTGACGGATGTGTTTTTGCTAGGCCTCTAAAAAAGGCGCGGCATTCTTGTTGGTCTTCCGCTGATTCGAGATTGTGTAAAAGGCGTCTGCATTCCTTTTACTTGTTTTTGGTAGATTGGTCTAGCGGTCGGCGTTTCTGTTGGAATTTTGCTTTTTGCAGGTTCGCTAATGCAATTCTCCGTTCCTTGGAGTAATTCGGCTGATACTTGAGCACTTTGTGGGCCGCCTTTTTCATAATGCCTGTTATCGTTTCCCATGGCAATGGCATTTTTTCGTTCTCTGGTTTTCTGTTCTCTCTGATCAGTTCACTTAAAGACTTTCGGTATTCTTTTACTGTGGTGGTGTTTTGCAGTTGTTCGTAGTTTAGAGTTTTGTAGTTAAATGAGTCTGTTGTTTTGTTTTTGTTTTTAAGTGATCGAGTGGGGACCGTCTTATTAGATATGGTTCCTAGGGGTTTTAGTTTGCCCCATACGAGTTTGTGATCTGACAAATTTGAGTGTTCGCCTTTGATGTAATTGAATAGTGGTTTGCCATTCGCCTGTGTCATAAAGTGGTCAATCTGGGAGGTTTTATTGCCAGCTCTCCAGGTGACTTTGCAACTTCTTCGGCCGTGCGACGTTTCTAATCGGAGTTTTTCTCTTGAAATCAGATCTAATACGATTTCTCCGTTATAGTTGGTTTTTGGGTGGAAAAGGTTGTTACCTATTTGGTTTTTCTGATGGCTCTTGCCCGATTATTTGTAGCCAATGTGCGCATTGAAATCTCGTAAAATTATTGTAGCGGACTTCTTTGGCTTCTCTTTTAATAGTTGTAGCAGGCGCGTTACGTCGTTTGTTGCTGCTGACGCAGTGTTGGACCAGTGAGTTGTGATAACGAATAGGTCTATTTTCTCGCCTATTTCAATAGAGGCTCCCATATTATTTGTGTTTGCCTTTGTCCAGTTTAGCGTGAGTCCGCTGTTTTTTCTTATAAGGATGGAGAAGGAAGACCTCTTCTGCTGTTATTTCCACTTAGATTCCATGTGTAGTGTTTGGATTGGTACGTTCCGGTTTTTAAGTGAGTTTCTTGTAAACATGCAATGTGTATTGATTTCGATTCTAGATATAAATCAATGTCGTTTTTTTTCCCCTGTGTGGCGGCGCCTCTTATGTTCCATGTGGCAATATTGATATTTTTGATGAGGTTTTGTTCAGTGAGATGTGGCCTTGGTATGGTAAGTCTATATCCCGTATCGTCTGGTAGCTCTTCTGGGCTGCCTGCACTCATGTTCGTTTCGTCTTGGGTGGCATTTGTCGTGAGTGTTCCCAAATAGGTTTCGAAACAATCGTAGTGGTTAATGCTGAAAATGAGGCCTATACAGCCCACCGCGTCGCTGGGTACCATAGGGGTAAAACATGCTGTTTCTCGTAAAGGGGCTCTTTGGAATACTTTTACATTAATGCCATAATATTCCGCCGCCGCTATCAGAATGTCGGTGCCGCCCCATGTACCGTCATGGTATTGTGATTGTATGTAATTTTGGATTTCGCTGTCTTGGGCTATCACGTCAAGGTTACTTTTAATAGCAAGGCGCATATTCTTGTCGTTTCACTCAGCGTGCTAGGCCCTAAAATCTATAACGTCCTACCGCCTGACGTTATAAACGCCGTAACTGATGCAGCATTCAAAAACAAGCTCAAACAGCTCCTCATAAAAATGGCTTGCTACAGCATAGACGAATTTATGACCAATATATCATTGACCCACTCATAAATCAACAACACTTTCAAAATTGTTCAATAACGATAGGTATATAACATCTAAGACAATAAGAAATTTTAAAATGTATTTGACATGCATGATATTGACCTGTAAAATATGACATTTTATCAATAAATTTCTGAATCTGAATCTGTTTTGGTTTTCGTCAACGTAACGGGCAAGGTCCCGACGGATTGCATGGTGGTCAAACGTAAGATCATATAAGTCGTTAATTTGATACGCTATCGCGCGGTATAGACAGTTTCCATCTCCTGGTATCTTGACGATAGGGTTGTCGCTATCCATGTTTAGTCCTTTGTTGAGTATTGGTGGTGGGCTGTGGAAAGGGCTTACAATCTATTGTTATATTAGCGACTAATCTAAGTTGGCCTGTAATTGGCCTTAGTAGACGATTGGTCCGATACGGGGCGATTGGGTGTTGGTGAGATAGTAATTAACTCGTTGACCAAGCTGTATTAGGGACGCGTGGGGACCGACTTGACTTGGCTCAATCGTTTCTGACAATGGTGTATGCTAGGTTATGTCGTTTTCGGCGTCACTAGGCTACAGTTTCGGCTCTGACTAAGTGTAAGTAACTATGCGTGGTGACGTCCTGCCGTGGGAACCCTCGTCCAACTATAATGATTGTTGTCGGGGGCCGACTAAGACGCTGCGCTAGCAATATACCTACTTTATCGCTTAGCAAGGGTGGAGTAGATAAAAGTGAAAACGCCTTAAATTGGGTATTTTAAGTCTAAGCTAAGTAAGCGTAAGTTTTGAGGTAAGGATATGCATGCGGCACTATTGTTCCGGCATGATCTATTGTAGGTAGGCCGTGGCTAACTATGCGGGGTTTCTAAATTGCGTTGTGAGGGTGGATAATGGCCAGCCAGATGTTGGGCTACTGGAACTCTTACGTATTGTGTGAGATTTATTTTAGTTGGTTTGTCGAATTTAAAACACAAGATTTTATGATGGGGGTTTTGACGCAATTTGATTTTTTAAACCAAGGACAATGCCTTTATTTTGTTTTATGGTGTCTATTCCGGAGAAACCTGAAAGCATTGGGTAGGTACCATATGGCTGACGCGTGACTCGTTCGAGGGAAGGAGTTTCCGAGAAGTTATTTTTTATATCTGCCCGAAATTGATTTAGGTTGTTTGATTGTTACTTAGTTTAGGAGCTAAAGTAATGCAATCGTTTTGGTTGCTCGTGATATGTTCTATGAGATGAACTTGATTTGGGGTTTTTCTGTATGATAACGGCTTTTGGTTAACAGTTTCTTTATACCTGTTTTGTGAGAGCCGTAGATTGGGGAGGTATCGCGCTATTGATTTGAGAGTTTTAGGGGCTTGGTAATTTTGAGGTTTTGTTCGTTACTTCGGTCAATACCTAACCTAGGGATAGGGCCGTTATATAGCAATATTTTAGTGATTTCCTTGATGAGCCGTTTGTATTAGAGGAAACAGTATCGCGACGGAGCTTGAACCTCGCTCTATTTGCTTATGAGGGGCTTATCACTAATTATGGTGGTAGCCGGATAGAATTATATATATATTAAAGTTGGTAGGACATAAATAAATATGAGTCGATTATTTAGCGAGGAACTACGTACAGGACGTGTGCGCGTGCAGTGGTCACATATCACAGTTCCCAGAGGTGTTGTGTCACTTGAGGATCAGGCCTTGTCCTACAGGTGCAGAATATTTGGCGTAGGTGGACAAAGCTAGCTGGCCTAGTATAGTTAAGTCGGCGTAAGAGATAAGAGTGGATGGTCTAGACGGGCTGGGGGATTCCCGAGACTGTGAGGCTAGTTGTAGTACTTGTAGTTTGATTGGGTATACTATGGGTTAAGGGTTAGATATAGATCTCGTATTTGTAGCCCTTAGAGTAAGGGCCTAGAGAATTACAACTTGAGCCCCCACAATAAAAATGGAATAATCTCACCGGCTTCGCCTCGACGACGGTTGCGGGCTGCGGGCGGTTGCCGCCACGCGTAAGGTATGGTCGTTACCGCGGTTGGCGGGGTTTCGGATTGCCCGACACTGATTGCACTCACTATTAGGACCTTATGATATGTGAACACACTGCACGTTTCTATAAACCGGCACTTATGAAACGATGGAATATGCAATAAACATTTATGAATATGACTAAACCGGCACTTCGCGAGCTCAAAGGGACGAGACGGGGTGAATAGCTCAGACTACGGGGCGCGGCGCTCGCACATCTGTGCTGTTCGCTATTGTTTTGGGAGACTTATTGTGTAATTTTATGGTGTAACGAGAGGTCGGGTAATGCTCAAAGAACGACGTCCGCTCGCAACGGCTGTTCGAACAGAACTCCGTTTTAGGCTTTTGAATAAAGTCACGCATTAATTAATTGTATTCTAGATAAAAAGCTGTGTTTGTATAATTTATAATTTTCAGTTCCTTTGGTAAGTAACGGACATTAGCAATTTCTATGAAGGGCAGTTTTTTTTACTGTCCATAACAAAAAAAAAATTCTTCAAGAAATGAATACGTAAGTACCCAGTAATTTCCTAGTGGTGGGTCTACTGGTATAATTTAATTACATAACTATATATAAATAAGACTCAGATAACATGCAAACTATTAATATCCGTAAAACAAATTATTATTCTTATTACTGACAACTTTAAAACTCGTTAGTTTATTTTATACTAATTAAACGAAACTAAATATTATACTTTGTCATATCATAGTATTTTAATACAAATAGAAAACCTGTGCTCAAAAATCAAATACTTACTTTATTCAAGTTATCTAACTTCGCTAACATGATGTTCTAGAACATCATGTTAGCGAAGTAATACTTACCATTTTTTAGTGCAAGTATCAATATCGGTCACGGAGTTAATTCAAACGGTGCGCTATACAGCTATTTGCATCGGCAAGCTCCGCGGTTAGTTCTATCCCGATCGCACTTACATATAGCTAGAAAGGGACGCCACTCGCGGCTGGTGCGATCGCGCTGTGCATGTGGGTGTTAGGTACGTTTGTGTGGGTGGTAGTAGTATTTACACACACAAACGCACTACGCGTGTCAAAATACCGAATTCTGAGCGAGCGCTTTTTTGTAGAGCACTCTTAATAGTTATTTTCATTATTTTTATTTAGTTTTAAGTTTTTATTATCTGTTATTGTGATATTATTCTTTAATAAAACATCTTTTATAGTCAAATATTAAAAAAATGAAGAAGAAGCATCTTATAAATAAGGGGGTTAGTTTAGGTGTACCTAAAGAAATATTTGTGATACCACAGAACGGTTCTGGGCCGACCAGGGTTGTGTCTGCACCCTGCCTTGCAAGTTCATCTGCTGTTTCATTTCCTACATTTTCGGAATGTCCTGGTACCCATCTAAGTATGACTTTGTTTTAAGAAGTATATTTGACACGGGAAGTAAAAAGTAAATGCAGCAACAATACCTACGTTTTATAATTGAAATATTTTTTAAATATTTAGGAAGATGTTCTTGACTTATAATATTATGATCATGTTAAGTAAGCATAGTGTCATATATACCGCTTTTGCCATATCTAGTCATAGTTTGGCCTAATGGAATGTTCCCTGCTAGACAAACACTTTTTCCCTTAATTTTTACGATTCCTGTGTTGGCTCTTCTTGTAATCGATTACTCAGTGGGTAAGGCGTCCGGGTCATCATGTCAATTTCTCCTTCTAGGCTTGATAGTATAACCCTATTGAATTAACTAGCTCCGTACATGGAGCTCATTGAAATGTATGAACGAGCACCACCAGGTACGGATCGTTGGTCTTCACATACCACGTACGGAGTTAACTCGACCTGGTTATAGTTATTCAAGTGACAGCTTACAGTGACCAAACTCTCTTTGCCAGTTAGTTTGTAGTTGCAACTGTTGTAAGTAAAAAGTTGAAACAAAATAAAGTTTTATACCTCTTATGACCTCGGGAATCCCTACCTATTTAAAACCTTTACAGGTATCCGGTGGTATAGACGTTTTTTCTTAGTTTTGCCTTACAATTCCTACCTTATACTAAAAAAAACCTTGTGGATCCGTATTATCCGAAAAATCCGGATATCCGGATCTGTTGAATTTAAATATCCGAAATATCCGGATCCGAAACATTGGCGGATCTTGCAAACCCTAGCTGAGTAGCATGATTTTATAGATTAGCTTACTCCGAACGCACTTTTTTTACAAAATAGACTCCGCCGCAAACTTGGTTTCTATGACCCGCCTCACCATAATATGCATGTAGGCTTTTTTCAGTATTATTTTGGATATTTTCATATCACACGGCCGTAAGGACCTTTTCAACTAAAACGCAGGACTAAATTAACAGACTTGTAATTTAAATATTTTATATTAAAAATAAAGATAAGTACGTCAACAAAATGTTACATCTAATAGTTTTCAAAATAGCCATAATAAAACGTCTTTTTTAGCCCATTTTAGAAAACATCTTCGAAACTACTGCCATAAGGTACCTTTACCCTTGGAACGTCACATACATATATTTACCTTTGTAATGTTCCTATTCGCCAGGACTCCCAACTACCGCTATATACCGTAAATGGGTTCCATCCAATTTTTCACCCCCTATTTCACCTCCTTAGAGGATGATTTTCGGGATAAAAACTATCCGTTGTTATGACAACGGATAGTTTTTATCCCGAAAATCATGGAGAATAATGCTCCAGGACTCAAACTATCTCTATACCAAATTTCATCTAAATGGGCTACATCCAAATTTTCACCCCCATTTCAACCCCTTAGGGGATGATTTCCGGAATAGAAACTATCATATGTCCTTTTCCAGGACTCAAACCATCTTTCAACCAAATTTTATCAAAATGTGTCACAAACAAATTTCCACCCCCAATTACTTCCGGAATAAAAAATATTCTTTGTTCTTTCCTTAGACAGATACATCTCTCTATACCAAATTTCATCTAAATGGGTTCTATCGAAATCTTCAATCCTCATTTCACCACCTCAGGAAATGATTTTTCGGGATAAAAAGTATGCATTTTCCTTCCCTAGGACTCCTTCTATATCTTTACCAAATTTCATCTAAACGGGTTTTATCCAAATTTTCACCCCCTATTTCATCCCTGAGGGGATGATTTTCGGGATTAAAACTATCCGTTGTCATACTCCGGAACACAAACATATTCAATCAAATTTCATCAAAATGGGTCACAAACAAATTTTCACCCCCAATTACACCCCCTTAGGGGATGATTTTCAGGAGTAAACTATCCTATGTCCTTCCCCAAGACTCCAACTCGCTATAGCGTAAATGGGTTCCATCCAAATTTTCATACCCCATTTGACCCCCTTAGGAGATGATTTCTGGACTAACAATTATTTTAAGTCCTTCCCTAGGACTCTTAACTATCTCCATACCAAATTTCATCTAAATCGGTTCTATCCAAAATTTCACCCCTCATTTCACCCTCTTAGGAGATGATTTTTCAGGATAAAAACTATGCAGTGTCCTTCCCTGGGGCTCCATCTATCTCTATACCAAATTTTAACTAAATGGGATTTATCCACATTTTCATCCCTATTTCATCCCTTTGGGGGATGAATTTCGGTATTCAAATTATCTATTGTCATTCTCCGGGACTCAAACTATATCTATACCAAATTTGGTCTAAACGGAGCCCATCCAAAATTTCACCCCCCATTTCACCCCCTTAGGGGAAGATTTCCAGAATAAAAACCATCCAATGTCCTTCCCCAGAACCTAAACTATCTCTAAACCAAATTTTATCAAAATGGATTACATCCAAATTTTCACCCCTCCATTTTACCCCCTAAAGGGAAGATTTTCGGGATAAAAACTATCCTTTGACCTTCCCCGGGACTCAAACTAATTATATACCAAATTTTATCGAAATCGGTGCAGCGGTATAAGTATCTCCATACAAATTTCCACCCCCCCCCATTTCATCCCTTTAGGGGTTGATTTCCAGGATAAAAACTACCCTTAGTCCTTCCCCAGGGCTCAAACTATCTCTATACCAAATTTCATCTTAATCGGTTCAGCCGTTTTCACGTGATGCGCGGTCACATAAACAGATAAACAGACAAAAATTCTAAAAACTGTTGGAACGTGTTCTGTTATCGATTTTAAGTATCCCTCTAGCCAATTTTTTTTTCGAATATTTTCCATGTACAGACTTTCGACCCTCTTCAGCTTTATTATATGTATAGATAAGGTTGTTCGAGCCGAGCGTCTGCCCGCCCCTTAAACGCCTCTCGTGTGTACGCCCTTTTAGTCTGTGGTTTTGAAGGTGACAGACACTTGGCTGTCACATTTTTGCTTGTCATAAATTTTCACACGTAAGAGTTCTCGGTCGGAAGGAACGCGTGCTTTGTTTTTTGGTAATCCCTCGTTTTGTGGACCAGACTGGAGTCCGAGGTGATTTGATTTGTGTAAACGTGTTTTTGTTAACCTCGCTTTGTGACACGATGACACGATCGTCCGACGGCGAGCCTGGGACGGGCCCCGCATTGTTGCACAGTTCGGGGAACAACACGGCCCCGGAGGCATCTTGGGAGACTTGATTTAACTTGACTGACCTTTGACGGATAACAGACAGACTTGACACGATATCGCGTCGATGGGAGCCGGTAAGTGAACTCCACATTTTGTTTTGTCATATTGAAAAAAGGACACTTTTGATAGCCATTACTGGCATATATTGCTAGACCTATATTAATATTAATACTAACCCTAGAATTAAGTAATATGTTACTAACAATTTATGGACTTTGTCCGAAATAAAATTGAATTGAATTGAATTGAATTGGACCCGCGAGGCACGTTCAGCTCCTAGCAGCATTAGGCGAGGACTGAACACTTAGGTCTAGAGTATTGGGAATAGAGTCAGTATCAAAAAGTATGGAACTCGAAGCCGTTATAGACTCCAAATATCGGCTGCTAGTCGAGAGAAATTGAGATTCCGTGCTGTGGAACATATCCAGTTTGTTGTCGCTGTCCAGTATATAATTGAGAAGGACTTTGGACTAGAGCACCTGGAATTATCCCCCCAGCCGTGGTCTTGGCACAAGCTCAGGGGGTTCCAGGTTCCGACAGCCTTCGAGGCGGCGATGTTTGCAAGCCCTAGTTTACATTTTTTTGTATTTAGCGAGACAGCAGCAAAATGGGGGTGCAAATTCTTATGGCAGTGCGATAATTGATGGCTGTTGGAAATCTAATAGCCTTGCTATTAGACTTCGTATAGGTGTAGTATGAATCGCTAAAGGCGATGAGCGAGCACACGCGAACGGTGTCGCGTGGAAAAGCTAGTGTGAAATAAAATATTTAGGACATCGTACTTGCAACGCTCGCGAAGCCCTATGTTCCACCTCCTTGGCTTCGTTCAGTTTCATGGACAGCACCTTCTCTTCGGCATCCAGCGTCTTCAGTTCCGCTTCGACCTCCATTATGTCATCCATCAACTGCCTAAAACGGACAGACAACGAGTCATTTAATCATAAAGTACACAATATAGGGTAAAGTATGGAGTAGCTTCAGTAGTGCATGGCCTGTACGGCTTTTCTGGGATGTACACTCATGTCGCAATGGGGAATGAATGAATTTTAGAACCGCCTGATTATTTTTTTGGTGATAGGAATAACCTTCCTTAGCACCAGAAAAAAATGCAGACTTTTCAGCTGCGTCAATTATTTTTGAAAAATATAAACAGTTTCCTCACTTCACTCACTCGTTTTGGGTTTAATATGAGACGGATCAAGGAAAGTGACTCATTCGCCATCCTAAACCAGTTCAATCGGATACAGGCCGGTGGCTAAAAAATGGTTCGCAAATTTTGAGGACACCTGGGCAGTTGTCGGGGCCTCGTTGTGGCGCGGCGCGGGGTAGTACTCCGTGGCGTCCAGTGTCACGATGCGGCCGCAGTTGTCGGGGCCTCACTCACCTGTTCCGCTCCACGCTGCTGATGGCGAGGAAGCGCGCGGGCTTGTTGGCGCCCCCGTAGCTGCGGTAGCGCGGCGCGGGGTAGTACTCCGTGGCGTCCAGTGTCACGATGCGGCCGCAGTTGTCGCGGCCTCACTCACCTGTTCCGCTCCACGCTGCTGACGGCGAGGAAGCGCGCGGGCTTGTTGGCACCCCCGTAGCTGCGGTAGCGCGGCGCGGGGTAGTACTCCGTGGCGTCCAGTGTCACGATGCGGCCGCAGTTGTCGGGGCCTCACTCACCTGTTCCGCTCCACGCTGCTGATGGCGAGGAAGCGCGCGGGCTTGTTGGCGCCCCCGTAGCTGCGGTAGCGCGGCGCGGGGTAGTACTCCGTGGCGTCCAGTGTCACGATGCGGCCGCAGTTGTCGGGGCCTCACTCACCTGTTCCGCTCCACGCTGCTGACGGCGAGGAAGCGCGCGGGCTTGTTGGCGCCCCCGTAGCTGCGGTAGCGCGGCGCGGGGTAGTACTCCGTGGCGTCCAGTGTCACGATGCGGCCGCAGTTGTCGGGGCCTCACTCACCTGTTCCGCTCCACGCTGCTGATGGCGAGGAAGCGCGCGGGCTTGTTGGCGCCCCCGTAGCTGCGGTAGCGCGGCGCGGGGTAGTACTCCGTGGCGTCCAGTGTCACGATGCGGCCGCAGTTGTCGCGGCCTCACTCACCTGTTCCGCTCCACGCTGCTGACGGCGAGGAAGCGCGCGGGCTTGTTGGCGCCCCCGTAGCTGCGGTAGCGCGGCGCGGGGTAGTACTCCGTGGCGTCCAGTGTCACGATGCGGCCGCAGTTGTCGGGGCCTCACTCACCTGTTCCGCTCCACGCTGCTGACGGCGAGGAAGCGCGCGGGCTTGTTGGCGCCCCCGTAGCTGCGGTAGCGCGGCGCGGGGTAGTACTCCGTGGCGTCCAGTGTCACGATGCGGCCGCAGTTCTTCGGGACGTTCTCCACGCGGTCCGACAAGCGTTGGGCATCCGCTGTCAACCAAACAGGCTCGTTAGTCATTGTAAACACATCATGTAAAATAAACTAAAAAAGGGTAGGTAGTCGAATCTTACGACAACTCGACTCCCGAACGACACGACTGATTCCGAATCGAAGAAATCAGCCCAGTGGAATTCTTAGCACTCTTTTCTCAGCAGATTACACCTGTATGTGGCGAGCCTTCGGGTGAGTTGCACAAACCGTCTGTAAGCGGTGTTCGTTACAATCTGAATGTACGATAATTTTGCCAATTTTCTATGACAGCTGCCGGCGCCATATTTAACGTTGATCGGTCTGTAATTGTAAGTTGGTGCAATCCGCCCTTAATCCAAACGGATCTTTACATTGTTCGCCACTCACTATGCTCGGGCACCATGAGGATCCTCTCCACGCCCACGCTGTCGATGAGGAAGTTGGCGACGACCGGGTCGGCGACCACCAGCGAGTCCAGCGCGGACACGTGCTGCCCGTTCCGCACCACGTGGCGGGACACGTCGTGCTGTTTGGGGAGGAACTTGCTGCACGTCACGCTCGGCTTGTTCTCTTTACATTGTTCGCCACTCACTATGCTCGGGCACCATGAGGATCCTCTCCACGCCCACGCTGTCGATGAGGAAGTTGGCGACGACCGGGTCGGCGACCACCAGCGAGTCCAGCGCGGACACGTGCTGCCCGTTCCGCACCACGTGGCGGGACACGTCGTGCTGTTTGGGGAGGAACTTGCTGCACGTCACGCTCGGCTTGCTCTCTTTGCCGTATACCTGGAACAATAGTCAAATATTGGCAAAAGGAACAAAACAAGTACCAGAGACTTCGTGGGAGTAATTTTCAGGGTGCTCCAGTTCACATGTTGACCTAATGCGACATCCATCTGACCTTCCAACCCAGAGGGAAAACTAGACGAATTTTTCCTTGACCAAATAGCATTGAGTTATATAGAATAGAGCAGACATCCCCTAGCATAAGTAAGCGGTACTCTAGTGGGAGTACCTTTCCATAGTCTCTGGCTGACGCCAGTACTCACATTCCAATTCCAGTCAATGCCAATATGACGACTTGATGGATGACGTCAAGAAAAATGTTCTACGTACTTCAATAGTCTTTCAATACTCAACATGCACTAATTGGAGTGTAGATTCAAAATGTATTAATTCTCCAAAAGAAAGAACGCAAAAATATGCCTATTGTGTATTGTATGTGACGAAAATCTCATTTAGATATCTCAAAAAATTACAACCGTTTTGATATTGCTCGTTAGAGAGAGAAATCGCTCGTGAATCGTGACGTCACGATCCCCGAGCGTTATAGCAAATTGTGACGTACGAGCACGCCACAACATCCGCCGGGCCGGCGCCGACGCACGGGGTCAAACGCGCGGGGGGCAGACCGGCTCACCACACCGCACCATACCTCGCGGGCCCACATATAAGCGCGCGCGCCCGCCAGAACGGGGGAGTTTCGATAGCGGCTTACCGTGAGCACAACTCTGCCCTCACCCTCCTCTCCTCCCCGCCACTGGCCGCTTGGACTCCGAGTGTACTGCCGTGGCATCCCTACTCCTCTGGCCGCTCGGTTGCCGAGTGCACTGCCGGGGGACCCCGATCCCCTCATCCCTTTCAGGCCTCTCGGATGCCGAGTGCACTGCCGGGGAACCCCACTCCCCTCATCCCTTTCAGGCCTCTCGGATGCCGAGTGCACTGCCGGGGAACCCCACTCCCCTCATCCCTTTCAGGCCTCTCGGATGCCGAGTGCACTGCCGGGGAACCCCACTCCCCTCATCCCTTTCAGGCCGATCGGATGCCGAGTGCACTGCCGGGGAACCCCGCTCCCCTCATCCCTTTCAGGCCGCTCGGATGCCGAGTGCACTGCCGGGGAACCCCGCTCCCCTCATCCCTTTCAGGCCGCTCGGATGCTGAGTGCACTGCCGGGGAACCCCGCTCCCCTCATCCCTTTCAGGCCTCTCGGATGCCGAGTGCACTGCCGGGGAACCCCGCTCCCCTCATCCCTTTCAGGCCTCTCGGGTGCCGAGTGCACCGCCGGGGAACCCCGCTCCCCTCATCCCTTTCAGGCCGCTCGGATGCCGAGTGCACTGCCGGGGAACCCCGCTCCCCTCATCCCTTTCAGGCCGCTCGGATGCTGAGTGCACTGCCAGGGAACCCCGCTCCCCTCATCCCTTTCAGGCCTCTCGGATGCCGAGTGCACTGCCGGGGAACCCCGCTCCCCCCATCCCTTTCAGACCTCTCGGATGCCGAGTGCACTGCCAGGGAACCTCGCTACCCTCATCCCTTTCAGGCCTCTCGGATGCCGAGTGCACTGCCAGGGAACCCCGCTCCCCTCATCCCTTTCAGGCCTATCGGATGCCGAGTGCACTGCCGGGGAACCCCGCTCCCCCCATCCCTTTCAGGCCTCTCGGATGCCGAGTGCACTGCCAGGGAACCTCGCTACCCTCATCCCTTTCAGGCCTCTCGGATGCCGAGTGCACTGCCAGGGAACCCCGCTCCCCTCATCCCTTTCAGGCCTATCGGATGCCGAGTGCACTGCCGGGGAATCCCGCTCCCCTCATCCCTTTCAGGCCGCTCGGATGCCGATGCATCTAGTAGATTAAGCAGTTGCTATTTAAATAAAAGGGCGTAAGACCCACTGTTAATATATCGGGAACGCTGTTCTCATTTAACCTGCTCCCGAAAGGCTCCTACTCGTCTGAGTTATCTAGGAAACCCTCGAGAGCCCTTCAGGCAGGGGGATATGTGTGCGTAGCTCACCCTACACATCACAAATTGACAATCATTTCATATGCATACTAAAATAATCCCTTTATTCAAAGCAGGCAGTACTTCCGACCCCTCCAACTTTAGACCAATTTCCATACTTCCCACATTCAGTAAAGTTTTTGAAAAACTAATGTTAATTCAATTGTTGGGTCATTTTAACAAAACGAATTTAATGCATAATAAGCAATTTGGGTTTACTCGAGGTCGTTCAACCGCTGACGCCGGAATTAAAATAAAATAAATAAAATAAATAAATATTATGGGACAATCTTACACAAATCAACCTAGGCCCACGGTAAGCTCAGTAAGGCTTGTGTTGTGGGTACTAGGCGATGATATATATAATAGATAAATACATATAGATACTTATATACATATATAACATCCATAACTCAGGAACAAATATTCGTGATAAACACACAAATAAATGCCCTGACCGGGATTCGAACCCGGGACCTCCAGCTTCGTAGGCAGAGTCACTACCCACTGGGCTACGGAGGCCGTTAATTAAGTTAATTAAAAATATATTTGATGCCTGGGAGGAGTCGCATGATGCCTTAGGTATTTTTTGCGATTTATCTAAGGCATTCGACTGCGTTAGCCACGATACACTGGTCGGGAAAATGCATTTCTATGGAGTTAAAGGAACAGCCAATGCCGCTCAAATAAGATTTGATCAAATTCAATAATTTGATCAAATCCTATTTGAGCGGGAGAATACAAAGGGTGAATGTGAATGGAGTATGCTCCGCAGGGTCTTTGGTGACAATGGGCGTACCGCAGGGCTCAATACTGGGGCCCTTCCTGTTCCTCGTCTACATTAATGATTTACCATATCTAGTAAAAGACCGTCATTATATAGTATTGTTTGCTGACGATACTTCTCTTATTTTTAAAGTTAAACGAAACGTAAATGCCAATGATCATGTAAACAATGCTATATCAAAAGTGGTGAATTGGTTCAATGTCAATAACTTGTTGTTAAATGGAAATAAAACAAAATGTAAGAAGTTTGTCACTACTAATGCGAAAAACACAAAACCAAGTATAACTGTCAAAGATGAGCAATTGAACCTGGTTAGCAGTACAGTATTTCTAGATATAACACTGGATTCTAAACTACAATGGGGTCCTCACATAAGTAATCTCGCGAGTGGCTTAGTTCCGCGGCTTTTGCAGGTAGTAAAATCAGTCAACTAACCGACGAGAAAACCGCGAGATTGGTCTACTTTAGCTACTTCCATAGCATTATGTCATATGGCATTTTACTATGGGGTAGCGCTGCTGACATTGGTGCTGTTTTTGTACTGCAGAAGCGGGCTATTCGCGCAATTTATAAGATGGGACCTAGAGTCCCTTAGAGAAAAATTTAAACTAATTAATATACTGACAGTGCATTCTCAATACATTTATGAAAATATCATGTATGTTCATAAAAATATTGTTAACTTTAAAAGAAATAATGATATACATAATCTAAATACCCGAAATAAAGACAAGCTCGCAGTAATACTCGGCTGCCTTAATGGAGACGAGAAGTGTTCAATGAAGACCAATGCTCACGTGTTTCATACGAAGTTTTTCAACACATTTGCGAGGAAAAAAATAAATAAATAAAAAATGAAAATGTTAAAAGATATGTAATGAAAAGGCACTAGTGCGATAATGTAATGTAAAAGTCACAGCATGGGTAATATTCTACATTATTTTGTAATATTTAAAAATATATGTAATGAAAAGGCACTAGTGCGATAATGTAATGTAAAAGGCACGGCATGGGTAATATTCTGCATTATCAGTGTAAATACGCTGTAATAAGACCTACTTTACGAGCAGGTGTATTGAAATAGTACATTACTTACCTAGGGCGGTTAAACAAAGAATGTCTCAGATCGCAGGTATTTGACGCCCGAGCCGAAGGCAAGGGCGATAAATATGCGCTCTGAGGCTTTCTTTATTACCGCCCGTGGTAAGTACAGCATTTTACGTCTCTATCTGGCCAGGAAGTGGGGTTTTCCGCACGCATAGCGTGCGGTAATTCCTACTTTATGGCCAGGTATGACGTAAAGCATATTACAACATTAAAGACTATAGGAATGACAAAACTGTCTGGGAATTAATTGCTCTACGCATAATTAAAATTTACTACTTGTAACTGTATTAGCTATAATTATTATGTTGTGTTAGTACCTAAGTAGTGTTTGTTATATTTGTTATTATTATTATTGCTTTTTTTACATTGTATATTTGACATTTTGAAAGTGCTTAACTGTAAGCCTACTTGAAAGAATAAATTACTATTACTATTACTATGAAGGTGCGTTTTGCGGAAAAATGACACAATATATCTGCCGTGCTTTTTTAAAAGGCAGTCTTTTTCATTGAATTTTTTAATATTTGGCTGCCTTTTTAAGAATCACGGCAGATATACCCCCCCCCCCCCCCCCCCCCCTTAAAACTATGGACACTTATAACCCTGTGGTTATTTAATCCGCTGCTTTACTTTTTTCTCCATTTGACAATATCATCATCATCATATCAGCCGAAAGACGTCCACTGCTGGACATAGGCCTCCCCCAAAGTTCCAAAGTGACCGGTCCTGCGCCACCTGCATCCAGCGGACTCCCGCGACCTTTGCCAGGTCATCAGTCCACCTTGTGGGGGCCTACCAACGCTGCACTTTCCGGAATGTGGTCGCCACTCGAGAACTTTACAATATGACAATATGTTTAATCCTTTTTCGGGAAAATTCATCTTCATTGGTTATTTTATTTGGTGTCTACACCCCTATTGCAGCATTTACGCTGAGTTGTGACCATTTTGTGGCAAATGTGTATGTGCGTATGTGTCTGCAGTTTGTTTTATGTGTTTTATTTTGTCACGAATAAACGTTTTGTTTATTTCTTTATTGATTAGACTTTAGTTAGAGGATGGTCAGAGCCGCTCTCACCTTGTTCATGAGGTTGAACAGCATGATGCGGTCCTTGTCGTCGTTCACGAGGAAGCTCTTGACGCTCGCGCCGAGGATGTGCTCCAGCGCTCCGCCCCATTTCTTCTCGCGCACCTTCAGGTGAGCCCCTGCCGACAAATACTCATCATCATATCAGCCGAAACTATAAAACAGCTAGAGAAACTCATAGTTTCAATCTCCGAAATAAAAATAAACTGTTACAAAGTAAGTCCAATTATGTTCACTTTGACAATAGATTCAACAATATTGCTATTAATTTTTTTAACAAATTAAGTGACCAAATAAAGCAATGTAAAGAAATATTTTATACACAATCAATGAAATTTTTGCCAATGCACTTGACTGATTTAATCGTGACTACTATTTATTTATTTTTTTCTTCTTCTTCTCTTACTTAAGAGCTAGGCTCTTGTCGGTGTAGCTCAAAGTAGGCCCTCCATCTACTCCGATCCCACGCAATCTCTTTGACCTCACGATATGACCCAACATCAACTCTCTTTTTGAGTTGCTCCATGTAGTCTATTCTAGGTCTTCCTCTTCCTCGCCTCCCCTCTATGTTTCCTTCAATTATGTTAAGTACGAAGTTGTCATGTCGTAAGAGGTGCCCTATCATCTTCCCTCTTCTATTTTCTAAGTTCCTCACTAACTGCCTGGTTTGCCCCACTCTATTCAGCACTTCTTCATTGGTTACTCTATCTCTCCAGCTAATTTTCTCCATTCGCCTCCAACACCACATCTCAAACGCTTCTAATATCTCCGCATCTTTCTGGGTCAAGGTTCAAGTTTCACTTCCGTACAATGCTATGCTCCATATGTATGATTTAATTAATATTTTTTTCTCTATCCAAATATCATAAACCCTCCATGATGCGTTCAAGAACCGCACATTATGACCACCATAAAAATAGACAGTTTTGTTAGAACAAATTTCTTATCTGTGAAAATGTTATTATTGCTAAATAATAACATCGATTTCGATAATATTATTTCATTCAAATTTCGAACGTCTCTGAAAACAAAGAAATTTGATTTAGACTCTATTCTAATATCAGTCGATATGACGTTTAGTTCGAATTGAATTGTCAATTTGCATACAAATTTGACAAATGTCGCACGTAAGTAATATATCGAACGTTATGATGGTTGGATTAGTTGGATCCGACTCTAGTTTGTCTCTGAATAAAAAAAAAACTATGACAGCTGCCAGAAAACAAAGCCGCGATGCCGGTCATAATTAGCGGCTCCTGAATGCATCATGGATGCTTCTGATATGTGGATAGATAAATTAGTGTATGTGACTGTACATAATTAGGCATTCAAACACTCGTGTGATGTTATTATGAAACTAACCTTCGGCTTATTTCATAAACCCACACTCGTGTTTAATGCCCTTCATTATGTACAGTCACATAAACTACTATAAGTTTTTGACATTTATGAATAATCTACTATATTTGTATTTTACTTAATTTTTAATGTTTTACTTATACTTTACTTATTTTACTTTGCAATCTATATCGACATTTGTGAATAATTTTACTGATTTTATTATTATTATTATTTCTACCACTGTAACATGTAAAGTGTGCTATATTCTTGTATTTCTGCATTTGCATGTACTTGAACGTTAAGCAAATAAACATCTGAATCTGAAAGACGCCCACTGCTGGACATAGGCCTCCCGCAAACTGTGCTAAAATGTGTTCCGTCCTTTCTCACAAACACAAATGAAAGTGATAGATACATACAATAATAGATTGTACAACAAGGGTCTAAAATGAGCCATAATAAACGCCTCTGACGGTTTATAGGCGCGTCCAAACGGCATGATTCTTAGGGAATAAAAAACGCCTGATGTTTCAACTTAATTTTGTTTCCTGATTGGTCGATAGCAAATACAAATGTTTTTTTAAAGGGGGTAAAATTGGTGGATTTAATACGGTGAAGTGTTTTGATTGGTGAAATTAAAATGTTATAAAATCATAAATATGTATACATATTTTCCCTAGGGGCTAAATGTACTACTTTAGCCCCGCTTGCTAAGCCTAATATGACACACTTTTCGAGCATGAGGAGTGAAAACGAATTAACTAAAGTTTCAGGAACGATTATGAATGAGGGTGTTAGGGTTTTCATACACTAAGTACTAGAAATGGAATCGACTACATAGGCGCATTCATCCAGTTACTTTCAGCAACGTGCCAGGGAATCTGGGACGGCGAACCTTATTACAAGATACAAGATATTTATTCATAAAAGTCAATGTTTTACAAGTCAGGTATGTACATAATAAGTAGTATTATTTATTAATTACATCGGATGTCAAATAAGGTCACATTGAGCGGACGTAACCAATTTCTAAAATAATAACCTTAAATACATTATTGTAAGAGTGGAGTCCGAGGCAGATGCTCCCCCAGGGAGCACACAAGTTGGAGGCCCCTGGCGTGTGACGCTCTCCTGGCACCTACTACCACCCTGGATCGTCCCGACGCACCACCGACACCAGCGCGTCGCGTAAACGCGACCACTTTGCCGCACATTGAGCCACTAAACGCGACCACTTTGCCGCACATTGAGCCACTAAACGCGACCACTTTGCCGCACATTGAGCCACTAAACGCGACCACTTTGCCGCACATTGAGCCACTAAACGCGACCACTTTATAGTTACGTCTGACCTTAAGGATGGTGCTGATATGGAACGTGAGCGCAGAGGGTTGGCTGAGAGAGCGAATATGATTGCCCGCAGGTTCGCAAACGGTTCTATAGAGGTGAAGCGCACGTTATTCCGAGCTTACTGTACATCGCTCTATACAAGCGGCCTGTGGGTAGATTATACTCAGAAGCAATACAGCACTCTGCGCGTGCAATATAACAACGCGTTCAGGACGTTGATGGGGCTGCCGTGGCGGTGCAGCGCGTCGGGGATGTTCGCAGAGGCGCGTGTAGACTGTTTCTACACCACCATGCGTAAGAGATGCGCATCCCTGGCTCGCCGTGCCTTCGCCGGCGCCAACACCGTCCTGAATACGATCACTAGCCGACTCGATTGCCCTTATATTAGTAATTGCTGCCTTCTGCACATACGTCCTAACTGTTAGATTTATTAGTGACATGTTGACATTTTTATTTTTATAGTATAGAATTGTGTACCTACTATTAATTTATGACATGATGATGTACCTACTAACATTAATTGTAAGCATTTACTAACATGATTGACCCAAGTTGGTCGTTGAATAAATATATTGAAAATTGAAAAATTTGCCGCACATTGAGCCACTAAACGCGACCACTTTGCCGCACATTGAGCCACTAAACGCGACCACTTTGCCGCACATTGAGCCACTAAACGCGACCACTTTGCCGCACAATGAGCCACTAAACGCGACCACTTTGCCACACATTGAGCCACTAAACGCGACCACTAGTAGCGAGCACTAGCCACTTCCGTAACTTGTGGTTCGGACAAGGCCACTAAACGCCCGGTGTGCGCCGATGCTATACAAAAATAACCCAATCACACGCTCGTTGAGTGACCAGGGAAGTAAGAGAGGACAGGAGGCAGGGACGTGGTGTGGCAACGTTACTCGTCGTGCCGTTCGTCTTGCTCCTCGTCACGCTCCCTGTGCCGTCGGTTGTTTGGGCGCAAGTCAAAGTAGCGGCAATAAGGTATGTAACCCAGTGCGGAGCGCTATTAATCTCGCGAGGAGAGCAGGGTGCGGCCAGAGAGGGGAACGTCGCGGCAGCAAGGAGCAGAGCGGAGAGCAGCGCGGGGGGCGTGGTGTGGGTGAGGTATATGTAAGAACCCGTCGCCACTAGTGAGCACATACCGACGGGTCCGCGGGGCGCCTGCGTGAACTGCCCGCGCGCGACGGCCTGCTTGACGTGGCCACACAGCTCCACCATCTTGTTGCCGTACACGCCGAGCGAGTCGTCGCCGCAGCACACATGGCGCCACTAGTGAGCACATACCGACGGGTCCGCGGGGCGCCTGCGTGAACTGCCCGCGCGCGACGGCCTGCTTGACGTGGCCACACAGCTCCACCATCTTGTTGCCGTACACGCCGAGCGAGTCGTCGCCGCAGCACACATGGCGCCACTAGTGAGCACATACCGACGGGTCCGCGGGGCGCCTGCGTGAACTGCCCGCGCGCGACGGCCTGCTTGACGTGGCCACACAGCTCCACCATCTTGTTGCCGTACACGCCGAGCGAGTCGTCGCCGCAGCACACATGGCGCCACTAGTGAGCACATACCGACGGGTCCGCGGGGCGCCTGCGTGAACTGCCCGCGCGCGACGGCCTGCTTGACGTGGCCACACAGCTCCACCATCTTGTTGCCGTACACGCCGAGCGAGTCGTCGCCGCAGCACACATGGCGCCACTAGTGAGCACATACCGACGGGTCCGCGGGGCGCCTGCGTGAACTGCCCGCGCGCGACGGCCTGCTTGACGTGGCCACACAGCTCCACCATCTTGTTGCCGTACACGCCGAGCGAGTCGTCGCCGCAGCACACATGGCGCCACTAGTGAGCACATACCGACGGGTCCGCGGGGCGCCTGCGTGAACTGCCCGCGCGCGACGGCCTGCTTGACGTGGCCACACAGCTCCACCATCTTGTTGCCGTACACGCCGAGCGAGTCGTCGCCGCAGCACACATGGCGCCACTAGTGAGCACATACCGACGGGTCCGCGGGGCGCCTGCGTGAACTGCCCGCGCGCGACGGCCTGCTTGACGTGGCCACACAGCTCCACCATCTTGTTGCCGTACACGCCGAGCGAGTCGTCGCCGCAGCACACATGGCGCCACTAGTGAGCACATACCGACGGGTCCGCGGGGCGCCTGCGTGAACTGCCCGCGCGCGACGGCCTGCTTGACGTGGCCACACAGCTCCACCATCTTGTTGCCGTACACGCCGAGCGAGTCGTTTCCGCGGGACTGCAGTTCGCGGAGCTCCTGCTTCAGTTTAACTGCCAACAAAAATACTGTTGATAGAAATAGAAAGAAAGAAAGATACGATTATTCACAAACACACAGTGTACAAGCTAGCTATCGTACATCGTATCGCATTTAGTATACTATTGCCTTTACAGTCGAATTGGGTGACATGCGTAACCTAGATTAGTAACTTATTATATTTTCAGTGCATTAAAGACATTCATTAACACCAAACGTGTGTTAGTTTATTATGACATTATTCCTGCATCATATCCTGCATTCTCTGACATACAACTGACATACATATTGACATATTGACAGTACGGTCGTACAGGAACGTACATATGGTCCTTCGAACCGGATTAGTGTTCAGTGTTTAGTGTGATTTGCGTTTCAACTTGGGTGGCCTCCCACAAGCGGGTCTCACCAGCTAAGTTGAGTACACGCGCCGTCGCACTGGAAGTTCCTGGATGCTAGTTACCGTGACAAACATTTGGATTGACATTCTGCTATCATTGACAGTGACATTCTATTGTGCAATTTTGTGACATTTCTATACTTGTTGTACTACTTACAAGTGAAGAGACATCATGGATGACTACGAGCCTGTGGTGCAACGACAGAGGGAGATCGTAGAATCTATTCAGCGCGTGGAAGCTAATTTCAAGAAAGATTCCGATGCCAGAAAAACCGAGGAGTATTTGCGGACAAGGCTTCAAGCGTTGGAGACGTTATGGGAAGAATTCGAGAAGAACAACTTGAAGCTTCGTGGGGCACCTGTCCAGACTGGCGAATATTTTGTGGAAAACGTCTTTCAACAAATGAGGAATCTTACTGACAAGGTTCGTACGAGTCTTTCGAACTATCTTTTTGGGGAACCGTCCACCCCTAAAGCGAAAGAGGCTGAACAGCAACAGACAAGCAAACTTAACGAGTTTTTTAACGAACAAAAAGCCAATTTTAGAGCACTGCAGAGGCTGTTAAGTTATATTGATGTTGACAATATAAACGAAAAATAGGAATTAGAAGATGAACTTCGTAACTTGCAAACTCGCTGGGAACGTATTGACACCTTGCATTTGAAAATTGACAACCTGCTTCTGGGCGCAGATAAAGATTATGAGGAGAGATATTCGGTGTACGAGAAAAAATATCGGTTGACAAAGAAAGCTCTGAATCAAAAAATATCTGCAACAACTCATCTGTACAAATCTACTCCGCAAATGGAGCTTCCAAACTTTTACGGTGATTACTCACAATGGCCGACATTCCTAGATTTGTACAAATCTGCAATTCACGACAACCCCCTGCTGTCTAAAGCGCAAAAAATGCAGCAATTAAAAAAAAATAAAAAATGGCATATGGAGAAGCGCTACGTCTCGTCCAGCATCTGACTGTTACCGCTGAGAATTATCTTACCGCATGGGATCTCTTGTACCATCGCTACAACAACCACCATTTACTGTTTTCACGGCAGATAGAAATATTTTTAAATCAACCAACGATGAATAAACAATCGTCGCATGACATAAAGAAACTGCATGACACTACAATGGAGTGCGTGCATGCCATACATAATCTTGGCATCGATACGACTACCTGGGATCCACTACTAGTTCACCTTCTGACGAAAAAATTGGATTCATTGACATTGAGCGACTACAAGGAGTCTCGCAAAGCACCGCGGGACTTGCCTACGCTGGAAGATTTTACTGCATTCTTAGAGACAAAATTCATTGCATTGGAGCCTGTAAGCAAGAGAGAACGAGAGCCTGCAGGGTCATCAGCACCCAAACAACTGACATTCAGACTGAAGGATACGGCTTCTTATGCGCCACAAAGGACATCATACAAAAAGCCGAGTTCATTCAACTACATGAGTAATGCACTTTGTGTATTGTGCAATGTAAATCATGCAATATACCAATGCAAGAAATTTGAATCCATGTCACCGGACATCAAATTAAAAACAGTTACAAAACACGGGATGTGCAAAAACTGTCTTTATGTACACGAACGCAATGTGTGTAATTCCACAAAGACGTGCAAAATTTGTCATGGAAAACATAACACACTATTGCATGACGCGGTAAATGAACACGAAACGCAGGAATCGAGGCCGCCGTTCGTACCTAAGCAACAATCGCGTCAGCAGTACAATTGGGAACCGTCAGCAAATCACGTTACAAGTTACAATGGCGAAATTTTATTGACAACTGTACTAGCGCGTGTTAGAGCAAATGACAACACGTATGTGACACTTCGTTGTTTATTGGATCAAGGGTCACAAATTTCCTTGATTACTGAAAACGCTGCACAGCGGCTGGGACTGCCCCGTCGCCCACTGAATGGATCCGTAACTGGCATCGGCGAAAGCATCAAAAAGATCAAGGGGAAGGTTCAACTAAAATGTCAATCGATTCATAGTGACTACATTTTCACTACCCATGCTCTAGTTATGCCAAAGCTAATAAACAGCTTACCCAGCAACTCATTTGACAAACCAAAATTTGCACATATTCAGCATCTGCAACTCGCTGATCCAGATTTTAACATTTCGAAACCGATTGACATTTTACTAGATGCGAAGGTTTACGCTGACATTATAATGAGCGGGCTCGTCAGAGGAACAGATCGGCAACCTATTGCCCAGCAGACTCAGCTTGGTTGGATAATATCGGGGAACGTTAACCTGTCCCTCAACTGTAACGTCATTGTAAATAACGTCCAAGATATTGCCAACTACTGGGAGATGGAGGAAATCAGCGAGGAAACTACTGCAACACAAGATGACAAATTCTGCGAGCAACTGTACACCGCTACTACGCGACGGTTGCCTGACGGGAAATACGAGGTGCGTCTACCTATGAAAGAAGGATTCGAAGCAAAATTAGGTCAGTCGAAATCTAAGGCACTGGCACAATTTAATCACCTCGAACAACGCTTGACGAAAAACTGCAAATTACGTGACAGTTACCAGAAATTTATGGAGGAATACCAAGAGTTGGGTCACATGGAAGAGTGCCGAACAAATGAGGATCCTTCATGCTTTCTACCCCACCATGGTATCCAAAAAGCTGATTCGACCACAACCAAATTAAGGGTCGTCTTCAATGCATCTTCAATCAACTCCTCAGGATACAGCCTGAACGACCTGATGGAATGCGGACCTAAACTGCTGTTCGCGCCATCGGCGCGACGATATAGGTAACTCGTTCAATCATTCATCGATTCACTCGTTGACGTGCCGACGCAAGCGACGCGCCGCGAGAGTAGCCATTTGACCGCCGTCGCGCACTGACGTGTATCTCAATCCCAGCGTTCCGTGCTCACCTGAACCTACGAAAGTGTCGTGATTATACCGGCCGGTACCCTTATTGTAGTGACTGTGACGTTACGTGGCTCATCAGCTCAAAACTAGGCGCGCGAGTGAATTATAACCCTCAGTGTGCGTGAAGACTTTCATCAGCTCAAGGTCGGCTCGAAACCAGAAGAAGACTCCTACTCAGCCCATCCATCATATCAGCACGGCAAGCCGCTTAAGTCGTCGCGGCCCAGTACACAGAACAACCTTACCTACATATTCAAGTAAGCCAGTTCCCATTTCTCACTCCCATTCTCCATCTCATTCAGCTCACGTCGCGTGTTATTGCCCCCAGCGATAACATTCTTTGTTCCTTCGAACCGGTATTCTTTGGTCCTTCGAAAAACCCCACCCACACCAGCCCTTTGGATAAGCAGTCTTTCTTTTGCTCGAAAAAGCACACCCAGTTAGGTAAAAAATCCACCCACATTTCAAAAAAAAAAAATTAATTCTTTCGCCCAAATTATTCAACTCATAACGTAATATATAACATTACATGTAAACTCAGCCCATTTCAAACAAAGGTACATTACCAAAAAGTACCACATCTCATTTATTTGCCTACGAAATTCTGCACATTCGAGAACATTCCGTCCGTTCTGTAGGTAGCTACCCTGAGTTACCGATCACTTACAGCGGTCTTCAGCCCTTTATAAGCTATTTTCTAAAAGCAAACATTCTCGAAACGTAATCAGACAGTGTGTAGAATAACCTATAGATATAACTTACGAAACCGCTCATTTCAAAAAGACACGTTTGATTGCATCATTATTCTAAAGCAAAATTTTTAAAGCGCCGTCATAATTACGAATACCTCATAGGTACTAAATTCATTCTCCAGCTCATACATGTAACAGATACATATAACTAGGCATAAATAAACGTTTAATTTTTGTAAACAATTGAACAGCTCGCAGATCTAAAATAATACATTAAAAAGCAACCTTACTGCTCAGAGGATAAGGCTCAAAATTCAATAACCGTATAATATCTGCCCGATGACAAGTACCTATTAGAGACAAGCCACAACTTGGTAACACTCCACATTGGTTAGTGGTTAATATAGTTTCTTATTTCCCTCACTCAAATTAGTACTTACTCATTAGGTAACTTACATCGTGAAACACAGGGTGTCCAGGGAGAATTTTTTTTTTTTGTGCAACAATTTTTTTGGTTTTTTATCTTTTGTTGACAAATTCACATTGGTGTAACAGTCAATTGTTAGTCAGCTCATCACAAGTCATCATACAGGGTGTCATATTTTTTAAATTATTATTTTTTTTTTTATTATTTTTTTTTTTTCTCTCAACTCATTTAAGTACACATAAACAACACCATGCCGTCCAAATCGCAAGCAGCCATCTTCCGAGAGGCAACAAAGGCAATTACTCTGCTCAAGGAGATTGCGGAGGCAGCACTAGCAAAGGATACGAAAAAATATACATTGTCGGATTTCACGGCTCGGTACACAAAAGTAGACCTCTATAAATCCAAGCTAGAGGACGTCTATTATGAAATACTAGACGACGAGGAACTCACTGACGAGACCGAAGCCGTCTACACAAAACATTATGACACCGCGGTAACGGACTACAATTACATCCTAGTCGCGTTCGACAAATTGAGCGTGACTGCGGCCCTCCCAGAGACTTCTCACCCCTCCACGTCTGCCACGCCTACAACTGTGCTACCCAAAATCACGCTCCCAAAGTTCAGCTCAAAGGTTGAAGACTGGCCGTCCTTCATTACCATCTTCAGGAGCTTAACGGACGACATGACCATCATTTCGGATGCCGTAAAGCTCCACTACCTGCTCTCGTGCCTGACAGGCGAGGCACGCAGTATGGTATCCCACCTCCAGCTCACCAACGACAATTTCGCCGTAGCGATGAATATCCTAACTCGGCGCTATGAAAATCGTCGGGTCTTGATCGACCGGTTTGTAGATATCATCATTGAACTGCCCAACATTCACGTGCGCTCCGATATACGCACGCTCTTTTTAACTCCGCTCATTTCCGCGCAATGCGCCCTCAATAACCTCGATCTGCCCATGCAAGAAAGTGACTATGTTTTTGTGTCTATAGTAGTGCGAAAACTTAAAGGTGAACTTCGGACACTTTTTGAACGAAAGTACGGATCACGCCAGTCTCTGCCCACCCTCAAGAACCTGATCACCTTCTTGGAAGAGCACGCGCGTTGTGTAGAGACCGAATGGTCCAGCTCACCCAAGCCCAGCACCTCCCAACTCACTCAGCATTCGCCACAACCAGCTCAGTACCGCAGGCAGTCTCCCGTAAACTTTCCTCGAGGCCCGCCCCGACAGCCTGCGTATCATGAATCACGTCCCATGACCCCGGTTAGGAGCCGGTCAGACTATTCAGCTCAGCACAGGCCGACTTACTCAGCTCAACCGTCACCTCAAGACGCAAACACCACCAACACCATGCCCTGCCCATACTGCGGAGAAAGAGGGCACAAGCTCATCGCCTGCCCACGGTACAACGACCAACCAATACAAGGCCGTTGGGACTTTGTTCAGGCCCGCAACCGCTGCCGACGCTGCCTAGGCCCCCATTATGAGAATGAGTGCAAGTCCACGAAGGCTTGCAAAGAGTGTGGGAATGACAGACACCACACATCTCTTCACCGCCCCGGTGCTTCTTCTCCAACTCATTCGTCCGCTCATCTCCTACCTCCACATCTGAGAGAACAGCCCAGGACGCGTCCAGCTAATGAGTACCAACCGTTCTCGGCACACGCCTCACAGGCGAAACCCACGTCTCAGGACCACCCTCGCTCGCCCAGTACGTCCCGAGCAGGTGGTCAATCGTGACTACCTACAATAACTGAACACTGTGAAGAGGAAGACAATCAGCACACACACTCACACCCAAAACTCAACATCACTCAAAATCACAGGAGTGGGCAACCACCACACACAGGAATCAAAGGCATCAATCACAATAATCTGTCGACCTACACATCATGACACACCCACGATTACGGCTACTGCGCATATTTTAAAACACGTTACCGGTTATCTACCGTTACAAAAGGTCCCACACATAGCACAAGTGAGAGGCCAGCCAAATATTCCCTTAGCAGATCAAGGATATAACACACCCGCTCCAATCGATCTCTTGTTAGGTTCTGATGTTCTCGGCCAAGTTCTGGACGGGACTAAGGTCTCCTTAGGCCGAGGGAAGCCCATAGCCTTCGGCACGATTTTCGACTTCGCATTGATAGGACCCATTGAGGACTTATATGCAACACCTGCAAACCAGGCCAACTCAGCTCATATTACCAGCTCTCAGCCAGAATCTGACGTACCCACACATGACATTTACAAGAACCTTGAGAGGTTCTGGGAGACAGAAGAACCACAACCTCATGTACAGACCAGCCCATTACAAGAGCAGTGCGAGGAAATTTTCCGTACTACAACCACCCGAGATCCATCAGGCCGCTATATGGTAACACTGCCGTTTCTACCAAATGCGCCGGCCTTAGGCAACACTCATGCCATTGCACTACGCAGGTTTCTTACACTGGAAAGGAAACTACAAGCAAATCCGCCCCTACGCTCTAAATATGTTGAATTTATGAGCGACTATCTCAACCTAGGACACATGTCACCATGCCACCCAAGTACCTTCGCGAACAAGCCTCATTTCTACATTCCTCATCACGGCATCTTCAAATCGGGATCCGACAAGTTACGCACTGTCTTTGATGGGTCCAGTAAAAGCTCAAATGGCGTCAGTCTTAATGATTGCCTGCACACAGGTCCAGCTCTCCAGCAAGATATAGTTGACATTATCATGTCTTTCAGGATACACCCCATAGTTTTCAGTACTGACATCAGAATGATGTTCAGAAACATACTCATCCACCCAGACCAACGACAGTATCAGCTCATTCTCTGGCGGTCTTCACCGGACCAGCCCCTGCTCACTTACGCACTAAATACCGTCTCCTATGGATTACGCTCAAGCCCGTACCACGCCCTCCGTACTCTGCTCCAATTGGCGGATGACGAAGGTCATCACTACCCGCACGCTGCTCAGGTCCTACGCAATTCAGTTTTCGTCGATGATATACTCTGTGGTCATGACTCTGTGGAGTCTGCTCAAGCGCTCCAAACAGAGTTGATTAACTTACTGGCCCTAGGTAGTTTTCAGCTCAGTAAATGGACCTCCAACTCTTCTCAGCTCCTTAATCGGTTCCCAGATGACCAATGTGACATGCCTAAAGACTTCGACATCAGCCCAGAATCGAATTCCATTAAAGTATTAGGTATACAATGGATTCCTCAATCGGATGAGTTCACTTATCGCATCTCTCTCCCCTCACTGACCCAAGTCACAAAACGCTCAATCCTCAGCACAGTAGCTTCGCTGTACGACCCCAATGGTTGGGTTACACCCGTCATACTCCGCGCAAAGCTACTTTTACAGAAGTTATGGCTTCTGAAACTGGGATGGGACGAGCCCACCCCCGATGAAGTTCACACAGAATGGCAGCACATCTCACAAGACCTTCCTCAACTCTCAAATCTCCGCTTACCTCGGCACATCTGCAAATACAAGCCCACGTCCACTTACTCACTTCACGGGTTCGCGGACGCCTCAGAAGCCGGTTATGGTGCTGTCACTTATCTGCACGAGCTCGATGCCAATGGACTTGTCAATGTGCATCTGGTCATTGCCAAGTCGAAGGTCGCTCCTATCAAGAATCGCCTCTCAATTCCCAAAATGGAACTCTCAGCTGCAGCTCTTTTATCACAGCTCATGACACGACTGTCAGCTAAATTGTCAGCTCACATTGCTATAGAACAACATACCTGTTGGTCAGATAGCACAATAGTGTTAGCATGGCTCAACACGCCCCCTCACCGACTCCAGACATTTGAAGCCAACCGAGTGGCTAAAATAACGTCTAGCCCGATCAGCCCTAGGTGGAGGCATGTCCCTACGAACCTCAACCCTGCAGACTGTGCAAGCAGGGGTATGTCAGCCCAATCTCTATCAACCCATGACCTCTGGTGGTCTCCCAGCTGGCTCAAAGAGCCTCCTCATACCTGGCCCCAGATGCCAGCCGCTCTGGGTCATCACGCTTTACCAGGCCTTAAGCCAAAAAGTGTGCCAGCTCATATAGCAGTTCCTGATCTGGATCATGATCTGCTTACCCGCTTCAGCTCTTTTGACAAGCTCGTCGGAGTGACGGCTTGTATCAAGCGCTTCATTTATAATTGTAAGCACGGCCCAGATGTACGTCGCTCTGGACCGTTGACAGCCTGTGAACGGAGAGAAGCTCTGTTATTCTGGGTCCGCTCTGTTCAGCGGAATGAGTTTGCAGAAGACATTCATCGTCTCCACACTAATAAACTCTGCAGCAATCGACTCCAGCGTCTCTCCCCATTCTTGAAAGATGGGCTCTTGAGAGTCGGTGGTCGTCTCTCTCATGCGTCACTTAGGTACAACGCTCAACACCCACTCATTCTTCCCAGCTCAAGCCCGCTCGTTGACCTCATCATTGACCATTACCACAGAGTGCACTGCCATCCTGGCGCTGACACTCTACACGCAATGCTCCGCCAGCAATACTGGATACTATCCGCTCGCCGTGCGATCCGACACCGTGTGTTCAAATGTATTAGATGTTTCCGAACTCGCGCTCAACCAGCAGCCCCGTTTATGGCTGACCTTCCAGCAGATAGGGTTAACCCACAACCTGTATTTAGCCAAGTCACGACTGACTTTGCCGGCCCATTTCTCGTTAAGTCTAGCACGTTACGGAACGCTAAACTGTTAAAGGCGTACTTTTGTATATTTGTGTGCCTTTCAACGAAGGCAGTTCATTTGGAGGCAGTCTCCGCTCTTACCACGGAAGCCTTTCTTGCAGCGTTGCAAAGATTTGTCTCGCGTCGCGGTACACCAGTTCTAATTAGATCGGATTGCGGCACGAATTATGTAGGCGCTAGAAATCATCTCAAAGAAGTTCAAAACTTCCTCGCTGAAAATAATGATGCAATCACACACCAGCTCGCCAACCAGCAGGTAACCTGGTTGCTGAACCCCCCCAAGGGGCCTTGGTTCGGTGCCTTACATGAAATTAACGTCAAATCTACGAAACAGTTGTTCTATCGTGTAGTTGGTGAACAGCACCTTACTTTTGAGGAATTCTCCACACTCCTGACACGAATCGAGGCTGTACTCAACTCTAGACCTCTCTGCCCACTTTCATCCGACCCTACGGACATTGAACCCTTAACCGCTGGACATTTTATCATAGGCCGTCCACTCACTACTCTGCCCGAGCCGTCCTTTGATGACAGGCCGTTATCTGCTCTTAAACGCTTTCAGCTCATACAAGCTCTCTCTCAACGCTTTTGGACTCTGTGGACTAGATCTTACCTCCATACTCTCCAAACCCGCTCAAAATGGCTTTCCCCTTCATCGCCTCCTCAAGTTGGCGAACTCGTGCTCATCAAGGAAGATAACTTGCCACCGCTGCAATGGAGACTGGGTCGAATTACCCGCACAATACCTGGCAAGGATGGAGTGATCCGAGTTGTGGATCTGGACACCGCCAGTGGACATCTGCGCAGACCTGTGCTAAAGATAGCCAGGTTTCCATTGGATTCAGCTCAGGAAGAGGCTCTACTACGGGCCCCCCAGGATGTTCGCGCCATCGGCGCGACGATATAGGTAACTCGTTCAATCATTCATCGATTCACTCGTTGACGTGCCGACGCAAGCGACGCGCCGCGAGAGTAGCCATTTGACCGCCGTCGCGCACTGACGTGTATCTCAATCCCAGCGTTCCGTGCTCACCTGAACCTACGAAAGTGTCGTGATTATACCGGCCGGTACCCTTATTGTAGTGACTGTGACGTTACGTGGCTCATCAGCTCAAAACTAGGCGCGCGAGTGAATTATAACCCTCAGTGTGCGTGAAGACTTTCATCAGCTCAAGGTCGGCTCGAAACCAGAAGAAGACTCCTACTCAGCCCATCCATCATATCAGCACGGCAAGCCGCTTAAGTCGTCGCGGCCCAGTACACAGAACAACCTTACCTACATATTCAAGTAAGCCAGTTCCCATTTCTCACTCCCATTCTCCATCTCATTCAGCTCACGTCGCGTGTTATTGCCCCCAGCGATAACAACTGCAACAAGACATTCAGGACCTCCTACTGAGATGGAGGACCTATGAGATTGTATTCACTGCCGACTGTGAAAAATGTACAGATGTATTCTTATTCAAGAAGATCAACAACACCTGCAAAAGATCGTGTGGAGAAGTCACCCACAAGATTTCCTGAAGGAATATAAGCTCTGCACCTTATCATACGGAACCAAAGCAGCGCCCTTCCTTGCATTGAGGACAATGGCACAACTAGCCGTCGATGAAGCTGACAAATTGCGCAACGCGAGGCTTATCTACAACTCAATTGATATCTCACTCGTTATGGTGGGACGGTCCGAGTTTTATAAAACATGAAATTCCTGACAACGTTGACAAGCTCAAGCTACCCGAATGTGAGCTAAAACTAAAGCCAAATCCATTGACATATGCAGTGCTCATCACATCATCGGTCATCGAAGATTTGCTGCAAAAATACAGCTCATTATCTCGCATAGTGCGAATCACCTGTTATGTATCACGTTTCATAACAAACCTACGCCACCGCAGTGCGACGTATGCGCAGACGGCTAGACGCCAACTTGACACTTTAGGCATTGTGCAATACAAGCCAATGGCCACAAATTACTTGACAACAAAAGAAATTGACAATGCATATAACGTGATTTCGAAAGCAGTGCAAGGGCAAGAATTTGCAAAAGATATTCATGACATTCAGCAGAAAGGTACGGTCAACGCGAAGAGCGCCCTGCTGAAATTACGCCCTTATTTAGATGAAGAAGGAGTATTGAGAGTCGGGGGACGACTTCAACATGCACACCTGACAGAAAACGCTAAACATCCTATCATCTTACCCAAACTTTCGAGATTGACGGATTTAAGCATCAGCCAAGCTCACATGCAGACGCTACATGACACTGCCCCCCTGACCTTAGTTGCCCTTCGACAAAGATTTTGGGTGCTAAGTGGAACACGCATGGTTAAGAAATACGTCAGCCAATGCGTGAAATGCTTCCGGTACAACACGAACACAAGAAAACAATTGATGGGAGATTTGCCAGAACCACGAGTGACTCCGGGAATTGACTTCACTGGACAAGTAGAGCTGAAAGCTAATAAGGGGAGAGGAATAAAAACAACTCGTGGGTACATTGCAGTCTTCGTATGCTTCGCAACTAAGGCCATTCACCTCGAACTTGCATCGGACCTGACCACGCCAACATTTCTCGCTGCATTCAAGAGGATGTGTGCCAGGAGAGGAGTACCCTTGCATGTTTACAGTGATAACGGATCAAATTTCATTGGAGCCGCACGGGTACTGAAACAGGAAAAGGCTGAAATCATGCAAATTATAAACAAAGATTTGTTGGATGACATCGCTGAGATGGGCGTGACTTGGCATTTCAGTGCTCCTTCCTGGCCTAGTGGAGGAGGCATCTGGGAGGCTGCGGTTAAAAGCACCAAGCATCATCTTAAGCGTGTTTTGGGAGATCAAAAACTGACCTTCGAAGAGTTCACTACGCTCTTGACTCAAATAGAGGCGTGCTTAAACTCTAGACCACTTTACGCGTTGACAGATAGTTCAGAAACCGACTACCTATCACCCGGACATTTTTTGGTTAGGGGTCCAATGTTATCGTTACCTACAAATGGCAATGACACAAAGTGCGGGAGAACAAGATGGCAATTGACAGAAAAGATGCTTCAAAGCTTCTGGAAGAGGTGGTCATCGGAATACTTGCATCATCTGCAGCTGAGACACAAGTGGCAACAACCAACGAAAAACCTGGAAAGGGATGACATCGTTCTAATCAAAGAGGACAACCTACCTCCTGCAAAATGGGCAATGGGACGTGTAGCAGAAACACATCCCGGCAAAGATGGTTATATCCGGGTCGTGACATTACGAACAAAAGGAAAGCTAATTCAACGACCAGTTATCAAATTAGCCCCATTACCTATACAAAAACCGGACCAAAGCATCTCAAGTGATATTCACACGAAACCTGACACCGAGCCCCAGAAGGTACAAAGACGCGCACGAAGAAATAAACAAAGTATTATGACATCCATGTTGCTACTACTTATGACATGTGTGGTACCTGCGGCGACCCAGATACTACATATTGACAAAATGCAAAATAACAGCACGCTATATTTTGACAAAATTTCGGACATTTCGATCATACAGGACGAGTGGAAGATGGTTGCATTCTACAATATGACAACTTATTGGGATAGCATATGTGCAATAGAAAACTATACCGAACTCATAAAGAAAAAATGCAACGATGACTACACATGTGCCCCAGTCATTGCACAATTCGAACACGAGTTGAATGAACTTCGCCACTACAACAACTTGCTGACAATGCATCATAATATTAACCGACAGCGAAGAGGTGTAATCAACGGAGTTGGTTATGTAGCTAACATGTTATTTGGCGTTTTGGATGACAAATTTGCAGAAAAATATGAGAAAGACATCGAAACCATTGCAAAACGAGAAGACCACATATTCAACTTATACAAAAATCAAACCTCCATATTAGAAGCACATAACAACATTCTGAAACGAAATGAATTTATTATGAAAGGTCAATTTACATCGATTGCTAGAACTCTCCATAACCTAACGGAAGACATCAACCAAGCACAGACAACCAGTTTACGCATATTAAACTCATTCTCGGTACTATCATCCATGGTGGCCGCGAACGTCATCATCTCTAATCTAAGAAGAATTCAGGATACTGTACTTGACACCATAACTGACATTTATCACGGCCGACTCAATGTGCACTTATTACCTCCAGAACAAATACAACAACAATTAGAATTGATATCGGGACACCTACAGGCTGATCTCACCGTACCTGTTGACAATATTGGAGATTTATACGGACTACTACATGTTCAAGCCAGAGTGACGCAAAAATTTTTAATAATGGAAATACGGTTACCGCTGCTAAACCGCAATCAGTTCGAGTTAGACGAGATTATCGGCATACCACGAAAAAATGGAAACAGCACGATCTACACATCAACTGGCACCAAATACATAGGAATCAACGTGAAGAAAGATACCGTAATTCCAATGACGGAAACTGACATATTGGCGTGCATTTCTCACAAAAATAACCACATGTTATGCCCATTAAACCATCCTGTATATACAATGAAAGTCGGCGAATCTATATGTGATATGCAATTAATGATAAATGACAATAATAAACCGTATTGCCAAGCGGCCGTGAAGGAATGCGCTAACAGATGGATCAAGTTGCATGCTCGTGATACATGGCTATTTACTTATTGCAGCGAGCACCCGATACGAGTGATATGTCCTAACGGCGTCACTACACAACAATTGATCGGAACTGGCCTGGTCGTAATACCATCAGGATGTTCTGTGAGAGGAAAGTCGTTTGCCATACACTCGCAACATGACTACAAGAGTCAAATATTTATACAGAACTCATACTTGGAGACTCCAAAAATATCTCCTATCAATGACGTAATTAAGACGTCATTGCCTGAAGAGATCAAGCTGTTGACAGAAGATCATAACTATGAATTTTTGGACATAAGCCAGAAAATAAAGGCTATGAACGATCAAAACTTGGAACAACTTCCTAGAAATGACAACACCCATTACATCGTGATCTACGTCATACTGGGCACCGTTTCACTAGCTATTATGACACTTATTATTTGCACATTGAAACGTCGCTGCCAGTTGAAACTTGTTCAACCCGACACACCACTGCAAGAAGTACTCTCAGCGGTTGCGCCAGACTGCCCTGGGAGAACGAATGTACAGCAGCAAACTGCACCCAACACAGATATTCCAATGACGCCTCAACCGCGAAGGAAAGTTAGTTTTAAAGAATTAGGATTATAATAATATTTTTGACAAGTGTATACATTTTAACATTTTATTACTTGGTTAAGATACAATTTAATGTTTGGCTAGTTACACCACAGGTAATTGGTATTTTGCCTTTTTGTGTTTTTCTTTGTAAGTGGCAGTATGTACAAGCTAGCTATCGTACATCGTATCGCATTTAGTATACTATTGCCTTTACAGTCGAATTGGGTGACATGCGTAACCTAGATTAGTAACTTATTATATTTTCAGTGCATTAAAGACATTCATTAACACCAAACGTGTGTTAGTTTATTATGACATTATTCCTGCATCATATCCTGCATTCTCTGACATAAAACTGACATACATATTGACATATTGACAGTACGGTCGTACAGGAACGTACACACAGGACACATATTTCAAACAATAAAATAAGCAAACATTTTCTTCTACATAATTATTTTACTTGTTTAATTTTTAAGCATTTCATAAGTTTTTTGTTATTTTATAAACACTCTCCCTCATTCACTCTTTAATTAAAAATAAGTTTAGAAATAGCGGTCATTAAAAAAAAGTTTATAATCCGATATCGTTCAAAATCCTGTATTGTATTATATTAAAGAATTTATTAAGTTCAATTTTTTTAAATCTTTTTAGCTTTGTTTCTTATTTTTTTATTTAATCGTATGGCGTATTCTATATTGTAGGCTTTATTATTTTATTATAAATCAACATCCAGGTCGCACAGCCAGTCGATCGCGTCAGATGTCAGGTTAGTGTAGAGGTCCTCCGGGTCGCCTTTATAGCGTCGCTTTGGGCATCGCTCCACGATGTGCTGAGTGGTTTGGTCTTCAAGGCCACAGTCACACATCGGACTTTTGCTCCATACCCATTTGTGCAACATGTAATTGCACCTGCCGTGACCCGTACGGATTCTGTTGATGCGGCACCAGTATTTCCTCTGAAGCGAGAAGCCCTTCGGCTTCTGAGTTGGGTTTCCGATACGTGGGCAACGCTGATCGCCAGTCGCTTCCACCCACTCTTTCTTCCACGCTTGTTCTAGCTGAAACCCGTCAGCTCTCAGCTTCCTTGCAGCATCGCTCGTAGGGCGGCGCGATTTGAGTCGTTGCGGTGGTGGATCCGTGAATTCGCGGTGGCATGGCAGGTCCGGACGAGCTGTTATTTTTCCGGCTTCCCTCAAGAGCGCATGTTTCCTACGTAAGTGGGGCGGCGCTATGTGGCTAAGTACTGGCAGCCAGTGGGTCGGCGTGGATTTTATTGTGCCGGACACACACCTCATCGCGTCGTTCAGTCTCGTGTCGACTTTTTGCACGTGCGCGCTTTCGCACCAAACAGGCGCGCAGTATTCTGCTGCAGAGTACACGAGACCGAGCGCCGAGGAACGAAGTACGTCGGCAGACGCACCCCATGACGTGCCTCTGAGTTTGTGCAAGATGTTGTTGCGTGTGCCCAGTTTGAGGGACGTTTTGGTGATGTGCTCCTTATAAGTCAGGGACCGGTCCAAAGTAACCCCAAGATATTTAGGGTGGGGATTATATTTGAGGTTTGATCCTTGAAATTCAACAGCAGGTTGGTATGTGGCTTGACTGTTATGGAGGTGGAAACATGCAACCTCTGTTTTATTGGCACTAGGTATGAGCCTCCAAGATGAAAAGAAACTCGACATGATTTTAAGGTCCGATGTCAGGACTTCCTCCGCATCCACAAGTCCCCGACAACGGGCGACCAGCGCGATGTCGTCAGCGTATACAAACTTTCTAGCTGAAGTTTCGGGCAGGTCATGGTTGACCACAGGTTGAAGAGGAGAGGTGCGAGAACTGATCCCTGTGGCAGGCCGTTGTTGAGTTTACTTCGCTTGCTTTTGGCTTCTCCCAAACAAACCTCGAAGTGCCTCTCACTCAGCATATTTGCTACAAGACCTGCTATCTCCTTGCTGGGTACTACTGACAAGAGTTTGAAGATGAGTCCATGTCTCCATACTGTGTCATAGGCGGCTTTGTTTCTTTATGATTACCTATTTTGTTATGTTAACATAGTTTTTATGTATTTATGAACCTTCAGGTCTTTTGATTTATGTCTATTGGTACTCTTCGTGTACCCTTTATATTTTTGTTTATGTGACTGTTTGTGTTCTAAACAAAAAAAAAAAAAAAAAAAATGATATCCGAGGGTGCGAGAGGCTTCTTAATACAAATCCGAGATTGAATTTTCAAAGTGGCCGCGATCTTATAATTGTTTAAATATGGACCGTTTCAAAATCGATATCAGAGAGTCCGAGGGGCCTCTCAAGATTTTTACTCTTAACACGAATCCCAGCTTGGATCTTTTAAATAGGCCGCCATCTTGTTTTTTTTTAATTATGGTCCGATTTCGTTGAAAATCGATATCTGGGGGTCCGAGGGGCCTCTGAACACGAATCCGAGTTTGGATTTTATAAAAAGGGCCGCCATTACGAAATTCTTTAAATACGGTCGGAATTTGTTAAAAATCGATATCTGAGGGTCAGAAAGGGCCACCACGAATCCGAGCTTGGATGAAAAAAAAAACGGCAGCCATCAAGTTTTATTTAAATACGGACCGATTTCGTTCTAAATCTGAGGGTCCGAGGGGCCTCTTAATACGAATCCGAGCTTGGATTTTTTAAAAACGCCGCCATCTTGATTTTTTTAAATAACGGTCTGATTTTGTTGAAAATCGATATCTGGGGCCTCTGAACACGAATCCGAAATTGGAATTTTTAAAAAGGTCCGCCATTACGAAATTCTTTAAATATGGGCCAACTTCGTCTAACCCTTTTCTTGGCATTGTATCTCACAAGATGCACATTTGTTGATGCTCTTTTTGCAATATTTTTTCAGACATTTTTTTTGCTCTACAAGACGCAAACGAGGCTCGAACACACAATGTTTCTTAATTTGCTAAGAAAAGAGTTAAAATCGATATCTGAGTGTCCAAGGGGCTTCTTCCTGAGAAACCGAGCTTGGATTTCAAAAAGTGGCCGCCATCTTGTAATTATTTAAATACTGTGCCTGTAGCTCGTCATGTGGTGGGGAGATAACCTTCGATTCCTATCTTGATGGTTTACGCACGAGTAATCACATCATCGTTAAACTAAACCCATTATCGTAAATGTACCATTGTTAGCGTTCCCACCACGCAGCCTTACAGAGAGTGTATATAAGCCTCCGTTCACCTAAATAAAGGGTTCATTCCTATTCTGAAGCTCGTCTATTATTTACCTAGAACATACTTCAGTTCAGTCACCTCGCCTCCAGGGACTCGCGCTGGGAGACCGTGTCACAGGCACCATAGATGATACAAGTTATAACATGCCAAAGACTGCTAACCTAGTTTGTTCTTTGCGTGCTGACGCGGCTGCTGCGCTCGATCCAGCTGCTGCGCGCAGTGCGCGGAGTTGTGCTGCGCCTGCGCGCACTCGTGCTGCGCCGTGCTGTAGCGCGCGCGCGCCGCGGCCAGAGCCTTGCGGGCCGCCGCGGCCACGGCTTCCAGGGACTCGCGCTGGGAAAATGTGTCCCCAGCACTAAGGATGAGATACATTTCAATTAAATAAAGGTATTAGGCTAGCAACTAATTTATCAAAATTGCGCGCCCTATTTAATATTTTGAACATTTTAGTCACTGAGCAGACCCTAGCCCTCAAAAGTACGAGTCCAGCTATAACTTGCGGCTGAGGCTTAACACAGTGTTTTTCACGTCTACTGCGAGGAAATTGCAAATAATTATAATTTTTGAAGCCTGAATTCTGACCATCTTTAGCTACATTTCCGAACAGTGCTCTTGACGCGAGTACAGGAAGTTTTGCCAGTCAAGTTCGAAATTTGTGGAAGCAAGCGGCACCATTTTATCAGTTGTCAATGGACACTGCTTGCACCAGGCCGCCTAAGTCAGACTATTGCCCGGGAACAACAGATTCAGAATTTCAGAGAACATTAATATACTTCACTCACTTGATGCTGTTGATCTCGCGCTCTAAATCGGCGACCTTGCGCCGCTCCCTCCTGATCAGATCGTTTTGCTTGTTCCCTGTGTTCTGGAAGCCGCGCAACGCCGTCTGCGCCTGTCGCACCTGGCCCTCCAGCTCAGATAACTGGTGCTCTAGTTGCGAGCGTTGAGCGTTATGCTCGTTGAGTTGGGCTTTTAGAGAGCTAGAAAAATAAATGTTTGCATGAGAGAGCATGTTTATAGTTACAATAAATAATCTCAGAAACTATCAGTGCGTGTGCTAAAACAGAGAGAAAAGCCAGTAGGAAAAGTCGATTAACCCAGAGAGTTAGTGGCAAGACTGCCCAATAATGGTTTTATGACGAAGCAAATAGATTAGATTAGATTAGATTAGATTATTTATTTCATGATAAAAAAATACATTACAAATTTGCTGTCATGTCCAAAAAAATAAGATTATTTATCATGATCGTCAAAAACAAAGAAAAAATAAAGATATAATATTAAATTAATACAATGTCAACAAATTTACTCAATAACGAGTACATATAAAAATAAAACAAAATCAAAAGAACAAATATGTCAACCACTAGGTATCGTCATTCAATTTACAATATAGTGTAATGTGCATTAGAATATAGGTGATATTTAATGTCAAATCATATTAAAACAAATGTAAATAGGTAAAAATAATAATTTAACATGTCAGATCAAGATCCATATACTCTTTAACTGAGTATAATGGATTTTCCAATAAAAGGTATTTCAGGCGGCGTCTAAATGCTTCGTCAGATGGTTCCAGTCTAAGATCAGCGGGTAGTCGCTCGTAGTAGGTAGGCCCAATGACACGCGGGTTCTTTTCTGCAAGTGCCATGCGACGGGGAACTGTTCTCAAACGCCCAGTGCGGCGGAGTGTTTTGCCAATCACATTTACGGTATCGAACGAGGAAAAATTATTCCTTACAAACATTATAATTTCGAATATATAGAGTGAGTAGTGCGTCATAATACCGTGCGCTGGGAAGTGGCCTCTACACGAACTCCTTGATTTTGCCCCAATCATCGCACGTACGGCACGTTTCTGCATAAGCAGCACTCTGTTGGCATCCGTTGAGTTTCCCCAAATGAGCGTGCCGTAGGACATCAGCGAATGAAAATGAGCAAAATAAACCTGCTTCATGGCATCGTCTGATACCATAGGTTTTAGTTTACGCAAAGCAAAGACTGCACTACTCAATCTATCACATAGTATGTCTACATGGCACTTCCAGTTAAGGTGAGAGTCCAGAGTGAAGCCCAGGAACCTACATTTATCACTTATCGGCATCGGGCTGTTTGCTACGCACGGAGGAATCGCAATTTGGCGCCCTGAGAAGACCATGACGTTGGATTTTGTTATATTTAAGAGTAAGCCGTTGGTAGCAAACCACCTCTGTAGTTGATCACATCCGTCATGTATCTTCTCTCCAAGCTGTTCAGAAGTGCGCGCGCTGACAACCACTGTGGTATCGTCCGCGAATAGGACAGAGAGACCAGCTGTGATGGCAGCGGGAAGGTCGTTCATAAACGTTAGGAAAAGGGAATTTCCTAACGCCGAACCTTGAGGGATTCCTACATTCACGCTGCCAGCACTGGACTTCAGTCGTTTACCGCTCGCAGATATCTTAACTACTTGCTTCCGGTCGGACAAAAATGATGTAAACAATTTGTGGCTTAAGTTTCGTATCCCGTAATGATGTAACTTGTCCAAAAGCAGGTCATGATCAATCACATCAAAAGCTTTGGACAAGTCACAAAATATACCTGCCATCTTGCATTTGTCATCCAGACCGGAAACAATGCAGTCAAATATTTTGAGCGCAGCAGTTGTTGTGGACATATTTTGCCGATAAGCGAATTGGCGGTCAGTCAGTAGGTCATTGTTCTCTAGGTGGGCCATTAAATGCGATGAGAGGATGGACTCCACAATTTTAGAAATTGTGGGGACTATTGTTATTGGTCTGTAATTGTTGACATCGCACTTGTCACCCTTTCCCTTATACACTGGGCAAACTCTGGTACACTTTAACACTTCTGGGTATACACCTGTATCAAAAATAATATTAATAAGTACGATTAAAATGTCAGAAATAATTGGCCATATACATAATAAAATATTGAGTGAAATGTCATAAGTATCTACAGTTTTCAGTAATAGGATTTACTTAACCTTAATTTCTTTTATCTACGCACATATCATTAGTGCTCTAAATTTTTTACAGGATTGCTATGTGTTATTTTGCTATTTGGGGACATTTAATTTCGTTCATACAAGTAATTAATAAAGCAATCCTGTAAAAACATTGAAACAAGGAAGGAATAATTTTATTTTTAGTTAGATTTTGGCATGAAGTACCAAAGCTAATAATTTTAATTTAATATATACATGTAGTAGGTCTATAGATGGGCAATTTATGAAATAAAAACTGTAGGTGCCGCTACACCAGAACCAGAACACCAAAAAAATCATCAAATTATAGTTTCCATTATTTTGACATATATTTGTACTAAAGTTTCAGGCAATATTTTTTGTAGTGATGGGTTTTATTATGTAGTATAGTTTAGCAAAAAATCAAATTAATCGCAAAGACCGAATTCAAAAAAAAAAAAGTGAAAAAAAACAAACCGCCATATTACGAAAACTGACAAGTGTACATGGCTCTTCTTTGGGGAACAGACCGAAAGAGAAAGAAAGAAACAGAAAGAGAACATTTATTGTTTACCATGTACAATTAGGTCTTAATGATAAATGTGTGAGTTACAATGGCAACCCTTTCGGGCATACAATATTAACTATAAAAGTTACATAGGTATATAATTATTCAGTTTAAAAACTCAAAGTATTCTTTTAAATCATAAAATACATTTTCTGTCAACCATCGTTTTAATTGGCGCTTAAATTGATTTCCGCTCAACATTTTTAGGCTAATGGGTAGATGGTTGAAGACTTTGATAGCGGTGATAAAGGTGCTCCTATAATAGGTTGCGTTTTTGATCGCTGGCAGTGAAATGTTGTACATATACTGTGATCGTAAATTGTTACGCTGTTCTGAGCAGAAGTTAAAATTATATTTATGATTTATTACATAGGAACACAGCTCTAAAATATATAATCCAGTTAAGGTTAGAAATTTCTTTTCCCTAAAAATATTTCTAACGGACTCAGTATTGTACAAGCGGTATATAATGCGGAGACATTTTTTTTGGAGAATGATAGTAGTTTTGACATTAACAGAATTACCCCAATAAATTACACCATAATTCAACAAAGGATAAATATTTCCATAATATGCATTTCTTACAATATCTTCTGAGCAAGTACTTGATAAGACGGATAAAGCATAACACTGACTGGATATTTTTTTATTTAACTTTTCTATATGAGATTTCCAATTTAAATGTGAATCTACAGAGACGCCTAAAAAGTTGGTACTGTTTATGTTTTGTATAATAGCTCCCCCGTGTTCACCATTCAAGTTTATTGGGTTTGTTTTGTAATTTCTAAATTGTATCGTTTTTGTTTTATCTACGTTTACTTTTAAGTTAATTGATTTAAGCCAGTTGACAACAGTTTGAAGAGTATTGTTAATTTTTTCTTGAAAATTGGATCCTGAGTTTTTTCCAGAGAATAATATGGTTGCGTCATCAGCAAACATTACGCAAAGTTCATCTATGATGTTTGGCATATCATTAACATACAGTAAAAATAACAACGGACCAAGGATGCTGCCTTGAGGTACTCCAACTTTAATATGTTGAAATTTAGACTGTGTTTGCTGTATAGTTTTAGTTTTTTTTTGCCTACCTTTGCCTACAAGGAGATCTAAAAATGAAATTACTAGAACATTTGACAGAAAGGCAAATTTTGTATATAAACACGGCTATAGCCTTTGGAACAGCTGTCAAAACTCAAGCGGGTCTCTATTCTAGTATCTATAGATATTAAAACAGTTATCGATACAAAACGTCAATTTATTATGTTTTTTCATTTTACTTTTTTAAATTTTTTTTCTTTTTTAACGTTTTTAACTTTTTTTTAACTTTTTTTCACTTTTTTTTACCTTTTTCACTTTTTTTTACCTTTTTCACTTTTTTTTTACTTTTCGAACTTTTTTTTTCCGCTTTTTAACTTTTTTTTACCTTTTTTGCACTTTATTTTTTATTTTTTGCACTTTTTTTTTACTTTTTGTCACTTTTGTTCCATTTTTTACCTTTTTTTTTACTTTTTTTCACTTTTTTTTCTTTGTTTTGCCGTTTTTTACTTTTTTAACTTATTTTTTACTTTTTCTAACTTTTCTTTACTTTTTTTTCAATTTAAAAAAAATCACTTTTTTTTTCACTTTTTTTTTTTTCAAATATTACTTACAGGTAGCACTCGTAGCAATGCAGGTCATTTTGCTACGGCTTCTGAACTCATCTTAGAGTACTTATGATATGTGTTTAGATAAAGTAGTGTATGCAACTGTACATAATTAAGCCTTAAAACACTCGTGTGATCCTATTATGAAACTCGCTGACGCTCGTTTCATAAAACCACACACGTGTTTTAAGGCCTCTCATTATGTATCAGTAGCATAAACTACTATTAATGTTCACCGTTGAGTTTTGCGGGTCGGTTATTTTTTGTTAATTTATGAACCAGCTTTTAAGTATTTATTTATCTATATAAGTATGTATATCGTCGCTTAGTACCGATATGACAAGCTTTGCTTAGTTTTGGACTGGTTCAATATGTGTGAAATTGTCCTCAGTTACTTTGAAACAGTCATCTCGGGATCGAAAGAAGCAGTATTTAGCATGTTAAACATTTCTATTACTTTATGTCTAATTTAAACTAAAATTTAATGTAGATTCGACATTCCAGCATTTTATTAATTTGAGATGTATCAGTAAGTCTTCGAGCAACACGGCCTTCCTAGCCGAAGGGAGTCGCCTTAGCTATGAATATGAACTGTCAAATAATACTGTCATTTCTTGCGGGGCCGGGGGGAGGAAATTGCTGTAATTATGACACTACTACATCAAAAATTACACAATACACCGAAAAAACTTGCACACCTTCATACATTTTTGTTTACGATGCATGCCCACTTGGGATTGTACTTCGGCAGACGGGAAATGGTGCGAAGGCCTACTCCCTTCCGTGTTGCTTGACGGTAAGAATGTAACTAAAGTTATGTGCTTATATGATTGGTTAGATGGTATGTGTACTCACTCAATAACACCATTGTCACTCCCATAGCTCTCCGCTATCTTGCCCAGCTTCTCCTCCAACTTGTGTATCTTGGCCTGCTGCTTGTCGGCCTGCGCCTGGATCTTCTCCGCTTCTCCCTCGTATTGCGCTATCTCGCTCCAATAGTACTCGTTCACGAGAGCCTTCTCCTGCGCCACGATTTCGCTGCGCGACTGGAGTCTGTCGTGGGCCACTTGAAGTTTGTTCCTTTCTTTTAGAACGTCTTCTAGAGCCTGAGGAAAAGCCGAGGATGTATTTTCAGGGAATAAAAATAAGTTTCTGTCAAAAAAAATATTTTTGGTACAAGCTTTTATTGTCGACTGTACTTTTATGTATACCATCAACTACTCATTGAGACGATTCGAACGAGCCCAAACTCAACGGGGTTGCGTCGGTTAAATACTGAATTCCCATGGCCACCTTCTGTCTCCATCATTAGATCATAACTATACTATACTAATACCCAACATTTCAGCTCAATCGGATGAGTGATTGAAATAGTACATTATGATACAAGTGTGCTATGTTGGTCATTACACTCGAGTCAACACATTTGCGAGGAAAAAAAAAATTAAAATGTTAAAAGATATGTAATGAAAAGGCACTAGTGCGATAATGTAATGTAAAAGTCACGGCATGGGTAATATTCTGCATTATTTTGCTAATATTTAAAAATATATGTAATGAAAAGGCACTAGTGCGATAATGTAATGTAAAAGGCACGGCATGGGTAATATTCTGCATTATCAGTGTAAATACGCTGTCATAAGAGCTACTTTACGAGCAGGTGTGTTGAAAAATGGATTGCATTCATTGCTTTTATACTTACATACAAACGAACAGGTCAAGTTAATATAAAGCTTGAAAAAATGATCAACCTCCTCAACTGACCTCAGACTTCCTCGTCAATATACTGTTAGCCAGCTTGAAGCTGTTCAGCGCACATGTATAGTTGACCTCCGTCCGGTCCAGGTTGGTAGCCTTCTGGAACAGCTGGAACTTCTTCTTGGAGTCGGCCGCATGGAAGCTGCGCGCGTCGTCCTGGTTGAGCACCGAGATAGGGTTGTCCACTTGAATGTCGTGGGCCGTTATGATGTTGTTCACTTCGTCGAATTTCGTCGATACCACTTTGCCTGGAAAAAAAATAAAGCAAGGCTATAGTTATTTCTTATGCAAGGTTGCAAAGTTGTTGTTTGGCGCAAGTGCTTCTATTGAAAGCAGAGCTAGCGAAGGATTGTTAGATTGAACCATGAGTGAAGCGAATGGTTCAAAAGTACAATCCTGAGCATAGCGAGGCTTTCAAGGCACGAGACGCCAAACAATTTTGCTGCCGAGCGAAACACACAACTTTTCACCTCACCACCGCGAGGAAAATTGAAAGTAATGAAAGTAATTTGGACCTTATATGTACTCAATTTCAATATACGTTTGTTTACATCTCATCAAAATCAAAGTATTTTATAATTATTAAATGTAACATAAACATTTTCGCATCTTGAAATAGACTCCACGCTTACATTAAAAAATTCAAAGTATTTTTGGGTAGGTACTAGGTACTCACGGGTAAACTAAGGCGCAAATACGCATATTTTACTTTTTCCGCTAACTCAGCAGGCATTAAAATTCATTTTATGTATATCTTCTGCGCTAAAATCTTTAAATAACTTCCATTATTTTGATATTACTGTGCCTTTAGAACAAAACAAAACAATGAAATGTAGGTACACGAATAGAACTGAGCATTTGAGCTTAGCTCTCTGGTGGTTGGTGGCAAATGTGCATACAAAGCCCTTTGAATACCTATACATTTGTCAGTATAGTAACACCAAATGTCTCATTATTTGATAATCAATTTTTACCTATTTTAGTGTTTTCGAGATTGTGATTGAATAATTAGTCTCACAGACCTATCTGTGCTTTAATGAAAGCAAATTAAATTGAGTATAACTTTATTACTAATATTTTTTCTCATAGCGCGAGGGATTTATGATATGTTTTGGTCCAGACGGGAGAATTTAAAATCGACGAAGTTCGGAAAAAATATATTATTTTCGAAAGGCAATATAGACCAATCAAATTAGCTTACCCTGGACATAATTCGTAAACTCGTTGTTTTTATTGTTTTATCGGATTTTACTATTCAGTATCATATATTTATCAAATATATTAGGTAAAAAATCCGCGATCGTAACCGTATTTAAAAAAAACACGAGTTAACGTACACTACCTAACTTTTTCCTAAAAGTAAAAAAGGTAACCAAATACCTTGTTAGTATAACTTTGAGGTGCATTAAAATGCGATCACTTAATAGAAAAATTAAACTGAAATGAAATTCGCATATACGTTTTTTTTCACAGTTTTCCTCTGATCTCATTATCTAGACAAGCCAAAATGGTAACTATGATATTTTTATCTGTTTAAGCTATATTGAGTGTTTTTAGACATTTAAGACAAAAATTAATCATTTATTTTTAACGTTTTAATAATAATGTATTTCTCGGTAGTTATAAATAGTAACTATGAAATTTTTGTTTACTAATAGCTTTTTGTGTACGATAATCATGTTTTCATCAAAATTAAGCATGTTAATTTCACGCTTAAGAAATTGAAAATTTTATTGAAAATACTCGCGACCTTGTAGTGAAGCCAGGTGCACGCGGCGGGTGCGAGGCGGGGAGAGTGTGGGGCGCCAGCGGGTGAGCGCACGGCGAACACGTCATAACGAGTTTATTTCAATTACGTGTTTTGCACCGACCGCGCCGTGTACAAATAAAACAAATACATATAATGGAATATCCTAATTGTAGGATTTCACTAAGTACGTATTCACATACTTAGTGCGTGTCAGTTTATACTGGACATCAAATGTTCAGTGATGTAACTAAAAATGTACAATTTTCGCAATTTTTACAAGCTTTATATTAACTTGCACTGTTCGTATGTATGTAAGTTGTCCGTCAAAATTTGTAATCCATTTTTCAGTCACTTCCCGTTATCCAATTGAGCTGAAATTTTGCTTGCATATGTATATCGCATGACAATACAATATTATGATGATTTGGAGCTAATCTGATGCTGGAGCAGGAAGTTGGCCATAGGAAATCCGCAATAAAACGACACAACCCCATCGAGTTTAGGCTCGTTAGAATAGTCTTAATGTGTAGTTGATGATGGTATGCAGAAAAGTACAGTCGGCAACAAAAGCTTGTACTAAAAATGAAATTTTTGACAAAAACTTATTCCATTAGTTATGTGCTATAAATGCTTCGTACTAAATTTCAAGATTCAGAGTTCACGGGAAGTACCCTTTAGGTTTTGATTCCCTTGCGGGTTTTGACAATTTGCGGAAATTAAACGGCTGTATTTTTTGATTTCGTTGGCTTAGAAGTTTGTTTTTTTCACAGCTCCAAGAGACAGTAGACTTGAGTATTTGATATAAATTTCAGCTGGATACCTCCACGCGTTCCTGAGAAAAAGGGTTTTGACAGACTGATGGACGGACGGACGGACAACAAAGTGATCCTATAAGGGTTCCGTTTTTTCCTTTCGAGGTACGGAACCCTAATAAGTTAAAGCTAAGAATTATTCGATTTATGAAATTACAAATTAGCGTATCCAGACTTATTTAATATTTAAAACAAGAGTATTTTGGTGTAACAGACACATTTGTGAAAAAGTTCACAAAGCAAAATGGCGTATCTTACAATGAACTGAGAGTTACGACAAAATGTATCAGAGACGTTTCTTATTTGATTGGATATGACAAAAATGCTCGGTAAAATTGAGTATCAACGCAATATTTTTCATGGTTGTAACGGACAATTTTTTCAAGCTATCGGGACGTTATCTATACCAACCGATAGAGAGAAAAAAACTGAGTATGACTGCATTTTAGCTCATTTTCGATGTTTTGTCCCTTACGCCCTTTGAGCCTACGGTAGTCGATATGCTTATTGCCACCCACCCAGAGATGGGCAAAATTTATTCGAATACGAATAACGTTTAAGAATAAATAGGATTATTCGCGAATAACTTCTTTATTCGCATAACCATTCGTAATGCTTTTCGGGAATATAATTTTTAACGAATATTGTAGGAATGCTTTTTAATGAAATATATCTCAAAAACGTAATATCCTAATACAGACAGAACAGTGATACCTAGTTTTAAAATTTGTTAGAAAGAGGTGACCGCTCAATCAAGGGTACCAATTAACATCGCCGTGCAAAGGTGAAACGGATATTAATTGTAATTATTTCACCTCTTTTATTTTTTCTATTTCGGCTTTACCACGGGTGACAAAAAAAACCTGTGAAGTGCGAGTCAGACTCGCGCACCGAGGGTTCCAGACCACCCTATACAATAGAAACAAGTCCACTATAAACTGACACTCACTAAGTATGTATTCACATACTTAATGCGTGTCAGTTTATACTGCACATTAAATTTTCAGTGATGTAACTAATAATTTACGGTTTTCGCAATGTTTTCCTTTATCTGTTCTATAAGGCGTTGCTTCGCACCAAATTTCAAGTTTCTGAGTTCACGGGAAGTACCCTGTAGGTTTTGATTATGCGGGTTTCGAAAACTTGCGGAAATTTGCGGCATAAATCTTATGATTGCGTTGGCTTAGAAGTTTGATTTTTTTCACAGCTCCAACGTCAAAAGTCATTATTAAAAGGGAATAAGAACTTTTGACGTCTTAGATTGCGTAGTTACTTTTGATGCTGACTGTAAGAGTCCCCAGCATGGTCGACTCAAGTCGACTCTCCATACAAACGAAGTTTGGTTCTCATTTTAAAACGGCACACTAGAATAACATGAAACTTTATATACAATAGGATCTGCCATATCTAGGTCGGAAACTTGTTTCTGTTGCAATAAATAATACCAAATAGAAAAAAAAAATATTGGAGACTTGGTATGAAAAACGTTCTAGTTGCTCTGTTTTTTCTATTGACGTGATAACGTCTTACCGATGAAAAATTGAACACCAGCAGCATGCACGTAAAAATATGAATCATTGTCCCGTTCCGCCTGAGCCGAGCGTTCGGCTTTATGACGTTATCACCGGTGTCTGAAACGCTGACCACGCAACGTACCTATCGCGTGGTCAGCGGTTTCAGATACCGGCAGAAGCAGTGAAAAAGCCTTCACTTCAGTGGCCATTTTGTCGACCCTTTTTCAGCGTTCAATAATTGTTTTAACGAATGGTTTGAACGCATTATAATATAAAAGAGAATACTTTAAAAAAAAACTTTTATTCAATGTAACTGCATATTTTTTTCTATTCCCGAAACTTTCAGTTTGACCCTCGTAGTGACCCTGCCTACGTAGCCGGAGGTCCCGGGTTCGAATCCCGGTAAGGGCATTTGTGTGATGATCACAATTATTTGTTCCTGAGTCATAGATGTTTTCTATGTATTTATTTAATTATATATTCGTGGTATCTATTTATTCGAATGAAATGAGAATAAATCATTCTTCATTCGAAAGTGTAGACGAATAAATTATACGCGAATAAATTAGTGACGAATAACTGATTATTCGAATAAATTTTTATTCGAATAAAGCCCCTTTCTGCACCCACATAAGTAACATATTCTATTTAAATAATTATGTACAGAAGACTGAGCGCTTATAAATAGGTAATCGAGATTCCACGACAATTATGTCTCATGCTGAGCAATTTAGTTATTATCGATATAATGAACACAATATTTCAATAAATCTCCACCCTAGCCGAACCGTGGTGCACGCCACGTTCGTGTTTATAAATGTTTGACAATCATTGACCTACCCATAATAAATGAAGGCCGAAACGCATTGACAGCGGTGGCGAAGCGGCACGGCGCAGCGTGGAGGTGGTACCGGCTGTAATGTTCTTCTCTAATACGAAAGCGTCCGTCCGCACAGAATACCGGCCGGGAAAAAACCGTTCGGATCCTTTCATATTAGCTCGAACATTACAAGTAACGCCTCCGCGCCGCCCCGCGCCGCTTCGCCACCGCTGTCAGTGCGTTTTGGCCTTGAATGCCTGCGACTCGCCACAGCACGGTCGGTAGTTGAGGCACAAAGCAATGACGGCCTTATTCTGCAAGACATAACGTTCATATTAAAACTTAAGTAAGAAAAAATATGAATTAATTAATAATCGTGGATATTTTTTGTTTAATTTGTTTCTTATAGTACTAATAATATGTTGACAGGATAAATCAAACACTTTACAAGTAGTTATGTATTTTGGTTTTCCAAAAACTACCAATATTTGTGACTTTACAATTCCGCAAAGAGTATCTGTTTAATTTTTTATAATTGATCAACACACATAAAATACTATTCAGAATAAATTGTAAAATTGTAGTTATTTATAATTTCTGGTAAGATAAGCCAGAAAATGTGTAATTTACTGAACTTTATTTCTTAATGATAGTCCCGGTTGATTAATTAGTTTAATTTTGATTTCTTTAACTGAAATGCAAGCGTCCTATCATAATAGAGGCACTTTTACAAAGTTACGTATTACGCTGCACTTATGAAATCAGAATTTGTAAAAAATTTAGATTTTTGGATTTTTTACAGCGACGCGGAACCCTAAAATGTTTAATTCTTTTTATTTTAGCTATAACTAACAATACTTTACATCATAGAAAAAGAAAATTACAGTTATCGAATTATGTCCGGGTTTAGCTAATTTGATTGGTCTAATAGCTTCGTCCCTTTAGAGCTTACAGATTTGCAGTTTAATTCAAATTGTAGGAATAGGGAACTTGCATCTTTTTTTTTATTGCGAAAATCAAATGTATAATTTAGCATTAAAACAACTGTAGCACTAATACTTTCTTATGATTTATTTTTCCGATGTTATATGCATTTGAAATCTGCACGCGCCGGCACCCCCCAAAAACGCTCTATATTAAACTGGTTTATGCTATGACGTCACAACATATATTCTCGGCGCGTTTACTATGGAGTAAGTCATTAATTTGCAATTATCTCCACAACATTTGCGTTTAAGTCTATACTTGATATACAAAATATCATTTTCTGTGCCAATTCAATATTCTGTGTAACTGTTATGTTATTTTATCGAAACAATATTTATTTTTTTTCGTCATTTTAACGTGAGATAAAACTATTACAATCGTTTTTTTTTTCTTCTGTATGATATTTCTACGTATATCCGCATCGATGGAGTGCAATTTATTCAAAATTTAAGTCCCATGCAAGTTCCCCATTTTAATCAACTTTAAAATTCAGGCGTAAATGTAAAAAAAGTCCTAAAATTTCGCAGTTTTACGCGTGTCGCGCAACTGGCACAAGCTTTTCGAAGTTGCAAATTTGTGTCTACACTACCCTAACTGATCCATAAAACAAAACCAAATAAGTTACTGCCAAAATTTTCATTTTTGGTACAAGCTTTTATTGCTTACTGTACTTTTCTGTGTATTGTATTGAGACGATTCTAAGGAGCTTAAACTCAACGTGGTTACGTCGGTTAAATACTGAATTCCCATGGCCACCTTCTGTCTCCATCATCAGATCAGCTCGATGGTACCATAATATTGAATTGTTATCCAAACTATACTAATACCCAAAATTTCAGCTCAATCGGATAACGGCAAGTGACTGAAAAATGGATTGCAAATTTTGACGGACAACTTACATAGATACTTACATACCTACATACAACCAGGTCAAGTTAATATAAAGCTTGTAAAAACCAGAACTACATCGTGCTTTGCGTTTTTAACGTCGAATTCTACAGTCCTAACAACGCGTCGCTTTGAACCAGGTTCATTGGATGTGGTACTGGGGAGCACCGAAGAGTTTTTATGATCTTCATGAATATATAAATGACTTCCACTTAGCACTAACAAATTACTATAATTATGTGATTAGTGTCTACCCTTTGATGTAGGTATCACCATCACCTGCGACTACATTACTCACTTTCGGTTTGCTGACGACACTACTTACCGTACATCACAATCATAGAGGCATCAGGGGGTGTCAGTGACAGTGATTAAAGAGTACTTAATACGTATTAATATATGTAGGTACGAGTTTATTAGGTCTATTTAGTATAATTATATTCTGGCCTGATATTGGTTTACGGGTATACCTAATACATTGGTGTTACACTTTCATAATAACACTTACAACAGCAGCAGAAACCGAATGTATAATTATGTTTTAGGACGGTATTTTATACTTAGTATCTGCATATTATTTGTAGTACCTACTTTTTTGCATTCCCACACTATAAAACTAAGGAGCAAAATAAGGATTACCTAATATATATACCTACCCAGTAACGTACAAATAGGTACGTACCAACAAGGCTCGATCATTCTGACTGACGTGATCGCTTAATGGCCCCTCTATTGTGATGAGTTGAGACTTGAGAATTAAATTGAATTTTCAAATTTAATTGTTCATCCAGGCTCAAGCCCCCCAAAAAGCCAGCTCGATCTGAGTCCTTAACATAACGTAACCCCTTTTGTCAAGCAATGATCATAAATTTTCGCTTGCTTATTTTCATGAAATTTTGCACCTTAGCCAAGACCGAATAGAGTTGCTATGACATTGCCAATCTAAAGACTGATCTATTGACTTATCAATAGTATATATAAGTCACTTAACTTCAAACTCGGGTATATCCATTCGACCCTATCAGCAAATATCTACCTTATCACCTTTGCTTAATAGCAAAATCGCATGATTTGACAGATGGATTAACCCGGGTTTGAAATTAAGCGACTCATATTTCATATACCAAAATGTACCTAAGAAACATACGCAGAATCATCGCAGAATAAGAAAATGTCAACAAGTCTGACATTTTTCAATAAGATGTTTTGACAATTTCACTTTCTGTAATGAGGTTGGTGACTGATTTAAATTTATAATATCACGAAAGAAAAAAAATACCGAGGTCAGTGACCTGTCACAGTAAAGTGAGATAGTGTGCGTGAAATGTAGCGGTGTGTGTTTCTGGGGAGAATTACGATAATGTTGCGCCGCCTAGTAGGTTTTTCGTGTCGCGTATGTAGCTTCACCCGAGATGCCTCACCTTAAATTAACTTTTTAAACGGTGCGTTCCAAATTTGCACGAAGCGTAAAATTTTGAAATGTAAAACTACATTTTAAAATTAGTTATTTGATTTGTATTTTTATAAATCAGTCTAATTATTAATATTTCATATGTACTTAATTAAAAAAGACTAAGTGTTAATAAATTATTTTATAGAAATAATAATAATGCATTATTAGCATTACACTCTAGCTCTCATTCCTATAGAAAAAAGTTGGATCTCGCGATAGAGCGTCACGTTCGAAATTCAAACTCTTTCCCACGCTAGCGGATATATATAATGGACTTTTGCACGCAGATTTTGAGCGACAAAGCAAGCCTTTTCGAGCCGGTGAGGTGAAATAGTACATTGTATAACAAGGGGCGTATGAGGAATATTGCAAACGAGAGTCTATCAGGAGCCCGACGCCGTAAGGCGGAGGGCTTTTGATGACTCGAGCCTTTTTGCTTGAGCCTCAAGGCTTTTGATGACGCCCGTGTATACACAATGTTTTTCATCACATTTGCGCGGAAATAAATAACCACAAAAGACAGAAAAACCTATGTTTTATACAAGCGCATCAATCAAATCGTTATGGGCGGAGCTTCAATATTTCAACCAATCACAGAGCCTGCTCGATTTTACTTTCAACCAATCACAGAGCAGAATTCTTGTCGCTAGCGGCCGTCAAGATTTGCTTAACCAATCAGATCACACACAAGCTCATTATGTACTTCCCTTGGGACCATTATTTCCCGCGGGAACAATTTAGGCCATTGTCCTTCCGTATACAGGCATAGAATAACACCATTTATGAGCAAGTGTGATGAAAAATAATTTGTAATTAAGCATTTACTAACATGATTGATCTCCTGAATTAATTCGGCGAGTTATAATTTTTTCAGTATCACAGTATTCAATAATGAACAATACAGTACAGTATAAAGCCAATTTATTTAATTCGCTATAGATAACTCGCGCTCACGCTATTACTGCCAGATATCCCTATCCATTATGTAATCATTTATTCTATAATATCAGTCAGTTAGTTCAGTGATCGGTTTTTGAATATTTATTGTAGAATTTTATACAATTTCCCAAGAACGACTTTTTCGTTTATTACTAGTCTGTTAAAAGTTGTTTTAAGCTTCCCTGTGCTTCTGCTAATCTTGGACTTATCACTAACGTATGCGGAGTGAAATTTGCACAAAGTTCAATGTCGTATTAAATAAAAAAACACATGGTTATTTTTATAAATATTAATGTTTTTAATAGTGTATTTCACGTGCAATTTTATCCTTCTTAAGGCTGCTCATAGACCCAAATGAAATCTAAAATCGAGCCCCTTCTCACGCCACCCGTCCCCGCCCCTCGATACAATGACGATACAACAGCGCCAACATAGAAGTGGCAACTTTAATGAACTTACAGGGCACTGATTTGTAAAACGTATTACTAAAGACCGAAAAAAAGCATGCTGGATCTCGTAGATGGCGTTAAAGTTAAATTGGAATAATAAAATAAAACAAAGTGTAAATGTAATATTAATTTTAATGAAGTCAACTCTTATTTCAAAAACAGAATTTTTTTAAAGTGTAAATAATAACAAAAAAGTCATACTTCTGTAAGTAGGTACATACAGTTTATATTTGAATTGAACAAATAACGGCAAGTTTTATATAATATAATTATTAGGTGTCTCATCTCTGCAGGTGTATCGTCGATATGTATTTATAAAACATTAGGGCATAAATAAAATCTATTATTGTTAAGGGTTCCGTAGGATCGTAGAATCACTTTATTGTCCGTTTATTTGTCGGTTCAAATTACACAGTTAATTATATTTAATTTATATAATATGACCCTTCCAACGAAGTGTAATATCAGGAACCTATATATTGATTTTTGAGTTGAAAATATTTCTGATATACTGTGATAAAAATTAGTTATATAAATAACTTCACTTTATAGTACTTTATATATTCCAAATTGTATTTATTTTAGTTTTATTATTGAAGAAGGATCAATATCGAAATATCGGGATCCCGGGATTTATTATTTTTTGTTAGTTTGAAACATGGGCAGGGCATGTAATATCGGATCATTCTCAATTCCGGGATTGATTTCCGATATTGAGAGTCAATCCCGGGATTTCGATATTAATACTGATATTTTTCTTTATGCTTAAAAAAGCTAATATCTTTGACATTTATGTTGAATTATTAACAGAATCATCTTTTCTGTTAATAATTCAACATAAATGTCAAGATATTAGCTTTTTTAAGCATAAAGAAAAATATCGGTATAAATATCGAAATCCTGGGATTGACTCTCAATATCACCTTTTCTGTTAATAATTCACTGTACTGTTACACGTAAGTAATACTTATTTTATATTATTGTAGTACATATTCGTAGAATTCCATACTGTTTTGAAATTCGTTAACGATTTTTCGTATTAACGAACAGTACCCTTATTGTGAGATAACAATCGTAACCTAACGTTACGTAACTATTACGAGATCGAATAAACGCGCTTCGAATAGATTTCGATCTCGCTACGGTATTCTTCGATTCGACCCGTCAAACTTGTAACTCACAATGCCGTTGTCCTACGAAACCAACTGCAAAACGTTAGGCTCTAGCGTTTAGTTTTCGATGCGTAATTTAACGTTCGATTCGTACTACCAATCGGTAGTGTGAGACCCAAATTTGACATTTCGTATCGAAGAATACCGTAGCGACTGTAGTTTACTATTTCACTTGCAAAATGGCCCGTGATATCGTATTATTCCGTCAAGAGTTACCGTAGATCCGATCGAAATGTATCTCAAATTAAAGAACTTATAAAAATAAGGGTTTTGAATTGTCAACATATATCCGCAAAATTCGGATTGTCGCGTATTTTGTATTTAAAAATGCAAATTAATGGCCCCCGCACCGCCATATTGTATCGACAGTGGACACTGTCGACGTCGCGATGCGCGTATTCTGTAATGTCATAACCGACAAACATTTAAATTAAAACGATAAATGCTAGTGATATAAGGTTGAATATTGGAAAATCGTGAACGAACGTGAAGTCGATGGCGAATTAAGTAATGTATAAGTGCCTCACGTTACAGTTTGGATTTTTAGTTCTATGAGTGACCACCAGGGGCGGTGTATAGACTTTTCATACTAAATCTTGACGATAGGCGCTAGCGCCTGTAGTAAACGCAACTCACGTCAATCCCACGCTAAAAGTACAGAGGTATGTGTTTGGCCAATTTCGATACAAGAAAACCTTATTAAATCATCGTTTTGTCTTGAAATTATCTGAATTTATAGTTCAGCTTCATTAACGTGTGTAGTTGTTGGCCACTAACCCTTTGTTTTTCTGTTTCTTAAGTACCCGCTCATAAAAATAGTAACAACGATTCCGTTATAAGCTCGTAAACTCACTGAATTTATAACATTTCTCGTGATTGTACATTAAGCATAAAAAGGTTTTAGTTTGTTCCTTTTCCGTGCAATAATCTATATTTTCCATGAAACCCAGTGCAGTAGAATAAAAATTTAATGACGGAAAGAATTTAATTGCATTTCGGTTACTTAAACTAAGATTAAAAGCCAAGAAATTCAGCATTCTATATACTCGTATTTGTGATAAAAATTCCACGGAATTATCTGTAGTGTTGTACGATGTTTGTCTGTAATTATTAAAATACTATTAGAAAATTACGTGTCCAGCCGATATTCATAACGCTTCAACCGGAAGACTCACCTGAACTAGCGCAAGCCTGACCTCTGTTACATATTATCGTTATATACGCATGTAGAGGTCAGTATATATATACTAGGCGTGAGAGGTGAGGTGAACCAAAAAGGGTTGCGAATAGCATAGTCGGGCTGTTGTATTTAGTGATGTGCCATTCCCAGGAATATTCCCAAATGGAAAATTACGGGTAACGGTAATTTACTAGCGGCACATCACTATTGTATTGTATGAGGACGTGAGCGTGCGTCTGGGCTATTGTATAAGGGTGCGTGTGCGCCTGGGCTGTTATATGAAGACGTCAGAGTACGTCTAGGCTTTTGTATGAGGACGTGAGCGTGCGTCGTCTGGGCTATTGTATAAGGGTGCGTGTGCGCCTGGGCTGTTATATGAAGACCTCAGAGTACGTCTAGGCTTTTGTATGAGGACGTGAGCGTGCGTCTGGGCTATTGTATAAGGGTGCGTGTGCGCCTGGGCTGTTATATGAAGACGTCAGAGTACGTCTAGGCTTTTGTATGAGGACGTGAGCGTGCGTCTGGGCTATTGTATAAGGGTGCGTGTGCGCCTGGGCTGTTATATGAAGACGTCAGAGTACGTCTAGGCTTTTGTATGAGGACGTGAGTGTGCGTTTGGGCTATTGTATGAGGGCGCGTGTGCGCCTGGGCTGTTATATGAAGACGTCAGAGTACGTCTGGGCTTCTGTATGAGGACGTGAGCGTGCGTCTGGGCTGTTGTATGAGGCCACGCGTGTGGCTGGGCTGTTATAATACTTATAGAGACGTTTGAGTACGTCTCGGCTTTTGTATAAGGACGTGAGCGTGCGTCTGGGCTATTGTATAAGGGTGTGTGTGCGCCTGGGCTGTTATATGAAGACGTCAGAGTACGGCTGAGTTTTTGTATGGGGGCGTGATCGTACGTCTGACCGGTTATATGAAGACGAGAGCGTCGAGTGTATGTTGAACCTTTGTTGAGGACGTGTGAGTGAACCTACCTATTTGGATTGTATGTCTCAAATATTGGTAATATCTGAAATATAAAAAAATAATACGAAATTCAAAAGCCTAAGCGGGCGTTGAAGTCTTCGTAAAAGATCGGATTTGGTCTGATTCAGAATTGTTTTTGTTTTTTTTTACCAAGGCTCGTCGATGTATAAAAAAATAGCAAAATTTTCTGAGAAATTAATTTCTGGTAGAAATAGTTGTGAACTGAGTAGTATATCTAACGGTTTAAGAAAGAAACTAGAATATGGTGCACTGGTAGCTTGTAAAATAAAGCAAAGACTCAGTTTTGATGGCGTTAAGTTGCGTTATCAGCAGATGAAACACTATAAACTAAAAGGAACATATTGCAGTGTTGTATGTTTGTTTCAATTAGTCAATGATTAAAATTTTATATGGATAAGTACTGTTGGGATACGAGAGCGACTATTGAATTTGTATTAACTTGCAATGTTTATTCGGGTGGAATCTTGCAACTCAATTTTGAAGCAGATATCTTTAACCGATTGAGCTGAAATGTTGGGTAAAGGTATATTTTGAATAACAATTCAATATGGTACCATCGAGCTGATCTGACGATACAGACAGAAGGTGGCCATGTGTATTCAGTACTTAACCGACGTAACCCTGTTGAGTTTAGGCTCGTTAGAATCGTCTCAGTGAGTAGTTGATGACGGTATACAAAAATACAGTCGGCAATAAAAGTTTGTACCACAATTACATTTTTGAAAGAAACTTATTTATTTATAGAACATTGCGATATCTTACAAGGTGGAGGTGGCTTATGTATTTGAGTATGAATAAGAAAAATAAGATGTTGTTAATTGTTGTACATCATGTCAGGTTCAACCCATTCCGGTGTTGGGCGACTTCGGTTGGCTCCGAGAAAAAACCGAATAATAAGTATGTCAAGTGAGAGCTCCGATGACGATATACTTCCGGTCATTTCAAGAAAACGTCCCCGTTTCGAAAATACTGATAATGATGATAGCCAGAGTAATAGCACGCTAGACAGCAGGAGACGCAAACGAGATATTTCAAGTGGACACCATGAATCAAAGCGTCGTCGATCAGGAGGGTCGAGTAGCAATGTCAACGTTGACGATTTGATTGAAGCACTTAACAATAAGAATAAACCTTCCATTAGTTCGCACCAGATGTTGAACGCTTTGCCGGAGTTTGATCCCGATAACAAAAGCCAAAATATTGAGATGTGGCTGCACAAAGTAAATGAGTACGCGCGCATATACAAATGGGATAAAGTTCAAACATCTCATTACGCGACGCAAAAATTGATTGGTACTGCGAAAAAATGGTTTTATTCTTTACCGAGTTTAGATTTTACGTGGTCAGACTGGCAAGTTAAACTACGTCGTGCTTTTCCTATTGATGATAACTTTGCTCTTATGTTGGAAGAAATGTTTGCTCGAAGGACTAAAGCTGACGAAAGCTTGCGCACTTATTTCTATGACAAGCTAATGCTATTGAATAGATGCGGAATTACTAGTAAAAAGGCTGTAGATTGCCTTATTCACGGCATATATTTAACGGCCTCCGTAGCCCAGTGGGTAGTGACTCTGCCTACGAAGCTGGAGGTCCCGGGTTCGAATCCCGGTCAGGGCATTTAATTGTGTGTTTATCACGAATATTTGTTCCTGAGTTATGGATGTTATATATTTATATAAGTATCTATATGTATTTATCTATTATATATATCATCGCCTAGTACCTACAACACAAGCCTTATTGAGCTTACCGTGGGCCTAGGTTGATTTGTGTAAGATTGTCCCGTAATATTTATTTATTTATTTATATCAGATGTGTCAATAAGAAACAGTGCACAGGCACTCAAATGCGTAGAGCCTGAAGATTTGTTGCAATATTTTGTAATTCAACAGCCAGATACTAAATCATTTTCTTTTACACAAAAGAAACGAGGATACGCTGAAGGAATGGAACGTAGGATGTTACGTTGTTTTAGCTGCGGTGTTGATGGACACACGTCAAACAAATGTCCTCAGAAGAAAGAAAATCCTAATATGAAGATGCTGATTTGCTTTAATTGTAGAGAAGAGGGACATCGATTTAGTGATTGTCCAAAGATAGTAATAAGATGTAAAATTTGCAAGAAGATCGGTCACGATGACCAAAACTGTCGATTTCCCTCTTCAAACGGTAAAAACACAATGAAAAACGAGAAAGTGTTAAACATTGATAGTTCTAATACTAACTAAGTAATAATGATTAGGAAGCAGTTTTGCTAAAAATTAACTACAAGGATAATGGCCTAATAATGTCATGATAAATAATTGGAGACTGTGATAAATCTTAAATAAATAGTTAGCATAATAATAATAATAAAAGCTGATTGTATATGAATGAAGGAAAGAATAATAAATCTAATGAATGTCACGAACATTTATTTTATTGCCACGTTGTTACATATTGTTTCCTGTTTTTTTTGTGGTTTTATTTTATACGTGCGTCGGAGCCTGCACGTTGTCCGATGGCCGAATGTCATGATTTCTGCGTTTTGAAGTAAGATTTAAGCTTATATATCTATAAATATTTTGTGAATGCAGCGGAAAGCTGTTAATAATATTAGTAAAACGGCAACATTAGTCGGTTATTGTCATATTTTTTATCAATACAAAGTTAGGATGGCAATAATCGATATTATTCTAGCAACACTAGACTTTCCTTGTTTTAAATTAGCCAATAGGAGTTGCTCAGTGCTGATTGGTGCTGAGTTTTGACAGTTCTCCTCAGCCAATCAGCAATAGACAACTTCCCGCAATTTTGGCATAACGGGTAGAAGGGAGATTTCGGTAAAACGGGCAATATGAGGAGAACCACCGAACAGTGCGGATCGAATCAAGAAACCCGTCACATTTCATTTAACTTACAGTACTTAGAGTTTTAGTTAACATCAAACTAACATTGTATTTACCCGACTGCCAAAGGAGAGAGGGTTATGTTTTTCGAGCGTTTGTATGTATGTATGTGGGTATGTCTTTTTCTTTGACACGCCCTGCAGCCTAAACCGTTTGACGGATTTTGACATGTGAGGTGTCGTTGGATTCCTCTTAATCGTGGGAGTAACATAGGCATTTATCATATCAGCCGAAAGACGTTCACTGCTGGACATAGGCCTCCTCCAAAGAGTGCCATAATGGCCGGTCCTGCGCCACCCGCATCCAGCGGACTCCCGTGACCGTTACCAGGTCATCAGTCCACCTTGTGGGGGGCCTACCTACGCCGCGCCTTCCGGTACGTGACATAGGCATTAATATTTGCAAAAAAGCATTTGGGTTTTTTGAAAAATGATTTGGTTTCAATCGTAATCGTATGACATGATTATTATTTACTTAATGTAATTTACTATGGGGAAATATTAAATTCAATTTACCTGAGATTTGTTCAACTAGCGAAGTATCATTATCATTACTTAGTTTAACTTGGTTTAACGGAACTTGTCGTGAGTACTAGTACTTTTAAAAATTGTTTTCCTTCGACGTTTCAAGGACGACATTATCCCCGTCGTGGTCTCAAATTTTTGCCCTTCCGCTATATCTGCTGCTGCCGCCATTGTCTTACGCATAGCAGGTAAAAAAAATCATGCAATACAATGAAATCACCACGTGTACTTTAGGTATATACGAGTACGTGGGCTTTATCTTAGAACTTAAGTAGGGTGTTGAGAGTTGTCATTTCGTGCGATCCCGGAGTCCCGGAGCATATTTATTAAATTTATAATAAAAAAGAAGCTGACTCCATATTTTCCCAACAATTTCCGGGATTTTGCCAAGTTTAGGTATATATCGATCCGAATATCCGAACCCTGATTATTAAGCTTGTGTAAAATTATTTCCAAATGGTTTTAATTGATTTTTTTTTTAATAATTAACGTGTATTTTTTTACTATTCTGTAGTACGTAATATAAATTAACTTTTATTTTAAAACCAATAAGCAAAATAAGCTTATCTTTTGAAAACAAAAATGCTAAAACTATTATGACTCATTACATGATGTTATCTCAAAATCTGCATTTACCGCTGTGCTAAGATCTCGTGGTGCCAAGATACATTATGTACTTGGAGGTCATAATCATAACTTAGATCAAAATGTCTCCGAATCCAAAAACATTTTTTGGTTATCTTCCAAAAGGTAACTTTTTTACTTTTTATGGCTTCGTCAATGCCCATTCGTTGGGCTGTAATAGGGCTTTTTATTTCAATGATCATATCATCTCCACAAAGGCTATCTGATGTTTGACCTAGAAAAGGCAACTCAGCGTCAATATGTAGACCACATGGCTTTATGGTCAGATTGTGTTCTTTTTCCAATTGTTTCCGAGCTATTGCCTCGTTGTCTTTATCGTGTTTTATGGAAGACACGTGATCAATGTAAACTTTGTATAGCAGATCCTTAACAAAATTAGCGCAACTGGTATTTAGACGTCTGTTGATTACTTTACCAAAATAGAATAACTATCAGTTCATAAAAAAAATACCTAAAACGTTACGAAAATACGGATAGCAAGTCCCGGGATTTTAATCTCCGGGACTTACTCAGGCAACCCTTTTGCATTTTATCAGTGTGCATTTACTGTTATTATAATAATAATAAAAGTGAAAACTATAAGTATTATGTCGAAATCCGTCAAATGGTTTAGGCTACACATTCATACATACATACTTACATACATACATCTGACACACATACATACATACGCTCGAAAAAGGTATTTTATTAATTACATTATCTATAACGCACTTTCGCACTAACAACACTATTTAACTTTTTTACAGTGGATTACGGGTATCAAGGAAGCCGTTACAGGCAAAGTTACCATTCAGAATGTCATTTCGTAACTGAACCATAAATATAAGTTTAAACTTCGAAACGCACTCGCTTACCCTTCCTACCTACCTAGCTAATATCTATAAACAAAAGGTCACCAATACCATTTGTTGACCATCTGTGTCGGATTGTAAGAAAGATCTTCTCTTTTTGTCTTTGACGGTTTACTTCGGTTCGGTTTGCTCCGTCCTGCCTCGCCCGCGCTAGTACACTAGGTACATTTACCTCTTCAATATCAAATAACTGATGAGGGCGTTTATTCCTTATAATGTATCTCGTACGATATTATTGACGACATTTTATTTAGTTTTCGGCGATCATTTACTAAGTGTACATGTAGCAATCTAAGAAAATAAGTACAATATATGTCTAAATATTTGAGAAGATCAATTCGAAGCATTATTAAAAATAAGCATATCTGCGCTGATGAACAATCAGTAGGTATCTAACTAAGGTCACGCGACCATTTCTTTTCGTACGGTCAACCAATTTGATTTCTGGGCCATTTCGTACCTTGTCACAGTGAAAGTCAATATGAACACCCCTAGAGGTCTCATATCATTGTCATTGTGACAAGGTACGAAGTGGCCCAGAAATCAAATTGGTTGACTGTACGCCGCCACTGTAGATGGGTAGGTATTTATCGCAACGCGCGACGTAGGTATTTAGTATAGTAGTACGATTTAGTATTTTGTTCGGCTGTGAAAATATCCAACTTTCTCCTTTTCCTAAAAATAAAAAAAGCAAAGTTTAAAATGTGCAAAATTACGAGCCGAGACTCGAACTCTCGGCAGGTTGGACAGCTTTAGGATATTTTCAATCGCTGAAACCACTGCGCTACCAATGCTTACCAATAGCAGGTGAAATTCTAGAGTATATGCATCGTCACTTTTGTCACTGTTTAGTAGATATTTTTTACTTACGTTTGTTCCATGCATTGTTTTTTGGAATCTTATAAGTTGTCTTTTTCGAGATTTTTTCTTTTTATTAAATTGTTTGTTACCCATAATAACTTCGTTACAAAATAAATGTTTTGTGCACACGGTATATCACTAAGACACACAACACAGTTTTGGCAACTAACACTACAATATATATTTGTAAGGCAAGTTAAATAAAAACTTTTATTTTTTTGGGAAATGTAGTACAGGTCATTCTGGCACGAGCGCTCAGCTATCACTGTCACATTTAGAAAGAGTGACGGAGATAGACCTTGCAGGCCGCAAGTCGATATCATTATACGATAGAATTTGACGATGTTTATTTATTTTAAAAATATTGCTTCAAATTATTGAACTTTGGAAGCTGTCAATGAACTATTTTAGTTATGATTGATTTTTCTCCTTTTTTGTTTCATAGTGTTGCGTAGTAAAATAACAAGTAAAGTTGGAGTAAAATTTGAATTGGAGGTTACTTTGGGAATTAATTGTATCGAGCGAAGTGTTATGAATCGTGTATTGAAAGCTGTGGATGAAAAGATAATATAATCAAGAATGATATATATTTTTCGCAAGTCTACAAATATCAACGTTTCGCACAAAAATAGGATATGATTGGGGTATTTTTGTATATCTGGCTCAGGGTCCCTACTAATTAAGAAAACTTTTTTAGGAAACTTCGTATGCTCGACATATTTCACGTTGTCGTCCGTTGGACTATTGGTGTTCTCAAAATAAAAGTTACCTTGCCACGAATTTCCATTTTAAGTGACTTATGATTCGTCACACATAAATCCCATAACGCAAAAACCGCTAGTTTTTACATGTTTTGACCAAATGACGTAGCCGCATTTTCCGAGTAAATTTATGATTTTCGGAGCGGGCTTAACTTTTCTTGAACGATTGAAGATGCCCATGTCTTTAAGATATGTTTTTACAGTTTTGCTGTCATATTTGATTTTCCTCTGAGCTCTGTGTAAGATTTTGCGACTCGGCCGGCCGTATTTTTCTTTAATCGAGCCCCCTCAGAAAACTGGCTAAAGCTGGAATGTTTCCCGGAACCAGTCCTTCTAGTAGTACTTTTTCTCAAAGAAAAGGACACAAAAATAATATAAACAGAGCTTCGGCTCTCACCCATTTGCACAAAATGTTTCACTATCTTCAGCTTCGGCCGTAGGGAATGTGTACTGTAGAAATTACAAATAGTTTCGCGACGTCGTTCTTCTCGATTTGCCATAATTTCAAGAGAAAAAATCCAATGTCCATTAAACTTACCAGATTGATTGACAGATATAGGTATGTAGTCTTTAAATTAACCGTAAGATGCAATTGGTGTCTCGATTTTTTTAAACATTGTACATATTTAAAACTTTGTGCAAATTTCATTCAGCATACGTTATCAGTGTTCGTTGGGAAGTTGTATAAATGCTTCCTAAAATAAGTACATCATCATCCTCCTAGCGTTTATTCCCGGTTATGCCCCTAAAGGAGCCCGGGGGCCGCTTTAAATAAGTAGTACCTACATAATTATTTCAAATACGTACAGCGAAGGCAGTGTTATAATAACTGTTTCCTTAAGGCGTGTACCACACAGAGACGGCATTAGGCGAAGACGCGGCGCAGGCACGATGCCGCTTCCAACTAATGGACCTTATTTCATTGTACTAAAGGTCTACAATAGGTTGAAGCGCGCTGCGCCTTATGCCTTACGCCGTCGGGTAGCGGGGCGCCGAGCGTCTGCCCATACACTGAAATCGCTCGAATGCATGGACACCGCTCACAGATGTATGAATATAGTATTCTATGCTCTGAGACGCCGCTCGTCGCCCCGCTGCCCGCTATTATAATTATTATATTAAAGTAAGCAGCTTTTTTTTTATACAACTACGGTGGCAAACAAGCTTACGGCCTGCCTGATGTTAAGCAGTTACCGTCGCCTATGGACACTTGTGACTCCAAAAGAATCACAAGCGCGTTGCCGAGCCTTTATTCACTTGAGGATTCTCTGTGTTGGCAGATAGAGACATGCAGGTCCCTCACTCCCAACACAGCGCACCCTAGCGAGCTCTGGCGACACGACCGGGAACACAACACTATAAATAATATAGCACCACTACAAAGCAGTGGTGCTATTATGGCTGCGGTCTTCTGTACGGTGGAGGTACTTCCCCAGTTGGGCTGCTCCACATACGAGCGAGATGACATTCCGCTTTGCCCTACCTCTCTAACTGTATACTGTAAAAGTAAACTGACAATGCCGTTGCTACATTGGTAAGCTGACTGCAAAAGCAGCGGAGCTGAACCTACTTATTATCGCATTTATGTGGGAACCCCACTGCAGTAGTCTAACGTAGGTAATAGCTAAGAATACAGTTGTCTTCACAATTTCTATGATTTCTAGGGTTGTCACACAATATTTATTTCGTGTAAATGGGACATCTTACGGTATTTTTCAACCGACGAAAAAACGGAGGAGGTTCTCAATTCGACGCGTATATTTTTTTTTTTTATGTATGACCACGCATAACTTTTTACAGAGTAGTTCAATTTTGATAATTCTTTTTTTATTGGAAAGGGTATAACCCGAAGTTGGTCCCATATAAATTTGAAAAAAAAAACCAACCCTAACGAAAATAGGGGATGATTGATTTTTCGTCGGTTAAAACTTTGTTTTCAAAGTAAATTATGAATTATAGGATTCTGACTCAATCTGCATATATATATTTATTTAGAACACAAACAGTCGCATAAACAAAAATATATATATTATACACATACAACATTTTTAATATATGTGATGACCAGATTTGGGTGGAAATCGACGTACAAGATTTGTTTACAATGTATGTAAGAGAAAAAACTAGAAAAAACCGGCCAAATGCGAGTTGGACTCGCGCACGAAGGGTTCCGTATCCGATCTACAAAAACGGCAAAAAAATCACGTTTGTTGTATGGGAGCCCCCCTTAAAAAAATATTTTATTTTGTTTTTAGTATTTGTTGTTATAGCGGCAACAGAAATACATAATCTGTGAAAATTTCAACTCTCTAGCTATCACGGTTCTTGAGATACAGCCTGGTGACAGACAGACGGACGGAAGGACGGACGGACGGACGGAAGGACGGACGGAAGGACGGACGGAAGGACGGACGGAAGGACGGACGGAAGGACGGACGGACGGACGGACGGACGGACAGCGTAGTCTTAGTAATAGGGTCCCGTTTTACTCTTTGAGTACGGAACCCTAAAAAACACATTGAACACATCACACAGCCTCTGAAGCTTGACTCTGCATTGCACCGCTAGATGTCGCTGGACGTCATATAGATGGCGCTATCGTTTGTTTCCCGTAGAATGTACTTGATAATTTTATATGACTGAATAAATTGTTTTATGAAATGAAATGTGGTTATTTTTGTACATCACGCGTTAATTTTAAATTAACTGTTGTGATGTGATTTACAAATGTTATAATGTAATATAATTTTATCTCCAAAAACTTAAATAAGCAAAAAAGTACTAAATTAAGTAACTTCAATAGAGTGAATCCTGAGGAGCTGAGTGATGAACAGTCGGTTACCAGAGTTACCTCATAATAATCTACAGGGTGTATGGAAGCTAGGTGCATAGTTTTGTAGGAGTAAGCGAAGGTGTTTTTGGACATTTGATAGTCATATTATATCGATTAAATTATTTCTTTCATTCATTCATATTACTTACATGACTTAAGGGTGGATTGCAAAAAATTTGTACCTTAATCTAATCTACGCTTTAACTTTTTTCCATTGTGTAACGGCAATTACCCATACATTTTATATGGGTAACTTTCGTTACACAATGGAACAAGAAAACCAATTTTCGTTTAAGGGTTTAAACGAAAATTGGTTTTCTTTTTAAATTAAGAATTTCAGAAATATACCTATAATTTGATATCAATATGCCAATAGTGCCCCAATAATCATTACTTAGTAAACAAATGCAGTTTTGTTTTTGTGGCAACAAAGATGCTTGAAAATGATTTCATTTAGGCCTGATTTCCTCCTACGCTGACGTCGGTCAGGCGTAGCTATATACACCATGTTATATGGGACACCGCACAGCGACGCTGACTCAAATGTATGTTCGTACGCCCGACCGACGCGACGCCAGCGACCGGATTCAGCGTAGGACGAAATCAAGCCCGAGTCAATATAAACAATCAGAAATAAATGATTTTGTTTACGAACTAACGCGTATTGGAGCACTATTAAGACGAAAATATCAAAATCCGGGTATTTCACAATTTTTTATTTAAAAAAAAATACCTCCTATATGGCCAAAAATATTCAATAATACCTCAGCTAACAAATCAAAGCTTTGCACCTAGGTACAACACCTACTGCTGAAAATAGCATAGACCTTCTCTTCAAGTTTCTTTCTTTCAAGTATGTTACCTCTCTATTAACACACTTGAAGACAAACTCTTCAAGTGTGTTAGTATTTTACATCCAGGCGACCATGCCTCAAGCTGATCGGCTCAAATTCATAAGCACTACTATTTAAGTAGCTAGTAAGGGACAAACGCTTTAAGTCTGCCATAAATGCCAGCTAGGCAGGTCTAGAAAAATGACATCATAGCATAGTAAGCTGCGTACGAATTAGAGCAGCCTCGGGTTGAGGCACGCACGGCTCCCTATTTTGCTCAAATTCGTAGGCGCAGTGCGCGAGCGGCGCGCGGGGAGCCGCCGAGGGTCGATCTTTTGACCGCACGTGCTCAAAGGCGCCTCGGTGTGCGTGCCTCGCGCAACTTGGACGTGTATCCGAGCGTGCCGCAGACAGAATGACAAGTTTATACTTGTCTGTGGGCGAGGCGCGTACAAATTTGTTCAAGTTGCTGAGCCGTGCGTGTTTTTATTAGTACATTTATTAAAATAACACTGTGTCATTTCAAATTTGTTAATAATTCGGTGAATTATGAATATTATGATAAACGCAGCCACGGCTGTCACCGTGTCCGACGCCATTTTGAATGACACACAATGTCGGCTCACCGCGAGCACGCTGCCTCACCCGCGCAATGTTTATGTGCACCAAATTACGACAAATTGCTCGCGAGCAGCTCGCCGCGCGGGGCGAGCATGCCTCGGGATGAGCCGCTCAAATTCGTATTAGCCGTGGCTACACCGGACGCATGCCTCGGTGGAGCACGCCTCTCGCGAGCGTGCGCGCTCATTGTAGACGTGCCTCAGCGAGCCACGCCTCATGCTGGCTGGAGCATGCATCCAGTGTAGACACGGGCTAATAACTGGACCGTACCTGCCGCATTCTTAACCTTGTAGCTGGAACCTCCAGAAGCATTAATGTGCCTCTCAATGGTGATGAAGTCTCCGTACACATCATGCTTGTATGCCAGCTCACTGCTGTTCCTGATCTTTATCTCTACTGAAGCCGAGTTCGCGCCCTTTTTGATGAAAGCTGAAATTTTTTAATGTAATAGGTTGTATATTTTAATTTTGACAAACAAACCAACTTAAGCATAAGGAAAAGAACTAAAGTAATAGAAGGTCTAACTCACTGCAAATAATCAAATGGAAATGGTCAGGCCATGTTGCACGGATAGATGGACAAAAAGAGTAACACATTGGGATGGCCCTCTCGGAAAAAGGAAAAGAGGCAGCCCCTTTGAGAGATGGCTAGATGAAATAAAAAAGGTAGCAGATGGAAAGTAGGTTTCAAAAGCCCAAGACAGAAAAATGTGGAGTAGAACGGAGGAGGCCTTTACTCGTAGAGAGGTCCTTAACTAAATTTTGAGTACAAGAGAACTTATACCCAACTTTGTAATTATTATACTTTATCTATCCAAATATCATAAACCCTCCATGATGCGTTCAAGAACCGCACATTATGACCACCATAAAAATAGACAGTTATTGCAAAATAATAACATCAATTTCGATAATATTATTTCATTCAAATTTCGAACGTCTCTGAAAAACAAAGAAATTTGATTTAACCTCTATTCTAATATCAGTGGAGATTACGTTTAGTTCGAAATGAATTGTCAATTTGCATACAAATTTGACAAATGTCGCACGTAAGTAAGATATCCAACAATATGATAGTTGGATCCGACTCTAGTTTGTCTCTGAATTAAAAAAAAAACTATGACAGCTGCCAGAAAACAACGCCGCGATGCCAGTCATAATTAGCGGAAAAAATATAATAATAATTAGCGGCTCCTGAATGCATAATTGAGGCTAATGATATGTGGATAGATAAAGTAGTGTATGTAACTGTACATAATTAGGCATTAAAACACTTGTGTGACATTATAAACCCACACTCGTGTTTAATGCCCTTCATTATGTACAGTCACATACTACTATATTTCAAGAAATAAATGGCTTATATACCGGGTCTATATATATATATATATTTTTTTAATGAACATATGTTCGTTTTGTGTCCCAACACAATTGAAGATATATATAAAATAAGATAGAAAGATAAGATAAGCTTAAAGCTACGGTAGCCTAGTGTTTCGGGCATGCGGCTGTCAAGTGGCGGTCGTGGGTTCTAATCCGGGCTCGTACCAATGAGTTTTTTGGTATATAATATCTACCGTTAGCTTTTCGGTGAAGGAAAACATCGTGAGGAAACCGGTCTAATCCCAATAAGGTGTAGTTTTCCCTCTGGGTTGGCAGGTCAGATGGCAGTCGCTTTCGTAAAATTAGTGTGAATGCCAAATCTTGGGATTAGGTGTCACCTCGGTAGGTGTGTGGCGGACCCAGGGCTCCTTTAGGGGCCCTGGGTCCCCTAAAGGAGCCCCTAAAGTAGCATTTTAAAGGCATTATAAAACCCTTTATGAAGAAAGACGAACATTATAATTGAGATCGTGAAAAACGCGATGTGAAAATTCGTTACAATGAAAAAATGCTTGTGAAAATAATCTAACAAAGTCAATTCTAATAAGTACACAAAACATAAGACATGTGGCATGCACTCCAACCATGATCCATGATCATCAACAACAGGCCAAGGTCAATGCAGTTTCGAATACAAAAATCTTATCAGTAAAGATTTAGTTTTACAGTGGTACTTACAATGTAGATTGTTTCCTCTGTTCGTCGCCGAGGCCCTGCCACCCAAACCGACAACTAAAGCAGTCAGGATTGCGCTTTTCCCGCTGCCGTTGCGCCCAACAACAAAATTAACGTTTTTGTTCAAATCAATCTGTAAATTGTCGTGGCAAAAGAAATTGCGTACGTGAATACTGCAAATAGATCCGTCTGTATCCGCCTCCGCTGTATCCGAATCCATTTTTTCAATACTTCGTTGTTGAATAAATTTTGCGCCTAAATTCGGTTTCTCTAGAAAATCACACGAGCATCTGCGTTATTTTCTGAATGAATGAAAAGCTGTCAAACAAATTAATGAACAAGTCAACAACAAACAGCGTCCTCTATTGCTACGTTTACACTATGCCGAAGTGAGCAGGGAAGTGGGCTGGGACGTGGGCAGCGCGAGTATGTAAACATCCACTCGTGCTACCCACTTCTCATGCCGCTGCCACTGCCCTACGCTCCCTTTTTTGGCGGCTTTTGTGGCGGAAGTAAAAGGACTGGCAGCGGCAGCGCGAGTGAGTGTTTACATACTGTCGTCACACACACTCACTCCGTCGTCAACCGTCGCCGCGTTATCAACGTTTGTGTTGCCGTGCTAGTTAGTGTACAAATGTGATCATGTTGTTATCAGTGTTCTGTTGCGATGGATTTTCACCATCTCCTGGTACGACGACGGCGTTTTCGCCGTCGAATACTTTTCATAACATTAAAATAGTTAGACAAACTCAGTAGGCAAAGCGCAGAAGGTATGAGTAAGGCGTCCTCCATTCCACAATAATCTAAATTTAGCTGACGTCTGTCGTCCTTCACCTCCACTGCCCGAGGCCCAACACAAAAGAAGTATGGAGTGGCAATGTAAACGCTCACTGCCCTGCCACAAAAATATTCGGCAGGAAGCAGGGCAGCGTGAACGGCAGTGGAAGTGGCATAGTGTACACGTATGGAAGTGGCATATTGTCTATCTCCCAGCAACATTCATTCATTCCACTCATTCGATATGAAATGTGAGAAATAAACTAGCCGTTTACTTACTAACAACACCTTTGAGCATTTTTAGACGGTGCCGGTTAATGTACGGCCCAATAATTGGCGTCCACTATATCTATGTCTCTTTTTAACTCATACAAAAAGAGAGAGATAACGATAGATAGACGCGTATTATCGGGCCGTACATTAACCGGCACCTTTAGACGTTTTCTTAATTTTTATACTGGTAACTCTTTAATAAACGCCATTTTTAATTTGAGAAAAATCAGCAAGGATTGTTGACGATTTTGGTCTGCTCGTTGTACCCATTCCATTATTTCGTTGTGTTATTTTTAAATTACTCATATTCAACGACCGCTAGCTAATCCATTGGCGATCATTTTGCTGAAAAAAGGAGAGTTAAAATCCAAGGTAAACAACTTTTGCTACATCGTCTCGACAAGTTCTCAACAACAAACCATGTGAATATGATTCAGATTTTTATTTCAAGTTTTTTACGCAGTTTAACTTATTATTTCCATTTTTCACCTTATTTATATTGAAATCACATGTATCGGTAGAGTTCATTGACTATTTTACAATAAGGGGGGTAGGGTAGATAAATAAATCGCATTTTGGACGTTTTTAGTACGGACTTTAAAAGTACACTGCACACCTAGGTTCGAAACCGTTCATTTTGCACAAGACTATCCCATTTTTCTTATCTTTCTAGTTTACTGCAGCTGACAAGCATATAAGAAATACTAATAAGTTTAGCTGATTTGATTTAGTCTTTGTTACTAACTTGTTTCAGATTTCCACAATGGGTGACTCCCAGGATCAGAACGAACCACCGAAAGACGTGAGTACTATATAAAATGTATCCAGTGTTCATTTTTAATTTGTTGTCTTTGGAACTTGATGTAGGTAATTGCTGGATCTGTCTCAAACAGCCACAAGTACTGTGTGAAAAGGAAATTAGACACATTTCAGAGAAAGGCAGCTTTTTCAACTGAGTTGAGCCTAATTTCAATACAAATGACCCAGTTCAGTTTACCTTGATCAACTTGAATCCTGGAAGAAAGTAGCCTCTCGCTTTTCTAACATTTATTGAAGACACTGCATTAATTTATATTCACTACAGTACTTAATAAATTTTATTTGCACTAGCTAAAATATGGTCTGGAAGAGATTGTTCATTGCCAATAAGACTATCTACCCTATCTTTCTATTTGTTGTTCATTATTAACAAATGGTATTTCAAATTGTAAGTTATGGTCTGCTACTCTTATATTCATTTGAATTCCACAAGATCAGCCCAGCCTAGCTTAGTGTGGCACTATAACTACTTTCTTTTTACACATATGTAAATAAATATTTCTGTCCTATAATTAAAGGAAAAGTTTGTGAAGATGTTTCCATATTATTTGAAATAATATCAATCAGTACTCAAGTACTGTATGGATATTGAAACTTTTCAGGAACAGTTTTATGCAAACCGCAGTAAATGCAATGATAAATTTACAGCCGCAAGAGTTGGAGAAGTTAGAAGAAGCCAAGCTGAAGGCAAAGTTCCCAAATGCCATGCTGGGCAGAGGGCCCGGAGGCCACTCGGCGTTCTTGCAGAAAAGACTTGCTAAAGGAGTAAGTACTGCTGATGCAATTTCGTGATCTATCTTATTCTAACCTTACAAACAGGAAAGATTGTGAGGATATTGATATCACACAAAAAATATTTCATTACTTTGAGGAAATCCATGATAATTTAAAGAACAATGTATTCCTTTGCTATTCAGAAGGTGCAGGTCTATTAGTGACAATGAGATGTATCTACTTGCGTATTTTTGCATGTCTCAGCACGTTTCCTCCGCATGAGCAAACATGCAAATAAATACGTCCAACCACCACTTACTTGCGCCGCCACGTCACTGAGCAAGAACAGGTTGATGTTTTTAATAAAGGATTAATGAAATCTCGTCATACATTTCGACAAATGAAGCTATACCTCATTCCAGATAACATTAGAATTTTAACGGACAAATCTAGTCTACATTTCGTTGTTCATGAATCATGATCAAAGAGAAATATTGTAGTAGTTTTACTTATTTCGATCATTAAGTGCTTTGCAAACAGCGTTTTAAAACAGTTTTCCTTAAAACGAAAGACAATCGACGCACGATTTTCTTATATGGAATATTAATAATAATATAATATTAACATTATTTCGGACATAATATTTTCATACATTATCCATAGTGTTAGTAACATTTCTTAGTAGTAAGCGGAAAACTACGACAATAATGACAATTCAAAAATCGCTACACCCTTGACTTGTCCGATCCAATAAATTTGGATTGGATAATAGGTTATAATTATAAACATCACCAAATATGAACCGTCACCCATTCCACAGCAAAAGTTCTTCGACTCTGGCGACTACCAGATGGCGAAGCAGCGGCCCGGCAACCTGGCGGCGCCCTTCAAGACGCCTGCCGCGCCCGCCGGCACCAAGCATCCGCCGCCCGTGCCCACCGGCGACGCCATCCCCACCATCGACAACGTGCCCATGCGCAAGACCTCCATCATCCAGCCCAAGTTCCAGCAGTCCAGCCAGACCTCCTAGCCGTGCGTCCGTCCAGCACCTCCCCACTGACCACTGCACTAACTCCTGCGTTTAGCCCGACCAGATGAGACAAATTAAAATGATGGAGGCCATTGTCCATACTAAAAATACTAAAAGTAAGTCACAAAACCCGCTGGCTCCCCACATGCGGTGTGATAGGTTAAACATTTAGGGTAAGTATCCATCAGTGCTATGCGAGGTAGCGGGATGGTGTGTCCACCAATAACAAGAGATGCGTGTGCAAAGCTAGCTATGTTATTGGTGATTTTTTTTCCCCATACACCACTCCGCTACCTTGCCCAACTCTTAGGATTCTTATGATAGCATTAAAGGGTTTTAATCCTTAAACAAGTAGGACGTTCCTTTCGTCAACTCTAAATGCTATTGCGCTTTTAGCATTGCAGCAAAATATTCTCATTGTTACCTGCCATTTGCATTATACCATGAACAATGATTATAAGATTCGCTTGTTAGTCTGGTTGGGCTATAACTGTTATTAAGAGTGTCTCTTTTCAATGTTCGCATCAGAAATGTCCCTGGTGGCAGACTGACAAGAATCAGCTAATAATTCAACTTGTATGTAAATTATAATACCCTTTCAGGGAACCATCTTTTTTATTTTAGATACACTCTTGCTAACTTGGTAAGGGATTACGGATTTATATTTGCTTTTCTAGATTTAGATGTGTCTGCACTATTTTCAATGATTGCCAAATTCGCAATATAATAAAATTTATATGCAAAGATATTTTGTCACACTAATATTCCACATTACTTTTCGCTAAGGCTATTGACTTTATGTATAAGCACCATTTTGTCCAGGGTCTGATTAGGGTGCCAAGTTGGGTGCCTGAATAGGCTCCAATCTGTAGCCCAAAGTTGGCCCTGATTTTGTGTTAGTAATAAAACATCACGTAAATTAGGAAGTTGCCACTTGGAGTTAAAATCCCTGATGTGGAAGAAATGTGATTCTGGCATAAAACGCAAGGTCGTCAAAGCCCCTGCACTGCTAACATCAGCCATCTTTTTTGTTGACCTGATGGAACCCAGCTTTGGCCGGCCTTGGAACCATTTCACCAAGCACCGTGAGATTGTTGATGTGTTACTATAAACTTGTGATTTAAACGTTCGGTCGTAACTAGGGTGTATGTTGAAATTTAAATCTTATAAGAACAAGCGTTATATTTTTATGAATAAAATTTAGGCTTAGTCTGGGATCTGTGTACATTGTCTAAGCTGTCTACTATAACCTCAGTCCGTAAGAAGCGTAAACGTAGAATCACATCTATATACTTGCCATCAACTGTATGTTACATAAATGTATACAAGATTGGATGTTCATAGCCATAGTTATGTAGCTTGACCTTGCAGCCAGTTATCGTGTAGTAATCATAACTGAAGTATCATGTAGATGCCCTTATGCGTTCAATGTTCACATATCATGTGATATGACTTGTATGTCCAAATTAGGGGATAATCCCTGTACATAAATGCCATTTGTATGATTGTGATATGGATTAGTATGATCTGTTTTCGATAGCAATAGTTTAGGGTTCATGTACTAGAATTTGAAAGTGCAGTTTATGATGGAGAGAGCATATCGCCATGAAATTGTCATTTGCATTTCATAAACTACACTTTTGAGTTGTTTGTGGAAAACAAAAATGTATGATTGCTATTTTAAATTTTAAGGCGCTGTTACAATTGATTTTATAATAATAATATGAAGGTTTTAAAATGTGTCACATATCAAACTCCAAGTCCTCATTGGAACACTAACTTGAAGGGTTTGAAATAACTAAGTTCTGGAAGACTTTCGAATGATCCATAGAACATGGCGGATCGTGCTCCAGACATTATTTTTTCTGCATCCTGCTGTTTAAAGTATAATTTTGATAGCATATTATGCAGTGAATGGCAAACGTGACGGCTACAGTTAATGAAGAATTTTCCTGGAAATGCGAATAACCAATTCTTGGTCATCATTCGGCGGTTCGTGGTCGCGGCCGCCATTATGCTTTGTACTGCTCCAGCTATCACCCAGTGCATCGTGAAGGCCTTCTACCGTACATCATGCAATACTGTTTAATTTATAAATCTACTGACTCTGGGAAAGGCCCTTGAGGCTGCCATTTCGCTTTAAAATAAATAACTAAGTTCTGTCGCGATCACGTGTGGACTAATGTTTGATATGTGTCAACACGAATAATAATTTTGCTACAGCTATTTTAATCATGTTTTATTTAAATATCTACTCTGTATAATTTTAAAGAGCAATGCATGGTAGATGTTGCCTAATTGTTGGTCTTACTGAAAATTCCATTAAGTACAATATTGACTAACTGCAGTTTATTGGGCATATCTCTAGCCTGCATTTAAGAAAATGCCGTGAAATACTCGAGTTATGCCTTTACGGGTAATTTTGTCCACTGAAAAATAATGAGCTCTTAAATTATTGACCCTTGATGGGTATTGCTCAGGCCAAAGGCTCAGGCTTTACCGCCAAAGGCAAAATTGGACAGTTTTCTATACTCTGTGGTAGCAGACTTAGATATGGCCCTTGGCCTAAAGGACATGTATCCAGGCCATAAACATTAAAAAAAAAAATAGATATGGCCCAATAGACTTGTATCACCTGGGGACTACCATCCCTTCCACACTGTTAGAAAGGAATGAACGTTCCTTAGCAACTTAGCATTGACGTCGCAGCATTATGCAACGAATGCTTCGTGGAACGTACAAACCACTGCGTGTGTGTGCACGCGATAAATATAAAATGTCGAGAGGTAATTATAATAAATTCTTGGTAAAAAAAAGCAAGTTTTATTTCACATTTTTACAGGCAACTAACCTATGGGGCGCGTAAGACCGAAAACAACGGGGTCGACGTTTTCAGTCTAACGCGGGATTATTACATTAGATTAATGAATTAAACAACACTTAACCAAATTAGAGAGACGGTGGAGATTAGTACAGTTAATGGCACGGATCCTGAACGAAAATAATACATATCGAATCAAAATCACAATCACATCAAATGCCCATATCAGTCTTCGTATTTTTAGGTTTTAGGCTGAAATACAATAATTTCAGCCTAAAACCTAAAAATACGAAGACTGATATGGGCACCTACCCCGAACGGCCGAAAATATGTCCCGTACAACTAAATAATAGGCCAGTCACATTTGACCAGAAAAATCGCAAGCTAACGGCTAGTTCTGCTGTTTGATTATACGGCGGCGGGGTTGTTGCCATATGCTGGCATTGTCATCTTCGTTTTCAGATTGCTCGGATGTGCTGAGTGGCCCAACATTTATTACAGGTGGTTGTGAAATATCAGGAACTTGTGATGTCGGTGGAGCAGGAGCGTTGTTGTTTTCGCTCTCCGCTGGTTTCGGCTCGTTTAGTGGCCCAACATCGAGTTCGGCTAGTCGGGACGTCATCGTCGGGAGTGTAGGTGCGATCTCCTTTTGCGCCGGTGCAGTGGCCGGTGTTGTCATCTTTTTCGCACTCACTGCCGGCGTGCTTGATTTTTTTAGTTGATCGCTTAACAAAGTGGCCGCTTTAAGACGAGCTTGGCGCACAGGGCACTGCAGCGCTGGTTTTTGCGGCGCACTCGGTGCAACGATTTCGCTATATGTGCGGGATTTTGGGGTAGACGGAGTATTTTTTACGTGTGATGTCAACTCACGAATCTGCTCTGCTTGGTTGGAAATTGCATCGTTTTGTCCAGTAATCCGGTGTTCTAGTATTTCCACTTTTTGTGTAAGCACTTTCACTTGTTGTATAAGTTCTAGGATATGTTTTTCAACGGTGTTAAGTGACATTGTGAATTTTAATACAGTTGACAACACGGACGGTTTTACAGCGCGTCTACCTCAACCCGGGGCGGGGAGGTGTCATATTGTTAGGACCACTACCAGTACTGTATATCAAGTTTGCAGCTTCGAAAGACCTGTGCTAACTTTGCAGCACTCGAAAAACCACGAAAATTTCGCACTTTTTCTGGTAATGTCAATATAAGTCCTAAACTATGCGGGTTTTTTTTAATAAAAATCTACACGTTTTTTAAGGTATTCTAAAATCGCTACATTTTGTGACCAGAACCAGCTCTGTAAGTCAAATACTTACCGAGATAAAGCTCTCTAAAAACTTGTTGTTAAGCCAACTTTAAATCGTTATAAATCCTAAACAGTTGTTTTAAAGTTTTAACTAAGAAAATGATTAGAGAAACCTAATAATGATTTTAAAATACCTATTCAACGATACCCAACATAACATAGTCCGTCGACTTAATTTTTTTTCTTTTTTACAATATGGCGTCTGGTGGCCGCCTTTTTAGGGTTCCGTAGCCAATTGGCAAAAAACGGAACCCTTATAGATTCGTCATGTCTGTCTGTCTGTCCGTCCGTATGTCACAGCCACTTTTTTCCGAAACTAAGAGCTATACTGTTGAAACTTGGTAAGTAGATGTATTATGTGAACCGCATTAAGATTTTCACACAAAAATCGAAAAAAAACATTAAGTTTTAGGGGTCCCCATACTCAGAACTGGAACTAAAATTTTTTTTTTCATCAAACCTATATGTGTGGGGTATCTATGGATAGGTCTTCAAAAATGATATTGAGGTTTCTAATATCATTTTTTTCTAAACTGAATAGTTTGCGCGAGAGACACTTCCAAAGTGGTAAAATGTGTGTCCCCCCCCCCTGTAACTTCTAAAATAAGAGAATGATAAAACTAAAAAAAATATATGATGTACATTACCATGTAAACTTCCACCGAAAATTAGTTTGAACGAGATAGTAAGTAGTTTTTTTTTAATACGTCATAAATCGTAAACCGCAATTTATTTCACGGAACCCTTCATGTGCGAGTCCGACTCGCACTTGGCCGCTTTTTTTGAATATTGATTAAGTACGGTTATGTGTTCAGTGACACTCTCAAGATTAAAATTAATCGATTGATGTATAATTCATTATAATGGACCCACGCGTTTGATCTCTAAGAGTGCGACAAAGGAACAAACAAACTTACATACATACATAACTACATAGACTGGTACTTTTGGCACTCTAGAGATCAAATGCGTGGGTCGATTTTAATGAATCAAACATCAATCGATTAGTTTTCATTTTGCAAGTGTCACTGAAGAAATACCAATAATCAAAATTCAAAATGGCGGCCACCAGACGCAATATTATAAAAAAGAAAAAAAATAAAGTTTACGAACTATGTCATGTTGAATAGATATTTTAAAATAATTATTAGGTTTCTTCAATCATTTTTTAGTTAAAATTACGGTTTAGGATTTATAACGATTTAAAGTTGACTTAACAACAAATGTTTGGAGAGCTGTATCTCGGTAAGTATCTGACTTACAGAGCTGGTTCTGGTCACAAAATGTAGCGATTTTAGAATACTCTAAAAAACACACAGAATTTTATTTAAAAAAACGCATAGTTTAGGACTTATATTGGCATTACCACAAAAAGCGCGAAATTTTCGTGGTTTTTGGAGTGCTGCAAAGTTAGCACAGGTCTTTCGAAGCTGCAAACTTGGATATACCTACGGTATTGGTAGTGGTCCTAACAATATAATCGAAAAGCAGAACTAGCCGTTAGCTTGCGATTTTTCTGGTCAAATATGACTGGCCTATAAATAAATAAAACCTGCTGTGAATTTCAATATTAAAAATAAAATTGATGGTGGTGGATTGGTTCAAGGAGGTTTGACAAGGGTTCTTTTTAGGGTTCCGTACTCAAAGAGTAAAACGGGACCCTATTACTAAGACTCCGCTGTCCGTCCGTCCGTCTGCCTGTCACCAGGCTGCATCTCACTGATACCGTGATAGTTCCAGCTGAAATTTTCATAGATGATGTATTTCTGTCGCCGCTATAACAACAAATACTAAAAACACAGAATAAAATAGTTTTTTATAGATAATGGTACGGAACCCTTCGTGCGCGAGTCCGACACGCACTTGGCCGGTTTTTATTTCATTTTGTGAAAAGGATGTACAGATGTAGTGCATAATGGTTTCCCATAGTTTTATCACGGAAACGTACGAACGTGTCTTGCTATTCCAGTCGGTCACTGTACAAAAAGTACTGAGGTAGACTGATGTGTGATGACAAATACGATGGGAAATTATTACTCACTACATCAGTATCAAAAGATTTCCGGAGATAAGCGAGAAAACGGAAAAATACATAATTCCGCCCAAGATCCATACCTTCATATTAAAGGAAAAATTGAAAAATTTAGGATCCGAGCCGGATTTGAACCGGCGACCACAGGCACTTGTGGTCGCCGGTTCAAATCCGGCTCGGATCCTAAATTTTTCAATTTTTCCTTTAATATGAAGGTATGGATCTTGGGCGGAATTATGTATTTTTCCGTTTTCTCGCTTATCTCCGTTCAAATCCGGCTCGGAACCTAGAATTTTTTTTTTTTATTTTTCCTTTAATTTGATGTTTATAAATATCGTTAGCAGCGTAACTGCTTTATACAAACAGTAAGATCCATACCGTTACAGATAAAACATTTTACACATGCCAGGCGACATTAATTATTTAGTCAATATCCAGAATGACGCGTGAAAACTTTTCCTCTGTACACTTTGAATCACAGATTCCGATTATTCGAGTTAACAATGAGATAAATGCAAAAATACGATGGCACTGGTTAACACTAGATTAATGACTTGTGAGTGAACGAATACTTATTAGGGTGAATCAACTTTTTTCTGTCACAAGTTGCCATGGTTAAGTCTCCAGGGTCCCTTTTTTAAAACTGCGATTTTGCGGGTTCACAAAATGTGGATTTTTTGACGTTTTCGACCCCTTTTTTTAAGAGCCATCTTCTAAGCTTGTTAGATGTCCATGTTGTAAAAAAAAATCTAAGATTTTTTTTCATATTGTCTCTTGGCTAACGGGACAGAACAAGAAATAGTTGATTGACCCATTTGCACCTTTGGAATCCATACGACTTCGTACCATGCGTGCGCAGATATTCGTTTTGTTATAGTTGACAGCTCTCTGTGAACAAAAAGACCGATTATTATTTGGAACAGGCAATTTGATGAGGGTGTTAATCTAAGGACATTCATCTTTTAACCTCGACGCAAAAAGAGTGGTGTCATAAGTTTGACGTGTCTGTGCCTGTCTGTAGCATCGTAGCTCCTAAACGAATGGACCGATTTAAATGTTGTTCAGAAATCTGACGTGATTGAGATGGTTCTTAGCTACATTTCAACAAAATCGGTTCAGCCGGTTAGTTAGTTAGTTATACTGGGCGTTTTCCGCAAGTCGACATCCATTGTGCCTATTTTGCGTGAAACGGCGGTGTGGCGCTACTCTAACCACCCCAGGCCCCGTATCATGGATGGCGTTATCACGCGATAAGTGATAGGATAAGCGCGTCGTCTCATTCTATCGAACGGTGTCAGCCAGGGACGGATGCTCTATCCTATCACTTATCGCGTGATAAGGCCATCCATGCTACGGGGCCTGCTCGTCTAAAAAGTTGGTGAGTGCCTTGGTGTTGCTGACTGCGTCCCGTAGTGTGTTTGGAGAACCTAGGTGCTTCATTCTGTATACTTCTACCTCCTTGCAGTCCAGTAGTATATGTTTAGTCGTTTCTTCTGCCTCCATGCACGCTCTGCACATGGGGCTGTCTGTGATACCTAAGTTATAGAGGTGTCTGTTCAAGGTGTTGTGTCCTGTTATTATACCCACTATCTTGCGCAGTTGGTTTCTATGTGTCCTTAGTAGTGTGGTTGTGAGTTTGTAGTCGCGTTTCGACAGAATCTCTTTGGTCTGTCTGCATGTGTCTATCTCCTCTCAGTATCTTTGGTGTAGGTCTTTAGTGTGTTGGTCCAGTTGATTGTATATGTAGCTTTGTGGCAGGGGCAAGATTGGCTCCGGTCCGTATGCCGTTGTTTCTGAGCCTTTCCTTTCAGCCGGTTTTGAGATATTGAACTTTAAAATGAAAATGTCGAGGGTTTTTCAACTTTTTGTTAATTATTTCACTGATAAAGCGCATCTTCACCGGCAAGCATGGCAGTACACCGCGTGATTTCGACCCGTCGGGGGCAGTTGCAGGCTACACGGCGTCCGGCAACACGAAGGTCTCACCGTACTGGATTGTACTTGACATTTCTCGGCAGGACTGCTGTGCTCGCCCGTGGGGATGCACTTGCACTGCAAGGCTGCCATGCATGATCGTGCAGTGCAGAGGTGCCTCAAGTTATAAAGCTGTCTGATACTTTTATGATAATAGGGAGGGGACAATTTTTTAATATTACACGAAAATATGGTATTACATTAACATTTTTCTTAATAAATCAAAATTAAACAATTGTAGACAAAAAATAAAAACAGTTTTAGAAAGCGCATCTCAAGCCCTTTCATATGATACGCCACTTGATCTATTAACTAAACTTTGAATTTTTAACCCCCCTCATATTCGTCTTTACACAAAAAATAAAAAAATAGCTGACAATTTTTTTAACAGTTGTTCCAAATTGATAGCTTAAGTAGTATCTGAGATAGTTAACGGTTAGACAGACGGACAGAGTCGCACCATAAGGGTTCCTTTTTTACCAAAAGGCATATTTTTTCCGTACCATTTTTGGTACGGAACCCTAAACAGGCCAAAAAATATGTCTAACGCCTAAAATCCCATTCAAATATCTAAGAAAATAACTAAAGTGGATAATGAAATTAAAGATAAAAAATGTAAACAAATGTGTTGCCACTGCAATAAAATCAATCCCAAGAAGTGGAAACTTAAAATTCGTTAAATACGCGAGATAAAAAATAATGCGACTAATTTTCACGTAAAATAATGCCCGGAAAATATTCGTAAATATTTAAATAAGCAAAATGAACACGTATTTATTTTATATTCATAAATATGTGCAGTTTATATTTACGCCACTGGCAATGGTTAAGAATTGTAAACCTTTGGTCCGTAATTTAATTAATATACCTGGATATTCCTATACCTTATTCTTAATTTTTTAGTAAAACCGAAAAATTAATTCAAGTTCCATTTATACTGAATCGACTTGTCTGATCGTGCGTAGACCGCTTTAATATCTTTGCCCCGAGCTGCGGCGCTACCACGAACTTCGAATCTCGATCTTCGTATATCTCCTTTTCGGTCGCTCGAGTACCATAAACCATAAGTGCGATAGAGACGGAGATATACGAAGTTCGAGATTCGAAGTTCGTGGTTATAGCTTTGAATCGCATTCGTTTTCTGACGTTTGTCGTGATCGAATCTTTTCCTTTCCGCTTATGCACTCTGTTGTTGAATTTTTGTTTGTTGTTACGTTTTTGTTTTATTTTGTTGTTTGTGTGGACTCATACGACCGAAAACACCATGGAGCCTCAGCCAAAAGTAGTGACGATATATTCATTAAATAGTTAAAACCAAAACCTGGTTGATTGCCCCTGAGACGTCACTTTGACGTTGACAATTCTTTGTTTACATTTTTTATCTTTAATTTCATTATCCACCTTAAGCTACAACCGTTTTAGTGTTGCTTTGCTAGAGAGAGAAAACACTCGAGACTCGTGACGTCACGGGTCTCGACCGTCATAGTAAATGACAATCGTTTCATATATTCTCTTTGGACACTTATAACTTCATGATTATGTACCTATTCTTTTGTGTTATTTTTTTCTCCATTCAACTGTATTTATAATAATTTTTCGAGAAAATTCAACATTATTGATTGTTTTATTTGGTGTCCCCATCCCTATTCAGCTTAGCTCTGGGCGACTCACCGGGCGTCCAGTGCACGTAGTCCGGCGTGGCCGCGGCGTGGTACTCGCGCACGAGCGAGTCGACGACCGCGCGGGAGTCGTCGAACTATTCAGCTTAGCTCTGGGCGACTCACCGGGCGTCCAGTGCACGTAGTCCGGCGTGGCCGCGGCGTGGTACTCGCGCACGAGCGAGTCGACGACCGCGCGGGAGTCGTCGAACTATTCAGCTTAGCTCTGGGCGACTCACCGGGCGTCCAGTGCACGTAGTCCGGCGTGGCCGCGGCGTGGTACTCGCGCACGAGCGAGTCGACGACCGCGCGGGAGTCGTCGAACTATTCAGCTTAGCTCTGGGCGACTCACCGGGCGTCCAGTGCACGTAGTCCGGCGTGGCCGCGGCGTGGTACTCGCGCACGAGCGAGTCGACGACCGCGCGGGAGTCGTCGAACTATTCAGCTTAGCTCTGGGCGACTCACCGGGCGTCCAGTGCACGTAGTCCGGCGTGGCCGCGGCGTGGTACTCGCGCACGAGCGAGTCGACGACCGCGCGGGAGTCGTCGAACTATTCAGCTTAGCTCTGGGCGACTCACCGGGCGTCCAGTGCACGTAGTCCGGCGTGGCCGCGGCGTGGTACTCGCGCACGAGCGAGTCGACGACCGCGCGGGAGTCGTCGAACTATTCAGCTTAGCTCTGGGCGACTCACCGGGCGTCCAGTGCACGTAGTCCGGCGTGGCCGCGGCGTGGTACTCGCGCACGAGCGAGTCGACGACCGCGCGGGAGTCGTCGAACTATTCAGCTTAGCTCTGGGCGACTCACCGGGCGTCCAGTGCACGTAGTCCGGCGTGGCCGCGGCGTGGTACTCGCGCACGAGCGAGTCGACGACCGCGCGGGAGTCGTCGAACTATTCAGCTTAGCTCTGGGCGACTCACCGGGCGTCCAGAGCACGTAGTCCGGCGTGGCCGCGGCGTGGTACTCGCGCACGAGCGAGTCGACGACCGCGCGGGAGTCGTCGAACTATTCAGCTTAGCTCTGGGCGACTCACCGGGCGTCCAGTGCACGTAGTCCGGCGTGGCCGCGGCGTGGTACTCGCGCACGAGCGAGTCGACGACCGCGCGGGAGTCGTCGAACTATTCAGCTTAGCTCTGGGCGACTCACCGGGCGTCCAGTGCACGTAGTCCGGCGTGGCCGCGGCGTGGTACTCGCGCACGAGCGAGTCGACGACCGCGCGGGAATCGTCGAACTATTCAGCTTAGCTCTGGGCGACTCACCGGGCGTCCAGTGCACGTAGTCCGGCGTGGCCGCGGCGTGGTACTCGCGCACGAGCGAGTCGACGACCGCGCGGGAGTCGTCGAACTATTCAGCTTAGCTCTGGGCGACTCACCGGGCGTCCAGTGCACGTAGTCCGGCGTGGCCGCGGCGTGGTACTCGCGCACGAGCGAGTCGACGACCGCGCGGGAGTCGTCGAACTATTCAGCTTAGCTCTGGGCGACTCACCGGGCGTCCAGTGCACGTAGTCCGGCGTGGCCGCGGCGTGGTACTCGCGCACGAGCGAGTCGACGACCGCGCGGGAGTCGTCGAACTATTCAGCTTAGCTCTGGGCGACTCACCGGGCGTCCAGTGCACGTAGTCCGGCGTGGCCGCGGCGTGGTACTCGCGCACGAGCGAGTCGACGACCGCGCGGGAGTCGTCGAACTATTCAGCTTAGCTCTGGGCGACTCACCGGGCGTCCAGTGCACGTAGTCCGGCGTGGCCGCGGCGTGGTACTCGCGCACGAGCGAGTCGACGACCGCGCGGGAGTCGTCGAACTATTCAGCTTAGCTCTGGGCGACTCACCGGGCGTCCAGTGCACGTAGTCCGGCGTGGCCGCGGCGTGGTACTCGCGCACGAGCGAGTCGACGACCGCGCGGGAGTCGTCGAACTATTCAGCTTAGCTCTGGGCGACTCACCGGGCGTCCAGTGCACGTAGTCCGGCGTGGCCGCGGCGTGGTACTCGCGCACGAGCGAGTCGACGACCGCGCGGGAGTCGTCGAACTATTCAGCTTAGCTCTGGGCGACTCACCGGGCGTCCAGTGCACGTAGTCCGGCGTGGCCGCGGCGTGGTACTCGCGCACGAGCGAGTCGACGACCGCGCGGGAGTCGGCGAACTATTCAGCTTAGCTCTGGGCGACTCACCGGGCGTCCAGTGCACGTAGTCCGGCGTGGCCGCGGCGTGGTACTCGCGCACGAGCGAGTCGACGACCGCGCGGGAGTCGTCGAACTATTCAGCTTAGCTCTGGGCGACTCACCGGGCGTCCAGTGCACGTAGTCCGGCGTGGCCGCGGCGTGGTACTCGCGCACGAGCGAGTCGACGACCGCGCGGGAGTCGTCGAACTATTCAGTATTCAGTATTCAGTTTCTTTATTGCCATTAAGGAGTAAATCCATGCAGTAATACATATATGAAGGTACAATAATAAAAAAAAAACATTTAAAAATAATAATCAAGAACAATATTAAGATCAGATGTGTCAAAATAATAGTAATAAGAAGAATAATCATAGTAAGTAGGTCATCACTCATCAGTTAACAAAGTAAATAACATTTTTGTATGTAATAAAAAAATAATTAAAATAAACAAAGTAATCAAACACTCTCAAATCTTTAAAATAAACAAAGTAATCAAACAAAATCAAACACACAATCATTCAGGTACGAAAAATAAATAAAATCATTAAGTAAACAGTAACCAAATAAATTAAACAAGAACCATTAAAATAACAAATTAAAATAGATTAAATCAGAATCATTAAAATAACAAATTAGGATAAATTAAACAAGAATCATTACAATAACAATGTCAGTATGCCTATATTATTAAATTAATTATATCATTAATTTCATTACAATCTCATTCAGTCAAATATTTTACCAAAAAATTCATCAAGATTATAGAATGGCCTACATTTTAAGTACATTTTCAAATTAGCACTAAATTCTTTTATATTGGTAGAGTTCTTAATGTCCGGTTCCAGATTATTGTAGATTTTTATACTAATATAATTAAAGCACTTTCTATAGTTAGCAAAATGAGATTCAGGCAATGCAAGACCTAAGATGCGACGTAATGGGTATCTTTCACATGCTGGTTTAGTTTTATACGAACTTAAATTTTTATACATGTACATACATATTTGATAGATATACAGTGCGGTGACTGTATATATATTATTTTTTGTAAATAGATGCCGATGAGTTTCGGGGAAATAACCTTCAATAAATCTAATACATTTTTTTTGCATGAGTAAGATTTTGCTAGCGATGGAACTATTGCCCCACACTTCAATACCATAGCGAATAATACTCTCAACATAAGAAAAGTAAATGGTTTTTAAAGTTTGCTTGTCACTTAATTTCGCCATTGATTTAAGTGAGTAACATGCACTCCCCAATCTTTTTACTACGTAGTGTATGTGATCATGCCACTTCATGTGAGGATCCAGTTCTATACCAAGAAAACGGACGGAGTCAGATTTCTTAAATGGTAGATTCAGAGTACAATCTTCAGAGTTAAATGCACGCCTAAAAATCATATAATTGCATTTATCTTGGTTCAGCGATAAGCCATTTGCTGAAAACCATGCAGTTAAATCTTCCCAGCCACATTTGGCTAAACGTTGTAGATCCGAGTAATTTTTTGCACCAATAATAAGGCTAGTATCATCAGCATACAAGTACGGAGATCCATTATAAATATTGTCAGGCAGGTCATTAATAAATATTGTAAACAACAGTGGACCAAGAACAGAACCCTGTGGAACGCCACGACTTATAATGCCTTCATCCGATTTATAGGTTTTTTCGATTTATAGGAGATTGTATCTTTGCCTTTGAGAAATCCAAATTGTTTCAATGATATGTAGGAGTTCTTATTCATGTACCCCTCTATACGATCGGCCAAACATTTTTCAAAGATTTTTGCGATAATTGAAAGTAAAGAAATGGGCCTATAATTATTTACCTGGGTTTTTTTGCCTTTCTTATGTACCGGTACTACCTTCGCATGTTTAAGTCTATCAGGAAATATGCCTACTTTTATATGCTCGTTAAAAATGTGACTAATAGGCGTACACAAAATATCAATGTTGTTTTTTATTAAAATTGTGTGTATGTCATCTGGTCCGCATGAATTACTATTTTTGAGACTTCTAGCAACTCTGATTACTTCATTTTCCGTGATAGGTTTTATAAACATTGATTTGGAGCTATTGATTTTTTTTGTGTTTAATAAAGTTTTATAGTCACTATTCGTACTAATGTTTTTAAGATTATTACCAACATTGAGAAAATATTCATTAAAAAGGTTGCTAATAGTTTTGGGATCCTTAATGATGTCGTTACCTTGCTCTATTTCCCATGCTAGTTCCTTACGCGTAGTTAGTTTACCAGTATTTTCTTTAACTAATTTCCAAACAGCTTTAGATTTATTTTTAGCTCTTTTGATTGTATTAGAGATGTGGACTTGTTTTGCAGTAACTAGTACATTTTTTAAAACATGTTGATACATTTTAAAGTCCTGATTGAGCTTTTCATCAAACTTTCTCATTAGTGTGATGTACATTTTTCTTTTGGTTCTGCAGCATTTTTTGATGCCTTTGGTGACCCAGTTCTTCTTTTTAAGTGAAATGTTGATTGTTTTTATAGGATAGTATCTGTTAGTTAGTTCATAAAGAGTATCGTAGAAGACTGTCAATTGTTCATTATATTTTAGGTTAGATAATAATTTCGTCCAATCTATCTTCTCTAAAGCACTTCTAAATTTAGCGTTTGCTGTTTTAGTATAGAATCTTTTTGTTACTGAATTATGTTTTATGCTATTTTTAGCGATGTTCTTTTTAAGATATATTAATTGTGCGTCGTGATCAGAAAATGAGCATGGCACAATGATAGCCTTTTTACATTGGTCGACATCGGTAAAGATGTTATCAATTGTGGTTTTTGTATTTTTTGTGCTTCTTGTTGGTCCTGTGATACTGGGTTTCAAATTATGTACAAGTAGTGTTTGAAGAAAATGCTCTACTGTTTGTGACTTGCGATCTGATATATCAATATTGAAATCGCCACATAGTACAACGTTTTGAGTATTAAGTTCAGTAAGAAAGCGGTCTACATTGTCTAGAAACACTTTCACACTTGATTGCGGGCATCTATACATTACAAATATAAATATATATGTTGCGCTTATCAGAAGTAATGCGTACACCACACAATTCGCAGCATTTTTCGATATTATACTTTGATACATTAACAGATGTACATTGTTGCATTAAATCATTTTTAACAAATAATAGAGCACCACCACCTCTACTTTCAGCACGTGCGGTATCAATAGCAATAAAGTAGCCTGGTAGGTTGATTGATTGGCATTCATTGGGCTCAAGCCATGTCTCAGTTATAGCAATAACACTGGGTTGTAAATTTAATTCGCATTCTAGGTAGGCTTCTAGACTAAGTAATTTGTTTCTCAATCGGTTTATGTTTAAATGCATTACGATGGTGGATTCTTCATGAGACTCTAGCGTGGTATCATTAATATCATTATTCATAAAAAAGATAAACTATTGTACATTTTTTCATTTAAAAGTTTCAGACTAGAGTTCATAGAGAATGCAATCTTATATTTACCCTTTAAATTTAATTTAAAACCATCATCTTTAAAATCATTGTATACTAAGTTGTCACCAACACATGCAACGTATGCATGGGGGTATTTGCCTAAAAGCTTTGGTATTTCTACATTAATCTTTGTTACAAAATCATTGAAAGGTTTGCCATTTGAATTGACACAGGTAGGAATAGTACAGATGATCACCTTACAATGTGCTAGAGCACTTACGGCATCATCTATACATTTTATAGTGAATGAGTTTTTCTTGGCATTAAAGTCAGAGCCGCCACACATAATTATCACGCAGTCCTTATCTGTGAAGCTCTTCGTTTTTTCGGTTATATCCTTTAGTACGCGATCGGTAGTGCCGTAATAGATCACATCAGTACTAATATCGTAATCTCCTTTTCTTATTTTAGACAATATGTGGGATAATTCCGTTCCGTGTAGATCTGACAATATTAAAAGTCTAGGTTTCGGGGCAGTCTGGTTTTGTATGTCTACGATTTCCACTGCCTCATCAATCGGTTCATCTTTATTATTCATCGTTGTATAATATGTAGTCTTATTTGTATTTGGTTCTGTATTCATAGTTACACCAGAGCTGCGGTCATTTTTTAAATCAATTATACCGGCTTCGATTCTATGTATGTTAGTTTGTAGCGAGGTAATTGATCGTTGCATTTGTAATAAAACTGTTTCCTTCCTTTTTAGTGTTTTGTTTTCAGATTTCAATATCATATAATCTCGTGTAATGTTACTTAAGCGATCAAGTAACTTTTTACTTTTGTATGATGATTTTTTGCTCTTTTTGTCTCTGACTTCAGAGTTAATCACCTCGTTAGTAAATGGTAAGTTTACTGATGATTTTTTTAGTTCAGTAATTTGTTTTGATAGTTGAAAGTTTTCTTCTTCTAATTCTTCAATCCTAATTGCCAAGTTCCTTTTCTCATGTTCATTTTTTATTATTGTAGATTTTAAAGGTGTTAGTATTTCTACATTATCAGTATCCATGAAATCAATTCGAGATGTCAAATCATTGTTGTCTAGGGTAAGCATATTTAATTGGCTACTGAGTGTGTTACACATTTCATCCTTATCTTTCAGGAGCACTTTGAGGGATTTTATTTCATCATTTAGTTTTAGGACAATGTTTTCTTGGCTCTCCACAGTATATTGTTGTATCCCCTTAATTTCTTTTTTTAAATTTTCAATTAATTTGTCTTTATCACTTATCATTTTAAGGCACTTAAAGTGGTCATGTAATCCTTCTTCGTCACTGTGCACCGTGCTAAGTTTATTATCATCCAGTAATTTCTGTTTCCGTGTGAACTTCCCAAGTGCTTTTGTAGGGTGATTATCACCACAGTCACCAATTTCAACAGTCTTAGACGGCGGTGTCGCCGTCTTTTTTTGTTGTTTGCAATTCGAGCACTTCCATTTTTTTATATTCATTGGTAGAATTTTCTTGAACTCTACTTCTGATAAACCAGCACACGTATAGTGCAGTTTGTCTTGGCAGCCAACACATTTTAATAATACTTCAGTGCTAAGTTCCAAATGGCATTTCGTACACTTCATTGTATATAATTATATAATAATTATTTATTAATTGAATAATAACTATTTATTTCGTTTTATTTTCTTTACTATTTTCGTAAACGCTAACTAATAAGTTAATAACGTTTCTGAACGAGCGCTCTTTGATCTAGCTGTGACGATGTCAGCTGTCACTTGTCAAGTCGTCGACGTCGGTATGCGATCAGCTGGTTTATTGGATTACCGTGAATTTTATGAGATATTATGACGAATATTGTCTGTTAATTTGAAGTTGTCTCTGTGTGAGTGTGTTAATATAAAGTACAGTTATCTGCGTCGTCCGATCTATTCGTATTTTACAAAAAAATAGCTCACCGAAGGGCTCTTGGGTGATTATCCATGTAGTGCAGTGATGGTTCCATGTTTGTAAGCACTTTCTTTCACTTTATATGAAGGTTTTGCTAAGGTTTTTGATTATTATTTACGCAGCTCAATAATACAGTTCTTCTCTGACAGATGTCAGTGATGGAAAAGTTTATTCAGCTTAGCTCTGGGCGACTCACCGGGCGTCCAGTGCACGTAGTCCGGCGTGGCCGCGGCGTGGTACTCGCGCACGAGCGAGTCGACGACCGCGCGGGAGTCGTCGAACTATTCAGCTTAGCTCTGGGCGACTCACCGGGCGTCCAGTGCACGTAGTCCGGCGTGGCCGCGGCGTGGTACTCGCGCACGAGCGAGTCGACGACCGCGCGGGAGTCGTCGAACTATTCAGCTTAGCTCTGGGCGACTCACCGGGCGTCCAGTGCACGTAGTCCGGCGTGGCCGCGGCGTGGTACTCGCGCACGAGCGAGTCGACGACCGCGCGGGAGTCGTCGAACTATTCAGCTTAGCTCTGGGCGACTCACCGGGCGTCCAGTGCACGTAGTCCGGCGTGGCCGCGGCGTGGTACTCGCGCACGAGCGAGTCGACGACCGCGCGGGAGTCGTCGAACTATTCAGCTTAGCTCTGGGCGACTCACCGGGCGTCCAGTGCACGTAGTCCGGCGTGGCCGCGGCGTGGTACTCGCGCACGAGCGAGTCGACGACCGCGCGGGAGTCGTCGAACTATTCAGCTTAGCTCTGGGCGACTCACCGGGCGTCCAGTGCACGTAGTCCGGCGTGGCCGCGGCGTGGTACTCGCGCACGAGCGAGTCGACGACCGCGCGGGAGTCGTCGAACTATTCAGCTTAGCTCTGGGCGACTCACCGGGCGTCCAGTGCACGTAGTCCGGCGTGGCCGCGGCGTGGTACTCGCGCACGAGCGAGTCGACGACCGCGCGGGAGTCGTCGAACTATTCAGCTTAGCTCTGGGCGACTCACCGGGCGTCCAGTGCACGTAGTCCGGCGTGGCCGCGGCGTGGTACTCGCGCACGAGCGAGTCGACGACCGCGCGGGAGTCGTCGAACTATTCAGCTTAGCTCTGGGCGACTCACCGGGCGTCCAGTGCACGTAGTCCGGCGTGGCCGCGGCGTGGTACTCGCGCACGAGCGAGTCGACGACCGCGCGGGAGTCGTCGAACTATTCAGCTTAGCTCTGGGCGACTCACCGGGCGTCCAGTGCACGTAGTCCGGCGTGGCCGCGGCGTGGTACTCGCGCACGAGCGAGTCGACGACCGCGCGGGAGTCGTCGAACTATTCAGCTTAGCTCTGGGCGACTCACCGGGCGTCCAGTGCACGTAGTCCGGCGTGGCCGCGGCGTGGTACTCGCGCACGAGCGAGTCGACGACCGCGCGGGAGTCGTCGAACTATTCAGCTTAGCTCTGGGCGACTCACCGGGCGTCCAGTGCACGTAGTCCGGCGTGGCCGCGGCGTGGTACTCGCGCACGAGCGAGTCGACGACCGCGCGGGAGTCGTCGAACTATTCAGCTTAGCTCTGGGCGACTCACCGGGCGTCCAGTGCACGTAGTCCGGCGTGGCCGCGGCGTGGTACTCGCGCACGAGCGAGTCGACGACCGCGCGGGAGTCGTCGAACTATTCAGCTTAGCTCTGGGCGACTCACCGGGCGTCCAGTGCACGTAGTCCGGCGTGGCCGCGGCGTGGTACTCGCGCACGAGCGAGTCGACGACCGCGCGGGAGTCGTCGAACTATTCAGCTTAGCTCTGGGCGACTCACCGGGCGTCCAGTGCACGTAGTCCGGCGTGGCCGCGGCGTGGTACTCGCGCACGAGCGAGTCGACGACCGCGCGGGAGTCGTCGAACTATTCAGCTTAGCTCTGGGCGACTCACCGGGCGTCCAGTGCACGTAGTCCGGCGTGGCCGCGGCGTGGTACTCGCGCACGAGCGAGTCGACGACCGCGCGGGAGTCGTCGAACTATTCAGCTTAGCTCTGGGCGACTCACCGGGCGTCCAGTGCACGTAGTCCGGCGTGGCCGCGGCGTGGTACTCGCGCACGAGCGAGTCGACGACCGCGCGGGAGTCGTCGAACTATTCAGCTTAGCTCTGGGCGACTCACCGGGCGTCCAGTGCACGTAGTCCGGCGTGGCCGCGGCGTGGTACTCGCGCACGAGCGAGTCGACGACCGCGCGGGAGTCGTCGAACTATTCAGCTTAGCTCTGGGCGACTCACCGGGCGTCCAGTGCACGTAGTCCGGCGTGGCCGCGGCGTGGTACTCGCGCACGAGCGAGTCGACGACCGCGCGGGAGTCGTCGAACTATTCAGCTTAGCTCTGGGCGACTCACCGGGCGTCCAGTGCACGTAGTCCGGCGTGGCCGCGGCGTGGTACTCGCGCACGAGCGAGTCGACGACCGCGCGGGAGTCGTCGAACTATCCAGCTTAGCTCTGGGCGACTCACCGGGCGTCCAGTGCACGTAGTCCGGCGTGGCCGCGGCGTGGTACTCGCGCACGAGCGAGTCGACGACCGCGCGGGAGTCGTCGAACTATCCAGCTTAGCTCTGGGCGACTCACCGGGCGTCCAGTGCACGTAGTCCGGCGTGGCCGCGGCGTGGTACTCGCGCACGAGCGAGTCGACGACCGCGCGGGAGTCGTCGAACTATTCAGCTTAGCTCTGGGCGACTCACCGGGCGTCCAGTGCACGTAGTCCGGCGTGGCCGCGGCGTGGTACTCGCGCACGAGCGAGTCGACGACCGCGCGGGAGTCGTCGAACTATCCAGCTTAGCTCTGGGCGACTCACCGGGCGTCCAGTGCACGTAGTCCGGCGTGGCCGCGGCGTGGTACTCGCGCACGAGCGAGTCGACGACCGCGCGGGAGTCGTCGAACTATTCAGCTTAGCTCTGGGCGACTCACCGGGCGTCCAGTGCACGTAGTCCGGCGTGGCCGCGGCGTGGTACTCGCGCACGAGCGAGTCGACGACCGCGCGGGAGTCGTCGAACTATTCAGCTTAGCTCTGGGCGACTCACCGGGCGTCCAGTGCACGTAGTCCGGCGTGGCCGCGGCGTGGTACTCGCGCACGAGCGAGTCGACGACCGCGCGGGAGTCGTCGAACTATTCAGCTTAGCTCTGGGCGACTCACCGGGCGTCCAGTGCACGTAGTCCGGCGTGGCCGCGGCGTGGTACTCGCGCACGAGCGAGTCGACGACCGCGCGGGAGTCGTCGAACTATTCAGCTTAGCTCTGGGCGACTCACCGGGCGTCCAGTGCACGTAGTCCGGCGTGGCCGCGGCGTGGTACTCGCGCACGAGCGAGTCGACGACCGCGCGGGAGTCGTCGAACTATCCAGCTTAGCTCTGGGCGACTCACCGGGCGTCCAGTGCACGTAGTCCGGCGTGGCCGCGGCGTGGTACTCGCGCACGAGCGAGTCGACGACCGCGCGGGAGTCGTCGAACTATCCAGCTTAGCTCTGGGCGACTCACCGGGCGTCCAGTGCACGTAGTCCGGCGTGGCCGCGGCGTGGTACTCGCGCACGAGCGAGTCGACGACCGCGCGGGAGTCGTCGAACTATTCAGCTTAGCTCTGGGCGACTCACCGGGCGTCCAGTGCACGTAGTCCGGCGTGGCCGCGGCGTGGTACTCGCGCACGAGCGAGTCGACGACCGCGCGGGAGTCGTCGAACTATCCAGCTTAGCTCTGGGCGACTCACCGGGCGTCCAGTGCACGTAGTCCGGCGTGGCCGCGGCGTGGTACTCGCGCACGAGCGAGTCGACGACCGCGCGGGAGTCGTCGAACTATCCAGCTTAGCTCTGGGCGACTCACCGGGCGTCCAGTGCACGTAGTCCGGCGTGGCCGCGGCGTGGTACTCGCGCACGAGCGAGTCGACGACCGCGCGGGAGTCGTCGAACTATTCAGCTTAGCTCTGGGCGACTCACCGGGCGTCCAGTGCACGTAGTCCGGCGTGGCCGCGGCGTGGTACTCGCGCACGAGCGAGTCGACGACCGCGCGGGAGTCGTCGAACTATTCAGCTTAGCTCTGGGCGACTCACCGGGCGTCCAGTGCACGTAGTCCGGCGTGGCCGCGGCGTGGTACTCGCGCACGAGCGAGTCGACGACCGCGCGGGAGTCGTCGAACTATTCAGCTTAGCTCTGGGCGACTCACCGGGCGTCCAGTGCACGTAGTCCGGCGTGGCCGCGGCGTGGTACTCGCGCACGAGCGAGTCGACGACCGCGCGGGAGTCGTCGAACTATCCAGCTTAGCTCTGGGCGACTCACCGGGCGTCCAGTGCACGTAGTCCGGCGTGGCCGCGGCGTGGTACTCGCGCACGAGCGAGTCGACGACCGCGCGGGAGTCGTCGAACTATCCAGCTTAGCTCTGGGCGACTCACCGGGCGTCCAGTGCACGTAGTCCGGCGTGGCCGCGGCGTGGTACTCGCGCACGAGCGAGTCGACGACCGCGCGGGAGTCGTCGAACTATTCAGCTTAGCTCTGGGCGACTCACCGGGCGTCCAGTGCACGTAGTCCGGCGTGGCCGCGGCGTGGTACTCGCGCACGAGCGAGTCGACGACCGCGCGGGAGTCGTCGAACTATTCAGCTTAGCTCTGGGCGACTCACCGGGCGTCCAGTGCACGTAGTCCGGCGTGGCCGCGGCGTGGTACTCGCGCACGAGCGAGTCGACGACCGCGCGGGAGTCGTCGAACTATCCAGCTTAGCTCTGGGCGACTCACCGGGCGTCCAGTGCACGTAGTCCGGCGTGGCCGCGGCGTGGTACTCGCGCACGAGCGAGTCGACGACCGCGCGGGAGTCGTCGAACTATCCAGCTTAGCTCTGGGCGACTCACCGGGCGTCCAGTGCACGTAGTCCGGCGTGGCCGCGGCGTGGTACTCGCGCACGAGCGAGTCGACGACCGCGCGGGAGTCGTCGAACTATTCAGCTTAGCTCTGGGCGACTCACCGGGCGTCCAGTGCACGTAGTCCGGCGTGGCCGCGGCGTGGTACTCGCGCACGAGCGAGTCGACGACCGCGCGGGAGTCGTCGAACTATCCAGCTTAGCTCTGGGCGACTCACCGGGCGTCCAGTGCACGTAGTCCGGCGTGGCCGCGGCGTGGTACTCGCGCACGAGCGAGTCGACGACCGCGCGGGAGTCGTCGAACTATTCAGCTTAGCTCTGGGCGACTCACCGGGCGTCCAGTGCACGTAGTCCGGCGTGGCCGCGGCGTGGTACTCGCGCACGAGCGAGTCGACGACCGCGCGGGAGTCGTCGAACTATTCAGCTTAGCTCTGGGCGACTCACCGGGCGTCCAGTGCACGTAGTCCGGCGTGGCCGCGGCGTGGTACTCGCGCACGAGCGAGTCGACGACCGCGCGGGAGTCGTCGAACTATCCAGCTTAGCTCTGGGCGACTCACCGGGCGTCCAGTGCACGTAGTCCGGCGTGGCCGCGGCGTGGTACTCGCGCACGAGCGAGTCGACGACCGCGCGGGAGTCGTCGAACTATTCAGCTTAGCTCTGGGCGACTCACCGGGCGTCCAGTGCACGTAGTCCGGCGTGGCCGCGGCGTGGTACTCGCGCACGAGCGAGTCGACGACCGCGCGGGAGTCGTCGAACTCGTCCAGCGAGTCGCGGAACATGGGCTCCTTGCGGAACACGTCGATGAAGGCCTCGCGCTTGCGCAGCTTGTCGTATTGCTGCAGGCATCGATCGAATAGCTATGGACAAGAACATTTAAAAATAAATCATCTGTATGAAATCGCGGGAGTCCTCCGGATGCAGCAGGACCAGTCATTGTGGCAGTTTTTGGGGAAGGGCTATGCCCAGCAGCGGATGTTTTTTGGCTGATATAATGATGATGCAAAAGCAATTAACGTGTACGAGTCGAATAACGGATCCCACTTATTGTATGTAATAAATGTTATTTATGAGAGTCGATTTAACTAAACGTAGTGGGAGTGGGTAGGAACTAATTGATGCCGTGATAGGGCCGGGCCACTTGAATGAACACCGGACTCCAAGGAATGGAGTTGTTTCTATCCTGGTCACAGCACCAATTGTACTAACACCTACCTGTCTTCTTACCGGATTCTTATGGAAAGGTCTTAGAGGAAAAAGACGAGAAGGGCGACCTCTGAAAAAGTGGAGCGATGACATCATAGCTACAGCAGGAAAGGAGTGGATGGAACGAGCTAAAGACAAAAAAAAATGGACCAAACTGGAGGAGGCCTATACCCAAATAGGGGTTCCTATCGAAGAAAATGAATATATTTACATGTACAGGCGTCCCCACGCCACGGGATGAAGTTAGCTCTATTCTAGTTTTACCAGCTACTTATTCCGAGCAAACCTTCACTTACCGAGCTGATGTTGGTGTGGTTGGCCAGCAGTAGCCCCGACACCTTGTGCGAGGAGGTGACATGCGGGGACCGACGCGACAGGGCCACTTGTATGGACGCCGGCCCCCACGGGATGAAGTTAGCTCTATTCTAGTTTTACCAGCTACTTATTCCGAGCAAACCTTCACTTACCGAGCTGATGTTGGTGTGGTTGGCCAGCAGTAGCCCCGACACCTTGTGTGAGGAGGTGACATGCGGGGACCGACGCGACAGGGCCACTTGTATGGACGCCGGCCCCCACGGGATGAAGTTAGCTCTATTCTAGTTTTACCAGCTACTTATTCCGAGCAAACCTTCACTTACCGAGCTGATGTTGGTGTGGTTGGCCAGCAGTAGCCCCGACACCTTGTGCGAGGAGGTGACATGCGGGGACCGACGCGACAGGGCCACTTGTATGGACGCCGGCCCCCACGGGATGAAGTTAGCTCTATTCTAGTTTTACCAGCTACTTATTCCGAGCAAACCTTCACTTACCGAGCTGATGTTGGTGTGGTTGGCCAGCAGTAGCCCCGACACCTTGTGTGAGGAGGTGACATGCGGGGACCGACGCGACAGGGCCACTTGTATGGACGCCGGCCCCCACGGGATGAAGTTAGCTCTATTCTAGTTTTACCAGCTACTTATTCCGAGCAAACCTTCACTTACCGAGCTGATGTTGGTGTGGTTGGCCAGCAGTAGCCCCGACACCTTGTGCGAGGAGGTGACATGCGGGGACCGACGCGACAGGGCCACTTGTATGGACGCCGGCCCCCACGGGATGAAGTTAGCTCTATTCTAGTTTTACCAGCTACTTATTCCGAGCAAACCTTCACTTACCGAGCTGATGTTGGTGTGGTTGGCCAGCAGTAGCCCCGACACCTTGTGCGAGGAGGTGACATGCGGGGACCGACGCGACAGGGCCACTTGTATGGACGCCGGCCCCCACGGGATGAAGTTAGCTCTATTCTAGTTTTACCAGCTACTTATTCCGAGCAAACCTTCACTTACCGAGCTGATGTTGGTGTGGTTGGCCAGCAGTAGCCCCGACACCTTGTGCGAGGAGGTGACATGCGGGGACCGACGCGACAGGGCCACTTGTATGGACGCCGGCCCCCACGGGATGAAGTTAGCTCTATTCTAGTTTTACCAGCTACTTATTCCGAGCAAACCTTCACTTACCGAGCTGATGTTGGTGTGGTTGGCCAGCAGTAGCCCCGACACCTTGTGCGAGGAGGTGACATGCGGGGACCGACGCGACAGGGCCACTTGTATGGACGCCGGCCCCCACGGGATGAAGTTAGCTCTATTCTAGTTTTACCAGCTACTTATTCCGAGCAAACCTTCACTTACCGAGCTGATGTTGGTGTGGTTGGCCAGCAGTAGCCCCGACACCTTGTGCGAGGAGGTGACATGCGGGGACCGACGCGACAGGGCCACTTGTATGGACGCCGGCCCCCACGGGATGAAGTTAGCTCTATTCTAGTTTTACCAGCTACTTATTCCGAGCAAACCTTCACTTACCGAGCTGATGTTGGTGTGGTTGGCCAGCAGTAGCCCCGACACCTTGTGCGAGGAGGTGACATGCGGGGACCGACGCGACAGGGCCACTTGTATGGACGCCGGCCCCCACGGGATGAAGTTAGCTCTATTCTAGTTTTACCAGCTACTTATTCCGAGCAAACCTTCACTTACCGAGCTGATGTTGGTGTGGTTGGCCAGCAGTAGCCCCGACACCTTGTGCGAGGAGGTGACATGCGGGGACCGACGCGACAGGGCCACTTGTATGGACGCCGGCCCCCACGGGATGAAGTTAGCTCTATTCTAGTTTTACCAGCTACTTATTCCGAGCAAACCTTCACTTACCGAGCTGATGTTGGTGTGGTTGGCCAGCAGTAGCCCCGACACCTTGTGCGAGGAGGTGACATGCGGGGACCGACGCGACAGGGCCACTTGTATGGACGCCGGCCCCCACGGGATGAAGTTAGCTCTATTCTAGTTTTACCAGCTACTTATTCCGAGCAAACCTTCACTTACCGAGCTGATGTTGGTGTGGTTGGCCAGCAGTAGCCCCGACACCTTGTGTGAGGAGGTGACATGCGGGGACCGACGCGACAGGGCCACTTGTATGGACGCCGGCCCCCACGGGATGAAGTTAGCTCTATTCTAGTTTTACCAGCTACTTATTCCGAGCAAACCTTCACTTACCGAGCTGATGTTGGTGTGGTTGGCCAGCAGTAGCCCCGACACCTTGTGTGAGGAGGTGACATGCGGGGACCGACGCGACAGGGCCACTTGTATGGACGCCGGCCCCCACGGGATGAAGTTAGCTCTATTCTAGTTTTACCAGCTACTTATTCCGAGCAAACCTTCACTTACCGAGCTGATGTTGGTGTGGTTGGCCAGCAGTAGCCCCGACACCTTGTGTGAGGAGGTGACATGCGGGGACCGACGCGACAGGGCCACTTGTATGGACGCCGGCCCCCACGGGATGAAGTTGGCTAACTTCCGCTCGCGGATGCGTTGGAGCGATTTGTGCACTTGCGACGGGTCCACCTCGCCCTGGGAATAAACGACTTTAAGTTTAATTATTCCCTTCTACGCTAGTGGAATGACTAACAGTATCTAATTGTTTGTCTGTTCCGTGCGAGGCAATAAGTTGTGTCGTTGAAAGCCTATAGACAAGTCACAGAAAATGAGATAGACCAGGACCAAATCAGGCAATTAAAAAAAAAACCTTATTGAAGACTCAGTAATCTTATTCACATAAGCGACACAGATAATGTTGGTTTTACTTTTAGCATACCTGTATAATGTTGAGGATGGAGATGTAGCAGTGCTGGTTGGCACGGTCAGGGCTGAGAGAGACCATCATGTTCTTAGGTTGCAGCAGCCTTTGCATCACGTCCAGTACTGTGGTTTTGCGGATCTTCGGCGCCTAAGGACACAACGAAAACATTAAATATATCTCGCCATACATAGAACCGGCACAATCGGTGTCCCGCTGTAGTTATTTAATGCAAAAAGAGATGCTGGAATGAGGGTAATATTGTCGAACTAACAATGTGCGCGTCATGGTCGGCGGTGAGCGGCGTGTACCCGGTCATGAGGAAGTGCAGGCGCGGCGTGGGGATCAGCGGCGCCACCAGGCTGATCAGGTCGTTGTTCATGTACGATGGGTACCTGGGAACAAACCGTCAGCGTCAGCCTTACGTACCCAACCAGCGTACATTGCTGAACACGGCACATATGGATGAGAGGGAATCAAAAACTAATTAATTTATTTAATATGGAAAAAGACTTCAATGAGTGACAATGGAACTAAGTTTTTTGGCACAATATTGAAATCAAGTCGGCATGTGTGGTCCCATTGGTCCAGCAGTCAGACCTCGAAAATGAACCCTGGTGTATTTTTTATATATGGTTCAAATTAAAAAAAAAATCATGACCCACATGTGGGTCATTGGGATTCCAGGGTAATAAAAATGACCCACATGTGGGACCTACCGGATGACCCACATGTGAGTCGTTGGGAGAGGAAGGATTAAGAATACGTAAATGCCAGTGTGATCGGCTAAACCAGTAGGGCGAGGTTTGGGTCGTTAACTAAGGTCGATAACAGTGTTGGGCGTAATTAATTACTTTTTGTAATTTAATTACAAATTAAATTACAAAAAGTAATTAATTAATTCAATTACGTTAATTAAATTGAATGTAATTAAAATTTCATGTAATTGAAATTACTTTGTAATTTGTAATTGTAATTACATTTATTTGTAAATTAAATTACTAAATTACTTTAAGTCAACTTTTTTTATAAACAATGAGAAGCATACGTGTTTACTTGGTCTGATTGCAATGATGTAATAATCAAAACAATAAATGTGTGTACCTATATTTATATTTATCTGAATTGACTGAAATTTGGCACGCAGATAGTATATTTATATTTCCAGAATATAAAGTACCTAAGCATATTTTTTATCCCGGAATACTAAGAAGTTGCGAGCGAATACCCGGATATTAAGTACGAAGGAATGCTATCAGATAAAAGAAGGAAAATACCTGAAAAACAGCAGAAGAGGGCAGAGGGGGGGGGGGGGGTTGGGATAAAGTAATAAAACATTTTTATCAATCAAATACGTATTATTAATTAAAAAAAACACACTTTGATTTATGATATACATAGATTATTTTAAATTAGACTTTAACACTACTCTCATTTCAAACATTTCGTCCGACAACCTGTGGGATTTCGGTAGATTTATCATAGTTGCGTACGAGAAAACTCTTTCAACAGGTCCTGAGGATGGCATCAATGTATTTTTTTTTTTTTAAATATTCATGATTTCTGGGTGTCGATGTAACATCGAGTTGTTTTTATCATCATCACTCAGAAAGTTTGCAAGTAATACATCTGACCGTGTCAAACTAAGGGCAGACCCAGCTCCCTCTCCTTCGGAAGAGTCTGTTTCAAAGTCAAAATATGCGTCATCTTTCGTTCTTTGGCTCGTGGTTATTTCACGCATTTTATGGCAATCGTGTACTTCTATTGCAATTTTTTGTTTAAACAGAGTTCTTAGTCTGCGATTGTGTTGGTGATCAATGGCCGAGAACCATTTGTCCTTAAATCGTGGATATGACAATGCTGCTATTGCGGCTGCAGTTCCAGTTTGCGTATGTAAGTCGAAAAAGTCAGAAAACCTCTCTTAGACACTTGTTAAATATTTTGTGGCTAGAGTTTTACAATAAATGAAGTTTTCATTTCTCAACTTTGTTAATTTTCTGCGCAGTGACAATAATGATGGCAACATTATTCCATAAAAGATGTCTGTTTCACCTTGTAAAATGTCAATTGCCTCTGCAATAGGCTGCGAACACTTCAAATATTCTTCAATATATTGAAAATCTTCTCCTCTCAAGTAATTTGTGATACCCAATGCCATGTGAAGTTGTGCACTTTTTGCACGAATACTTTCTATCTGTCTCAGGCTGTCGTAAACGCTGTTCCATCTTGTGGCTCCAGGTCCAAGAATATTTTGTATGATTTCTGCAGTCTTTGGTCGGTTAGCAGCGTTCGACAACGCGCAGCATTTCCTCATAACTTGGTCATGCATTTTGGAAAGTGATGTATTTTTATCTTTTAAAACTTTGTTAGCATCAGTAGTACAACATAAATTTAGCTTGTGAGCGGAGCACCTTAAGTGAGCTGGTAGTTGAGGGATGTATTCAGTTAATGCTGGAGTACTCGATATATTAGCCTCATATAATGTACGAGTAGGTGAATTACAAGTACTACACTACAGATTGACAGTCGTCGTCATCAGATACATTCTCCACATCATCAACAAACATCGCATCTTCTTTGAGACCGAATGCTGAAAAAGCTTGAAAACCTCAGTTTATAAATTATAAACACTAAAGGTAGTTTACCCCGCTTACATACTGCACCCCACAAAATGACCGATGGTGAGCTCTGGAACCTAGGAACATTTTTCTGGTTGCCTGGAATGTCTTCTATCCGTGGTGCCCACAATCAATCATTTTGGGAATTATAAGGCTGTTCTAACACAACCAGTTTCTCGTCAGAAAAAACAAACTCTTCACCTGCGTGCCAAGAAAGTATTGTGTTAGATCTTTGCACTCTCTTTTTCTTGGTCACTTCGGAAATGCCATGTACTTTGCGATTTTTATAAGCATAGCATCCAAGATCCACCCTCAAAATATTGTGCACCGATCCTCTTGATATTTTCAGGTCAGCAGCAAATTTTCGTATAGAGCGGTGTTTTTTCCGTCGAAGTCGGTCTCTTACAATCTTGACGATTGTATCGGTTCTAGCTGAACGTGGCCGACCGGATCTTTTCCTGTCTTCTATCGAGGATGTTTCACCTTTTGATTGTAGTGTAAACTAGATTGCGTTTAATTCCAAGAGGCTTTAACGCCTTAAAAATAGCACCTGGGCTGTCGCCATTGCAAAATTTTCTAATAATCGTTTCTCGAAACAGTTTCATCATGGATACAAAGCAAACTACAAATCCTTGCCGTTTGAAGTGATTGTATTTTGTTATTGTCAACATGCCTTTTTACTTAAAAGAAGAATTTGACGGCCTGTAATCCGTATGCCTTTAGAGCCAAGGTAAAAAGATATGTATTCGTACTTATTGTACACGGTGTATATAAAATACAATAACGCAAAAATATGACGTTTTATGATTTATCTTTATTAACAATTCCTACATCCCTAAAACGGAAACTCATGGACATGTGCATTCTTCCAATCCTTACCTACGGTGCACAAACTTGGTCTTTGACAAAAGTTCAGAAATCTGCCCTCAAGGTTTGTCAGAGAGCCATGGAACGCAGTATTTTGGGCGTGAAAATAACAGATCGCATTAGAAATACAATACTGCGTTCCAAATCGCAAGTAGCTGACGTAGCTCACGCAGCCGCCAAACTTAAGTGGGACTGGGCCGGGCACATCTGCCGCATGCCGGAAGACTTGTGGGCTAAAATCACCACCAAGTGGGTCCCACACAACCGAACACGGCGTCGCGGTAGACCTCGTCGGAGATGGCGAGACGAGCTTGACGTCTTCGACCAAGACTGGTGGGAGACTGCCCAGGATAGGGATACGTGGAAGGAACAGAGGGAGGCTTTTGCCCAGCAGTGGGACACTTAAGGCTATTAAAAAAAAAAAAAAAAAATTCAATTAACTAAATACATATGAAGAAGCCAGTAGTAGTTATTATATTACAGTAGAACCTGCTTGATACGTCGCTTTTTCGAATAAATTGTGTTCTCTTGGCAATTATGCAAGCTCTTGGTAAATCATACTTATCATCGATAATTATTGATTTCATTGTTTCATCGACACCACCCTCATCTCTACTTCAGAGTCTGGGACACTGATCTGTCATTTAAAAAAATCCTTGCCAATATTATTTTTAACTCTAATCTAATTGCAATTAGGTTCATTCTTACAAAGCATGAAAACCGAGTCTCGTGCGGAGTGCATAGTTATCCGAAATTTTGATTAATCAATGCAATGATAATATTAGGTATTATAGACTCTTTTTCAAATAAGTACCATTAAGTTATTTCTTACAAAGCATGAAGCACGAGTCTCGTGGGGAGTGTCATGACGTAGCCAAGAAAGAATTGTAAATCGATTACATAATCGTTAAATGTCATGAATTTTTTTTCATTAAAATATTTAAAATAATATTATAGCAATACAAAGATATGACCTGACCATTAACCAATTGTGAAATTGTCTTTGTAAGATTTTTTGCACATTGTGCAAGGTTTTCAGCAGAGGGGTAAGTTACACTGAAAGGCTACTCCAGGTATATATGCTCTAAGTGCGCAGCACATACAAAATAGTGTGTGTGATGTTTGCCGATGATGCGACTATTTTTGTATCTGAAGAAAAAGATTCGGACATAGCTAATAAATTACAAAATACTTTACAAACTGTAATAAATTGGTTGTCTACGTTAAATTTAAGTGTTAATCTGGACAAAACTAAAATTGTACAGTTTATTAATCACAAGCAGATGCAAAAAAGTCTCAATGTAGGTAGTTATAGACAACACACAAATTGAACAAGTAAATAATACAAACTTCTTAGGAGTCACAATAGATGGAAACTTTAACTGGAAGGCTCACATTGAAAAACTAATAAAAAGCTAGCCAAGTCTTGCTATGCACTATCTATATTGACCAAAATAACTTCAATCGACGTCGTAAAGAAGGCGTACTATGCAAATGTTTATCCCATCCTTACCTATGGCATAATTTTTTGGGGAAATTCGGTTAACATTGAATCTACATTTATATTTCAAAAAAAATGTATGCGAATCATGTTTAAGCTTAGAAATATGGAATCCTTAAGGGAAGAATGGAATACTAACTCTGACGTGTATCTATATACTACAAATCTGTTTATTTGTCAAAGAGCGAACTGACATTTTTATAAAAATAAGTGAATCTAAAAATAATATCCGTTCACAGTATAAATATGACATATGTACAGTTAGACCTTCGAGCTTTATACTTCGCAAGAGCGCATATGTCAATGGAATTAAAATTTTCAATCATCTACCTGGTAATATTAAGTCGCAAGATGGGATACAATTTAAAAATAAGCTCAAGGAATGGCTATTAATGAAATGTTTTTATAATTTTAATGAATATTTTACATATTAAGATTGATAGTTATATAGATATTAAGAAAGTTAATGAATGTTGAAATGTGATAATTTAATATTGTAAGCCCGAAATGGGCAAACTGTTGGACTTTTTATTTAAGGTGTGATCTATTTTTACACAGTTTTGGACAATAAATGCTAAGGTGCTGGATAGTTTGCTTGATAAGCAGTTAGAAAAGTACATTGAGTTGCATGATACGCAGTTTGGCTTCCGGCCTAGCTTGTCTACCGAAAGTGCGATTCTCTGTCTCAAACAAACTGTTCAGTACTACACAGCTAGAGGTACGCCTGTCTTTGCCTGTTTCTTGGATCTGTCAAAAGCATTTGACCTTGTAGCTTATGACATTCTGTGGAATAAGCTACAACATGAGACCGATGTACCGTATGAAATCATGACAATACTCAGGTACTGGTACGGAAGACAGAAAAACAGTGTGAGGTGGGCAGGCGCGCATTCGGACGTATATGGGTTGGAGTGCGGGGTGAGGCAGGGGGGGTTGAGTTCGCCTCGCCTCTTCAATTTGTATGTAAACCGGTTGCTCCAAAAACTAACTGCTACCAGGGTCGGCTGTTCGGTTGATGGTGTTTTTATAAACAACATTAACTATGCGGACGACATGGTCTTGTTGTGCCCTTCGTTCAGTGCGCTGCGTGACTTGCTGCGAGTTTGTGAGTCATATGCGGAGGCCCACGGACTCAAATACAATGCAAGAAAAAGCGAGTTCCTAATTTTCAGGGTTAGTAAGAAACCTTACGAGGATGTGCCCCCGGTGACTTTGTGTGGAACTCCCTTGACTCAGGTAAAACATTTTAAGTATTTGGGTCATTGGGTCTCTGAGGACATGAGTGATGGCATGGACATAGAGAGAGAGCGCAGAGCGCTGTCCGTGCGGTGCAATATGTTGGCTCGTAGGTTTGCACGTTGTAGCGACGAGGTTAAGTTGACGTTGTTTCGAGCCTACTGTCAGTCTTTCTACACGTGCAGCCTATGGGTCAATTTTACAGCGCGCACGTACAGCGCACTGCGCGTGCAGTACAACAACGCGTTCAGGGCGCTGTTCCGGCTGCCGTGGAGCTGCAGCGCGTCCGGCATGTTCGCCGCGGCGCGCACCGACGACTTCCACGCGACGCATAAGGAAGCGTTGTGCCTCCGTGCTTACCCGCCTGCGCACGACCACAAACAGCATCCTGAACGTGTTTGCTGACAGGTGGAACACACCCGTGATGAAGAGGTGGTTGGCCCTTCACGGTCCTAGTTATTAGTAGTTTAGTTAATTCTTTTAGTTATGTTTATTATTTTAAAATTCAAAATTTCCTTTGTTATCATTTTTGCTTTTATGTATATACCCACCTATGTGTAATACCTATGGATGAATGTCTGAAATAAATTGCTATTTATTATTTATTATTATTATTTAAATGAATTTTATCTTATCTTATCTTATCTCCAGATGCACGAGCGACGTTTCATGCGCAGATCCAATTTTAGATTGTTTGGTGTGGATCCAGCTATTAGTTTTACCTGAGAGTTGCCGTGCTTGCGCTCATGATAGTAGACACGAGCGTGTTGATCTGCGTGAAGGACGGGTTGGGGATGTGCAGCCGGTCGCTCGCGATCCTGTTGAGCGCGGTGTTGTCCAGGACCATGACGCAGTCGGCGCTCTCCGTCAGCCGCTTCAGGGTGAGCAGGGAGTTGTAGGGCTGTACTACTACGTCACTGTGGATATATTTATTTTGTTAACTAATCTTACAAGATTTTCCAGACTCCATTGTCTATGAAGAAAGCAGTTTTGCAAATGATCAAACTACAAGTTACACTCATTTGGGGTGAACCAAACTCAACAGTTCAAAGTGTAACTATATTATTTCACCTTGAGTTCTTCAGGAACATCAGAAACAGTAAATTTGGCTTTAAGACCAATCAATTGAAACAAAAATACTTACTGCTCTTAACAGAAAACATACCTGATCTCATCTAAGTTAGGGAAGACACTGTAAGTTTGCACCAGCTTCTTGGGGAAGCGGTCTGAGAGGTGCTCCAGGATGTAGGACCCCATGCCCGACCCCGTGCCTCCCGCTATGGAGTGGCACACCACAAAACCCTGTCAAACATGCAATGTAAAATTCATAAAATGTATATATTATTTATGCCGACTTTAAGACAAAGTTTGTGTAAGCCAAAAGTCAGGACATGTGTTGGCAGCTTGCTGAGGCAGCCTTGCACGTCAGATGTTTGCCCAGTGTGTACTGCTATTTATAAATATCAGCAGTCTCTTCTGTTTTTTTTTGTCACAAACTCATAATTTGTATTGAACTGGATCATGTAACTTGCATTCAAGATCTTTACTCAACAACTGACTATAAGTCAACAGCCTCATGCTCACCTCTAGATTGTCACTGCCGTCAGCCTCCCTGTTGATGATGTCAAACACCTCCTCATTCAGCTTGTCTCCCTGCGCGTACCCGGAGGCCCAGTTGTTGCCTGCACCTCCTCCATGTTTTGACAGATACACATTCTCTGGGTTGTATAGCTAAAACAAAAGTTATAGTTAGTTATATTACTTAACCACTTATTATGTCAAGTCCAGTTAAATTCTATTCACTGTAACTTGTGTACATTTTATTGCTGATTATCAAAGAAACAAGTAAAGCTTGTGTGATTCATTTTCAACATTTTATTTGTGAAAACATAACCTGGCTGCTGCTGCAGTCATGTAAATTCAAAGCAATCAAATATTGATAACTTTTTGAAAAAGAACTTTGACTAACAGTTGTTCTTGTGATTTTAAGATATAGCATAGTAGAAATTTTGCATTTTATCCTGAGTGACTTACATTGAAAATTAACAAAATGGGACTTGACCTTATTATATTAAGTTCAATAAGATTAAAGCAAAAATTTACCTTAGCATAAGGAGAGTTCATAATAGTATGTATGACTCTTGGCTCCAAATCCAGGAGCACAGCTCTGGGAATGTAATGGTCGTCATCAGCCTGATAAAAGAACACATCCTTGCGGTCCAGCCCCGCCGTCGCATACTCCTCCAGGATGCCCTCGGGCGATATACCGTGCTCTATGCATAGCTGCTTCCAGAACTCAAAACCGACTGGAAAGCAAAAACATAGTAATGGCAAAAACATAGTATAGTTATTTACGTGTTCGTTGCGTGAATAACTACAAAATCATTATCTTAGTGTCGTCAAGGAAGTCCAGGAACAGATTGAATTGAAAGATATAGGTAAATTAAGCCGGAAACGAGAAAAACAATGCATTAATTTTGAATTAACCGATGGATGTTGTTTAGTACTATACTTACTCTGATTGCCGCATTGGCCCAGCTGCAGCGTTATCATTTCATTCGGCATGTTGGATTTGTTGTTTCTACTTTACTAGGATAATTTGAAGATTACGCTTTAATTTAAAATCTAAACAACTCCATTTACCACCAGAACCAACTGACATTTCATTTGTTTGACAGATCATACCACAGATAAAGTCATATTTTAATTTGCATGCATCAATTTTTTACCATTTTCATGCGCATCAATAATTTGGAAGTAAGTTGACTAAATATTTTTCATGCATTCTGGTCCTTATTCATTTATGAAACACGCCAACCATTTTGATAATTGTCATTTATTTTCATAAAAGGAGCACAAATAAACAACAAAAAAAAAGCTCTTCGGATGAATGATTCCATAACTTACATGTCAAAAGTTTCGTAAAGTTTTAGGAATTCCGTAGCAATAAGTTGTAAAACTGAAAACTGGGTTTTTTTTGTTTCATCTGCTTTATTATGTATGTTTTAACGCTTTATAATTAGTGTAACATATAATCATCACATAATAAGTAATTAGCGGCGCGATAACTCCAAGGTAATTATGCATTCTTTACATGTCGCATACATCTTGATGGCCTTCGGTGCTATTTCTCAACTTTGTTGTCCAACCTACGATGTAATAACTTGTGTGGATAATGTCGCCGTGGGTGTAACTTTCGTAAAGCAAGGTTTCCTCGGAATCCTAAAGTGGAGTTCGCTTAAATTACTAATAAGGAAGTGATTTCACGTGATAAACGATTCTGTTTAGAATCCAATTTGCACAGGTATTGTGTGAATACATGTTCAAACAGACTGGAATTAAAACAGTGCTTGTCTTGAATTGTTCAGTGGTGTATTTGTAAACTTGATTACATTTTCACTTGACTGGCCATAGCTTGTTAGTTGAAACACAGTTGGTTGTAGTTAAAACACAGTTAGTTGTAACATTGTTAGATAGTGGAGCAACACCGCCCAAGATGCCTCGGAAGCTGCTGAAGTTCCTGATCGTGTTTGACAACACATCGCTGTTGTACTACCCGGGGCAGTTCTTGTCCGGGAAAGTGCTTATGGAACTGCAGGATGACACTCCTGTACTCGGTGAGTACTTTATCATTTAACCCAAAATGCTAAGATATACCTTTGAAAATGCACTATAAATAATGATGTAGAGTAATCATCAGTAAATTATGTGTCTGTAACTGGAGATTATTCTAACTGGTTTTAAATTACACTACGCACACACACAACTATACACAGGGCTCTCTTTCACCTTGGCTGCTCTCGGCAAGTGCTCTAAGTGCAACTGTTATGGCCTTCATGGGGCTCCTATTTTTAGTCAGTTCTCATAATAAAAATACAAATTGGGGCACCATTACCTAAGGGCCTAGAGTTGATTTTTGCAGCTTACTTTACAGTTGACTGCAAACAGATGTATTCATTTTTTCGCTTTGTTGCCTCCCTCCTATACTTATGTTATGAGCCTATGTACAGTCGCCATCACATACATCGAAGCAAACAAGCAGCTCACAAACATCGGAACACACCCCTATTTTCAAGGCGTTAGGGTGCATGTGCCGATATTTTTGAACACCTATAGTGTCCCTATGTATGTGATGGCGACTGTACAGTCAGGGGTATTAATATAAGTACATAAAAAAGGCCATAAATATCTGTGCACACCTTTATGACATTGGCAATGTTTAAGTATATATATTTCTACCCCTTAATGCACAATTAAATCGAAAAGTACAGGTAACTTTGCTTACATAGATAAGTCTAATTGCCAGTTTGTTGTTGGATTATAATTAACAATTCCGAGTAATGGAAGAGCGGGATCTTCCGACACAAGCATCTCTATGCTTACTGGAAGGTTCTCCACCCTTGCCTTTGTTCCAACATTTGTAAATAACCCAATAAACTATTTTTCATTTTCATTTTTCATGCTACTAGTCCTGGTGTTAATACATTTGATGAAACAACTCATTAAGTTATTTCAATGTGTTGAAGCATGTTTAATTGTTACAGCTGAACACATTTTAAAACTGTGTCAAGAATGCTATGATACTCTATACAGCCCTCAATGTTATTATAATTTATATTACTATTCTATTAGTTATGTTTTGATGGATCTTAAAGCCTTTTTAGGGTTCCGTACACTACCAACTAGGCTACAGGAGGCTCCCATACAACAAACGTGATTTTTTGCCGTTTTTATAGATAATGGTACGGAACCCTTCGTGCGCGAGTCCGACTCGCATTTGGCCGGTTTTTTTTATGTCACACATGGCCATATCATGGTGTGTGTGGCGCCTTACAGCCTGCAAATTGTTGAGCATGCATGTCAGTCTTAATAAATTCATGCATAGTGTAAACGGTGCGTACAAATTGGAGCAGCAGCCTCGGGTTGAGGCACGCGCGGCTCACCTATTTTGCTCAAATTTCGTACGCGCAGTGCGGCGAGCCGGCCAGAGTCAGTCTCTTGACCGTGCTCGAAGGGTTGTGCCTCGGTGTGCGTGCCTCATGTAATTTGGACGTGTATCCGATCGTGCCGCGGGCAGAAGGACACGATGTAGCTTGTTATAGCCGGCAACACTGGCGAGAGCCCTTATGAGCCAGTACATTTTTCAAGAGTATTTCGTGTTATCTCCTCCCAGGGCTACATTTCCATGTAGTGGGCGAAGGAGTGGTCCGCGTGGGCTCGGGCCGGCACGAGCGCCTCTTCGACAAGGAGAACTACATCGACTTCAGGATGCGGCTGCTGGGGGAACCAGGTTATTGTTCTATCTAGTTATGGTCAGCCAGCTATAGAGCTAAAAATCCCTTCTGCATGGGGCTTACTTTTTAGGGTTCCGTAGCCAAATGGCAAAAAACGGAACCCTTATAGATTCGTCATGTCTGTCTGTCTGTCTGTCCGTCCGTATGTCACAGCCACTTTTTTCCGAAACTATAAGAGCTGTTGAAACTTGGTAAGTAGATGTATTCTGTAAACCGCATTAAGATTTTCACACAAAAATCGAAAAAAAACATTAAGTTTTAGGGGTCCCCATACACAGAACTGAAACACAACATTTTTTTTTTCATCAAACCCATACGTGTGGGGTATCTATGGATAGGTCTTCAAAAATGATATTAAGGTATCTAATATCATTTTTTTCTAAACTGAATAGTTTGCGCGAGAGACACTTCCAAAGTGGTAAAATGTGTCCCCCCCTTGTTACTTCTAAAATAAGAGAATGATAAAACTAAAAAAAATATATGATGTACATTACCATGCAAACTTCCACCGAAAATTGGTTTGAACGAGATCTAGTAAGTAGTTTTTTTTTAATACGTCATAAATCGTAAACCGCAATTTATTTTACGGAACCCTTCATGTGCGAGTCCGACTCGCACTTGGCTTTTTTTTCTACAGCGGTAGTAATATAGTATAAGTTACGCATAAGACGAGTATTGAAGACTGACATTTTTGTTTTAAGCAGATGCGATATTTATTTACCTTTATTTGCCGGCCGAGGTCTCGGATGACTCGTCACAACGTCAAGACGTCAAGACGTCTCTTAACAACGCATAATCAGCCTAAGCCTCTTACAAGTTGCGTAAGCAACTGCTTGAAAAATTGGTTAAAACGAGCAAGACTCCGATAGATCAGTTGGTTACGAGTATGTATATGAGTGATCGGCCGTACTGACGAAAAGGCGCTGGTTCGAATCCAGCTTAATTAGTAATTGGTTTACGTTTAATTTAAAACTAAATGTAACAAGCCTCAGATACGAGTACCTATGCTTGGAATTATTGTTCTTATGTTCGTGATTTTAGCCGGAAAATATCGCGTTTTGGGGGGTCGTGATTCCGGAAATAGATTTTCATACAATATTGTCACCACCCTCGCCTCGCGCCAACGAAACGGAGGGATGGAGACAGAGATTGAGAAAAGCACTGAGTATAGCCTCGAATCAGGCGAGAATAGAAATTACCTGCCTCATCTTACTAGAAGGTTTAGGTATAGCTTCAGCCTTCACCGTTCTTGCCTCAGAGCATAGAATACTAGAGAGAAGACTAGCCGCCGGCGGCCGCGTCGCAGTTCTTAGCTCAATGGGCATACTCTGCCGCTAGTTTACCAGAGCCAGAGAATATTACGTTTCTTCCCAAAATGCCTGATACGATGCGCGTGTATTGTCCAATAAGAGCGTAGGTATGCAAGTGTGTTTGCTTTAGATGTGTGCGTGCTTTGTCTTGTCAATTACTTGTGCTTTGTGTGGGTTAATGTACTTGCGACAGGCCTACTCAATACAAATCGGCCGGCATGTCCGATCTCCTTATATTCATACATCTGTGGTTTTTGCCCTTTGCAACATACTCTGTTTTCCAGGCAACGGCGCGTCAGTCCTCTCCCCCGGCATCCACAGCTTCCCCTTCAAGCTGGGGCTGCCCATGGGGCTCCCGTCCACGTTCCTCGGCACGCACGGCTGGGTGCAGTACTACTGCAAGGCGGCGCTGCGGGAGCCCAACGGACTCACGCACAAGAATCAGCAGGTGTTCATTGTGTGCAACCCTATTGACTTGAACTTGGAGCCTCCGGTGCTATCAGTAAGTTTTCAAACATATATACATTCACGCCAATATTCCCAGAATTGGTAGGCAGAGCACAGTAAGGTAGGGTAATCAAACAAAAAATTATGAAGATATAGTCCGTTAAAGTTCCATGTGACGTCACACGAAACTTTAACAGGTTCTCTTTATCATTTTTTGCTTGATAGACAAAATAAAAAAATACGTGTCCAATATTTTTTGATAATCGAACTGACGGACTAAATAGAATTATATTTTTTTTACCGAGGAAAGTCCCCAATTCCATCATTACTAATGTATACGGTCCTCCTGCGGACTACTCATGCACAAAATAAGTACCTACCTAGGGCGGCACATCGTGCACCCAGAAGAGATACAACATATCACCGCCCAAAGAATCTGAAATTTCCTGGAAGCAACGGGCCTTAACGGTGTACTCTAAAGGGCCGCCACAATAGGTCACTTGCTGGTCGAAGCGGCATAATACGTAAAGCCTATAAAAGAACAATAATAATACGGCCATCCTGACACTGCACGCGTCCTCGCGCGTTCAAATAACGAAGATACAAAATATGAGGTATCTAAGCTGTCACAAAAGTACGGCATACTATAATTAGTGTACTGAACAAAGTACCGACCTTGAAAACATTACCCTACCTCCTTTAGATGTCGGTCAAGAAAGTCAACTCTTTTTTCTAATTAAAACTTTAAAACGAATATTAGTAACCTCAGTTTAGGTTGTTTTTAGGACTCCGTACCTCAAAAGGAAAAAACGGAACCCTTATATGATCACTTTATTGTCCGTCTGTATGTCTGTGTGGCAAAAAGATATCGAGTTGAAATTAAAACCATATACTCAGGTCTACAGTCCCTTGAAGCTGTGAAAAAAACAAACTTCTAAGTTAACGTAAAAAAAGATACGGCTATTTAAAGAAACAAATAAAATAAAACGACGACGACGATTTATTTCGTTTCTTGAAATAAATTATCTTATCTTATCTTATATGCCGCAAAAGACCTATTTTTTCAAAATGTATACCTAGAACTATGAAATTTGGCAAGTAATATCGTGGTATACTACAAGTACAGGGACACATCTGAAAACTATACATTTGTGATTAAATCATAAAAATATAGCCTTTAATTAAAGTGCGTAATCAATTATCGAGTTAGGACGAAAATTTGTACGAAACCCTCGGTGGCAGAGTCCGACTCACTCTTATCCGGTTTTTTAGGATCATTAACTAATTATAATGTCAGGTACGAAACATTAAAAACGGACTTTTTCCTTTAATATCGTGAAATGGCCGTGTAACATGCTATTCATTCATGCAACAAACGTAATTATAATCATGCATCGCATGTCGGAACAATTGGTGCACACTGAAACACTTACTCGTAACTGACCAATTATACATTTAATTATAACTTTAACTGTTGACTCGATATGCCTCTGTGCCTGCCGGGAGTGTCCTGATTCCAGATGAATTCGATCCGGCCGTGATATAGCAATCAATGCCCGTGCACTGACCGTAGCTTGTTCAATGTCAGTCTATTTTACTCTTAGTTAAGCCATTTAATTAAGTTTTAGTTTGGTTACAATGTAGTATTTGAGGTTGGGCATAGGTACAGCCGACTATAAAAAATATAAATCCAAAACTGCACTCCCAAATAAGACGCCCGTGTTATTGCCAGCGCAATGACGCAAAACGGAATACACGGAAAATTGTTACATTTCTGATAAGCCAGCCCTGTAGTGATGTACGCTGCCCAAGGGAAACATTGTTAACACTCAGAAAATTTTAACATTTCTGATAAGCCAAGCCCTGTAGTGCTGTACTCTGCCCAAGGGAAACATTGTTAACACTCGGAAAATTGTTACAATCCAGATAAGCCAGCCCTTTAGTGCTGTACGCTGCCCAAAGGAAACATTGTTAACACTCGGAAAATTGTTACATTTCTGATAAGCCAGCCCTGTAGTGCTGTACTCTGCCCAAGGGAAACATTGTTAACACTCGGAAAATTGTTACATTTCTGATAAGCCAGCCCTGTAGTGCTGTACGCTGCCCAAGGGAAACATTGTTAACACTCGGAAAATTGTTACATTTCTGATATGCCAGCCCTGTAGTGCTGTACGCTGCCCAAGGGAAACATTGTTAACACTCGGAAAATTGTTACATTTCTGATAAGCCAGCCCTGTAGTGCTGTACGCTGCCCAAGGGAAACATTGTTAACACTCTGAAAATTGTTACATTTCTGATATGCCAGCCCTGTAGTGCTGTACGCTGCCCAAGGGAAACATTGTTAACACTCGGAAAATTGTTACATTTCTGATAAGGCAGCCCTGTAGGTACACTGCCCAAGGGAAACATTGTTAACACTCGGAAAATTGTTACATTTCTGATATGCCAGCCCTGTAGTGCTGTACGCTGCCCAAGGGAAACATTGTTAACACTTGGAAAATTGTTACATTTCTGATATGCCAGCCCTGTAGTGATGTACGCTGCCCAAGGGAAACATTGTTAACACTCGGAAAATTGTTCCATTTCTGATAAGGCAGCCCTGTAGTGCTGTACGCTGCCCAAGGGAAACATTGTTAACACTCGGAAAATTGTTACATTTCTGATAAGCCAGCCCTGTAGTGCTGTACGCAGCCCAAGGGAAACATTGTTAACACTCGGAAAATTGTTACATTTCTGATAAGCCAGCCCTGTAGTGCTGTACGCAGCCCAAGGGAAACATTGTTAACACTCGGAAAATTGTTACATTTCTGATATGCCAGCCCTGTAGTGCTGTACGCTGCCCAAGGGAAACATTGTAAGCACTCGGAAACCAGTTCTCCAGCTTTTAGTATACTGTTAAACATGCTTCGTGGATCCCAAAACCACATCAGACACCAAATAGAGGCTGATTAGGAGGTTGCGAAGGTTCCTCTCTGTATCATGATGATGTCAATTTGATTGATTCCCATTTGCAGCAAGAGTTCGAGTGCAGTGTAGAGCACCGGCTCGGCGTGGGCTGCGTGGGCGGCGGCAGCGTCGCGTGCCGGGTCACCCTCGACCGCGGCGCCTACGTGCCCGGCGAGACCGTCGCGCTGTCCGCCGCGCTCGCCAACCACTCGCGCACCACCATCCGCGCCACCCGCGCCACGCTCACCGAGGTGAGTGTACATGCACTGTCGGTCACTGACCGGGGCCCACGTGCCCGGCGAGACCGTCGCGCTGTCCGCCGCGCTCGCCAACCACTCGCGCACCACCATCCGCGCCACCCGCGCCACGCTCACCGAGGTGAGTGTACATGCACTGTCGGTCACTGACCGGGGCCCACGTGCCCGGCGAGACCGTCGCGCTGTCCGCCGCGCTCGCTAACCACTCGCGCACCACCATCCGCGCCACCCGCGCCACGCTCACCGAGGTGAGTGTACATGCACTGTCGGTCACTGACCGGGGCCCACGTGCCCGGCGAGACCGTCGCGCTGTCCGCCGCGCTCGCCAACCACTCGCGCACCACCATCCGCGCCACCCGCGCCACGCTCACCGAGGTGAGTGTACATGCACTGTCGGTCACTGACCGGGGCCCACGTGCCCGGCGAGACCGTCGCGCTGTCCGCCGCGCTCGCCAACCACTCGCGCACCACCATCCGCGCCACCCGCGCCACGCTCACCGAGGTGAGTGTACATGCACTGTCGGTCACTGACCGGGGCCCACGTGCCCGGCGAGACCGTCGCGCTGTCCGCCGCGCTCGCCAACCACTCGCGCACCACCATCCGCGCCACCCGCGCCACGCTCACCGAGGTGAGTGTACATGCACTGTCGGTCACTGACCGGGGCCCACGTGCCCGGCGAGACCGTCGCGCTGTCCGCCGCGCTCGCCAACCACTCGCGCACCACCATCCGCGCCACCCGCGCCACGCTCACCGAGGTGAGTGTACATGCACTGTCGGTCACTGACCGGGGCCCACGTGCCCGGCGAGACCGTCGCGCTGTCCGCCGCGCTCGCCAACCACTCGCGCACCACCATCCGCGCCACCCGCGCCACGCTCACCGAGGTGAGTGTACACTGTCGGTCACTGACCGGGGCCCACGTGCCCGGCGAGGCCGTCGCGCTGTTCGCCGCGCTCGCCAACCACTCGCGCACCACCATCCGCGCCACGCTCACCGAGGTGAGTGTACACTGTCGGTCACTGGCCGGGGCCCACGTGCCCGGCGAGACCGTCGCGCTGTCCGCCGCGCTCGCCAACCACTCGCGCACCACCATCCGCGCCACCCGCGCCACGCTCACCGAGGTGAGTGTACACTGTCGGTCACTGACCGGGGCCCACGTGCCCGGCGAGACCGTCGCGCTGTCCGCCGCGCTCGCCAACCACTCGCGCACCACCATCCGCGCCACCCGCGCCACGCTCACCGAGGTGAGTGTACACTGTCGGTCACTGACCGGGGCCCACGTGCCCGGCGAGACCGTCGCGCTGTCCGCCGCGCTCGCCAACCACTCGCGCACCATCATCCGGGCCACCCGCGCCACGCTCACCGAGGTGAGTGTACACTGTCGGTCACTGACCGGGGCCCACGTGCCCGGCGAGACCGTCGCGCTGTCCGCCGCGCTCGCCAACCACTCGCGCACCACCATCCGCGCCACCCGCGCCACGCTCACCGAGGTGAGTGTACATGCACTGTCGGTCACTGACCGGGGCCCACGTGCCCGGCGAGACCGTCGCGCTGTCCGCCGCGCTCGCCAACCACTCGCGCACCACCATCCGCGCCACGCTCACCGAGGTGAGTGTACATGCACTGTCGGTCACTGACCGGGGCCCACGTGCCCGGCGAGACCGTCGCGCTGTCCGCCGCGCTCGCCAACCACTCGCGCACCACCATCCGCGCCACCCGCGCCACGCTCACCGAGGTGAGTGTACATGCACTGTCGGTCACTGACCGGGGCCCACGTGCCCGGCGAGACCGTCGCGCTGTCCGCCGCGCTCGCCAACCACTCGCGCACCACCATCCGCGCCACCCGCGCCACGCTCACCGAGGTGAGTGTACACTGTCGGTCACTGACCGGGGCCCACGTGCCCGGCGAGGCCGTCGCGCTGTTCGCCGCGCTCGCCAACCACTCGCGCACCACCATCCGCGCCACGCTCACCGAGGTGAGTGTACACTGTCGGTCACTGGCCGGGGCCCACGTGCCCGGCGAGACCGTCGCGCTGTCCGCCGCGCTCGCCAACCACTCGCGCACCACCATCCGCGCCACCCGCGCCACGCTCACCGAGGTGAGTGTACACTGTCGGTCACTGACCGGGGCCCACGTGCCCGGCGAGACCGTCGCGCTGTCCGCCGCGCTCGCCAACCACTCGCGCACCACCATCCGCGCCACCCGCGCCACGCTCACCGAGGTGAGTGTACACTGTCGGTCACTGACCGGGGCCCACGTGCCCGGCGAGACCGTCGCGCTGTCCGCCGCGCTCGCCAACCACTCGCGCACCATCATCCGGGCCACCCGCGCCACGCTCACCGAGGTGAGTGTACACTGTCGGTCACTGACCGGGGCCCACGTGCCCGGCGAGACCGTCGCGCTGTCCGCCGCGCTCGCCAACCACTCGCGCACCATCATCCGGGCCACCCGCGCCACGCTCACCGAGGTGAGTGTACACTGTCGGTCACTGACCGGGGCCCACGTGCCCGGCGAGACCGTCGCGCTGTCCGCCGCGCTCGCCAACCACTCGCGCACCACCATCCGGGCCACCCGCGCCACGCTCACCGAGGTGAGTGTACACTGTCGGTCACTGACCGGGGCCCACGTGCACGCGATACCGTTGCTTGTATATAAGGACATCTTTGACGACCGGGTTTAGCCTGGTGAGTAGAGATTCTCCCTGCAAAACTGACGTTGTTGGGTTCAAATGCCGCCGGTAAGGGTCCAAACGATTTCTATCCCAACACTAATGAATACCGTTTCCGTTCCAGACTATCCAATACTCCGCACACGGTAAAGTGTGCGCCAAAGAGGTCCGCTCGCTCGCCTCTCTGTCGCGCGGCAAGGTCCGCCCGGGCGGCACGGACACGTGGCGTCGCGAGCTGCTCTACATCCCGCCGCTGCCACCGACGAATCTGCGCGGCTGCCATCTCATACAAGTGTCATATGACGTGTTTGTGAGTAGCTTATCTTTTTTTTTTACTTGTATAGCACACATGAAGACTTTTTGCAGTGATATAAATGCGTGACTGTATCGCGGTACCCACGCGTTCTTGAGAAGGGTCTTAACAGATAGATGAATAACGAAGTGATCCAATAAGGGTTTCTTTTTTCTTTTAGGGTCCGAAATCCTTATGAAAACAAATATTGTCAAACTAAAATTATATTCTCATTATTTCCAGTTCATAATCGAGCCGAAAAGCCTCGAAAAGGAAGTGAAGCTACAGCTGCCGATCCTCCTAGGCACATACCCGTTCGCGTCCGAGCGAGACGCCGCGCCGCCCGCCATCTACCCCAGCACGCTGCCCATCTTCCGGCCCTGGCTCGCCGAGAAACCGCAATGATCTGAGCCGGCCTTATTTCACTGAGCCACAGTGACCCACAGAGCCAGTCTAACCACAATACTGCACTACGCTGAAAACTGAGCCAGTCCTAAAATACTGAGCTACGTGCCCGTAGCTGCAATACTGGCTAATTCCCTGGCCAGCACTGATTGTGGCACTAAACCACACTCACCGCTACACTTCGCGCGCACTCACCCCAACACTAGGCCACACTGACCATAACACTGAGCGATACTCACCACGACTCTGAAACACTCACCTCAACACTGAGCACCAGACACCGCGACAATGAACAACACTCACCTCAACACCAAGCACCAGACAACACGACAATGAACAACACTCACCTCAACACTGAACACCACATATTACGACAATGAACAACACTCACCTCAACACTGAGCACCACACACCACGACAATGAACAACACTCACGTCAACACTGAGCACCACACACCACGACAATGAACAACACTTACCTCAACACTGAGTACCACACACCACGACAATGAACAACACTCACCTCAACACTGAGCACCACACACCACGACAATGAACAACACTTACCTCAACACTGAGTACCACACACCACGACAATGAACAACACTCACCTCAACACTGAGCACCACACACCACGACAATGAACAACACTTACCTCAACACTGAGTACCACACACCACGACAATGAACAACACTCACCTCAACACTGAGCACCACACACCACGACAATGAACAACACTCACCTCAACACTGAGCACCACACACCACGACAATGAACAACACTTACCTCAACACTGAGTACCACACACCACGACAATGAACAACACTCACCTCAACACTGAGCACCACACACCACGACACTGAGCCACACTCGGCACAACCCACCATTTTGTTATATGTCGTATTCGGGAAAAAAATGGCCTGTTGTAAAGGCTCTAAAAAAATTTTTACATGCTCTTTGGCTATACTGAGTAAGAATTCGTTGCCACGGATGTCTGCATGCGTTTCGCCTCTGCTAGCTGACATCAAATTAATTAGATTATGTAAATCATATTCAACAACATATCCGTGGAAACGTAAACTAAGAGAACCTAATTTTATTGCGTGGAATTGACTTTTTTTATTGACTTATTGCTAATCTACTACGAGGTTTTTATATTTAATTCCACGCGATGAATCTTTTTTATGATATAAGATTATTTCGTAAGATATTTTTACAATTTCTCATCAAAAGTAAATAAAATATTTGACACTTCTATTCCATCATCATCATCATTGGCCTGTGTCTATAAAAGATGATTTATTTATTATATTCCATAGCACCACAATTAAGCTTGAATTTACACCGGTGCTTAAACATCACATTATGTGCTTGGAGCATATCTGAAATGTTAACCTCTATAGTGCTTTACAAATTGCTTGTATATGGTGTGGTGTCAGCTGCCAACTCAGTCTTAAGCCGCGTCCGCTGCGCCATGTTTTCTTGGTTTTTAAACGTCCTACATGTTTTGCCAGTCAAAACAATACCCTATTTTGATTGCCGAAACTGACAGTCCGTCAGTTTTATCAGTGCGAATTTATCAACCAAGTGAGCGTGGACGAGCTTAAAAAGCTAGTGAATGTCTCCGAAGATCATTTCCACGTGGTGGTAAGAAACGTAGCTGCCCTATGGAACCATTTCAAGTTTACACCCTGTGTATTATACTACGCATTAAGTACTTGGTTGAATATTTTCAGTAGTACCACCGTTTTTCTGTTTTTAATTGTTTATATACTTTTGTGCCATCACATTCCTGCAGTTATTTTACATATTAACCTATAAAGTTAAGTAGGTAGAATTAATTAATGAAGAATAAGCAACTCAAGAGTCATCTTATATTTATATTATGTACCTACAGGTATTATGCTCTCGAATATTCGCTTTTACATGTATTATTTTACAGATATAAAAAAAGCGTATTTATTCTTAATGTTATCTAAATTATAATTTGCAATGTATTTTTTATATCAGAAATATGATTTTTAATTGTAATAAAAAATATTTTGTAACAGTTTTTACGACTAACCTGTGATATATCAGTCCGTCCAGTGTAAATCGATCTATGAATTAAATTAAACATAAGAAAGTGTGAGAGTTTTTCTGTACTTCTCTTGTCTAGGTGTACCTAAGTAATAAAGCATATCTAGAATAGCAGCGGCGGGGCATCCGTAGAACTCGATTCCCACCGAATGCGTTAGCCGTTCAGACCTTTAGGCGACGCAGGCCGGTTTCTTATTTTGTTGGATTCGTAGTAGGCCAGTTTCTAATTTTGTCGTATTCTGAGAAGGTCAGTTTCTTTTTTGGCGGTTTCGTAATATATCATTTCCTTATTTTGCTAGCTTCGAAGTAGTACATTTTCTTATTACGTTAAATTCTAAATAGGTTATTTTTTTATATTTGTCTTTTTCTGAGTAGGTCAGATTTTTATTTTGTCGGATTCTTAGTAGATGGATCATCATCAGCATCATCATTTAACCTCTGTGTTAATGAATTTCATGTTCATACGTGCATTTTACGTATCAAAATGTAGAAATACAATATGTAGAAGAGAATAAACTCACATATATTATACAATAACTACAAACAGTACTTAATGATCCACTTACTACGAATCCGACAAAGTAAGAATCTGACCTAGTCAGAAAAAGACAAATATATGAAAATAACCTACTTAGAATTTAACGAAATAAGAAAATGTACTACTTCGAAGCTGGCAAAATAAGGAAATGACATATTACGAAACCGCCAAAAAAGAAACTGACCTTCTAAGAATATGACAAAATCAGAAACTGGCCTACTACGAATTCAACAAAATAAGAAACCGACCTGCGTCGCCTAAAGGCGTTCAGAGATGGCAAGCAAGTAAAGGATTTATTTATATTTACCATGTTTAATTTAGTCTTGTGCAGTCTTTCTTTTTTCTGGACTTCATCATAATATCAGGCTGAAAGACGTCGACTGCTGGACCTAGACCTCCCCCAAAGAGTCTTTAGGCAATTTTTATATATTGTAATCATATTGTAATTATTCATTTATTCTTACAATGATAGATGTGGTCCAAAGAGCACTATATATATACTGGTCAATTGATCCATAGGGACCTTTTCTGAACTCGAGTTTTAAAACCTGTATTGTTCTGTATTTCCTAGATACCTCCATGGTACGTGGTAGCATCAATCTTTATTGAACGCAGCTGAACGCCATACTCCATTTTTGCTAATGGCAATAACAAAAAAAACAAACGTCATGTCATGTCAGTGTCACTCGTCCGTCTCACGTCAGCGGCTGTTTATTTCATCCAAATTCCTCTAATCTCCCAAAATTTCATTTTAAACACAAGTTAAAGGCCAGCGGCCAGCATAATGTCCGACAACGACGACGACTACATGTGTGAGGAGGAGGAAGACTATGGCTTGGTGAGTTTCGTACTTATTTTGATCTGCGAACTACGTTTTTCAATGACATTTGCACTGCACTTTGTTTTTCTGTTATGATCCAAGCTCGCAGATTTTGTATTAGGATATTGCTATTTATTTACCGCTCTTTTATTAAGTTTACCAATTTATTTTCGTGTAAAAGAGTTATCTACTTTGGTTTTTCCAAGACCTAACCTATAAGTTACCTTAGTTTTGGGTAAAAGATCATTTTTTGTGAGGACTTCTATGCCTAAGGATGTTCGCAGAGCTCGTTTTAAGTATTGTTTATAAATATGTCCTATAGAGGATTCTTTCTATATTATTCATTTCATTATTAGCCACACACTGTCATTTGTTTTCTGTTTGTTCCATTAAAAAGAGTGGTCAAGGATTTCATCTAGTTTCTATAAGAGTAAATTTCTGTTGGTTGGTATTACATTAAAGTGATGAAAAACAAACAATACAACATTAAAACTAAAAGAAACATATATATATAACAGCTGTATACTTCCTATTCTAACATATGTCAAAGACACAAAGACAAGACCAAAAATTGATAACCTGCCAAAGAGCCATGGAAAGGAGTATGCTAGGCTACACAAGGAGAGACAGAAAAAAAGCTACAGATACAAGACATAACAAAAGTAGAAGATGTCACGGTCAAAACTAAAACCCTTAAGTGGAGATGGGTAGGCCATATACTCAGAGAAAACAATAACAAATGGACAAAAAGACTTAACAAATTGGACTCCTAGATTCCAAACAAGGCTTTTAACGCTTAAAATAATAAACAAACTCGCAAACACTCACTCACAAACACACACACACACACACACACACACATCCACGCTTAACACACACTAACCTAAATTAAAAATAAATTGTTTTTAGCTTGTAGTAACTGTAAAATGTAAAGGAATCAATGAATGTAATGTAATTAAAATCGTATCTACTAAACTATATTATAACCATGGTCCATGTGGACGAAGAGCGGTGCCTCCCAACACAAGTATTGCCATACTTACCGGGAGAGGCCACCACGAATGTACTTTTACCTACTTTATTATGATACCAATTTTTGAAACAAACAGAGGAAGACAAAGAAAACGATGGTCTGACGACAATAGTTCTTAAACTAAAAGTTCTAATTGAATGTTATTGACATTATATGTAAGCCATATTATTTCCTATATGTTACTGAAAATTCAGGGTTCTAGCTTTAGCCAGCACAAAATTACAGGATGTTGAAAATGGCCTGAATGGCTTTGAGAAAAGGATGGTAGGCCGTGCCTCTTTATTGGAGGGGACACTCCCTCCCCATATAAACATTCTGATCACTTGTGGAAATAGACAACTGTGCATATGTAAAATTAAGTATACACTAGAGATGCAGTGTGTTTGGCCGGACACCACATACCAAATATCCGGCGGTGCAGCCGAAAGTAACATGCCTAAAACAAAGCAAATTCGACTAAAACAAAGCAAATTGCGATTTGCACAATGCTCTGTGCAAGTTGCAACTTTTTACTCGCTGAAGGCAGGTTTTGATAGAAACATGCGCAAAATTTAGTTTATAAAATAGAAAGAAAGTAGAAAGAATTTATTTATTCAAATATTATTTATCGAACCACTTTTGCATCGTCAGTCATCAACACTAGAAACACTCAGGTTCTATTAAATATACTTAAGACTTAAAATTATTACAACATGTCAAGGGATTTTTACATAAAATTTGTTTTTTAAAATACCTTAGATAATAAAATGGAGAAATTAAATTCAGCTACCTGTATGTGCATTGTCTATAGTTAAATATATTAATAATTCTGCCATTACATTTTTATTTTATCTTTACATAGGAAATAAGAAAATTGAACTGACCTTAAATAGTTGATTGCTTTGTAGTTTGTTATTTATTTACCCTTTATTTTTACCCGCCTGTTGAAGGAGAGGGGGGTACTCTTGTTCTCTTCTTACCTATGTTAAAATACCGACGACGACGACCGCTTTAGCCTAGTTGGCTTTAGGCTAGTTTAACCATTGTTTTACTGCTAAACAGATAATTACATTGTTAATTTACCACATTACAGGAGTATTCAGAAGACAGCAACTCCGAGCCGGACGTTGACCTCGAGAACCAGTACTACAACAGCAAGGCGCTGAAGGAGGATGAGCCCAAGGCGGCACTGCTCAGCTTCCAGAAGGTCCTGGACCTGGAGGGTGGCGAGAAGGGCGAGTGGGGGTTCAAGGCGCTTAAGCAGATGATCAAGATTAACTTTAAACTGGTAAGTTGCGTAGAGCAAGTAGCCTGTACTTCCAACAGGTTCTCTAGACCTGGAGCCTGGGCCTTGAGAACCAGTATTACTAACAGCAAGGCGTTGAATGAGGACTAGTGTACCTAGTACCTAATAAGCGCTTAGCTTCCAGAAGGTCTTGTACCTGAAGGACGGCGGCAAGGGTGAGTGTGGCTTCAAGATCTTCAAGGTGCTATACAGATGATCAATATTAACTTTAAACTCAGACAACACGGTAAGTTATCCAATGCGGCCAATCTTACCTCGTAAGGTACTTCGAGAAGGTTCTCTATACCTGCAGTGACAATAGAGAGGAGCTTTTCAAAGTGAACCAGCATATATCAAGATTTAGAAAACAAATAAATAAAATAACTTTATTTTTAGCCTTCATATAGGTCATAACTGCTTACATAATAAGTAAAAATAAAGAAAAACCTTTGAACAGTAGTGGGAACTAAGCTATTTTTAGAGTATCAGAAGCATGTGCATTTATTTAAGCCATTATGCACTATACAGCGTACCGTACTATCGCCCAACGGTACGGGTTCACACTTTCTCAACAAAATCGTCTGCGGGGGCACATACAGTGCATTCGAAAAATTTACCCTAGAAGTGTGTACCCGTACCCTTGGGCGATAGTACGTTAACGTATGCGGGGTGAAATTTGGACAAAGTTCAACGTCATAATAAATAAATAAAAACCAGTTATTTTTAGAATTACAAATGCTTTTATAATAATTTATTCAACAAAGTTTAATGTAAAAAAGTTCACGCCCATGCGAGATGCTTTACGGCAGTTATGTGGTACTTTGTCCATCACTGTCGAAAATACAGATTCTGGCATTTTATTCAACTCTGTTTTTATTTTCGAATCAAACTTTGTACATTCTTTGGACGAAAATTATTGCAATACACTCGCCTTTTTAAATTTGCCCAAAAGTCTTCAATAGGGCGAAGCTGTGGAACATTAGGCGGATTTGATGTCTTCGGCACAAACGGGATCTTTAGCTCCGCCATTTTGGTTAGTGTTTTTTTCACATAATGGCTTGAGGCTAAGTCCGGCCAAAATACTACATTTTCTCCTCTATGACTTGTTTTTATAAATTCCCGCACTTTAGGCAAGCAACGCTCTATGTAACGATCAGCGTTCACAGCTAAACCAGATTCAAAGAACACGGGCTTAGACATACCGCGAGGACTGATGGCAAGCCATAGTAAAACTTTTTTAGGGAACTTAGTATGCTCGACATATTTTACGTTTTCTTCAGTTGGACCATTGGTGTTTTCAAAATAGTCATTGCCTTGCCACTCATTTCCATCTAACGTGAAATAGGACTCGTCGTCCATAACGCATGTGACGTTATTTTCAGCGTAAAATATTTCATTAACCAATTTACGTAGTCGCTTTTTCTGAGTCGTTTTTTGACTTTCGCACACGGTTGGCTTAACTTTTCTGGAACGTTTATTAATGCCCATGTCTGTAAGATATTTTTTAACCGTTTTACCCTCACATCTAAATTTCCTTCCGAGCTCTCTATACGATTTAGCGACTCGGCCGGCCGTCATTTTCTGTAGTCGAGCTCGCTCAGAAAACTTGCTCAAACTGCTATGGTTTCCAGAACCGTGCTTTCTAATAGTGGTTTTCCGCAAGGAAAAGGACGAGAGAATATTATAAATTGTGCTTCGACTCTCACCCATCTCTACAAAATGTTCCACCACCTTCGATTTCGGCCATAGGGCATGTGAACTATAGAAATTACATACAGTTTCACGACGTCGTTCTTGTCGACTAACCATAGTTACAAAATTTATGAACCAATCCTCACGAAACTTAATAAAGTGATTGACAGACATATAGACGTTACAATGACATATATTTTATATTTTTGTTTTAATTTATTTTTCACATTTCACTCCGCATACGTTATGTAGCAATTTGCGATAGCGCCGGTCACGTGTTACTTCACTAACCACCACCATGGTAGTGCTGTGAGCCAGAACGCGAACGAACTTTAACTCATTCGCCGCCACTGACTTGAACTCAAGTTTGTCACCGTTGCCACCCACCTGCCACAGACTTCATTATCATCATCATATCGGCTGGCCACTACTGGACATAGGCCTCCTCCAAAGAGTTCCAAAGTGACCGGTCCTGCGCCACCCGCAGCCTCCACCAGCTCCTCACCGACTTCATACGAAGTCCAAAAATAATAGACTTGCATGGCGTGGGTAGGTCCCACACAAGGTGAACTGCTGACCTGGTAAAGGTCGCGGGAGCTAGTCCGCTGGATGCAGGTGGCGCAGGACCGGTCATTATGGCACTCTTTGGGGGAGGCTTATGTCCAGCAATGGACGTCTTTCGGCTGATATGATGATGGCGTGAGGGTGGCACCTCGCATTTTTTTATATGTGGCAAAAGGGGTCAAAGACCCGAGCCGTCAGGGCTCAGGCGAGTCTTCTCAGCTACATAACTGCTTTAAGCCTCTCACAGACTGGCGCGGCCTGGCCGCGGCGGTCAATAGTAAACTTATCATCAGCTGTCAAACTTACTATTGGCCGCCACCGCAGGCCGCGCCACTGTGATTCAGGCCTTAACGGCTCGAGTCTTTAAGAGTCGGCCGAGCGCTAAATCACAACACTGCACCATGGTGCACCATAGTAAGAAACGCCTTCGCCTCTATTCTCCCGAATACGTAAGAACGCTAAGATGCATGCCAACATCTCAAAGAAATAAGTTTCTGTCAAAAAAATCATTTTTGGTACAAGCTTTTATTGCCGACTGTACTTTACTGCATACCATCATCAACTACTCATTGAGACAATTCTAACGAGCCCAAACTCGATGGGGTTGTGTACTTTTATTGCGGAGTTCCTATGGCCACCTTCCAGCTCCAGCATCAGATCAGCTCCACGTCATCAATCATCATAATATTGCATTGTCATGCAATATACATATGCTTGCAAAATTTCAGCTCAATTGGATAACGGGAAGTGACTGAAAAATGGTTTGCAATTTGACGGACAACTTACTTACTTACGAACAGTGCAAGTTAATATAAAGCTTGTAAAAAGATAGAGCATGACGAACAACCTAGTGAAGCTGGTTTTCAACCAAGCCAAATAAGTTTAGGACACGCTCTCACAAAACTCTTCAGCACGTGTCTCAATGCTGTCAAGATAACCTATTTTGAGTTTTGTGTAATTTAATTTGTTTATGTGTGTGAGCGTGTGCTAAACTTATTTCACCTTCGTTGAAAACCGGCTTCACTACCGGGTTTGTCATGTTCCGTCTATCTTCACATCTTGGTCTGAGGCCAACATCCGTGTTCAATAGAATGTTATCATAGTTAGCCTCATCCCGTTCACCGTTGACGTTTTCCTATATGCCTGCATTACTTTTGTTACCACAGCTAACTCCGAACTGCCTGTTCCAGAGCAACTTCACAGAGATGATGTCGCGCTACAAGCAGCTGCTGACGTACATCAAGAGCGCGGTCACGCGCAACCACTCGGAGAAGTCCATCAACTCCATCCTCGACTACATCTCCACCTCTAGAAATGTAAGTATAACTTCACAGAGATGATGTCGCGCTACAAGCAGCTGCTGACGTACATCAAGAGCGCGGTCACGCGCAACCACTCGGAGAAGTCCATCAACTCCATCCTCGACTACATCTCCACCTCTAGAAATGTAAGTATAACTTCACAGAGAGCATGTCGCGCTACAAGCAGCTGCTGACGTACATCAAGAGCGCGGTCACGCGCAACCACTCGGAGAAGTCCATCAACTCCATCCTCGACTACATCTCCACCTCTAGAAATGTAAGTATAACTTCACAGAGAGCATGTCGCGCTACAAGCAGCTGCTGACGTACATCAAGAGCGCGGTCACGCGCAACCACTCGGAGAAGTCCATCAACTCCATCCTCGACTACATCTCCACCTCTAGAAATGTAAGTATAACTTCACAGAGAGCATGTCGCGCTACAAGCAGCTGCTGACGTACATCAAGAGCGCGGTCACGCGCAACCACTCGGAGAAGTCCATCAACTCCATCCTCGACTACATCTCCACCTCTAGAAATGTAAGTATAACTTCACAGAGAGCATGTCGCGCTACAAGCAGCTGCTGACGTACATCAAGAGCGCGGTCACGCGCAACCACTCGGAGAAGTCCATCAACTCCATCCTCGACTACATCTCCACCTCTAGAAATGTAAGTATAACTTCACAGAGAGCATGTCGCGCTACAAGCAGCTGCTGACGTACATCAAGAGCGCGGTCACGCGCAACCACTCGGAGAAGTCCATCAACTCCATCCTCGACTACATCTCCACCTCTAGAAATGTAAGTATAACTTCACAGAGAGCATGTCGCGCTACAAGCAGCTGCTGACGTACATCAAGAGCGCGGTCACGCGCAACCACTCGGAGAAGTCCATCAACTCCATCCTCGACTACATCTCCACCTCTAGAAATGTAAGTATAACTTCACAGAGAGCATGTCGCGCTACAAGCAGCTGCTGACGTACATCAAGAGCGCGGTCACGCGCAACCACTCGGAGAAGTCCATCAACTCCATCCTCGACTACATCTCCACCTCTAGAAATGTAAGTGTTAATATGTTAATTAAATGGACTGTATATTCAAAATTTTCGAGAACGAGAAATAATGAGATAAACGACGATATAGCACCTTGAAGTTATTGAAAGGACACTCACCGATGCCTGGAGCTGCTGGGCTGCTCCTTCGTCAGGTGTAGGACCCCGAGACCTGGTTCGAACTGCACAGACTCACCTGATCCCAAGGTTACCTGCCACCTGAATACGCCCGCTGAGATGTCCGTCCGCTCCCTTCAAGGCACTAAACCACGCATCTATTCGCGCGGAGCTCGATAACTTTTTTACAACCGTCTCTCAAAGCGATGTCAAGGCAAGTGAGTTGACAAATTTTTAATCTTATAATTTGACACCTGTCAAAAGCAGGCATCAAAATGTTACCACATTAAAAACTACTAAATGAGAACAGAACATTCCGCCCACCAAAATACAAGGTATTTTCGAAAGAACTTTGGTAGGACTAATCCCTTTTCTTAACTAATTGACTACAAGTATTTTATTTTATTCAGTTTATTAGCCTAGACTTTAAGCCGATAAAGCCTTAAGGGCAACCTATGACTAATTATATCTACGAAATTACTTAGCTAATTAACAAGGGGTAGAGGGCAAAGCTTAACCACTGGACGCTTAAATTCACCAGTTACAGTGCGAACGGTTACGACACGACAGGTACCGTCGACACCTGGATGAAGTTTAGTCACTCTGCCCAGACTCCAGTTTAAAGGGCTGCACTGTTCGTTGACTATAAGAACCATTGTACCGACTTCAATGTTTTGCTCCTTTTTGAACCACTTGTTGCGCTGTTGGAGAGTGTGAAGATATTCAAGATGCCATTTACGCCAAAAATCTTGGTGCATCTTTTGCAACAATTTCCAACGCTTGAGTGGACTAACTTTAACATCCGTTAAAGGTGGCTCAGGAAGGAGAGTCAATGGCTCTAATGTCAAAAAATGGCCCGCAGATAAAACGGAAAAATCATTGGGGTCTGAGCTTAGCGGCGTCAAAGGGCGTGAATTGAGCATTGCCTCAATTTGAGTTAAAAGCGTGTAAAATTCCTCGAAGGTGAGGCGCTGTAAACCGATTACTCGCAACAGATGAGTCTTAACTGACTTCACACCCGCTTCAACCAATCCTGAGAAATGCGGGCTACCAGGAGGGTTAAAAACGAATTCTATGTGCTCCACCTGCGAAGCTTCAGCCATCAATTCTTTTAGAAGGTTGCTGGCGCCTATGAAGTTCCGTCCTTGGTCCGAAACCAATCGGGAACAACGACCCCTGCGCGCGATAAAACGCCGTAGCGCAGCCAGGTAGGCTTCAGACGTCAGCTCCGACACTAACTCCAAGTGGACTGCCTTCGTGGCAGTACACACGAAAACACAAATATAGCCCTTGTATGATTTGCTGCCTCTCGACCGACCAAGCGAAATGTTAAATGGGCCAGCATAATCAACGGCTGCAGACGAAAATGGCTTTATCTGGTTAATTCGAAACGATGGTAAGTCTCCCATCAGAGGTGGCGGACATACTCGAGGACGGACACGAAAACACTTGATGCAGGATGATATAACCGAGAGGATGGCCCGTTTGGGCGATAAGATCCAAAAGTCCTGGGCAATTAGGTTTTGCAAAGTTTGCAAGCCAGGATGCAGGAATCTGCGATGATATTCCTCGACTATTAATGAAGTGAGTTTGTGTGCACGAGGTAACAACAAGGGATGCTTCTTCTCATAGTCCATGTTAAGACTTTGAGAGAGCCGACCGCCCACCCTGAGCAAACCGTCCTTATCCAGAAATGGACATAATTTACGAAACGGTTTGGGGAGTGAGTCAATTGAACCTTTTTGTACATTTCTAATTTCTGTCGCAAAGACACGCTCTTGTACGTGTCTAACGAGAAAATGAATGGTATGGTTCGTTTCACTAGACGACAATGCATTTCCGGCGATTTTGCGGCTGGGGTCCTTCAGATTATGAAGGTACCGAAAACAATACGACAAAGTATTAACGACACGACGAAAGGACGAAAAACGATTCAACATCTGATCAATGAAATCAGAATTGTTGGCACTGAACAGAGTCAACACCTTTTCTTCGTCAAAGGCTGATCCGTCGACTTGCGAGAGATGGCTCGGCCAGCTATCTTCCGGTTGCGAAAGCCAAGTAGGTCCCGTCCACCATGATTCACACCGCCGTAGATCCGCAGGAAGTAAACCACGAGATCCATGGTCTGCTGGATTGTCAACAGTGGAAACATGGTGCCAAGAATCGGGAGCAATTTTATCTTGGATTGAAGCAGTCCGGTTAGCGACAAATGTCTTCCAACGTGAAGGGCAGGACTTAATCCACGTCAATGAGACAGTAGAGTCCGACCACGCGAAAACTTTGTTTATCTGATGGAGCTCTTTAAGCGATTGGGCAACTGCTGACATGACATCGGCAAGTAAAACAGCCGCTTGCAATTCAAGACGAGGAATCGAAAGTTTGCGGAGTGGTGCTACTTTAGATTTTGCACAACAGAGACGCACGACTATTTCTTGGTTATTGTTAACGGTGCGACAAAAAACAACGGCACAATAACCACGCTCTGAGGCATCGCAAAAGCCATGGAACTGAATGTCCTGGAACGTCTCGATCATTCTACGAGGAATAGAAAGCGAACTCAACGACGAAAGTTGCGATTTTAGTTTGAGCCACTCACTAGCGATATTCTCAGGAACTTCGTCGTCCCATTGCACTCCCGAGGACCACAAAAGTTGCATAATATACTTCGCAAGGAACACGACAGGTGACAATAGTCCAAGCGGGTCGAAAATGCGAGCGATATCCGACAATATTGATCGCTTAGTACAACGACCATCGACAGAAGTGGTTTTGAACGAAAACTCATCCGATTTAGGCAACCACAGTAGACCTAAAATCTTCAACGACAGGTCATGACCGTCTTCAAAATTCCGAAATTGTTCCGAATACAAATCTGACTCTGACAGGTTTCGAAGAAACTCATTACTATTAGAGGTCCACTTGCGCAAGTGAAGACGTGCTGACGACAAAATTTTCAACAGTTCGTCACGAATTTGCACCGCACTCTCCACAGAGTCTGCGCCTGACACTATATCATCGACATAAGTATCTCTGCTGAGAACTGCTGCACCCAAAGGGGCAGTTGAAGAGTACTCCTTGGCCAACTTCGAAATACACCAAAGTGCTTGATATGGGGCACAAGAGACGCCATAACTGACAGTCAGTAAACGAAAATCTTTCACAGGTTCCTCTGGAGAGGGCCTCCACAAGATGCGTTGATAATCGCAATCTTGAAGATCAACGAGAAATTGACGGTACATTTGCTTTATATCCCCTGTGAAGACAACAACGTGCCAGCGAAAACGAATCAACAAATCGAAGATATTCTTTTGTAGTTTCGGGCCTGGCAGTAATGTGTCATTCAAAGACTTTCCGAGGGCATCTTTAGCACTGGCGTCAAAAACTGACCGTAAAGGAGTTGAAATAGAGTCGGGACGCAATATTCCAAAATGTGGAATATAGTAGAAGTGACCTTCACGAGACGAAGGGGGTTCGACTTCTTCCATGTGACCACACTCAATATAGTCATTCATAAATTTGACATAAGCTGTCCGAAATTGAGGGTTTATACGAAACTTCCTCTCCAAAGTTAGAAGTCGCCTAAGAGCGATTTCACGAGAATTCGAAAACCGAGGCTTGTCCTGAAGGTCCACAAAAGTTAGTGGAACAACCATTGTTCCTTCAGGCTCACGACGATAACCAGCCTCCATATGGCTTTCGCACGACAAATCATTTTTCGACATAATCACAGTTTCAGGAGTATCAACATTTTCTATCTCCCAAAACCGCTTGATATTGTTGTCCAGAGACAAGCTCGAAACGAAAAGACAATCCTTGGTAGCCACACAAGAATCGTTACGAACACGACACGACAATTTTTTCGAGAGAACAGCTGTTTGAGGAGTTACGACATTCTTTATCTCCGCAAACTGCTGACTAGTGTTGCCCAGAGGCAACGACGAAACGAGATTACAATCCGTGGTAGCGACCCTAGAATTGTCTCGAGAGCGACAACGAGAATAGTCAATGCCAACAGCACATTCACCCATTATTAGCCACCCGAAAACAGTATTGATGGCAATGGGTTGACCTGACTCGCCCTTTACAAGACCAGGTTGAAGTGCTGACGACAAAAAACTGACATTGACTAGCATGTCAATTGGTCCTGGTTCATAGAAAAGTGGGTCAGCAAGAACCAAATTCCTAAGATGGTCCCAGGTTGAGATATCAATTTGACCAGATGGCATATCCGAGCAAATTTGTGGCAAAACAAATGCTTCAATTTCAAATCTATGTGAAGATCCTCCTTTAGAGGGAGAAATCTCACACGAAACAGCCCCAAGTGTGCCCGTAGATGTCACTCCGATGCCATTGATGGTTTGGTGACATTCACTTAATGGTAATCCAAGCCGGTTTGCTGCACCCAAAGTCATAAAATTGCGAGCACTGCCCGAATCGAACAAAATTCGGATTGGTACCAACTGTCCATTATTATCCTTTACCCTAACAACAGCTGTAGAGAATAACACTTGGTTACTAAAAGATGGAACCGATAATGTTGTCATATGAGAATTGTCATTTGACCCGTGAGCATCTTCACCAACTTTGTCAAAGTGGAGCAAGGTGTGATGACGATAGTTGCATTTTTCACAGCGCACACTCGACTTACACATTTTCATGCTGTGTGATGGCTTCAAACAAAGGATACATAGCCTACTCTCCTTGACCTTGGAAAACCTCTCAGTTGGCTTCAGATTTAAAAAGTTAGGGCATTTACCCAACTCATGCCCAACAACAGCGCACATCGGACAACTCACCACAGGTGTTGGTGCTGAAGGCACAATAAGCGAAGATTTATTTTTACCAACAAATTTATTAGTAGGGGTCGATACCCTTAATTTTGGATTTGAATTTTCTAATGCTTGACTTCTTTTTTCAATGAATGATTGCAAATTTTCAAAGTCCGGGATGTCAACATTTGAGTCAAGTTGTAACTCAAATGCTTCGCGGGTACATACATCCAATTTGGACCATAATAAATAATAGAGCATGAAGTTCTCATCAGGCAATTTAAATTTCGACAATATATTTAAATTTTCATTGAAAGTTCGAAATACTCGGTCCAAATCAGTTTTATTTTTAACTGGTTCACAGTCTAGCAGCTTCTCATAATAAACAATAGCAATTTGACGCTTTTTATCATAATGTTTACACAGCGTTTCATAAGCACTCAAATAGTTATCATCAGACAACGGAAACCCTTTGATTAAATCATAAGCGGAACCTTCTACACTTGACACCAAGTAGTGCAATTTTTCGACATTAGATATGCTTCGCTTATGAATTAGTGAGTCGAACAATTCCTTAAACCCAACCCAGTCCTCCAGCTTCCCCGTAAACATTTTAATCGTTTAGTAGCACTTAAAGAATTGTTCACTTCTACCGGTTTAACGTCGACGTTTGGTGTACTTTTTCGTAACCTAGCTTGTACCGATTTTAATCGAACTTCAAATTCTCTTGAAACCACGTATTCACTCGAACGTTGTTGTGGACTTAAGCTTAACAACACATTTATTTGTGCGTCATGGAATTCCTTTTCTAAATAGAACACATCTTGATCAATGTAGCCGACCAAACTGGATTCGTATATATGATCAAGTCGCATCACCGCGTAATCCCTTGACACACGGGCCATATCAACGTCCGCGGATGCATTCCCATCCCCATGGTCACTCATTGTAAAGAATTACCACGAAAAACAAGCTGCAAAATCAAAGTACTCATACATAAACAATCAACTTTGAGGTTAGGCGAACTAACTGAGCTAAAACGTCACTTGACAGTTAGTATCTATCTATGGCAAAGGTGCGTTCCGATTTACACAACCATTGCCTATAACGAAACGTAAATAAAACTACGAAACTGTGGAATGCAAAAATTTCGAAGCTTACCCTCTATTTTGGTGGACGAAAAAATATTAATGCAAAACGACAATTTAACACCAAAATTAGATGGATTTGCTTCAAAAACGATAGAAAACGAAATATCCACAGGCTCGCCTTTTCAAATCCGGCTCGAAGGACCAAAATGTTAATATGTTAATTAAATGGACTGTATATTCAAAATTTTCGAGAACGAGAAATAATGAGATAAACGACGATATAGCACCTTGAAGTTATTGAAAGGACACTCACCGATGCCTGGAGCTGCTGGGCTGCTCCTTCGTCAGGTGTAGGACCCCGAGACCTGGTTCGAACTGCACAGACTCACCTGATCCCAAGGTTACCTGCCACCTGAATACGCCCGCTGAGATGTCCGTCCGCTCCCTTCAAGGCACTAAACCACGCATCTATTCGCGCGGAGCTCGATAACTTTTTTACAACCGTCTCTCAAAGCGATGTCAAGGCAAGTGAGTTGACAAATTTTTAATCTTATAATTTGACACCTGTCAAAAGCAGGCATCAAAATGTTACCACATTAAAAACTACTAAATGAGAACAGAACAGTAAGTATAACTTCACAGAGAGCATGTCGCGCTACAAGCAGCTGCTGACGTACATCAAGAGCGCGGTCACGCGCAACCACTCGGAGAAGTCCATCAACTCCATCCTCGACTACATCTCCACCTCTAGAAATGTAAGTATAACTTCACAGAGAGCATGTCGCGCTACAAGCAGCTGCTGACGTACATCAAGAGCGCGGTCACGCGCAACCACTCGGAGAAGTCCATCAACTCCATCCTCGACTACATCTCCACCTCTAGAAATGTAAGTATAACTTCACAGAGAGCATGTCGCGCTACAAGCAGCTGCTGACGTACATCAAGAGCGCGGTCACGCGCAACCACTCGGAGAAGTCCATCAACTCCATCCTCGACTACATCTCCACCTCTAGAAATGTAAGTATAACTTCACAGAGAGCATGTCGCGCTACAAGCAGCTGCTGACGTACATCAAGAGCGCGGTCACGCGCAACCACTCGGAGAAGTCCATCAACTCCATCCTCGACTACATCTCCACCTCTAGAAATGTAAGTATAACTTCACAGAGAGCATGTCGCGCTACAAGCAGCTGCTGACGTACATCAAGAGCGCGGTCACGCGCAACCACTCGGAGAAGTCCATCAACTCCATCCTCGACTACATCTCCACCTCTAGAAATGTAAGTATAACTTCACAGAGAGCATGTCGCGCTACAAGCAGCTGCTGACGTACATCAAGAGCGCGGTCACGCGCAACCACTCGGAGAAGTCCATCAACTCCATCCTCGACTACATCTCCACCTCTAGAAATGTAAGTATAACTTCACAGAGAGCATGTCGCGCTACAAGCAGCTGCTGACGTACATCAAGAGTGCGGTCACGCGCAACCACTCGGAGAAGTCCATCAACTCCATCCTCGACTACATCTCCACCTCTAGAAATGTAAGTATAACTTCACAGAGAGCATGTCGCGCTACAAGCAGCTGCTGACGTACATCAAGAGCGCGGTCACGCGCAACCACTCGGAGAAGTCCATCAACTCCATCCTCGACTACATCTCCACCTCTAGAAATGTAAGTATAACTTCACAGAGAGCATGTCGCGCTACAAGCAGCTGCTGACGTACATCAAGAGCGCGGTCACGCGCAACCACTCGGAGAAGTCCATCAACTCCATCCTCGACTACATCTCCACCTCTAGAAATGTAAGTATAACTTCACAGAGAGCATATCGCGCTACAAGCAGCTGCTGACGTACATCAAGAGCGCGGTCACGCGCAACCACTCGGAGAAGTCCATCAACTCCATCCTCGACTACATCTCCACCTCTAGAAATGTAAGTATAACTTCACAGAGAGCATGTCGCGCTACAAGCAGCTGCTGACGTACATCAAGAGCGCGGTCACGCGCAACCACTCGGAGAAGTCCATCAACTCCATCCTCGACTACATCTCCACCTCTAGAAATGTAAGTATAACTTCACAGAGAGCATGTCGCGCTACAAGCAGCTGCTGACGTACATCAAGAGCGCGGTCACGCGCAACCACTCGGAGAAGTCCATCAACTCCATCCTCGACTACATCTCCACCTCTAGAAATGTAAGTATAACTTCACAGAGAGCATATCGCGCTACAAGCAGCTGCTGACGTACATCAAGAGCGCGGTCACGCGCAACCACTCGGAGAAGTCCATCAACTCCATCCTCGACTACATCTCCACCTCTAGAAATGTAAGTATAATTTAACCACTGCTCCATAATTTCTTGGTGTAGTCATTTTTCCATCCCCATATTTTCCTAGAGGCAATATCCTCCAATGACATGACAACGCGAATTCAGTCAATCTATTACAGTAACTGTTCTACCGATAGTTATGAGTCCAGACTATAAGGACGCGTTATAGATGTGTACTTTCATATAAGAAAATTGAATTTTCAAAAGACTAATGCAGTAGGACTATTTTCAATAAAATGAAATCGCATGTATGACCACGCATAACTTTTTACAGAGTAGTTCTATTTTGATAATTATTTTTTTATTGGAAAGGGTATACCCTGAACTTGGTTCCATGTAAATTTGGAAAAAAAAAACCTACCTTAAGGGTAGGAAAATAGGGGATGATTGAAAAAAAAAGATATACGCGTCGACTTGAGAACCTCCTCCGTTCTTTTCGTCGGTTGAAAATGAAATCGCACTTTAGCTTTTTCAGACCGAATTAAGGCTTTACTCAGGTTAATCCTTTAAAAAAATAAAACATTGAGCTTCTAGGGAAGATGATACTAAAATTATGATATTTTTCAGATGGAACTACTACAAGACTTCTACGAGACCACATTAGAGGCTCTAAAGGACGCGAAGAACGACCGGCTGTGGTTCAAGACCAACACCAAGCTCGGCAAGCTGTACTACGACCGCGGCGACTTCAACAAGCTCGCCAAGATACTCAAACAGCTGCACCAGAGCTGCCAGGTGTGTACCAACGAGGAGCGGCCTACCTAGCTTGGTAACTCGGACTAAGTGGCTACTGTCGCCGCCACTAAACGCGGCCGCTAATGGTTCAGTCACACCACTACACGCTGCCAGCAGTCGCTGTCACTGGTGGATGGTTGCAGCAATCAGTAGTAGGTTCTAGTGGCCAAACAACATTGCTACTTTCCCTTCAGTACTCGACAAGGTATACTAAGACGTAGAAAACGATGCTTGCAACAAAACTAGACGTGGGACGCGTGGGCCCGCCCGGTAACACCAGAAGCCGGCGACTGCGGTCGTGTGCGCGCGCGAGTCGCACGAACAAATGCGGTCACTAGTGGCGAGCTTGCGGCTCGGACGCGCCCACTCAAGTCTCGGTTTAAACATATGAAAAACTCACCCACAACTTGTGGCGGTCACAAGTGGTTTTAAAGTGGCCGCCACTAGAGGTTCAATTTGTGGCCGCCTTTGGTGAAGCACACGTTGAAAGCGGCTCCTTTGGTTATAATTGTTTATCGAGCGTCGAGTAACGGGGCTAGTATTTCTAATACTTCTAAAACATTGAGAGTGTGACATGTGACAACGAATACATATTTGTTTCAGACGGATGACGGCGAAGACGACCTGAAGAAAGGCACGCAACTGCTGGAAATATACGCGCTGGAGATCCAGATGTACACGGCGCAGAAAAATAACAAGAAGCTAAAAGCGCTATACGAGCAGTCGCTGCACATCAAGTCGGCTATCCCTCACCCGCTCATCATGGGTGTCATACGAGGTCAGTCCTTGGTCGACATACTCTTGACAGCGCAGTCGCTATACGGTCAGTCCTTGGTCGACATACTCTTGACAGCGCAGTCGCTATACGAGGTCAGTCCTTGGTCGACATACTCTTGATAGCGCAGTCGCTATACGAGGTCAGTCCTTGGTCGACATACTCTTGACAGCGCAGGCGCTATACGAGGTCAGTCCTTGGTCGACATACTCTTGACAGCGCAGTCGCTATACGAGGTCAGTCCTTGGTCGACATACTCTTGACAGCGCAGTCGCTATACGAGGTCAGTCCTTGGTCGACATACTCTTGACAGCGCAGTCGCTATACGAGGTCAGTCCTTGGTCGACATACTCTTGACAGCGCAGTCGCTATACGAGGTCAGTCCTTGGTCGACATACTCTTGATAGCGCAGTCGCTATACGAGGTCAGTCCTTGGTCGACATACTCTTGACAGCGCAGTCGCTATACGAGGTCAGTCCTTGGTCGACATACTCTTGACAGCGCAGTCGCTATACGAGGTCAGTCCTTGGTCGACATACTCTTGATAGCGCAGTCGCTATACGAGGTCAGTACTTGGTCGACATACTCTTGACAGCGCAGTCGCTATACGAGGTCAGTCCTTGGTCGACATACTCTTGACAGCGCAGTCGCTATACGAGGTCAGTCCTTGGTCGACATACTCTTGACAGCGCAGTCGCTATACGAGGTCAGTCCTTGGTCGACATACTCTTGACAGCGCAGTCGCTATACGAGGTCAGTCCTTTGTCGACATACTCTTGATAAAAAAAAAATACTACATGTACTTACGAGAAAACAATGATCAATTAATGGCGACTGTGCGTATGTGAACAAACGCCTGAGAGAAATTTATTCCGCACATTTTATGCCACAATATTTAATTCAGGCGCTGCGATATTATTTCTTACAAATAGTTTTCTCGCAAGTACATGTAGTACACTTTTTTTTAATTAGAAAGAAAGAAAGAAATTTATTTGCTAGAGACATGGTACAACAATAGATGGAACAGTGTTTTAGTCATGATCAGCACATCTCGCCAAAATCTTTGGTCATGCAAATTTTTTTTGAAACTTAATATTTAAATATTATTTGTCATTCCCCATACAAAATTACAATTAGCATACTTAAAGAATAAATATAATTAAATGACATCAATATTAAATAATAATTAGGTTCTAAAATAATCCTGCACTGAATAAAAACATTTTTCTAGTAACCAATTGTATAATTGCGCAGTGAAAGGTTTGAGAGAAAGTTGTCTTATGTCACTTGGTAAATGATTATAAATTTTTATTGCCATTGGATAACAGTTTTGACTACAAAGCGTGGTATTATATTTGGCCGGTAATACCAGTCGGTTTGGATATCTAGTGTTAAAATGGCAAACATCGCTTAACTTTATAAACAGTTCTGGATGTATCTTGGTAAATTTGCAAGTTTCAAATATATAAAGTGATGGTACAGTTAGTATTTTGAGATCCTGGAATAACGCTTTACATGATGTGCGAGGTGAGACGCCGCAAATAGCTCGTACACATTTCTTTTGGCTGATAAACACTCTTTTTATCTCAACTGAGTTTCCCCATAGTATCAGACCATACCGGAGAACTGAAGCTACATAACCGTGATATGCGGTGAGAGCTGTAGTTCTAGTTACTAGTGTTGAGAGTCTCCTAAGAACACAAACAAAACGATTTATCTTTGTACATACTTTATCTATTTGTGGTTTCCAGTTGCAGTTTTTATCCAACACCATACCCAGAAATGTAATGCTCTCAGTTTCATTAATTTGTTCACCTTTATATTTTACATCAATGTTAACGCTATGTGTTCGATTATAGAATTGTATATATTTAGTTTTATCTAAATTTGGCTTTAAATTATTGAATTGCAACCACATTATTATGTCACTAATCGTATTATTAATTTCTAAATTATATAATTTCATGTCACTACAGGGTATAATTATTGATATGTCATCTGCAAATAAAATACATTGGTGTCTGGTAACCATAGGCAAGTCATTGATATATAGTAAAAATAAGAGGGGTCCCAACACACTACCCTGTGGTACCCCAGTCCTCACTTGTTTATAATGTGATTTTGACAGACACGACTCATTCTTTTCATTAAGGAACTCTATTTCGACTGATTGTGTGCGTTTAGACAAATAGCTTGTTAACCAATTTAATGCCTGGCCACGAATGCCATACGTTTCACATTTTTTCAGAAGACGGTCATGGGAGACAAAATCAACGGCCTTGCTCATATCGAAGAATATAGTAATAACGGGGTTTCTTTTGTCAATTTGATCTGTTAATGATTTAATTAAATTAAATGTAGCTAATGTTGTACTCCTTTCTGAAATCCATTCTGATTTTTATTTATAACATCATACCTATCGCAAAAACTGCAAATCCTAGCATGCATTGCTCTTTCAAAAATTTTGGAAAAGATGGATAATAATGCTATTGGCCGATAATTATTTAGATCTTTTTTACAATTTTTTTATGTAATGGTTTAATTATTGTTTTTTTCAAATTGTTTGGAAAAATACCAGTCGTAAATGATAAATTTATTAGGAAACAAAGGATCGATGAAATATGATAAATACTTTTTTTAAGGACCATTGTCGATATTCCATCGTAGCCAACAGCTTTTGTTTTTTCCATTTTCAGATCATATTTTTTGGGATTATATTTGGGATTTAGTGTACTATTTTGTACATTTCTCTGATGTGAGTTTGAATTCCGTACGATACCATGTTACCGCTATAATAGATAGCGCCCGTCAGGAAGTATGCTTCCTAGAGCGGTGACAGATTGATCATTGTTTTCTCGTGAGTACGTATAGTACTTTTTTTTTATTAGCTTACAATTTCGTACACTTTTTTGATGTAAGTTTGAAGTCCGTACGATACTATGTCACCGCTAGAAAGTATGACACCTTTTTCGTCCACTCGTGTAGGTCAGAGGGCCTACCACGAAAGGCATTCGAAGTTTTCCCTCTCTGTCACACCTGTGAGTTCGTACTTAAGTGCGACAGAGAAGGAAAACTTCGAATGCCGTTTACGGTAGACCCTCAGTACTATACATACAGATATAGAACTAAGAACCTATTTTTCCAAGGCGCCGCGGGGCACCAGTGCCCCGTGTTGCCAGCCCTGAATCTGTTTTTTTTTATTATTCCAAATCTGACTGGTTTTGAGATGTAGTTATTCTAAGAAAAGGGAGAGGGGAAGTGAAAATCTGCTATGGAAACCTAAAAGCGAGATGTTGATTTGTACACCGTGGGAATTTGCACTTTGTCCGTCTTGCTTGCGAACCGGGAAGGGGGAATGAAGTCCACTTGGGCTCGCCCTTCGGGATTTTGGTCCTCGGGCTCGCGTACAGAGCGCGAGGAAGGGATGTTTCTGGCCCGAGGGCCGAGGCCCTGCGCGGAGCGAGGCATACGGTTTCGCGTGCTTTGCTGGTAAATGGGATTAAGACAAGTGAAAGTATATTCTGTACGAAGTCGACAGCGTTTTTACGTGCCATAATACTGTCGTGCCAAAAACGCTCTCTCGTAGGCGCTTTCCTCTACATACGGTCCCCATGTTATCGACAAGCACTATGAAATCATTGAATATGTTACTTTTTGTATCGCAGAATGTGGCGGAAAGATGCACCTACGCGAGGGCGAGTTCGAGAAGGCGCACACGGACTTCTTTGAAGCGTTCAAGAACTACGACGAGTCGGGCTCCCCGCGCCGCACCACCTGCCTCAAGTACCTCGTGCTCGCTAACATGTGAGTCTGCAGACTATAACACGTCCGCTCAGGACGAGAGGCTGATGTCGACTGACCTTTTGCCATGTAGTCGTATTCAAAAATTAAACAATTTAATGATTTTTAATGCAAGTAGGCCTCAAGTGCACTTTTCACATTCGTTGCGTTTATCGTTGACCGATTATGTGATTAGTTTTCTAGTATTTACTAAATTGTTCTGCGTACTAGCAGAACTATTTTACTTGATTTTTCAATTACGTTTGCGATAGCCAAAGTGGTAAAAATATAACGACTTTCGATGACACACGGTCCATACAATCAGACTGAAGTTTTCCAACCACTTTGGATATCTTCACCTCATCATCATATATTTAAGAGCCAAGCTCTTGTCGGTGGAGCAATTTCCATTCGTCTCTATTCTCAGCTTTCTTCATGACATCTTGATACGACACGCTGTCTACTTTTAATTTCCTTGATTTGGTCCGTAAAAGACCTTCTTGGTCTCCCTCTCTTCCTCTTTCCTCTATCTTCCCTTCTATTACAGTGTTCATGTAATCATCGTGGCGTAACAAGTGTCCAAACATCTTGCTTTTTCTGTTATCTATGGTTTTTAACAACGTCCTTTTTTCTTTCACTCTTTCAAGCACCTCCACGATCGTCTTGTTCTCTGTCCAGCTAATCCTCTCCATCCGCCTCCAGCACCACATTTCAAATAGTATCTTCCACTTATCTTATGTTTCTCTAATAAAATTTCCAGGTTAATGAAATCCGGTATAAACCCGTTCGACTCCCAAGAAGCCAAGCCCTACAAGAACGACCCGGAAATCCTGGCCATGACGAACCTGGTGATGGCCTACCAGAACAACGACATCAACGACTTCGAGGCCATCCTCAAGCACAACAGGAACAACATCATGGACGACCCCTTCATCAGGGAACACATCGAGGACCTGCTGCGGAACATTAGGACGCAAGTGCTCATCAAGCTCATAGGGCCCTACACGAGGATCCACATACCGTTCATATCGAAGGAGCTGAACATTGATGAGAAGGAGGTGGAGAATCTATTAGTTACTTGTATTTTGGATAAGTGAGTATTTATTTTTATTAGCCTTTATTTTGTCCCACTGCGAAGCCAAGGCCTCCCCTTGTTTCCGCCACTCGTCTCGATGAGCGAGTATTTTACAAGCTTTTATAGTTTCACCTGTCCCGTTGTATGTCTGTAATCAAATCTTGCAAGTTAAAGACCCAGTTCCCGGTTTCCGATTGAGCTGAAATTTAGCATGCATATGTATATCGCATGACAATGCAATATTATGGTAACATGGAGCTGATCTGATGCTGAAGCTGGCCATAGGAACTCTGCAATAAATTTTTTTTTTTTTTTTTGTTTCGTTTGGCCTGCAGTGCGGCCAGTAACGGATACGTTACGGTACGTCCTCTCTGAGGGCCTTAGGGGCCTCTCTGAGGGAGAAGAAGGAAGGAAAGGGAGCACAAGTACAAGAAAAGAGTGAAGAGTCAGAAAAGAGTAGTGTAGAGTACAATAAAAATAAACAAAAGTGTAAAAAGGCGAAAAATTAAACAATAGTTCCTGGCGACCTTACTACCACCAGGAACACAACACCACATATAGCCTGACAAGCCGCTATTTCACTCTGAGGTAGTGTCGCTGTAAACCTGTTGTACACACGTCATAGTGCATGTTGTTTAGCGTTGAAAATTTATGAAGCGGAAAATTTCATGGTTTTTTTTTCGTAAAAATCCGAAAAAAACGGGATTTTTTCCGGAAATTTTCAACGCTAATGTTGTTAGGGGAAAATACTTCACTTTCGGATACGGGCGCCATATTTTAGTATGGTGTTAGGCATGTCCCCTGGTTTCCAAAACTACAGCACGGCTATCATAAGACGGCTGCGACATACTCTCGAGCTCTGTCGCACTATCCGTCTCTTTCTAAGAGTTCTAATAAGAGAGAGACGGACAGTGCGAGAGAGCTCGAGAGTATGTCGCGGCCGTCTTGTAATAGCGGTGCTGGGAGACAATCTCTAAGGAGTCGATCTCCCCTGTAATGACGTCATCAAAAACGCCGCGGCCGCGCTTAGAAAAGTGTAAATTACCATGCAACGTACATACACATGTGGGGTATCAAATGAAAGCTGAATAAATTGTCAATAGTTCATTTCTACATTATATTTCAATATATAAATAAAATAAAAATAAAAAGCCCATTTATTTCTTAACCAAAGTAAGAACAGTGGAATATTAAAAAAGAAAATGTAGTTAAGCAGTATAAAAAAAAAATCTTGCGGTTTTTTCTTTTTTCTTAATTATATAATATAATTTGGTTAGGGCCCCTCTCGGGTAAAGGCCTCTGTAGTATCTTGCACCTGTATTGGCTGCAAGAGTGGAAGTAGTCAGCTGTCAACCGCCGTGCCGAGCGGACGTGCAGGGAGTGCTTAGGTATATGTACCTGGTGTTACTGAGTATTTTACAAGTGGCGAACGAGGAAAACGTAAGTGCGATATTTTGTTAAAGGAAAGGAAAATAGTACCTAATTAGAAAAAAAGATACTTATACGAAAAAGAATTATCAAAGTTATTGGGTTATCCGGCCAATACTTTGTGTATCGGTTAACTATAGAGGTAAAAATTATCAAAAGGAAATCAAGCATATCGTGTACTGTGTTGACGAGTATTCGAAATAATAAGTATCTAGAATCCATTGTCCACCAGAAGTTTCTCGATGAGTAATTTCTGTTGGCGATGTTGTTGGTATGGAATTCCTTTAACTATATTTAAAATGTATTGAATATCAAATGAAATAAATTGTGTGGCTAAATGCTGACAATACGCGTGCAGTGATATTAACTTAAATAGCTAACTACCTATAATCCGTTACTTGGTTTGTTTTGGAAACGCGTGCGATGAAATGATTAGATGATTACCACTACTGATTGTCACTACTTTGTACTTAATGTTAACGGCTACCTTTAAATATACCTATACTGTACATGCAGTGTAGGTAGGTACTATTCGGTATAATAAATCTGTGAGATATCTAGTCCATACCTTTGTTATGATTGGGACAAAAGGTTTGGATGAGTATTTGAGATTATATGGAAGGTCAATATGAGAGACCATATCTGTGTTGATATAGCAAGTGGTCTTAAAGGTCAATTTGAGAGGCCGCGCCCATAAAAGTGGTATAAGAGACTTTTAAAATGAGAGGTCAATATTATAGACCATTGCGTTGTAATATGTGGTCAATTTGACAGGCTGCATGAATAAAAGTGATATGAAAGACTTTTATATAAGAAGTCAATATTATAGACCCTTGCGTTGTAATATGTGGTCAATTTGACAGGCTGCATGATTAAAAGTGATATGAAAGACTTTTATATGAGAGGTCAATATTATAGACTATTGCGTTGTAATATGCGGTCAATTTGACAGGCTGCCTGAATAAAAGTGATATGAAAGACTTTTATATGAGAGGTCAATATTATAGACCATTGCGTTGTACTTAATATGTGGTCAATTTGACAGGCTGCCTAAATAAAAGTGATATGAAAGACTTTTATATAAGAAGTCAATATTATTGACCCTTGCGTTGTAATATGTGGTCAATTTGACTGGCTGCCTGAATAAAAGTGATATGAAAGACTTTTATATGAGAGGCCAATATTATAGACCATTGCGTTGTACTTAATATGTGGTTAATTTGACAGGCTGCCTAAATAAAAATGATACGAAAGACTTTTATATGAGAGGTCAATATTATAGTCCATTTCGTTGTACTTAATATGTGGTCAATTTGACAGGCTGCCTAAATAAAAGTGATATGAAAGACTTTTATATGAGGGGCCAATATTATAGACCACCTGGGCCTGGGTGTTTAATACGTGCACGTGCAAAAGTGATGTGGAAGACTTGTGACTGATAACCTGATTGTGTATACGTGTACTGTTTCTACGAGAGGTCAATTTGACAGGCCGACTGAATAAATATACGTGTACTGTTTCTACGAGAGGTCAATTTGACAGGCCGACTGAATAAAAACTTACTGATGCAAGTTTTGCACGAGGGGTCAATTTGACAGACCACGAGGGCCTTGGTATTGTATAAGATATGAAGTACCTATGTTGTGCTGTGTGTGTGTTACGGCAGGGTTGTCGTGTATTCTGATACAAATAAATCAAAATCACCAGGATGGGTGAATGCGCCGGATCTACGAGTAATACAGAAATTACTAGCTGTTAGATTGTGTAACGCATTTGGGTGCTTCGCGTGGATCTGGATGTCACTTTCTGTATAGGAAATGACAAACGGCAAGTAATTCATGTAATTACTAATAATTTAGTAAGTAACTGGTTGGTACGCACAAGGCGTGCCTTCCACATCGTCAACGAAGTTTTTATGGCGTTTACATTGGTTTACTATGATCATATCCCGCGACTGATATCGGTATTTAGTTCTGTGCTGTACCTAGTCCTTCGAGTAATAAAGGGATGCTAACACAAGATACGGATGTTGATCCGGAAGTAAATATTGCAAACAAGTGACGCATTAGAAGGTGACGGTTACACCTGGACTAAGCATCCACATCCAAGGTTTCTGACTTGGCGAGTGAACCCACTGATCTGTACGAGCTTAAAGGTTGTTGACTTAAGCATATAAAATAACTCGATCATCTAGATCGATTTTCGCCCATTTTCATTCGCTGTACCGATTTGAAACTTTGAGAGAGAGAGAGTACCTATGTATGGATTGGATGATAATCGAATTATGAAGTGGGTATATAGTGCCAACAGGTACGAGTAAAGCATGAGTCCCGAAAGCGGTGAAATGTAGGAAAATGTTGATTTGGTACAACATATATCGAAACAAGTTCCATTGGTGGGCGGAGAGGCGGCATATATTATGAAAGAAATTTAATTGCACTTCCTGGCAGATTGTTGTACCTGCTTGTTTCCCAAGTGGATGGAGCGGAGCGTACCTGATGTAATGGATGGGTACCTAAATAAGATCATGAAGTGTATTTAATGTAACGTGAGGAAATATAAACAATTACAAGAAACCTTTTATAAATCTGAAAAAAGGAAAAACAAAAATATATATAATTGCTGGGACGGTAAAACGGTAAAAGCGGTATAACTTATTGATGAAGACATTTGTTTACTAGCAGTCAACGTAATTACATATTGCTATTCAAATGTCAGATACTGATGACGTCATCTGAAATAGGTACTGATGACAGCTATTTTAGCTGTTAAACAATAGCGAACATGCAAAATAAAACATGTATCTTCATGTTTTGGTTCTGTATCTGAGCGCTTCATCGCGTCGTTGTTATTTGTTTGCCAACTAATTGGGGGACTATTTTGATGAGAATAAATTAATGCTGAGTCCATAAGTTGTTATTGGTGGAATACTTAAATATGCAACAGAAATAAAAAAAAGTTTTATAATCAATATTGATTATTGCCTTACCATTCTAATTGATAGACCCGTCCCTGGTTCAAATAATGGCTTCCTTTATTTTACAGAAATTTAATATTTTAGTTAATGGGGGTGCTTATCAATTATCCTGTCCTAACAGTCCTTATCATTTGAAAAGATTAATGAAGAATTGCTGTCTGAAAACGTGGAGTTGAAGGAAACATGTTTGGATTGAGGGTAACTGTTGCGTGAAGGACATTAATACACAGGCCAGCCTGGAAACTGAGAGCAGACTGTTAGCGTCTCTTTTCATCAAGTAGGTACTGCATGTGCAGCATTCGTCGCGCGTTCATTCTAGGCGCTGGCGGAATGTATGGTATGTGGAAAAAAAGGATGTGTGGTACCGCTGTACAGAGATGTATGAATGCAGAACACTGGGGTTTGAAGAGGGAAAGTAATATATACATCAAATAATGCAGGTGGATGTCTTGCGGTGTAATGCCGGAAAATGACAAACTTGGGACAGGAGATACATGCAAGCAATAAATATTTAAAGAAGTAATATACCTATACGTACATTTTTTGTTGGCGATGCATGAAATTCAGAATTATTAAAGCGAATTAAGAACGAATACAGTCGTCATTAGATCTGATCAATTTAATAATGGATCTGGTTTTGACCTGTGAATATTGAGCAGCTGAGTCTAAGTGCATGCGTGGAGACAAATACTGGACCCATAATGCTTAGTGTACTATGATACCAAGTATGGGGTATCCCTGACGATGTTTCAAAATTAATTTAATACACTATTTCTATAATTGAACTGTAGCTTGAGACTGGGCAACTTTAGTTAACTGTAACTAAAATTGACAAAGTTATGTGGGATTGACTGAAGCGGATTTTGTTTTGCTGGATCGAATTGATACGTCCACTAATTAGAACGGACAAATTCCCAGCATACTATTGCGGGTGGTATTAAATCGGATTAAATCAAATTACATGTATTACATACTCTCCTGACCGGTTTCGGCCTCGGCGACTGCCTCGACTCCGACGTTGATGTCGTTCATGTGCTCTGGTGTGGCTCACGTAGCCGATCTTATTTACGAAGGTTTTAGAAGTATGTGTACTCGATCTTTCGGTCTTCGTTACATGTATTATTGGTGTGCCATAGGGGTTGGTTTCCATGCGTGTACATTGCAATACATGTGTGATCTAGCGGAAAATTAATAAATTGGTTTTCCTCCAGTGGGACGACTCAGAATGTTGTCATTTATAATAGAATGTATACAGAGGGATATACATGGCTCGCCGGGTTTTTTACGCCGGGTTTTCTCGTGGCAGAGGTTTATTTACTCAATACTCAATACTCAATACTCAATCATTTATTGCACATAATGGTTATACAGGTGGTCTTAAAATAAAGTATGGTATCACATCATGTACCCTGTTGGGCGCAGCAAATAAGAAGGTGGACACTTAGGTACATATAATTCAGCATACAAAAAATAGTATTAATTAATTATATATCTTAGTTTTACTTAATTCTATTAACAAACTTATCATCTAAATATTCCTTTAAAGAGTAGTAGGTTTTCGAAAGTAACATTTGTTTTAATTTGCGTATGAAAACTGTCTCTTTATTTTCATCTTTCAATTCTTTCGGCAATTTATTATATATTTTTATCGACATTACAAAGGGTCCTGACGAATGTAGGTTTAGTCGTGATGGTGGTAGCAATAATTTGCCTTTATATCGCATCGTACGGTTTTTGATTACATCTTCCAGTTTCGTATAAAATTCGGGGTATTTACGGACAAATTTACAAATTTCAAGAATGTAGATACATGGGAGTGTAAGTATGTTGTATTGTTTAAAATGAGGTTTACAACTGTCAGTCTGTTTAATATTAGCTAGAATTCGAATGAGTTTTTTTTGTAAAATGAACAGGCTTGGTGCGTCTGTGCTATTGGCCCAGAGAATAGCTCCGTAGCTCAGCCAGTTGTATGCGTACGAGTAATATGTCTGAAGTGCAGTTTTTAAGTCAGTCGTTTTTTTAATCTCTCTGAGAGCGTATACAAATTTAGAAATTTTGTTTCGTATATTTTTAACGTGTGGTTTCCAGCAAATGTGTTTATCTATTACTATCCCAAGCAATGTACAATTGTCAACAACTTCTATTTCGGTATTGTTATAAGTATATGATATATTTAGAGGTTTCTTTTGCTGTGGGTGGAATGACATAAGTTTTGTTTTCGAGAAGTTAATTTGGAGATTATGTTCGCTTAACCAGTCTGATACTTTTTGTAGTATGCTAGTTATTTTTTCGTTAAGGTTGTAAGTGTCTTGGCATGTCGTGAGGATGGATATGTCGTCAGCAAACAATACGCATGGTTCCTTCATAACTTTTGGGAGATCGTTAATATATATTAAAAATAAGAGACAACCAATTACACTTCCCTGTGGGATTGAGGCGTTAATGGTTTTTTTGTCAGACTGTATATTTTTTATTTCACATGTTTTGAAATTGTAGTGTTCTAGCTCTGTAAATTGTTCCCTATCTTGTAAATACGATGTGAGCCATCTATGCGCTATCCCACGAATCCCAATTCCGTACAATTTAGATAATAAGATATCGTATTGTACTTTATCGTACGCTTTGGTCAAGTCGAGTAATATTCCGACAGCATATTGTTTCGAGTTGACTATGTTTAAGATTTGTTGTATGTATTGATATACCGCAAGAGTTGTTGAATGTTTTTTTCGAAAGCCGTTTTGTGCGCTATCGAAAATATTATACTTTTCACAAAAGTTATTTATACGGTTGCACATAGCTTTCTCAAATATTTTTGACGCTGTTGGCAGTACAACCGGTGGTAGTTACAGGATGAATACCGGCGAGGAACATAATATTTAAATGCCTGCTTTAAATAATGCTTTATTGTGTTTATAACTAAAGCATTCTGTTTTGAATATGTACATAAGTAAAAAAAATAGGATTTTGTTATAAAGTAGCCTATTAAATTAATCTATTATTCACCATTTATAAACACACTTCAAAAAAAATTAAGACTAAGAAGTATGCAATAGAAATTAAACTAAATAAGATGAAATAAGACTATACTACTGTTATAGATAATAATAAAATGACTTACAACTTATAGCAGTTGCCTGTCAGAGATCGCTCTTTGGTATATTGTTTTGTAATGGGACTAAATTTATTACTGAATGAAACTAGACTAAATCTAAACTGATCATTGTATAATGGTGCCGGAGTTGCTGGCGGCCGCGTTGAGCAATTAATAAAAATGCATTGTTACAAACAAAAACGACACACAAAATTTACCCACAGATTCATTTGAGTAAATATTTTCAAAAGCAACATAAATCCGATGAATTGAAAAAAAGAGTTAATGAGAGGGGATGGCTGGCGTGTGTCGACGTTTAAATTGAATAACTCGCACATAGGGCATTCGTCATTATTGGTGTCGAGAGTAAAACGTATAACAAACTATTAGGGGATAACTAGCTTGTACTTATCAAAGTTTCAATTAAATAACTCGCACACGTCATTAATAATGTCAATAGTAAAACGTATCACAAACTATTAACGCCTTACCCAGACTCTTTTATTTTCGTTAATAAGGAAGGGATGTAGTATCCTGCACCTGTATTGGCTGCAAGAGTGGAAGTAGTCAGCTGTCAACCGCCGTGCCGAGCGGACGTGCAGGGAGTGCTTAGGTATATGTACCTGGTGTTACTGAGTATTTTACAGCCTCCTCCAGCTCTTGCCATCTTGCTCTGTTTTGTGCTGTATTTGGCCAATCGGTTGCTACTTTATGGAGATCGTCGGACCACCTTGCATGGGGTCTACCCAATCTTCTTTTTCCTCCTGGCCCCGCTCACAGAGTAGCTATCTTCGTCCATCTTGCTTCATGCATTCGGGCTACATGACCAGCCCATTTCCATTTAGATTTTAGGCTATATTCCAGCGCATCTATTATTTTTGTTTTTTCCCTGATATCACTGTGTCTTATCTTATCTTTGAGTTTTATTTTCATAATAATACGTTCTATCGCTCTTTGGCATGTTTTAATTTTATTTTTGGTTGTATTGGTGTATTTCCATGTTTGGCAGCCGTACGTCATGGTTGGGAGTAAATAGACACGAGTCTATGACTTTCTTTTTTAATTTCAGTGGAAGGCGACTTTTTAGGACCTCTTTCAGACTCCAAAACGTGTTCCAAGTTTTCTTTATTCGTCGGTCAATCTCTTCTACGGTGTTTGAAGGGTTAAATGATAGTTGTTTGCCTAAATAAACGAAGTCTTTTACGTATTCCACTTCCGTGTTTTCTAATAAAATCGGAGTTTCGTTGTAGTTTGACATCAGCTTAGTTTTTTGTAAGCTTATTTCTAGACCTATTTTATTACTGGCTTTACTTAGAGATGTCATCATATACTGCAGATTATTTGCCGTGGCCGAAACAAGCACAATGTCATCTGCGAAACAGAGATGTGTCAGTTCTGTAGATGAAAGTTTTACGCCTCTATTTTTCCATTGTAGAGCCTTCATCATTTGTTGAAGAACGGCTATAAATAAGGTCGGAGATATTGGGTCGCCCTGCCTTACGACTCTCTCTATTTTTATTTCAGGTCCGATGTTTTCCAGCTTGACTCTACTTATGCAGTTTTCATATATATTTTGAATTATGGCTATGTATGTAGGGTGAACCTTTGCCGCCGTCAGAGATTTCCAAATTGCTTCGTGTTCGATAGAGTCAAATGCTTTGTGATAGTCGATGAAAGCAAGAGGTCTTCTAAATTCAGTATATTTTTCTATCAGTTGCTCTAGAACTTGCAGGTGGTCGATAGTATTTCAATACATACGCTTGTTTAAGTACTATTAGCAAAAGTATAAAAAAATCAAGAAAAAATCTTAGGACTTTCAGACTTTGCAGCAAAACTAGATAAGATAGGGTCATTTCGCCGGTTACGCGACCACCTTCGGTTAGCGACCACCTGAAGAACATGGTTTTTTCAATTGAAGATAACATCAATTCTACAGAGCCTATTGAAACAGTTAGCCGAGTGCATTATTGTTTGTAGTTATGGAATAGGAATTTACTAAAAAAACGAGAAAATATGCTTTTAGTTCACCAACTCAGCTAAGTGGTCGCTAACCGGCACATGAAATTAGGTGGTCGCTAACCGGCGAAATGACCCTACGCGAATGTAATGTATGACACAAATTATGATATCTAGTATTACAGCTTTAAATTTTAGTTTTACTTTAAGAGCAGAATTAGGAAAAATGTGCTCAAAAAAATAACAACGCAAAGCGAGTTTTCCCTACAAGATTAATTTTATCGAAATTACTATTTTCCAGAAACCAGCACGAACTTTTAGTATGTTGTTAGTTGTTAGACATGTTATTCGTAGGTTAACACAACTAAATAATACGTTTCTGAACGAAACATTAGCAAAGCATAGAGGTAGAATAGATAGAGGGACTCACCCACACATACACACATGAGTGACAAAGATGTATGCATAGAGCCTCAAGTGGGAACGAGATACAGTGTCATATTTTCTGTCCCTCATCGCGTACATACGGATTTTTTGTTTGCCACCACACCTTTCAAAATTTGTACTGAAACTGACACCACCATGGCGTCACCGATATGTCCTAACCCGACTAAATTATAAATGACATTAGACTTCAAGAATGTATCGGCTTCTGATACTTCTTAATTTAGTATGGTTGGGTATACGCTAGGACGTCATCTATATATCCTCTATCTACGTAGCAATGACAACAAGCCGAAATCAGTGAACATAGGAGTCGATAGGTCCTCTTCTTCAGCTAACAAAAAATTCCTAGCCTCGGTTGGTGAAAGGTGGCAAAATTGGGACCGTCTCTATACAGATGCCTCTAAGTTCAATGATGGGCCCATAGGATGTGCTTTCATTCACGATAACCTTAACTCAGTACACAAATTCCAATTGCCCAATATCTGCTCTATAGATAGATAGATAGATAGATGTCATTTATTGTTAAAACTGTGTACATAAGATCTCATTTTAGACATTGGAAGGTATCAACAGTTTGCCCTTTTCGAGCGTACAATGTTATTGAACTTAAAATTAAACTTAATAATTTGTAGACCTAGGTACTTAAACGAAATATTCATTCAGATTGTAAAAGCTTTTATCTGCTAGCCATTTCTTCAGCTCCTTGTTGAACTTATTATTATTATCTAATGACTTAATATATACAGGTAAGTTATTAAAGATTTTGATTCCAGTAGCATAGGTACTCTTGCTAATTATGTAACTAGAAGGCCTAACTGTACACATATCATATTTATATTGCGATCTAATTTTTAATTTAGAGTCACTTTTCCTATTAAAAATATCGTGCCGTTCCTTAACAAATAAACAAATTTCCAGTATGTAGATACATGTCAGCGTTAAAATTTTATTGCTTCTAAATATGTCTCTTAAGGATTCCCCATTCTTAAGTTTAAATATTATTCGTAGGCTTTTCTTTTGTAGAATAAATACTGACTGAACATTTACTGAATTACCCCAAAAAATTATGCCGTATTTGAGTATAGGATAAACGTTTCCATAATATGCCTTTTTTGAAACTTCTATTGACGTTATTTTGGTCAGTATAGATAAGGCATAACAACTTTTAGCTAGTCTATTGTTTATTTTATTAGTGTGAGATTTCCAGTTCAAATTGCTGTCTATTGTGACTCCTAAGAAGTTTGTGTTTGTAACTTGTTCAATTTGTGTATCCTCAATTGTTATGCTTAAATTCTGCGGTATCTGCTTATAATTAGTAAATTGTACTATTTTTGTTTTGTCTAAATTAACACATAATTTTAAGGATGACAACCAATCAGTAACAGTTTTTAAGGTGTTATATAATACATTAGTAATATCAATATCTTTGTCCTCACTTACAAATATGGTGGCATGGTATATATATACTGGGGAATGCTTTGCTATTCTGAAGGCGGTTAAATATGTTAAAGAACACAAACTGGCAAACGCAGTAATTTTTTCAGACAGCCTTAGCTCTATCCAAGCCATTACAAACAACTCAATTAAAAACTGGGCCAAAACACCGTTGGTTTGCCTCATCATCTCATCAAGGAGGGTCTCCTATCCTGTCGACTTCTGAACTTGGAAGTAATCTTATCTTGGATCCCCAGCCACAAGGGAATGAATTAGCGGATAAAGCTGCAAAGGAAGCAGCAGAAAACGGTGATAGAACTTTCTTTCAAAGCTTTAGCAAAGACTTGGACGCGATCTCATCGTTAAAACTATTTTCATCATGGTCGGCTTTATGGGCTACCGATAACAAGTTGCAGTTTTACGAACTGCAAAGAAATATTCCGGCTTCTCCCTGGTTTTTTAAATTCAAATTTAAAAAAAGAGTAACTAGTTGCATCATACGCCTCAGGCTGGGACATTTGTGCTCCTCTGAATTTTTATTTAAAATCAAAGTCATAAATAGTGCGGAATGTCTGTGCGGGCATGATGTAGGTTCAATTGATCATATTTTTCTTGAGTGTCCTTCAACTCTTTTCTCTCTTTATGACCTACTAACAAAACTTAAAGTCCAACTCCCTACTAATGTTAAAACTCTCTTGGCTAGTTTTGAGCCCAAAGTCGCCAAGGCTTTGGCTTATTTTATAGATAAAAATAATATCAAATTATAATTATTTATGAATATATATAGGCACTCTTTTATCCATTTATTACCAATATTCAAATATGGTCGTTACGTACAATTAGTCCCTGGGGCAAAATTATTAGGTGCACTCCACGGAACCGTAAAGCCAAAACTTCCCCCACTTAACATTGGCAAAGTGCCTAAGCAGCAAAAAGCCACAACAAGGAAAAAAAAATGACAACAATTGTCAATCAACCAGGGAATGAGATTTGCATGCCGGCACCACAGATACCTATAATTTTTTGATGGTTGAATGCCAAGACGTTGTCACTATTTGTCGTTTGAAAACAAAAGACGGTTGCTTCGCAGACCTACGTGTGTAAGGCTGTATGAAATTCCTTTACATATCATCTTCACTCATCGCACCGGATACGTAGTATTTCCGGACCTAATTTGAAGTAAGTCATGTCAACATTTCATTGCAAGTTAGAGAAATAGTACATTACTGCAGATTACATTACTGCGGAAAGAAGGGCATGCCGGGTGAGTATAGTGATACGAAGCCGCCAAGCCCTTTTCACGGCCAGGCATGTAAAGTGCTTTTCTCAAACGTGCAACGATATAAATAAATAAAATCTCCTCAAATCAAACTAATTTCATGGCTGAATGCTGTGATGCTGTGCCACAAATAGTGGCCTTAAATTTCGTATGGAATTCCTTTACAGTTATCTCGAGTTGATCCGCCCGAAACGTGATACTTTGAAGCCTGATATAACCGACGTAACGACGATATTTAATTGCATGTTTGAGACAAGCCATGTGTTGTATGTTCCAGCACGATAAGCGGTCGCATCGACCAGGTGAACGCGGTGCTGGAGCTGACGGTGGGCCGCCGCGGCGCCGCGCGGTACTCGGCGCTCGACAAGTGGACCGGCCAGCTCGCCAACCTGCATCTCGCGCTCGTCAACAAGATGGCCTAGCCTAGCCCATCACACCGCGGCGCCGCGCGGTACTCGGCGCTCGACAAGTGGACCGGCCAGCTCGCCAACCTGCATCTCGCGCTCGTCAACAAGATGGCCTAGCCTAGCCCATCACACCGCGGCGCCGCGCGGTACTCGGCGCTCGACAAGTGGACCGGCCAGCTCGCCAACCTGCATCTCGCGCTCGTCAACAAGATGGCCTAGCCTAGCCCATCACACCGCGGCGCCGCGCGGTACTCGGCGCTCGACAAGTGGACCGGCCAGCTCGCCAACCTGCATCTCGCGCTCGTCAACAAGATGGCCTAGCCTAGCCCATCACACCGCGGCGCCGCGCGGTACTCGGCGCTCGACAAGTGGACCGGCCAGCTCGCCAACCTGCATCTCGCGCTCGTCAACAAGATGGCCTAGCCTAGCCCATCACACCGCGGCGCCGCGCGGTACTCGGCGCTCGACAAGTGGACCGGCCAGCTCGCCAACCTGCATCTCGCGCTCGTCAACAAGATGGCCTAGCCTAGCCCATCACACCGCGGCGCCGCGCGGTACTCGGCGCTCGACAAGTGGACCGGCCAGCTCGCCAACCTGCATCTCGCGCTCGTCAACAAGATGGCCTAGCCTAGCCCATCACACCGCGGCGCCGCGCGGTACTCGGCGCTCGACAAGTGGACCGGCCAGCTCGCCAACCTGCATCTCGCGCTCGTCAACAAGATGGCCTAGCCTAGCCCATCACACCGCGGCGCCGCGCGGTACTCGGCGCTCGACAAGTGGACCGGCCAGCTCGCCAACCTGCATCTCGCGCTCGTCAACAAGATGGCCTAGCCTAGCCCATCACACCGCGGCGCCGCGCGGTACTCGGCGCTCGACAAGTGGACCGGCCAGCTCGCCAACCTGCATCTCGCGCTCGTCAACAAGATGGCCTAGCCTAGCCCATCACACCGCGGCGCCGCGCGGTACTCGGCGCTCGACAAGTGGACCGGCCAGCTCGCCAACCTGCATCTCGCGCTCGTCAACAAGATGGCCTAGCCTAGCCCATCACACCGCGGCGCCGCGCGGTACTCGGCGCTCGACAAGTGGACCGGCCAGCTCGCCAACCTGCATCTCGCGCTCGTCAACAAGATGGCCTAGCCTAGCCCATCACACCGCGGCGCCGCGCGGTACTCGGCGCTCGACAAGTGGACCGGCCAGCTCGCCAACCTGCATCTCGCGCTCGTCAACAAGATGGCCTAGCCTAGCCCATCACACCGCGGCGCCGCGCGGTACTCGGCGCTCGACAAGTGGACCGGCCAGCTCGCCAACCTGCATCTCGCGCTCGTCAACAAGATGGCCTAGCCTAGCCCATCACACCGCGGCGCCGCGCGGTACTCGGCGCTCGACAAGTGGACCGGCCAGCTCGCCAACCTGCATCTCGCGCTCGTCAACAAGATGGCCTAGCCTAGCCCATCACACCGCGGCGCCGCGCGGTACTCGGCGCTCGACAAGTGGACCGGCCAGCTCGCCAACCTGCATCTCGCGCTCGTCAACAAGATGGCCTAGCCTAGCCCATCACACCGCGGCGCCGCGCGGTACTCGGCGCTCGACAAGTGGACCGGCCAGCTCGCCAACCTGCATCTCGCGCTCGTCAACAAGATGGCCTAGCCTAGCCCATCACACCGCGGCGCCGCGCGGTACTCGGCGCTCGACAAGTGGACCGGCCAGCTCGCCAACCTGCATCTCGCGCTCGTCAACAAGATGGCCTAGCCTAGCCCATCACACCGCGGCGCCGCGCGGTACTCGGCGCTCGACAAGTGGACCGGCCAGCTCGCCAACCTGCATCTCGCGCTCGTCAACAAGATGGCCTAGCCTAGCCCATCACACCGCGGCGCCGCGCGGTACTCGGCGCTCGACAAGTGGACCGGCCAGCTCGCCAACCTGCATCTCGCGCTCGTCAACAAGATGGCCTAGCCTAGCCCATCACACCGCGGCGCCGCGCGGTACTCGGCGCTCGACAAGTGGACCGGCCAGCTCGCCAACCTGCATCTCGCGCTCGTCAACAAGATGGCCTAGCCTAGCCCATCACACCGCGGCGCCGCGCGGTACTCGGCGCTCGACAAGTGGACCGGCCAGCTCGCCAACCTGCATCTCGCGCTCGTCAACAAGATGGCCTAGCCTAGCCCATCACACCGCGGCGCCGCGCGGTACTCGGCGCTCGACAAGTGGACCGGCCAGCTCGCCAACCTGCATCTCGCGCTCGTCAACAAGATGGCCTAGCCTAGCCCATCACACCGCGGCGCCGCGCGGTACTCGGCGCTCGACAAGTGGACCGGCCAGCTCGCCAACCTGCATCTCGCGCTCGTCAACAAGATGGCCTAGCCTAGCCCATCACACCGCGGCGCCGCGCGGTACTCGGCGCTCGACAAGTGGACCGGCCAGCTCGCCAACCTGCATCTCGCGCTCGTCAACAAGATGGCCTAGCCTAGCCCATCACACCGCGGCGCCGCGCGGTACTCGGCGCTCGACAAGTGGACCGGCCAGCTCGCCAACCTGCATCTCGCGCTCGTCAACAAGATGGCCTAGCCTAGCCCATCACACCGCGGCGCCGCGCGGTACTCGGCGCTCGACAAGTGGACCGGCCAGCTCGCCAACCTGCATCTCGCGCTCGTCAACAAGATGGCCTAGCCTAGCCCATCACACCGCGGCGCCGCGCGGTACTCGGCGCTCGACAAGTGGACCGGCCAGCTCGCCAACCTGCATCTCGCGCTCGTCAACAAGATGGCCTAGCCTAGCCCATCACACCGCGGCGCCGCGCGGTACTCGGCGCTCGACAAGTGGACTGGCCAGCTCGCCAACCTGCATCTCGCGCTCGTCAACAAGATGGCCTAGCCTAGCCCATCACACCGCGGCGCCGCGCGGTACTCGGCGCTCGACAAGTGGACCGGCCAGCTCGCCAACCTGCATCTCGCGCTCGTCAACAAGATGGCCTAGCCTAGCCCATCACACCGCGGCGCCGCGCGGTACTCGGCGCTCGACAAGTGGACCGGCCAGCTCGCCAACCTGCATCTCGCGCTCGTCAACAAGATGGCCTAGCCTAGCCCATCACACCGCGGCGCCGCGCGGTACTCGGCGCTCGACAAGTGGACCGGCCAGCTCGCCAACCTGCATCTCGCGCTCGTCAACAAGATGGCCTAGCCTAGCCCATCACACCGCGGCGCCGCGCGGTACTCGGCGCTCGACAAGTGGACCGGCCAGCTCGCCAACCTGCATCTCGCGCTCGTCAACAAGATGGCCTAGCCTAGCCCATCACACCGCGGCGCCGCGCGGTACTCGGCGCTCGACAAGTGGACCGGCCAGCTCGCCAACCTGCATCTCGCGCTCGTCAACAAGATGGCCTAGCCTAGTCCATCACACACACCCAACAGTGCGACCACTCTAAATTACTAGTGAACGGTTTACAAACCTATGTGATACAGTGCTCTCAATGGAAACAAGCGACGCTTTAAGCCTTACACGAGTGGACTCTATAGCATGTAGTGTTAATAAGATGGACTAGCCCGCCGGACCGCCAGATACTAGTGTTCAAATTGACAACATTTCATAATTCTAAGTCTATGATTTGACTAGCTCCTTGTATTCTACTCGAAAAGAGGAACATGCTGGTGGTTTTATATTTCCGGTATTGTTTATGTTCAATTTTTAACGAATTTTTAAAAATGCACTCATAGCAAACCCAATTTTACTGCAGAATGGGCACCTTGCTTTAGTCTTGTTTACATTTACCAAATTAAAAACAAACATTGTCAAGATGGCGATGGCGTCAAGGTAACCCACCCGAAATTGACATTTAAACTTTTTAAACGTTTTCGTCGAAACGGGACTAAAGCAAGGTGCCTATTCTGCAGTAGAATTGGATTTGCTATAAATACATTTTTAAAAAATCGTAAAAAAATTAAGATAAATAATACTGGAAATATAAAACTACCAGCGTGTTCCTCTTTTCGAGTAGAATACAATGAGCTAATCAAACTAAGGGCAAAAGTTTATGAAATGTTGTCAATTACATGTACAGACAAACCTATAGGGAATTTGACAAAAGTGAAAAAAAAAACTTTTCCTTAGCAACATGTAAACATTACGCAAATACTCGTATCAATCTTTCATATATGTTTGCTATTTTAAGATTTTTAAATTCATAAAATTTACCAATGAGGACGTTGTTTGATTATGACGTTACAAGCAAGTAATCCCAACAAATTCCATACTAACGGAGCGTTTGTGACGTTTCATAAAAAGGAGCTGATTTGACTTTTGTCAAATACCCTATTCTACGTGAAACTGGTCAAGTGATCTCAATCTCAGAGGCAACGAGTGGACCCGACAGCACCGACTTACATCTAACGTTAATAAGATGTTTTAGCCCAACCCGAACCTTTATTTAAAGCTCGATGCTGAAACAATTAACTGTGGATCGATTACTAACATACATCTGTACTAATGTAATGTTACATGTTAAATGTTCTCAATCTCACGTCAACAAGCAGTCTTAATACAGCCTCAAACAATAACAGGTCACTTAACTATGTCAAATGCACTAACACAGACTTAATTATACGCATTAAACAAGAACTAGTGAACCTGAACTCATCTAGCGCAGTTAATATAATAACTATAACAAGTATAAGTGCCCAAGGCAACCTTGTTATTATGTGACATAAACTATCAAGTAGACGGACAAACAATGTCTAACTCAGTACAACGGGACTGTCTAACACCATCATAAAATACGTGGTAAAGTGCTCTTGATCTCAACAACAACAGCTGTCATACCAGTGCTTCTGACAGGACAGTTAATTTTCTAAATATTGTCTCAGAGATAATTGTCTCGGTTACCGGTCAGAAGGGGCGGGTCTTGAACAACGGCAGTCTGATAAATAGGACTTAATCAAAGGGACCGGACAGCCTGCGTAGCATCTGGCGCTCATCAACAAAATATCCAGACCCCTATTCCACCATCGCGACAATTTTCACATTTAGTCATACATTTCTGGGTCGCCAAATAAAAAATATTGCTAGAAGATATCGTCACTTATCGACGAGCAATGTACGTCAAATTGTTAAAAAATAGGAGCCAGATCTCTCGCTGCTGGGTAAAAGAGATCCGTCGAACACCACACGCAAGTTTTTAAAGTCTTAGAAGCAAAGACATTTAAACTGGAAACTGCTTTGTTTAAACCATTTGAGATTGTTTGAGTTTGCCGAATTGCACCAAAGTAGTCCATTCAAGAAGCAACTCTACCGTGCAAGGAAGAAGATTCCAATGACAGCTTTATAAACAGTCGGCGACATTCAATAATCTCAAATATGCGTTGCTACAGTGAAATTCAAAAAGCAACTACCGTGCAAGGAAGAAGATTCCAATGACAGCTTTATAAACAGTCGGCGACATTAAATAATCTCAAATATACGTTGCTACAGTGAAATTCAAAAAGCAACTCTACCATGCAAGGAAGAAGATTCCAATGACAGCTTTATAAACAGTCGGCAACATTAAATAATCTCAAATATACGTTGCTACAGTGAAATTCAAAAAGCAACTCTACCATGCAAGGAAGAAGATTCCAATGACAGCTTTATAAACAGTCGGCGACATTCAATAATACAAATATACGTTGCTACAGTGCAATAGAATATGTGATTACTTTTGCTTCTAATGACTGACTACTAATGCTTGGAGTTCGGACAACCTTCACCTTTTCTCAAAACATATGACATGTCTTGTTCTAGATCGGCAGATCTATGGCTACACATAAGTGTTTTAATTAAATCATGTTAAATTATGTTTATTAGATGTGGCCAATTTTTTTTATATGAGTAGGATAAAATGTATTCAGTTCTGCAAGTACACGTACAGGCCATTACAGTCATCAATTTGCTATAGTTAGAAAGTGACATAATACACACCTTTTATCCTAACTTTAGCAACGTTGCAACTAATTGTATCGTTTCGAGTGTGCTTTATAACGACATTCTGAAAGAACGGAAGGCATTTAAGGCCGGTCCCTTCGGTTTCCGGATTCGGTTTTCGACTTACAGCCCTGTAGAGCGATAATTATTGTTCTGTAAACGCCTGCGAGCGCTATAAGTCGAAAACCGAATCCGGAAACTGAACGTTTGCGCCCAGCCTAACAATGAGTATTATCTATTATCATCTTGATAGCAATATTATCGCGATATTAAATGTATGATAATTTTCTTCAATAACGTCAATGTGCACGTGATACGTATTGTGGTATAATGGTCGCACCACACTTGGCGGTGTTTGCCCAAATATTAGTGTTGCATCTTTTGCTTCATACGGCAATTGAAAGAGACGCAACGCGAACACGAACCCCCAAAGTGTAGTGCGACCATAACGTATCGTGTGATAATATTCATTGTGTAATCGACCCCAAAGAAATACGTGGGCAAGATTGGTGCAAAATCAACCAGGTAATATTATTATGTAATAAGATATTAGATGATGGTAAAGTCAATTGATCCGTGATGATTTAAAACCGGATGTTCGGTTCGGTATTGTGGTTCCCTTGTTGACCCTTTAACCGCCATCGTCTGTGATAATTTTATTGTGAGTAACTATTTGACGATCGGCGTTGAAAAGGTAAAATAATATATGTATTGCGCTAAATGTTTTCTTTCTTAAAGCTTGCGTCAGTGAATATGAATGAATACTTATAAAATATAAAGATTGAAAAAGTTTTATCCATCTATAGCTCATTGATGGAAAGAAATAAAATGTGTGGTTCCCAGGCAAACTGCAAAGGTTATCGCTCGGTTGGTTGTTAATAAGGCGCTACCGGCATAATGATTCAATTGAAAAAACATTTATATATAGATTAAGATTACCGAGAAAGTGATACAGTTTGCCTGGGGTGGACACAAATATCGCACCAAGAGGCGTTCCAAAAAAAAATATGTTTGTAATAAATAAGTATTCTTTAGAACGCTAAAATACAGGCTTTTTTACTTGTGACAAAAATGCTGCTGATGAAGGTTTCATTTGACGAAATTGGCATAACGACTTAATTTGAGATTCAACGTCAATATATTGTATGACTAATCTTGAAATAAACTCTTCTTATTTCATCAAATTGACACTAAACAGTTTGTTTATATTATTATCTTTACATAAGGATAAAGGGGCAAGCAAAAAATTTAGATAAAGTTAGTCTTGCTTTTATTAGGCACACTACAAACTATGCAACTTGTCACGACTGACAAACGCAGCTACGGTGAGAATTAACTGTGTCTATATATTGCTATAGCTGCGTCTCTGTTTTATATAGTACTAACTATAGCTGCGTCTCTGTCAGTTGTTGTGACAAATTGCAAGATGCTTAAAAACCTATGTTGTAATATTTGTATGTCAGTTATTCTATATAAAAGCACAGGCTGCGGGCTGGGGTCTCCATTTCAATTAAAAGTGTATATTGTTATATTTCCGATTTTTAATTAGCTGTAGTAAAAGTGTCCTCAGATTTTCATACCTTAACTCAATGATGTAATATAAAATATACGTAGATATGCGGTCCAAAAGTGGCACACTAAAACTTGGTCAAGTCGCACAGCTTGTTATAGTTTTGCGTCGTCAATGGAAACGAATGCTGTCAGAATTTGGTGGCCATTTTTAAACACGGAATTTCGTATTGACAACATATCTACCTATTTTTTATAATTACATCATTGCCTTTATTAAAAAAAAAACAACTGACATACCTACAGTCCCCCGCGGTTATGAAGTCAAGACACATTGCGCAACTATGAAGTTTCTGAATAATGACAATGTCAAACATAGAAAAGTATTTGACGCTGAGTGTACTGTCGTCATCACTCATCAGCCCTATTCACTACATGCAATAAGTTGAAATATTTCTCAATACAGTTCCCGAAATTTGAAAAAGTACGCTTGACCATTTCATTGTATAACGAGTATTTTGTAAAGATAAGTAGGTTGTTAAAGCTATTCATTTAGCAATAATATAAATCTTAAGCTCTTTATATGTAGGTATGTATTCGTATTATGTAGGTATGTATCATTGATGTTCCATTCGCCCCATTCATTGACCAGATAAATTATACTGTTATTGGAGATGTAGCTTCGACCATTGACACTGCTACCTTTTACATTATTTTCCTATGAACAAAAACATAAATACTTAAAAACATAATAGTTTGTTTTTTTTCACCCTGACGTCTTGTCTTGAATTAAGCCTATTTATTGTCTTATCAGACTATTTGAAGTCGTCTGTGCCATATATTTGCATGAATAGGTGCGGCCACACCAAACGCACGCTCACCTGAGCGGCTCGCCCGAGCGCTCCGCACGCTCACCTGAGCCGCTCAGGCGAGCGTGCGGAGGGCTCGGGCGAGCCGCTCGGGTGAGCGTGCGTTTGGTGTGGACGCACACCGCGCGGCATGTCTGAGCCAAATGCGCTCGGCCGAATTTACCTACGCGCTTTTAGTTGAGCTCGCGATCGTCATGGAGCCGCACGTGAGCACAGCTGTCGCTGCTACGACATCAATATTGCTTCTGCATCTAGCTCAGAAGCAGAGGAAAGGCATTAAAAAAAGACCTAGGTTTTGATTGATGTTTTTAAGGTATCTGGGACTTGAAATTCTTGAAAAACAGCCCGATTTGGTTCAAAATCGATATCTGAGGGTCCGCGGGGCCTATTAATATGAATCCGAGCTTGGATTGTAAAAAAGTTGCCGCCATCTTGAAATTCTTGAAAAACAGTCCGATTTGGTTCAAAATCGATATCTGAGGGTCCGCGGGGCCTATTAATATGAATCCGAGCTTGGATTGTAAAAAAGTTGTCGCCATCTTGAAATTTTTGAAAAACAGTCCGATTTGGTTCAAAATCGATATCTGAGGGTCCGCGGGGCCTATTAATATGAATCCGAGCTTGGATTGTAAAAAAGTTGCCGCCATCTTGAAATTCTTGAAAAACAGTCCGATTTGGTTCAAAATCGATATCTGAGGGTCCGCGGGGTCTCTTAATATGATTCCGAGCTTGGATTGTAAAAAAATTGCCGCCATCTTGAAATTCTTAAAAAACAGTCCGATTTGGTTCAAAATCAATATCTGAGGGTCCGCGGGGCCTCTTAATATGAATCCGAGCTTGGATTGTAAAAAAGTGGCCGCCATTTTGAAATTCTTGAAAAACAGTCCGATTTGGTTCAAAATCGATATCTGAGGGTCCGCGGGGTCTCTTAATATGATTCCGAGCTTGGATTGTAAAAAAATTGCCGCCATCTTGAAATTTTTGAAAAACAGTTCGATTTGTTTCAAAATCGATATCTGACGGTCCGACGGGCCCGAGTGCGATAAAACTTGAAATTTTAAATTTGATTTTTCCCCGATAGTAGACCTAGATCGATTTATCGCCCTCGTAAGCCTCTATGTACCAAGTCTCATAGAAATCGTTACACCCGTTTTCGAGAACGCGATTACACATAAGTATATGTACATACCATCATCCTCATATCAGCCGAAATACGTCCACTGCTGGACATAGGCCTCTCCCAAAGAGTGCAACTATGACCGTTCCTGCGCCACCCGCATCCAGCGGACTCCCGCGACCTATTTATATATATATATATGTATATAGTATCCGAATCGCTAAGTTTAAGTGGCAGTGGGCGGGTACATTGCACGTAGAACCGATGGCCGTTGGGTAGGAAAGATTCTCGGAAGACCCACAAAAAGGTGAACGGATGACCTAGTAAAGGTCGCGGGAGTTCGCTGGATGTGGGTGGCGCAGGAACGGTCATTGTTGCACTCTTTTTTACGATCCATGCTCGGATTCATATTAATAGGCCCCGCGGACCCTCAGATATCGATTTTGAACCAAATCGGACTGTTTTTCAAGAATTTCAAGATGGTGGCAACTTTTTTACAATCCAAGCTCGGATTCATATTAATAGGCCCCGCGGACCTTCAGATATCGATTTTGAACCAAATCGGACTGTTTTTCAAGAATTTCAAGATGGCGGCAACTTTTTTACAATCCAAGCTCGGATTCATATTAATAGGGCCCCGCGGACCCTCAGATATCGATTTTCAGCCAAATCGGACTGTTTTTCAAGAATTTCAAGATGGCGCCCTGTTTTTTACAATCCAAGCTCGGATTCATATTAAGAGGCCCCGCGGTACCTCAGATATCGATTTTGAAACAAATCGGACTGTTTTTCAAGAATTTCAAGATGGCGGCAACTTTTTTACTATCCAAGCTCGGATTCATATGAAGAGGCCCCGCGGACCCTCAGATATCGATTTTGAACCAAATCGGACTGTTTTTCAAGAATTTCAAGATGGCGGCAATTTTTTTACAATCCAAGCTCCGATTCACATTAAGAGGCCCCGCGGCCTCTTAGATATCGATTTTGAACCAAATCGGACTGTTTTTCAAGAATTTCAAGATGGCGGCAACTTTTTTACAATCCAAGCTCGGATTCATATTAAGAGGCCCCGCGGACCCTCAGATATCGATTTTCAGCCAAATCGGACTGTTTTTCAAGAATTTCAAGATGGCGCCCACTTTTTTACAATCCAAGCTCGGATTCATATTAAGAGGCCCCGCGGACCCTCAGATATCGATTTTGAACCAAATCGGACAATTTTTCAAGAATTTCAAGATGGCGGCCACTTTTTGAAAATCCAATATTGGATTCTTATTAAAAAGCCCCTTGGAACGATTTTGAAAACGAAAAAAAACGGCCGCCTTTTCTAAACTTATATATTTCTATTTAAAGATCTGAGTACCTACTTTTGAAATGACTGAAAATGAATCATGTAATTATAAATAAATTAATATCTCTCCAAACATATTTTTGACAACCCTGACTCTTGAGGGGTTACGCTAAGCGCGTGCGTAAATTCGTAGATGAATGAAGCTTGCCTACTGGTTGTAGTTCTTTATACTGTGCTACTAGCGACCCACGATATATACTACATGCATGTATTACACATATAAACCTTCCTCTTGAATCACTCTATCTATTAAAAAAAACCACATCAAAATCCGTTGCGTAGTTTTAAAGATCTAAGCATACATAGGGACATACAGACTTTGTTTTGTACTATGTAGTAGTATAGTATGTATGTACCAGTGTGTAACCACCATACGATAAATAAATAAATAAGTACATTGCCAGTAGCACGGCGCCGCGGCCCCTTTGATTTCGCCCAAAAAGCCGACAACGCTCGGGTGAGCGTGCGGCCACACAAAACAACCGTCCACACCAGCGCGGCTCGGGTGAGCCGCTCGCCCGAGCGTGCGGACGCTCGGGTGAGCGGCTCAGGCTCGCCGATCGCCGTCCACACATAGCGCGCACGCTAGGGCGAGCCGCGCTCGGGTGAGCGTGCGTCTGGTGTGGCCGCACCTAATAGACAAAAATATAGGTTTGTATAAACATCCGACTAAACTATTGCCTAATCCCCTTGATCCAAAAGCCTCAGCTGGGTTGAGGCTGAGGAATTTGGTTGGTGGGCTTGAGCCCACCAACCAAATTCTTGGGTCCCTGATGGGGTCTATACATGTCATGATTTGTCAGAAGCAGAGTAATTGCTATCGTCTGGAGGCATCTTGCGCTGCTGATCCAACTGTCAAACGGGTTGTACTGAGAAATTGCATGCACATTTGGTCGGATTGTTACATCTGTACGACACCCAATTATGACTTCGACATGTTGTACTGACAAATTGTGGTGAAATCATATAATCTGTTAAGTGCCAAAACGGACCGTTCTTTTAAGGTGCGTACACACTACACTACACACCAAGCCAACAAACGGCAATGTATCTCAATCTAACAAATAGCGATTACATAAATGCTTCGCGTTCTTTGGTCGTTCGTTTGCTCAGTGTAAACTTTACCCAGTATTAGGATACAACCGGAAAACACTGGGAGGCAAAGATAATATAACCACTACCACACAAGGAGGATGAACGGACATCGTATCGGACGTCGTTTGTCTCGGAAGCAGTGGTACTTTTTCCGTAATACACGTCTTGATGGTACAAATTGATGAAAACTAAAAGAAGCTCGACATTTTTCGGTAAGGGCATTTATTTAGTATTTGTTCCTGAGTCATGGATGCTCTCTATGTATTTATTTATCTATATAAGTATGTTTATATTCGTCTAGTACCCATAGTACAAGATTTGCTTAGTTTGGGACCAGCGGCGCTACCACGAACTTCGAATCTCGAACTTCGTATATCTCCGTCTCTATCGCACTTATGGTTTATGGTACGCGAGCGACCGAAACGGAGATATACGAAGTTCGAGATTCGAATCTCGAACTTCGTATATCTCCGTCTCTATCGCACTTATGGTGTATGGTACTCGAGCGACAGAGACATACGAAGTTCGAGATTCGAAGTTCGTGGTAGCACTCCAGATCCTTATTCTTTTCGGACAATCTTACACAAATCGACCTGCGGCGCTACCACGAACTTCGAATCTCGAACTTCGTATATCTCCGTTTCGGTCGCTCGCGTACCATAAACCATAAGTGCGATAGAGACGGAGATATACGAAGTTCGAGATTCGAAGTTCGTGGTAGCGCCGCAGAAATAGTCTATCAATCCGACTATCGAACGTTCGGACGTGTATAGCCGCCCTTTTGCGTGTGAAATGATTGGTCGGTGATCGAACAGCTGACGCACCGGAAATCAGACTTGATATAACAAATGGATAAATGGATTCCGTACGGATTCATCAGGAGGGCAACTTTTTTATTACAATGTTCTGATACTATCAAGAAACTCAAATAAAATCAGATCAATAATAATTTTTAAAATTTTTAAACCTTTTTATTGTCTGCGTAACCAAATATCTGATTTTATTCCAAGTGAAAATACTATGTCATTGGCTTTTCCCGCGTTTTTATGCGCACGTCGTGAATGGTTCATTCTAATGTATGCTGAGTGAGTTCCGTATTGCATTTTTGGGTTCTGCATATAAATATCGGCTATGTAAAGAAAATTAACCCTTTCTAATAAAAAAAAATCATATACTTTTTCCATAGTGTTTTCTTTGAGATATTTTAAATTATCTATTACACCTACAAATTAATGTGATTTATTACTTCACAGCAATAGTTTAATAAACAGTTATAAAGTTATACGAATAGTTTGGACCATAGTGTCTATTTCCCGCCATATGGGGTAATGAAAAATATAAATACGGGGAGTTGTGGAAATTTCTAGCGGCAATTCACCGCTTCAGTGGTTCAATATGATTTCTGAAATTAGTGTGTAAGGTCCCCTCTACTGTGTATTTCGATATTTGTGTGGATTCGTAGAAAGTCCTTTGTCTTATCAAAATGTCTCTAATAAACAACAAGGAAAATCTAAACAACATAATGAACAACGTGCACATCAAGGTAATTTTTATTGACTTCCTAACCTATTCTTCACAGCAATACGCATTTGTTTTGTGAATTACATATTTTGTAATAATTACAATTGTTTCTCTTAGTCACCCGTAAAGAATAACGTACTCGCGACACAAAACGGCAACGTGAAAGATGAAGAAGAAATATCGGACAAAATGGAAATTGAAAAGACAGAGGAAGGGCCCGTGTTTGACCCGCTACTGGAGCCCCTGCTGCGCGAGAACCCGCGTAGATTTGTTATTTTCCCCATCCAATACAATGACATTTGGCAAATGTACAAAAAAGCAGAAGCGTCCTTCTGGACCGTAGAGGAAGTGGATCTCTCTAAGGTAACCTAATTAACTAAATTACAATTTTAATGTACTACTCGTTCTGCATGTGGTGATTCCTGTGAATTCATGAGCGTCAGTAACACGATAAATACCTAAAACAAATAAAATCACATTCATGTTTTGACACCTCAATCAGGTCGAGTGTTATTTGTTTACTTACTCATCGCCACCAATTGCAGGACATGCATGACTGGGAAAACCTCAAAGACGGTGAAAGGCATTTCATCAAGCATGTGCTAGCATTCTTCGCGGCCTCTGATGGTATTGTCAATGAGAACCTTGTGGAGCGCTTCTCACAGGAAGTTCAAGTGACTGAAGCCAGGTGCTTCTACGGTTTCCAGATTGCTATGGAAAATGTACATTCTGAAATGTATTCTTTGTTAATTGACACATACATCAGAGACCCCAAGGAGAGGTGTGTATCAGTCTTATTATAAACATTACATTCAAATGCTTAATTTTGTTGTTAAATTATTTCGCAAAAGTATATAGTGTTCAGTAGGTACTATAACAACAAAACTAGTCTAGACACGGCTAATGAAATAAACATGTAAATAAAAATTTATTTCCATGTCTGTCAGCCACATAGTGCATCATGTGAAATTAATTCAATGGCATGAGTTTCCTCTTTATTCAAGTGCTGATAATTGATCTCCATGATTAAACTAGTATAATTGTTCCACTAAATTAACCGTGTGACTCATTGTAAATTCCTAAAAGAGTGGTATTTTTCTGTTAAACAATTACAAATTGATTATTTTCAGAGATTTTCTCTTCAATGCTATTGAAACCCTGCCTTGCATAAAAAAGAAGGCAGACTGGGCTCTTCAGTGGATCGGAAGCAAGACGGCCACATTTGGAGAAAGAATTGTAGCGTTTGCGGCTGTGGAAGGCATCTTCTTCTCTGGAAGCTTTGCTTCCATCTTCTGGCTGAAGAAGAGAGGGCTCATGCCGGGGTTGACTTTCAGCAATGAGCTGATTTCCAGAGATGAGGTTTGTAGTTTGAATACACATTACTATTCTGGTTTTAGACTTTGCGTAGTCTAAAACAATGCATGTTTTCATCACCTTTTAACGATTCCACTGCCTCTTACGCTGTGGACAGCACACTAACCAGGCCTTTAAAACATTATGAAAATAGTGATATTATAACGTTATAAATAACGATATGTTTATAATTTCTATACAAATTTTGGCAAATAACGGATTTATAGCGTTATATTAGCGCTATTTTTATAACGTTTTAAAGGCCTGACACTAATAATTAAAAGAGTGACTGCAACATTCCATCATCGCTAACTTGTGGAATTTTTTATTCAACAAAAAACGGAGATAAAATGACCTAAAGTTGCATTAATTGGGTCACTAATCAGTTAGTTAAAATGGTCACGTAAATGTTATCATAAAGCTATGTAGGCTAATCGTAACAGCACTGATAGGCATTGAAAGCTCTTAAAGATATGTTATCAGTGACAATATAGCACATAGTTCAGTGATTTACTATGTTATGTAATTTGTTTTTCTTACAAGGCTGCAATTGTTTGCTGAACAAACCAAGCAATAACTTATTTGGTTTTATAATTAGCATCTGTAGAATACATTTTCCATAGATCTCCCTGAGGCAGTAGTATAGCCACATGTACGTAGGTACCATCAGCCAAAAAAGCGGTCTATCACTTTTGGACCTTATTTTATATGCAATAAAGTCGAAAAGTGGTAGACCACTTTCTTGGCTGGCTGTACATAGCATTTTACTACCCATAGTCTCATAAAACAGGTTACTTACTGGTACTTGACTGTTTATCACAACAGTACTTGAATGTCTTGTTTTATTGTGTATACAACCTTTTGTTCCGGAGATACACTGTAGACTACACAATACAATGTACTGTATAATCCTATATTACATTGAGCCAGCAATGGATTTAGAAATTTAAAACTTTTGATATAGGTTTATACGTAATTGAAATAAGGTTTTGGGGTAGAAAAGAACAGAGATAATTCATATCTTAGCTATTTATTTACCTATTTAAATGTTAATGTACAGTATATAAAAAAAAGAGCGGACACTACCAGACACAGGCAACCACAGGCCAGAAAAAGTGGACAAATGGAGTGCCTTCTACTCTATAGCAGATAGTTGATAACGATAAGATTTCAGAACTTTTTTTAATGCAAGTCTAAACTCGAGACTGAAGATCGGTAATTTCGGTGCAAAACGGTCGATCAACTATTTCTTGTTGCTCATTGCCATGGTTACGTCTCCTGAGTCACTCTTTAAAACTTTTATTTTATGGAATTTAAATCCACTAAACACGGGTTTTTGTGTTGTATTGGTAAACCCATTCTATGGTGGGACATCTCCTTAGCATGATAGGAGTCCAGTTTCTAGTATTTCTTCTAAGAAAGTCTGTTACTGTTGTCTCTTGGCTTACCGGGACAGAATAACAACAAGAAAAAGTGGATTGACCCAGAAATAGCATTGTCTTACCATGAACCATTCCAGGGCCTCCACACGGACTTCGCGTGCCTGATGTTCAAGCACCTCGTGCAGAAGACGAGCAAGCAGCGCGTGCTCGCCATCATCAGGGACGCCGTCGTCATCGAACAGGAGTTCCTCACGGACGCGCTGCCCGTGCGGCTGCTCGGCATGAACTGCGACCTTATGTCCGAGTACATCGAGTTCGTGGCCGATAGACTGCTGATGGACCTCATCGGCGAGAAGGTAATGCCCAGTTTTGCACCTGCCCGTGCGGCTGCTCGGCATGAACTGCGACCTTATGTCCGAGTACATCGAGTTCGTGGCCGATAGACTGCTGATGGACCTCATCGGCGAGAAGGTAATGCCCAGTTTTGCACCTGCCCGTGCGGCTGCTCGGCATGAACTGCGACCTTATGTCCGAGTACATCGAGTTCGTGGCCGATAGACTGCTGATGGACCTCATCGGCGAGAAGGTAATGCCCAGTTTTGCACCTTTCCGCCCCAACGGCCATCGGTTCTACGTGCAATGTGCCCCGCCCACTGCGACTTAAGTTTAGCGATTCGGATATCGGTATCCTACGTACTTAAGTTAAACATGAAATCTTATTATAAATTTGGCTCTAATCTGAAAAGAGTCCCAATTTGATTAAAATGTATATTCTTGGCATATCACAATGAAACAATAACATTTATATCTTTCACAGCACTACAATACGAAGAATCCGTTCGACTTCATGAACCTCATCTCCCTGGAAGGGAAAACAAACTTCTTTGAGAAGAAAGTTGGTGAATACCAGAAGTGTGGGGTCATGGCCAACCGCCTGGACAATGTATTCACACTAGACGCGGAGTTTTGAGAGCACTCCTATATTTAGTTATTTGTAGTTACATGTGCACACTACGCTTAGGCTCAGACCTAAGATTTGTTTTATATAAAAGAAGGTGACTAACATGAAATACTATTGTCAGACCAGTATTTTATATAAAATAGGTCCCTAGTCTACATGCATTTCTCGAATTTGTGAATGAGTGGTTCTATATTGTTGAATCCAATGTCTGTTGTGCATGAACTGACAGTATTATTTGTTCCAGTACATGAACAGTTAATTCCTAATAGCAAATGAATATTATATCTACCAGTGGTGCCGGTATGGTTATTGCTTGTGAAAATTCTTTTTCATAAATTCCTCTTGACATCTCATAGATGATAGATTATTCTTATTATTATTGACTACTATAAGTGACGTTTATTATAAGTACCTGGCGGACAGAGAGTATATAAGCTAAGCATAAGATATTAATTAAGAATGGAATATTTGCTGCATTTTTGTACTTTTTTTTAAATATAATTATGTTTAACGCAATTAGGAGGAAAACTGACATTTTCTCACGCCAGGGGGGCTAGCACACTAGGCTTTATGTCGCGTTTTACGTGACGTTTCAGTACATTTTCGCCGACATAAAACCTAGTGTGCTAGCTAGGCAGGTGGCGCATAAGCTACTGTACCCAGCTTTGACAATTGACATAAGAACTGTCAAATTGCAAACTTCTATAATTTCTTATAAGTATTTTTCCATATTTTTCTCAAGAATGCCTCAATGTTGTGCGCCAAATTGTAAAAATAGAGGAGTCCACTTATTTCCCAAGGACCCAACTCGCAGGAAACGTTGGGAGAGTGCATTGCGCATCAATAACTTTAGGGCAAGTGACACAGCCCGATTATGTAGGCTGCATTTTAATGCAGATGATTATTTCGGAAAAAGTAGATATACAGATGCTGTACCACTAGCCAAATTTTTAAGAAAAACTGTTGTACCGTCTGTATTCTGTTTCACTACAACCAAACAGGAAACACCAGCAGCTTTTGTCCGTCAGCAGCGTTGTGAAAAAAGAAGACGAAGAAAGCTGTTTGAAGAGAATAATGTGATAGAACACACAACAGTGACAGAATCAATAATTAGTCAGACTACTCCAGATGTAGGGCGAGAAGAAGAATTATGTACTACTGTGGAAATTGCAGAACCAGCTCAAAGTGAACACACAGAGCCTGAAACTTTGTCAAAGAGCACTCATATTGATCATGTGCATGTATATGGTTCAATAAACAGATATAAGAATGATGATAAGTCCATACTCTTCTATACAGGTTTTGAAACATATAAGAAATTCCATTTTGTCTACTCGACACTTAGTCCGATGGCACACAAGATTAGATACTTTGGCAGCAATGTAATTAGTCTATCTACCGAAGACCAATTATTCCTAACTATGATGAAACTACAACAGAATAAATGCATTTTTGAGCTGAGCAGGTTTTTTAACATAAGTGAAACTACTGTATCGAATATATTTATAACATGGATAAATTTTATGTACCAACTCTGGAGTATAATAAATATTTGGCCTAGTAAAGAATTGATTCAATATTACATGCCTAAGAATTTCAAAAAATATGATGAAAATGTTAGAGTCATATTAGATGGAACTGAAATAACTGTTCAAAAACCAAAAAATCCAACTTCCCAGCAAGCTTCTTGGAGTAGTTACAAACATGCTAATACTCTAAAAGTATTAGTCGGAGCGACACCAGGTGGATTGCTGTCTTATTGTTCACAGGCATATGCAGGATCTATTAGTGACAGACAAACAGTTGAAAGAAGTGGTCTTGTGTCGAAGTGTCAAAGTGGTGATAGCATACTAGCGGATAGAGGTTTCACAATACAGGACATGTTTGCAGACAAAAATGTTACTGTAAAGATACCTACTTTCTTAGAATCGGTAACGTGTGATAAATTGATAATAATGTAAATAAAATGTTACTTTTAATGACCGTAAACTGCATTTAATTGTAGTGGACCCTCGAGTCTTTCCATCTTGTTTAACCCTTTTTCAGGCCGGCAAAGTGACAATCGATTATCGCGAATGTCGGTCTTTCTTATTCAAAACGCCTCTGCCAGAAAAAACCCTTTTCCAGGCCGCATCTATCTAGAAGGCTTTGCTAAAAACAAAATGTGTAATTAGGTGCGTCCACACCAAACGCACGCTCACCCGAGCGCGGCTCGCCCTAGCGTGCGCGCTAAGTGTGGACGGCGATCGGCGCGCCTGAGCCGCTCGCCCTCGCGTCCGCACGCTCGGGCGAGCGCCTCACCCGAGCCGAGCCGGTGTGGACGGTTGTTTAGTGTGGCCGCACGCTCACCCGAGCGTTGTCGGCTTTTTGGGCGAAATCAAAGGGGCCGCGGCGCCATGCTACCGGCAATGTACTTATTTATTTATTTATCGTTTTCAAATGAATAGGTGCGGCCACACCAGACGCACGCTCACCCGAGCGCGGCTCGCCCTAGCGTGCGCGCTATGTGTGGACGGCGAGCCTGAGCCGCTCACCTGAGCGTCCGCACGCTCGGGCGAGCGGCTCACCCGAGCCGCGCTGGTGTGGACGGTTGTTTTGTGTGGCCGCACGCTCACCCGAGCGTTGTCGGCTTTTTGGGCGAAATCAAAGGGGCCGCGGCGCCATGCTACTGGCAATGTACTTATTTATTTATTTATCGTATGGTGGTTACACACTGGTACATACATACTATACTACTACATAGTACAAAACAAAGTCTGTATGTCCCTATGTATGCTTAGATCTTTAAAACTACGCAACGGATTTTGATGTGGTTTTTTTTTATTTCAAAAGTAGGTACTCAGATCTTTAAATAGAAATATATAAGTTTAGAAAAGGCGGCCGTTTTTTTTTCAAAATCGTTCCGAGGGGCTTTTTAATAAGAATCCAATATTGGATTTTCAAAAAGTGGCCGCCATCTTGAAATTCTTGAAAAACAGTCCGATTTGGTTCAAAATCGATATCTGAGGGTCCGCGGGGCCTCTTAATATGAATCCGAGCTTGGATTGTAAAAAAGTGGGCGCCATCTTGAAATTCTTGAAAAACAGTCCGATTTGGTTCAAAATCGATATCTAAGAGGCCGCGGGGCCTCTTAATGTGAATCGGAGCTTGGATTGTAAAAAAATTGCCGCCATCTTGAAATTCTTGAAAAACAGTCCGATTTGGTTCAAGATCGATATCTGAGGGTCCGCGGGGCCTCTTCATATGAATCCGAGCTTGGATAGTAAAAAAGTTGCCGCCATCTTGAAATTCTTGAAAAACAGTCCGATTTGGTTCAAAATCGATATCTAAGAGGCCGCGGGGCCTCTTAATGTGAATCGGAGCTTGGATTGTAAAAAAGTTGCCGCCATCTTGAAATTCTTGAAAAACAGTCCGATTTGGTTCAAAATCGATATCTAAGAGGCCGCGGGGCCTCTTAATGTGAATCGGAACTTGGATTGTAAAAAAATTGCCGCCATCTTGAAATTCTTGAAAAACAGTCCGATTTGGTTCAAAATCGATATCTGAGGGTCCGCGGGGCCTCTTAATATGAATCCGAGCTTGGATAGTAAAAAAGTTGCCGCCATCTTGAAATTCTTGAAAAACAGTCCGATTTGTTTCAAAATCGATATCTGAGGTACCGCGGGGCCTCTTAATATGAATCCGAGCTTGGATTGCAAAAAACAGGGCGCCATCTTGAAATTCTTGAAAAACAGTCCGATTTGGCGGAAAATCGATATCTGAGGGTCCGCGGGGCCTATTAATATGAATCCGAGCTTGGATTGTAAAAAAGTTGCCGCCATCTTGAAAAACAGTCCGATTTGGTTCAAAATCGATATCTGAGGGTCCGCGGGGCCTCTTAAGATGAATCCGAGCATGGATCGTAAAAAAGAGTGCAACAATGACCGTTCCTGCGCCACCCACATCCAGCGAACTCCCGCGACCTTTACTAGGTCATCCGTTCACCTTTTTGGGGGTCTACCGACCGCCACTCGAGAACCTTTCCTACCCAACGGCCATCGGTTCTACGTGCAATGTACCCGCCCACTGCCACTTAAACTTAGCGATTCGGATACTATATACATATATATATAAATAGGTCGCGGGAGTCCGCTGGATGCGGGTGGCGCAGGAACGGTCATAGTTGCACTCTTTGGGAGAGGCCTATGTCCAGCAGTGGACGTCTTTCGGCTGATATGAGGATGATGGTATGTACATATACTTATGTGTAATCGCGTTCTCGAAAACGGGTGTAACGATTTCTATGAGACTTGGTACATAGAGGCTTACGAGGGCGATAAATCGATCTAGGTCTACTATCGGGGAAAAATCAAATTTAAAATTTCAAGTTTTATCGCACTCGGGCCCGTCGGACCCTCAGATATCGATTTTGAACCAAATCGGACTGTTTTTCAAGAATTTCAAGATGGCGGCAACTTTTTTACAATCCAAGCTCGGATTCATATTAAGAGGCCCCGCGGACCCTCAGATATCGATTTTGAACCAAATCGGACTGTTTTTCAAGAATTTCAAGATGGCGGCAACTTTTTTACAATCCAAGCTCGGATTCATATTAATAGGCCCCGCGGACCCTCAGATATCGATTTTGAACCAAATCGGACTGTTTTTCAAGAATTTCAAGATGGCGGCAACTTTTTTACAATCCAAGCTCGGATTCATATTAAGAGGCCCCGCGGACCCTCAGATATTGATTTTGAACCAAATCGGACTGTTTTTCAAGAATTTCAAGATGGCGGCAACTTTTTTACAATCCAAGCTCGTATTTATATTAAGAGGCCCCGCGGACCCTTAGATATCGATTTTGAACCAAATCGGACTGTTTTTCAAGAATTTCAAGATGGCGGCAATTTTTTTACAATCCAAGCTCGGAATCATAGAGACCCCGCGGACCCTCAGATATCGATTTTGAACCAAATCGGACTGTTTTTCAAGAATTTCAAGATGGCGGCAACTTTTTTACAATCCAAGCTCGGATTCATATTAATAGGCCCCGCGGACCCTCAGATATCGATTTTGAACCAAATCGGACTGTTTTTCAAGAATTTCAAGATGGCGGCAACTTTTTTACAATCCAAGCTCGGATTCATATTAAGAGGCCCCGCGGACCCTCAGATATTGATTTTGAACCAAATCGGACTGTTTTTCAAGAATTTTAAGATGGCGGCCACTTTTTTACAATCCAAGCTCGGATTTATATTAAGGGGCCCCGCGGACCCTCAGATATCGATTTTGAACCAAATCGGACTGTTTTTCAAGAATTTCAAGTCCCAGATTTTAGAAGTCCCAGATACCTTAAAAACATCAATCAAAACCTAGGTCTTTTTTTAATGCCTTTCCTCCGCTTCTGAGCTAGATGCAGAAGCAATATTGATGTCGTAGCAGTGACAGCTGTGCTCACGTGCGGCTCCATGACGATCGCGAGCTCAACTAAAAGCGCGTAGGTAAATTCGGCCGAGCGCATTTGGCTCAGACATGCCGCGCGGTGTGCGTCCACACCAAACGCACGCTCACCCGAGCGGCTCGCCCGAGCCCTCCGCACGCTCGCCTGAGCGGCTCGGGTGAGCGTGCGGAGCGCCCGGGCGAGCCGCTCGGGTGAGCGTGCGTTTGGTGTGGACGCACCTATAACGTGAAAATTATTTTCGCCGTGTGCGTCCACACTGAACGCACGCTCACCCGAGCCCTCCGCACGCTCGCCTGAGCGGCTCGGGTGAGCGTGCGTTTAGTGTGGACGCACCTTTTAAATACACATTTTGTTTTTAGAAAAGCCTTCTATATATAGTTACGTTCTTACTTATATATGTAGTTACACGTCTTGGTAATTAATTTTAAGAAGAGTCATTTATTAAGAAAGTGCAATCAAATTTTAATCTTAAATCCGAGAACTAAGATTGAAATTCTATTGACACGTATGTGGTCGATAAATCGTACTATGCCTGGAAAAGGGTTAATTTTAATTCAAGTTGAACGCGTAAGCTTTTAGAATTTTCCAAAATTGATTTTATAACCGTAGCTCGTAGGCCCGAATTTTTTTTGGAGCCCGAAGAGATAGCAAAACAATCTACCTGTCGTTTTAATTTGGCAAATGATGGACTAAACATCCTGCAGAAATAGAGTGTTTAGTTGTTAGATAAGATACGTATCTGCTTTGATGACGGCTATCTACGTAGATAGCCGTCATCAAAGCAGATAGTACAGGTTATTGACCCCCAGGTCGGTAACCTCTAAACATCTGAAACGGATTTAGGCTTCTTGTTTACTGCTGTCGGTATTCTCGCAACTAATTGACTATAACAACACATTATAGAACTTCTGGCTCTGAAAATCATAAAATAAAACTAAACTTAAAAGAACCAACATCTTTATTTTATAAAATCTATAATTATCTGAAGCACACTCCAGTGAAACAACCCTAAACATTGCTATAAAATCTCCATTGGAATGTGCTTCAGAGGAGGAATGACATTAACTTAAATTAGAAGGGAAACTCAATCCACAAGTATCGTATTTTAATTACATATATATAATTAATTTGTGAGAAAAGGTAAATAAAAACACCATCTTAGGATTACAAATCCTACTGGCAAATTATTTGTGGACATGATTGCACATGGGTAAGGAGAAAACATGTTATTGCTATGAATGAGTGCAATCCATCTTATTGTGCACGTATAGATAATAAGATACAATCAACTGATGATATCAATCACACATACCATTCGAAATTCATAATCTAGCAATGCTTTCGGCTACGCGTAATACAATTGTGATAATTGCATTTTACATAATTCATTTTGACTTTAACTTTCCATTGGCTGAAAAACTGAACCGTCGCCAAAACGCGCAAACGACTGAAGTAATAACCTTTGGAACTTAAAAAAACCCTCTTGATGATACTCAGTTATTTACTTCTTTTTTAATCTCGAGTAGATTCCATGCACAAAATGCCTAGTTACACCTAGTCATCAGTTAACTCAGACAATAAAGTGCTGAGAATCATTGGATTTTAACTACCCCGTATTGAAACAAAGGCAATATGTTAAGTTAGAACCTGTTTCAACTACTTTCCATTCAATATTACCTGACAAAGATCTAGTTCTGGACATAAAACAGGAATAGCAATAATAAATTGGGGCCATTTTAACACGTTCCCTGTGCATGCATCATATGTGTAGCATTTTAGGGTATATATGATACGTGCATGCACCACGGATGATGCACGACGCCTTATAAACTTAAAGCATTGCCAAAGTTTACACGTGTGAGCTAGATGTTTTTTATTTGCGTGCACATACTGGCTACAACTTTTTACAGAAAACATGTTCACGTGAGGAGTCGATTTCTGGTTCCCAGCTACACAGGTAACGTGTTAAGATTTCTTGGTCTTGGTGATTTCGATGGACACAATGTATTCGATCTAAAAACTGCATGTACTATGGAATGGAAATGTTAGATGTTATCACTGTCATAGAGCCCTCGACGTATATGTGTGTGTGTGTGTGGTGTGAGACTAGTGTTTGTCGCTGACGAGCCGGCGCAGCAGCCGGTGTCCGGCGAGGAAGGTGACAGCGGCGAGTGGCAACAGGTAGCGCACCGTCTCGAACATGCTCAGCTGCAGCCACAGCACGCCGTACAGTTATGTGTGTGGCACTAGTGTTTGTCGCTGACGAGCCGGCGCAGCAGCCGGTGTCCGGCGAGGAAGGTGACAGCGGCGAGCGGCAACAGGTAGCGCACCGTCTCGAACATGCTCAGCTGCAGCCACAGCACGCCGTACAGTTATGTGTGTGGCACTAGTGTTTGTCGCTGACGAGCCGGCGCAGCAGCCGGTGTCCGGCGAGGAAGGTGACAGCGGCGAGTGGCAACAGGTAGCGCACCGTCTCGAACATGCTCAGCTGCAGCCACAGCACGCCGTACAGTTATGTGTGTGGCACTAGTGTTTGTCGCTGACGAGCCGGCGCAGCAGCCGGTGTCCGGCGAGGAAGGTGACAGCGGCGAGTGGCAACAGGTAGCGCACCGTCTCGAACATGCTCAGCTGCAGCCACAGCACGCCGTACAGTTATGTGTGTGGCACTAGTGTTTGTCGCTGACGAGCCGGCGCAGCAGCCGGTGTCCGGCGAGGAAGGTGACAGCGGCGAGTGGCAACAGGTAGCGCACCGTCTCGAACATGCTCAGCTGCAGCCACAGCACGCCGTACAGTTATGTGTGTGGCACTAGTGTTTGTCGCTGACGAGCCGGCGCAGCAGCCGGTGTCCGGCGAGGAAGGTGACAGCGGCGAGTGGCAACAGGTAGCGCACCGTCTCGAACATGCTCAGCTGCAGCCACAGCACGCCGTACAGCGCCAGGGAACCTGGGGTAGGCACGGTTATCAGTCACGCGGAAACAGGAAACATACCCAATCAATATTTGGGGACAATATTACACAAATCGACTTAGTCCCAAACTAAGCAAAGCTTGTGTACTATGGGCACTAGAGGACGCTAACAACTTTCAAATTGATGTGCCATTTATGAGACTCGCGGTTCTGCCGAGGCCCTCTTGGGCCACCATAAGTTTATATGGCGGGAATACATCATGTAGAATTCGCAACAATTCGACGCCAGTGCTTCGGATTATATTATTTCTAGATGATGCTAGGATCAAGTCTCGATCAATTAGGTGAAGGTAGAAGAAAAGCGGATGAACATCAGCCATATTCATAATGGACTTCCCCATTTCCACTTCACTTTAATCAAAATCCTGCACCAATTCTATTTGTGGCATTCATTGCGGGAGGCATAGCATAGGACATCTATCAGCTGATACGATGAAAATGAAGTCGATTGCTATTCGCTTAAATACTCTGCTAATTAGTGTCAGGTCTCCGTACAATACGATTAAAATCAGTTAACAATTCTGATGTTAGCTACTAGTAGCGCCGCAAAGGTGCGGAAGGCGACTCGAGGCTAACTTCAGACACGCAAACTTTTGTGCCGCGCACTGTAACTCACCTCCCAGTCCCATGTGGAAGAGCAGCGCGCTCGGGGCCGCGACGAAGTTGGAGAAGTTGACCCTCAGCCCCGCCCACAGCACCAGCAGTAGCAGCAGCGGCGCGGCCGCGGCCGCAGCGAACACGTCCGACACCAGGCGCGGCGGCCGCGGCTCCGCCGTGCGGAACTGGTGCGCGATCTCGGGCAGCGCGGCCCGCGGACCGGTCGAGGGGGCCGCTGCGGACAAACAACATTCTATTAGCAAGGTGAGCGAGCGGTGACGGAGGTGCTTCGAGATGACTGCTGGTCACTAACCTGGCAGCGCCACCTCGTGTCCGAAGTTGAAGACGACGTCGCCGAGGTGCCACGCGATGGGCGCGGACACGGCGCTGTCTCCCAGGAACAGGGTCAGCGAGTGCGCGCCCGAGCGGTGACGGAGGTGCTTCGAGATGACTGCTGGTCACTAACCTGGCAGCGCCACCTCGTGTCCGAAGTTGAAGACGACGTCGCCGAGGTGCCACGCGATGGGCGCGGACACGGCGCTGTCTCCCAGGAACAGGGTCAGCGAGTGCGCGCCCGAGCGGTGACGGAGGTGCTTCGAGATGACTGCTGGTCACTAACCTGGCAGCGCCACCTCGTGTCCGAAGTTGAAGACGACGTCGCCGAGGTGCCACGCGATGGGCGCGGACACGGCGCTGTCTCCCAGGAACAGGGTCAGCGAGTGCGCGCCCGAGCGGTGACGGAGGTGCTTCGAGATGACTGCTGGTCACTAACCTGGCAGCGCCACCTCGTGTCCGAAGTTGAAGACGACGTCGCCGAGGTGCCACGCGATGGGCGCGGACACGGCGCTGTCTCCCAGGAACAGGGTCAGCGAGTGCGCGCCCGAGCGGTGACGGAGGTGCTTCGAGATGACTGCTGGTCACTAACCTGGCAGCGCCACCTCGTGTCCGAAGTTGAAGACGACGTCGCCGAGGTGCCACGCGATGGGCGCGGACACGGCGCTGTCTCCCAGGAACAGGGTCAGCGAGTGCGCGCCCGAGCGGTGACGGAGGTGCTTCGAGATGGCGCCCACGTTCTGCAATAAGCATTAGCAGTGAAAGTCTTGATATCTTAATGTGGTTTTGTTACTCGAGTTCGAACTTGACTCGCCTAAACTTCTTAAAGATAAAAATGGCCACGCTACATCGGCTGACTCAGTATTCGCAGCAGCAGCGGACCACTAGAGGTAAAGTATGAACCAGAACTCACCAGTTCAACCTTGTACGCCTTGGCGTTGTCGGGCTCCGCCACGAAGATGGCCTCGTCGTCTCCGGAGGCCGGCGCCACGCGCACGAACGCTTGCTGGCCCAGCACCAGTAGAACCAGAACTCACCAGTTCAACCTTGTACGCCTTGGCGTTGTCGGGCTCCGCCACGAAGATGGCCTCGTCGTCTCCGGAGGCCGGCGCCACGCGCACGAACGCTTGCTGGCCCAGCACCAGTAGAACCAGAACTCACCAGTTCAACCTTGTACGCCTTGGCGTTGTCGGGCTCCGCCACGAAGATGGCCTCGTCGTCTCCGGAGGCCGGCGCCACGCGCACGAACGCTTGCTGGCCCAGCACCAGTAGAACCAGAACTCACCAGTTCAACCTTGTACGCCTTGGCGTTGTCGGGCTCCGCCACGAAGATGGCCTCGTCGTCTCCGGAGGCCGGCGCCACGCGCACGAACGCTTGCTGGCCCAGCACCAGTAGAACCAGAACTCACCAGTTCAACCTTGTACGCCTTGGCGTTGTCGGGCTCCGCCACGAAGATGGCCTCGTCGTCTCCGGAGGCCGGCGCCACGCGCACGAACGCTTGCTGGCCCAGCACCAGTAGAACCAGAACTCACCAGTTCAACCTTGTACGCCTTGGCGTTGTCGGGCTCCGCCACGAAGATGGCCTCGTCGTCTCCGGAGGCCGGCGCCACGCGCACGAACGCTTGCTGGCCCAGCACCAGTAGAACCAGAACTCACCAGTTCAACCTTGTACGCCTTGGCGTTGTCGGGCTCCGCCACGAAGATGGCCTCGTCGTCTCCGGAGGCCGGCGCCACGCGCACGAACGCTTGCTGGCCCAGCACCAGTAGAACCAGAACTCACCAGTTCAACCTTGTACGCCTTGGCGTTGTCGGGCTCCGCCACGAAGATGGCCTCGTCGTCTCCGGAGGCCGGCGCCACGCGCACGAACGCTTGCTGGCCCAGCACCAGTAGAACCAGAACTCACCAGTTCAACCTTGTACGCCTTGGCGTTGTCGGGCTCCGCCACGAAGATGGCCTCGTCGTCTCCGGAGGCCGGCGCCACGCGCACGAACGCTTGCTGGCCCAGCACCAGTAGAACCAGAACTCACCAGTTCAACCTTGTACGCCTTGGCGTTGTCGGGCTCCGCCACGAAGATGGCCTCGTCGTCTCCGGAGGCCGGCGCCACGCGCACGAACGCTTGCTGGCCCAGCACCAGTAGAACCAGAACTCACCAGTTCAACCTTGTACGCCTTGGCGTTGTCGGGCTCCGCCACGAAGATGGCCTCGTCGTCTCCGGAGGCCGGCGCCACGCGCACGAACGCTTGCTGGCCCAGCACCAGTAGAACCAGAACTCACCAGTTCAACCTTGTACGCCTTGGCGTTGTCGGGCTCCGCCACGAAGATGGCCTCGTCGTCTCCGGAGGCCGGCGCCACGCGCACGAACGCTTGCTGGCCCAGCACCAGTAGAACCAGAACTCACCAGTTCAACCTTGTACGCCTTGGCGTTGTCGGGCTCCGCCACGAAGATGGCCTCGTCGTCTCCGGAGGCCGGCGCCACGCGCACGAACGCTTGCTGGACCAGCACCGGCTTGCCGTACTTGTCCTTCACCGTCAGTTTCAGAGTCACCCTGAAATATGGCATATATTTAATCATGTTGTTTTGCAGGGTACATTTCAAACTACGTCGGTAGTAGCATGTTTCCAAATAATCAGTCTGCTATGGGATCTTAGTCTTTTATTGGCGCAGTCGGTAGGATATAATTTGAGACCATTAGAAATAGCAGCTTCATGTAAGTTGGTTACTGTGTTTTTGCCATGCGTTTTGAATTAAAAACGGGATTCCACGCACTAGACATGAGTATAATACTATAAAAGGGATATCAACCCCAGATTGTCAAGGAAGCTAAAGCAGCTAAAGAGGCCGCCGGCACTCTGTCTTCTGACAGGAGCCATAACTGGTCACGCACTACTAAACAAACACCTTTTTACTCTAGGTGTTACAGACAGTCCTCTCTGCAGAGCCTGCATGGAAGAGTGTGGTGAATGGGGATGTGGATAATTTAGACTCACTTCTGCATATGATCCGCCTGCAGCTTCTCCGCCAGCTTGTTGGGATAGGCCACCGCGGTCAGCTTGGGGCTCGTCGTGCCGTCCACATCACCCACGCCCACCTCCACACTGCCGACCTGGATCTCTCCCAGCACCGCCACATTCACACTCGCCGTCTTACTGTCAGCGCTCAGCGCGATCTTGTACAAGCCATACTGAGCCTTAATCTTGCTCAGGTTAAGGACGAAAGTTGTCGGATCGTTGGGCTTCTGTGTCAAGGGTTGCTTGGAGAGCACGACGACGTCGTCGGCGAGCCGGGTCCCGGACTGGGCCACGACCTTGTCGGGCTTGAGGCCGCGCACGGGGCGCCCGATCAGGTCGGTGATGGAGATCTCGATGGAGTCCGACTCGACCGAGATGTATTTCTTGCCTTTCACGGCGATGGAGATTGGGGATGGCTGTTTAAGAAAAATTATATTATTGTTTGTTGCAACGAACGCTCGAACAGCAGGATTTCTATAGATGCGTACGAATTTTAACTGCTCAATCTGAGGCAAGCACACAGAGGGCGAGTGCCTCCAAACAGAAGAGTAGATTTTATCGTCTCGCGTCTCGTAGCGACGTGTTGTGCAAGCAGGTGAGACAGGAGCAGTGGCGGAGCACCCATACAAGCCAATTCCCACCGGCTTCTATAGTTACATACTCTAAACTCTTTCATAACTTTTTGTTGTTCCGGGTCGCCCATAGAAAAATTTCACGCGCCACTGGACAGGAGTCGCTGTGTTGGCAGATAGAGACATGCAGGTCACCTGGTCGTCAGCGAGGGCCTGCGCGGCCTCCAGCAGCAGCGCGGCGCCGCGCGCCGTGTTGACGGAGCGCCGCGACACCAGGTACGACGCGAACTTCAGCCGCTGCTCCTCCGTCAGCGGAGATGCCTTGCCCTGGGACTTGTATGATCTGTTGTGCGGGAGGCGAGCTGGCAGTAAGCTGTGCCCACCTGGTCGTCAGCGAGGGCCTGCGCGGCCTCCAGCAGCAGCGCGGCGCCGCGCGCCGTGTTGACGGAGCGCCGCGACACCAGGTACGACGCGAACTTCAGCCGCTGCTCCTCCGTCAGCGGAGATGGCTTGCCCTGGGACTTGTATGATCTGTTGTGCGGGAGGCGAGCTGGCAGTAAGCTGTGCCCACCTGGTCGTCAGCGAGGGCCTGCGCGGCCTCCAGCAGCAGCGCGGCGCCGCGCGCCGTGTTGACGGAGCGCCGCGACACCAGGTACGACGCGAACTTCAGCCGCTGCTCCTCCGTCAGCGGAGATGGCTTGCCCTGGGACTTGTATGATCTGTTGTGCGGGAGGCGAGCTGGCAGTAAGCTGTGCCCACCTGGTCGTCAGCGAGGGCCTGCGCGGCCTCCAGCAGCAGCGCGGCGCCGCGCGCCGTGTTGACGGAGCGCCGCGACACCAGGTACGACGCGAACTTCAGCCGCTGCTCCTCCGTCAGCGGAGATGGCTTGCCCTGGGACTTGTATGATCTGTTGTGCGGGAGGCGAGCTGGCAGTAAGCTGTGCCCACCTGGTCGTCAGCGAGGGCCTGCGCGGCCTCCAGCAGCAGCGCGGCGCCGCGCGCCGTGTTGACGGAGCGCCGCGACACCAGGTACGACGCGAACTTCAGCCGCTGCTCCTCCGTCAGCGGAGATGGCTTGCCCTGGGACTTGTATGATCTGTTGTGCGGGAGGCGAGCTGGCAGTAAGCTGTGCCCACCTGGTCGTCAGCGAGGGCCTGCGCGGCCTCCAGCAGCAGCGCGGCGCCGCGCGCCGTGTTGACGGAGCGCCGCGACACCAGGTACGACGCGAACTTCAGCCGCTGCTCCTCCGTCAGCGGAGATGCCTTGCCCTGGGACTTGTATGATCTGTTGTGCGGGAGGCGAGCTGGCAGTAAGCTGTGCCCACCTGGTCGTCAGCGAGGGCCTGCGCGGCCTCCAGCAGCAGCGCGGCGCCGCGCGCCGTGTTGACGGAGCGCCGCGACACCAGGTACGACGCGAACTTCAGCCGCTGCTCCTCCGTCAGCGGAGATGGCTTGCCCTGGGACTTGTATGATCTGTTGTGCGGGAGGCGAGCTGGCAGTAAGCTGTGCCCACCTGGTCGTCAGCGAGGGCCTGCGCGGCCTCCAGCAGCAGCGCGGCGCCGCGCGCCGTGTTGACGGAGCGCCGCGACACCAGGTACGACGCGAACTTCAGCCGCTGCTCCTCCGTCAGCGGAGATGCCTTGCCCTGGGACTTGTATGATCTGGGAATAACAATAAACGGCCCTCATTTATTAATTTATTGGAAAACCAACAGCTCACAAAACAGGTTAACAACAGATATAGAAATAGGAGGCCAATTAAAGCTTCTCACAGATAGCAGATTTCTCATGTCAGAGATAATAAACTGTTTAAAACTACAGCTAAGTTGGTGTAAAAAACATAAACACAAAAGTACTCGATTGACGACTTCAAGAAAAATAAGTAATAACAACTTCATCTCTTCCTCCTTCTCTTAGGTGGTGCTGCAGCAAAAAGTTGATGAATATCAATCAAAAACCAAACAAAACATAAAGAATTAAAACTCTACATGATCATAATGATTGTATATTGAGATGTGTATAGTCCTCCTCATCGATTTCGATGACGGCGACCCTAGCAATTACAGATTTGCCCTATTGTGAGCTCTAATGTGGCTGGCTATAGCATGTATACAAATGGCTCACCTGACGATGGTGGACAGCACAAGAGAGGTGACAGGCAGGCCTCCGTCAAAGTGCAGGGCTTTGGCGTCGCTCTCGTCAGCGGCCAGGAGCACCCCCTCCGCGTGCTGGGTGCTCCAGGACGTGCAGCCCATGTGCTCGCACAGGCCGAACACGTAGCCATAGCTGTACAAAAAATACAAAATAATAAAATTTGTTTTACTTGCTGACAGTCAAGTATCATTCAAGGACATGGAACTATAAACATGATTTGAATAAAATGTTAAGTGGCCATATTCGGAAAGAAATTTGGACTGAGAGGACTGAGGATAACATAAAACTGTATTGCCAAAACACATTGACATTTATTACTAATTTTCCTTATTTTAAGTATACCTAAAGTGTTTTGTGTGACTTTTATACAACCAATTCCTTATGCTTCAAAATTACTAGATTCACCAGAAGACTACAATGTACTGGATGCCTTGTTTGTACCTACAAACTCTATTTCATTCTTATATTTACCTAAAATTATGAAACTGAAAAAACAAACATACTTAGCTGGCGAATCATCCTTCTTCAGCAACTGAATGAGATTCTTAAGCCCATCCTCTTTGTCATACACTGAGCCTTTCCCGAGGGCCTTGAGGGAGTACACAGCATAGTACAGCTCTGGGATGGTGGCATCCTTCTTGTCCAGGGTCTGGGCTGGAGCACCCAGGATCTCAGGCTTGAGGGAGTTGAGGCAGTTGGAGAGAGCTGCAGTGTTCGTGAGGTAGAACACTTGCTCAATGCTCTTGGCATCATATTTTATGGTTTTCACATCCTGGGAAGAAAAATGTTAATTGTGAACCGGAATGGGTGTTCAGTTGAAGTTGCAAAAGTTAATCTTAATGTATGTTGCTATGTGAGAATTATAGGTTTATGAATTAGGTTGCTTACTTAACACATTGCTGCACACTACTACATCCACTGGCCATCAATGTGTTAAAACTGTTAATAATCCTGTGGCAAATGGTGGACCATTTAGAGTGCCTCGGCAACAAATGGTACCTGGTAATAATAGCATAATGCAGAAGAAAAATCACAACTTTTTCCATCACAACTGAACCTACATTTTACCATAACTTCACCATTTCATCATCATCTGAGTCATGGATGTTTTCTATGTATTTAAGTAATTATTTATCTATATAAGTATGTTATACTACCATTAAACTACTTCATAAAAAAGGAGACAAAAACGACATCAGCAACTACAGGCCAATAAGTTTAATGTCGAACATATACAAGACTTTTTCAAAAATCATCCTAAACCGTATCACAAAAACATTGGACGAGAACCAACCGGTAGAACAGGCGGGATTCAGAAGCAGATACTCTGCAGTGGACCACATACATGCAGTCAGACAAATATTCGAAAAATGTAAAGAATACAACATCACCTTCTACTGCTGCTTTGTGGACTACTGCAAAGCATTTGACTCGTTATTCCACACAAAGATCTGGGAAGCACTCAAAAGGCAAGGTGTAGAACACAAATATATAAGGCTAATTAGAAACATCTATACAAATACCACAGCAAGGATAAAATTAGAAAGAGAAGGAGAAGACATAAAAGTACAACGAGGGGTGAGACAGGGCGACCCCCTATCGCCTAAGCTATTCACAGCGGTCTTGGAAGAAGTCTTCAAGAAGATGGAGTGGATGAACTATGGCATGCGCATAAACGGTGTTAAACTTACCCATCTGAGATTTGCGGATGACATAGTAGTATTTGCGACAAGCGCAGAAGACTTACAAGAAATGCTAGAAGACCTGGACAGAGCTAGCAGAGAGGTGGGACTCTCGATGAATGTACAAAAAACAAAAGCTATGTCCAATGCGAGCAACAAAAATATAATTAGGCTAAATAACAATATAATTGAATATGTCCCAGAATATTTATACTTAGGCCAAATAATCTCGCCACATGAGTCGACCGCCAAAGAAATAGACAGAAGAATCGGAAATGCATGGAAGAGATACTGGTCAATGAAAGAGATTATGAAGAGCACCCAGTTTAGTACCAGTATAAAGAGGAAGTTATTCAACACATGCATTTTGCCAATATTCACATATGGCTGCGAAACTTGGGCACTGACCAAGGCACAGTGTCTGAAATTAAAAGTAAGTCAAAGAGCCATGGAAAGAAGCATACTCAAGAAGAGAAGAATAGACAAGATAAAGAATTCGGAACTGAGAGACAAGACAAAACTCGAGGATGTAGCGTATAAAGTGAAAAATCTTAAATGGAAGTGGGCTGGACATACAATAAGAGGACCGGAGAAATGGAGCAAAATTTTAACTACATGGTACCCAAGAGGATGCAAACGGAATAGAGGCAGGCAATTTAAAAGATGGGAGGACGAAATTATAGAAATGGCCGGCAAGACGTGGACCAGAGTGGTCACAGACAGGGAGGAATGGAGAAGACTGGGGGAGGCCTTTGCCAGTAGGCACACAGAAATGTAATATTTTGCGGTTACTGTAGTTTTAAGTATGTTATTGTAACTTTCTGAAAAGAGGCTATAAATAAATAAATAAAAAATAAGTATGTTTATCGTCGTCTAGTACCCATAGTACAAGCTTGGCTTAGGTTGGGACTAGGTCGATTTGTGAAAGATTGTCCCCAATTTTTTTTTAATTACCTACGCACGTAAATAAACAGCGAATGCAGTATTATTTTTATCTTACCTCACAGATGTTAGGAATCTTGGCATTAAGCTGCGAGAGTCCCTTGACAGCATAGTAGAGGGAGCTGAGGTCCTTGCTCTTCAGGTTCTCCTGTAGGATGCTCTCCAGCCTCTTCACGTCTATCGTGCCCTGTAGAGTGTTGCCATGGCCTAGCGCTATGACACTTAGTAGTAAAAATGCTGGAAAAGGAAAATTATGATCATTGTCATGTATATTGCTTAGCCTGTAGCAAAAGAGCCAAAAGCTCACTCATCTTTCTTATGCTAACACTCATACCCCAGAGGAAACACTGAATGTTTTCAACTATTTAGTTAACTGAAACGCTTGGCTGGTCTGACTGTAGATATATGTATCAAGATAGACTGGTACTTGTTAGAATTCGGCTTTTATAAGGTAGCAATTCATCAGAAAAGCCGTTAAATGCTTCAGCCTAGCTAGCACACTAGGTTTTATGTCGGCGAAAATGTCCTGAAACATCACGTAAAACGCGACATAAAGCCTAGTGTGCTAGCCCCCCAGATAAGAGTTTTTTTGTATTATCGTATCGGTGAAATGCGGCGCTTAGCCCACCGATAACACTGACGTGTCCCTTACTGTTTACATATTTTTCGTGATCTGCGAAATAACTACTGGTAGTTATCGCTAAGATTTAGTTACAAACACAGCATCCACTCCTTTATCAAGTGTGATTAATGGGATTTAAGCTATAAAATCGTGATTGAAAAGTGTCCTAATCATAGGTTTAGGTTATAAGGCGTATAAGTTACTTATGACAGAAGTACATACCACGAAAGTACATTTTTAAAGTAGAATTCATCTAATCCTACTTCACTATTCAATTATTTCCGGGATATCTCTTAGTTTCTTGTTAGAAAATAAATAAAAATTAATACATCGCCGGCTAGGCTTGACAGAAAACGATCGACGTAGCAAAGAAAGTTGCCAGTAGAAAATATCTACTCGCTCATAGACAAGGGTCGATATTTACAATTGAATGGGGTCTACAGATTACATGATTTCACCACAATTTGTCAGTACAACATGTCGAAGTCAGAATTGGATGTTTTGGATGATTGTCATACAGATGTAACAATCCGGCAAACATGTGCATGCAATTTCTCAGTACAACTCGTTTGACAGTGGGATCGGCAGCGCAACATGCCTCCAGACGAAAGCAATTAGTCAGCTTCTGACAAATTGGGCCTGACAAATCATAACATGTATAGACGCCAGAAAATAAAATTTGTCTACTCAAACTCAAAACCTGTTCGAGACACTGGCGGCCATCGCCCATCTGTCTGATTTTGACAGGTCAATTCTGATCAACTTCCATTCCAAAACCAAAAATTTTGGTTTTCAATTAGGTCTGCCTCTTCATCTGTTCTAATTAAATCCTGCCGAAATGGCCAGTGCATTGATTAACAGTAAGTGTAGAATAATAACAATTTAACAACAGCGTATTGCTATTTCAATTTTATTCAATGTTATGGTCGCGTCAGTTATGTAATAATTCTAATATAATTTCAATAAATGAAGGTCGCAACTACTAATGTATAATTTATTATTTACATATGAAATCTCAGCAAAATAACGTATAGACTTCACAACAAAACCTATTTATTAATAGTTATAAATCATTAATTACCCGATATTTACAGATTTGAGGTTATGTGCAAAATCACTACTTCTACCCCATCAATAAAGCTATTCAATTTCCAGATGCCATCGCCGGCGCGCGGCCCAAGTTCGCCATCTTCATGAAATACGCCAAGGTCGAGCTCGCGCCCCCCAAACTGAGCGAGATCCCTCAGATCAAGGCAGGTATTGGCAAGCTCCTGGCTGGAGCCAAGAGCGGAGCGTGGAAGAACCAAACCGTGAAGGGGGCTACCCTGAACACTCTGGTCGGCATGGAGGTGCTGTTCTGGTTCTACATTGGAGAATGCATCGGCAAGCGCCACCTAGTCGGCTATGATGTTTAGGTTTTGGTTAAGGATAATGTAGATATATGTATGTAATGCGAGCGGCTAAATAAATTATTAAAATCACTGTTTGTTTTTTTCCCAAGACCGTGTCATCGCCCATCGGGCCAGCAAGAATAGTACACTATGTCTCAATGTGGATTGTGACATCATGAGTGATCAACTGTATTGATGTGACAAGGAAACCTACCAAGGTTCATACTTACGTTCTAGATAGATATAGTTCAAGGGTTTTATTTTGCAGTTCAAACCATTTTTCATCAGTTTGTTGTGTTTTTAAGTGAATTATTAGTATAATAATAAATGACTTCCAAAACAAAGTTTTTACCGACTTCAAATCAGTAGCCAAATAGCTTCAAATTTGAAGAGTTCCCTCGATTTCTCCAGGATCCCATCATCAGAACTGGATTTTGGTGACAATGGGGCCAATCTGGAAGTATATGCTTTCAAACAAAGAAATAATTTTTCAAATCGGTTCATAAATTACGGAGTTATGGCGTAACATACACACATTAAAAAAAAAAAAACATACCGAATTATTGAGAAACTCCTTTTTTTTTGAAGTCGGTTAAATAATATATAAATTAAGAAGAGTGGAGGGAGGTGGGATATGATTTTTCACCTCACTAGCTCGGAAAGGCCTTTTTGTATGTTTGACATCTATTGAGTAAATCACTTTTCGTCTACATGTGAAGAAAGTAGACGTAGAACGTTAAAAGTACTATGACGTAGAACGTAAAATGTTTATTTTTGGTTTTTTGTATATTTTATGTAACATATTTTTTTTACTTTTTAAAAAAAAAAATTAATTTTATTTTTACTCTTCTTATTTTCTTTGCTGTAGTGAGGTGAAAATATTTGTGTTATTCACGGGTGAAAGGTTATTTTACGTCTCGTGTGTTGAAACACTCGCTTCGCTCATGGTCAATCATAGAATCCTTTCGCTGGCTCGTGTTTCAAATGAACACTCGCAGGTATAATACGACTTTCCTCCCTTGTACAACAAATAACTATTTCCATATTATTCATATTCATATTCATTTATTCATAATTGTCAATATTACATGTCACGCATTTATATAAAAAAAATTAATAATAATATTAGCTTTACACAAAAAGTGTACTTACAAATAATATTTACTAGTTATGATTGCAATAATATTTAAAAATATTATAAGGGTCGCACCATGAAAAAGGTTGATAAATACTGACTTACGTCGTTCTTATCAGGTCGGTCATGGTCGTTTTGAGTCGCGACCAGTTCTCACGCGTCTCACGATTTCTTGGCATTTTGCCCTTCCTGGTACACTCATACAATTGACCACCCACAGCAGACGAGTTTGAGCAAGAAGCTGTTCAAATTCATACGCACCTTTATCAATTCAAATAACGCGGCGCGCCGTGTGAAATACTAGTTCTAAATAAAGGAGGAAATGTCTTGTAAAGTTGGGTAGGTATAAGCTTTTCAATTTCTCCACTCCTTTTGACTTTTTTCACAGATGTGTAATACACATCTGTGAAAAAAGTATAAGCTGTCTACCATCATCATTTTCAGCCTGAGATTGGTTACTTCGGAGTAAAACTCTCTTCAAATATGTCATCATAGTCTTGCGCTAGACTTACCTAGAACTCGCGATCTAACGCTTGGCGCTTTAAACTACTAAATTGCATTTTAATTCTTTATCAATATGCCCAGGTCTCAAAACTTCTTGGTCTCAATTTTTTTTTATATGGACTTGCGGTCGTTTGCCCCACCGGAATCTTAATATGGCCGAATTTCAAAATAGCTTAGCCTAAACTTCAAAACACCTTCAATGCAAATCATGCAAATGTCAAAATACAAGGAGATTGTCAATTTTTACATAAGAGGAATGACAGGAATATATGCTATAAAAACTGTCTTTATTTAATTCTATTATCTAAAATTCAACCTTACATAAATAAATAAATAAATATTACGGGACAATCTTACACAAATCAACCTAGGCCCACGGTAAGCTCAGTAAGGCTTGTGTTGTGGGTACTAGGCGATGATATATATAATAGATACATACATATAGATACTTATATACATATATAACATCCATAACTCAGGAACAAATATTCGCGATAAATACACAAATAAATGCCCTGACCGGGATTCGAACCCGGGACCTCCAGCTTCGTAGGCAGAGTCACTACCCACTGGGCTACGGAGGCCGTTAATTCATCCTGTATTTTACATCATTCCTGTATTTTTATTTTAGTCATAATATCAATATCAAATCATTCTCAAATAACCACACGTGAAAAAAATTGGGCATTTTGCCATTTAGGCGTTTTCGGTTACAGTTATTTTAATATTTTGTTATTTCTGTCATTCAGTATTGGAAGGAATTCTGCATTTCAATCTTTAGGTATCTAGAGAATAAGACGTATTAGGTCAAAGTCATAATGAATTTCGTTCATTTTAAGAATGAGACCATTTGACATTTATGTAGAGGCCATGGTAATAGGGAACATTACTGCAATGTTCTGCCGCCAGAGGCAGCACTACCACTAATAGAAATACAGGGATTCACACACACATGCACAATTGATTGTCAAATGAGTGACAAGGATGCTTGCATAGACAATACCGCAAGTGGGAACGAGATACAATGTCAACGCTGCTAGTGTCGCCACCTACGAAGAGTTTTGCGTAATGTTCCCTATTATTAGGGGTAGAGTCTGACCAGCGAATCGTGACAGTGAAAAATGGCGGCAAATTAAAAAAAAACGCATGCTGGTAGACTTCTAACACAAAATGTATGGAGCCGTCATAAGTACTTATAACTGATTCATTAGTCTTAATAACATTAGATTGTAGTTAGTTCATTTTATGTTGGCAACTTAACAGTAAAATTACTTGCATTTTTTGCTCCGTGTTTTCTTATATAAAACCTTGCTACTGGTCAGATTACTTGAATTCTTCTTTTTTTTTGTATTTGCTACCTATATTATGTTAAACGAAACGTCAAACCAGATGTCAACCAAATCAAAACTGTCTTTGGCAAAGGCCCCTGAGGCTGCCACTTCACTTATAACATAACTAACTAACTACTTATAACTGACAGTTTATTTCATAGGTAAAATTGTTGCCATATAAATAATTTGATAAAAATGCTACTGTCACGACTCGTTGGTCACTCTATTAGTGAATAAGGTATTATGAAATTTAGTGGTTTTAAGCCCAAAGCGATCTGACTGATGTCCTCAACCCACTTTTGCCTAGAAATAGACATTATGCTATACAACAAATGAAACCACCAAGTAAATAAACTACAATATATTATCCTAACACTGTTCCAGCGCTTATAGCGGAGCACAGAGCTCCATGAATTTATATGGGTTGGTAGCGCTGATGAACTTCAACTCGGTCTCGACTTCCTCGGGCCCGCGCAGCCACAGCCGGTCGCGGTAGTAGTCGGCGCACGAGAGGAACTCCTTCTCCGAGTACCGGCTCACTGCCACGGGGACAAACGGGTCTAGGTGCTCGAAGCCCTGCAATGGAAACTTTCTAATCAAACCACACACCTGAAACTTCATACAGGCAGCAGGTGAAGCTAAACAATTTATGGACTTTGTCCGAAATAAAATTGATTGATTGATTGATAAGCGGGCCGGGTGTTCAAAATGACCGGCACACTCTCTTCATTACTTAACAATAAAGTCGTGTGCAGATCATATTGAACATCCGGCCCGCTTAGCTACTTCTGCTGCTGACTGTACATGAATATGTAATATAATAACTACGACTTGTAAAACCCACGACATTTTCATTTCAAAGTTCAATCTCAAAGACGGCTGAACCGATTTTGTTGAAACGTAGCTAAGAACCATCTCGATCACGTCAGGTTTCAGATAAAAAAAAGCGGCCAAGTGCGAGTCGGACTCGCACATGAAGGGTTCCGTGAAATAAATTGCGGTTTACGATTTATGACGTATTAAAAAAAAACTACTTATTACTAAGTTTACATGGTAATGTACATCATATATTTTTTTTAGTTTTATCATTCTCTTATTTTAGAAGTTACAGGGGGGGGACACACATTTTACCACTTTGGAAGTGTCTCTCGCGCAAACTATTCAGTTTAGAAAAAAATGATGTTAGAAAGCTCAATATCATTTTTGAAGACCTATCCATAGATACCCCACACGTATGGGTTTGATAAAAAAAATTTTTTTGAGTTTCATTTCTGTGTATGGGGACCCCTAAAACTTAATGTTTTTTTTCGATTTTTGTGTGAAAATCTTAATGCGGTTCACAGTATACATCTACTTACCAAGTTTCAACAGTATAGCTCTTATAGTTTCGGAAAAAAGTGGCTGTGACATACGGACGGACAGACAGTCGGACGGACATGACGAATCTATAAGGGTTCCGTTTTTTGCCATTTGGCTACGGAACCCTAAAAACGCATTCAAATCGATAGATTAGTTTAGGAGGTACGATGCCACAGACAGACACACACACACACAGACACGTCAAACTTATAACACCCCTCTTTTTCCGTCGGAGGTTCAAAACACTAAATAGAACTTTTTTATACCACGTCGGTGGCAAACAAGCATAGCTTGCAACTCCAGGGGTGTTACATGCGCGTTGCCGACCCTTTAAGAATTTATACACTCCTTTTTTGAAGTAACCATTACAAGTACTGTAGTCCCTCGGGAAAACCTCGGCAGGGAGCTCATTCCACATTCAACTGGTGTGGATAAGGGAACCTTTGTCCTGAGAAGAACTAGTATATCATCATCGTATCAGCCGAAAGACGTCCACTGCTGGACATAGGCCTCCCCCAAAGATTGCCACAATGACCGGTCCTGCGCCACCCGCATCCAGCGGACGCCCGCGACCTTTACCAGGTCATCAGTCCACCTTGTGGGAGGCCTACCCACGCCGCGCCGCGCCGGTACGTGGTCGCCACTCGAGAAGCTTTCCGCCCCAACGGCCACCAGTTCTACGTGCAATGTGCCCCGCCCACTGCCACTTAAGCTTAGCAATTCGGAGGGCTATATCGGTTACCTTGGTTCTGCTGCGGATAGCCTCATTTCTGATGCGATCGCGCAGAGAAACTCCCAGCATAGCCCTCTCCATTGCCCTTTGAGTGACTTTGAGCGTTCTTATGAGGCCCATAGTAAGCGACCACGTTTCCGTGCCATATGTCATCACTGGCAACACACACTGGTCAAAGACTCTACAGACATATAATATATAATAATTTAATAATCTTAGGCATACGTTTTGAAGCATTCTGTGGGCAGATTGACGTAGCGAAACCAGGGTTTGAAATGATCAAAATAATCATTATCCATGATATTTATCACTGGTGAATGTAGCTTATCACATCAATGTCATCATCAAAGCGACAATTATCATCACAGTGATTGACTATTGTCCTTTAAAACGCTGGGCGGAACTATAACTACGAAATCGATTGACATACTTAACATACATAAGTAGACATAACATAGGTAAAATACCTTTTTGTACAGCAAATACTTGGGCAGGTGTGACTCTTGATGGTCATCCGGCACTGCTAACTGGTCTGCCGTCACCACCACCGCGCCATTTGTCTGAAAAATAAATCATTAGAGCTTCACACATAACCTTTGTGGTAAGATGTAGTTTACTAAGGAATGACGCGCAAGAGTGAAAACATATTTATCTACACCCACATCATAAATCCTCTAGAATGTGTTCGGACACCATATATAACGAATTGCAGCGTTTTATCTGTGCCAGTGTTATTATAATGTATGAAAAGTAATAATAGCTCGCAGGTTTGATGGATGCTCGAAACAGGTCAAGGTAACCCTCTTTAAGGCCTTCTGCACGTCCTTATACACATGCGGCCTGTGGGCGAACTATACTCGTACGCAATACAATGTTCTTCGTGTCCAGTTCAATAACGCTTTCAGGGTGCTGATGGGGCTGCCCCGATTTTGCAGTGCGTCAGGGATGTTCGCAGAGGCGCGGGTGGATTGCTTCCACGCGACTATAACGCAGAACATCATCCTGAAAATGATCGCTGAGCGGATGGACTGTGTGTACCTAAACCATTGCTGCATGATACACACAAACACAAATGTTAATTATAATAATTGAACCACATGACATTGAATTAAATTAAAAATTAGACATCTTAACTATAAATTATGAATATGAATTAGTTTCTTTAATATACCTATGATAGCTGACAATAATAATAATAATGACTTATTTTTTTACAATTTCTTTAATTGAATGTTATGTGTATGTATTACTGTGTTATTGAATTTTTATAATCATTACTAATATTAGCTTAATAAATGGTCTATTAATAAATGAATTTATGTATTTATTATAATATCATCGATATCGATGTTATTATGGAAATCTAGTTGGTCACTAGCGGATAGTTTAGACTGTAGAATGTGTGGCGAGGAGGATGAGACTATGGAACACTTATTGTGTGAATGTCATGCCCTTGCCAGACAGAGAATGAACTACTTTGGTAACGGCTATCTACAACTAAAGGAATTCAAGGTGCTCCCGGCGAACTGCATCATCCGCTTTGTGGAAATGATGGAGCAAGCCTGGGAGCAGGCATAAAGGAGAGGGCAAATGCACAAAAGATTCCACTGGGTCGAAGTGCATCCGAAAGGGTCCTCACCTAGATAAGATAAGACGATTAGTCCCTGGGGCAAAATTATTAGGTGCACTCCACGGAACCGTAAAGCGAAATCTTCCCCCACTTGACTTTGGCAAAGTGCCTAAGCAGCAAAAAGCCAAAATACGAAAAAAAAAGTGCAATAGACAACGCAGCGTGCAGAGGTTTCCCGTTGCCACATCTTATTGCCCCCGAGATCCATCTTATGGTTCACGAGAAACCACGTGCGGTCAACCAATTTGATTCCTAGGCCACCGTAGAGCCCTGTCATTTTAACTGCTACATAGCGACGCAATAATCCTAGTAACCCATATTGACATAGCATTTACAACGGCAATGTTCCATGATGGCCTGGGAATCAAATTGGTTGACTGTACCGGAAAGCGTAGCGTAGTAGACCCCCCCAAACTGGACTGATGACCTGATAAAGGTCGCGGGAGAATGGTGGACGCGGGTGCGGTTATTTTGGCACTCTCTGGGGGAGGCATATGTCCAGCAGCGGACGTCTTTCGGCTGATGTGTGGATGACGTACCCAGTCGTTGTCAGTGAGGGAGAGGAACGAGCTTGTGAGCGTGACCTCTTCCGGTTTGACCTCGCGCTTGCTGGGGGTCCGCAGCCGCGTCAGAGGGTAGAAGAAACCGTTGAAACCGTCCACTGCCACGAATGTTTTGCATCTAGAAATATAATCGTAGCAAAGTATTAAATAAAATAAAATAAAATAAAAAAAGCTTTTATTGCTGAGGTTTAAAATTTTTAGGGTTCCGTAGCCAAATGGCAAAAAACGGAACCCTTATAGATTCGTCATGTCTGTCTGTCTGTCTGTCCGTCCGTATGTCACAGCCACTTTTTTCCGAAACTATAAAAGCTATACTGTTGAAACTTGGTGAGTAGATGTATTCTGTGAACCACATTACGATTGAAAAAAAACATTTAAGTTTTAGAGGTTCCCCACAGAACTGAAACTCAACATTTTTTTTTCATGAATCTTCAAAAATGATATTAAGGTTTCTAATAACATTTTTTTCTAAACTGAATAGTTTGCGCGAGAGACACTTCCAAAGTGGTAAAATGTGTCCCCCCCCCCCCCTGTAACTTCTAAAATAAGAGAATGATAAAACTAAAAAAAATATATGATGTACATTACCATGCAAACTTCCACCGAAAATTGGTTTGAACGAGATCTAGTAAGTAGTTTTTTTTTTAATACGTCATAAATCGTAAACCACAATTTATTTTACGGAACCCTTCATGTGCGAGTCCGATTCGCACTTGGCCGCTTTTTAATAAAACTTATACTACGTACTTTACTTAATATTTACTTCTACTTCTAACTATTTCCATCGACAACCTCAACTTGTCTTCCGACATAGGCCTCCTCCAAAGCTTTCCACGCCTCGCGATCACTTGCGTCCCAAAGCCACACTTAGTATTAACTATGTTTTAATCGCAAATCTAATTGGGATTCGCAAATCATTTAGAGAGACGTCATAAAAAGAAAAGGCATGAATTGCGTATCATTCTAACTTGACACTGAGCATATGACCATATTTTTACTCTAAATAAGATCCATGATTTGGTAATAGAGCCCAGATTACACCGCTTACTGGATAGTTGTACAGTCGCCGAATGAAAAGGTTCCTCACTTTTGGACCTTAAGGCAACGTACCTAGGCTCGTGGTCTTCTCTCCCTCTCACTGAGCATAAGCGTGAGCGAGATGGAAGTGCGTGTTCGGAAGCGCAGATATCATGTTTTTAGGGTTCCGTACTCAAAGAGTAAAACGGGACCCTATTACTATGACTCCGCTGTCCGTCTGTCTGTCACCAGGCTGTATCTCACTGATACCGTGATAGTTCCAGCTGAAATTTTCACAGATGATGTATTTCTGTTGCCGCTATAACAACAAATACTAAAAACAAAACAAAATAAATATTTTTATTGATAATGGTACGGAACCCTTCGTGCGCGAGTCCGACTCGCACTTGGCCGGTTTTTTTTTAATTTTATTTTTTTATGCTTTTTAATAAATAAAAAAGTAATAGCTAAGTTCCCCCAAACATGATATTGCCGATTTTTAGAACCAATTTTAATATGTTTAATTTGTTACGAATTTTTTAAGTGTATTTTAGACCTATGGTCGTGATTTTTTTCTATCGAGCGAAAGTCAAAAACTCAGGATTCGAATAGTTGTTTTCCCGCGAGATAGGCTTCAAGCAAGATTGATAATTAGATTTAGAGCAGCCGTATTATAATGCAACAAGAGCTACGACTTTTAAAAAATCAGTTTTCTGAGCTCACGTCGCCTTAACAGCATAGCATTGAAATAAAGTCGAAAAGTGGCGTACCTTTTCATTCCTTATACAACAGTGCTTGACTTTTTTTTCTTTTTTTTATTTATTTAGAAACAAACGGTCTTAAAATATACAAATTAATTAGCTGGAAGCTATATATATGGCCTTAAATATAATGTTGCTAAGAGCCAGTTCATGATATTTGAGTGCGATCGCAAGAAAACAGTGGAAGTTCCTACCATTTGCCTCAATGGTACCCCTATGGATAGAGTGGACCATTTCAAGTACTTAGGCCATGTGATCGCGACCGACCTCAAAGACGACCTGGACATGGAAAGGGAACGAAGGGCCCTGTCGGTCCGGGCGAATATGATCGCCCGCAGATTTGCAAGGTGCTCTAAAGAGGTGAAAGAAACTCTGTTTAGGGCGTTTTGCACCTCCCTCTATACCTGCAATCTGTGGGAGCAGTATACGCAACGGGCATATGGGGCCCTTAGGGTCCAGTATAATAATGCGTTCCGGGTGTTGATGGGACTGCCTCGTTTCTGTAGCGCATCAGGGATGTTCGCGGCGGCGCGTGTGGACTGTTTTTATACGAGCATGCGTACGCGCGCAGCATCCCTGGTGCGCAGGGTGCGCCGCAGTCCCAACAGCATTCTGCGCATGATAGCGGACAGGGTTGACTGTCCCTACATGTCGCACTGCGAGGGACTACACTCCCCTGTCAGTGTTGTTTTGTTTTAAATGTAAGTTTAGCTGTAACTACTAACCCCCTAGTTCTGTAAATTCTACTAACAACATGTGTCCATGGTTACACGAAATAAAAATTTCATTTCATTTCATTTCATTTCATATATACATTAACAATATCAATAGACCTATAGTTTCCTTATTGTTATTAAAATTAACATAACTATTTAAATCACTAGGTATAACCGATATCATTACATACAATATATATATATTTATTTACATACAATATAGATACATATATTTTTTTTACTTTTACCATTATCTAATGTTTTATATTACACACTATATTAACATTATTTTAAACAGGAATAAATTTGTTTTTTAAATGTTACTAGCGAACTGCCAAATAAATCTGCATTCATACACTTTTTATTGTAAAGCTGGCATGCGCGTTTAATATATGAATTTTGTGCGTGATTCGTTCTGCTATATGCAATGCTGAACAATGCTTTACTGCGGCAACTACGTTCTGTTCTACGAGGCACACGAAAGTCTATATTGTATAACAATTCAGGGGCATCTATAAAGTTGTTGATTATTTTATACAGGAAAAGTAAATCAGCACACGAGCGTCTGATTAAAAGCCCTTGAAAATTGTATCTTTTAGCTGAGGAAGCATAATCAACGTAATTTCCGCCTACTCGGAATTCAAGTGCTCTAATAAACTTTTTTTGCAGCCTTTCGATCCTAGTTTTATGTACATCATAACAGGGGTTCCAGACTACCGACGCGAATTCTAAACGGCTACGGACATAGCTGTTATACAGTAACTTATATGTTAAAGGCCGACGAAAAGGTTTTGCAACGCGAAGTATGAAGCCTAATTGTTTGTACGCCTTATTTAAAACGTTATCGATGTGAGCGTTAAAAGTAAATTTAGTGTCCATTGTAACACCTAGATCACGTATGTTGTCCTGTCGCGCTAGAACTACTCCACATAAATTGTAATTACTTGTTATCTATTCTTATATGCCCCCTACGGCGTGGCAATAAAGTCGACTCACCGCTTACCGCTGCACTAAACAGCTATTTAAAGCCATGTCACGATGGTGCAACTGGCCTGGCCACTGTAAAATGCACCCTATGTCGTGGTAATAAAGTCGACTCACAGCTTGCCGCTGCACTATAGTATCCTCAAACCAAACGGGCGACTGAGCCAATACGATCCCAGTCGTCTATTTGGTTTGAGGATACTATAAACAGCTATTTAATGCCATGTCACGATGGTGCATCTGGCCACTGTAATATGCACCCTATGTCGTGGTAATAAAGTCGACTCACCGCTTGGCGCTCGACAGGTGTTTGATCTCGTGCACGAGCGCGTCGATGACGTCACACGCGTACTTAACCCTGGTGATGCCGTGCTCGACCAGCTGCGACAGTGGCGCCCCCGCTTCGGTCTTCTCGCGTTTGCTCCACACGTACTCTTTGGATAGGACCAACTGTCAAAGAAAGGTTCTAAATGTAAAGCAGGCTGTAAACGCTCAAATAATTTGTCAAATTTTATGTGTTTGGTAAATTATTTGACAGTCTGCGGCCATGTTTGACCTGTTTGTCAAGCAAAATACGTGCTTATAAAAATAAAATAAATTAATAAATATTTGGGGACAATCTTACACAAATCGACCTAGTCCCAAACTAAGCAAAGCTTGTACCTACTATGGGTACTAGACGACGATAAACATACTTATATAGATAAATACATAGAAAACATCCATGACTCAGGAACATATATTTGTGCTCATCACACAGATAAATGCCCTTACCGGGTTTGGCTGTATGTTTGAAAGATTTTATTGACGGCGTGCTTGTCATACATGTTTGAAGGTTGTACAGTCATGTTTGTCGCGAACAAACTCGCCATTTTCGCGCGACCGCCGCTGAGACAGGTTGTTTACTGAATCCAAAATAAACAGGCCAAGTGCGAGTCGAACTCTCGCACGAAGGGTTCCGTACTATTATCAATAAAAATATTTATTTTATTCTGTTTTTAGTATTTGTCTATTTGTTGTTATAGCGGCAACAGAAATACATAATCTGTGAAAATTTCAACTGGAACTATCACGGTATCAGTGAGATACAGCCTGGTGACAGACAGACGGACGGACGGACGGACGGACAGCGGAGTCTTAGTAATAGGGTCCCGTTTTACTCTTTGAGTACGGAACCCTAAAAAAGGGGTCGGAGCGTCACTTCACGGCGAAAACCGCTTTGAACGTGAAGTCTTGTTTGACAAACTTGTTGGTGTGTGTGCGCTGATGTTTGATGAAAACGTACAAACAAAACGTAAAGTTTGACAAATATATATGTTTAAGCGCTTACATACCTACTTAATTAAAATTTTGTAAATTTTCTAACTGCGAAGGTAGTTAGAGAAAATTATGGAAAATTTTATTACAGACCGATTATTCTCAATTTTATTTTAAATACATGTCTTGTTTCTACTTGTACGTAAAAGTAAAACTTGAGGACGAAAGCTTCAAATGGAACCCCCCCATAAAGTGTCTGTGTGTGTGTCTTTGTGTCTTGGTGTCATCTTTTAATTTTTACAAGACCATAAGAAAGAAAGGTAATGTTTTAGCAGTTTTTCTTTGCAGGGATTAAATATTTGCAGATAGACAATAATAATGGAATTTATGTCACAATAATTGACAACATTCCATAATTTTTAGCCCTTAGTTCGATTAGCTCATTGTATTCTACTCGAAAAGAGGAACACGCTGGTAGTTTTATATTTCCAGTATTATTTATGTTCATTTTTTTACGATTTTTTAAAAATGCATTCATAGCAAATCCAATTCTACTGCAGAATATGCACCTTGCTTTAGTCCCGTTTCGACGAAAACGTTTAAAAAGTTTAAATGTCATTTTCGGGTGGGTTACATTGACGCCATCTGCATCTTGACAATGTTTGTTTTTAATTTGGTATTATGTAAACATGACTAAAGCAAGGTGCCCTTTCTGCAGTAGAATTGGATTTGCCATGAGTGCATTTTTAAAAATTCGTTAAAAATTTTATATAAATACATAATACTCGAAATATAAAACTACCAGCGTGTTCCTCTTTTCGAGTAGAATACAAGGAGCTAGTCAAATCATGGACTTAGAATTATGAAATGTTGTCAATTAACTATGAAGTTACAGTTGCTATCTCAGTGAGACGACGAAGCAATTAGTAATATGTTCATAATCACTGGATTTCTCACTCTAGTGTGCAGCCGATATGATCACTTCGTGAGTCTATCACGTCTAACTACACTGAGCGAGTGGCCTCGCCGAGGCAGCCTCGTGCGGCTAAAGGCGCGTACATATTACGCGCGGCAATCACTCGAACATTGGATCGCGCGGCAGCCGCGCGCAATGGAGACGGGGTTTCCGCGCGCGGCATCTCGAACGTGCCGCGCGGCGATCCGAGTGCTGTCGGTTTTTGAGCCCGCATCAAAGAAGCTTCAGTCCCTGGCGCGCGCGCAGTTTGGACGGTTGTGTTGCGACGTCCATGGTTTAGAACGAATCAATTGGCGCGCGCGCCACCCGCTGATATAGCTGGATCGCTTGCCTCGCGCAGCCGCCGCGGTCTACCTAAATTCCATCGAACATTTGCCGCGCGAGCCAATGTTCACGCGAACACTGGCTCGCGCGGCTGCCGCGGATAATCTGTCCACGCCTTTATGCTAACCTAGTGTAGTACCCTATATAAAAGGATACAATATAATGCCATGGCATTGTGGCGGGCTTCAAGCTTCCATATAGTTATACATACATCAGGGTGCTTCAGTAGCGCCTGGTTCTGGGTCTTGAAGTGCACCAGCCAGGCGGCGGCGTCCAGCGGCACGTCCACGAAGCCCTCGCGCGTCGAAGAGTTCGCCATCTCCTTGTGGCGGGGGATGCGCCGCAGCCATTCGGATACTGTCATACAAAAACAACATTACAGTTATCGAATTATGTCCGGGTTTGGCTAATTTGATTGGTCTACATTCAAACTTGTGTAAGCGGGCTTGGCCCTCTTCCAGCTTCGGCTAAACTCGGCCCTTATTTTAAGGTCGATTTAGACGAAGACTATTTACAGCCGCCTAAAAAAGGCACCGTATAAAAACTTTCGGCGCCATGTTTTCGCGGCATGCCAGCGCTGGCACGGAATAGAACACGAGTCTATTTTTCGGCGCCAGTGACCTCCGTCCGCGCCTCTCGCTGCCCCCACGCCTTATTTTGACTGAAAAGGCACCGTGTAAACGACTAAAGTGTCGGTTTGCTGGTCACTGGCGGCGAGATTTAGGCGGCTGAAAATAGTCATATGTCCTAACGGTCTGAAGATGTGACGGTGTCTTTTTTAGGCGGCTGTAAATAGTCTTCGTCTAAATCGACCTTAAAATAAGGGCCGAGTTTAGCCGAAGCTGGAAGAGGGCCAAGCCCGCTTACACGTGTTTGAATGTACATCTTCAGACCGTTTAGACATATGACTATTTTCAGCCGCCTAAATCTCGCCGCCAGTGACCACCAAACCGACACTGGTCGTTTACACGGTGCCTTTTCCAAAAAATAGGCGTGGGGGCAGCGAGAGGCGCGGGCGGAGGTCAATGGCGCCAAAAAATAGGCGCGTGTGCTATTCCGTGCCAGCGCTGGCATGCCGCGAAAAAATGGCACCGAAAGTGTTTATATATACGGTGCCTTTTTTTAAGCGCCGTAATTTAGGCGGCTGAACTTACACTTCATCTAAACCTACCTTTCAGCAAGCAGTTTCACTGGCAGCCAGCGCTGGCTTGTTATTGGCCTCGTATAAATAGTTCTTTTAATACAAGCCAGCGCTAGCTGCCAGCACTGGCGGGAATAGAGCGCAAGTCTATTTTTCAAGCCGGTGACTGGCGCCAGCGTTACTGGCTTCGTCTAACTAAACCTTGCTTTACGCACATCCGAGATGATACGGCCGATCGCACTAGGAGTGAAAGAGCACGTGGTATGCGGTCATCGCGTGCGAGCGAAAGCAGGACGGAGCAGTTTACGCACGAGCTCGCAAGTCGCTCGCAGTTTGCGCAAGTCTGAACATACAGAACGTTAAAGTACAGATACATTTGTTCTTTAGTAGCATGCTTATTTGAGAATGCTCAATTATAATGTATGCAGTAGAATTGCTACTTACTAGCAACTTTCCAAATACACATTCTATTTGCTCAAAACTAGCATGCTTTCGTGCCACTAAAGAGACTGTATATCAGACAATATCAGTAGCTTTATATGTCTGACCTACTTGAACGCGGGCCCGCGCTGTAAACGGCGCGGGGCAGAACTCAGAAGCGGCGCGTGCGCGGCCGCTCGCCGCTGCATCATTAATATCATTATGGCGCCCACAAAAACAATGCGCGCCTAGAAACTCACAGCCGCGCTCAATGTGATATTCTACGCGCTGCTAACAAGTATGTTATTATCCTACAAACGCACCGCGCGCGGCTTGTATGTGTGCGCTATACTATCTGTACGTCGCCGCACGCACACTCAAACTAAATCTCGACCCGTTTCTCAGTGCGAAACATACAAGCCGCGCGCGGTGCGTTTGTATGAAGATAACATACTTTGCCCTCTTTATACTATGCTGCTAACGCTCCGCGCCGCTTCCGCGTAAAGTGTCTGCTAGGCGGTCGCCAACACGCCTCTCCGACCGAGCGACCTTGGTCGGCACCGACCGCTGTAGTATGACATTTTGCTGCAAACAAATGTCTAACTTGGGAAGATGAATACATAACATAGCCGGAGCGTCATGGATGAGAAGAGCTATTTATAGAGTCAAATAAAGCCTTATGCCAAAGGCAAACATACTCTCAGTAGTGTGTAAAAGCACAGTCTAACTACATACAGTCTGCAAGCTTAGGGCCACGCGGGTTTACGAGAGGGGAGGAACGCGGGGAAGCGGGAGACGAGGAAGTTTAACGATTATGAAAACGAAAAAAAATGGCCGCCTTTTCTAAACTTATATATTTCTATTTAAAGATCTGAGTGAATAGGTACCTATTTTTGAAATGATTGAAAATGAATATCTCTCCAAACATATTTTTGACAACCCTGACTCTTGAGCGGTTACGCTAAGCGCGTGCGTAAATTCGTAGATGAATGAAGCTTGCCTACTGGTTGTAGTTCTTTATACTGTGGTAAAAGTGTCTTACGAAAATTATGTTCTCGGCAAATAGGCGCTCCAAAAGGTTTTTTCACGTACTTTTATTAATTTCAACTTTATTGCACAAAAGATATTTAAAGTATAACATCAGTTGGAGCAAAGAATTACTCTTTGTGAGGACACAATTTGGTCACATACAATGTTTATAAATGGTGGAGAATTGTCCTGCTTTCTCAAAGCTAAGTAGTTAGATTGTTGTTGTTGTCTTACCCCAAGGAACATGTACAATGAGGTAGCCCTCCGTGTGTGCATAGTGCAGCAGGTGCGCCAATGTAAGTGACTTGCCGGTGCCCTTCTCACCATCTGATTAAGTTGCTAGGAAAAATACTGCTCTGCATATTGTTGCCAATAAATAGATATAATAATACATTTATTTTCTAAAGTAAATACAAGATGATAATTAACATTGTTGGTCGTTGTTGTTCTACGTCCGTAGGAATAACCCAAGAAACCCTACATGTGACCTCCGGGTGGTGCTAAAAGAACAACAAACTCGGCAGCTGCACTGTTCCTTCTGAACCTCGCAGCGCACACTGGAACTCTATCAGCGACATCAATACGAATACATATATGTACCAGTGTGTAACCGCCATACGATAAATAAATAAATAAACATTAACTGAATTAAATTAAATATAATAATATAATTCAGGTCAGATAAAAATATAGTGGAATTAATACAGAAATAATGTAAAATGGATATGGCCCTCTACACAATCTTAGTAGGTAATATTATAAACGTGAATGGTTGGTTGTTTAGATTTTTTGAAGTTTGTTACAAAAAAAGGAACTGTGGCATGAAGATAGTTTGTCTCTTGGATAATAACCTAGGTACCTTTTACCTCAAAAATCATCCACAAATGTATTTAAATTGCAGATGGAAGTTGACATAAATAAATTAATGTTAGGGGATAATCTAACACCAATCTCACTAGTCCCATAGCAAGCTCAATAAGGGTTTTGTTATGATATAGACGTAAAATAATGCATTTTCAAACATATTGACTATTTTCAAAGGATACAAAGAACATATCTGATGACCGGCTTATCAAAATCTGTAGCCTTTATACACTCCATGACATCAAGCGCAGGCTGTCGCACCATGATGCTGGTCTCCGTGAAGGTTTTGGCCTGTCTCATGAAACTCTTGGGGAACCCACCCTGGCCAAACAGCTGTTTGACCACATCAGGCTGGACTGTGTAGAACATGCCTACTTGGTTCTCATTGTGTTGTGACTGAAATAAAAATTTGCTAGTGATACTTGTTTGAACTCGGTTATCGCAAACATGAATTCGCTCCTTGGAGGTTGTTAGTGATCTCATGGATGACTTTCAGAAAATGTTGATCTGGTACAATGTAGCCCCAAAGTTGACTAATATTAAAAGAAATTTAAACTATGAGATGATTTTTGTCAAATTTATAAGATTTTAGCCTCTGTACACTATGTAGTTGAATTATGTTAAATGAGAAAAAGAGTCGCCTCCATGCTAAGGCAAGTGTGCAGCAGCAGCAACGGTCTTCTCAGGGCGTTGGCTGAAAGACTTGACTGCCCGATGATGAAGTTTTGGGTTGAGGTGGCTATAGGGAGAGTTAAGTAGCCTTGGTGTTCTCTTCACTCTCTCAATAGCCAACTCTTTGGAAAACCTAAGAATTTTATGTATTTTTTAAAGCTTTTATTTTCTTACTTTATTTTATTTTTTGTTCCCAATACTAACATAACACGTAAGATTTTACTAACAAAACTATGGATCTGTATGGTCTGAAATAAATGTTTTTTATTTTATTTATTTATTTTATTTTATTTAATGTTCCAAGTCTGATATAGAGTGGACTTTGTTGGCCTACATTAACCCTTTGAACGCCATGATTCACGTACTAAAGTGTCACTGACACACCAACCTTTTTTCCATAAGAGAGTGACTATGAACCTTATATGAAAGACTGAAGGTTGCTTTGACAGCGGACGTCATAACCGCTATAGGGGTTCTTGGCGTGGTGGGCACGACAACACACGACCACTTTATAGGTTCATGGCGTTCAAAGGGTAAGTCAATTTGTAAGATAAAAACTATTGACATGCTAAAATTGTATGTAACTAAAGCCTGATTGTTTCTAAACTGTACCTAACCTGAAATTACTTCACAACAATAAATACTTGTCGATACAAAGGTATTCCTTTGTAAATTTTGAAAAACTAACGAAGAATGATGCCTTTCTGTACTGACTTCTCCATTGAATGTTTAAAAATACTTACAGGTGATGCCTCTGAGGTCCTGAAGTTTACACCCTGTGAATACCGCCGGCAGAGATGTCTGAAGTTACGCGATAGCATCGTAAACACGTACCGTACAAGAACACAATTGCAAGATTTTACGATATTTTTCAATAAAACCTTATACTTTTCTACTTTAACAACATAACCTAAAACTAGGCCGAATGACAGCACCGTTTGATGACAGAAAGTGTTCGTCCGGAAATTTGTATTCCTAATTCGTTCGAAAACATTGAGTTATTTATTCACGACAGTCGCCACAATGGAAGAAAAAATTCGAAGCAAATTTTTGCCAGTTTATTATGGTGGTATTACACTTGGAGTTGCGTGTTCGCGTTGCGTCGTTGGCTCTCTTTCATTTGCCGTAAGAAGGAAAAAGATGCAACACGAATATTTGGGCAAATACCGCCAAGTGGAGTACCAGCATTAAATCTTAACTTAAGTACAGTCGCCATCACATACATCGGTACACTATAGGTGTTCAAATATATCGGCACATGCACCCTAACGCCTTGAAAATAGAGGTGTTCCGATGTTTGTGACGTGCTTGTTTGCTCCGATGTATGTGATGGCGACTGTACAACTCGACCAAGCTAAGAATGCACCTCGCGTCGAATAAGTTATACTGAGTGAGGTGCATTCTTAGCTGGGTCGGGATATAGGTCAAAAATTAAATAGCCAATTAAATAACAACAATATGTTTAAAATGATTTAATTTAATTGTACATATTTACAAAATTCACATCAATTAAGATTCTGTTGTCTCCTTTTCTTAAATAAGCTTATAGGTCTCTTATCACCACACTCAAATTTGTTATAATTTTCATCAACTTTTTCAACTACGTCATTAACAACAATGGTCTTATTCCTTTGCCGATTGTCTTCAGCCTCTTGAAAATCATCTACTTTGATTCTCTTCTCAAACTTGGGTTCACATGATGACAGGTCTCTTTCATAATTTGATTTCTTCAAAATAGATTTTGTTTCAGTGAATAAGTTGGAGAAAGCTTCATAAATATCACTAGGCTTTTTAATTCCTTTTTCCTTCTCATATGGTTTTGTATCTGGATCTGTTTCAGAATGTGAGAATGTTAATTCCAATGTTTCACTGTCATCTTCATCAGCAAATGACACACTTCTTTTTATTTTCCCTTCCAATAGTTTCAATTTCTGTTCTTCTTCTGATTCCTCAGCTTCTTCCACTTCTTCAGTCTGGAGAATGTCATCTAACCTGCACAGAAAAAGATTTATAAAAACATGACATAAATCTCTAAAACCTACTAAAATTGTTACAACTTTTCATGCATTAGCATCTATTTATAACCAAGTTTACCTATCCATTTCATCTTCCAACTCGTCCAATTGTTCCATGTTATCCAATCTTCTCAACAAATCCTTTTCTGTTTGACTGGGAGCTGTTTCTTTATTCTTCAAATCAGTAAGTTTCTCTTTCAATTCATTCTGCCTATCAATGACTTGCTGTAAAAGCTCCAAGTTATGATTATTTTTATAAGATTCTTCTTTAGTAATTTTGGAATTTCTCGAGACTGGTCTTTCTTTTGTTTTACTATTATTGTGTTTAGGCACTTCATCTTCTTCAGTAGATGTGTGATTAACATCTTGATTATCGACATGTTCCCTTTTCAACTTATTAATACTTTGTTCAGCAGGTTTTATTGTTGTTACAATATCAGTTTTAGCCATTTCTTCATCCAATTCCTCTTGCAACTCCAACTCTTCAAGTCTGGTCCACAGTTCTTCATCATCAGCCTCTTCTTTAAGGTCCTCAGTCTTGCTTCTCTGTTTGTACTGTCTCATGTTTTCCCTGTGCTTTTCCCTCCATTTTGAATCCTCTTCTTCAGTGAATTCTTCCATTATTTCTTGTCCCTGGTCTTTTAATACATTTTCAGCACCAAATTGGAGTTGGTTTTGGATATAATCTCTTTCTTTTCGCAGTGCTGCAACTTTAGATTCTGCATCTGCAAAAAAACAATGTTAAATGATAAGTTACTGGTACTTAGATTTAGTAATAACTATAAATAGTTTTTCCTTTTTCATTATATAAATCTATCTATGCTAACATTATAAAGAAGGAAAGTAACTTGGCTTGTAAGTTTGAACAACTAGACTATATCTGAAATGTTCAGGTTTTCGCTTTTAATTTCACACATTAAAATACAAGTACCTTTAATTCTGTGCTGCCGGAGCACTTCTGCCTGTGACAGTGAGCACTTGACAAAATAGTCCGCGCCCAGAGCGACTGTGACTTCATTTGTATGCTTCAAAACACCTCTGAAGAAAACTTTACTGCCCACTGGAACTAATGCCGGAACTTTCAACTTATCGGCATACACGCTGAAGTCAAGTGACCGCAGGTTTTGTAAGTGATTCTCCCAGAAGTGCAGGTTTTCTTCATTCTTTGCTAAACTCTGAAACATAACGTAAATAGTCAGCAAAGGTTTTCGAAACCGCGTAAACGTTTGCTGAATAAAGTTTCGTACCTTGTAGTATATATCTGATAAAATGTTCATGGTTTGATATAGAATTTAGTTAAAAATACGTAAGGTTAAAGGTAAAATATACGCAACACGAGATTAACAACACGATTTACAGTGTTTTGGTTTATTACTAAAACCTAACCTACAAATACATGACATTGCATGACATGAAGTAAGGAACTGTTTGTTTGACAGTCATGACATTTAAGTGAAGGTATCGTTTCAAATTATATAATTGTACTGCCAATTCCATGTTTACTCTCTGAAGAAATTAAATAATATTAAAAAAACATTTATAAACATATTTCTCTTGATTTTCTGTCAGTGAATTAGAAAAGATAGCAGCTCTTTATTAATTTATCAGTTTCTGAACGTGCCCTTAAACTCACAACGTCAATACTTTCTGTCACTGTCAAAAACATACGTTCAATTTCGTCAACTCAACCGGAGAATATTTCCGTTTTTTTTGCAATATTGCAATTTAATATGGTATTTGAATCAGTGCTATCCAGTTGAACAGTTCATTAGCGAACCAATAACTTCACCATGGAAGAAAATAAGTCAATTTTACACGAATTATACGTGTTTTCTGAATGGAAACCAGAACCCGAATACATCGTAAGTTTTCTCAGTTAATTTTCTCCTTATGCGTTCTTGGTTTAACTTCACAGATTTACAACATTGTTGTACGTGTAATATACTTTCAGTAAACGTAATAACTTTTGTTTTTCAATAGCAAAAACCGGATAATATTCTTCCTGAAAATATATCAGCTCTCTGGCGATGGTTGAAGTTTTTTGGGCCTAAGAAAAGCCTTATTGATAGCATAGCAGCGTAAGTACCTTTTATTTGTAAAGTAAATCCTTATTTATCTGAATCACAATAAAATTCGAAAAAAAATATTTATTTTGAAAAACACTTAATTCATTATAATATGACTTCAGTTGCAAGGAGAGGCAGCAAAAATGGCACATTGCGCTCGGAGACGAAGGCAAAGTGATTGCTATTCTGACGGATAATATTCTCGAGATCAGAACAAAGCGCTCAGAGTATGCCACTATTGCAGCTCGGACTACTGGTGAGATTTATATAATTTAAGCAATTGTTACTTCAGTTAGAGCTTATTTCTAATTGACTATAAAAGTAAGTGATAGATATCCATTACATTATCTAGACAATAGCTGTGGGGACTACTTATATCATTAAATTGTTAATGCTGATAAGACCCAGTGGGATATATTAATGGAAAATATAATGTATTTTTTTTAAAGCAAGTACTAACAGTGTCGCTCCGCCCGCGTATTGCACATAGTGCAGGTGGAGCCATGGCATAATATATAGCCTATGTTCATCCTAAAAGCCCATTCTATATCATCATCATCATATCAGCCGAAAGATGTCCACTGCTGGACATAGGCCCTCTATATAGGGATTCTATATACTGGTAAAATATTTTTTAAAAATTGCATTAGTTCTTCTAGGGATTACCCCCTACATAAATACTTACAAAACCACAAACTAACAAACTTTATTTCTTTATAATATTATTATAATATTATTATAAATACTGATTCCTAAAATGCCTAAAATTTATTTTTAGGCTAACTAGTCTATAGGTATATGTATACTCTAAACTCTTTAATAACTTTTCTGTTTCGGGTTGCCCATCGAAAATTGATTAATACCTACACAATAAGTAAGATGTCTGTGTAAATACACAGAATTGCATTATTTTTCCAGTTTCGCGAGACGCATACCTCCAGTGGCGCAAGCTGGTATGGAGCCCTGATTGTTCGTTCCTAGCCATGGCTTATGGAAATGGGGTTGTCAGTTTCTTTGATCTGACTGCATCTAACCTGTTCAATATACCAGCAGTGAGTTATTCCGCACTTATCCATCAGTTTCATTGCAAAATTAAGCCAACAATAGTTAGCATTTTGCTAACACTCCAAAAGAAAGAAGACTGAAACTTATGCTTAATGGTGAAAATCCAATTCAAATATCTCAACAGATTACGAAAGACAACCCATTTAATGTTGCTAGTTAGTGAAAGCACTGCAGGTTCATGAAGTCACAAACCGTAGTGTCACAGTAAATGACCTTAGATCCATATGAAGGTATATTTTGCGAAAAGGAAAAAAAAACTTTGGACACTTATAATTATGTGATTATTCTCTAGTGTTACCTTTTTCACCATTTTATGATAAAACCTTTATCGGGAACATTCAAAATGATTGCCTTTTTTATTTGTATAGGCACGCAGTCTTCTCTTCCTCTCACTGAGCATAACCGTGAGCGAGATGGAAGTACGTGTTCGGAAGCGCGGATATCATGATTTTAATTTAATTTTTTTGTGCGTTTTAATAAATAAAAAAAGAGGCCAAGTGCGAGTCGGACCCGCACATGAAGGGTTCCGTTAAATAAATTGCTTTTTACGATTTATGACGTATTGAAAAAAACTACCGTAAACCCGGGTTACTTTGGCCCTGGGGGGCAACATTGCCCAACCGTGAATAAACACTTTTTATTAATACAATATTCTTACAAACAATACCACACGCTAAAGCAACGTTTGTTTTAACGTATCATAAATACACAACAGTTATTAAAATAATTAGAGTTTTAAGGATGGGCAATGTTACCCCCCAGGGCCAAAGTAACCCGGGTTTACGGTACTTACTAGATCTCGTTCAAACCAATTTTCGTTAGAAGTTTGCATGGTTATGTACATCATATATTTTTTTTAGTTTTATCATTCTCTTATTTTAGAAGTTACAGTGGGGGGGGGCACACATTTTACCACTTTGGAAGTGTCTCTCGCGCAAACTATTCAGTTTAGAATAAAATGATGTTTGAAACCTCAATATCATTTTTGAAGACCTATCCATAGATACCCCACACGTATGGGTATGATGAAAAAAAAAATTGAGTTTTAGTTTTAAGTATGAGGAACCCCAAAATTTATTGTTTTTTTTTCTATTTTTGTGTGAAAATCTTAATGCGGTTTACAAAATACATCTACTAACCAAGTTTCAACAGTATAGCTTTTATAGGTTCGGAAAAAAGTGTCTGTGACATACGGACGGACAGACAGACAGACAGACAGACAGACAGACATGACGAATCTATAAGGGTTCCGTTTTTTGCCATTTGGCTACGGAACCCTAAAAAGTAATAAGTAGCTAAGGTCCCTCAAACATGATTCCCTAATTCTTCTTTTTCTTCGTATCGAGGTTCCTCAAATAAGATATGCCCAATGGGCAGTGGTGTGGACAGCTCTGGCAGTCGCATCCCTGAGGTCGTGGTCCGAGCAGGAGTGTGGGCATGTGGGGCACGCTATCAGGTGCACCATGGTTTGCGGTGCTGTACCGATGCAGCCCCCATCTGGCCATGTCTTCCTTAAAGATTAGATTGCTAATTAATTTTAAGGCAGCCGTTTTATAATCCAAACTTTTTATAAATCCGTTTTCTGAGCTCACATCTCCTTAAAGTGTGCACCTTGTTATCAGTATTTTTTGTAATTTGTTAGGACTGTACAAGGCCTGGAGGGCTGGAATGCACCGACAACACCCACGCCGTGGCTGACATCATATTCATGCCTCTCAGGGTTAAGGATAACAAATGGTGAGCTATTTTTTTAAAATAACAGTTAGGCATCTGAAAACTATTATACAGTCATTCATCATCATAAATTTAAGACTTAGACTCTTGTCGGTGTAGCTGCCTCCATCTGACTCTATCTAGGGCCGCCTCCTTGACCTCTTTATACGACGTGACTGCTACTTTTTTAACCAACTTCAAGGGAACACACTGCGGACCAGAGCCGTTCTGTGGTATCCCTAAAAGTCTAACCAAGCTCACTCTAAAAGCCTATTGTTTCTACAAGACCATTCAAGCCTGGAGAGCTAACCCAGGACTGAAACATTCCAAGGCACTTATCAGAGCCTTTAGCAAAAAGGCGTTTTCTGACGCCTTGGCGCTAAGTAGGAACCGCATGCTGGTCAGGGTACTTACTGGGCACTGCCGCCTAAATAAGCACATGCAAACGATAGGACTGTGTGACACAAGGCAGTGCAGATTCTGCTTTGAAGCAGAGGAGACGCCTACACACATCCTAACCGATTGCCCTTGCCTCATACGCAGTCGTAACTCCTTCTTGGGCAAACACATCATGTGCCCGGAGGAAATCAAATTTCTTGAGTTCAACAAAATCCTGCAATTCTTCGAGTTTGCAGGACTTGACCAAGAATTGTAGTAAGTGGCGATCACAATAGATCAGCGATGGTCGCAGTGATATAAGGGCTTTGACAGCCCGAAAGCCACTACCAGAATAATAATAATAAACCAACTTCAAAAAAGGAGACGACTTCAAAAATCTAAGGACTTTCAGACTTTGCGGCATAACTAGAAAAGATTCATGAATGTAATGTAAAACACAAATGATATCTAGTCTTCTTTTGCCTGGCTCCTTCCCATTTACTTGGGGTTGGCCCTTCTAATCGTAATCATGCGTCGCCAGGCCGGTCGGTCCTGGGTCGTCTCTGGTCTTAAATTTCCCGCTTCCATGTCTTTTCTCACTACTGCCATCCAGGTTAACCGGGGTCTACCTCGCCCCTGGGGTGCAACAGTCATGTCTAGGACTTTTCTGGTCATGTGCTCTGGTGGTCGTCGCATCACATGACCGGCTTTCTGCTAGTTTATCTTAGATAGGCTTTATTTTGAAACTGCCTCTTATATGGTTGTTCCTTACATGATCAAGCCTCGTAACGCCTCCAGCCCATCTAAGCATTTTCATTTCAGCGCAGTGTACCTTGTTTTCTTGCTGCTTTTTAAGAGGCCAGCAAATGATATCTAGTATATCAGCTTTAAATTTTAGTTTTTAAGACAAGAGCAATATTGAGAAAATTGTGCTCAAAAAACCAACAACGCAAAGCGAGTTTTCCCTACAAGATAAATTTTATCGAAATTAGTATTTTCCAGAAACCAGCACGAACTTTGAGTATGTTAGACATGTTATGTGCACCGCAAAACTGCAAAGAGACAGTCTCTAAAGTGTCTAGGTCATTAGTAATGTGACATAATCTTCATTGCCGAGGAGGCTTTTTGAAAAGTGAGATTTTTACCTGAACCATGTAATATTATTAAACGTGTGTTATATCATGAAAAAGCAAAATAAATATGCTATAATTCTTGCTAACATTAGGATTCCATATATCCTTAAATTTAAGTGGTATATGCAAAATTACTCACATAGCCATAGCTAAGTTACTTATGTGTTTTTTAAGATTTAAAAATAAAAAATAGTAGACAAGAAAAGTGAAAATCCAAATTATGTTTTTCTGAATGCAAATGTGATATTATATGAAAGCTAATAAAATATGCTATAACTTAGTATCTTCGAAAAGACGGTACGGTTGCCAGGTTGTTGCATAATAATAAGAATATAAGTCCACATTCAGAGTCCCGAGCCAAGTAAGAGCGTCAGGTGTTAACTTATACAGATCTTCTGGAGGCCCCTAGTATGAGTGCAGGGGGCAGCGCTGTATGATGTGATCTATGTTTTGATCCTCCTCGCCACAGTCGCAAAGTTAGGAGACCCGCCAGCCCCACCTGTGCCGGAAATAGTTACAGCGGCCGTGACCCGTTCTCAATCTGTTCAAGCGGCACCAGAGTTTGCGTGGCAGATTGAAGCCGTTAGGCTTAGCCGTGGGATCGATGGCTTGCAAGACATTCCCAGTTGCTTGGGTACTCCACTCGTCCTCCAACTCTGTCAGAGGTCAAAACTTTTCAACTTTTGGGCTGCAATGCAAGCAGGATGTTGAGACTTAAGCCGCTGTACGGGAGGGTAGCAGAAAGGCTGGTGGATAGGTAGAGACTGTTGCGAATGTATCTTGTCCGATTCTCTCTTCAGCGCTTGCTGTCGACGAAGGTGTGGTGGAGCGATATGGCTGAGGACCGCTGTCCAATAGGTGCGTCCACACCAAACGGACCCCGCCCGCTCACCCGAGCGCGGCTCGCCCAAGCGTGCGCGCTAAGTGTGGACGGCGATCGGCGCGCCTGAGCCGGTGTGGACGGTTGTTTAGTGTGGCCGCACGCTCATCCGAGCGTTGTCGGCTTTTTGGGTGAAATCAAAGGGGCCGCGGCGCCATGCTACTGGCAATGTACTTATTTATTTATTTATCGTTTTCAAATAAATAACGTGAAAATTATTTTCGCCGTGTGCGTCCACGCTCACCCGAGCCGCTCAGGCGAGCGTGCGGAGGGCTCGGGCGAGCCGCTCGGGTGAGCGTGCGTTCAGTGTGGACGCACCTAATGAAGTGGGGTGGATTTAATTGTGCCTGATACACATCGCTTGTCTTCTCTGCATAATAATAAAGTTGACTGATTGGTTCAAAGTAAATGGTTTCCAGATAAATCTCGGCAAAACACTAATCATACACTTTTGGTCGGCAGACAGGGACAGGGTTGGGTTTGTACTCCAAAAAAGAGCTGTTAGGATTTTGGCTGGTGTGCCTCCTTTTTCTCCTACTAGAGAGCACTTCAAAACACTAAAAGTGTTAACGGTTCCGAGCCTCTACATCTTAGAAGTCGCTAAAATGTAGAAACACAAGGACGATTACAAAATGCGTCGTCCTGATCAAAGGAAAACCGGCCGCGACATGACAGCCGTGCGCCCGATTGATGCGAGCGTGTAACTCATTGTGGGTGGGTTGTGATTACGTGTGGGTTTCTCTTTGCCACACAGCTGTAGCACAGTATTACAATTGTAAAACTGTGGCTGTAGGTACTGCTATTGTAAACATCTGTTAACGTCTGTCGCGAAGCCACTTCTGGTCACTCTCATGGCCGCGAATGAGAACCTATAGCACTCTAGCTAAGACACCTGTATTAGCATATATGCAACTATAAACATAACCTTACAACTTGCGGAATCCTTTATATATCTGACATAGGGGCTGCCGCCTCGTGCGTGCCAGCTCCCTGTGACGTGTGGGGACTTTCGTCCCCGAGAATGTCCTCCAACCTCCCCTTATAGACAACCCGTACCACCACTGATACTGTCCCAATTCACATGCTATTGTTCCAGTTACCTGGGTGCACCCTTGACTGATGATTATATGGCTTGAAGCCGGGACTACCGAACTACCCTGTTGTTACACTTGTAACTAATCCTCTAACACTAAAGAACTCCACAACTAAGAATTGTGTTCTACAGGTCACGTACATGCGCGACCTGTAGGAAAACCTTATTTATCTGCATGATATACCAATACGCCTCCCAAAGAGAATGAGACCTGTGGACGCACATAACTACATCGCAACATAAACAATCATCGTCCGATCTGTGTAAGCACATGAACACACGTGTAAATGATACCAAATCGTTACAATATCATAGGACGCATTGAAAGTGATTATGGACAGAGCTCACCCTGGTTTTCCTCCAAATCAACCACTACAAAACCGCACTTAACTGTTCGTTCCCAATATAGCCGTTAGGAACTCTGACAACCCGCCTACCCGTCAACATTGTTATAAAAATGACTCCTTGTAGGTGTTGCTACATCAGATAAATCGGCTGTTTGAGACATAATTATAAACACCAATGTAAATACTATCGTGAATCATGACCATTCACGACAATGTCTAACTTAAGTCCAAACCTTTTTTTTTACTTGGGGAAATGCCTTTACCTACCTTTACGTTTTTTACACCCATTGTTTTGTCCACGAATAAATGTTTTCTTTCTTTCTTTCCTTTACGCATCCCACCTAGCCGAGGAACTAGGATGGGTATAACGGGCTCCCGGGAACCCCCCGGACTACCGTCTAAAACCACCAAGATATGCCCTCTCTGCCGTGTAGTAGGGGCGTCATGGGATCGCGAACATTATACCACGACGCCCCTCGGCAACAGCCGCAGCTGCCCTCACTACTGAGGCAAACGCCCCCCCTCCCGTCGTAAGCGTGCAGGGCGACACCACACGCTTCCCGACCCGACCAAAGGACCTCTACGCCGGGAGAGGGTGGCCGACATAGCGCCCCAACTTAAGTTTGGACTTAAGTTGGGGCCTAACCTAACGCAAATGCTCCTGTAACGACCCTGTCGGTTCTCACGACACAGGATCGACCTACTGTGAGGACGACGGATACTCTAACACCAATCATAACTTAATTACACCTTTCGTAAATAAAGTCATTTGTAGGTGTTAAAATTTATAACAAACTGAGCCCGGAAGTCAAGGACGCTCCTTCTTATGAGCTGTATGTTAAAAGATTAAAGAAGTTCTTAATGGACAGTGTCGACGAATTTTGTAATTATAGGATATTAGTATAGGGACAAGGTGGGCTGATGGGCTGGTAAAGGCCGCGGGAGTCCGCTGGATGCGGGTGGCGCTCATTGGGGGAGGCCTACGTTCAGCAATGGACGTATTTCGGCTGATATGATGATGATGAAAGAGAGTGAGAAAGATTATTGGGCCGTATTTCAACCGGACCTCAATCGGCAGGAACTGGGAGGTCCTGGTGGTGACGTATGACGGTCGCGTGCGCGGGTTCCTGGTGTCGGTGGAGGGCTGCGAGCTGCACCACGCGGCGCGGCTGCCGGGCGGCGCGGGGAGCGTGGTGCACTGCGCGCCGCACGCCACGCTGCTGGTTGCTGGTCTGCCCAGGGCGGGCGTCAAGGTTAGTGGAACTGGGAGGTCCTGGTGGTGACGTATGACGGTCGCGTGCGCGGGTTCCTGGTGTCGGTGGAGGGCTGCGAGCTGCACCACGCGGCGCGGCTGCCGGGCGGCGCGGGGAGCGTGGTGCACTGCGCGCCGCACGCCACGCTGCTGGTTGCTGGTCTGCCCAGGGCGGGCGTCAAGGTTAGTGGAACTGGGAGGTCCTGGTGGTGACGTATGACGGTCGCGTGCGCGGGTTCCTGGTGTCGGTGGAGGGCTGCGAGCTGCACCACGCGGCGCGGCTGCCGGGCGGCGCGGGGAGCGTGGTGCACTGCGCGCCGCACGCCACGCTGCTGGTTGCTGGTCTGCCCAGGGCGGGCGTCAAGGTTAGTGGAACTGGGAGGTCCTGGTGGTGACGTATGACGGTCGCGTGCGCGGGTTCCTGGTGTCGGTGGAGGGCTGCGAGCTGCACCACGCGGCGCGGCTGCCGGGCGGCGCGGGGAGCGTGGTGCACTGCGCGCCGCACGCCACGCTGCTGGTTGCTGGTCTGCCCAGGGCGGGCGTCAAGGTTAGTGGAACTGGGAGGTCCTGGTGGTGACGTATGACGGTCGCGTGCGCGGGTTCCTGGTGTCGGTGGAGGGCTGCGAGCTGCACCACGCGGCGCGGCTGCCGGGCGGCGCGGGGAGCGTGGTGCACTGCGCGCCGCACGCCACGCTGCTGGTTGCTGGTCTGCCCAGGGCGGGCGTCAAGGTTAGTGGAACTGGGAGGTCCTGGTGGTGACGTATGACGGTCGCGTGCGCGGGTTCCTGGTGTCGGTGGAGGGCTGCGAGCTGCACCACGCGGCGCGGCTGCCGGGCGGCGCGGGGAGCGTGGTGCACTGCGCGCCGCACGCCACGCTGCTGGTTGCTGGTCTGCCCAGGGCGGGCGTCAAGGTTAGTGGAACTGGGAGGTCCTGGTGGTGACGTATGACGGTCGCGTGCGCGGGTTCCTGGTGTCGGTGGAGGGCTGCGAGCTGCACCACGCGGCGCGGCTGCCGGGCGGCGCGGGGAGCGTGGTGCACTGCGCGCCGCACGCCACGCTGCTGGTTGCTGGTCTGCCCAGGGCGGGCGTCAAGGTTAGTGGAACTGGGAGGTCCTGGTGGTGACGTATGACGGTCGCGTGCGCGGGTTCCTGGTGTCGGTGGAGGGCTGCGAGCTGCACCACGCGGCGCGGCTGCCGGGCGGCGCGGGGAGCGTGGTGCACTGCGCGCCGCACGCCACGCTGCTGGTTGCTGGTCTGCCCAGGGCGGGCGTCAAGGTTAGTGGAACTGGGAGGTCCTGGTGGTGACGTATGACGGTCGCGTGCGCGGGTTCCTGGTGTCGGTGGAGGGCTGCGAGCTGCACCACGCGGCGCGGCTGCCGGGCGGCGCGGGGAGCGTGGTGCACTGCGCGCCGCACGCCACGCTGCTGGTTGCTGGTCTGCCCAGGGCGGGCGTCAAGGTTAGTGGAACTGGGAGGTCCTGGTGGTGACGTATGACGGTCGCGTGCGCGGGTTCCTGGTGTCGGTGGAGGGCTGCGAGCTGCACCACGCGGCGCGGCTGCCGGGCGGCGCGGGGAGCGTGGTGCACTGCGCGCCGCACGCCACGCTGCTGGTTGCTGGTCTGCCCAGGGCGGGCGTCAAGGTTAGTGGAACTGGGAGGTCCTGGTGGTGACGTATGACGGTCGCGTGCGCGGGTTCCTGGTGTCGGTGGAGGGCTGCGAGCTGCACCACGCGGCGCGGCTGCCGGGCGGCGCGGGGAGCGTGGTGCACTGCGCGCCGCACGCCACGCTGCTGGTTGCTGGTCTGCCCAGGGCGGGCGTCAAGGTTAGTGGAAAATCCGGCCAGAAGGACCAAGGTCACTATAAATTTTAAATTATAACCAAAGTAATTGCATTAGAATCTAAACCCACATCATCATCATTCTAGCGTATTCTAGATTGTACCGAAAAGGAGCCTGCGGCGCCTAATCCCAAGATTTGGCGTAGGCACTAGTTAAGAAAGCGATTGTAATCTGACCACGAGTACTCCACGCCACATTATTAGAAAGTTAATTAATTATATACGGCTAGAAAGCCAATTGTCTGTCCGTGTCCCGAAATAAAAAGTACTATCCTCTCCTCGAAAATCCAGCCGCCACTCTTTTGACACTACTTTGACTAGCATTATATCTTGTTCAAATTTTACAGGATCCTTCTTCGCCCCTAAGCGCGGGTATCACGGCATGGCGTATACTGAACGAGGACCCGTGGTACAAGCTGTCCGTAGTATCGGACCAGCTGGAAACCCAGCTCGCGAACCAGGGCTTACAGCTGTACGTGCCCTTCGTTTCTGCTAAAAACTTGGTGAGTACAAACGAGAAGTTGTTTTAGTCTAGTGAGTAGTGATAGTGAACTGGACCACTCTTGCCCCAAAAAGGTAAGAAAGAAGTTTTAATTGTGTGTATCCTTCTGAGATGGACATTTACAACACCTGTGTATGTTTTAAAAAATAAATTATTTCGTAAATAAAATTTAAGTTCATTTCATTTGACCTTTTTTTAATGGCTACAAATTACAATCTAAGCTGGCTGGCTTGCTGACTGAGGCGTGTGACCAATAATGACTGGGCATTTGACCAGTTAAGACTTGTTGTTTAAAAACTTATAATTTTGTAAAACGGGCTGCTGTTGTCTACCGTAATTCGTATCTAGGTTAAGTTTCATATTTTCTTTCTTGTGTATTGTATTGTAGCATTATTTTTTTACATCTGTTTTTATCCAGGCCTTCATAGTCCAAATGGTGGTGTCCCCGGACAACACCAAACTCGTTTGCCTCCACTGCACCGGTGACGTCACAATATGGCGGCTGCCCCTGCTGAGACTGTTGCACCGCTATCCTCTGGCTGTGCAGCCTCAGCACGAGCTGCGGAACCCGCTGGTGAAGGAGGAGCGGGACGGCATGGCGTGCCACGCGGGGGACGTCAGCTGGTGGAGCGACGAGGTTGGTGCACGGTAGTGTTGCATGGTCAGTGGACTACTGGTGGGGTTGCATAGTCCGTAGACGACTAATGGTGGGGTTACATAGTCATAGCTGCGGAACCCGCTGGTGAAGGAGGAGCGGGACGGCATGGCGTGCCACGCGGGGGACGTCAGCTGGTGGAGCGACGAGGTTGGTGCACGGTAGTGTTGCATGGTCAGTGGACTACTGGTGGGGTTGCATAGTCCGTAGACGACTAATGGTGGGGTTACATAGTCATAGCTGCGGAACCCGCTGGTGAAGGAGGAGCGGGACGGCATGGCGTGCCACGCGGGGGACGTCAGCTGGTGGAGCGACGAGGTTGGTGCACGGTAGTGTTGCATGGTCAGTGGACTACTGGTGGGGTTGCATACTCCGTAGACGACTAATGGTGGGGTTACATAGTCAGTAGATGACTACTGGTGAGGTGACATAGTCTGTAGATGACTACTGGTGGGATTACATAGTCGGTAGACGACTACTGGTGAGGTGATTTAGTCCGTAGACGACTACTAGTGGAGTTACATAGTCGGTAGACGATTACTGGTGGGGTTACATAGTCAGTAGACAACTACTGGTGGGGTTGCATAGTCAGTAGTCGACTACTGGTGAGGTGACATAGTCTGTAGATGACTACTGGTGGGGTTTCATAGTCGGTAGACGACTACTGGTGGGGTTGCATATGCATAGTTAGTAGACGACTACATGGTTAGTATTTAAATGTCAACTGGTCGAGCAACAATTTAGATTTATTTGTACAGTCGAGCTCGAAAATGTATTTACGGATAATATTATCAGCAATATGTGAACACGACTTTATTGTTAAGGGCATAAGTTTGCTCAGATAATTCTGAGCCTTTGGGAGCGTACATATATATATGAACTAGACTGTACAGTATTCTTTTGTTTGCAGGAACTGATCCTGTCGCGATTCAGCGGGGCCGTGTCGGTGTGCAACATAGATAACATGGTCAACATCCTCGGCAAGAAGCCCGAGTTCTTCCAGGGCGCTCCGAGGGTAGGTTTAGAAAGAAGGAAAATAAACATTTATTCGCGACAAAAAAAAACATAAAAACAACTGTAGACGCACATACACATTTGCCACGAAATGGTAAGAACTCAGCGTAACTGGCTGCGCCAGCGCTGGTCTTCCGTTGTGACGCCACGATCGCACACACGGACAAAATTACAAAAAATCATAAAAAATAACAGGAACAACGCGAAGCACAATACAACAAACAACACACAACAACAACCTCTAAAATAGTACATTACTGCAGACGCCGGGAAAGAAAGGCTTGCCGGGTGAGTAGTGATACGAAGCTGGCAAGCCCTTTCACGGCCAGGCATTTATAGTGCTCGTCTCAAACATGCAATGAAATAAATAAATAAAATCTCCTCAAATCAAACTAATTTTCATGGCTGAATGCCGTGATGCCGTGCCACGAATAGTGGAATGAAAATTAAAAAAAAAATATTTCCCGGCCTAGGCCTTCGATTTCGTATGAAATTCCTTTACAGTTCTCTCGAGTTGATCCGCCCGAAACGTGATACTTTGAAGCCTGCTATAACCCACGTAATGACGACACTTCATTGCATGTTTGAGAAAAATATTTTCTTACTCATTTCATTACAGAACTAGGTATGCTAACAAAATACACATATCCTCTAAATTTTATTCAAATACTAGCTGACCCCGCGTACTTCCATACAAAATGTATGAAAAAAAGAAATAAAAAACCCTTACATTTTGCATTTATTATTAGTTATTCTGCTATCAGGAGTGAAGACAAATACAACAAATCAAACATCACCAAAATCGGTTGGGCCGTTCTTGAGTTATAAATAGTGTAACTAACACGACTTTGTAGCAGGGCAGGGCACATATGGACAGACGGACATGACGAAACTATAAGGGTTCCGTTTTTGTCATTTTGGCTCCGGAACCCTAAAAATCCGCACTGAATATGTTTGTTTTTTTGTTTACAGGTGACGATGGCGCACGCCGGTACGTTCATGGTGCTCGAGTGCGAATCGAATGTGTTGCCAGCTAAGAGGGCGCGCAGCGATGATAGTGTGAGTAAAAGCTTTCAGCACGCGACAGCAGGGGCTATCGTTAGTCAAACGCCTCAGTCAACTTACATAAGCTCTGTTATGGCATTATGGCACTACTGAGCTGATCTGATGATGGAAACGGAAGGTCGCCATAAACTAACTACTATCACTAAAACTGTCTTGCAAAAAAGTACAGTCGGCAAAAAAGCTTGCCAAAAATGTCAAAAATTCAAAATCATTTATTTGTAAACATAGGTATAATGGTCAAAAAACTTAAAATTATGTACCACTATGATTTGCCATATGGTATACAAATAATTTATGAGAATATGCATGCATCTAATTTATGTAGAGTAACAGGTAGATATTTAGTACAAAATGCGTTCTGATATTGTTAGAGGTCACAATCCGTTAAATATTCATTCAGTGAATAAAAGGCCTTTTTTACTAAAAGGCTAAATAGACTTTTTTTGAATTCTAACAAATTCTACTTTGCATAGATTTTTTGGCAATTTGTTATAAATTTTAGGTGCCATTCCGAAAATACTTTTAGCTGGAAGAGCCGTTTTTATTGATTCCGTAAATATTTTATGACATTGGTGAGCACTGTTAAAAACAGAAACCTGATTCATATTGTTTTTAACGTAAACTGCGGTCTCGAATTGGCACGATAGTGGAAGTATGCTAAGTCTGATAAAATGCGGTTTACATGATTCCGTTGATGGTATTTTACATACGTCATAATGTCAATTTTGATATTCTATTTTAATTTAGATGGAAATGGTGCAAGTTGAACCGGACACGGAAGACACGATGCTGGACCTGACGAGGGAGCTGTTCAAGTCCGTCATGTTCGCTATAACGGACATGGAGACCTTCCAACCCCGGCCGAGAAGAGTCACGGTTGTGGCGCGAGTGTACCGGCTGCTCGGGGTCAGGAGTACTACGCCGCAAGAGTTGTTCTCAAGAAAGGTATGTGACTTATAAAGGACATAATGTACAACGCTACAAGAGTTGTTCTCTAGGAAGGTATGCGCCTTATGTAGTACGTGGAAGACACGATAGACCTGGCGAGGGAGCTGTTCAAGTTCATCATGTTCGCTATAACGGACATGGAGACGTTCCAACCCCGGCCCAGAAGAGTCACGGTTGTGGCGCGAGTGTACCGGCTGCTCGGGGTCAGGAGTACTACGCCGCAAGAGTTGTTCTTTAGGAAGGTATGTGATTTATATTGGACATGATGTCCACTACAATGGACATCGAGACCTTCCAGCACTAGCCTTGACGGTATGCTAAAAAGGTGTGCTTGTACACTGACCCGAGATCAGTGCGGCTGTCTAAGGTCCACTATAATGGACATGCGATTTATTTTATTTTATTTATTTAAGGTTTACCGACAGATACGACACCATGTGACTTAGGAACTACACTTGGTACAAAAACCAAGCAGAGTGTTTATCCAATTACAGCCAAACACAACATGTGCATTGTGCATGTCTTATGCTAAACAATGTGAAGCGACATAAAAAATAAGTATACGTGTGTGTCAGAGTATAAGTGTAGTGTGATTTGAACAAATCTAATCAATTGAGGCCCGGATTTATAATAAAAAAAAAAGTTATCCACAAAACTTAACATGCCTTGGTTACTCGTTTAATTAAAATGTGTTTTGTCCCATTCTATTAAAGACACATGTCAACGTGACAGGTCACGATAAATAAATTTAAACGACGTTTTAACTGAAATAAGTTTGATGGACGTTTATGACTGAGGGCATTTCTCGTTAAGGTTACGTCAAAAAAAAAACAATCTAACATATATTTAAAGGCCGAAACGCACAGACAGCAGTGGCGGCGCAGTGCGGTGCGGCTAATATGAAAGGGTCCGCACAGAATATCGCGACGCTCTATGCGGATCCTTTCATATTAGCTCGAACATTACAACCGGTACCGCCTCCGCGCCGCACCGCACCGCGCCGCCACCGCTGTCTGTGCGTTTCCAGCTTAAGTCATATTGGCCTGCGGTATTCTTGTATAGCTCTCGGCTTTACTTGCAGATAGAGGGCGGCAACTACACGGAGGCGCTGGCGCTGGCCGCGGAGTTCGCGCTGGACAGCGACCTGGTGCACCAGCAGCAGTGGCGCAAGAACCCCGTCTCCACCGACGCCATACAGAAGTACCTGGTGCGTACACGGACACATAACTAGCTGGTCTTGACACCTTGTCGCTTTCACTCGTTTGATATAATCTTGTGGGATTAAATATGACGTTAAAGCGACACGGTACAAAAGCGTTCAGCCTTCGTCAGCATACAAATTTATTTCAGGACTCCGTTTGCCTGCTGTATTTGGCGTTATTTTAGGGAGGTCCTGTCCATTTCGTATGGTGCAGTTTATGCTGAGCCACGTTGCATTCGAAAAGCGCAATGTAGGACGCTCCATGCTACGCTTCAAGGACTGCGTGAAATGCGACATGGTCGCATTTAACATCGATCGCAGCACTTGGGAAGATCTTGCTGGCAACCGCGATGAGTGGAGGAACACTATCGCAAAAAGCCGCGAAATCCACGATGATACCTGGTTCCTAAATCTAGCCCACAAACGCGCTAAGAGGCATAATCGTCAAGAGGTTGCCGATGATACGTTCCCTCAATTTGTGTGCCCCAAATGTCGATCCCAGATTGGCCTATATAGTCACGAGAGGCGTTGTCACTCGCATACAGACGCTGCTTAGATCATCTGTCAAGAAATCATCTGTCAAGATGCATAAGGCCATATGATGATGGCGTACTGCTATCAAACGACCGCTGCGCGCGGGGCCACAAAATGTGCACACTGTTGCGCTCTCTGTCGCACTTTCCTGCCATAATTGGTGCGAAAAAGTGATTTATTTAGTATAGTGTGGCGCATTGTTCCTGAAAATTTCTCAATATACGAGTCATTTATTTATTTTATTTTTTATTTATTGCACCAAAATAAAAATAATAATTACAAAACAATTACTTAACATTAAATTAGGTAGCAACAGGCGGTCTTATCGCTGAAGAGCGATCACAACCAGACAACCTTTGGGTAGCAGGAAATGCCGTTAAAATGGCTGTGTTTTTTTTGATCTCATTTGTTCTATTCCCATATTTTCCAAGTTCTTTTTTTCCAATGCTTTATGTTCCTCGTCGCCCGAGCAATAGCCAAGAGTTCAGCTGGTAGCAGTGACGGCCACGTATGCCAAAAGGTCGTAAGTTTCTATCTTAGTAAAATAGACTCGCCACACCATGATGACCACAAGTCAGTTGAGCAGATGTGGGTCTCTCTGAAGTTGAATGGAAAAAATCTTGTAATAGGTACGGCGTATCGACCACCTTGGATGGACATTAATTTATTTTTTGACGCTATTTATGACACAATTAGTTCTATTCCTGATTATGACAATTTGATAGTTCTTGGTGATTTTAATATAAATTTATTAGCAAATACTGACATGAAAATTACAAAAATTAATGATTTCTTAACATGTTTCCGGTTAACACAGATAGTAACACAACCTACGCATTTCACAGACAGTACCCGGACGCTAATCGATGTAGTTTGCACGGACTTGCGGGCAAAGAATGTGACTGTTGAACATGTTGGCTCGCTTTATGGGCACTGCCTTGTAGTCTGCGAATTTAATATTAAAATAGACAAACCTAAGCCCTACTGCATAATCTACAGGCCTCTCAAAAGCATTCACCTTGACAAATTTGACTTGGATTTGCAGTGTGTGAGGTGGGACTTAGTGTCGAGGTTAGGCAATGTAAATGACATGGTCGGTGACTTTACCCTACACATAACCATCTTATTTGACTTGCATGCGCCTATAAAGAAAATTATAGTTAAGGGATGTTCTCACCCCTGGATTACAGACACTGTGAAGCTTATGATGCGATTGCGAGACAATGCTGCGGCTGACTTTCATAAAAGTCAGTCTGATGTCAAAAAACAGTATTATAAGGACCTGAAATCAACAGTAAATAAGGCAACATATTATGAGAAAGCTGCTTATTTTAAAGAAAATATAAACAACAAAATACACGACCCTAAATCTCTTTGGCAAAATCTGAAAACAACTATATTGCCTAAAAAAAATACCGAATTACCCTCTTCATTCAATGACCCTACTGTCATAAATAAACACTTTTTAAGCTTACCAGGTACTTCACAAGTGCCCATATCATACCTGACCTACTTTGAGTTCCATAGGTATACTGAGTCTGCCTTTCAATTAGAATCGACCAGCACAGATCAAATCATCCAAATCATTAGAAGTCTCAAATCTAATGCTGAAGGATGTGATGGTATTAATTTAAATATGCTAATTTTGACATTTCCACATACTATAGACTTTATTACGCAATTAATGAACACCTCGATCTTGACATCCACTTTCCCAGACTTATGGAAATTAGCAATTGTTCGCCCACTTCCTAAAATATCTAATCCATCAGAGCTAAAGGACCTTAGGCCCATAAGTATATTACCATGCCTATCTAAGATATTGGAAAAGATAGTATGCAAACAACTAACTAGTTATCTTGAGAACAACAATATTTTGCCGGATGTGCAGTCCGGTTTCAGAAAAAGGAGAAGCACAGCGACTGCCTTACTTGATGTCACCGACAATATATTGTACTCTCAGGATAGGGGGATGTGCACACTATTGGTGTTACTTGATTTCTCTAGAGCTTTCGATTGCCTGAATATTAATTTAATGCTATCTAAGATGACCTACTACGGATTTGATAGTAGTACACTGAGGTGGTTTGACAGCTATCTTCATAATCGGTATCAGTGTGTAAAACTGACTTTAAATGATGGTTCCACTCTATTGTCGGACAAGATTGGCCTCACTAGAGGAGTGCCACAGGGATCCGTAATTGGACCAATCCTTTTTATTTTGTACACCGCCGACATTGTATCACAGATCACACATTGTAAATTCCATATTTATGCAGATGACATTCAGGTTTATATTTCATGTAAACCATCTGAAATTGATAATGCGATTGAAAAACTTAATTCGGATCTCAGTCGAATAACTTCCTGGGCTACTAGTAACTGCTTGCTGCTTAATCCTAGCAAAACCAAATATCTAGTTTTTGGCAGTAAACATCAAATAACAAGTATTCAGCCCGCACATAATCTGGATGTCGTCTTAAAGAATGAACCCATCGAGCGTGTATATGAGGCACGTAACTTGGGGCTATTGGTAGATAGTGGGCTTCGTTATGAGAAGCATGCTGCAAATGCTGTAAGGAGTTGCTTCTACAAACTTAAGGTCCTCTATAAAATCCGCCCATTTATAAATGAAAACTTGCGCATTAGGTTGGTAGAGTCCTTAGTTCTATCTAAGTTGAATTATGTGGATACAGTGTATGGACCACGTCTTCTTGCCAAAACACGAAGACTCATTCAACGTGTACAAAATGCGTGCGCCCGCTTCTGTTTTAGCATACCGTTGAGGGCCCACGTCACACCATTCTTGAACAAACACAACATTCTCAAAATGCAACATCGTCGAAAATTACACTTGGCCTGTTTGCTCTTTGGAGTGCTCAAGTACAAATCCCCCAAGTATCTTTTTGAGAAGCTGTCTAACAGGAGGTCACGTGGTAGTCGGCAGTGCGAGTTACAGCTGATGACACCTCAGCACGCATCAGCAGCTTTCCGAGGAAGTTTCCGGTATGCAGCAACCAAGTCTTGGAATATAATTCCACCGCCAGTAAGAACCCTGCAAGATGTCCATAGTTTTAGAATCAAACTTAAAAAGTATCTGCTTGAGCATCAGAAAAGCCAGGAAACTTGCCAGCTAGACACAAGTTGTATTTAAATAAAAATAAAATGCTATTGTTATATCTGTTTATGCTTACCACTGTGTTACGTCCCTTCGGCATTGCTTTAATATTGTTTTTCGTTTTGTTCAGTACCCCTTTGTTATTATGTATTTGTTGTAATGTGTTCACTTCGTTATTGTTTATTGTTCATAGTTGTGTGTAGTAATGATCACTTTTCAAATTGTAACCGGTTTTCAACCTTGCATGGTACGTGTTTTTTCTCAGTTATAAGTAAATCGAATTAATTATACTTAGCATATTGTAGATTTTCAAACATTATTGTTTATTACATGTTTAATTGAAAAGAATGACGCCTGTCTGCCAGTGCCACCTGTCACTTCTGTCACTGTCAGTGTCAATGACGCTAGTGTGCTGTTACGGATCGCGCAGGAGTGAAATGGCTGCGTTCATAGACCACTGGACAATATTATTATATTTTATGTTCTATTTTTAATTTCGTTAATTGTCCCTTCTCGTGTTTAATTAAGTTTATATCATTATTTTGTTTGTTATCCACCGTGAACTCACTCGACGGTTCTATCGGAAGACCAGCGCTGGCAGCAATGCCAGCATTATGCTGAGATAGAACCGTTTCGTGACAAACGCTGTGTGTTGTTTGTCTCGAATAAATGTTTCTTTCTTTCTTTCTTTCTTTCTTTCTTTCTAATTTGAAGTGCTTAGTAAATATTTATGTTTAACGAAACCGAGAAAAGTATCTACTCGTGTGGTAGATATTTTTTCTAAGTTTCATTCACTGTAGAAAAATACACGTGATACCCCCACCGTGATCTGTAGTGATTTTGCTGGACCCCCCCTCTCCTATCGAATCTCACGTGATTTGTGCACAAGCCCCTATAGTTGTAATTAACCTTACGTTACACAGAGTAAGGTGTCGAAGAAGATCTGGGCGGTGCACCAGTGTGTGGACCGACTGCCGGAGACGCTGCCGGCGGCGCGGGAGCTGTTACACTTCGGCCTCGCGCTCACCAACGAGGAGATACTCAAAGGTTAGCATGTGCATTGTAATGGACATCGGTAGATCTGATGTCCACACTCACAGCTCCCAATGACCTTCAATCTGTTACCGTCCGTTTTTTCGTGTTTTGTTTGGCTTACCGTATTACGAGGTTAACCGAAATAGTATCCCATTTTTACTTCAAAACTCATAGTTTTTGAGATATATGGCACTAAACTGTAGCAGTTTTAGGCCAAAAAACCAGTTTTTTGGACGTAACTTTAGTAAAAATGGGTTAAAAATAAAAAAAACTCTCTTGGATTGTTATTAGAAACGTCCAAAAGGAACAGTTACATGTACATTTCATGTATAAAAGTGCGTAAACAACATACTAATATCGAAAACAGAGCTTTTTTGGACCATGTTTGAATAAATCATAGAAAAATAATTTTTTTTTTCCAAAAAACTCTCTTGCCAAAGTAGATAAAGTATTGAAGAACCAATTAACGTTTGTGGCATAAATATATCTATTGTAATGAAGGAGGAATATCAACTCGAAACTCATCAAAACTAGTCAAAAAGCGCGTGGAGCCCCTTAACGTTTTAAACCATTCGTTCGCATTTCACTTGCAAATGCGCCAAATTTTGGGTCGCACGTGATGCTGTATAATAACAATCTTCGTTTTACAATGAACTGTGCGGCGGGAGGTGTGGAGGACATTCACAGCCATCGATTTTGTAGGGCTGCCCTAGTACCCGATAATATGCGAAAAATTAGATAAATAAATGCGGGTTCCTGCAACTCAAAGTGTTAATATACTGTCTAATGCTGTATGTGTGTTCTAGAAATAAACAGGGACAGAGAGGAAAAAGTGGAAGACCCTGATGCCATAGTGTTGTCAGACCTGAACGCGTACACCAGTGAACTACTCCGCTGTCGGCACGTCATGCTGTTCTACCGGCAGCGCGTCTCACTCTATGAGGTAACAACACCTAGGACCCCTGTACTGTGTTACAGAAACTCACGTGGCACGAGGTAGTGAAATTCGGATACTATCGAAAACTACTGCGCCCTTTTAGTGCCTTAATTTCCATTTTTTCCTTATCCCTATCCGTTAAACTTACAAACACTTAGATTGAATTTTTATAAAGGTCCGTTAGATCTTTGATGAAGAATGTCAGGTAAATTTTTCGTTGGTAATTTTTTGACATTACATACCGACGTAAGCTCTAGCCGAATGACAATAAATAAGACTTTATGACAATCCAATAATTAACAATCCACTCGACAGTTACTGTCGTGGCCAGATAATTAGGAACACGATTTTTTTCCCATACAGTTGCATACAAAATATGACTTCAAATTTGATGATAATAGGGAACATTACGCAAAACTCTTCGTAGGTGGCGACACTAGCAGCGTTGACATTGTATCTCGTTCCCACTTGCGGTATTGTCTATGCAAACATCCTTGTCACTCATTTGACAATCAATTGTGCATGTGTGTGTGAATCCCTATATTTCTATACTGGTTTACTATTAGAGGTAGTGCTGCCTCTTGCGGCAGAACATTGCAGTAATGTTCCTTATTTAAAATTTAGACTTTAAAAAAGACAGGCGCTCAAATCAACACTTTTTATAAGTTCATACATTGTTCCTAATTACAGTATGAACTCGTAAAAACGGTCCATATGACCATCCGTATTTTTTTAAAGCACAACTTTTACAGAAGCTTTATATAAACTAAATTAAATCTTATTTATACACAAATACCTTCATATACTCAGGAATAAAATTGGCCAAACATATTTTAAATTATCATTAAATTTGAAAAATCATATTTGAATGCAGTTGTATGGGAAAACAAATCTTGTATTGTGAAGTAACTAGAAATTTCCTCCCAGGCAATCCTCCGCTGCGAAAAATCCACTTACGTCAAAGACGAATACGACCGTCTCCGCTCGAACAGCCTCGTCCACAGCTCCATAGAGCTCGCCAAAGAGGGCCGCATAGAGGCGCTCACTTGTTTATGGCCCTACATCAAGACTGTCTCCATGCAGTTGGCAGTACTGGAGAGCCTGCCGGAGACGGTGAACCCGCTGGACTATCAGCATTTACTGCCGATTAAGGAAGCGTTGATGTGGTTTGAGAAGAAAAGTCCGGTGAAAGTTGTGCCGACGGAGTATGATAATGATTGGTGCAGGAAGGAGATTTTCAGGTACGTTTTTCAGGAATGAAGTCTAGTGATAAGGTTCAGTTGCCCTTCCAGTGATTGCCCCCAACTAACGCTGTCTGCTGTCCCACAAAATAAATTGAGATTAGGCATCCGGCCTCGACTGGAAACAGTGCGTCTTGCATTGCATGTGATACATGTATATACTTCTCCTGTGAAAGTATGCAATCGATCTGCTTGATAAATATCTCTGTGATATACTTGTAACTGCGATACTACTCCCTAAAGTGGCATGGGAATCTCATCTAATATTCTATAAACGTCCAAGTGAAGACTGCAGTAAACTGACGTAATAAAGAAGAAAAAAAAACCGGCCAAGTGCGAGTTGGACTCGCGCACGAAGGGTTCCGTACCATTATCTATAAAAACGGCAAAAAAATCACGTTTGTTGTATGGGAGCCCCCCTTAAAAAAATATTTTATTTTGTTTTTAGTTTTTGTTGTTATAGCGGCAACAGAAATACATAATCTTTGAAAATTTCAACTCTCTAGCTATCACGGTTCTCGAGATACAGCCTGGTGACAGATTGTCTATAAAAACGGCAAAAAAATCACTTTTTTTGTATGGGAGCCCCCCTTAAAAAATGTTTTATTTTGTTTTTAGTATTTGTTGTTATAGCGGCGACAGAAATACATAATCTGTGAAAAATTCAACTCTCTAGCTATCACGGTTCTTGAGATACAGCCTGGTGACAGACAGACGGACGGACGGACGGACGGACGGACGGACGGACGGACGGACAGCGAAGTCTTAGTAATAGGGTCCCGTTTTACTCTTTGAGTACGGAACCCTAAAAAGATGATTGCTGGCTTACTTGAAGATGGTCAGTAAAACAGGCATACTTTTTAATTTATTCAGATCTATCTGGAGCTCGAACTGGTCTGAAGACAGCACGCCAGACTCGGAGGCTGCCGCTCCTAACGAAGACATTTCACAGTGGTATGTATGTTGTAATAAGTCTATTTTCAAAAAAAAACCACTGTTTTAGGTACTTTTAAAGAGTCCAGTTAAACAATTTCATACAAATACAAAGAAAATAATCATTATAGATTGTATTTTAAGTTGGCACAATCAAGTCTCTCGTCCGAATGAGTTTATGAATTCAATTCTAAACCACTTGGGGGTGCATTGGAAATTATCGCGTGCTTTGGAACGCCGTTCTGAGTGGATTAAGAAACAATTAGACCTGATTTTCAAATATATGATTTTTGACTATATGATTGGTCTGATTTCATCGATACATGATTGCTTAACATTTCAAAGTTGAGTCTTTATTTTCCTTTTTTTACTCAGCCTACTCAAACAATACATTATTTTACGACACAATCAAGTTAATACTACACTCACGAGCAAAATAATTGCATCACTTTGCAATTTTTCATCTGCACCCTATAACTTTGTAAAGTTATAGGGTGCAGATACTTTAAAACATATTTTAATGAGGTTTTGTTACCTGAAATCTAAGCTCTGCAAAAAGTTAACACACATGAAAATTGACCCAATATTTTTCACATTATGGGCATTTTCTTGGTTTGTGGGCGTTACCGCCTTAGTAGGTGCACGAGTTAAGCTCCCTTTCCACCAGACAGGCGTTTCCCTTCAGCAGCAACAGTGAGGTCCGAAGAGTGACTGCCAGCGAGTGGACAGTCAGGAGAAGACTCAAGAAAGCCAACTTGACACCGAGAAGACCTGCGACGGGGCCGAAGAACACGACGTGAATTTGCTGCAAATCACGTGAACTGGACCATCGAGCAATGTACCCCGGTTCTCTTTTCGGACGAGTGCAGGATGTGCCTGAACGGCAGCGACAGAAGAGGACGAGTCTACAGGAGAGCAGAAGAACGATTTGCTGAGTGCTGCATCTCCGAGAGTCGCCTACGGAGGAGGTTCTGTCATGTTTTGGGGCGGCATTTCTTACAACGGGCGGACCGAGCTGGTATTCGTGCCTTCTGGAGGTCGTGGACGTGGTTTGAACGCTGGAAGATACATCACCGAGATCCTGGAGATGCACGTTGTCCCTTACAAAGGAATATTTGATGAGGAGTTCATTTTTGCCCCCTGCCATACCGCAAGAGACACCAACACTTACCTTTCCGAGGTGGACATCACCACGATGAACTGGCCAGCGATGAGCCTGGACCTTAATCCGATCGAACACATGTGGGACTGCCTAAAACGCAGGGTTCGGAAGCGGAAACCTGCCCCGTCCAACATTGAGGAACTGAAGGAAGCCTTGCTGATGCCATCCCTCAGGATTACGTCAGGAAGTTGATAATATCCATGCAAAGGCGCCTAACTTGTGTAATAAGAGCTAGGGGTTGCAGCACCAGATATTAATTTGTAGTAATAAATTCTATGATTGTTAAATTGTCCTTTTATTCTCTGTTTTCATTGATCAATTCATCATACATTTCCGACTGCTTTCAGTTTTCCGACGTTTTTCAGTCTTTGGACTGGAATTTCCTTGAAAACTTTTACATTTTCTCCTGCGTTTTATTGCCAGCTTTCATTTGGTACCTCACTTGGGTAACAATTTACAAAGCTATAGGGTGCAGATGAAAAATTGCTAAGTGATGCAATTATTTTGCTCGTGAGTGTTTAGTATTTTATCTCATCTAAAAACTCACTTAATAAATAAATAAATAAATACTTTTATTTACGACCAACATGGGATCATGGTGTTAGTATTATAATTGTATTACTTATTAAACTAGTGTTAGGTTAGTACATTATATTATCACTATTATTTATTTCTGCGTGCATGTATCATGCAGCACTTGTTCAAGTACAGGCCATCGATCCTGTCCGCTATCATGCTCAAAATGCTGTTGGAGCTAGCCCGCACTCTGCGCACCAGGGATGTAGCTCGCTTGCGCATAGTGGCGTAGAAGCAGTCTACCCGCGCTTCTGCAAACATCCCTGATGCGCTACAGAATCTGGGCAGCCCCATCAGCACCCTGAACGCATTATTATACTGCACGCGCAGAGCGCTATACCGTTAAGTGTATAATCTGCCCACAGGCTGCCTGTATACATCCCTTAATGAAGTATGAATAAAACTTCACTAATTTTATCGAAATTTGTCCAAAAAAGCCATCTCTTTAGTCCGCTCCACATTCTCGACAAAACTACACGAGACTGGTTTCGTCGGAATATTTGCCGTTACCGGGGAAACCGAGAGCGGCCTTCTACATTCTCGCCTTTCGCAGTTGTAATTGGACTTTCATACACTTTTATATAGCGCAGCGAGAATTTGGAGGAGAACTTTGTTTGGCCATTTTACCGACACGAAACGGAGACTACACGAATATACGCAAAACAATACGAACAGACGAATACTCACTCCACTCGTATTCGGCAAATCTCGTGTAGTTTTGTCGAGAATGTGAAGCGGGCTCTTTTTCTCGTGCGTTGAAGGGATAAGCGTGTCTCTGTCAAGGGAGCGTGGTTTTCGTGAATCGACTCGAATCAAGGTATCCCCTTACGTCGTACAGGTACGACAAGCGCGCCCGCGAGATCGAGGCCAAGAGCGGGCTGGTCTCGCACGCGCTGACCCTGGCGACCCTGGCCACGGTGGGTGGCGGGGTCCCCGGGCTGGAGCCGCTCATGTTCCATCTGCTCACGCTGGACACGCTGCTGTACGACCTCAACGTGGAGGGCGTGACTCTCGAGCGGCTAGAGCAGCTGAGCGCGCTGGGGACCTGCGCGCTGCTCATGAAGATGGTCAGTATATTACAAAAGCGGGCTGGTCTCGCACGCGCTGACCCTGGTGCGCGCTGGTTGCCAGGACCGAATACAACCGAATGGTATTCTCCTCTCTCACTCTAGCTCCAGCTATCTTAAATCCACCGTTCTCACTCTTCTGTCCCCTAGCAACAGTGTTGCCGACGCGGAGAATGGCGGGGGGGCGCGGCAGGCGCGGGGCGCGGGGAACGGGGTAGATGTCGCCACAACCCGCACCGTACGCACGTCTATAGCCTTCCGCTCTCATTTTTGCTTTTATTTTGTTATTAAATTCGTGTACTTTTTTGTGTTACAAAGGTGTATTAAACGTACTTTAGTAAACAGCCAAACTTTTATTTGGGCGCAAGCTCAGATAAGCTACAAAAGTGGTCTTCGAACCGGACCGTTGAATGTTTCGTACGCCAGCTAAAGCCAAAATGGTCAACACCCGCAGTACTGTTAAACGAGAACAACAAAAGAAAGAAGAACAACTACGAGAGCACGCAAATCAGCAGCAACAAGTGCCTAAAACGGATGGAGAACAAAGCAAAAGTAAGGAACCGACTATAAATTCAGAAGTGGGTAGTGCGTTAAAGTTGGAACAAAAGGAGGCCGTTGAACCGCCAGCCCATTGTTCGCACAAATCTGTCGGTACCAAATCGAAAAAATCGTCTTCATCTTCAATAGTGGCACGAAGAAAAAAGTTAGAGCTGGAAGCAGCGGAAGCGAAGGCTCGCATCCAAATGGAACTTATTGATAAACGGCTGCAGGCGGATCTCGCCGAACTGGAAGAATACAGTCCACCAGCATCACAATCGGATGCAGAATCCACTAAAAGTGACGTCGCAAGGTGGGTCGAACGCAGTCAGCAGCAGTTGGAGACACAGCCTGCCCCCGAATCTGGAGATAACTTGGGTTTGCTGTGCCCGCCAGCCGCAGTCGCCGCTGGCACCGATGGTCCAATACAGCAGCTGGCAAGCGTACTTAAAGAACTAGTAACCACCTCTGTCACCAGTAGTAACAATGCAAATCTGCTTAGCCGCATAAGCACGCCGCGGGAACTGCCTTTGTTCGGCGGCGACCCTACAGATTGGCTACAGTTTAAACAAGCATTTGAAGAGTCCACCAGAGTGTGCAACTTCAGTGAAATTGAAAATATGTGGCGCCTTAGAAAATGTCTTCGTGGCCAAGCTAAAGACTCCGTCGCAGCTCTGCTAATGAGTGGAACGTCACCGACAACCATAATGTCGACGTTAGAGCTACAATTTGGAAATCCCGACGTAATATTAACTAAAATATTGATGGAAATTAAAAAACTGAACCCATTACCGCTGGAGTACCATAGAGAAATAGTGACGTTTGCAGTTAAAATAAAAAACTACGTCGCAGCTGTTCGTGCCTTACATCGCGAAGAGTACCTACACGGCATGCACATAGCCTCAATTGTACTAGCTAAGATACCTACAGTACTACTACCTAAGTGGACAGACTATAGTTATCCCCTGATAAGAGAAGGAATAAAACCTAAACTCGATATTCTCGCCGACTTTCTCCACGAAGAAGCAGTGAAAGTGTCAACGTGCAGTGCGTCTCTTATTCCCGTGCGATCAGACTTTAAACGAAAAAACTTTGAATCACATAGTGCAAACCACTCGCAAACTATTTTAGTGCAAAGTGCCCAGACTTATGATAAGTGCCGTTTTTGTCGCATAACAAAACATAAATTAACGGAATGTAAAAAGTTTAAAAGGGCCCTGCGCAAAGATCGCTGGTTTTACGTGAAGAAATTCGGTATTTGTTTCAAGTGTTTATCATCGCAGCACGACCGCGAAACATGTTCCGCCGCGGTGTGCGACGTAGAGGGGTGCGGGGAACCTCACCACCGGCTGCTGCACTATGTACCAGTTCAGAGGTCAATGTCACCCTCCGATCATGCTAGCCAGGTGCAGGTGATACAATCTGACACACAGACTGAAACTAGTGAAATCGTTACGCATATAAACATTGAAAAGTGCGAAGTGTTATTAAAAGTCGTACCTATACTTATTTATGGACCTAACGGCATTATCAATACAACGGCTTTGCTTGACGACGGCTCAACTGTTTCCTTAATAAGTACATCACTCGCCGAGCGGGCCGGGCTGCGCGGACGCAGGGAGTGTTTACGTGTGCGCGGCGCTTGGGACCGTACGGAACTGGTTTGCGAATCTCAGTTGATTGACTTTGCGTTATCTAACAAATCGGGAACAATGTTTAATATTCGTGCGCGCAGTGTAAACAACCTCAATTTACCTGCACAAAATCTGGGTGTAGTTAGGTGTGAGAACTATAATTACCTGCAAAATATAAAAGAACATTTAAGTGATAAAAAATTAAAACCTGAAATATTAATAGGGCAAGACAATTATCACCTGCTCGTCCCTCTGGAGGTGGTCACGGGTGGGCCCCACGAGCCCTGCGCTACCCGCACGCCACTCGGCTGGTGCCTACATGGCCGGGCGCCTATACAACTTACCGAACGTATGAACATTCATTCATCGTTGCATATCTCTCACGACGGTGATGAAGGCGCTGCTTTGGAAAACAATAGAATTCTCCAAGAACTTAATGATGATGTCCGGCGCTTCTTTTCCATCGACTCAATGGGCGTATCTGCCAAACCTCGGCAGAACTCGGAGGACGAACGGGCCCGGGAAATACTGGAACAAACCTCCGAACTAATTGATGGAAAGTGGCAAGTTGGCTTACCGTGGAAAAATGAAGATTGTATCATGGTTGACTCCTTCCCGAATGCACTGGCGAGGCTGAAAGGGGTTGAACTGAAGATGAAGAAAAATACAGAGTATGCACAACGATATAAAGAACGCATACAACATTTATTTGAAAACGATTACGCTGAAAAGCTAGAAAATCCAACTGTTACACCGAAAACCTGGTATTTACCCCATTTCGGCGTAGATAACCCGAACAAACAGAAGCTTCGATTGGTATACGATGCAGCTGCTCAATCGAAGGGTTTATCACTAAATGATTACCTAATTAAGGGCCCGACTCTGCTCGAGTCGTTGTTTGGGATAATGTGGCGCTTTCGTGAACACCGAGTGGCAGTCACCGGGGACATAAAAGATATGTTCCTCAGAGTTAAAATAAGACCTGAAGACCGACAAGCCCTACGTTTCCTATATCGTGACAACCCTAACGAGCCTGTCAACACATATATAATGACGTCACTTATATTTGGAGCGAACTGTTCGCCCTTATTTGCCCAATTCATAAAAAACAAGAACGCACAGCGCTTCGATTCATTAATGCCTGACGCTACGAGTGCTATATACTCACAACATTATATGGACGACTATATAGACAGCCTACCTAACGAAGAGTCTGCAACGAAGCTAGTCCGCGACATCACCTTCATACATCGTCAAGGAAATTTTGAAATGCGTAACTGGAATAGTAACAGCAAAGATGTTTTAAACGACATTCCAAAAGAGACCCTTGGCGACAATGCTGTAAGGTTCAAAGTCGGGCAACAGAGCATGGGAGACGAGCGAACGCTTGGATTGTTATGGCGGCCCGACGAAGATACGCTCGGGTTTGATGTCTCGTTAAAGAAAATACCAGAAAATATAATTAATGGAAAACAAAGGCCCACGAAAAGAGACATCTTAAGAGTAGTTATGTCGATTTTTGATATGTACGGATTTTTATCGCCTTTGACAATTAACGGAAAATTAATTCTGCAAGAGACCTGGTTACTTAAAATTTCCTGGGATGACCCGATTAACGACCAAATTTATCAAAAATGGCTAAAATGGATTGATCAATTGAAATCAATGAAAGATATACGATTTCCCAGGTACTATCAGGCCGCTGCGGGAGAAAGCGAGACGCGCGCACACCCCGCGAGCGCGAGCGAGACGGGGATTGCTGCTATCAGACCAGACAGCGATGCGCGCTCGCCTGCACTTGAACCGGTTTCTGGCATGAGTTGTTATTCACACTTACAACTGCACGTTTTTTGTGATGGGTCTGCGAAAGTAATTTGCGCAGTGGCATTTTGGAGATGGATAGACAACAACAAGGTGTATCAATCATTTATAGCGTCTAAATGCCGTGTTGCTTCTCTGAAAAGTACCTCGACCCCCAGAATGGAGCTCCAGAGTGCTGTTCTAGCCGCTCGCTTATCTGAAACCATAATAAATGAACACAGAATTAAACCGGAGCGACGAACCTTTTGGAGTGACTCATCAACGGTGCTGCATTGGATAAAAAACGACGCGCGTAATTATAAAACTTATGTTGCGCACCGACTGGGTGAGATAGACGAACGTACACATAAACATGAATGGAGATACATACCTACAAGGCTCAACGTCGCCGATTTACCTACTAGGGCAAACTACGAATGTACTACGTTACCTGAATATTGGAGTAAGGGTCCCTCTTTCCTACGTAATAAAGAAGATGAATGGCCTGAAGACATAGTGAGCACTGAAATAAATAAGGAGCAATTGGAATATGTGACACACATACAAACAAGCAATCATTTACCTGTGCCGGATCCTACGCGATTTTCATCGTGGTTGCGTCTACTTAGAGCTACTTACGTGATGCTTAAGTTTATAAATAAATGCAAACTTACCGAAGAGGACGATGACGTAACTATGGAGAAAGCTGAGAGGTTGCTACTGAAATATTCACAAGCCATATCGTTTCCTGAAGACATTCATCACCTGAAAAATAGAAAATTATTACCTAGTACAAGTCGAATACTTACCTTGTCACCTTACCTCGACGAACACGGCGTTCTGCGCCTCGGCGGTAGAATTGACGCAGCAGCCGATGTCGCACCTGAAACAAAAAGGCCTACGATATTAGATGGGCGTGACTATATAGTTCGATTACTGGTAAAACATTACCATGTTGTCGCAGCGCACGGAAACCAAGAAACTGTTGTGAATAATCTAAAACAGAAACATTGGATAATAAGAATAAGGCCGACAGTGAAAAATGTAACATCAAAATGCATGTTTTGTCGAATACGCAAGTGTAAACAAGAGATCCCGAGAATGGGAGACTTGCCGAAGGCTCGACTCGCCCATCATCAGCGCGCGTTTACATACTGTGGGGCGGATCTATTCGGCCCGATAGAGGTCACTGTCGGCAGAAGACGTGAAAAAAGGTATGGCGTATTGTTTACTTGCATGACCGTTAGAGCGATCCATATCAAAGTTGTAAGTAGCTTAACTTCTGATTCCTTTATAATGGCACTGCGGAGAATGGCCGCGCGACGAGGATGGCCACGCCATCTATTTTCGGATAACGGCACGAACTTTAAGGGAACTGTAACAGAATTGAAAAAGGCAATCCAAGAATTAGACGAAGGGCACCTGAAAAGGGAATCACTAAAAATGGGAACAAAATGGACATTCATCTCTGCCGCAAGTCCACACTGGGGTGGAGCTTGGGAGCGACTTATAAGGACAGTAAAAGCAAGCCTGAAAACCGTGCTAAAAGAACGTGCCCCACGAGACGAAACTCTAAATACCCTCTTGGCCGAAGTTGAGAATTTGGTAAACAGCCGACCATTGACACACGTCTCCGTGGAACCAGGAAGTACTGAAACGCTGACCCCTAACCACTTCCTTATCGGGTCATCCTCGAACTTACCCCAGCTTGGTGCATACGATGACTCGGAATTTTATTTAAGGAAGCAGTGGAGAATTTCCCAGCGATTAACCGACTTGTATTGGAAAAGATGGGTTCGAGAAATCCTACCTGAGATGTTACCACGCAAAAAGTGGAACAAGGAGACAAGGCCCTTGCAAGTGGGAGACCTTGTTTTAATTGTAGACCCCGATGGACCTCGGAACACCTGGCCAAGAGGTCTGATACAGGAGGTGATGCCGGGCAAGGACGGCAGAGTAAGAGCGGTAAAAATAAAAACCAAGACCGGTCTGTTTGTGAGGTCAGCCGCTCGTGTTGCTCGGCTACCGATGGCTGATGAGTGCTGCTGAAGCAGCACTGGGGTGGAGAATGTTGCCGACGCGGAGAATGGCGGGGGGGCGCGGCAGGCGCGGGGCGCGGGGAACGGGGTAGATGTCGCCACAACCCGCACCGTACGCACGTCTATAGCCTTCCGCTCTCATTTTTGCTTTTATTTTGTTATTAAATTCGTGTACTTTTTTGTGTTACAAAGGTGTATTAAACGTACTTTAGTAAACAGCCAAACTTTTATTTGGGCGCAAGCTCAGATAAGCTACAAACAGTATTCTGTCCTTGGCACAGTATTTTTGGCACTAAAATAACCTGCTTTAAAAGTGATTTCCCAAACTTTAAAGCGTTTCCTATATGTAAAATGTTCCTGAAAGCATTTTAATCCGGGTAATTTTTCCATAGTCGACTCCAGCAACGTTCGTAGCGGACCTGAAAGCCTTCGTCATCCCCTTCCTGAAGCGCTACGAGAACCTGGTGAAGCGCGCCGACTACTGCCTGCACGGGCTCATCGAGTACCTCGAGAGCGTAAGCGTCGACGACCTGTCCTCCATACTGCTGGTGAGTCCAAGGTCACAGTCCAGCAACGTTAGTGATCCTCTTCCTGAAGCGCTACGCACAAGATTAGGATTATCTGGGAGCTGTACTATGTTTTTGTAACAAAAATGTACCCTTATAATCCACTCCTCCAATTTGAAAAGGTGGCAACAGCGACGAGTAGTTATGAAGATTTATTTTTTACGTGAAACTGTTCGAGAATAGTGGGCATAGACAACACTTTGTACGGTGGACGTTCTAAATGTGTATACATTTACTGTTTTATATATTATAGTTTCTCTATGATCCCAGGTCCTGCAGTCCCCTAGTGAGTTCGAGCTGGACGTCCGCACACATCTTGACCTGGCCGAGAAGTGTTTGTTCGCGTACAACGGCACCGAGCAGCTCGACAAGGCGTGCGACTTGCTCGACACTATACTCAAGGAGAGGTGAGCATTCATTTTCAGCCTGTAACCGCCCAATGCTGAGAATAGGTCTCTCTTCTAGTATGCCCGTTTCGAGGTTGAGCTAGTCTTATCCAGGACTGACCCGCGATTTTCCTTATATCGCTAACGCATCGAGTTGGTGGGATGACCGATGCTTTTTTTCCAAGAAGTGACACCAAACCCAAGGTGAGCTTCAATACGATACCTGATGAGGTCCAGTCTTCCCGCAGAGTATAACATGACGAGAACAGTTTTTATTTAGTTAAATTAAGTTGCGTCTCAAACATTGGTCCTTTGAACCGGATATCCTAAGACATTGGTCCTTCGAGCCGGATATCCTAAGAAACTGGTCCTTAATCATAATCATAATCATAATCATATTTATTCATAATATTTCATATTACATGTCAAAATTTTAATCATAATTGTAAAAATAATAAATAATCATAAAAGTCAAAAAATTAAATTAAAGCATAGGTACAACGAATTGTATGTACATAATTGTACACATTACACAAATAAAGTGCGACCTATTGCGTACTAAAGTCGCTAAATCTATAGAAAGTGTGCTCGATAAGCCATAATTTGAGTGGTGATTTGAAGCTGGCCAGTGATGGTGCATCTGTGATATGTGCCGGTAATTGGTTGTACACCATTGGTCCCATGACATGTGTTAGTTTGCCAGACTTCGCCAGTCTATGTTTAACACCAACAAGTTTATTAGCGTTACGCAGGTTACGACCGTGTATCGAGTATTCGTCTAAATGACACCGCACGTATGTAGCCACCTGAAATATAACGATGGAAGGTAGCGTGAGTATCCCGAGGGACTGGAAGTAAGGTCTTGCAGAGACTCTTTGGCCTACCTGTGCAATCGCTCGTACGGCTCTCTTTTGCATGCGAAATACGCGCTCCCAGTCGGCGGCGCGGCCCCACAACTCTGTACCATATTGTAGAAGCGAGTGCACAGTGGCGAAATAGCATGAGCGTACTACATCTCTGGGCATTATCCTCGCCAAGCGTCGTAGGGCAAAGCAGACACTCCCCAGCTTTTTACTTAGTTTAGTGATGTGCGATTCCCACTTAAGCCCTCTGTCCAGCTCGAATCCCAGAAATGTAGTATTTTGCACTTGCTCTAATTTGGTGCCATCGACAAGAATCTCAAGGCTTCTCGGAACCTTACCTCCCAGATGGAAGTGGATGAAATGGGTCTTTTTTAAGTTAAGTACCAAGCCATTGTTCCGGAAGTATTGTGACACCTGATCTGCGACTTCATTCAAACGTTGCTCGAGCGTGTCGATGTCAGGTTCGCACACTACAGCAGCAACGTCGTCAGCGTACATATACACCTCTCCCGCCGGTGTCGCTTCTGGAAGGTCGTTGAGAAGCAGCGAGAAAAGTATATTCGACACTGACGATCCTTGTGCCACGCCCATTGCGGTTGACGTTGGAACTGACTTCACACTTCCTCTGGCGCCCACGACTACCTGTGATCTCCCATGCATCATATCCGATACGAGTGCGTGCGCTCCACCGTTGATGCCATAGTGACGAAGTTTGATAGCAAGCACGTCATGGTCGGCGACATCGAATGCCTTCGACAGGTCGCAGCATAACACCGCGACGTGCTGGCCCCGCTCGCGCCCGTCCAACACCCGGCGCACCACCTCGCGCGCTATCGCGGTCGTCGAGCGTCCCGCCCGGTAAGCATACTGCCGCGCGGACAGGGCGTCGGTTGCCGTCAGAAATTCCGTTATTCGCGTACTCAATCCATTTTCCATTACCTTTGCTACCGCTGGTATGATGGATACGGGTCTGTAGCAATCGATGTCATCTCTTTTTCCCTTGCCCTTATATAATGGAGAAATCTTACTAATTTTTAGAGCGGAGGGGTATACTCCTTCAGAGATGCATCGATTGTACAAATCCGCCAGCACCGGTGATAGTGGAGCTGCAGCGAGATATAAAAGTTCCATCGAGACGCCGTACAGATCCTTCGATGGTTTGTGTGGGATGATTTTAGTAATTATGTGATATACCTCACTCGCGGAAAATTGACGGAAGCGTAAGCTACGATCTGCCGGAGCACGAGCGGCGCTCAGCGCAGCACGCACTAGCACCAAGTTGGCATTCGGCGCGCCGCACGCCGCGGCTGCGCGAGCGAAACGATGGTTCATCGCATTTGCTGCATCGTGCGTCGATTTGAACCTCGTCCCGTCCTTATCGATGACGATATCTGTGAAGTCAGCTAATGAGCTAGACATTTGCCCTCGTTCCTTATTTACGATTTGCCACATCGACTTACTCGCATTTTTACTATTTTCCATAATATTTTGATAATGGTCATACTTACTCATTCTGATGAGCTCACTATATTTTTTATGAGCTATTTCAATTATGCGCTTTACATGTTCATTATTCGGAAATTGATTGCCTATTTTTATCATGTCAAATACTAATAATTTAGAATTCATAATGTCATCTGATAGCCAGGAATTATTATTGCGATTACTTATATATTTTAAAGGAAAACAAATGTCAAACTTATTACTAATTACGGTTACTATGGACATGGCCATCGTGGCTGCCGTATGGCCGCGACGGTTCCATATTTCCTCCCAGTCGATGCTACACATGGTGTCAACAAAGCTAGCTCGGTTGGCGTGAGTGTTTGCGCGCGCCAGCCGCGTCGGCGCGTTTGATCCTTAGATCCGGATATCCCAAAACCATTGATCTCCCGAACCGGATATGCTTAGATATTAGTCCTACAAACCGGATATCCGAAATAATTGGTCCTTCCAACCGGATACCCTAAGAAAATGGTCCTTTGAACCGGATACCCAATGACACCTTTTTTGTGCAGCGATGGCAGCATATCCTCAAGCGAGCTGGTCCGGCGCTGCGTGGAGCTGGAGAAGCTGGTGGCGGCCAGCAGCCTCGTGAACTGGCGCGGCGTCGCCGTCACCGTGCGCGAGCTGCGCGACCTGCACCGGGACAAGGAGCGCGCGCGCACGCTGCTCGCCAGGGTGGCCCGGGACAAGTGAGCGGGGGACGGGGGGACAGGCACGGACACTGGTTGGTCGCCGTCACCGTGCGCGAGCTGCGCGACCTGCACCGGGACAAGGAGCGCGCGCGCACGCTGCTCGCCAGGGTGGCCCGGGACAAGTGAGCGGGGGACGGGGGGACAGGCACGGACACTGGTTGGTCGCCGTCACCGTGCGCGAGCTGCGCGACCTGCACCGGGACAAGGAGCGCGCGCGCACGCTGCTCGCCAGGGTGGCCCGGGACAAGTGAGCGGGGGACGGGGGGACAGGCACGGACACTGGTTGGTCGCCGTCACCGTGCGCGAGCTGCGCGACCTGCACCGGGACAAGGAGCGCGCGCGCACGCTGCTCGCCAGGGTGGCCCGGGACAAGTGAGCGGGGGACGGGGGGACAGGCACGGACACTGGTTGGTCGCCGTCACCGTGCGCGAGCTGCGCGACCTGCACCGGGACAAGGAGCGCGCGCGCACGCTGCTCGCCAGGGTGGCCCGGGACAAGTGAGCGGGGGACGGGGGGACAGGCACGGACACTGGTTGGTCGCCGTCACCGGGCGCGAGCTGCGCGACCTGCACCGGGACAAGGAGCGCGCGCGCACGCTGCTCGCCAGGGTGGCCCGGGACAAGTGAGCGGGGGACGGGGGGACAGGCACGGACACTGGTTGGTCGCCGTCACCGGGCGCGAGCTGCGCGACCTGCACCGGGACAAGGAGCGCGCGCGCACGCTGCTCGCCAGGGTGGCCCGGGACAAGTGAGCGGGGGACGGGGGGACAGGCACGGACACTGGTTGGTCGCAGGTGGACACGAGCTGGTGGCGGCCAGAAGCTTGATCAACAGGCGCACGCTGCTGGCTATTGTGGCCAGAGACAAATATGTACGCAGGGGACAGACGGGATAGACAAGAGGGCAGACGTACAGACAGAAAGATAGACAGGAATGAGGTGGCGTCCAGATTAGCAGCGGCAGCTTGATAAACTGGTGCATGCTGCAGACAGGTACGTATAGAGAGATGGACCTACAGATAAAAAGGATCAGAAGGTAGGCTCATGGACAGACAAACAGAAGACTGTTACGCCGGCAGACCCGTCGATCGCAATCGGACACTGCAAATCATAATGGGCGTGTCTAGTACACACACATAATGGAGCAACTTCAGCGCCCCTCTTTAGATCGATGATCGATGGGGCGCCTAACAACACTGATGAGTGATCAGGTAGTGATAGATAGATCTCTAATAGACAGACGAACACGCTGGACGGAAAAAAACTGTCGCAAAGTGAACCTTTATACTCGTACACGCAATGCGAAACATTATTTCTGAAATAGTACATTACTGCAGACGCCAAGAAAGAAGGGCTTGCCGGGTAGTAAGATAGTGATACGAAGCCGGTAAGCCCTTTTCACGAACAGGCGTGTATAGTGCTTTTCTCAAACATGCAATGAAATAAATAAATAAAAACTCCTCAAATCAAATTCATTTTCATGGCTGAATGCCGTGATGCTGTGCCACAAATAGTGGAATGAGAATTTTAAAAAAATAACTTCCCGGCCTAGGCCTTCAATTTCGTTTGAAATCCCTTCGAGTTGATCCGCCCGAAACGTGATACTTTGAAGCCTGATATAACCCACGTAATGACGACATTTCATTGCATGTTTGAGAAAAAAATAATTAAAAATATAGGTTCACATAAATACTAACACCAAACAACAATAATGCATCGTTTACCAAGCGTTCATTTAATTTCAGAAACAGAGATGAGAAATGGACGCAGCAGGAGTGGGAGAAACTTTTGAAAGATCTGCTAGAGTTGCAGTCGACTCTTCTCAACTGCGTCAGTAAAGAAGAGGTGTATGAGGTACGCTGTGGTTCAATTTTTTTTACTTCTTCTTTTTCTTAGCTCCATCCCACTTTAGGTGGATTTGACTCTCAAAATAGGTTATTTTCATCAATGAAAAAGGTCGGTCGCAGCAAGGAGAACATGCTGAAGTGGGGCGCCCAATGTCCGTGTGGTGAGGTCCCACAAACGATGGAGCACATGTTGTCTTGCCCAGCGTGCCCGCACGCCTGCTCTAAACAAGACCTTCGAGACGCGACAGACAGGGCGATAAGCGTCGCCGCCTTCTGGTCCCGCACAATCTGAAGCCATAGACACGAGAAGAAGAAGATCAATAAAAATTAAATTATCAAAGTATTTTATATAGTTTTTACCTTAGAATAATAACGCATAGAAGGATAGTTTCATACGGCCGACGCGCCAAGTGTGAGGCATAAAATGGATTCATGTAGTTGTGATCAACTCGTATTCACACGCGCCAATACGCACACAAAGGCCGAGTTTTAGTGGCCTCACCGTTGCGCGTGGACTGCGTTTCTATGCGTTATTATTCGAAGGTTTTTACCAAAAGAAATACGAATATATCACTATTTTGTTATAAAAACCTAAGATTGTCTATTATCTGTATCTCACGTGAGTGACGTCAGTACATTGATTTAGTATATGTAACTAGATACACAATCAGCCGAAAAAAATGGCAGTCCAAAAGAACCGGCTGATGGAATTGGCCGGCTCTTTTGCGTTTAGTCTGGTTTCGACCGTGAGACTTGTTGGTTGTCAGATTATGTCTAAATGTTCAGTCAAAAACTGCGTAAATACCTACAAAAAAACAAGAAAAAAGGTGATATATATTTATTCCAGTAAGTTCTCTTGATAACGTAACGAAAGTTGTGTAAACTCGTTGTAATTGAATAGTTTAAAACATGTTTTAAATAATTAGTTTTTTTAGTTCAAATGACATACGTCGCAGAACATAAATCTAAGGAGTCGGTATTAGATACTTTTTTTATGACGCTGTTACCTATGTTATACGGTTTTCATATTTAAGATTTCCAAGAAATCCTCAGCGACATGCAAAATGGGCTGCAGTCATATAGCACGCGACAATTGAGGCGATTTATTTAAACCAAACGATTTTAAAATAAAAAGCGAAGTATTTAAAACATCAAAATGTTACACTCATCTGTGAGCTGTAAATTTGCTACACGATATAAAATAAATGAACAGATCTTGACATATTCCATTAAGGACACACCCGTTTAGCGGACATGATTATAACACCGAAAAGAAAAACAATAAAGAACTTTCTATTCTAATCTATTCTTTTCTATTCGCGCGTCATTCGTTCGACTCATTTTCCTGCTTCGGATAATATATACGACAAAAAATGGATTAAACAGCCAACTAAAACTGCCACACCTGTCATGGAAAGAAATAGACTAACGAGTCCATTTCTTTCCATTACATATTTTAATTTCAATTCTTTCCAATAATTTGTCAGGCAAAATTAATTAGTTTATATGGATCCAGTTTATAAAATAAACAAAATACAGCAAAAACAAGTTTTATATGAAAAGCTTAAATTTGCTGTATTTTTTTACTATGTTACTGAAGCTACATAATAGTATTTTATGCAACTGTTGTGTAAGAAGGGTCTTATAACGCGAGTGGCGTGGGTTGCGATGCGAGCCTTGGCGAGCATCGCAATTACAGACGCCATGAGCGTTTTTAGACCAGTTATACACCGTTGCATACAATACTTTTTCTACGACAAATTTTAAATAAATAGCATAGGTACTATAGAATAGTTAAACTTTTCAGGCAGCAAGTTTTTTATTCATACTTTTGCTACTCACTTTCTTCAGGAGTGCAGGTATTAATTTCTTCGACCATTTTTAAAGGAACGTACATTTGTCTTCACAAACACGAATACAATCTTAATAGTTTAGGACTAATAGTTTATCATCTTTCGTATTTTCATTTTGAACTGTATTTTGGTGGGAAATCGGAAATGTGACACCTCTTGCTTATGGTTTGTTTTGTTTTTAATTTGTTTGCACTTGCCATCCGAACCAAACCAATTCCGGACCCGGACCGAATTCGAGCTGTTTATTTTTATAAATAATACCAAGAATTTATAAAACGTGTAATTTAACACAAAATAGATGATGATTTATTATTATTGTAGTAAATAATTTATAATATACAAATGTTAAATCGTAAATAAATATTTTTATTTCGAAATATTTGTTTATGAAGTTGGCACCACTGCAATATAGCGGCCGATTTAAAAAAAAGTTAAACAGTGCTTTTATGAAAAATGTATTAACCAAAAAAGTACGCTAAACAATGCGTTTTTGGGCCATAGATCATAGAGTTTTTCGACTATTTATTAGTGGTGTCATTGTATTTGAGCTACAGCCTATATAAATGACAGATAACGGTACAGAAGTAGAAAAACTAATTAAAGACCTGGCCCCGTAGCATGGATGGCCTTATCACGCGATAAGTGATAGGATAGAGCTGCCGTCCCTGGCTGACACCGTTCGATAGAGTGAGACGACGCGCTTATCCTATCACTTATCGCGTGATAACGCCATCCATGCTACGGGGCCTGGACGGTATTCTAAGTACAAAGTTTTAGAGCAAACTAGCTAGTCGTTTTAAAATGAGAGCGTAACTACGTTTGTATGGAGAATTGAGCTTACTGCGGACTCTTAATTTACTATACTAATTATAATTGTATAATCCAATATCAACACATAATTTGGAAATTTGAAACTGTTTATTCCCCACTGTTCAAGAAGATTAAGCTTTTGTGGACCGCTAGATGGCGCCATCATCTGGGTACATCTGAGAGATTTACAGCTAGCTGACCCGACTTATTACCAACCAGGACCCATCGACGTGTTAAAGAAAAAAAAGTTTGATGATTTACATCGTGGTAAACAGTGTTTTTATGAAAAGTGTATGAACCATAAAAGTACGACAAACAGTGCGTTTATGGGCCATAGAGCATAGAGTTTTTCGATGACTTATTATTGGTGTCATTTTATTAGAGCTTTAGCCTATATAAATGACAGATAACGGTACAGGAATAGAAAATAGTAGTTTATGTGACTGTACATAATGAAGGGCATTAAACATGAGTATGGGTTTATAAAACGAGCCGAAGGCGAGTGAGAAGTGTGCGTGTGCGTGTGTGTGTGTGTGTGTGTGTGTGTGTGTATGTGTGTACGTGTGTTGTGTGTCAGAGTGTGCGGGTGTGAATGGGTGAGTATGCGTGTGTCCAGCTATTGCACAGTTCTTAGAATATCTTCTGTTTCCCTGTACGATAGAGTGAGCAACGAATTTAAGCCTAAAAATAAGCCTCCATGATGCATTCAGGAGCCGCATATTATGACCGGCATCGCGGCGTAGTTTTCTTGCAGTTGTCATAGTTTTTTTTTTTTAATTCAGAGACAAACTAGAGTCGGATCCGACTAACATATCGTTCGATATCTTACTTACGTGCGACATTTGTCAAATTTGTATGCAAATTGACAATTCATTTCGAACTAAACGTCATCTCGACTGATATTAGAATAGAGGTCAAATCAAATTTCTTTGTTTTTCAGATGTTCCAAATTTGAATTAAATAATATTATCGAAATCGATGTTATTATTTAGCAATAATAACATTTTCACAGATAAGAAATTTGTTCTAACAAGACAGTCTATTTTTATGGTGGTCATAATGTGCGGTTCTTGAACGCATCATGGAGGGTTTATGATATTTGGATAGATAAATACGATTACGCTATAGATAGATACGTCGACGCTAGAATCAATCACCTCTCCATTATTCACGCTCATTTTACTCCTCAGCACTCGTCCTTAAATTAACATTTTACTGTATTTTGATATATATCTATACTTTGTAGTTAATTACATGTTGAGTCCTTATTTTAAAACCAAAATGCGATGTCATTATCTGGAACATTTACATTAGCACCACGTAAAGAGCTGGTCGACCCCTTAAACCATTCCTTTATTATTTTTTGCAGTTAGGTACCTTGACTTTAAACGATTTCATTGCTTTTTGATGCTCTGACTTGTTCGTGACGCGTAACCTAAATGTACTTCCACAGATCTACGCCTCGTCCCTCTTGACCTCGGGCGACGCGGCCAGCATCCAGCTAGCCAGCTCAGTGTTGTCGTGCGGCGGTGGGACCCCAGCGCGGCTGGTGCCGGCGCCGCGCTCGGCGCAGCTGGCCGTGAGCTGCGCGCGCGAGTACTTCAACTCGGGGGCGGACTTGAGGGAGCCGGCGCTGCAGCTGGCCAAGTCAGTACAGTCACAGTAGGGGTCACAGCTAGCCAGCTCAGTGTTGTCGTGCGGCGGTGGGACCCCAGCGCGGCTGGTGCCGGCGCCGCGCTCGGCGCAGCTGGCCGTGAGCTGCGCGCGCGAGTACTTCAACTCGGGGGCGGACTTGAGGGAGCCGGCGCTGCAGCTGGCCAAGTCAGTACAGTCACAGTAGGGGTCACAGCTAGCCAGCTCAGTGTTGTCGTGCGGCGGTGGGACCCCAGCGCGGCTGGTGCCGGCGCCGCGCTCGGCGCAGCTGGCCGTGAGCTGCGCGCGCGAGTACTTCAACTCGGGGGCGGACTTGAGGGAGCCGGCGCTGCAGCTGGCCAAGTCAGTACAGTCACAGTAGGGGTCACAGCTAGCCAGCTCAGTGTTGTCGTGCGGCGGTGGGACCCCAGCGCGGCTGGTGCCGGCGCCGCGCTCGGCGCAGCTGGCCGTGAGCTGCGCGCGCGAGTACTTCAACTCGGGGGCGGACTTGAGGGAGCCGGCGCTGCAGCTGGCCAAGTCAGTACAGTCACAGTAGGGGTCACAGCTAGCCAGCTCAGTGTTGTCGTGCGGCGGTGGGACCCCAGCGCGGCTGGTGCCGGCGCCGCGCTCGGCGCAGCTGGCCGTGAGCTGCGCGCGCGAGTACTTCAACTCGGGGGCGGACTTGAGGGAGCCGGCGCTGCAGCTGGCCAAGTCAGTACAGTCACAGTAGGGGTCACAGCTAGCCAGCTCAGTGTTGTCGTGCGGCGGTGGGACCCCAGCGCGGCTGGTGCCGGCGCCGCGCTCGGCGCAGCTGGCCGTGAGCTGCGCGCGCGAGTACTTCAACTCGGGGGCGGACTTGAGGGAGCCGGCGCTGCAGCTGGCCAAGTCAGTACAGTCACAGTAGGGGTCACAGCTAGCCAGCTCAGTGTTGTCGTGCGGCGGTGGGACCCCAGCGCGGCTGGTGCCGGCGCCGCGCTCGGCGCAGCTGGCCGTGAGCTGCGCGCGCGAGTACTTCAACTCGGGGGCGGACTTGAGGGAGCCGGCGCTGCAGCTGGCCAAGTCAGTACAGTCACAGTAGGGGTCACAGCTAGCCAGCTCAGTGTTGTCGTGCGGCGGTGGGACCCCAGCGCGGCTGGTGCCGGCGCCGCGCTCGGCGCAGCTGGCCGTGAGCTGCGCGCGCGAGTACTTCAACTCGGGGGCGGACTTGAGGGAGCCGGCGCTGCAGCTGGCCAAGTCAGTACAGTCACAGTAGGGGTCACAGCTAGCCAGCTCAGTGTTGTCGTGCGGCGGTGGGACCCCAGCGCGGCTGGTGCCGGCGCCGCGCTCGGCGCAGCTGGCCGTGAGCTGCGCGCGCGAGTACTTCAACTCGGGGGCGGACTTGAGGGAGCCGGCGCTGCAGCTGGCCAAGTCAGTACAGTCACAGTAGGGGTCACAGCTAGCCAGCTCAGTGTTGTCGTGCGGCGGTGGGACCCCAGCGCGGCTGGTGCCGGCGCCGCGCTCGGCGCAGCTGGCCGTGAGCTGCGCGCGCGAGTACTTCAACTCGGGGGCGGACTTGAGGGAGCCGGCGCTGCAGCTGGCCAAGTCAGTACAGTCACAGTAGGGGTCACAGCTAGCCAGCTCAGTGTTGTCGTGCGGCGGTGGGACCCCAGCGCGGCTGGTGCCGGCGCCGCGCTCGGCGCAGCTGGCCGTGAGCTGCGCGCGCGAGTACTTCAACTCGGGGGCGGACTTGAGGGAGCCGGCGCTGCAGCTGGCCAAGTCAGTACAGTCACAGTAGGGGTCACAGCTAGCCAGCTCAGTGTTGTCGTGCGGCGGTGGGACCCCAGCGCGGCTGGTGCCGGCGCCGCGCTCGGCGCAGCTGGCCGTGAGCTGCGCGCGCGAGTACTTCAACTCGGGGGCGGACTTGAGGGAGCCGGCGCTGCAGCTGGCCAAGTCAGTACAGTCACAGTAGGGGTCACAGCTAGCCAGCTCAGTGTTGTCGTGCGGCGGTGGGACCCCAGCGCGGCTGGTGCCGGCGCCGCGCTCGGCGCAGCTGGCCGTGAGCTGCGCGCGCGAGTACTTCAACTCGGGGGCGGACTTGAGGGAGCCGGCGCTGCAGCTGGCCAAGTCAGTACAGTCACAGTAGGGGTCACAGCTAGCCAGCTCAGTGTTGTCGTGCGGCGGTGGGACCCCAGCGCGGCTGGTGCCGGCGCCGCGCTCGGCGCAGCTGGCCGTGAGCTGCGCGCGCGAGTACTTAAACTCGGGGGCGGACTTGAGGGAGCCGGCGCTGCAGCTGGCCAAGTCAGTACAGTCACAGTAGGGGTCACAGCTAGCCAGCTCAGTGTTGTCGTGCGGCGGTGGGACCCCAGCGCGGCTGGTGCCGGCGCCGCGCTCGGCGCAGCTGGCCGTGAGCTGCGCGCGCGAGTACTTCAACTCGGGGGCGGACTTGAGGGAGCCGGCGCTGCAGCTGGCCAAGTCAGTACAGTCACAGTAGGGGTCACAGCTAGCCAGCTCAGTGTTGTCGTGCGGCGGTGGGACCCCAGCGCGGCTGGTGCCGGCGCCGCGCTCGGCGCAGCTGGCCGTGAGCTGCGCGCGCGAGTACTTCAACTCGGGGGCGGACTTGAGGGAGCCGGCGCTGCAGCTGGCCAAGTCAGTACAGTCACAGTAGGGGTCACAGCTAGCCAGCTCAGTGTTGTCGTGCGGCGGTGGGACCCCAGCGCGGCTGGTGCCGGCGCCGCGCTCGGCGCAGCTGGCCGTGAGCTGCGCGCGCGAGTACTTCAACTCGGGGGCGGACTTGAGGGAGCCGGCGCTGCAGCTGGCCAAGTCAGTACAGTCACAGTAGGGGTCACAGCTAGCCAGCTCAGTGTTGTCGTGCGGCGGTGGGACCCCAGCGCGGCTGGTGCCGGCGCCGCGCTCGGCGCAGCTGGCCGTGAGCTGCGCGCGCGAGTACTTCAACTCGGGGGCGGACTTGAGGGAGCCGGCGCTGCAGCTGGCCAAGTCAGTACAGTCACAGTAGGGGTCACAGCTAGCCAGCTCAGTGTTGTCGTGCGGCGGTGGGACCCCAGCGCGGCTGGTGCCGGCGCCGCGCTCGGCGCAGCTGGCCGTGAGCTGCGCGCGCGAGTACTTCAACTCGGGGGCGGACTTGAGGGAGCCGGCGCTGCAGCTGGCCAAGTCAGTACAGTCACAGTAGGGGTCACAGCTAGCCAGCTCAGTGTTGTCGTGCGGCGGTGGGACCCCAGCGCGGCTGGTGCCGGCGCCGCGCTCGGCGCAGCTGGCCGTGAGCTGCGCGCGCGAGTACTTCAACTCGGGGGCGGACTTGAGGGAGCCGGCGCTGCAGCTGGCCAAGTCAGTACAGTCACAGTAGGGGTCACAGCTAGCCAGCTCAGTGTTGTCGTGCGGCGGTGGGACCCCAGCGCGGCTGGTGCCGGCGCCGCGCTCGGCGCAGCTGGCCGTGAGCTGCGCGCGCGAGTACTTCAACTCGGGGGCGGACTTGAGGGAGCCGGCGCTGCAGCTGGCCAAGTCAGTACAGTCACAGTAGGGGTCACAGCTAGCCAGCTCAGTGTTGTCGTGCGGCGGTGGGACCCCAGCGCGGCTGGTGCCGGCGCCGCGCTCGGCGCAGCTGGCCGTGAGCTGCGCGCGCGAGTACTTCAACTCGGGGGCGGACTTGAGGGAGCCGGCGCTGCAGCTGGCCAAGTCAGTACAGTCACAGTAGGGGTCACAGCTAGCCAGCTCAGTGTTGTCGTGCGGCGGTGGGACCCCAGCGCGGCTGGTGCCGGCGCCGCGCTCGGCGCAGCTGGCCGTGAGCTGCGCGCGCGAGTACTTCAACTCGGGGGCGGACTTGAGGGAGCCGGCGCTGCAGCTGGCCAAGTCAGTACAGTCACAGTAGGGGTCACAGCTAGCCAGCTCAGTGTTGTCGTGCGGCGGTGGGACCCCAGCGCGGCTGGTGCCGGCGCCGCGCTCGGCGCAGCTGGCCGTGAGCTGCGCGCGCGAGTACTTCAACTCGGGGGCGGCATTTTAGTCATCGATCGTGCTTATGAACTCCTTTGCTGAACTCAATCCGTAAAAGCCTGACCAGACACGTAGGATCCTCCTGGCGTTTTCATAAGAGAACAAGATGCTTTAGCATTTCAGGATGACAGAGGGAGACATAGTATGTTGAAGATAAACAGTGCTACTAGGATAAGCAACTATTTTGTCCAAAAATTAAATTATTATCGGCTTTAATCTTCATGCCTTCATTACTTGGTACTTCTTAGACATTTCTCTGACATTTTTATTACATTTTCATCAACATCAAGCCACAGTCGCGGGTTTCACAATCCCGACGCGTACCAATGAGTTTTTCGAAACGAATGTACGGAATATTTCCCGTTAGCGTTTCGGTGAAGGAAAACATCGTGAGGAAACCGGTTTAATCCCAATAAAGTCTAGTTTTCCTTCTAGGTTGGAGGGTCAGATGGCAGTCGCTTTCATAAATCTAGTGCCTATCCCAAATCTTGGGATTAGGTGTCATAGCGGACTCCGGGCTCCTTTAGGGCACAACGCTAGGAGAATAACGCTAGGAGAATGATGATGATTTTTACAACATTTTCCATGGTGTTCTTGCACAATAATGTACTAAACGAACGTGATATGTACAGATGCGCCCTGTCCCTGATACAAGATGAGAACGAGGAGATACAAAAGGAGTTGGATCTCATCGCGTCGCTGGAAATACTGAGCGCTTTCAACTTGGACATACTTCCTATTCAAGGTAATAATGACTATAGATTAAGTTGAATACATTTCTAAACCTCCATTCTTGTAGATATTGATGTATTTTAACATAAAAATATCATTAGTCATTACTGTATCGAATAAAATCCGATTGATGGAATTTCGAAACATTTACGGTCACATATGAGCCGACAGAAATTCAGGTGATATACTGACTTTTCAATCTACCGTATAATGACACTAGTACCCACTTTGTTCATAATTTTCATATGCGACACTTTAATTTGACATGTTTGAACAACTGTTTTGTTTGTAGTGCGCTTGTGCGAAGACAGACTGACCCTCATAGAGAAGTGTCTAAAGTCTGACCCGAACGGTTACATGGCGAGCCACAAGCTGCTGAAACTGGCCAAGTTACTGCGGGTCGCCGGCGACGACGAACAGGCCAGGTATAGTTGTTGGTCGAATTGAGCTTATTCCTTCAATGTAATATAATAGCTTTGTAGTTATACAAAAACGCTGGTTGGTTTACGCCGGAGCTAGTGAGTCGCCTCGTGCGACTCTATACTCCGGATATCCCAAAGATAACCCTTAGGCCACGGCGACGCGATTTGTTGGCGGTGCCCACAGCGCGCACTGTGTCACGCAGGAACTCCCGCATCCGTGCTCTCTCACATCTCAATGCGCAAGAGGCATCAGCACCGGAGTGTGACTTACTTAGTGTGGCGATGGATGTATGTGTGCGGTGAATGTCTGAGCTTCTGTGAGGAGATGGATGACAGGCAATCAACTGTACCAATGTAATTATATGTGTTTTGTTTGTTTTGTTGTATAGTTTACGTACGAGTATTTAGTTTAGGTACGAGAATTTAAGAGCTAAATGTGTAACTTTTGTATATAATACTTTTTCTACGATTCAACTGAAATAATGAAACAAACTTGGTATTTATTGAAAATCTAAGCCTACTGCAACGAAGCGCAGCCCACCTCTTAAGCGTTTCGTTGATGTCTTTTCTTCTATGACCAAGGCGACTTTCTAATGGTCAAATTCATTAAAGTTCAGTAAATGCGCCACGTGATTGGTGAAATTAATTATAGTTGTGTAAACAGTTGTATAATCATTTATTATAGTTGAGTTGGGAGCCATAGAAAAAAGTATGTGATTATAGTTCGGTACGAAGTCTTGATTCAGACAGTTGACTAGTATAATATTAAAAATATTTCGGTGTATTATTGATGCAAGGATTAATGTATTGTGTATTGAAATGCGCACACTAGCGTAGATCGAGAATCGAGCTCGGTGTCTCTGGATTCTCGGCTCATTGTTCACCTTTACGCTATCGCCGAATTTGTTTTATAACTATCACGAAAAGTTTAATGTTTCTGAAATTCAAAATGTTTTCGATTAAATGTGAATACGGCGAAACATTAATTCGATGAACCGTTTATATATATATACCGTGTATTTTTTGATTTCCGTTAATTTCGACACGGTGTTCGGTTCATTAACAGAAGCTACCTGGTCTGTTGCTTTTTGTTAAATTCGAAAAAACATTTTTTTTTAATTTTTCATACAAACTAAATCAATATTACAGTGTGGGAGGGCTCTAACACTTAATCTCAATTAACACAAAGTTAATTTTCACCTACGACAGCACTTGTCAACACATGGCTCAGTGGTAAATAGTTTGCTTATGGAGTGAGGGGTCCCAGGTTCAAATCCCAATAATTCCCTTTTTCGTTTAACGAAAATTAAAACGTAAATAAAATAAAGGACCCTTCACACTGATTCGGTCATTAAATTGATTTATTGAATATCTGAAAAATAGTAAGAGTTAAGACACTAGTTTCTTAGAGAAATTAGTTCCGTTTAACCTGAGGATTCTTCCCTTAAAGTTAACGGATATCAAAAAAGACACGGTGTATATATATGTATATGCTACAAAAAGTTAGGTAACCAGTACAAATACGAAATCAAAAAGTACTAATTGGGTATTTGACAACAGTGGAAATAAATGGTTTTTTTATTAGCAACAGATAAACATTACGAAAGTACTCGGAAAGTATCAAGCTTTCATTTATGTTTGTTATTTTAAGTTTTTTAAATTCATAAAAACTATCAATAAGGACGTTGTTTCATTGTGACGTCACAACCAAGTAATCACTACAAATTCCATACTAAGTAACGGAGCGTTTTTGACGTTTCATAAAAAGAAGCTGATTTGACTTTTGTCAAATACTGAATTGAAGATGCGTTTGTTGAGCCCATACGTACGCAACGTATGCAATGCATTATGGAATCTGGACCCTGATATTTGTATGCTTAGAAACATAATTGTCATACGCAATGCTTTATCCCACGCGTCCCATGCAATGTTCGACCTGTCGTGCCAGATCGGCGTGGGAACGAACAGTGTGTTTCTAGTTCTTACGTTCCTAGCGCGTCAGACACGTTGGCGTTGCGTACGTGGGACAAGTGTGTTCCTAGCTTAACAACAGCGTCTGATGTCAATACACGTCGTATACGTGGGACAAGTGTGCACACAATCTCTCCCACGTTGCATTGCATACGTTGCATACGTGGGACAAGTGTGTTCCTAGCTTAACAACAACGTCTGATGTCAATACACGTCGTATACGTGGGACAAGTGTGCACACAATCTCTCCCACGTTGCTTTGCATACGTGGGACAAGTGTGTTCCTAGCTTAACAACAGCGTCTGATGTCAATACACGTCGTATACGTGGGACAAGTGTGCACACAATCTCTCCCACGTTGCTTTGCATACGTGGGACAAGTGTGTTCCTAGCTTAACAACAGCGTCTGATGTCAATACACGTCGTATACGTGGGACAAGTGTGCACACAATCTCTCCCACGTTGCATTGCATACGTTGCATACGTGGGACAAGTGTGTTCCTAGCTTAACAACAGCGTCTGATGTCAATACACGTCGTATACGTGGGACAAGTGTGCACACAATCTCTCCCACGTTGCTTTGCATACGTTGCATACGTGGGACAAGTGTGTTGCTAGCTTAACAACAGCGTCTATTGTCAATACTAAAGATCGTTATCAACGTGCTGTATTGGTGGCAAAGGGTATGGTTGGCAGAAAAAACAAATACATTTGAATATTCACTTATGTTCTTAACCATAAAATAAATACTTACCTTCTTTCCATCCTAATATATTTTTAAAACAATGTACGTCAAATGACATAAAATGTCATAAAAATACAACTATAGTTGAAAATCTAATTACATTACGCGAAGTGTTTATTTTAACTTAAATAATCCAATGCACATCGTATCTAGAGTGGATATTCAAGTATTTCAAGTGGAGTCCTAATAAAGTGCACGTATGATCACAGTATTTACATTCACAGTATGGATTTGATACAATACCCGGATTTTATTACGACGGACGAAGCCACGCGATGTAGGTACTGTTTGCAATATCAATATTAAAAGGAAAAAATACAATATAAATAAGCACTTAAAGTCAAAATCTCATCTAAATAAATCTAAAAATTTTCGTGATCGCAATTTAAAATCCGATTTATTGTTCGTTGACACAAACTTCAACACTATCGCCAAGTCAATTCAATTGCTGGAGGATCCAAATCTAGAACTGAAAAGTTCATTAAAAATTGACTGGATAAAAAAAATGGCAAAGTTGAGATTACCACGGGCAAGGAAGTTTATTTTAAACTAAAACGTATCCTGAAGAAAAACCCCGGTTACAGTACTGTAAACGTCGTGCAGCAGCTGATTGAAGGCAAAGAGGTGGATAAGCCGGAGGGTGTCAATAAAAATTGCGTGCAATATTTTAGAGACTTAAATTACGACTGACAGACAAATTTGTTGATTGAGTCATTTATTCACTATAATTTGAATAAGTTGTTATAAATATGTATATAAATCTCATAATTTGTGAAATATATAATGTTTAAAATACTTGCGTAATTTGTTTCTTTTTTGCCAACCATACTTTGCCACCACATTGATAACGATCTTTAGTCAATACACGTCGTATACGTGGGACAAGTGTGCACACAATCTCTCCCACGTTGCATTGCATACGTTGCGTACGTGGGACAAGTGTGTTGCTAGCTTAAATGGCAGCTCAGGTTATATTGTGTCAGGGAGGGCAGCGTGCTCCAACTGGTGGCCGCCGCGGCCATCTCGGCGGGCGCGGGCGGGTGCGCGGCCGCGGCCGGGGCGGCGCGGCGCCTGGCCGCGCTGCGCTGCGCCGCCGCCGCGCCGCTGCTCGCGCACGTGGCGCGCAGCGCGCATGCGCACGCCGACACGCAGGCCAGGAGGGACCTGTACGCGGCCGCGGCCACCTTCGCCGACCCGAAGGTTATTGAGGACATTCTGAGGGACAGGTGAGTCAGACAGGTGGCGCTGCTCCACGCAAGTGCATTTTCATTTCTTTACATATTTATTTATTTATATTTGGAGAACCAACAGCTGCAGAATCACATTGATTATATGTAAAGATAAAAAACAAAAAGCCAATTACAGGTTCCGACCCATAGTGATATTTGTGAGATCACTATTACAATGCATTACCTGGATTGAGATTTCCTAACTAGGGATATATTACCCCTGCCCTATGTTGGCGCATTGGATCGGTCTAATTAAAGCGGTCGCAAAATTTAGATCTAAGTAACTATAGATTGTATCCTTAGAGGCTAATTGTGACGATTAAACGGTATAGTGGCGGGAGCGGGACGCGCGGGTGTGGGTATCATTAGACAACTGGCACTCATCCCGAGCGGGCGCGGTCCCGGTGACTATCTACCAATAATATAGGTGTTTTACTTAACAGCCGTTAAGGAACTTACCCCAGAGTGACGAGTGGACGTCACACTAATACTAATATACCTAGGTTAAGATTATTCTAACAATATATGGACGTACAAAAAAAAATGTCTGAAATAAATAAATCTATTCTATTCTATTTTATTATGGATATATTTTTATTACGGAACATTCAGTTCAATTCAGTTCAGTTCAGTTATTTATTGGTAAAATAGATAAATTTACACGTCAACAATTTATAAAATATTCACAAGAGATAATTTAAAACATAATTTATACATTGTATATGTATTATTTAAACGTAGTGCATTACACTTTCGACATTTTTGTCAGCACTTCATCCACAGTATAAAATGGCATGTCAGCCAATAGTTTTTTTTAATTTTGAAGTGAAGGTGATGTCACTGGGCGCTTCTTTTATTTCATTTGGGATAGCGTTATATATTTTTGGTACCATGACCCGCAAAGATTTGCTGGACTTGGTCAGCCTCCTCGCAGGTACATATAAGTGATGCCGTTTCCGACTGTTGGAATTGTGGTGTTCGGCGTTTGTGGGGAGCTTGTGCAGATGCCGTCTCACATACTTACTTACCTCTAAAATGTAGAGGCACGGCAGTGTGAGCATATAGTTTTGACGGAATAGGCTCTGAGCAGGCTGGTCTGGTGCGGATCCTGTGATTGTGCGGATTGCTCGTTTCTGGAGTCTTAGAGGTCTTTCACGGTCAGCGGCTGTTCCCCAAAGATCGACAGACTGCATTACAAAGATAGACAGACTGCGCAGCTAACTAAACTTGGGTCGGACCATACACCCATCTCAACATTCTCATCTCTGTAACATATTTACAATCTTCGTCACGTTTGAGGCCCGATCTCCAATGTACAAGAGGAAAACACAAACCTTTACAATAGGTTAGACAGAATGTTGAAGCTGTGATTATTATTCCATTGTCCAGACTATCGCTGGAGCTTGACGCACTTCAGCAGACAGCGGCGGCGGCGCGCGAGCACGCCTCGCTCGCGGAGCGCTGGCCCTCCGTCGAGGACGAGTTCGCTGACGCCGTCACCACCGTGAGTGCACCCACGTCTGAGTCTAACACTTCAGCAGACAGCGGCGGCGGCGCGCGAGCACGCCTCGCTCGCGGAGCGCTGGCCCTCCGTCGAGGACGAGTTCGCTGACGCCGTCACCACCGTGAGTGCACCCACGTCTGAGTCTAACACTTCAGCAGACAGCGGCGGCGGCGCGCGAGCACGCCTCGCTCGCGGAGCGCTGGCCCTCCGTCGAGGACGAGTTCGCTGACGCCGTCACCACCGTGAGTGCACCCACGTCTGAGTCTAACACTTCAGCAGACAGCGGCGGCGGCGCGCGAGCACGCCTCGCTCGCGGAGCGCTGGCCCTCCGTCGAGGACGAGTTCGCTGACGCCGTCACCACCGTGAGTGCACCCACGTCTGAGTCTAACACTTCAGCAGACAGCGGCGGCGGCGCGCGAGCACGCCTCGCTCGCGGAGCGCTGGCCCTCCGTCGAGGACGAGTTCGCTGACGCCGTCACCACCGTGAGTGCACCCACGTCTGAGTCTAACACTTCAGCAGACAGCGGCGGCGGCGCGCGAGCACGCCTCGCTCGCGGAGCGCTGGCCCTCCGTCGAGGACGAGTTCGCTGACGCCGTCACCACCGTGAGTGCACCCACGTCTGAGTCTAACACTTCAGCAGACAGCGGCGGCGGCGCGCGAGCACGCCTCGCTCGCGGAGCGCTGGCCCTCCGTCGAGGACGAGTTCGACTCGGTTCCGTGAAATAAATTGCGGTTTACGATTTATGACCTATTAAAAAAAAACTACTTATTAGATCTCGTTCAAACCAATTTTCGGTGGAAGTTTACATGGTAATGTACATCATATATTTTTTTTAGTTTTATCATTCTCTTATTTTAGAAGTTACAGGGGGGGGGACACACACACATTTTACCACTTTGGAAGTGTCTCTCGCGCAAACTATTCAGTTTAGAAAAAAATGATGTTAGAAACCTCAATATCATTTTTGAAGACCGACCTATCCATAGATACCCGTATGGGTTTGATGAAAATTTTTTTTTTAGTTTCAGTTCTGAGTATGGGGACCCCTAAAACTTAATGTTTTTTTTCGATTTTTGTGTAAAAATCTTAATGCGGTTCACAGTATACATCTACTTACCAAGTTTCAACAGTATAGCTCTTATAGTTACGGAAAAAAAGTGGCTGTGACATACGGACGGACAGACAGACAGACGGACATGACGAATCTATAAGGGTTCCGTTTTTTGCCATTTGGCTACGGAACCCTAAAAAACCGGTCAAGTGCGAGCCAGACTCGCGCACCGAGGGTTCCGGACCACCCCGTACAATAGAAACAAGTCATCTATAAACTGACACTCACAAAGTATGTATTCACATACTTAGTACGTGTCAGTTTATACTGGACATTACATTTTATCTGTGCTATAAGACGTTGCTTCGTACAAAATTTCAAGATTCTGAGTTCACGGGAAGGTTAGGTTTTGATTTCCTTAAGTATTTCGAAAATTTGCATACACGGCTGTATCTTTTGATTGCGTTGGCCTAAAAGTTTGATTTTTTCACAGCTTCAAGGGACAGACTTGAGTATTTGTTATAAATTTCAGCTAGATACATTCACGCGTTCCTGAGAAAAAGGGTCTTGACAGACGGACGGACGGACAACATAGTGTTCCTATAAGGGTTCCGCTTTTTCCTTTCCAGGTGCGGAACCTTAAAAAAACACAAATGCTATTTTTGATGAAATCTCATACATCCCATGTTACTACATTACCTCACACATGACATATATTCATGTGATAAATATGTAGGTACTGAAGTGAAACAACCTGCCCTCTACTAGTTATAGTCCATTTCAAATACGAAGGCCCTATGCACTTGAAACTTAACAATGGGGCTCATAATGTTTGCCTTTTAGTTTCTTTTGTTATCACTAATCCTATTGTTAACGCCCATTGACCGTCTCAAGTGCAATCGGGCCTTGGTATTTGAAACGTAGTATACCTGTGTACAATCAACCATAACACCTTATTTATTTTTTTGTCCCGCAGCCAGTGATCGAGAAGAAGGACCTGGTAGCGCCGGTGGAAAAGAAGCTCTTCAACTACTTGCTCGACACTTTCCAGAACAAGTTCTCAGGAGGGTAAGTACCTTACGGAACACCTTCTTTTCGCAACTAACGTTTGGCAAACTGATTCATTTCGCAACTTTTCATTTCCCAAACTCTGAAACTGTAAATATTTCAGGATTTATTTCAGGGCCATCGTGTAGAACCCGATAGGTTAGGTTAGTTTATAAAAATCGTGAAATATTTAACAATTTCAGAAATATTAAGAGGTTGGGAAATAAAAAGATGCGAAATGAATTAGGTTGCCAAACGTTAGGTTGGGAAACATTAGTGAACCGTACCTTACATCATGTTTAGACGCCATATCTTTTATTACTTACATTTCGATTCGTTTGCCTAGTAGACTGTTGAATGCATTTCAATAGGGCTCCGGTGAGTTGCTCTAATTTCTCTTGATTTTCATTCATCAATTTGTGATCAGCATCAAGTTGTGTAAGAATGTCATACAAGTTGTTTAGCATGAGATCACTACATTGTTGCCTGCAAAAATACAGAAATTTGTGACAAATAAGAAACTTATGAAGTAAATTAGACAACCAAAGCTCAATTATTGTGGAGTATCTACTAAGGATTCTAGCAGTCCATGTTATAATATATTTCTAAGTAACTCTATCACTATTGTGTTCTGAGAATAAGAACAAGAAAAACTTGATCGGCCCATCTCCAGTCCTCTTGGCTATTGTAGCTAAAACTTAACCTCTCTATTTTATTTCAGTGACGCCAAAACGCAACCAGCTGATGCCACCGACCACTCCATCTACTGCCAAGAGTTTTACCGCACTCTCTACCCGGAGCACAAGACTTCAGACTGCTACTACGACTATACGCGGTTCAGCGCGCCTTCCCCGCCCGACCAGAGCCCGGCGCAGGCGGTGCTCAAGTGGTACTACGTGCAGAACTGTCTGGACAACGGACGGACGCCGGACATGGAGGGCGAAGGTAAACAACACCATCTACTGTCAGTTCTACCACACTCTCTACCCTGAGCACAAGACTTCAGACTGCTACTACGACTATACGCGGTTCAGCGCGCCTTCCCCGCCCGACCAGAGCCCGGCGCAGGCGGTGCTCAAGTGGTACTACGTGCAGAACTGTCTGGACAACGGACGGACGCCGGACATGGAGGGCGAAGGTAAACAACACCATCTACTGTCAGTTCTACCACACTCTCTACCCTGAGCACAAGACTTCAGACTGCTACTACGACTATACGCGGTTCAGCGCGTCTTCCCCGCCCGACCAGTGTATTTTTTGAATTTGCTAAGTGGAGAACTGTCTGGACAACGGCTGCGGATTTCAAGGTCGGAATCGGAAATAAGTCGCCGCCACTTTGAACATTTTTGTATATGTTCCGATTGATTTTTCAAACGAGATATTGGAGGGTCCGTGAGTAATTTAAATGTGGATTCGAGATCAGAATCAAAAGAAGCGGTCGCCATTTTGAACTTTTTTGTTTATCGTCTGATTTTGTTTAAGTGGTCTGTCTCTATCTTTGTACCTGTCTATATTTTAATTCGTTTTTTTGCCAGTTGTCCAAAAATGCGCCGAAGAGCTCCTCAACAAGGACACAGCCCTCAGCGTGGCGTGCCTGCTCCGCTCAGCGCGGGACTCGCGGCTGTGGGCGCGGCGACACTCGCGCGCGGCCGTCAGCGCGGCGCTGTACGCCAACGTGCTCGAGTGCGCCGCGCCCGAGCTCAGGGACAACGTGTACCTCACCAAGCCGAGGGAGGTCAGTGCAGGCCCCACACAGGTCACAGCTAGTGCCTGCTCCGCTCAGCGCGGGACTCGCGGCTGTGGGCGCGGCGACACTCGCGCGCGGCCGTCAGCGCGGCGCTGTACGCCAACGTGCTCGAGTGCGCCGCGCCCGAGCTCAGGGACAACGTGTACCTCACCAAGCCGAGGGAGGTCAGTGCAGGCCCCACACAGGTCACAGCTAGTGCCTGCTCCGCTCAGCGCGGGACTCGCGGCTGTGGGCGCGGCGACACTCGCGCGCGGCCGTCAGCGCGGCGCTGTACGCCAACGTGCTCGAGTGCGCCGCGCCCGAGCTCAGGGACAACGTGTACCTCACCAAGCCGAGGGAGGTCAGTGCAGGCCCCACACAGGTCACAGCTAGTGCCTGCTCCGCTCAGCGCGGGACTCGCGGCTGTGGGCGCGGCGACACTCGCGCGCGGCCGTCAGCGCGGCGCTGTACGCCAACGTGCTCGAGTGCGCCGCGCCCGAGCTCAGGGACAACGTGTACCTCACCAAGCCGAGGGAGGTCAGTGCAGGCCCCACACAGGTCACAGCTAGTGCCTGCTCCGCTCAGCGCGGGACTCGCGGCTGTGGGCGCGGCGACACTCGCGCGCGGCCGTCAGCGCGGCGCTGTACGCCAACGTGCTCGAGTGCGCCGCGCCCGAGCTCAGGGACAACGTGTACCTCACCAAGCCGAGGGAGGTCAGTGCAGGCCCCACACAGGTCACAGCTAGTGCCTGCTCCGCTCAGCGCGGGACTCGCGGCTGTGGGCGCGGCGACACTCGCGCGCGGCCGTCAGCGCGGCGCTGTACGCCAACGTGCTCGAGTGCGCCGCGCCCGAGCTCAGGGACAACGTGTACCTCACCAAGCCGAGGGAGGTCAGTGCAGGCCCCACACAGGTCACAGCTAGTGCCTGCTCCGCTCAGCGCGGGACTCGCGGCTGTGGGCGCGGCGACACTCGCGCGCGGCCGTCAGCGCGGCGCTGTACGCCAACGTGCTCGAGTGCGCCGCGCCCGAGCTCAGGGACAACGTGTACCTCACCAAGCCGAGGGAGGTCAGTGCAGGCCCCACACAGGTCACAGCTAGTGCCTGCTCCGCTCAGCGCGGGACTCGCGGCTGTGGGCGCGGCGACACTCGCGCGCGGCCGTCAGCGCGGCGCTGTACGCCAACGTGCTCGAGTGCGCCGCGCCCGAGCTCAGGGACAACGTGTACCTCACCAAGCCGAGGGAGGTCAGTGCAGGCCCCACACAGGTCACAGCTAGTGCCTGCTCCGCTCAGCGCGGGACTCGCGGCTGTGGGCGCGGCGACACTCGCGCGCGGCCGTCAGCGCGGCGCTGTACGCCAACGTGCTCGAGTGCGCCGCGCCCGAGCTCAGGGACAACGTGTACCTCACCAAGCCGAGGGAGGTCAGTGCAGGCCCCACACAGGTCACAGCTAGTGCCTGCTCCGCTCAGCGCGGGACTCGCGGCTGTGGGCGCGGCGACACTCGCGCGCGGCCGTCAGCGCGGCGCTGTACGCCAACGTGCTCGAGTGCGCCGCGCCCGAGCTCAGGGACAACGTGTACCTCACCAAGCCGAGGGAGGTCAGTGCAGGCCCCACACAGGTCACAGCTAGTGCCTGCTCCGCTCAGCGCGGGACTCGCGGCTGTGGGCGCGGCGACACTCGCGCGCGGCCGTCAGCGCGGCGCTGTACGCCAACGTGCTCGAGTGCGCCGCGCCCGAGCTCAGGGACAACGTGTACCTCACCAAGCCGAGGGAGGTCAGTGCAGGCCCCACACAGGTCACAGCTAGTGCCTGCTCCGCTCAGCGCGGGACTCGCGGCTGTGGGCGCGGCGACACTCGCGCGCGGCCGTCAGCGCGGCGCTGTACGCCAACGTGCTCGAGTGCGCCGCGCCCGAGCTCAGGGACAACGTGTACCTCACCAAGCCGAGGGAGGTCAGTGCAGGCCCCACACAGGTCACAGCTAGTGCCTGCTCCGCTCAGCGCGGGACTCGCGGCTGTGGGCGCGGCGACACTCGCGCGCGGCCGTCAGCGCGGCGCTGTACGCCAACGTGCTCGAGTGCGCCGCGCCCGAGCTCAGGGACAACGTGTACCTCACCAAGCCGAGGGAGGTCAGTGCAGGCCCCACACAGGTCACAGCTAGTGCCTGCTCCGCTCAGCGCGGGACTCGCGGCTGTGGGCGCGGCGACACTCGCGCGCGGCCGTCAGCGCGGCGCTGTACGCCAACGTGCTCGAGTGCGCCGCGCCCGAGCTCAGGGACAACGTGTACCTCACCAAGCCGAGGGAGGTCAGTGCAGGCCCCACACAGGTCACAGCTAGTGCCTGCTCCGCTCAGCGCGGGACTCGCGGCTGTGGGCGCGGCGACACTCGCGCGCGGCCGTCAGCGCGGCGCTGTACGCCAACGTGCTCGAGTGCGCCGCGCCCGAGCTCAGGGACAACGTGTACCTCACCAAGCCGAGGGAGGTCAGTGCAGGCCCCACACAGGTCACAGCTAGTGCCTGCTCCGCTCAGCGCGGGACTCGCGGCTGTGGGCGCGGCGACACTCGCGCGCGGCCGTCAGCGCGGCGCTGTACGCCAACGTGCTCGAGTGCGCCGCGCCCGAGCTCAGGGACAACGTGTACCTCACCAAGCCGAGGGAGGTCAGTGCAGGCCCCACACAGGTCACAGCTAGTGCCTGCTCCGCTCAGCGCGGGACTCGCGGCTGTGGGCGCGGCGACACTCGCGCGCGGCCGTCAGCGCGGCGCTGTACGCCAACGTGCTCGAGTGCGCCGCGCCCGAGCTCAGGGACAACGTGTACCTCACCAAGCCGAGGGAGGTCAGTGCAGGCCCCACACAGGTCACAGCTAGTGCCTGCTCCGCTCAGCGCGGGACTCGCGGCTGTGGGCGCGGCGACACTCGCGCGCGGCCGTCAGCGCGGCGCTGTACGCCAACGTGCTCGAGTGCGCCGCGCCCGAGCTCAGGGACAACGTGTACCTCACCAAGCCGAGGGAGGTCAGTGCAGGCCCCACACAGGTCACAGCTAGTGCCTGCTCCGCTCAGCGCGGGACTCGCGGCTGTGGGCGCGGCGACACTCGCGCGCGGCCTATAAACCAATACAGTCAGTCGACGAAGCCGTGTAGACAGGGCAATCGTGCTGGGTGTGAGGGGCGAGGGGCTTATAGGTCGAGCCCCAGCTGTATACATGTAACTTCGGACATGACGTTGTCAAACCCGCAAACGTCAAAGGCGTCGGTTCACTGTTACTCTTTACACTGTGGTGTGAGGTTGAAACGTTAAGTTTTCGTTCCCAGCTCGCGCGCATGACGCTGGAAGGCCAGAACGCCTCCGACGAGCAGATGCAGGTGATCCGCCGCTGCCTCGCCAAGCTGAGCGGCTGCGGGGAGGTGGAGCTGATCAGGTCGCTGGGGATCAACGTCAACGGACTCCTGTTCTCGGCTGATGCCGACTATCGGCAGGAGATCGTCTATAGAATCGCTAGGTATGAAAAATATCACTTTTATGAATGGACATTATTTTGGTCGATTTTTGTAACTATTTTGAGGACTTTTCCCATTAAATCATGATTTTAAAACATAGGAAAATATCAGTTTTAGGAATGGATATTATTTTGGTCGAACAACTATTTTTGTAACTATTTGAAGGAAATAATCCCATAAAACCCATGACTTTAAAAAATGACCCAAGAGACGTAAACAATAGGAAAATATATGTGTTTTAGGAATGGATATTACTTTGGTGTAACAACTATTTTTGTAACTATTTGGAGGACTTAATCCCATAAAGTCATGATTTTAAAAACTGCCCAAGAGATGTAGCCATAGGAAAATATCTGTGTTTTAGGAATGGATATTATTTTGGTCTAACAACTTTTTTTGTAACTATTTGGAGGACTTAATCCCATAAACTCATGATTTTTATAACTGCCCAAGAGACGTAACCATAGGAAAATAGCTGTGTTTTAGGAATGGATATTATTTTGGTCGAAAAACTATTTTTGTAACTATTTGGAGGACTTAATCCCATAAAATCATGATTTTAAAAACTGACCCAAGAGACGTAACCATTGCAACAAGCGATAGACAAAATGGATTTACCCTTTTGATTTACCCATGTAGTGTCTCCTCTTTTATTTATTTATAATTTATCCCTACAACACGCCGTGTATCCATCGTACTGGAAGTTATCAAGAGTAACCCCCGTACCTAAGAGCAGTGCAGGGTCCGACGTGACTGGATTTCGTCCTATTGCTGTGCTCTCTGTGTTTGGGAAATTGTTCGAATCAATCGTGGACCATCTTATCACTCAGCAGATCACAGTCAAAATGGACGATGCTCACTGGTTTCCGTCGAGGTCGCTCAACAACAACTAATCACATAGTCTTGGTTGATTACGTAACCGAAGCTATGGATGCCCGAATGCAGGTAGATGCTGCATACTTTGACTTTCGTAAAGCTTTCGATCTTGTAGATAACGATATCCTCCTGCGTAAATTCGCAGACATAGGATTTACGCCCCGGCTTTTACACTTCTTTGCCAGTTATCTACAGGATCGGAGACAATATGTCAAACTTGCTGGATTCGAGTCTCAACAATACTTCACTCGTTCTGGTGTAAGTCAAGGCAGCACGCTAGGACCTACACAATTTCTTGTCATGATTAATGATCTCCCGAGGGTCGTCAGCACGTCTAAGTGCCTAATGTTTGCAGACGACATAAAACTATTCCACAGTGTTAGGGATGACAATGACAGAGTACAATTACAGAACGACATAGACGCTATTTCTGAATGGAGTGAGACTAATCGGCTGGAGTTTAACGCCTCGAAATGTGTGCACATTTCCTTCGCTAGACTCCGCTCACCTATCGTTACCGAATACAGCCTTCGCGGAATGCCACTTCATCAGACCGACGAAATACGTGACTTAGGACTGACTTTGGATAATAAACTTGACTTCAGACAACATATAACGACGACCTGCAAAAAGGTATCTAAAACGCTGGGATTTATAATGAGGATGGCTTCCCAATTCTCTACCATCAAGATAGCAGTCATGCTATATAAAGCATACATTCGTAGTAGGCTCGAATTCGGTGCGGTAGTGTGGGCTCCGGACGAGTTTAAATACATCACAATGCTGGAAAGAATCCAAAAGAAATTTGCCAGGTACATATACAAGCGACAGTACGGATACTACCCGTATATGTATCCGTCCATCTTCATTTCAGGAATGGTTGGGCTTCACATTCTTGAGACACGGCGCAAACTGCTGCATGTAGTGCACTATTACCAACTGCTCAACAATAAAGTTGACAATGCGTCCGTGCTGGAGCGAATGGGCTTGCATGTACCGCGTGCGAGTGGGCCGGCGGTCGGTGCGGCGGGCGGCGCGGGCGGTGCGGTGACGGCGCGGCGCCCGCGGCGTCTGTTCGCGGTGCCCGGCGTGGGCACCAGGCGCGGAGCGAACGCTCCCTCTGCTAGAGCGCGAACCATCCTAAACAAGATCATGCAGGAAACCGACGACATTGATATATTTGCCGACAGTATTGGCGTATTTTGTAGAAAAGTTTTAGCCATACTTTCCTAGTTTCACGAGTCTGTACAATGCTTGCTCAGCTCAATCTTTGATTGATTAGGTAATTTAGGTATATTTAGTTTATTTTTATGATTGCTTCTTTTTGAATTGTTCCTACCTAAATTGTTGTATTATTTATAGTGATGCTACCTCCTATGAATGTGTACCTACCTCATAAGTGTTTTGGTTATAAACTGTAAACTTGTGTGTGATTAATAAATAAATAAATAAATAATAAATAAATGTAGCTTAATATAAAATCTCACAACATTGTTTATTTTTCGGATAGCTTAATTGTCATTCAAAAAATCTAATAAGTTGTTCTCCCAGTAAAATGCTTTATAATACGAAATTGTTGTCTCTAAATCATCGTTTTCAGATTACAGGTATTCAATTCATTCAGGTTTGATTTGTGTGGAAGTAATACGGCATTAGGGCACAACCGGGAATAACGCTAGGATGGGGCTGATGAGTCGTCGCTATAAGCGCACGCACACAAAAACCCGATTGCAAACATGTGTTGAACTATCAGTACAATACAGAATGTCATACCCTTGCCGGACAAAGAATGACCTACTTTGGTAACGGTTACCCGCAACCAAAGGAATTCAAGGTGCTCCCGGTGAACTGCATCATCTGTTTTGTGGCAATGATGGAGCAAGCCTGGGAGCAGGTATAAAGGAGAGGGCAAATGCACAAAAGATCCCACTGGGTCGAAGTGCATCTGAAAGGGCTCTTACCAAGATAAGATAAGATAAGATCTGTACAGTCTCTGCTTATCGCCATCAGGTCCTCGAACCCCACGCATCTCGAGCTGGCTTGTTCCCTAGCCGCCAAGTATGAGCTGGACGAACTGGAAGTGTGGCTCCAGCACGCCGAGAGCGACCCCTCGCTGTCGCGGCTGGCGGCGAGCTTACCGCGGGTCGACGCGCACACTCACACCCGGTAAGGCCTATTAAATAGTACATTTTACAACTAGTGTGAAAAGAATGTCTTTTTACCACTAGTACCGAGGTATCTTGCCACGAGCTGAAAGCGAGTGGCAAGACTCGGTACGAGTGGTAAAAGACATTTCACACGTGTTGTAAACGACGTTTTTTAATACAATTGCGAAAAAATAATAAATTAGTATTCGTCATTTATATATTAATGAATTCTTTAAATAAATTTATATTATTGTACCTCGATCTCAACTGTTAGTGGCTGCATCGAAACTTCTGCTTGCGTATGCGCTCCTGGTACCTATAGGTGGACCGTTTAACTCGGTCCTCGCCTGCGCGGCGCGCGGGTGCAGGGGTATGACTATAACGGGCTGCGGGCGACGTGCGGAAGGCAAACCCCGGCGCCCGCACCCCGTTATCGTCATACCCCTGCACCCGCGCGCTGCGCAAGCGAGGAATGAGTTAAGCGGTCTACCTACAGATGCGTACATTTTCAGCTTCAAAAATGACTTTCATACTAACGCGATCAAAAATAAATACTCCTAGTATTCGTAAGCGTTTTTAATTTCATAATTTCCAAGTAAAAAATCTAATATAAAATTACTGCGTTTCGAAAGTATAGTTTGGAACTAAAAAGTAAAAAGCACTAGTGCGAGAAATTGAGCTTCTCGCACGCTACGCAGCCACAAAAAGTACCACTTTTTGAGCAACTGTATTAAAAATTACTTTTTGTCAAAAATTTCATTTTTGGTACGAGCTTTTATTGCCGACTGTTTTTTTCTGTATACCGTCATCAACTACTCGTTAAGACGATTCTAACGAGCCCAAACTCATTGGGGTACCGTTGGTTAAGTACTGAATCCCCATGGCCACCTTCTGTCTCCATCATCAGATCAGAACGATGGTACCATAGAATTGTCATCCAAACTACATATCATCAGATCATCACCATCATCATATCAGCCGAAAGACGTCCACTGCTAGACATAGGCCTCCCCCAAAGAGTGCCAAAATGACTGGTCCTGTGCCACCTGCATCCAGCGGACTCCCGCCAAACTATACCTTTAACCAAAATTTCAGCTCAATCGGTTGAAGTTATCTGCTTCAAAATTTAGTTGCAAGATTTCACCCGAACAAACATAGTTGGTTACATACATCGTAAGTTCATTAAACCAATCAAAAACTTGTAAAAATCGACGAAGCGCTTCGAGAAAAGGTAGGTAGTGCCCTTGCGTTCGCTTGGCTCGTCTTGGCGGGGGCACTGCCGTGCCCCCAGATTCGTTTCACAGTTGTATTATCGCGACAATGATCATTCATTACTCCATCATGCCCAGGTCATTTGGACGAGCTAGTAGTGGAATTCCAACGTATAAAGATATAGTGACGCTTTTTCTGAAAAGTATCTGCAGATACCGAGAATTTAGGCGTGGGAACAAAACGAATATGTATTCCTTTCACAAAATAGTATAGAATCGGGACCGCCTGTTATTACCATAACTTTTTTAATCTACTCCTGTATCATGTTTTTCTTATGTTGTGGTGCAATAATAGTAGTTTATGCGACTGTACATAATGAACAGCATCAAACACGAGTGTGGGTTTATGAAACGAGCGTCAGCGAGTTTCATAATAGGATCACACGAGTGTTTTAATGCCTAAGAATGTACAGTTACACACAGTACTTTATCTATCAGTGGCGGCGCGTGAGAATATTCACTGGACAACCCGGAGCAAAAAGAGGGTTGTTTTTTGATAATTTATGAGTTTGGTAATATTAGGTCCTTACCTATGAAATTGGCGGTGTGTATGGAGAATTTTATGAAAACTGTGATTTTCATACATTGAATTTTGCGGATTATTCAGCAATGTCAAATTCAAAGCAAACTAAATTTTGGTAGGAATATAGAAAACTTTTAAGCTACTTTACACATATCTTCATTCCTTAAAAATAGTTCGCATCATAAAACTATACGTAATTGAAACACTTTAACCGGCAGCACATGAAAAGGGCGGTTTTCAAGCTTTAATTTGAAGCACTAAATAAAAAATTCAAACCCATTTTTTGTATTTAAAACCTTTGTTACATAGTCTAATAATGAAATTAAAAAATAATTTGGAAGTTGCAATAGAAATGAATAAATTACGTACAAAATAATATCTGTGAAAAAACCGCCAATTTTATAGGTAAGGACCTAATATATAGCAAGAAATTTTAGGCAAGCTGGTGGGAATCGTCTTGTATGGGCGGCGCCACTGTTATCAATCCACATGTTATAAATCCTCAATGATGTGTTCGGGAACCAGTAGAATAACCGATATTGCACCACCATGGCCGACTAGATTTCAAATCAGTTGGTCATGATTGATGAGCCACCGGACCTGCACCACCCCAACAGCGGACCAGATTTCCATAATAACATTCGATGTTATTATGATTTTTCATTCATCATGGTACAGATAAAACGCTGATGTTACGTTACTGGTTGCAATTATGGTGGTCATTATATATCCGAACACATTCTAGACGATTTATAATATGGGTGTAGATAAAGAATATTACTACTACTACTACGAGTACCTACTACTACTATTTTAAAGAAAAATACATTTTAATCCATCTGGTGTCCTATTACCCAGCATCCGCGAAGGGCTCTGGCCGAAGCTCGACGGCGCCAACCACCACGCTCTGATCAACTTCTTCTCGATCCTGAAGAATGTGGACGAGCGGCCCGCGCTGTGGGGCCTGACGGCGGCCGAACACATCAAGCTGCTCAAGAAAGTGAAGGCTGCCTCTAACGGTAATGTATTGTATACTCGTCGACTTCTCGATCCTGAAGAGTGTGGACGAGCGGCCCGCGCTGTGGGGCCTGACGGCGGCCGAACACATCAAGCTGCTCAAGAACGTGAAGGCTGCCTCTAACGGTAATGTATTGTATACTCGTCGACTTCTCGATCCTGAAGAGTGTGGACGAGCGGCCCGCGCTGTGGGGCCTGACGGCGGCCGAACACATCAAGCTGCTCAAGAAAGTGAAGGCTGCCTCTAACGGTAATGTATTGTATACTCGTCGACTTCTCGATCCTGAAGAGTGTGGACGAGCGGCCCGCGCTGTGGGGCCTGACGGCGGCCGAACACATCAAGCTGCTCAAGAACGTGAAGGCTGCCTCTAACGGTAATGTATTGTATACTCGTCGACTTCTCGATCCTGAAGAGTGTGGACGAGCGGCCCGCGCTGTGGGGCCTGACGGCGGCCGAACACATCAAGCTGCTCAAGAAAGTGAAGGCTGCCTCTAACGGTAATGTATTGTATACTCGTCGACTTCTCGATCCTGAAGAGTGTGGACGAGCGGCCCGCGCTGTGGGGCCTGACGGCGGCCGAACACATCAAGCTGCTCAAGAACGTGAAGGCTGCCTCTAACGGTAATGTATTGTATACTCGTCGACTTCTCGATCCTGAAGAGTGTGGACGAGCGGCCCGCGCTGTGGGGCCTGACGGCGGCCGAACACATCAAGCTGCTCAAGAAAGTGAAGGCTGCCTCTAACGGTAATGTATTGTATACTCGTCGACTTCTCGATCCTGAAGAGTGTGGACGAGCGGCCCGCGCTGTGGGGCCTGACGGCGGCCGAACACATCAAGCTGCTCAAGAACGTGAAGGCTGCCTCTAACGGTAATGTATTGTATACTCGTCGACTTCTCGATCCTGAAGAGTGTGGACGAGCGGCCCGCGCTGTGGGGCCTGACGGCGGCCGAACACATCAAGCTGCTCAAGAAAGTGAAGGCTGCCTCTAACGGTAATGTATTGTATACTCGTCGACTTCTCGATCCTGAAGAGTGTGGACGAGCGGCCCGCGCTGTGGGGCCTGACGGCGGCCGAACACATCAAGCTGCTCAAGAACGTGAAGGCTGCCTCTAACGGTAATGTATTGTATACTCGTCGACTTCTCGATCCTGAAGAGTGTGGACGAGCGGCCCGCGCTGTGGGGCCTGACGGCGGCCGAACACATCAAGCTGCTCAAGAAAGTGAAGGCTGCCTCTAACGGTAATGTATTGTATACTCGTCGACTTCTCGATCCTGAAGAGTGTGGACGAGCGGCCCGCGCTGTGGGGCCTGACGGCGGCCGAACACATCAAGCTGCTCAAGAACGTGAAGGCTGCCTCTAACGGTAATGTATTGTATACTCGTCGAGTTCTCGATCCTGAAGAGTGTGGACGAGCGGCCCGCGCTGTGGGGCCTGACGGCGGCCGAACACATCAAGCTGCTCAAGAAAGTGAAGGCTGCCTCTAACGGTAATGTATTGTATACTCGTCGACTTCTCGATCCTGAAGAGTGTGGACGAGCAGCCCGCGCTGTGGGGCCTGACGGCGGCCGAACACATCAAGCTGCTCAAGAAAGTGAAGGCTGCCTCTAACGGTAATGTATTGTATACTCGTCGACTTCTCGATCCTGAAGAGTGTGGACGAGCGGCCCGCGCTGTGGGGCCTGACGGCGGCCGAACACATCAAGCTGCTCAAGAAAGTGAAGGCTGCCTCTAACGGTAATGTATTGTATACTCGTCGACTTCTCGATCCTGAAGAGTGTGGATGAGCGGCCCGCGCTGTGGGGCCTGACGGCGGCCGAACACATCAAGCTGCTCAAGAACGTGAAGGCTGCCTCTAACGGTAATGTATTGTATACTCATCGACTTCTCGATCCTGAAGAGTGTGGACGAGCGGCCCGCGCTGTGGGGCCTGACGGCGGCCGAACACATCAAGCTGCTCAAGAAAGTGAAGGCTGCCTCTAACGGTAATGTATTGTATACTCGTCGACTTCTCGATCCTGAAGAGTGTGGACGAGCGGCCCGCGCTGTGGGGCCTGACGGCGGCCGAACACATCAAGCTGCTCAAGAAAGTGAAGGCTGCCTCTAACGGTAATGTATTGTATACTCGTCGACTTCTCGATCCTGAAGAGTGTGGACGAGCGGCCCGCGCTGTGGGGCCTGACGGCGGCCGAACACATCAAGCTGCTCAAGAAAGTGAAGGCTGCCTCTAACGGTAATGTATTGTATACTCGTCGACTTCTCGATCCTGAAGAGTGTGGACGAGCGGCCCGCGCTGTGGGGCCTGACGGCGGCCGAACACATCAAGCTGCTCAAGAACGTGAAGGCTGCCTCTAACGGTAATGTATTGTATACTCGTCGACTTCTCGATCCTGAAGAGTGTGGACGAGCGGCCCGCGCTGTGGGGCCTGACGGCGGCCGAACACATCAAGCTGCTCAAGAACGTGAAGGCTGCCTCTAACGGTAATGTATTGTATACTCGTCGACTTCTCGATCCTGAAGAGTGTGGACGAGCGGCCCGCGCTGTGGGGCCTGACGGCGGCCGAACACATCAAGCTGCTCAAGAAAGTGAAGGCTGCCTCTAACGGTAATGTATTGTATACTCGTCGACTTCTCGATCCTGAAGAGTGTGGACAAGCGGCCCGCGCTGTGGGGCCTGACGGCGGCCGAACACATCAAGCTGCTCAAGAAAGTGAAGGCTGCCTCTAACGGTAATGTATTTTATACTCGTCGACTTCTCGATTCTGAAGAGTGTGGACGAGCGGCCCGCGCTGTGGGGCCTGACGGCGGCCGAACACATCAAGCTGCTCAAGAAAGTGAAGGCTGCCTCTAACGGTAATGTATTGTATACTCGTCGACTTCTCGATCCTGAAGAGTGTGGACGAGCGGCCCGCGCTGTGGGGCCTGACGGCGGCCGAACACATCAAGCTGCTCAAGAAAGTGAAGGCTGCCTCTAACGGTAATGTATTGTATACTCGTCGACTTCTCGATCCTGAAGAGTGTGGACGAGCGGCCCGCGCTGTGGGGCCTGACGGCGGCCGAACACATCAAGCTGCTCAAGAAAGTGAAGGCTGCCTCTAACGGTAATGTATTGTATACTCGTCGACTTCTCGATCCTGAAGAGTGTGGACGAGCGGCCCGCGCTGTGGGGCCTGACGGCGACCGAACACATCAAGCTGCTCAAGAAAGTGAAGGCTGCCTCTAACGGTAATGTATTGTATACTCGTCGACTTCTCGATCCTGAAGAGTGTGGACGAGCGGCCCGCGCTGTGGGGCCTGACGGCGGCCGAACACATCAAGCTGCTCAAGAAAGTGAAGGCTGCCTCTAACGGTAATGTATTGTATACTCGTCGACTTCTCGATCCTGAAGAGTGTGGACGAGCGGCCCGCGCTGTGGGGCCTGACGGCGGCCGAACACATCAAGCTGCTCAAGAAAGTGAAGGCTGCCTCTAACGGTAATGTATTGTATACTCGTCGACTTCTCGATCCTGAAGAGTGTGGACGAGCGGCCCGCGCTGTGGGGCCTGACGGCGGCCGAACACATCAAGCTGCTCAAGAAAGTGAAGGCTGCCTCTAACGGTAATGTATTGTATACTCGTCGACTTCTCGATCCTGAAGAGTGTGGACGAGCGGCCCGCGCTGTGGGGCCTGACGGCGGCCGAACACATCAAGCTGCTCAAGAAAGTGAAGGCTGCCTCTAACGGTAATGTATTGTATACTCGTCGACTTCTCGATCCTGAAGAGTGTGGACGAGCGGCCCGCGCTGTGGGGCCTGACGGCGACCGAACACATCAAGCTGCTCAAGAAAGTGAAGGCTGCCTCTAACGGTAATGTATTGTATACTCGTCGACTTCTCGATCCTGAAGAGTGTGGACGAGCGGCCCGCGCTGTGGGGCCTGACGGCGGCCGAACACATCAAGCTGCTCAAGAAAGTGAAGGCTGCCTCTAACGGTAATGTATTGTATACTCGTCGACTTCTCGATCCTGAAGAGTGTGGACGAGCGGCCCGCGCTGTGGGGCCTGACGGCGGCCGAACACATCAAGCTGCTCAAGAAAGTGAAGGCTGCCTCTAACGGTAATGTATTGTATACTCGTCGACTTCTCGATTCTGAAGAGTGTGGACGAGCGGCCCGCGCTGTGGGGCCTGACGGCGGCCGAACACATCAAGCTGCTCAAGAAAGTGAAGGCTGCCTCTAACGGTAATGTATTGTATACTCGTCGACTTCTCGATCCTGAAGAGTGTGGACGAGCGGCCCGCGCTGTGGGGCCTGACGGCGGCCGAACACATCAAGCTGCTCAAGAAAGTGAAGGCTGCCTCTAACGGTAATGTATTGTATACTCGTCGACTTCTCGATCCTGAAGAGTGTGGACGAGCGGCCCGCGCTGTGGGGCCTGACGGCGACCGAATACATCAAGCTGCTCAAGAAAGTAAAGGCTGCCTCTAACGGTAATGTATTGTATACTCGTCGACTTCTCGATCCTGAAGAGTGTGGACGAGCGGCCCGCGCTGTGGGGCCTGACGGCGACCGAACACATCAAGCTGCTCAAGAAAGTGAAGGCTGCCTCTAACGGTAATGTATTGTATACTCGCCGACTTCAATGTTTGAATAAAGACTTCATACACCAAACTATAATCACATACTTTTTATATGGAGCTTATTATACAACTGTTTACCTACACAACTAAAATCAATTCGACCAATCACGTGGTGCCTTTACTGAACTATAATGAATTTGACAAATAGAACGTCGCCTTGGTTATAGAACAAAAAACATCAACGCCGACGACGAAACGCTGAGCCAGTGGGCTGCGCTTCGTTTCAGCACGGCATTTTCAAAAGATACCAAGTTTGCTTAATTATTTCAGTTGACTCGTAGGAAAAGTATTGTATACAATAGTTACACAATTAGCTCTTAGGTTGACGTACTTTAGTTAGGCCTGGTGTTCGACTTTAAGATCCCTCATTGTGTAACGATTGTATAATAGTATTTTCACTTCTCATGCTCTAAAAGTTCGTCTTTATGTCGTGCGTAGGCGACATAAAGTCGCTTTTTATGCTCTAGAGCATAAAGTAAAATCTTCGTCGAAGACCAAGGCAATCGCTGCAACAGCCACACGAACATCTTTAACTTCATACAACAACCTCTTTATTTTATTTCGTTTCGTTCGTATTCTAAGACCAAGGCAAAGATACCAACAGCCAAAGTACACAATAAAACTTCATGAAATAAACTTATAATTTGTATTTCGTCTCATTTATTATTTTACGTGTTGCTGTTTCATTTCCTCGCAATCGAAGTGAAAAGTAGAGTGTACAACTCGTCCATAAAACCCATTTTACACTCGACTTTATATCTATCCTCGCTCGCAAGCTCGCTCGGATGGATAAACGTCTCGAGTAAAATGGTGCGTTTTATGCACTTGTTGTACAATCTACTATTTTCACATATTAAAAATCATAATGAATTGACGTTTCGTATTGATAACTGTTTTAATATCTATAGATACTAGAATTAAACCCACTTACGTTTTGACACCTGTTCCAAATTTATAGTAGTTTATGTGACTGTACATAATGAAGGGCATTAAACAGGAGTGTGGGTTTATGAAAGGAACGTCAGCGAGTTTCATAATAGGATCACACGAGTGTTTTAATGCCTAATTATGTACAGTTACATAATAGTAGTTTATGTGACTGTACATAATGAGGGGCATTAACCACGAGTGTGTGTTTATGAAACGAGCGTCAGCAAGTTGCATAATAGGGTCCCACGAGTGTTTTAATGCATATTTATGTACAGTTACATACACTATATTATCTATCCACATGTTATAAATCCTCAATGATGTGTTCCGGAACCATTAGAACAACCGCCATTGCACCGCCATGGCCGACTAGATTTCAAATCATGACCAACTCCACCGGACCAGCACCACCTCAACACCGGACCTGATTTCCATAATACCATCGATTATCGATGTTATTATTATTTTTCTCCAATATGCTCGGAAATGTCCGCCTTACTATATGTAGGCAAATTACTGCAAACAGCCAAATGCTCGTACGTTTCAATGCCTAGCAATTTATCACAACAACTTGTTATTGTTAGAATGAAAGAAATGTATGGCTGTCTCTTTCCAACTATTGCAAGTTGGTGTGAAAAATTGCGCCCGTTTGTAGTGTGCCTAAAAATTCCCGCGTTTTCTGTATTTTTTAAAGTCATAGACAAAACTCTTACTTTTGTAAGTGATCGAAGTGACGTTATTAAAAATGTCTCAAATAGTTTGAAACGAAGAAATAAAAATATATATCGATATAAACTTCATAACGTATTCATTCATACGTTTGGATTTTCAATCCAGTTTAATCTTTAATAAGTAAACATGATGTATTACTTAAATAAGCTGATGTACTGATTCTACAATAAATATATTTTCATTTTAATTTTCATTTTCAAACATTTTAAACTGTGATCGATTCTAATGTTTTTAATTACCTATTTTAAGTATGTAAATTTAAACTGGCACTATGAGTCATGCCGAGTAAATACTTAAAAAAAAGTTAGTTGGGTGGAAACTTGATAGGTTATTGACATACTCGCTGTTTTAAGATTATTGAAAATATTATTTGATATCCTCGCATTTTTGGAGAAAAGCACTATATATGCCTCGGCGGGAACGGCAATTCGTGGATTCATCTCTATTGTCGGATCTTCGCTTCGCTCGCTTCATCCGACAAAATCAACTTATCCACGAATTGCAATTTCCCGGCCTCTGCAATAATGTACTATTTCATACATTATAATAACACTGGCACAGATAAAACGCTGATGTTACGTTACTGGTTGCAATTATGGTGGTCGTTATATATGGTTTCCGAACACAATCTAGAGGATTTATGATATGGTTGTAGATAATAGTACATTATGATACAAGTGAGCTATGTTGATCATTACATCAGAGGCGGAATTGTCACGCGAACCGCAGGTGAGCGTGATAATAGAGCCGAAGATGTAATTGTTTATATGATAATGATTGTATAATGATAAAAATGTTATCAAAAGTAAATAGATTTAATAAATTAAACGTTTCTATATCATATCGAAGAAGAAATAATCAATTAATTCACAAGAACGATTTAATTTGCTTAGTCGAGTAAGAATGAGCTTGCAAGAGGGGGCTCTACAAATCACTTTGTAGGTCCAGAACCATTTGTGGGACTCTCGCAGGGGACCATAATATCGGCCTTTAAAGCCTACGCCAAAACCAAACACCAACACGAGTGGAAGAATGAGGCTGGCTTAAGGCACTCTAAGCTCTTCATAGAAGGAGTGGATTCGGGCTGGACCAAAAAACTCTGGAAATCCAGTAGGAAGTAACTCAGAATTATATCTGGGGTGTTCACAGGTCACTTCGGGGTCAAGGATCTCTTGGCCAAGATGGGACTATCTGATAGTTTAGACTGTAGAATGTGTGGCGAGGAGGATGAGACTATGGAACACTTATTGTGTGAATGTCATGCCCTTGCCAGACAAAGAATGAACTAGTTTGGTAACGGTTACCCGCAACCAAAGGAATTCAAGGTGCTCCCGGCGAAATGCATCATCCGCTTTGTGGAAATGATGGAGCAAGCCTGGGAGCAGGTATAAAGGAGAGGGCAAATGTACAAAAGATCCCACTGGGTCGAGGTGCATCCGAAAGGGCCCTCACCTAGATAAGATAAGATAAGATAAGAATCCATTTGCCGAGAATTAAAAACAAACCTGTATAACCCGGTCAATTTAAGAATGCGCCGAGTTCATACATACACCTTGCTGCAAGGTGCCAACGTGTCGTAATGTTTTAAAACACGCGTGTTTAATACCCAGGATTATGAGCCTAAAAGCGGCACAATAAGAGGTACGTTACGAGCAAATGTGTTGAAAAACTCATAATGATACAAAAATCGATACTGTAGTAACATTAAAGTACAGATTTTAGCTACTGTCACAAGAAAGTTGTCATAGTAAAATTGGTTGTAATAATGCTGGTCATTTCCTACGGCTTTTGAACGCATTTTAGAGCACTTTAGATACCTTCACCCTTGAAGCCCGAGGCAGACGCTCCCCCAGGGAGTACACAAGTTGGAGGCCCCTGGCGTGTGACGCTCTCCCGGCACTTACTACGCTACCAGCGCGTCCACCCACCACCTCGGACCACCATCGTCTCCTGTTGTCCAGCTGCGTACCGCGAGGGGAGTGAGGGTACCCGGAAGGACCGACCACCCCTCAAACAGACCTGGCATCTAAGCCATAGCCCGACCTAGGCGAACGAACCGCCCCATAATATTTCACTTAACTTAATAATAAAATCTTAACTATCCCAATCTTCTACAATTTTGCTCCTAGATAGGTACCCCAAGTTAGGGCTCCCTATCTACGTGACAAATTGGCGTAGATAAAATATTTTATAGCAAGGATCTCTCCCTTGGTCGGAGCTCCAAATAGCACTTTAGCAGTATCTATTGTATTGTTTCACAGAGCTAGACTACAAGGTGCTCCTGGAGCCCTCTTCCTCTGCCTCGTTCACGGCGCACGTGCTGCGCGCCATGCGGCCCGAGACGGCCGGCATGGTGGCCAAGCTGCTGCGCACGCTGCCGCCCGCCTTCAAGCTGCCTGTGCCCGTGCACACGCTGTACACCATGTGGCTCACCGGCTACTTCTTCAGCGTGAGTCTCTACCCACAGAGCTAGACTACAAGGTGCTCCTGGAGCCCTCTTCCTCTGCCTCGTTCACGGCGCACGTGCTGCGCGCCATGCGGCCCGAGACGGCCGGCATGGTGGCCAAGCTGCTGCGCACGCTGCCGCCCGCCTTCAAGCTGCCTGTGCCCGTGCACACGCTGTACACCATGTGGCTCACCGGCTACTTCTTCAGCGTGAGTCTCTACCCACAGAGCTAGACTACAAGGTGCTCCTGGAGCCCTCTTCCTCTGCCTCGTTCACGGCGCACGTGCTGCGCGCCATGCGGCCCGAGACGGCCGGCATGGTGGCCAAGCTGCTGCGCACGCTGCCGCCCGCCTTCAAGCTGCCTGTGCCCGTGCACACGCTGTACACCATGTGGCTCACCGGCTACTTCTTCAGCGTGAGTCTCTACCCACAGAGCTAGACTACAAGGTGCTCCTGGAGCCCTCTTCCTCTGCCTCGTTCACGGCGCACGTGCTGCGCGCCATGCGGCCCGAGACGGCCGGCATGGTGGCCAAGCTGCTGCGCACGCTGCCGCCCGCCTTCAAGCTGCCTGTGCCCGTGCACACGCTGTACACCATGTGGCTCACCGGCTACTTCTTCAGCGTGAGTCTCTACCCACAGAGCTAGACTACAAGGTGCTCCTGGAGCCCTCTTCCTCTGCCTCGTTCACGGCGCACGTGCTGCGCGCCATGCGGCCCGAGACGGCCGGCATGGTGGCCAAGCTGCTGCGCACGCTGCCGCCCGCCTTCAAGCTGCCTGTGCCCGTGCACACGCTGTACACCATGTGGCTCACCGGCTACTTCTTCAGCGTGAGTCTCTACCCACAGAGCTAGACTACAAGGTGCTCCTGGAGCCCTCTTCCTCTGCCTCGTTCACGGCGCACGTGCTGCGCGCCATGCGGCCCGAGACGGCCGGCATGGTGGCCAAGCTGCTGCGCACGCTGCCGCCCGCCTTCAAGCTGCCTGTGCCCGTGCACACGCTGTACACCATGTGGCTCACCGGCTACTTCTTCAGCGTGAGTCTCTACCCACAGAGCTAGACTACAAGGTGCTCCTGGAGCCCTCTTCCTCTGCCTCGTTCACGGCGCACGTGCTGCGCGCCATGCGGCCCGAGACGGCCGGCATGGTGGCCAAGCTGCTGCGCACGCTGCCGCCCGCCTTCAAGCTGCCTGTGCCCGTGCACACGCTGTACACCATGTGGCTCACCGGCTACTTCTTCAGCGTGAGTCTCTACCCACAGAGCTAGACTACAAGGTGCTCCTGGAGCCCTCTTCCTCTGCCTCGTTCACGGCGCACGTGCTGCGCGCCATGCGGCCCGAGACGGCCGGCATGGTGGCCAAGCTGCTGCGCACGCTGCCGCCCGCCTTCAAGCTGCCTGTGCCCGTGCACACGCTGTACACCATGTGGCTCACCGGCTACTTCTTCAGCGTGAGTCTCTAACCACAGAGCTAGACTACAAGGTGCTCCTGGAGCCCCCCTCCGCAATATTTGTCCTTGGAAAAAATATGAATTTCGCTTACCTCCTTACAAAGTTAAATAAAATAAAATAAAATAAAGTTACATGCTAACATTTATCATTCTAATCTTGCTAGAAAAAATATAATATAATGATATGTGCGTAGATAAAATACTATTTCTTCCCTAGGAACCAAGCAACGGTTCCTCCAGCAGCAACAAGAAGTGGATGCAGCGCTACCGGCAGTGTGCGAGCTACTTCAACAAGCTCAACAAGAAGGAACTGCTCCGGTTCCTGGCAGAGACCTGCTTCAGCGAGCAGGCGCTGCAGAGGTAAGGTGGAGGTGATGACGTACAATGATGGTCGTTGATGACGACGGTTACGATGACTATGATGACGGTGACGATGACGATGGTGATGATGTCGATGACTATATTGATATTAATGATGATGACTATAATGATGACTATGGTTATTTATTTATTTATCGTATGGCATTTTGCTCACTGGATAACACAAGGCCCGACTCTAGGATCTCGCAGTGCTCACTCGATTTACCAAGTAGGTACAGTCGACTACAAATACATGTATCCATACATACACCCACAAACACTTATACATAGACTTTACTGCCATAGTAATAAGGTATACATACATCATTTTGTAACATTAAAAAACATACATCTCTTTGTAGTCGACTGTACACGATGTTGATTAAATGATGATGGTGACTATGATGATGTCTATGACTTTAATGACGTCTATGACTATGATAACGATGTTCAGGATGGTGACAACGACTAAAATGATGATAACTATGATGGTGATAATGATGATGATGATGATCAATCGTCGACATCGATAACCGATGACAATGTTGTGTGTTCCAGGGTCCCGGCTGGCACACGCGGCCTCATGCTGATGCAGGCGGTGGACTACTGCCAGCAGGAACAGGAGAACGACTTCAAGTTCACCAAGGAGTAAGTATAAGAACAAATAAAAATTTAAATAAAATCCTTTTCTCCAATATGGTCGGAAATGTCCACCTTACTGTAGCAAAAATAGTCCGTGAAGTTCCTCGTTACTGCCGAGCACAAATTTAAAAAGTTAAAAGTCATTATTGTACAGCTTCAGCGGCCAAGAAAATGTATGAAAATCCTTTACTGTATAGTTTTTTACCATTTAACCATAATGTATTGACTAAGGCAAATTACTGCAAACAGCCAAATGCTCGTACGTTTCAAGGCCTAGCAATTTATCACAACAACTTGTTATTGTTAGAATGAAAGAAATGTATGGCTGTCTGTTTCCAACTATTGCAAGTTGGTGTGACAAATTGCGCCCGTTTGTAGTGTGTCTAAAGTTTTCCCGCGTTTTCTGTATTTTTGTAAAGTCATAGACAAAACTCTTACTTTTGTAAGTGATCAAAGTGACGTTCTTAAAAATGTCTCAAATAGTTTGAAACGAACAAATAAAAATATTTATCGATATAAAAGTCACAACGAACTTTAAATACGTTTAGATTTCAATCCCGTTTAATCTTTAATAAGTAAACATTTTAAACTGTGATCGATTCTAATGTTTTTAATTATTTTAAGTATGTAAATTGAAACTGGCACTACGAGTCATGCCGTGTACATACTTTAGAAAAATAAGTTGGGTGGGAACTTGATAGGTTATTGACATACTCGCTGTTTTAGGGTTATTGAAAATATTATTTGATTTCCTCGCATTTTTGGAGAAAAGCACTATATATGGCTCGGCGGGAACGGCAATTCGTGGATTCGTCTCTATTGTCGGATTCAGCTTCGCTTCGCTCGCTTCATCCGACAAAATCAACTTGTCCACGAATTGCAATTTTCCGGCATCTGCAATAATGTACTATTATTTTCAGACAATTCTAGTCCATAGGTTGACAGTGAAGTGGCAATTATTATATAATTATATTTATTATCTATGTTAGTGTATCTAAACTAAAATATGACCTAAACCGGTCTATCGAACCCCACTTGTTAGACATAACTAGAGATGCGCCGAATATTCGGTAAATATTCGGCATATTCGGCACGTTTTTCAATGTTCGTTATTCGGCCCAATTATTCGGTTCAAATGCCGAATATTTACCGAATAATTTTGCAGGTTTTTTGTCTGCAAATTGTAAGAATGTAACATAGTCATTGTCCTGTGAAATTATTATTATAAAACGGATTCTTATTGTTATTTAAATACCTTTAGTATAAATGTTTCACTTAAAAATCAACAAGATTTTTACCACTGAAAAATGAGTCTGTTTTGGAACGGCTGATCAAGGCATAAGGCATTCCTTTGAACCGAATTATTCGGCCGAATATTCGGTTCGGCAAAAGCTGGACCGAAAATTCGGCCGAATATTCGGTTCGGCAAAAGCTGGACCGAAAATTCGGCCGAATATTCGTATTCGGTAAAACCCATATTCGGCGCATCTCTAGACATAACTAATTTAATCTTATTGTATGTTCCATGCTTTTAATAGTAAATATAAATTAAGTTATTATTTGATAATGTAATATTTCACTAATTTATTTTCATTGTATTACGACATGATAAATATCTGTGTTGTGTAATTTTTAAGTAGTTTTAAAATTATTGCAACACCCCTAAGGGTTCGTGCATTATACTGTATAACTGCATGTGTAATCATGATTGCAAATAATAAATCTAATCTAAATCTAACTTCTTTGAACGTGAAGTTCGATATACCGGCTCTGAATAACCGTGTCGAGTCGGTCGGCTATCATCCTCAGGATCCCGTTGGAGAGTATAGTAGGACTGGACTGAGGAGTAGGGAGCCAATAATGTACAGCCAAATAAAATACAGCCCGATAATACGCGTCCAATTTTAGTGGACGCGTATTATCAGGCCGTACATTATCAGCCCGGACAAAGGTGGCTTCCAATTATTGCCCCGTACCGAATTTGCTCAGGGTGATAATGCACGGCCCAATAATGTACAGCCCAATAATACGAAGCCACAAAAAGTGGACGCGTATTATCGGGCCGTACATTATCAGCTCGAACAAAGGTGGCTTCCAATTATTGCCCCGGACCAAGTTTGCTGCTTGTCAAAAGCGAACTCTGTCTTAGGTCGGTTAGGTTAGGGTCCACTTGTGTCCCTCAGACCGGGAATAGCCACCCCGCATAGCGGGGTGGCGTGGCGTCGACCCGCTGGAGACTTTTTAATGGACGCCAATTATTGGGCTGTACATTATCAGGTCGTACAAGATTGGCTTCCAATTATTGCCCCGTACCGAATTTGCTCAGGGTGATAATGCACGGCCCAATAATGTACGGCCGCCTGATAATACGCGTCCATATTATTGGGCTGTACATTATCATGGCTGTACATTATCGTGGCCGTACATTAACCGGCACCTGAGGAGTAGTAGCGTATTGAACAATACGGTATTTGACAAAAGTCAAATCAGCTTCTTTTTATGAAACGTCAAAAACGCTCCGTTAGTATGGAATTTGTAGGGATTACTTGTGACGCAGGGCGGCCAATCTTAGTACTAGTTGCGCGGTAATGACAGCATAATAAGTCAACTAGAGGCTGTCAAGGTATTTCAAAATTCGCCGTGTTGTCATAAGACATTAGTAGCCTAGGGGTACAGACGGAGGTATTTGGAGTCGATGGGCCGGGGTTCAAACCCTGCGACGGACGCACTTTTTGTATGTTTTAACATTGAAGTGGAGTATTTCAACTAACGATTCTAGATGGCGCATCAATTACAGGGTTACCGTTTTTAGGCCCAGAGATTGTTCTCTATTTCAGTATATAACAAAGTACTTTGTGTTGTGACGTCACGATCAAACAACGTCCTTATTGTTAGTTTTTATGAATTTAAAAATCTTAAAATAACAAATATAAATGAAATATTGATACGTTCTGAGTATTTTCGTAATGTTTATCTATTGCGAATGAAAAAACAATTTATTTTCACTTGTGTCAAATACCCTATTATAACAGAATAGAATCATGAGAAAAATAAGAAATACTGAATAATCCAGTAATGGGGAATGGATGAAAATTTTAGAAGTGGCTGATTATTTTTTTGGTGGTAGGAATAACTTTCCTTAGCACCAGAAAAAAATTGCAGACTTTTCAGCTGCGTGAATACATTTTGAAAAAAATAAACAGTTTCCTCTCTTACGTTTTGGGTTTAGGCGGCGAATGAGAAACTTTCCTTGATCCGTCTCATATTACAAACATATTTTAAATATCTGACCCTGGAAATGACAAATATAGCTGCTGTAGCTGTCAATATCATTGCCAGTGTCAGTTTATCACGGATTTTTAAGATATTTTTTTGTAATATGAGACGGATCAAGCAAATTGTCTCATTCGCCGTCTTAAACCTAAAACGCAAGTGAGGAAACTGTTAAAATTTTTCAAAAATAATTGACGCATATGAAAAGTCTGCAACTTTTTTCTGGTGCTAAGGAAGGTTATTCCTACCACCAAAAAAATTACCAGGCAATTCTAAAATTTTCATCCATTCCCAATTGCAGATTCCTACAAAACTTTACTAGTACTCAAATAGACAATTTTTTTTTTCGAAAGGTTCTATTAAGCCAAGATCCGTGAGCCAGGCTGAAAACCGATTTCGGCACATATTACCATGTTGATAAGGTTCAATTTCCTTTGCAGCGAGATGTCATGGACCCAAGTGGGGCAGGAGCTGACGCGCTGGGCGCGCTTCCTGGAGAACTTCCACTCGGACACCATCCAGGGCATCATCGAGAACAGCGGCGTGCCCCGCGACGAGATATGGCCGTAAGTGCTAACGATACAAGGATCAAATCGCTTTGCAGCAGTTGCAAATCAAAGCTGCCGAAATAAATTATTTGTATTTGTTGTATTTGTATTTTTTTGACGTACTTTTAGTTAGGGATACGTTCAGTGGGCCTTAAAAATAATAGTATTTGATTACCTGTAATTGGATGTTAAACAGATTAAATACCTAATTCCACTAATAATACCTAGACTGTGATAATACTGTCAATATTTGCTTTATTTATCGCATTTTGGAATATGTAATAGTTACTTTATTTGTCTCAATTTGGAATATGTAATAGTTAGAAATTTTTAACACGATACAGCAACTGTAATTTTTTTTTTCAAAATGGCGTCGCGTTGGTGTTTGAACTGAAATTTACTTTTTGTACTCGTCGATTAAAAGCTGTGTATCACACGTCACTCTTTTCATCGGTGAATCGTCTATGTTACTTCCGAAACAACCGAAATAACTGTTTCGATAATACGCTCTAGACAACAGAAAAATGTTTGAAAATAGAACTTTGTATTTCAATAATATGTGTCATTGTTTAAGGAGACTCGATCCGATACAAAATTGCCAATCTATGGCGTTTCGGAACGTAGCAGCGTCGCGTCATCCGTCAAAAATCTACTAAAACTTGCAGGGGCATAAAAAAAAAACTACGCTTTGTGATTGGCTTAGTATTTAGCCAATTACAGCCCAGTACTGCAAGTACTGCAACATTACGGACGCCGGTGGTTTGATAGAACTAGACAATATAGTACTTACTACATATAAATGTGAATTTTCGCGAACAAAAAGTGCGGCTTGAATACAAGGCAGGGTTAGCAGTTTAAGTTTAATAAAATGTGGGCGGCAACTGTTTGGTATACGGACGTTAGCTAGGATACGGATACATTTCTTTTTATCGTTTATATAGGATATTATTATCAAATCAAATATCTAATGCAACCTTTAAGCAGTCTTTGAAATGCCTTTTTGCAGTCTTTTTTTGTCTTACACTAAGGGTACTTAGTACCAAATTACGTTGTTTACTTTCTTTCTTTGTACAAAAACACTTTGTTAGGAAACAAGTAAATAAGACGTAGAAGTTTTTTAAAACTCGTCCCTTAAGAGGGTTAAAAAGGGGTTCAAAGTTTGTATGGAAAGCTAGACATTTTTAAAGTAAGAGATTTGTAACTTCGGTCATAGACTGTTTGTTAAAAGACTATAAAACGAATTTCGGCATTTATTTAAATTCATCCCCTAAAGGAGTTAGAAGGGGGTTCAAAGTTTGTATGGGGGAAATTATTAGAATTATTAGACGAGACCCGGGAATCATCCCCTAAGGGGCTGAAAATTTGTATGGAGCTACGATATAAACGAGTTCTACGCGGACGGAGTCACGGGCAGAAGCTAGTTAGGGTATCCGAAATAAGTCACAAAAGTATTTACGACAATGTGAACATTTATATAACATAGCAGTTTATGGTTATAATATTAACGTCCTCTTTGATATTTAATACGGATGAAGTCACGGCAAACACTAATATCACTCAAAGTGCATGCGACTTTATGTGTCCGTTTGTTAACGTTTTCCAGTCCGGCTTATATGTAACGTGACAAAATGTTAACAAACGGACGTTACGATTTCGACGAACTAGAATTAAATCTCTTTCATTTAAACAAATCGAATAGCAAACGATATATTTGAAACTCGTCAAAGTACTGCAAAAACACTTGTTTGGTTTGATAAAAAAAGCAATCCATTTACTTTCTGTACGAACAGCATAAATCGTTGCACAAAACGGACTAAACACTTAGATAAACTAACTGCCTCAACAGCACGCCACGGTGATGAAATATGATATGACGTTTTAAACGCACTTTGTATATAGCCAGAGTGTTGTCAGTGTGCCAATTAAACTCAAAGGTTTTAGGAAATTTTTTTTAGAAAAAAGGGCGGGAAACTTCGAGGTGAACGCGCGTGTTTTTCTCGAGTTACAAAATTTTTTATATTTATAGTGGTCAACGCAGGATAATTCATTTGTAAATATTATCAGTAGTTAGTTTTTATGTATTTGTGTATATAACTTCATAGATTTGGTAAGTTTTTGTATATATTTTCACCATGGATCCCCCTGTTGACCCAGGGGGAGGCCACTTGGTCCCTGGTGTTTCACATACGGTCACTATTTACAGTGACCATGATAAGAAATCTGATGGTATGGACACTGATGCTAGTTCCAAATCTTCTGGCTTTAGGAAACGTAAGTCAGTAACTAGAAAAATATGCCGTCATTGTAATAAAAAGAAGCGTAGCAAAAATGCAGAAACAAATAGAGATAGAGATTCGCTCCGGGATGATTGTAATTGTCAGGATTCTTCCATTAAACCGGAAAGCATTCAAATTCAAGTCCCTCTCCCTCCTCCAGCGTCAGCTCCAGTTTCATCAGTACAGGCTCAGCTCCCAGTTACAGGTACAGACACAGTTTCCCAGCCCACAGACATGTTTAGGAAGCAGTTCATTCCTTCGGATTGTTCTCCTTATGTAATTCATATCCAGAAACAGCAAGAGTCGCCCAATGATGGCGCTTCTATTCACTCCATGGCTTTTGGGAACCTACTAAAAAAACTTAACTTTAAAAACATTGTTAATGGCAGTGTCAAACGCATTGGACGGAATAGAGTCACCCTTTCATTTACGAAATACCAGGATGCAAACGATTTTCTCAATGACAAAAGACTTACTGACAACAAATACAAATCGTTTATTCCATCATTTCATGTGATAAGAATGGGAGTAATAAAGGGCGTACCAGCAGAGTGGTCTTTAGACGAGGTTAAAGAAAACATCAGTGTACCTGTCGGTTGTGGTGATGTTATAAAGTTGAGAAGACTTAATTATAAAGTCATGGTGGATGGTTCCCCCGTGTGGAAGCCATCTCAATCTGTAGTTCTTACATTTGATGGACAGGTTCTCCCGAAACGTATATTTATGTGTTACAATTCTCTCCTTGTAGATTTATATGTCTTTCCCACCATCCAATGTTTCAATTGCTGCCGTTTTGGACACACGCAGATGCAATGCAGATCAAAGCCGCGCTGTTATAAATGTGGGCAAGGGCACACTGGCTCTTCATGTAACATTGAGGAGGATTGTGCATCTTGTTGCTTGTGCTCTGGTCTTCATTTTGCAATAAATAAACGCTGTCCCGAGTTTGAACGCCAAAAGAATATTAAACTAACTATGGCCCAAAGTGCAATATCTTATGCAGAAGCATCAAAATAACATCCTTCAGTAACTAAACCTTATGCTGATGTAGTCATGGCTACTCCTCCATCCTTCCAGACTGTAATAAATAGTCCATCTCACACACAGACACACACAGCTTCACAGTCTTATAAAAAGACAGTTTTTCTCAAACCTAGAAATATACCTAAGCCTCAAAAGGGTTATGACTCTCAGGCACATCATAATTTGTCAAAAGACTACAATATGCAATCAGCTTCAGGGAATGGTAGTGCATTATTAAGTCAACCAAAAGAACAATCTACTAAGGATATCATTCTAGAAATCCTTAAGATATTTTCCAATAGTAATAGTAATATGAATTCAGAACCGAACATCATTGCACAGTTAATTAGTTTATTATCTAAAGTCTTCAATTTCAATAATGGCGAACAAATCCAAAGTTCTCCAGTGGAATTGTCATAGTATCAATAATAAGAAATCAGATTTACTTCATTTAATTAGGAAATATGATCCATTTGTTATTACACTTTCAGAAACGTGGCTCCGATCTGAGTCATGTTTCAGAATTCCTGGCTATTCATGTCTCCGTGAAGATAGATCGGATGGATATGGTGGTGTAGCCATTCTTATTAAAAAATCATTTAATTTTTCATATCATTCATTATCACATAGTAATGATTATTCCATTATTTCAGCCATTGTAAATAACATCTGCATAGTTTCAGTGTATATTCCTCATCCTTCATTAGTCATTCTTAGAGAAATTAGAAGCATAATATCATCCCTTCCTTCCCCTTTCATAATTTTAGGTGATTTTAATTGCCATCATTCTACATGGGGATGCATCAATTCGAGTAATTTAGGAGAAGAAATAATTGATATGGTTCATCATTTTAATTTGTTTATCTTAAACTCTGGAGCCCCCACGCGTCGATCTGCTCCAAATGAGAATCCTAGTGCCATAGATTTGTCAATTTGTAGTGCATCAATTGCAGTCTCAGTATTTTGGGAGGTCCTTCCATTTTCTTATGGTAGCGATCATTTTCCGATCTTAATTCTTTTTTCCCTTTCAAAAACAAACCACTGATTAAAAGATCACCGCTTTTGGGTTATAAGCTCCAGGAAGACAAATGGCAACATTTTAGAGAACATTTGGATGAAAAGTTGGCACATTTGCCCGAGGTGTCCCAAAATCAAGTTTTGCAATCATCTGATGCTTTTGCTAAGCTTCTGATTGAAGTAGCAGATGAAGTATTTCCGTCTAGAAAGAAGTCCTCTCAGTTTGATATCCTCAGCCCGCCTTGGTGGGATTCTGAATGTACAGAAGCTGTTAAAAAAAGAAAACTGAGTGAGTTATTGTATAATGATAATATGAATGAGGAAAATTTTAATAGCCTATTAGCTGTCATGAAGGAAACAAAACAATTTTTAAAGAAAAAGAAGCTTGAGGGTTGGCGGTCATTTTGTGCATCTATATGCCCTAGTGCTCACCCTTCCGAAGTTTGGAAAAAGATTCGGATGTTTAGGGGGGCCTTTGTTGAAACAAGTGGCCAAATTGATCCTTCCGTAGCTGAACAATTCTTAAATAAATTAGCTTCTCCTTTTGTACCATTGCCTTTTCCTATAAGTGTCGAATTTTTTAACTTTTCCGATTTTGATAACAATGATATACAGCGATTTAACAGTCCGTTCTCAATGCTAGAGTTGAAGAGTGTGCTCATGTATGTCGTAGATTCCGCCCCGGGGTGCGACGGTATTCCATATTCGTTTTTGGTACATGCCAGTGATAATGTTTTAGGTTATTATCTGGACCTTATCAATGTTGTCTTTTTGACAGGTGATATTCCTGCCAAATGGAAAATACAATTAGTGTTACCACTTGTTAAACCAAATAAATCCCGTTCTGATCCAAATTCCTATCGTCCTATTGCTTTGTCATCGGTTTTAATCAAAGTCATGGAACACTTGGTTAAAAATCGATTGGAGTGGTTTATTGAAAGTAAACGCTTATTACCAAATATTCAATATGGCTTTTGGAAGTCCAGAAGCACTTTAGATTGTGTTAGTTTGTTAGTAGCTGATGTACTTCTGGCATTCTCCGAACATGAGTCTGTGGTGGCTTGTTTTGTAGATATCAATTCGGCTTATGATAATGTAAATATTTCAATTTTAGTTAATAAGCTGTTGTTATTGGGAGTTCCAAGTCGCTTGTGTGTTTTGATTTCCGCTATATCAGATTAAATTTAGATTCCGAAGTATTATATAGAACAGTTTGGAAAGGGCTACCGCAAGGGTCTGTCCTTAGTCCTTTACTTTTTAACGTTTACACGTACGACTTACTTCCTCATTTGACTGATTCTATATCCGTTATTCAATATGCTGATGATATAGTATTATATTGTAATAATAAATCTATTCATAATGCCTGTGAGATTATGAACTGCAATTTACAACATTTGAAAATGTATTTGGATAAGAATGGCTTGGATCTGTCAGTTCCAAAATCTTCAGCAATTTTATTTTCTCCTAGAAAAAAATCCGTAGATGTCAATTTAAAGTACGATGGATCTACAATTTCTTTCTGCAAGGAAGTTAAATATTTGGGAATTGTTTTAGACTACAAACTTTCAGCCAAAGATCATTGTAATTACGTGAGGAACAGATGCGAACGTTCATTAAATATATTGAGATGCTTGGCTGGTGTTTGGTGGGAGAGCCACCCATTCTATTTAAAACTAATTTATAATGTTGTCATAAGGAGCGTTTTAGATTATGGCTCTTTCCTTCTTACTCCTGGTACTGAAGATGCCTTTAACATGTTAAATGTTATCCAAAACAAGGCTCTCAGGACAGTTCTTGGTGCGATGAGGACCAGTCCTGCCAATGCAATGCAAGTGGAGTGTGTGGATCCGCCTATTCACTTAAGACGTCAATTTCTAGCTGATAGATTTATTTTTAGGTCCATGCAATTCTCTAATCACCCTCTAATTAGTAAATTATCTTTACTTCACAATCACATACAGACATCTTCGTATTGGCGTAATAGAAGTCCTCCTTGCATAATAAATAGCTACCTTAAGTACCAGAGTTTAACTTCACCTACTGTCACATATCTCTCTCTTCCCATCTATGAAAAAGATTTTGACGCATTGACCATTGCTCCGCAAGTTTTTCTGGATTCTGGTGTCGTTAAAGACAGAGTAAGCGCAAAGCCAGTATTTAACAATTTGGTTGGTGAAAATTGGTCTGATTGTCATCACATATATTCAGATGCATCTAAAAGTTCAGCATTGAGCTGTGTTGGGGTTGGTGTATTCCACCAACAGTTTAATGCTGTACTTAAAATTAAACTCCCTCCAGAGTCTTCAGTCTTTACTGGGGAATTATTTGGCATTTTCAAAGCGGTGGAATATGTTTATATGTTCAATTTAAAAAAACTCTGTAATTTTTTCAGATTCTAAAAGCAGTCTGCAACTTTTAATTAAATCACCTTTTAGAATGACTAATAATTATCCATTATTATATGAGATCCGAGCCATGTTGTTACAATGTAAATTAAAGGGGTTCATTGTGAATTTTGTCTGGTTGCCAAGCCATTGTGGCATCTCTGGTAACGAAAGGGCTGATAGTTTGGCTGTGGATGCTGTTGTTTCTGGCGATGTATCACCCTATAAAAATTACTGCCATGATCTGTTCTTACTTCCCAAAAGGTATCTTCAGTTGTCATGGGAGTTTTTCTGGTTTTGGAGCAGCCTGGAAACAGGGGCCTATTACCATAGGATCCAAAGTGATATCCCCTTGAAGCCTTGGTTTTTTAATCAAAAAACTTTCAATAGACGTGAAATATCGTGCTTATCTCGTATGAGATTGGGCCACACGTGTGCTCCTTCTCATCTGGCTAAATTTAATATTATAAGTGAGCCTAAATGTGACTGTGGTGCTCAGGAAGCTGACGTCAATCATATTATGTTGTCTTGCCCGTTATACGATCGTACTGTTTTCTGGGAAGCCCTTCAATCTAAACATGTTCCCTTTCCCACTGACATTTCCTCTTTGCTTATTAACCTAGATATTTATAATATTCTGGCTAAGTTTATCTGTGAAAATAATATCAAACTATAATATACTCTCAATGATATTGTCCGGAGAGCGCTAGTCTCGGCAAATGTTCCGTGTGTGCTGGAGCCTTCAGGCCTTAGTCGGACGGACGGTAAAAGACCTGATGGTTTGACCCTGGTGCCTTGGCATAGAGGGAAGTGCCTTCTATGGGACGCCACGTGCGTCAGCACTTTCGCGGCCTCGCACCTCGGTCGCACCACGTGCACGGCTGGAGCGGCTGCTGAGATGGCGGCTCTTAGGAAGCGGGACAAATATTCTGCTTTGGAGGGTTATTTATTTGTCCCGCTCGCGGTAGAAACGACTGGTTGTTGGGGTTCGGAGGCCAGAAAATTCATCAAGGAGATCGGGCGCCGTCTGGCGGAGAGGGGTCTTGACCCCCGTTCCGGGTCATTCCTGGTGCAACGTCTGTCCATCGCGATTCAGCGCGGCAACGCGGCGAGCGTGATGGGCACCTTTCCACCGGGGGTGGCTCGGGGCGGGCTCTTTGACTAAGTTAATATTTTTTTATTAACACTCATTCATATATAATTTTTTGGATTCGGAGATATTTAGATCTAAATTTATGATCTTCTTAATAAAGTAATCAATAACTTTATTTTCTTACTTACTTAAATTAAAGATTTACCTCGTTTTCTGAAATATTCCGAAAAAACATGATATCCGCGCTTTCGAACACGCACTTCCATCTCGCTCACGCTTATGCTCAGTGAGAGGGAGAGAAGAACATGAAACCAACGGCGCCTCAATAAAAAAGCTTGTAAAAATACTAGCTGCCCGCGCGGCTTCACCCACGTATTGCAAAGTACGCAGGCAAACAAAAAAAACAAAAAAAATGGCATAAATGGATTTTCTTTCTTTCTTTCAAACTTGCGGGACAATATGATATAGTCCTTTCGACACGCAGCGCAGGTGAAAGATTTTTTTGAAATCTGTTAAGTGGTTCCGGAGATAGGAATAGGAATTATAATATTAGTATATACGAGTAGACTAGATTATGCCCGCGACTTTGTCCGCGATGAGCTCTTTTACATGGTAGCTCCATACAAACTTTCGCTCCCCGTTTCACTCTCTTAGGAGATGATTTCCGGGATCATAATCATAATAATCATAATCATATTTATTCATAATATTTCATATTACATGTCAATATTTTAATCATAATTGTAAAAATAATAAATATAAATAATAAATCCCACGACTAAAAAAAAAAAAAAAATATATATAATTTATATTTATGTATATTTCCATTCCATTTTTTCTGCCTTGATCATCCTTTCCAAATTCCGATAATCCGATATCCGTTCCGAACTAGATATTATTTCCTTCCCTTTATTCACTTGAGAATGGCTATGGGCACACGCCCGAAAGTCCATAAAAAAAAAAAAAAAAAAAAAAAAAACTTTTCTCTAAGATTACGAAATTAGCGTTAGCAAACGGACAATGTCCGAACTGCATTTTCGAAGGGACAACATTAAATTCAAATTTTAACTTTATTCTTAAAGAGTTTAAGGCGGTTTTTCCTAAGCAATATATTTATAAACGTTTAAAGCATCCAAAAATGTGTTTACTTGGTGTTGCCTCTATAGAAATAAAATGCGTAAATGTCGTTCAAAAATCGAACTGTTGAGCGGGGACAGTACTGGACAGACAAATAACGGTATATATAACATGATTTTTATTTAAGAAAAAAATGTATAATTATACTTTAAATTAAATAATTAGCAAGTTTAGGAACCATTTCATTCAAAAAACATACTTTTATACGGATAAAAAAATCATATCACGAGATAATCGCAAAACATGAAAGGGGACATGACAAAATCTCGGAGTACAACTTTAAATAGAAATGCCCACCTTACTTAGGCCACTCAGCAATCTTCGTGGCCTAAACACGGTACTCGACTAAAAAGCTATCTTATATAACACGATTGTGAAAAATACTATTTGCTTGTGACCGTGATCATATGTGCTCATGAAATTTGAAGTGGTTTGGACAACCATAACTGCGAGTTTTTAAAGGCCTTATTTGGAGCTGGAACATCCTTGGTAATACACCTTATAGTTTTTGAGTAAAATGCCTGTGACATACGGACAGACGGATATGACGAAATTATAAGCTTATCTTTGCGATTTTTGCTACGGAGCCCTCGAGAAGCCCTCGAAACGTTGTACCGAGGGTCTTGGTGGCATTTTCTCGCCGAATTACAATGCGCGAGATGCGGAATTTAATGGCTAATTATGGTGGCTAATTATGTGTCAATAAGTTGGCAACTCAAACGATTTTCCGCCACAATTATTTTTTTGACGGTTTGTCTTTGATTCATCATGCAGGGAAATAGAACGCAGCCATGGCAACACAGACACGCTAGTTCCCCTGCTGGGCCGGCTCACCATGGCAACACTCGGCGCCGCCGGCCTCAACACGCTGCTGCAGTGTCTGCACGTCGGCTGTGACGCGGCGCGCGTGCTGCGACACCAGGCCGACTCTAGTGGCCCGGGGTAAGTCCACATTAACACTCGTACTCGGCGCCACCGGCCTCAACACGCTGCTGCAGTGTCTGCACGTCGGCTGTGACGCGGCGCGCGTGCTGCGACACCAGGCCGACTCTAGTGGCCCGGGGTAAGTCCACATTAACACTCGTACTCGGCGCCACCGGCCTCAACACGCTGCTGCAGTGTCTGCACGTCGGCTGTGACGCGGCGCGCGTGCTGCGACACCAGGCCGACTCTAGTGGCCCGGGGTAAGTCCACATTAACACTCGTACTCGGCGCCACCGGCCTCAACACGCTGCTGCAGTGTCTGCACGTCGGCTGTGACGCGGCGCGCGTGCTGCGACACCAGGCCGACTCTAGTGGCCCGGGGTAAGTCCACATTAACACTCGTACTCGGCGCCACCGGCCTCAATACGCTGCTGCAGTGTCTGCACGTCGGCTGTGACGCGGCGCGCGTGCTGCGACACCAGGCCGACTCTAGTGGCCCGGGGTAAGTCCACATTAACACTCGTACTCGGCGCCACCGGCCTCAACACGCTGCTGCAGTGTCTGCACGTCGGCTGTGACGCGGCGCGCGTGCTGCGACACCAGGCCGACTCTAGTGGCCCGGGGTAAGTCCACATTAACACTCGTACTCGGCGCCACCGGCCTCAATACGCTGCTGCAGTGTCTGCACGTCGGCTGTGACGCGGCGCGCGTGCTGCGACACCAGGCCGACTCTAGTGGCCCGGGGTAAGTCCACATTAACACTCGTACTCGGCGCCACCGGCCTCAACACGCTGCTGCAGTGTCTGCACGTCGGCTGTGACGCGGCGCGCGTGCTGCGACACCAGGTCGACTCTAGTGGCCCGGGTTAAGTCCACATTAACACTCGTACTCGGCGCCACCGGCCTCAACACGCTGCTGCAGTGTCTGCACGTCGGCTGTGACGCGGCGCGCGTGCTGCGACACCAGGTCGACTCTAGTGGCCCGGGGTAAGTCCACATTAACACTCGTACTCGGCGCCACCGGCCTCAACACGCTGCTGCAGTGTCTGCACGTCGGCTGTGACGCGGCGCGCGTGCTGCGACACCAGGTCGACTCTAGTGGCCCGGGGTAAGTCCACATTAACACTCGTACTCGGCGCCACCGGCCTCAACACGCTGCTGCAGTGTCTGCACGTCGGCTGTGACGCGGCGCGCGTGCTGCGACACCAGGTCGACTCTAGTGGCCCGGGGTAAGTCCACATTAACACTCGTACTCGGCGCCACCGGCCTCAACACGCTGCTGCAGTGTCTGCACGTCGGCTGTGACGCGGCGCGCGTGCTGCGACACCAGGTCGACTCTAGTGGCCCGGGGTAAGTCCACATTAACACTCGTACTCGGCGCCACCGGCCTCAACACGCTGCTGCAGTGTCTGCACGTCGGCTGTGACGCGGCGCGCGTGTTGCGACACCAGGCTGACTCTAGTGGCCCGGGGTAAGTCCACATTAACACTCGTACTCGGCGCCACCGGCCTCAACACGCTGCTGCAGTGTCTGCACGTCGGCTGTGACGCGGCGCGCGTGCTGCGACACCAGGTCGACTCTAGTGGCCCGGGGTAAGTCCACATTAACACTCGTACTCGGCGCCACCGGCCTCAACACGCTGCTGCAGTGTCTGCACGTCGGCTGTGACGCGGCGCGCGTGCTGCGACACCAGGTCGACTCTAGTGGCCCGGGGTAAGTCCACATTAACACTCGTACTCGGCGCCACCGGCCTCAACACGCTGCTGCAGTGTCTGCACGTCGGCTGTGACGCGGCGCGCGTGCTGCGACACCAGGTCGACTCTAGTGGCCCGGGGTAAGTCCACATTAACACTCGTACTCGGCGCCACCGGCCTCAACACGCTGCTGCAGTGTCTGCACGTCGGCTGTGACGCGGCGCGCGTGCTGCGACACCAGGTCGACTCTAGTGGCCCGGGGTAAGTCCACATTAACACTCGTACTCGGCGCCACCGGCCTCAACACGCTGCTGCAGTGTCTGCACGTCGGCTGTGACGCGGCGCGCGTGCTGCGACACCAGGTCGACTCTAGTGGCCCGGGGTAAGTCCACATTAACACTCGTACTCGGCGCCACCGGCCTCAACACGCTGCTGCAGTGTCTGCACGTCGGCTGTGACGCGGCGCGCGTGCTGCGACACCAGGTCGACTCTAGTGGCCCGGGGTAAGTCCACATTAACACTCGTACTCGGCGCCACCGGCCTCAACACGCTGCTGCAGTGTCTGCACGTCGGCTGTGACGCGGCGCGCGTGCTGCGACACCAGGTCGACTCTAGTGGCCCGGGGTAAGTCCACATTAACACTCGTACTCGGCGCCACCGGCCTCAACACGCTGCTGCAGTGTCTGCACGTCGGCTGTGACGCGGCGCGCGTGCTGCGACACCAGGTCGACTCTAGTGGCCCGGGGTAAGTCCACATTAACACTCGTACTCGGCGCCACCGGCCTCAACACGCTGCTGCAGTGTCTGCACGTCGGCTGTGACGCGGCGCGCGTGCTGCGACACCAGGTCGACTCTAGTGGCCCGGGGTAAGTCCACATTAACACTCGTACTCGGCGCCACCGGCCTCAACACGCTGCTGCAGTGTCTGCACGTCGGCTGTGACGCGGCGCGCGTGCTGCGACACCAGGCCGACTCTAGTGGCCCGGGGTAAGTCCACATTAACACTCGTACTCGGCGCCACCGGCCTCAACACGCTGCTGCAGTGTCTGCACTTCGGCTGTGACGCGGCGCGCGTGCTGCGACACCAGGCCGACTCTAGTGGCCCGGGGTAAGTCCACATTAACACTCGTACTCGGCGCCACCGGCCTCAACACGCTGCTGCAGTGTCTGCACGTCGGCTGTGACGCGGCGCGCGTGCTGCGACACCAGGCCGACTCTAGTGGCCCGGGGTAAGTCCACATTAACACTTTCAGCGCCAGGAACTTTGGCCTCGAACCTCTTAAACTGGGAAACACGGATAAATTCATAGTGGATGGTGAGCTGTCGCGTGGCTGGTCTCACCATGCAATTGCACCAGATTGCTACTCTCACAGGCCTCACTGTTCCTAAAGTTAATACAGCTGAGGAGAGGACCCTGAGTTGGAAGCAGTTGGTGACAAACTTAGCAAAAATAGTACAAGACGGTCACAACCTGCAGTAATGGAGACCACGACTTTTAACGAAGTCTGTCTGCCATTCCTCATTCAATCTTACCAGTTCTCACCTATATGTGGGACTGTGCAGTCTATTCACCTCATAATCCATAGCTGTCTGTACCAGAAGTTCTCTGGAAATAACTTTTTTTTTTTTGTTTTACTTGGGGAAGTGCTTTTACGCATCCCACCTAGCCGAGGAACTAGGATGGGTATAACGGGCTCCCGGGAACCCCCCGGACTACCGTCTAAAACCACCAAGGTATGCCCTCTCTGCCGTGTAGTAGGGGCGTCATGGGATCGCGAACATTTCACCACGACGCCCCTCGGCAACAGCCGCAGCTGCCCTCACTACTGAGGCAAACGCCCCCCCTCCCGTCGTAAGCGTGCAGGGCGACACCACACGCTTCCCGACCCGACCAAAGGACCTCTGCGCCGGGAGAGGGTGATAGACCTCGGATTCACCCTCTCAGGTCTCTGGGAATACCCTAGACCGTTCACCTGATGTATGACCAAACGTTACCTAACAGGTGAAGAATTTAGATATCATTTTATAATAATTTAATAAAGCGATTTTGTAATTAAGTAATGCCATACGAATAAATAAAATTTAAACTAATTTGGACTATTCTCTACAATTTCAGAGAAATACCCACCCTAGTGACCCGCCTCATCCAATACCACAAGGAAGGCGTGAAAATACCCGAAGACCTCATAGAGACGGTGATGCAGAAGGCCACAGAATCGGGGCTCCCGCCGCACAAGCAGATAGGGCTCCTGGCACTCAGCGAGAAGGGACAGTTGCAGGACAGCGGGGACTTGGCTAAAGTAGCCCAGTATACTGTCGACTTGTTGAAGACTGAGTTTGATGAGGAATACGCTCGGGAATTGACTGGTAAGTTCTTTTATTACAATGGGACCTGGCAAAGATAGAGGATGACTTGCAGAATCTACATTTAATAACTAGGAAGTAATCTAACAAGATGTACTAAACACGTTATTGTTTGTTTTCCAGAGGAACAGCTGTTGACAGAAGAGGGTAGACGAGAGGCGTTCAACAAACTGCTGGAGCTGGCGCACTCGGGGGGGCGCAGGAAGGCGCTGGGCGACGCGCTCGGCTGCTGGCCCGCCGTGCGGGACAGGTACCGGACTACACTGTTGACAGAAGAGGGTAGACGAGAGGCGTTCAACAAACTGCTGGAGCTGGCGCACTCGGGGGGGCGCAGGAAGGCGCTGGGCGACGCGCTCGGCTGCTGGCCCGCCGTGCGGGACAGGTACCGGACTACACTGTTGACAGAAGAGGGTAGACGAGAGGCGTTCAACAAACTGCTGGAGCTGGCGCACTCGGGGGGGCGCAGGAAGGCGCTGGGCGACGCGCTCGGCTGCTGGCCCGCCGTGCGGGACAGGTACCGGACTACACTGTTGACAGAAGAGGGTAGACGAGAGGCGTTCAACAAACTGCTGGTGCTGGCGCACTCGGGGGGGCGCAGGAAGGCGCTGGGCGACGCGCTCGGCTGCCGGCCCGCCGTGCGGGACAGGTACCGGACTACACTGTTGACAGAAGAGGGCAGACGAGAGGCGTTCAACAAACTGCTGGAGCTGGCGCACTCGGGGGGGCGCAGGAAGGCGCTGGGCGACGCGCTCGGCTGCTGGCCCGCCGTGCGGGACAGGTACCGGACTACACTGTTGACAGAAGAGGGTAGACGAGAGGCGTTCAACAAACTGCTGGTGCTGGCGCACTCGGGGGGGCGCAGGAAGGCGCTGGGTGACGCGCTCGGCTGCTGGCCCGCCGTGCGGGACAGGTACCGGACTACACTGTTGACAGAAGAGGGCAGACGAGAGGCGTTCAACAAACTGCTGGAGCTGGCGCACTCGGGGGGGCGCAGGAAGGCGCTGGGTGACGCGCTCGGCTGCTGGCCCGCCGTGCGGGACAGGTACCGGACTACACTGTTGACAGAAGAGGGTAGACGAGAGGCGTTCAACAAACTGCTGGTGCTGGCGCACTCGGGGGGGCGCAGGAAGGCGCTGGGTGACGCGCTCGGCTGCTGGCCCGCCGTGCGGGACAGGTACCGGACTACACTGTTGACAGAAGAGGGTAGACGAGAGGCGTTCAACAAACTGCTGGTGCTGGCGCACTCGGGGGGGCGCAGGAAGGCGCTGGGTGACGCGCTCGGCTGCTGGCCCGCCGTGCGGGACAGGTACCGGACTACACTGTTGACAGAAGAGGGTAGACGAGAGGCGTTCAACAAACTGCTGGTGCTGGCACACTCGGGGGGGCGCAGGAAGGCGCTGGGTGACGCGCTCGGCTGCTGGCCCGCCGTGCGGGACAGGTACCGGACTACACTGTTGACAGAAGAGGGTAGACGAGAGGCGTTCAACAAACTGCTGGTGCTGGCGCACTCGGGGGGGCGCAGGAAGGCGCTGGGTGACGCGCTCGGCTGCTGGCCCGCCGTGCGGGACAGGTACCGGACTACACTGTTGACAGAAGAGGGTAGACGAGAGGCGTTCAACAAACTGCTGGTGCTGGCGCACTCGGGGGGGCGCAGGAAGGCGCTGGGTGACGCGCTCGGCTGCTGGCCCGCCGTGCGGGACAGGTACCGGACTACACTGTTGACAGAAGAGGGTAGACGAGAGGCGTTCAACAAACTGCTGGTGCTGGCGCACTCGGGGGGGCGCAGGAAGGCGCTGGGTGACGCGCTCGGCTGCTGGCCCGCCGTGCGGGACAGGTACCGGACTACACTGTTGACAGAAGAGGGTAGACGAGAGGCGTTCAACAAACTGCTGGTGCTGGCGCACTCGGGGGGGCGCAGGAAGGCGCTGGGTGACGCGCTCGGCTGCTGGCCCGCCGTGCGGGACAGGTACCGGACTACACTGTTGACAGAAGAGGGTAGACGAGAGGCGTTCAACAAACTGCTGGTGCTGGCGCACTCGGGGGGGCGCAGGAAGGCGCTGGGTGACGCGCTCGGCTGCTGGCCCGCCGTGCGGGACAGGTACCGGACTACACTGTTGACAGAAGAGGGTAGACGAGAGGCGTTCAACAAACTGCTGGTGCTGGCGCACTCGGGGGGGCGCAGGAAGGCGCTGGGTGACGCGCTCGGCTGCTGGCCCGCCGTGCGGGACAGGTACCGGACTACACTGTTGACAGAAGAGGGTAGACGAGAGGCGTTCAACAAACTGCTGGTGCTGGCGCACTCGGGGGGGCGCAGGAAGGCGCTGGGTGACGCGCTCGGCTGCTGGCCCGCCGTGCGGGACAGGTACCGGACTACACTGTTGACAGAAGAGGGTAGACGAGAGGCGTTCAACAAACTGCTGGTGCTGGCGCACTCGGGGGGGCGCAGGAAGGCGCTGGGTGACGCGCTCGGCTGCTGGCCCGCCGTGCGGGACAGGTACCGGACTACACTGTTGACAGAAGAGGGTAGACGAGAGGCGTTCAACAAACTGCTGGTGCTGGCGCACTCGGGGGGGCGCAGGAAGGCGCTGGGTGACGCGCTCGGCTGCTGGCCCGCCGTGCGGGACAGGTACCGGACTACACTGTTGACAGAAGAGGGTAGACGAGAGGCGTTCAACAAACTGCTGGTGCTGGCGCACTCGGGGGGGCGCAGGAAGGCGCTGGGTGACGCGCTCGGCTGCTGGCCCGCCGTGCGGGACAGGTACCGGACTACACTGTTGACAGAAGAGGGTAGACGAGAGGCGTTCAACAAACTGCTGGTGCTGGCGCACTCGGGGGGGCGCAGGAAGGCGCTGGGTGACGCGCTCGGCTGCTGGCCCGCCGTGCGGGACAGGTACCGGACTACACTGTTGACAGAAGAGGGTAGACGAGAGGCGTTCAACAAACTGCTGGTGCTGGCGCACTCGGGGGGGCGCAGGAAGGCGCTGGGTGACGCGCTCGGCTGCTGGCCCGCCGTGCGGGACAGGTACCGGACTACACTGTTGACAGAAGAGGGTAGACGAGAGGCGTTCAACAAACTGCTGGTGCTGGCGCACTCGGGGGGGCGCAGGAAGGCGCTGGGTGACGCGCTCGGCTGCTGGCCCGCCGTGCGGGACAGGTACCGGACTACACTGTTGACAGAAGAGGGTAGACGAGAGGCGTTCAACAAACTGCTGGTGCTGGCGCACTCGGGGGGGCGCAGGAAGGCGCTGGGTGACGCGCTCGGCTGCTGGCCCGCCGTGCGGGACAGGTACCGGACTACACTGTTGACAGAAGAGGGTAGACGAGAGGCGTTCAACAAACTGCTGGTGCTGGCGCACTCGGGGGGGCGCAGGAAGGCGCTGGGTGACGCGCTCGGCTGCTGGCCCGCCGTGCGGGACAGGTACCGGACTACACTGTTGACAGAAGAGGGTAGACGAGAGGCGTTCAACAAACTGCTGGTGCTGGCGCACTCGGGGGGGCGCAGGAAGGCGCTGGGTGACGCGCTCGGCTGCTGGCCCGCCGTGCGGGACAGGTACCGGACTACACTGTTGACAGAAGAGGGTAGACGAGAGGCGTTCAACAAACTGCTGGTGCTGGCGCACTCGGGGGGGCGCAGGAAGGCGCTGGGCGACGCGCTCGGCTGCTGGCCCGCCGTGCGGGACAGGTACCGGACTACACTGTTGACAGAAGAGGGTAGACGAGAGGCGTTCAACAAACTGCTGGTGCTGGCGCACTCGGGGGGGCGCAGGAAGGCGCTGGGTGACGCGCTCGGCTGCTGGCCCGCCGTGCGGGACAGGTACCGGACTACACTGTTGACAGAAGAGGGTAGACGAGAGGCGTTCAACAAACTGCTGGTGCTGGCGCACTCGGGGGGGCGCAGGAAGGCGCTGGGTGACGCGCTCGGCTGCTGGCCCGCCGTGCGGGACAGGTACCGGACTACACTGTTGACAGAAGAGGGTAGACGAGAGGCGTTCAACAAACTGCTGGTGCTGGCGCACTCGGGGGGGCGCAGGAAGGCGCTGGGTGACGCGCTCGGCTGCTGGCCCGCCGTGCGGGACAGGTACCGGACTACACTGTTGACAGAAGAGGGTAGACGAGAGGCGTTCAACAAACTGCTGGTGCTGGCGCACTCGGGGGGGCGCAGGAAGGCGCTGGGTGACGCGCTCGGCTGCTGGCCCGCCGTGCGGGACAGGTACCGGACTACACTGTTGACAGAAGAGGGTAGACGAGAGGCGTTCAACAAACTGCTGGTGCTGGCGCACTCGGGGGGGCGCAGGAAGGCGCTGGGTGACGCGCTCGGCTGCTGGCCCGCCGTGCGGGACAGGTACCGGACTACACTGTTGACAGAAGAGGGTAGACGAGAGGCGTTCAACAAACTGCTGGTGCTGGCGCACTCGGGGGGGCGCAGGAAGGCGCTGGGCGACGCGCTCGGCTGCTGGCCCGCCGTGCGGGACAGGTACCGGACTACACTGTTGACAGAAGAGGGTAGACGAGAGGCGTTCAACAAACTGCTGGTGCTGGCGCACTCGGGGGGGCGCAGGAAGGCGCTGGGTGACGCGCTCGGCTGCTGGCCCGCCGTGCGGGACAGGTACCGGACTACACTGTTGACAGAAGAGGGTAGACGAGAGGCGTTCAACAAACTGCTGGTGCTGGCGCACTCGGGGGGGCGCAGGAAGGCGCTGGGCGACGCGCTCGGCTGCTGGCCCGCCGTGCGGGACAGGTACCGGACTACACTGTTGACAGAAGAGGGTAGACGAGAGGCGTTCAACAAACTGCTGGTGCTGGCGCACTCGGGGGGGCGCAGGAAGGCGCTGGGTGACGCGCTCGGCTGCTGGCCCGCCGTGCGGGACAGGTACCGGACTACACTGTTGACAGAAGAGGGTAGACGAGAGGCGTTCAACAAACTGCTGGTGCTGGCGCACTCGGGGGGGCGCAGGAAGGCGCTGGGTGACGCGCTCGGCTGCTGGCCCGCCGTGCGGGACAGGTACCGGACTACACTGTTGACAGAAGAGGGTAGACGAGAGGCGTTCAACAAACTGCTGGTGCTGGCGCACTCGGGGGGGCGCAGGAAGGCGCTGGGTGACGCGCTCGGCTGCTGGCCCGCCGTGCGGGACAGGTACCGGACTACACTGTTGACAGAAGAGGGTAGACGAGAGGCGTTCAACAAACTGCTGGTGCTGGCGCACTCGGGGGGGCGCAGGAAGGCGCTGGGTGACGCGCTCGGCTGCTGGCCCGCCGTGCGGGACAGGTACCGGACTACACTGTTGACAGAAGAGGGTAGACGAGAGGCGTTCAACAAACTGCTGGTGCTGGCGCACTCGGGGGGGCGCAGGAAGGCGCTGGGTGACGCGCTCGGCTGCTGGCCCGCCGTGCGGGACAGGTACCGGACTACACTGTTGACAGAAGAGGGTAGACGAGAGGCGTTCAACAAACTGCTGGTGCTGGCGCACTCGGGGGGGCGCAGGAAGGCGCTGGGTGACGCGCTCGGCTGCTGGCCCGCCGTGCGGGACAGGTACCGGACTACACTGTTGACAGAAGAGGGTAGACGAGAGATTAAAAAGTTACTGCGCCCGAAAAAGGATACTTCCGAGTTTATTATAAGGAACGTAAAGAGAATATTTCATTGCATGATTGAGAAAATATTATTGTTTGATTGGTGTAATCGTACCGTTGCCGGGTTATGAGCGCTGTCAACGCGTGTGCGGCTTCGCTAGATATTAAGCAAGTAATTGTTGTTGACAGGTACCCTCGCAGTCTGCAGTGCGAGTACTTGCACGAGCTGCTGTCCGCTAGTGACCAGCGCGAGGCGCGCGTGCTAGTCAAGCTACTGTTGCGCAGACCCGACCTCACCGACCAGGTACCGTCCATCCATCCTGTACTGTATGCACATCATTGACACATTCAGTGTCAAACATTTCGTAGCGTTAAGCTACTGTTACACATGCTCTTTAGTAGCACGAAAGCATGCCACCATTGAGCAATTGCTACTTAGTAGCATGTGTGTCGAAAAATTGCTAATAATGCATTGCAAAAAAATATTAACTGTAAGCTCATTGTACATACACGACACAGTGATGCATGTAAAACGAAATTTAAAAACTTTTTCAACACACCTGCTCGTAAAGTAGGTCTTATTACAGCGTATTTACACTGATAATGCAGAATATTACCCATGCCGTGCCTTTTACATTACATTATCGCACTAGTGCCTTTTCATTACATATCTTTTTAAATATTAGCAAAATAATGCAGAATATTACCCATGCCGTGACTTTTACATTACATTATCGCACTAGTGCCTTTTCATTACATATCTTTTAACATTTTCATTTTTTTTTATTTTTTTTTTCCTCGCAAATGTGTTGAAAAACGTCGTATGAAACACGTGAGCATTGGTCATTACACTTCTCGTCTCCATTAAGCCTTCGCCTTCGGCTCAGGCTTAAAAACCGATGCGAGTGTAATGACCAACATAGCACACTTGTATCATAATGTACTATTAAACGAGGCGATGAAGTTCATAACTTCAACTCTCGAAATGCACATCGGCTCATAAAAATTCGAAAAAGGCTAGCGTTGTGTGACAAAGACCCTGAAGTAATGGGGCCTCCCCTATATGAAAAATTACCGAAGAGTTTGAAAGACGTGGTCAGTGTATCGGAATTCCAGTCCCAATTAAAAAAACTACTTTTAGAAAATACAATATATTACATGGACGAATTCATGCAGCCGTAATGCTGAGGAGTTCGTGAGGTGTTTTTTGTATTATTAAATTATTAATTATCAACTATTGTACCCTTGACGATCATAGTATTAATTCTTATAGATTGACATTAATGTAGTTTATAATGTAATGTAATATTATGAGATAAATAAATGTCAATATCAATGAGCATGCTCATTTCGAGTTTGCTCAAAAATCGACGGTCGTTCGATAATTTTATTCAGTTTCATGCGGATGGCTGCTTGATTTTCCATGATTTCGTTTGAACTGGCAGAGAGCACGCTATCAAATGGCATACTGTGTATTGGAGTGTTTGCTTTGAGCATGCTTATTCAGGAGCATATTTAAGACTAGCATGCTTATTGCTAGCTAATGTAAACAGTTTATAAGCATGCTCATATAGCACGCTTTTTAGCATGCTATTCTAGAGCATAATGTGTAACAGTAGCTTTACTGTTTTTCTTCTTATTTTTTACTACTGTTTTACTCTTTTACTACTTTATGTAATTGTTTAGTCTAGTTCAATGGACGACTGTGTATACTTCTATTGAGATGTTAACTTCTATTAGATTACTAACTGTGAGAACCTATAATTGGCCTCCTATGTCTATATCTGTTATTCACCTGTTTTGTGAGCTGTTGGTTTTCCAATAAATAAAATAATAAACCTAACTGAGTGCCATCTTGCAGGTTCCTGGCACGGAAAGTATTAAAATGATGCATTATGTCATTCCCCGAAGACTATGCTGCCTGAACTAAGATTCTAAAAACAAACATTATTGCTTAATATTTTGTTCGTAGAAAAAAAAACAGGGACCTTATTTTCGTTTTATTCCTTAGCCATCCTTAGCCCAATTAATCAATTACAATTTTTCTTATCGAAACTCTTGTTTGTCTTTTGTCGTTAATTAACATTATGTTCTAACTTGACTGTAGGTAGGTAAGTAATACTTGCTACTTGCTAGTAAGGACGAATGGTAGACGTCATAGTACCTGTTGCGGCCGAGCAAAGCTGCGCGCCTTCACAACGTTGCATACACATAACGTCAGGCGCTAGAATAATCTACGGCTGTCAAACTACATTACGTTCACTTACTTGCAATCCGATCTTGTATCAACAAGCATGTTTTATAAATAAAATAAATAAATATTTGCGGACAATCTTACACAAATCAACCTAGTCCTAAACTAAGCAAAGCTTGTACTATGGGTACTAGATGACGATATAGATACTTATATAGAGAAATAAATACTTAAATACATAGAAAACATCCATGACTCAGGAACAAATATTCGTGCTCATCACACAAATAAATGCCCTTACCGGGATTCGAACCCAGGACCTCTTGCTTCGTAGGCAGGGTCACTACCAACTAGGCTAAAGTGGTCGTCAATTAATTAATTAATTAGTATTTTAATTAATTTGTCAAAATACAATTTTGGAGTTTACTTGAAGCTCCCTTATGTCCGCTCAGACATAAAATGGTGGCCCATGAGGGTACATTTTATGTCTGAGCGGACATAAGGGAGCTTCAAGTATTACTTAAATAAGCTGATGTACTGATTCTACAATAAATATATTTTCATTTTCATTTTCATATTTTCATTTCAATTGGAGTGTATCCTTATTCCAGGAAGTAAAATGGGTGACGGAGGACGTGTCGGGCGCGGCGGTGGTGAACGCGCTGTGGGTGCTCCTGCTGGCCAAGTGCGAGTCGGCCAGGGACGACATACCCGCGCTGGCCGTCAGGAACAAAGTACCTAATTGTTATTTGTTATACAAGGGGGAAAGTTGTATTTTACCTGCGAGTGTTTCAACTCACGAGACGTAAAATAACTTTTCACCCGTGTATAACACAAATCTTTTCACCTCACTATTGCGACAAAAATAAGAAAAAAGGTAAAAAAAAAATGTAAAAAAAAAAAAAAAAAGTTTAAAAAAAAGTTAAAAAAAGTTTAAAAAAAATATGTCACATGAAATATACAAAAAACGCAAATAAACATTTAAGTTTCTACGTCTACTTTCTTCACATGTGGATAAAAAGCGATTTTCTCAATAGATATCAAACATACAAAAAGGCCTTTCCGAGCAAGTGAGGTGAAAACTAACTATTACAGTCTTCACTGCCCATCCTTTATAAAGGATAACTGGTAATTCGACCTATTCCTTGAAAGGGGTTATACTAGAGCTAATTTGCAACTGCTAACTGTTGCTTTGTGTGACTTTCTGTTTCAGGAACACATCGAAAAACTGGAAATAGAGGACGACCTGATCAAAGAACTCCTCGACAACGACTTGTTTATCAAACTCGTGTCCACACCACTCTACTCCCCTATCATAAACTACATCATCAGCAGAGAGTCCACTGACTCGACACCCGTGTACACCGTGTCGTGGGCAGTGACCGCGCTGCGCAAGCACAACTACACGGCCGAGGCGGGCCAGTTAGCGTTGATGACTATGGGGGTGCCCGCGGCGTTGCGCGGCTTTACACAGACGGTGCAGTATTGCAGGAACTTGTTTAAGTAGTAGGTTAAGGAATAATCTATTGGATTAATAAAATGGTGCAATCGGAACTTGTGTTTTATTGTAGCTTGGCACTTTTTTCAGCATATTTTCTGTCGCAAGCTACTTATGATAGTATGTCTAAAATCGATAAGTCCTTGCAATAAAAAAACTAATAAGTTAAATTATTGGATTAATAAATGGTGCAATCGGAACTTGTGTTTTATTGTAGGCTCTTGGCCTATTTTCTATCGCAAGCTAGTTGCATATACTTATAGATAGTATGTCTAAAATAAATTACTACCTGCAATTAAAGTGAAATTACGTAGGTACTATATTGCATAAACAAATCTTTATGCGAGAAAATCTCGAGAAAACGAATTTTCTCAGAAACGAGACCTATCTAAATCGATTTCTCGCCCCCGTAACCACCTATATTCCAAATTTCATCGAAATCGTTAGAGCCGTTTCCGAGAACATGATTGCAAATATATATACAAATATTGCTCGTTTAATAGTATGGTTTTCTATCGCAAGCTACTTGCATATACTTATAGTTAGTATGTCTAAAATCGATTACTACCTGCAATTAAAGTGAAATTACGTAGGTACTACAAATACAAATACAAATACAAATCTTTATTTTACATAAAAATGTGGTACAAAAGTCGTTATTAAATTATCAGGTTTCACACATTCCACCAGAAACTGGCATGCAAAATTAACATAGGAAAAAGACTTAAATATCGAGAAACACGATTTAGAATACTTAAAACCTAATGTTTACAATGTCAATATGAACACTTAATACCGTCACAATTACAATTATATTCCTAATATGTCATAATTATATTACAAATCTAGTCACAATAATAAATGTCAAGTTCAATGTTTAAAATAATCAAAATATTCGTCAACAGAGTAAAAACATTCTTGTACTAGCCATCTCCTAAGTTTACGCTTGAATAGTCCAATAGGCAAATCTTTGATGTCATCATGCAAACGATTAAAAATGTCAATAGAATTACAGTACGCGTTCTTGCTGTACAATTGTGTCTTACGAGCAGGACCAACGAGACGATTTGGGTATCTTGTACGAAAGTTGCATGTATCTTTATAGGTTTTAAAGAGATCTGGGTGAGCTACTATATTGCATAAACAAATCTTTATGCGAGAAAATCTCGAGAAAACGAATTTTCTCAGAAACGAGACCTATCTAAATCGATTTCTCGCCCCCGTAACCACCTATATTCCAAATTTCATCGAAATCGTTAGAGCCGTTTCCGAGAACATGATTGCAAATATATATACAAATATTGCTCGTTTAATAGTATGGGATATGCGAGAAAATCTCGAGAAAACGAATTTTCTCAGAAACTATCTAAATCGATTTCTCGCCCCCGTAACCACCTATATTCCAAATTTCATCGAAATCGTTAGAGCCGTTTCCGAGAACATGATTGCAAATATATATACAAATATTGCTCGTTTAATAGTATGGGATAGGATAGTGTCGCGACATCTGGCAGTTGATATCGCGAAGACTTTAACTCGTGGTCGGAACGTGTAGTGACGCCTTAAGATTATTTGCACTGGCAAGGTTATGATATAGTTGTGACTATGGGTAGACCAAAGTGGGAGTTTTGGAGCATTTAATCGTTTGTTCCGTGGAAAAAGCCTCATTTTATCATGGAGCGGCAGCGAAGTTCGAAGAAGTCTACGGAGTTCTCGCCAAGGAGCCGGGGGCTACGCAGGTGGTCTCTGAAAGCTAAGTGTCTTAGTTTCTTAGTACTTTATTTGTTCTATGAAGATTTATTTGCTCTGATATAATTGTGTGCTATAATCTACATATTCTAAAGGTTTTATACTAGAACTATTTCCTGAATCCTGTGTTACTTAATGACAATTAACCATCGCGATAACATGCTACAGTAGCCCGAGAACATAGTTACTTCTGATAGATAATATGCCCTAGTCATGATGACAGTATATAGGGGAGGTACCTCCATAGTTTCTCGGTCGAAGGGCGAGAACTAGATACAGTAATATAGTATACACACCTTATGTGGCTAACCCTAGTGAAGGAACGACTATTCGTATATTTAGGAGAAGACGTGGTACAACTCCAGTTGTTCAGTAGGTAGAACTTATATGTGCTAAGTTTCTAAGGCCTACGTGACAGGTGTGTCATGGTTATCTTTATAACCACAGATGGTAGACGCGAGCGTCACCGTGCGAGTGCCGCGAGCGTCATCGTCTAGAAAAGCGAAGCAGATATCCGTGGACTGCAGAGATGATTCAAGGTAGGATTCAGATTATCCTTCCTATGTCCACATATAAACCCTTTCGCGGCGCCCTCTAATATTGCGCAGTCTAACTGTATTTGTACCGGTTACATTCCTATATAAAGAGAGGGCGTTCGCGACAGATAGGATAAAACGGAAAATTCCTTGCAATTTTCTGATCGAAATGTTATATGGTAGTGACAAATCAACGAAATGAAGGTGAGTCCGGCAAAAATGGAGAATTTTCGAAGTCTTGAAGGAATCAGAGCTTCGTATATCTCCGTCTCTATCGCACTTATGGTTTATGGTACTTGAGCGACAGAGACGGAGACATACGAAGTCCGAGATTCTAAGTTCGTGGTAGCGCCGCAGACAGTGCGCTCGGCCCATGCTCGGCCCTACTTTTACATAATTTTGTTTCATATTTAATCAAAACGCAATGCAGTCACAAAACGCGCTAGCTGTCAAATAAACGTCATATGATTTTGAGGTTATGTTTCCTGAAGCACAAAAATACATAACAACTTAGAAATAAGGTGACCAAGGTGCTATAACCATGCTAAGTGCAATTAGAAACACGCTACGTGTTCCTATGACCAGCGTGGCGCGGATGTTCCAGACCTCCGTGCCCCTGGAGACGGAGAAGTTCGACCACAAAAGGATCCCGGCAAGCGACGAGGGTGTCCAGGGTGAGAAGATCGTCGATTTGGACTCGGTGCTTAAGCAGTAAGTTCAACCAACCAATAAACTGCCATGCAGTTTGACGAAGATTTGTGCATGTACAGTCAACCAATTTGATTCCCAGGCCATCATAGAACCTTGCCGTTGTAAATGCCATGTCAATACGGGTTACAGTAGACGGCAAACTTCGTGCGCAAATGAGGGGAAGTGGGGGGGCAGCTTGCACGTACAATTCGCCTTTGCGCAGGCAAGGTCATTTGCGCACGAAGTTTGCCGTCTACTGTACTAGGATTATTGCGTCGCTATGTAGCAGTTAAACTGTAATTTTAACTGTGGCCTACTGGCTAGGTTCTACGGTGGCCTAGGAATCAAATTGGTTGACTGTATGTAAGCTGTGTAATTATTTGTGTTTATTTATTTAATTGTACGGGACACCAACAGAGGTGTACATGTTAACATATCTTAATTTAAACATTACATAAATAAATACTTCACTTAATTCACCATCATCATCATATCAGCCGAAATAGGTCCACTGCTGGACATAGGCGTCCCCCAATGAGTGCCAAAGTGATTGGTCCTCTTACAATGTATGCTGCTGCATCCCCAAATTTTATTTTTATTTTTTTATACTACAACGGTGGCAAACAAGCTTACGGCCTACCTGATGTTAAGCTGGTAACGTCGCCTATGGACACTTGTGACTTCAGAAGAACCACAAGCGCGTTGCCGACCCTTTATTCACTTGAAGATTCACTTAAATGTAGCTTTTCTTCAAATTAATGCCTGTCTCTGACTCTAACATCAGGTTTGAATTGATCAATCAACATTAGTTTGTCTCGAAGTATTGCTTTGTATTTAATTTGTGTATCATTATTAAAGTTATCTCTGAAGTAAATTCCTTAATATTTTAGTATGGTATTTGCCTAAGAGCTCATTTCATCAGGGTCAAAACTGTAAAATGCTCATCTGGAATACCTCGGAATAAATACCTATTATCATGTAAATTCATGATACTCTAAGTTAAAGATTAGTTCTAATATCACTTAACAATCCTTACAGGAAACAAAACCTCTTCCCAACCCTAGAATCAGACGACCAGCTATTTGATGGGACACCATTTAAGCAGCTGCCAATCTGCAACATCCGCGTGAGCCACAACAACACCATTGTCACCATGACAGACTATGTTGGAGTTGTCAAGCTCATCAAGTCGTGCGGCATGGAGGGGTTTAAGAACACTAAAAAGGGAACTAATATTGCTGCCCAGACTACGGCTATTAGTTTAGCCACAGTGAGTTGTTTTTTGATCATTACTCTTTTACCAATTTGATGAGAACCACTCATGTTCCATTCATCCAGAGATTATTATTATACAGGTACATTCAAATCGGTCAAGTATGGGAATGTCTGAAACTATAAGACATACGAAGATTTGTTCTTAGGAACCATGTCACCGATTTTGATAAAAATAAAAACTGCATTCATACATTTGAAAAAAAACTGTACCCAGCTCGGGAATCGAACCTGGTTGTTTTGAAAAAATAAACTTTCACTTTTTCTATTTAAATATCGATTGTGTAGGTCTTAAGCTGTAAATTTCTCTAAGAAACGTAATGTCTAAAATTAATAAAATGCATTGTTTTGACATACTTTAATTTATCATAGTAGGTGTTCGAAGTGACCACCGTTTTTAACAAGTCTCTCTAGCTACAATATCTACATACTTACTTTAAGTGGGCTTTTCAATTGATTGTTTATGTTTGATAACAAAACTTCCTTAAAGATTTAATGCAATGCTAATGCCACATGATAAGGTGTATTGTAACAAGTAGAGAGGTACAAACAGCCATAGAGACAATTTTACATGCCTGAACTTGTTGAATATTGTAAAGGTGGTCACTTCAAACACCTACTATGATAAATTAAAGTATGTCAAAACAATGCATTTTATTCATTTTAGACATCATGTTTCTTAGAGACATTTACAGCTTAAGACCTACACAATCGATATTTAAATAGAAAAAGTGTAAGTTTATTATTTCAAAACAACCGGGTTCGATTCCCGAGCTGGGTACAGTTTTTTTTCAAATGTATGAATGCAGTTTTTCTTTTTATCAAAATCGGTGACATGGTTCCTAAGAACAAATCTTCGTATGTCTTATAGTTTCAGACATTCCCATACTGACCGATTGGAATGAGCCACCCTGTATTTCAAGTACAGCAAAAGTAAGTTAATTTAGATAAAGATATAGATTTCTATAAAGGTATGTTCATGCTATTAAAACCACTGTTGATTCCTTGATCCCATCTAAAATTGTAAGGTAAAGGAAATGATTCAAAACTAATTTCAACATTTTTACAGAAAGCAATTGACAGAGGCTACAAGACAATCAGGGTCAGAGTGAGAGGGCTGGGACCTGGTAGATTAGTACGTATATTTACCTAATATAGAACTGTCATATTTACCAAAATGGTATTACATGTTATGAAATGTTGTCAATTAAAAATTGCATAATTTGATTGAAAGGGATATAGCAATCCTCTCTGTATTCTATCTCCTGCTTGTACTGTATTTTTAGGGTTCCGTACTCAAAGAGTAAAACGGGACCCTATTACTAAGACTCCGCTGTCCGTCCGTCTGTCTGTCTGTATGTCTGTCTGTCTGTCACCAGGCTGTATCTCAGTGATACCATGATAGTTCCAGTTGAAATTTTCACAGATGATGTATTTCTGTTGCCGCCACGGAATAAAGAATCCATTGGAAGTGGCATTCAACCGATTTTCCTAGAGAACCAGTGTCGCCGCACGCATACAACCGCACTTCAATAAAACACGAACACACAATTGCAATACGCTTTTGATTTGTTAAAATGTACTGTGGCAATAAGTTGTTAAGGGTAGCAAATTTTATATGCAAAAGGTACTTTAACAGTCATATTTTTACGGTCTAATTTAGAGTGTCAAGTAAATATTTCTTACGTCCGTTATTATCTGCGTTGCAAGACTCGCAAGAGACGTGGTGGTTCGGCTACTCGACGCCAGATGGCAGTGTTTTCAAAACTATACGCTTGAAACCAAAAAGTCGCATGTGCTGCGAAATGCGTATGATGACACGACTATTTCGCCATAACGGAATAGGGATGTGGCCGATGTGGGTATGATTTTGCATATCGATATTTTTATGATATTTATACATTAAATATTAAAGCTAATAAGACTTAGTTTACTAATGACTTAGTTTCCAATAAAATCTTGTTAATAATATAGTTAGTTAGTAGGTGACATTTATAGTTCATCATCATCATCATCATATCAGCCGAAAGACGTCCACTGCTAGACATAATTCTCCCCCAAAGAGTGCCAAAATGACTCCCGCGACCTTTACCAGGTCATCAGTCCAGCTCATGAGGGGCCTGCCCACGCCGCGCCTTCCGGTACGTGGTTACCACTCAAGAACCTTTCCGCCTCAACGGCCATCTGTTCTACGTGCAATGGGATAAGCTCATTTTTTTTTTCTTTTTTTCTCAGTTTCTTTGCGTGATTCACGCAGAGAAACTCCCAACATAGCCCTCTCCATTGCCCTTTGGGTGACTATGAGCCTTCTTATGAGGCCCATTGTAAGCAACCACGTTTCAGTGCCATATGTCATCACTGGCAACACACACTGGTCAAAGACGTTCGTCTTGAGACACTGCGGAATATTGGACGAAAAGATGTGCCGTAGCTTCCCGAACGCTGCCCAGCCGAGTCGGATTTGGTACTACATGGGCATTGAAATTGCAATTGAAATTCATTTATTTGCTGAACATTACGTACTACATTTGACATGATCTTCGTCTTATCCATGTTCATTCTTAGACCAACTCGCTCGGAAGCTTTACTGAGGTCATCTAGCATCGTTCTTAAGTCCTCCATGGTCTCAGCCGAGACTACTATATCGTCCGCAAACCGAATGTGAGTGATGTACTCGCCGTTGATGTTGACACCTAGTCTTCTCCAGTCCAGTCTTGACATCTTCCAGTGCAGCGGTGAACAGTTTTGGAGAAATAACATCTCCTTTCCTGACTCCCCGCTGCAGCGGAATAGGTTTCGACATTTGTTACATTTATAGTTAGGTAATTATTTTTGTTATAAATGTAGTTGCAATTAAACACAGATTTCTAATAAACAAAAAGTATAATTAGTTTAATATTATATTATTATTAGTTTAATATATTACATCCTAAAAACTACTTAGAATTATGTTCCCAGCAATCTAGACTGTCGACTGTGAGCGAGTATGGTAGGCTAAACCAGTCGTCAAATATAAAGAATTGAAAGCAGTGCGTCATGTGTGCGAGCGAAAAAGCGGAGCGCTGCTCTCGCTCTACGTGTTGCCTACTGCACCGCTGCTGTTGCCGCCACCGCTCGATATCTTGGCCTAGCTATGTACTATTAATACAACATGTAAATAGAGAAACAATAATTAATCATTATAAATTATTCGTACTTACGCTACATACGATATTCTGCGTGGGAATTGAACCTTCATGAATGAAGCGTTTTCCTTTTGGCGAAACCCAAAAATTAGTTTCAACAAAATGTTCCGAACAAATGGTGTTCAGTCGTTGCGGAAACCAATCCTTTCTCCCCGTGGCATCAGTCCATTTTTCCTTTGCATTTGTTTCTTTAGGAAAACTATAAGATTATAATAGTTATTTTATTTTATATGAGTTAGGTATGTCGTCAGTCAGATATTATATACATAAATAATAAATTTAATCCTTTTTATTTTGAGTTATCGTTTTATCGATAATAATTATAGACCTTAGCCACAGCATTTGAGTAGCGAACCTTCTGGACATTTGACGTGCGTTCCTCGTTCCGAGTAGCGAAATTATGCACAGGATTATGAACTTCATTGTTAGAGAAATAGAATTGATATTTCCTTGACTACAGATGCAAATTGTGTCTGAGAAATTGAAAATGTAATATTTTTATGTAGGAATTCTAAAACAATACTTACCGATGATAGGAAATACCTCCATGAGACAAGTTTTTTAATGTGTTCTATTTGAGTAGCTTCTAACAGAGCAATACGGCATTTTCCTACAATAAACACATAATTTACTCATGTCATACGCCGTGTGCGGTTGCCAGGTGACTGACAATAATCTGTGCAAGAAGTATGCGAATTTACGCTCATGTTCGGCGACACGGGAACGCCCACTCACCACTTCCAATGGATTCTTTATTCCGTGGTTGCCGCTATAACAACAAATACTAAAAACAGAATAAAATAAATATTTTTATAGATAATGGTACGGAAACCTTCGTGCGCGAGTCCGACTCCGGTCCGGCCGGTTTTTAGGGTTCCGTAGCCAAATGGCAAAAAACGAAACCCTTATAGATTCGTCATGTCCGTCCGTCTGTCTGTCTGTCTGTCCGTCTGTATGTCACAGCCACTTTTTTCCGAAACTATAAGAGCTATACTGTTGAAACTTGGTAAGTAGATGTATTCTGTGAATCGCATTAAGATTTTCACACAAAAATCGAAAAAAAAACATTAAGTTTTAGGGGTCCCCATACTCAGAACTGAAACTCAAAAAAATTTTTTCATCAAACCCATACGTGTGGGGTATCTATGGATAGGTCTTCAAAAATGATATTGAAGTTTCTAACATCATTTTTTTCTAAACTGAATAGTTTGCGCGAGAGACACTTCCAAAGTGGTAAAATGTGTCCCCCCCCCCTGTAACTTCTAAAATAAGAGAATGATAAAACTAAAAAAAATATATAATGTATTACCATGTAAACTTCCACCGAAAATTGGTTTGAACGAGATCTAATAAGTAGTTTTTTTTAATACGTCATAAATCGTAAACCGCAATTTATTTCACGGAACCCTTCATGTGCGAGTCCGACTCGCACTTGGCCGCTTTTTTTAGAGCTTCACCAAAACAGGGTGCAGCTTTCAATACTAAATGGGCAACTAATTATGGAAAGCTTTCACCCGCGCATGTTTTAGTGTTGGTCCTTAACTTATTGTCTTGTGCAATAAAATAATTACATGCCTATTTTTTTTCAGGCAGCTATTAAGGGTCTCCAAATGGGCGGTCTACAAATAGTGTCTATAACAGACTCCACTCCTGTTTCATGGAACCCCCCTCGCCCGAGGAAAGCTAGACGACTTTAAAAACTTATCTTAGATTACTTTGTAGTTGATATAAAATATTGAATTTTTTGGTTATTTAAAATAAAAAAATCTGTGTACAAATTAGTGATTATTTTATTTACAACCTTATATCTAGACATTGAGGCATTTTAGAAGGAAGAAACTTAATCTTATAGGCATTTTCAAATAATTGTGTACCCAATTAATATTCAGTTTGTTGTGCAACATTAACCTTTTCCTTTCACTCTGTAAATTATATGCAATAAACATGTTACTATTTGAAACTAGTTCATTTTCACACAATTTATATGCTTAATTGTCATCACAAAACTGACACTGAACTAATATTTGATGACTCACACTACGTAATTGGGTGCACAATTATTTAAAATGCCCTTATAGCTTATCTTAGCAAGAGTGTCAGAAAATGACGATTGCGTAGTTCTGTTCTTGCTGGTATCTTACAATAAAATACTCCCAGGCCGTTTCGGTTCCATTTTCTACTGAATGTAATGTAATTGTATCATTAAGTACCTTCGCTAGTTCAAGTTTGGAAATAGTGAAACTACCTAATGGCACAGAATAAGTAATAGTACAAGTACAGAAGGCACACTCCTTTGATCTTTACAAAAGTCGCTTTTTTCCTAGCAAAACGTTATGATTTAGGGCACTCTGACGTCGTCGACCCCAGCGCAAGCCAAACGGAACGTTAAGGCTGTGTACGAACGGTGAAAATTAATCGGCTCACTCGCCGCGTTGCCGATAGTGAGGGATGTCATCAACTAAAAATAAAATAATAATGTATTGCCCATTTATTTCTTGAATTCAAGAAACAATAAATGAAGAGCAATAAATGTATATTCTTCATACATTATTTATCTCTAAAATAACAAATCTCACAATTTGGACGAATTGAATACACCAAAACCGCCAGGCCACATTTTATTGGCTTTGCTGCAGCTGCAACCCACAGTAATGCAAAATCGTGTTGCTTTATTTTTAAAAACATTTTAATATGTATAATAAAATAAAGTAATGCATCGAATGCGTTACGTACCATGCAACGTAACGAATAGAAAAATAGGAATAGTACGGCGCTACAGTCCCCCGCGGCTATGAAGTCAATCCTGACACATTGCGCAACTATGAACTTTCTGAATAATGACAATGTCAACCATAGGAAAAAATTACATATTCAACCCTAGAGGCATGTCTCAGGATTGACTTCATAGCCGCGGGGGACTATAGTTATGAATAAAAATTCATCACTGGTAATTTTCCAAAGGTGACATCTAATATTATAAGAACCCTTTATAGGCATACGAAGTTGTTGTTTTAGTAAGTAGGCATACTTTACTATACTAGAATTTAAATTCAAATGTCATCATCATCATCATATCAGCCGAAAGACGTCCACTGCTGGAAATTCATATGTATCAGCAAACAATCAATTCAAATTTACCTACATACTAAAACCAAATAAAAATGGTTCTGATTATTACTTGATTCATACAGTGTTATATATGGAAAGTAGTTACACCCATAATATTTCTTTTATTATTATTCTGTAACTACTTATTATCTATTACGTTCATTTTCTTACCTCTCGGCATCCTTCGGGCGTGCCGGGAGATAAAAAAACCGCGTGATTTGATTTTTTATCATTGTATTTTCAACCCGCTGCAATATAATATCTTTTAGGTGTCTTTATATTAATTTTAACAGAAACAATGCAACACACAAACAGACGCAACTTGCGATATATGTACGTAAGCTTGTGCGCGCGAAGTAGGTAGCGTGCGCGTCCACCCCGATGCACAGCGTGGCAGCCACTGAACAGGACCCTGCCCAAGTGCCCAGGGCGCAACCGGCATGTACTTGTAGCGATGCACAGCGTGGCAGCCACTGAACAGGACCCTGCCCAAGTGCCCAGGGGGCAACCGGCATGTACTTGTAGCGATGCACAGCGTGGCAGCCACTGAACAGGACCCTGCCCAAGTGCCCAGGGGGCAACCGGCATGTACTTGTAGCGATGCACAGCGTGGCAGCCACTGAACAGGACCCTGCCCAAGTGCCCAGGGGGCAACCGGCATGTACTTGTAGCGATGCACAGCGTGGCAGCCACTGAACAGGACCCTGCCCAAGTGCCCAGGGGGCAACCGGCATGTACTTGTAGCGATGCACAGCGTGGCAGCCACTGAACAGGACCCTGCCCAAGTGCCCAGGGGGCAACCGGCATGTACTTGTAGCGATGCACAGCGTGGCAGCCACTGAACAGGACCCTGCCCAAGTGCCCAGGGGGCAACCGGCATGTACTTGTAGCGATGCACAGCGTGGCAGCCACTGAACAGGACCCTGCCCAAGTGCCCAGGGGGCAACCGGCATGTACTTGTAGCGATGCACAGCGTGGCAGCCACTGAACAGGACCCTGCCCAAGTGCCCAGGGGGCAACCGGCATGTACTTGTAGCGATGCACAGCGTGGCAGCCACTGAACAGGACCCTGCCCAAGTGCCCAGGGGGCAACCGGCATGTACTTGTAGCGATGCACAGCGTGGCAGCCACTGAACAGGACCCTGCCCAAGTGCCCAGGGGGCAACCGGCATGTACTTGTAGCGATGCACAGCGTGGCAGCCACTGAACAGGACCCTGCCCAAGTGCCCAGGGGGCAACCGGCATGTACTTGTAGCGATGCACAGCGTGGCAGCCACTGAACAGGACCCTGCCCAAGTGCCCAGGGGGCAACCGGCATGTACTTGTAGCGATGCACAGCGTGGCAGCCACTGAACAGGACCCTGCCCAAGTGCCCAGGGGGCAACCGGCATGTACTTGTAGCGATGCACAGCGTGGCAGCCACTGAACAGGACCCTGCCCAAGTGCCCAGGGGGCAACCGGCATGTACTTGTAGCGATGCACAGCGTGGCAGCCACTGAACAGGACCCTGCCCAAGTGCCCAGGGGGCAACCGGCATGTACTTGTAGCGATGCACAGCGTGGCAGCCACTGAACAGGACCCTGCCCAAGTGCCCAGGGGGCAACCGGCATGTACTTGTAGCGATGAACGAAAATCGCGAGTGAGCCGCGCCTGCTAATGGTTGCACGATTACATGAAATTCGCTCAACAAAAAATGGGACCAAAAACTCCTCAAATCGGCCTGGGCCTAACTTGCTTTAATTGCACGACAGGCGAGAGGTGCGAGCATCATAGACTTGCATTAGTAAAACATACAAGGCAATGCAATGACAGGACATTATTCAATACTCCTACTTCGCCAAGTCTAATACATCAAACACTAACATTGTGCTCCTAAATCTCCAATGTAAGAGAACTGTGAAGTCTGTGCACTCTTGATATATTTGTAGTATAATATAAGTCTGATCAGAATCCATATTTGGATTGAGTCTGCCGCTTTGACATTCTGTTGTTGGCCCATTGGTTCTGCAGCTCCACCTCGTTTGCTTTAGCCTGGGAAATAAATAATACATCTATTACGAAACGTGGCACATAACAACGACCGAATGGAGGAAGTCCTGCAGTCCAACAATTGGGTATTTGACAACAGTGAAAATAAATTGTTTTTTCATTAGCAACAGTACCCTGAGAACTTTACGGTTTCGCTCTATGAAAACACAACAATATATCGATATCAGCCATATTTTTACACCAAAAAGTAGGTTGGGTAATTTGACTAAATATTAATTAATAATCCACCTAAATTTAATACCGACATGGTAAAAAATAATGAAAAGTAACCTTCATAAATTCCGTAAAAAGTCAGGCGAAAATGGTATAAACTTTCTTTACTTTATAATTGACTACGTCTATATACGTTCTTTGGGATACGCGCATAATCCACTTCTTTTTGTTAATGAATAAACCTTTCTATAGGCCAGATGAAATTCAATATTATCTCAAGGTCGTAAATATTTAATTAAAATGCCGTTATTTCCTGATGAATATATTTTTGGATTCAGGTAGTAAGTCTCCAAATTTGTGTACTCAAACATGTTTTCATTATAAAAATATTGATAGCATTTTTGCTTGCGGGTTAATTTTTTTTCCTAACTTCCGGTCCATAGAATTATTGATTTCAATAGTAAAAGTTGTTTTAGATAACATGTAAAAGCCGTATACAAATAATTAGTCTGATATTGAATTATTTCCAAAAAACCGTAATTTTCTCAGGGTACAGATAAGCATTACGAAACTACTCGGAAAATATCAAGCTTCAATTTATGTTTGCTATTTTAAGATTTTTAAATTCATAAAAACCAACAATAACGACGTCCTCTCTCTTTCTTTCTTTCTTTCTAACGGAGCGTTTTTGGCGTTTCATAAAAAGAAGCTGATTTGACTTTTGCCAAATACCGAATTATGGCCGATTTGTCGCCATTTCGGCAACAAATAAAATGGCAACCATCTTAGTCCGCAGCGCTACGGTAAACTAGTAGTTGCTGCTCATTGCGGCGCTTGCTCATAGAGCCCCGCTCGCGGGAGTCAGCCCGCAGGCGGGCCACCCTCAAACCAACTGATCTGACATCTTTTCTGCTGGCTAAAACATATACAACGAATCCTCAAACCAATGAAGGGTCGGCAACGCGCTTGTGATTCTTCGGGAGTCGCAGGCTTGCACAGGCTACTATGTCTGCTTACCATTAAGCAATTAAGGGAAGTCATAAACTTGTTTGCCACCGTTGTAGTATTTTTTTTACTTTCCGAACCGGTGGTAGTTTATCGACATTCAAGGTGCGTCCACACTGGACGTATGCTCAGCCGAGCGGCTCGCCCGAGCCGTCCACACACTCGCCCGAACCGTCCACACACTCGCCCGAACCGTCCACACACTCGCCCGAACCGTCCACACACTCGCCCGAACCGTCCACACACTCGCCCGAACCGTCCACACACTCGCCCGAACCGTCCACACACTCGCCCGAACCGTCCACACACTCGCCCGAACCGTCCACACACTCGCCCGAACCGTCCACACACTCGCCCGAGCCGCTCGGGTGTGGACGGCTCGGGCGTAATTTAAAGAATTTCAAGATGGCGGCAACTTTTTTACAATCCAAGCTCGGATTTATATTAAGAGGCCCTTGGTCCCTCAGATTTCGATTTTGAACAAAATCGGGCTGTATTTAAGGAATTTTAAGATGGCGACCTTTTTTTGAAAGTCCAACCTTACGATAAATAAATAAATAAGTACATTGTCAGCAGCAAGGCGCCGCGGTCCCTATGGTCTCGGACAAAATGCCGACAACGCTCGGGTGAGCCGTGCGGCCACACAAAACAACCGTCCACACCGGATGCGGCGCGCTCGGCTCGGGTGAGCCGCTCGGCCGAGCATGCGGACGCTCGGCCGCACGGCTCAGGCGAGCCGCGCTGCATGTAATATGTCTAAATTAAAAAAAACCTTACCTGGTGAGCCAGGTAGGTGATCTGGTGCTTCCTCTTCTGCTGGCTGGTGGGCTCGTGCCCGCGACGCTTGCTGCTGGACACGCGCTTGCTGGTGTCGTCGGTGAGGCCCCGCGCGAGCCACGAGCGGGCGTCGGCCAGGACTTGGCTCTGGTTCACGTCCACTATCTGGATACGCACCTGGTGAGCCAGATAGGTGATCTGGTGCTTCCTCTTCTGCTGGCTGGTGGGCTCGTGCCCGCGACGCTTGCTGCTGGACACGCGCTTGCTGGTGTCGTCGGTGAGGCCCCGCGCGAGCCACGAGCGGGCGTCGGCCAGGACTTGGCTCTGGTTCACGTCCACTATCTGGATACGCACCTGGTGAGCCAGATAGGTGATCTGGTGCTTCCTCTTCTGCTGGCTGGTGGGCTCGTGCCCGCGACGCTTGCTGCTGGACACGCGCTTGCTGGTGTCGTCGGTGAGGCCCCGCGCGAGCCACGAGCGGGCGTCGGCCAGGACTTGGCTCTGGTTCACGTCCACTATCTGGATACGCACCTGGTGAGCCAGATAGGTGATCTGGTGCTTCCTCTTCTGCTGGCTGGTGGGCTCGTGCCCGCGACGCTTGCTGCTGGACACGCGCTTGCTGGTGTCGTCGGTGAGGCCCCGCGCGAGCCACGAGCGGGCGTCGGCCAGGACTTGGCTCTGGTTCACGTCCACTATCTGGATACGCACCTGGTGAGCCAGATAGGTGATCTGGTGCTTCCTCTTCTGCTGGCTGGTGGGCTCGTGCCCGCGACGCTTGCTGCTGGACACGCGCTTGCTGGTGTCGTCGGTGAGGCCCCGCGCGAGCCACGAGCGGGCGTCGGCCAGGACTTGGCTCTGGTTCACGTCCACTATCTGGATACGCACCTGGTGAGCCAGATAGGTGATCTGGTGCTTCCTCTTCTGCTGGCTGGTGGGCTCGTGCCCGCGACGCTTGCTGCTGGACACGCGCTTGCTGGTGTCGTCGGTGAGGCCCCGCGCGAGCCACGAGCGGGCGTCGGCCAGGACTTGGCTCTGGTTCACGTCCACTATCTGGATACGCACCTGGTGAGCCAGATAGGTGATCTGGTGCTTCCTCTTCTGCTGGCTGGTGGGCTCGTGCCCGCGACGCTTGCTGCTGGACACGCGCTTGCTGGTGTCGTCGGTGAGGCCCCGCGCGAGCCACGAGCGGGCGTCGGCCAGGACTTGGCTCTGGTTCACGTCCACTATCTGGATACGCACCTGGTGAGCCAGATAGGTGATCTGGTGCTTCCTCTTCTGCTGGCTGGTGGGCTCGTGCCCGCGACGCTTGCTGCTGGACACGCGCTTGCTGGTGTCGTCGGTGAGGCCCCGCGCGAGCCACGAGCGGGCGTCGGCCAGGACTTGGCTCTGGTTCACGTCCACTATCTGGATACGCACCTGGTGAGCCAGATAGGTGATCTGGTGCTTCCTCTTCTGCTGGCTGGTGGGCTCGTGCCCGCGACGCTTGCTGCTGGACACGCGCTTGCTGGTGTCGTCGGTGAGGCCCCGCGCGAGCCACGAGCGGGCGTCGGCCAGGACTTGGCTCTGGTTCACGTCCACTATCTGGATACGCACCTGGTGAGCCAGATAGGTGATCTGGTGCTTCCTCTTCTGCTGGCTGGTGGGCTCGTGCCCGCGACGCTTGCTGCTGGACACGCGCTTGCTGGTGTCGTCGGTGAGGCCCCGCGCGAGCCACGAGCGGGCGTCGGCCAGGACTTCGCTCTGGTTCACGTCCACTATCTGGATGTCCTCGCGCCTGCGCTTGCCGCGGGTGCCGCACAGTTTCACTATCTGGAAGTTTGATTGAAAAATATTAATGGATGGTGCCCACGGTGCCGCGAGCGGCCGCGGGTAGAACCGCTGACAGGACGCGCGTGGCCGCGCGACATTTTCAGGTGATACTGGTCTTTTAATTCAATTCAATTCAATTTTTCAATTCAAATAATTTATTTCGGAACATTGTCCATAGTTGTTAGTAAAGCAAAAACATATGAAAAACTTAATTCTAGTGTTAGTAAGTACATGAAATATAAACATTAGGTATTAAACCAAACAATGAATATCATTCCAGTGTTTCTGGATACGGCATTCAAATCTGTCAACAATGGTACTCAGTAGAGTGTTTGGGCTGCCCCGAATTCTGCTGCGCACCATGGATGCTACCCTTTTGCGCATTTTAAGTATGTAGATAAAGTTTAAAATTATTTCACACTGAAAGTGCTCGCCGCGCCGCTGCCATTCTGGTCTGAATCAGCCCTAATTGTAGTTGCTCCCATAAAATCAATTGTTCCTCTCCAAAAACTGGTTCGAATGGCATCATAAAAAATTTTAGGTGAAAATTCTACACTTTATAATCCTATCCTATTAACTACTACTATTAAACGAGCAATATTGTTGTATATATATATATATATATTTCCAATCACGTTCTCGGAAACGGCTCTAACGATTTTGATGAAATTTGGAATACAGGGATTTACGGGGGCGAGAAATCGATCTAGATAGGTCTCATGTCTGGGAAAATTCGTTTTCTCCGTATTTTCTCCATTTTCATCCGAGCAGAGCTCGGTTTCCCAGGGACTTATAATTAATTAAATGAATGGACACTGTTTGACTATTCTTGAAATGAATGACTATTCTTAATTTAGCGACTAACTGGCCATTCTTCAACCTGCATATTATACAGAATAAAATACTCACCGCCTCTTCATCCAAAACAGCACCACTTGATCCTTGCTCTGAGTAGTCATTCCCGTAACTAGCACTCTCGTCATATACAACATTACTAGATTCAGCATATTCAGGCTGCACCTCATTCTCAAGCGTATCAGCCTTAAAATAGGATTGAATATCCCTTGGCTGCTTTGGAACTGAATTTTGAATTTCTTTTTTTGTAACCTTTTCCTCAATATTCAAAGGCATGTCTTCTAGCAGTTCCACAGGTTTGTTTATGGAGAAGAAATCATTTTGCACTTCTTCATCACTGTCATCTGAATAGTCTGTGGCCAGACTCTCTGGTTTACTTTTTTTAAATGGTGGCAATGGCTCTTTTTTCTTTACGGATGGACTTGGTTTGGGTTTTTGTGTTAGGACATGAGGTATTAAGGATCTCGTTGTTGCTAGGACGGAGGCATTTCTTGGTTGTGGAAGCATACTTAGTAGGCCTGACTTTTTCTGAAAATAAATAAAAACAGTTTAGAGAGTGAAATTCAGGAAAACCATGGTTTAAATTTATCATTTCACTTCACTATCCATAAAAAATGTTACTTACCCCATTAACTTTCTTGGGTTTTGCCGCAGGTGCTGTGTCTTCCACATCTCTGAACTACAATGAAATAAAAAACTTATAGTACCTCATTCTTTGAGCTGTATAAAAAGAGTTTCAGTCAAACTCTTTTTATACAGCTCAAAGCTGGTTTCTCTGAGCTGGGAATTTGAAACAATATTTCTAATGTATTTGGTATGAAAGTGAACATCATATTTTATGAAATGTAATGGTTATCAATAATACAGGATCATCATCATCATATCAGCCGAAAGACGTCTACTGCTGGACATAGGCCTCCCCCAAAGAGTGCCAAATACATGATAAAGAAGATTTTTTAATTTGTATGACATAGTTAGAAATAACTTACCTCATTAAGTGATGGCACCGTTATTTTAGCTTTTGGCTTCACTATAGGGATATCAGTTTCTTTTTTATGTAGAAATTCATCGTCTTCCTCCAACACAGCAGGCTTTTTGGTGGAGGGCTGGGGCAGCAGATTAAACAGGCTCTGGTTTTGAGGTTCCACGGCATCCTGTGTTACTGGCTTGGATCCTGAGGGTACTGGAACTAATAAGAGTTCATTGTCAACACAAATTTGGTGTGCAGTCATTGAAAACAATGCAGATATTCGACAAATATTGATTGAAGTCTTCACCTTCTTTCATGTTTAAAATGACCGCAGTAGCGGTAGACCCTTCACTTTCTTCATCATCAAATTCACTGGAATCACTATTATCATAAGCTACTAAAGCCATGATGGTAAAATGGATTAATATACCTATTAAATTTTATATAATTTTATAGTGTTTATTTTCGACTTCTTGCCTTTTGACATTACATGAAAATGAGTAAAATGACATAAACCACAGAAAAGAAAAGATGGTTGACTCGTTAAGTGTGTGTTAAATGTGCTAAACATTACAATCCTTGCAATTTATCACAACAACTGACTGAGACGCAGCTGTAATTTGAACTGAACGACAGAGCCTCAGATCTGGACAGATGGACAGAGCAATTTATATCTCTCATTCTAATGGTCGCGTTGTTGCCTTGCCTCTCTTTCATTTGCCGTAAGAAGGAAAAAGATGCAACACGAATATTTGGGCAAACACCGCCAAGTGGAGTAGCACCATAACCATAACTGCACCTTTGTCAGTTGTAATGAATTGCATCGCTTGTAATGTGCTTTTGATAAAAAAACCCTTGTATTCGAGGCAGACGAGACCTAATATTAGAAAAAAAAACAAACAACAAGCAAGCAAAGAGAATATAACCAAAGAGAATATAACCATAACAAGTCAACACTACGCGAATTTTCCAAATTTTTTCCTGACAAATTCAGCCAATTTACCTAGAAACATACAAAGTAGAGTGTGTTTTAGTCTATCGATATCCAAAACAGCTCTTTAGTTTCTAAACACATAGCTAAATTAGTACCCGAATTGTGTTCTTCTCAGCGTGTAAACTATTTTATATACATTGCCAGAGGTTAGGTACTTACTTTGGTGTTTATTTTCTCTAACTCTTGAAAGCTACCCCCTTCACTGAAAAAGTATTTAAGGGTACAAAGATCAGTGTTCGCTTTACAGCATCATGCCAAAGAAATTTGTGGGTGAAAACAGCAAGGCCGTAGCGGCGCGGCAACGGAAAGAGGATGCCAAGACTGAGAAAGATTCGAAACTCAAGAAGATGGTTGAGGATGCGGCGTGGGACGACAACGACGACAAATTGAAAAAGAAACAACAGAAAAAGGTCGGTATTTTTATATAACTACTTCGATGAAATGCCTGTAGCTCTTTGGTATGACTAATTTCGTACCTTTATGAGCCCTTTGTTAAAATAGGTGATCTCATTAAATGTGTTGACGCTCTAAAATAAATACTTCTTCAGGCAGCTATTGTACTTTGATGTTGATGTGTCTACATCAAAGTACAATAGCTGTCTGAAGAAGTATTGTAGATATGTTGTAAGGCAACCCAATTGCCTTAAACTGAAAATGGGGCTTTAGTTAATTGAGTTTTTCTGTAGCATTAGCATCATCTCCTCAATCACTAAGTATTTATTGTATGGCGGTTACACACTGGTACATATATGTATTCATATCGATGTCGCTGATAGAGTTCCAGTGTGTGCTGCAAGGTTCAGAAGGAACAACTAAGTGTGGAATTGGAATTTAGTATTAAAAAATGGTCAAGCGTTTTTCTATTAATTAAACTGGCACACCAGACAGAATAAATACAAGAAAATCTTGTGTAGCCAGACACATCTATAATAGTAAAGTGTGTCCGAAGAAAATATTAATTTATATAAATGATCAACAACAGAATGAAACTGGTAAAAAAATTTGTCTTAAGTATATCTCATGTAAATTAATTCTAACTTATTTTCAGATAATGACAATACACATTGACTTCTCTAGTGACCATTTTGAGTAACATCTTTTTCAAATTTCCGAATACTTCCACAGGATGAGCAAGAGAAGAAGCGTCTAGAGCAGCTGCAGAAGAAGCAAGAGGCGAAGGCTTTACTAGAAAAGGAGATGGAATCCTTGAACCCCGTCCCAAAGGTTGCGCCCGCACCCAAAATCACGCGTGCGCAGATTGCAAAGATACAGGAGAAGAGTGTCAAGCCTGAGCCTCCGAAGCCTGTGGTGAGACTAAATACTCTACTGCTGTTATAAATCAATGCGCATGAAAAAATTTTCGGGTTCCTTATAAAATGTAGGGGCTCTTTTTATGTATTGACTTGTATGGGCTGCTTTTCCACTTGACCTAAGTTATGTTTTCATACAAATCGGCCAAGCTAGCTACAAACAAAAAATGCATAGCTTTACTTTGGATATGAATATTTGACGACAGTTGGCCTAGTGGGTAGGTACACTGCCTTTGAAGCTGAAGGTCCTGGGTTCAAACCCCAGTAAGAAATGAATATTTTATTTTATTTATCTATTTATCAGGCAGGCAGTTGAAACAACTGATGATGCCTTGCCTATATCCAACCCCTCTTTCTATGACTATATATATTTGTTTCTAAGTCTTGGATCTTTTGTATGTATTTAAGTATTTATATGCATTAAATATATCGTCTTCTAGTACCCATTACACAAGCCATTATTGAGCTTAGTAGGCTAGTTCGATTAGTGTAAGATTGTCTCCATATATTTATTTATGGTTAATTTATGTATAAAATGTTTCCCCTTATTTTAATGGAGTAAGGCGCAAACGTTTAATTATATCTTTGTGTTGTTGACTGTATAGTCTGTTTTTAGGGTTCCGTAGCCAAATGGCAAAAAACGGAACTCTTATAGATTCGTCATGTCTGTCTGTCTGTCCGTCCGTATGTCACATCCACTTTTTTCCGAAACTATAAGAGCTATACTAATGAAACTTAGTAAGTAGATGTATTTTGTGAACCGCATTAAGATTTTTACACGAAAATCGAAAAAAAAACATTAAGTTTTAGGGTTCCCCATACACAGAACTGAAACTCAAAAAAATTTTTTTCATCAAACCCATACGTGTAGGGTATCTATGGATAGGTCTTCAAAAATGATATTAAGGTTTCTAATATCATTTTTTTCTATACTGAATAGTTTACGCGAGATACACTTCCAAAGTGGTAAAATGTGTGTCCCCCCCTGTAACTTCTAAAATAAGAAAATGATAAAACTAAAAAAAATATATGATGTAGATTACCATGCAAACTTCTACCGAAAATTGGTTTGAACGAGATCTAGTAAGTGGTTTTTTTTTAATACGTCATAAATCGTAAACCGCAATTTATTTTACGGAACCCTGCATGTGCGAGTCCGACTCGCACTTGGCCGCTTTTTTTTTGTTAAACTTAAGAGCAGGATTGATACGATGTTGCCTCGTAAACTTGATTGACATTTTTTTTTTTTCCTTTTTGTATCTGCGATCAGTCATTTTGACTATAAGCAGGTTTGATGTAGTATTTGCTGATGGCGTTTGGAACGAGTCTCCTTTGACACGCTCCTATTAGAAAAGCTGCGTCTCCACACTGCTGTGTTCGAATATATCACGTCGTTTTAGTCTTTTGTTGTAATCTGGGACGGTCAGGTTCACTGCAAGTTGGTTTGGGTGGCTTATCAGGCGATTCTTGTAGTTTTTGATGCTCTGTTCGAACTCCTCCTTTACAGTGTTCATGTTCAGATACTTGTGGACTTCTGCATTTGTGATGAACCAGGGTGCATTTGATAAGCTTTCAGTGTGCAATTCTGAAGGCGTTGGATGATATTCACATTTGAGATACTCGCTGGCCCCCAGAGTTGTATCCCGTATGTCCAAATAGGTTTTATTACTGCATCAGCAATTTGTTATCGGTTGATAGTTTCGAGTTTCTGTTGAGTAACCAGTACAGAAGTGGAAGAGAAAGAATACTGTTCATCAGCCTTCCTCGACAACTTGATTGACATAAATAAATAAATATTACGGAACAATCTTACACAAATCAACCTAGGCCCACAGTAAGCTCAATAAGGCTTGTGTTTTGGGTACTAGGCGACGATATATATATATACTTATATACATATATAACATCCATAACTCAGGAACAAATATTTGTGATAAACAAATAAATGCCCTGACCGGGATTCGAACCCAGGACCTCCAGCTTCATAGGCAGAGTCACTACCAACTGGGCTACGGAGGCCGTTAAATATAAACCTCAGTTGAACTCTGCCCAAAGATAAATAAATGAAAAAGTAAGGGCTGGCTAGGCTTCCTGGTGGAACTGGGTTGGCACGAATAACAGTAGTGCCAAAACCCCTACGCAACATAGGCGCATTTATGACGTCGAGTTGCGGAAACCCAGCCCGCGTACAACCTATAAGGGCTGGCAAACTCACACAGTACTGCACAAGATAGAAACATATTTATATGGATGGCTTCAATTTTAGTTATTATTTTGTACCAGAGTTTTTCAACCTTTTAGATGACACGAGTGTCCTTCTTATAAGAATGTAGTTTATTTTATGTCAGGAATAACAAATCCTTACATCACTTAAGCTTAAAAACAAAAGTAGCTGCGAGAGACAAGAGGCGACGCGCCCCCTGAAGGTTTTAAGGTTGATAAACTTTGTTCTCTACGACTAAAGCTTTCTTTAGCTGTAATAATTTCCCAAATAATTTTATACTAAGTTCCGGAAATTGGTTACTACAGTGAATATAGTTGAGAATGTTGGTCATGTTTCCAGCCGGCGCGAGTGGTGGTGGAGGAGCCCCCGCTGGTGGAGAATCTCAACAGGGTAGAGCTGGACAGCGAGGTGGCGCAGTCGGTGGACGAGGCCATATCACTGCTCAGGTAACTGACTCCTCATCTCAATTACCCTGGTTGAATTCTGAAAAGGACTCCAGGGTGAACTACTTTGAACATATCATATTGCGAAAGTGGTTTTATGGTGCAATCTGACAATAGCCGTGTCTACACCGGACGCGTGCATCCCCTGGCCCCCAGAGAGGTCATTCATTAACACATCTGTTACTGGCCGCACTACAGGCCAAATAGGGATTAAAAAAGTAACTGGCCGCATGCCACGGGCGCGCACGCACGGGTGAGGCGAGCTCGGCCGAGGCATGCGGCCACAATATCTCGATTTGACTTAAAACTTAGTAGTAGTAATCTATCGCAAAAATAAATAAATAAGTTTTCTACTGTAGCTATGTTCATTTATAATATTGTATACTGCTTTGAAGAAAAATATACCTCTGAGATTTTTACGCTGGTCCTTCTCATGCGAGAGGTTTTATTTACAAACCGGTTGTAGTTTATCAAAATTCGCTTCGTGTGAATAAATGGTATTTTGACAACGTAAGGATGCATTAGCTCCCAAGCATGGACATTCGGCTCAAAAGTAAATACTCAACAAACTTAACTTCCAGTGACAAGGCAGAAATGGACAGGCACCCCGAGAAGCGGCTGAAGGCAGCCTACACCGCCTTCGAAGAGGTCACCATGCCGCGCCTGAAGGCCGAGAATCCCACGCTCAGGCTCTCGCAGCTCAAGCAGCTGCTGCGGAAGGAATGGCTCAAGTCCCCGCAGAACCCACTCAATAACAAGATCTCTGCTTAGGCTGCTAGTCGATAGGTCACTTCTAAAATCATCCTTAGCCCTTAGGACGCCAAGGACACCTGAAGGTGTTGCGTGTTGTTGTACCCGCGGTGCCAAGCAGGGATTGTAACCGGTTTTTTGTAAAAACCTCGAAATAACCACATATCTCGAATTTATACTTCATATAGAAAGAAAGAAAAGAAAGAAGACATTTATTTACTACACAAAAGACACACAGAGACAAAGGGAGTAGGCAATTTAACACATATTGTGTGTGTCTTCGCGGCAGTGAATAGGTCGCTGTCTCAGCATTATGCCGAGGTGTCAGACAGACACCTACAGCGCTGATTTTCAGACAGCACCGTACGTGACCCACGGAACGCAACACAACATAAGACCATTGATAAACACATAATAAATAATAAATGTAATAAATTTGTAAAATATGTACCAGTAGCCAAATGGGATAGAAAGAAAAACACAAAGCACAAAACGCGACACGGTTGGGATAGGAAAGTGCTGGATGGGTTAGGATTGGGTTTAGGATTTCTGGAGCGTCAACAAATAGCCCTTAAGCTGACGCTTAAAGGTATACCTGCTAGACGCTTCTTGAATAGGTGGAGGGAGATCATTTCAACACTTGGACGCCGCGAACCTAAAACTACCTCGAAATGCCGTGGTCCGATGCATTGGCACCAGAATCATCGCCTTACACCTACGCGCACTCTTGCATATGTAGGACTCGGTTGTGTTTTGTGGTACGGAGTGCGTATTATTAGATTGCCCAATTAGAAAATGAAATAATTAACAAAGAACGAAAAAATAACGTTTACGTTCACATACAAAAAAAAACCGGTTACAATCCCTGGTGCCAAGACCAACTGTACAGTCAAGTGTAAAAATATGGGTGCGTACAACTTACTCATAAATATGTCCCATCGCTTTTATGTCAGCGCCGCTTGTGTGTAATTCAAAATACGTCTCCTGAGTACATTTTGTATACAAACGTTTTGAAGCGGCATTCTTGCCTGCGCCGCGTCTTCGCCTAATGCCGTCTCTGTGTGGTGTATGCCTTAAATATGGCGCCTATAGCTGTCATTCCATAGAAACTTGTCAAACTTTCCATACATTCAGCTTTTAACGAACACCAGTTACGATTAAAGACGCTTTGCCACAACCCACCCTTAGTGTTATGGTGTAGGCTGTCAGACACCTTCGTGCGTTCAAGTAATAGTACATTGTTTAACAAGGGGCGTATGAGGAATATTGCAAACGAGAGGCTATCAGGAGCCCGACGCCGTAAGGCGGAGGGCTTTTGATGACTCGAGTTTGCAATATTCTTACGCCCGTGTTATACACAATGTTTTTCATCACATTTGCGAGGAAATAAATAACCACAAAAGACAGAAAAACCTATGTTTTATACAAGCGCATCAATCAAATGTTGACGAAATTGACAACTTCACTTCTAGATCAGTGCGAGTGGAGGGCGGAGCTTCAATATTTCAACCAATCACAGAGCATGGAGCATGTGGTTCTTGCAGGGCTCTTGCTGCTCTATTTTATTTTCCAACCAATCACAGAGCAGAATTCTTGCCGTCCAGATTTGCTTAACCAATCAGATCACACACAAGCTCATTACTCCCATGGAACCATTATTTCCCGCGGGAACAATTAGGCCATTGTCTTTCTGTATACAGGCAAGGAATAACACTATTTATGAGCAAGTGTGATGAAAAGTTCATAATCACATTCTTACAAAAAAATGTTTGTACATATCACTTCCGTACATGAGATATGGCGTCCAAAAAGTATTGTTAATCATCATCAGTTGCGATTGAAAACGAATTAAATTGAAATGTTGATAAATTAGCCTTTCTAATTGGGTTTTACCATGACATCAGCCAATTCAATTCAAAGACCTTCTTAGCAACTACTAATCTTAAACTTCAAATCCATTACATAAAGCGAAAGCTAATAGCAATACACTATTTTTATTTCGTGATGGGTTTCTTTAATTGTGGAATTTTCTGGAATTTTTCAAAAGTTCCGAAAAGTTGTTTTATTGGATAAACAAAAACATTTGAGGCTTCACCTAGCTTCACCTGGAGATCTATCTAGCAGTTTTTTTTGGTTAATCGAGGATAGCACCTAACCTCGCGCCGCAAAATTTATTTTTACTGGTTTTGCCAAGATTACAATGTAGGGCAATACAAACCAATTTGTTTCACATTATTTATTAAGTCCATAGTCTAAAACCTCGTACTCATTGTAAATAAGAAATACATCGATTATAAATCACTCTGGCTCATTATTGTACTGTAGCGGTATTCCCTCTCTGCCCTGTTCAGCCAATTTCACTTCAGTCTCTCCAAGTTTCTGCTGCAGTCCCTGCCAGGAGCGATCCTGTAGATTCTGCCCAATGTTTTCTAAAGCCCAGTTTTGTTTAGCCTCTAATTCCAGACTGTTACCACTAAAATTCACTTTGGTTTCTCTGATTTTCCCTGTTATTAGACTGACATCTGTTAGCTCTTTAACATGGTCGATGTCACAGTAGTATTTCCTCCCGGGCAGCATTTCTCCATAGTCGGTGACATGGGTGGTGGAGTAGGGCTCCCGGTTGGAGTTGAGAGCAACCTCGAGCTCGAACGGGTAGACGATGGGCTGGTAGAACTCTCGGTTGCTGTAGAGGTCGTTTTCGGGACATGCTACCATCGCGTAGACGTCAATCTGAAACGAAGTTATGTTATTTGTAAGCTGCTCAAACGTATATTTATAGATAATGTTAATAGATGGGGAATAGTACATTACTTACCTAGGGCGGTTAAACAGCCTCAGAGCGCATATTTATCGCCCTTGCCTTCGGCTCGGGCGTCAAATACCTGCGATCTGAGGCTTTCTTTATTACCGCCCGTGGTAAGTACAACATTTTACGTCTCTATCTGGCCAGGAAGTGGGGTTTTCCGCACGCTTAGCGTGCGGTAATTCCTACTTTATGGCCAGGTATGACGTAAATACCTTTACCTTTCAGAAGACCACAGACAAAGGAACACTACAGATAGTTCAACTCATGTTTGCGCGCGTCAGTATAATAATATTTTGGGGACAATATTACACAAACCAACCTAGTCCCAAACTAAGCAAAAAAGCTTGTATGTACTGTGGGTACAAGACGACGATATACATACTTATATAGATAAATAAATACTTAAATACATAGAAAACATCCATGACTCGGGAACAAATATTCGTGATCATCACACAAATAAATACCGGGATTCGAACCCGGGACCTCCGGCTTCGTAGGCAGGGTCTCTACCAACTAGGCTACATAGGTCGTGTATGTGTGCGTGCGCATGTTGTAACGATGACTGCTGCATCACTTAAGTGTCTGCTAGAGGGTCGCCAACACGCCCCTCCGACCGAGCGACCTTGGTCCGCATCGACCGTGTAGACAGTTGTTTGCAGCAAAATGTCATACTACAGCGGTCGGTGCCGACCAAGGTCGCTCGGTCGGAGTGGCGTGTTGCCGACCGTCTAGCAGACACATTCCATGCAAATCAAACCTCCGTAAGTCGTAACTACAATCGCACGCACATCGCCGCGCGCAATCAACGAGTTTAACTATATTTCCTGTACTCTGTATTAATTAATTAAGTCAACATATTTTATTCAAAGTAGTATCAATATTAAATAAAGTCGCCGGAGCCTCATAGGGGATACTGTGGGACATTATCTTAAGCTATTAATACAGCATTCTAATGTGGACTACATTCGTAACGAACAACGTCCGCCTACCGTATACCTGATTGCCACTCCTCCTAGCGCCTATTGGGCCTACTGGGAGGACTTATTCTCTTAAAGGAATTTAAACAATTTTGGGTTGGAATAGAGTTGCATTTGTTTTGTTTTGGTCTTCTCTTGAAACAAACGAAATTCAACTCTATTTCTTACATTAGTTTGATTCAAATTTCAATGTGATTTTGTGTCGTATCGTGGACCTTAGGAGGTTAAACAAGTTACCTCAGGAAAGTTAGCCAACTTAGCGACATTAGGCTTGCCGACGGACACGATGTAGCTTTTCTTCCCGTTGACCCTGCACAGCTGCTTGAGCCTGCCGATGATGTCCCTGGTGTTAGCGCCGAGCTGGCACACCAGGAGGCCCACCGCGGCGGCGTCCTTGCACTTCTCGATGAGGAAGCGGCGGCGCTTGAACCATGCGGTCTCGTCCATGCGGGATAGGGTTATGCCAGGGTCTAGGAGGTACCATTCTTTAGCTGTAAACAAAAAAAAGTCTAAATCCTTATTGCGCAAATCTAATAAGGACAGAGAAGCATGGGACCAACAGAAACTTAACATTGATCTAACACGGAATGTGTGTGTGTGTGTGTAGAAGTGCCCTATTCATTCATCATATCAGCCGAAAGACGTCCACTGCTGAACATAGGCCTCCCCCAGAGAGTGCCACGCCTTTTCATAAATCACGAAATACACTGCCCAAAAGTGTCTAGGGATTAAGTACGTTTTAAAGTATTGCTGCAATTGAGGTTTGTTAAAGTAAAATATCTCTCCCTTTTATTCTGGACATTACTGAATTTTTATGCGATATAGTTACGAATTAACAATTTTCAGGATGATTCCTTTACTTTTAATAGCCTACCACGAAAATCGAAATCCACATACATGCATCCCTGTCACTCAAGTGCGATAGACATGGAGATATCCAAACTTCGAATTTCGTGGTTATAGCTCAGGAAACACAGTTGGGCCGCCATGGCCCATCAATCATGAAATGAAATGAAATGAAATGAAATATAATAAATAGCCAATGGTGTGGTGTGGAGCTAGCTTAGTCTCCTCTACACTCTACACAATCAATAGGCCACCATGGCGTACAACCGGGACGCAGTTAAAATGCGGTGGAATGAGCTGGAAATATGTCTTTCTTCCTTTAACTGCACTACTTTTATGCGGGATATACAGTGTCCCTTATTCATAGAAACAAACCTCTGTTAACTAAAATATGTTTTGTCCCTTTCTAACACAGGATGTGTGTGTGTGTAGAAGTGCCCTATTCATTATTGCACTACTTTTATGTGGAACATGTCCCTTATTCATAAAAAACAAACCTCTGTTAACTAAAATACAGGGACAAAACATTGTCCCTTTCTTGCAAACACAAGAAGTCAAAGTGACAGAGAAAGATAAATGTATTTCAACGACATTCTAGCTAAAATAGGTTTGATGAACGTTTATGAATTAGGCCAACAAAGTCTGTGTTTGCGAAAATACCTAGTAGCAGCTTGAGTGGTGTCGGCATGGACACAGTTTATGGACCAGAGAGTAGCGCTACTTTAAATCTTTACCGAATAATTATGCAAAATGTTTATGTAAAGCAAACCCACAGCCCACAAAGTAAAGCTTCAGGAAAATGACAAACCTGCGATAGATATAGTATAGTTGAACAGCGTCTGTCCCTTCGAGCCCATGTAGACGCACACACAATCGGTAAGGCCATCCTGCGCTTGTACGCGTCCATGCGAGTCCTGGACTACGCGGCCGAGGAATCGGTCTTCATGCTCATCTATGCATACGTCGGCTACGTAGCTGTCTGGGTGTAGTGTGAACCAGGCTTTTGTTAAGGTTTCTGAAATAAATATTGATCTATAGTTGATGTACCCCCGAATATAAAGAATCAGAATAATTTATTTACCATAACTTAAAACAACAAGTATCTTAGGTATAGCGACTTCCACACTAGGCACAGCCAGTATCGCGGCAGTCAGATCAAACACGATAATTACAAATAACGTGCAGCTTTTAGCAATCTTTAAAGAAATGTAATGACTAATACTAAAATCATCATCATTTCAGCTGAACGATGTCCACTGCTGGACATAGGTCTCCCCCAAAGAGTACTAAAATAGACATATTTTTTTAATATGGTGTCATAGCATTCAATTTTGTGGTGGTGACTTATTTTTTTGTTTGGTTTAATAAAACTGGTAAGTGAGTTCGTTATTCTTTGGTATAACTTTGGACGTTATCTGGCGTTGTACAGGCTGGTACATGGGTTTCCATCATCGCCATTTGTCGTCATTGAAGCAACAAGTATTAAATGGTAAAGGATATTGAATATTCAGATATAATGAGCACAAAAGCTTCATTCATTGAAATAATTCTCAAAGGCAGTTTTTCACTTGATTACCTTTACAGTGATAAAACTCTGCATCATAAAACAAGCACAGTTTTTCATCATCAAAGCCTGAGTGTTCCCGCAGTAACTTGAATGCAGCATCCGCATCTAAGCTCCGTTTAGGCAGCACTGTGAACACTGGAATATTCCATGTGGAGAAACAGCTGTGGCCATAGTGGATGACAGCTTCCCCCTTTACATGCATAGCGGCTACCACATCTACACAGCAACTGGAAAGTAAAAAAATGGATATTTAATGTATTAGCTATCACTATATTTCGAATACATCTTGCTATATATGTGATTCTATAAAAAATGTATTGTGGATCTTTTGCCCTTTTTGCTTAACTAGTACAGGCCAATCTAATTGCAGATAGATTTATATACACCGTGGCCGTGAATAACCCGAAAGATTTAAACCACGTATTTTTGACGACAGTATGAGTAAATAATGTTGTATCAACATGGGTCTAATTATGTGTCTTAATTAAATTACTATTTCAGTACAAATTAAATCTTATTAATTGCCCGCTTCTTTGTGAACAACTCTTTAGTTGAGAAACTCAAGTTGAAGAACAGAGAGCGAGCATAACACTTCACGAATCGCTCCGAAATCATACGACGAACGCGGCGAATGCCGTGACTTGTGTTCCATGACAAGAAGTGTCAAGTTATGCTCAAGCCTTTAGGGTGTGTTAGACTGGATATTTTTTAACTTTTGATTTGTTTCAAATAATTAATATCTCCTTAATTATGAGTTTTTGGACTATATGGTACATAACTTTATATACTCTAATTAGGCTCTAGTATCGTTAGCTTAAATCTTTCGGGTTATTCACGGCCACGGTGTATATATAAGCCATTTATTTCCTTAAATAAGTATATAATTACAAAGTTGGGTATAAGTTCTCTAAGTCTTGTACTTTCTTGGACCTCTCTACGAGTAAAGGCCTCCTCTGTTCTACAGATACTTGCAGATATATTTAATAGAGCTTAATATCCTTATGAGGCTGGTTTATTGGAACAAAAACAGATTATAATTATGGTAAGTCAGCAGTGAGTGATTACAGGCTGAATAATGATAAATTCAATGTGAGCTCTAATAATTATTTGCACCAGATATTCAATTGAGAATTGTGTTGTGTTGTGAGTTGTAGCTATGCTATTCAATCCATAATTTAACAAGCAAATGAATCACCTCGCGTATGACGTGTCCCCAAGAATGTACAAATCGACATCAACTCTGTTCTTAATCTCTTCATAAATCTTAACGCTAGCGCCCAGCAATTCATCAGGAAACTGAAGACAAACCTAGAAAACACTTGCCCGTTGTAATGAACAGTAATACAGAGTTCAAAGTAGAGAAACTATTTATTTATCTCAGTGTTTCGCTCACCCTGTCATACTTGTTGTCCTCAATCCATTTGCATGTAGGTATTATATCAAAACGTGAGCATATATCGTCGACAGCTGCATCACTGTTTGTTACTTCAATCGCCCGTTCAATGCAGATTTTTCCGTCGGTTGTAAAGTTAGCCATTATTTACGAAAACCAGGGCATTATTTACGAAAACAATAATACAAATTGCCACCTAACCTCAACTGTGTGTGTGAATGACATTGACATTAGCTGTCATGGCATGGTCACAGGTAAGATAGAAGCGAGCGTTGAGACCGACATTACGACAGGCCAACCAACATTACAGGAAATACATGTATATAAATAACCAGATCAGACATTTGAGAATTTTATTAAGTATTGTACCTTATTCCAAGCCTATACAATTGAGATGGCAACATCTATTTCCACAGGCAACACTGCCTAGTTCCAAGTGACAGCTGCTATAATTCCGGTTTTCTCCCCACCTTTGAACCAGCAACGGCTCGACATCGGCTGCGCGCCGCGGGGCCGTCATTGGCGTTCTTTTTCTTGCAGAGGCAACACGTAGTACTAGCTTCGGCAGTACTACATATAATATGCTTATAAAACGGAAAATTCCTTGCAATTTTCTGGTGAAATGTTCCATGATAGTGACAAAATGGGTAGTAATCAACGAAATGAAGGTGCAGGATTGTGCTCCGCTAACAAAGGCTCGCGAGTAGCGTAGATTCTTCACCGCCTGGCAACGGACGGATGCCAGTATTGGAGAAAATCGTGAGTAGTACTCATGCAGGAGGTAAGATGCTTCAATGTCGTTTATTCCTCGCGCATGAAGGCAATTTTGATGATTAAGGTTTTTGTCAATTTGCGTACCCGATGACCTGGAAGCCTCCTTAAGTTCTTCCTCCAGTAAAACTGGCACGGCCTACCCATGCCAGTGCTCATTTGAAGGAGATTGATTTCAAATTTGAAACTACCCTCAACTCATCGGGTACTGCAATTTTCTAAGGAGCACATTGGTACGTTGGGTGATTACCGTATTTCAGTTTCAACTATTATTTTCAAGTCGTTATATATATGTCAATCAAACCGAACCTAAATTAATTAAGATTCTGGGCGGTGCTTACATGCTTACGAATTAGCTGCCATACGAGTGTCGATTTAAATGAAATACCTACATAAAAAAAAAAAAAAATATATATATATAAGTTCGTATAATCTTCTGGTGTTGCCGATGCAATTCTTATTCAAATTACCTTGCCTTGTAATTATATTTATTAACCAAGGGTTTGTGAATCGATGCAAGTATTGCTGGTTGATTTTCACCCGGTTCCATTAGTCTTATCGACTTAAATTTTAATATGAAATTAGATTTGGTACTATTGAGTTTTCAAGAGTTTGTAGTCGTATATTTCATTTAATCATACTTCCTACAAATTATATTTAGTCGTCGCGCAGACAGACGTTGAGGGTAACTGTTGCGTATATTCCGCTAGGAGCGTACAGGAGAGAATCTCTAATGAAGAGTTACTACTTAATTATATAATCATGAGTGCGCAGCCATGTGTTGACTGTTACGCAGCGAACGCTTGTTCGAGTTCCGTTTCGACACGTTTCATATGTTTGAATTTCAGTAGCTATAAGACATTTTCCAGCTTACGTTACGCGCTACCAACCGTTCAGCTGATGTCTCTCCTGTGCAAGGAGTTGCTACCACCCGTGCAGCTGTCTCTCCTGCACAAGGAGTTGCTACCACCCGTTCAGCTGTCTCTCCTGCGGAAGGAGTTGCTACCACCCGTTCAGCTGATGTCTCTCCTGTGCAAGGAGTTGCTACCACCCGTTCAGCTGTCTCTCCTGCGGAAGGAGTTGCTACCACCCGTTCAGCTGATGTCTCTCCTGTGCATGGAGTTGCTACCAACCGTTCAGCTGATGTCTCTCCTGTGCAAGGAGTTGCTACCACCCGTTCGGCTGTCTCTCCTGCGCAAGGAGTTGCTACCACCCGTTCAGCTGTCTCTCCTGCGGAAGGAGTTGCTACCACCCGTTCAGCTGTCTCTCCTGCGCAAGGAGTTGCTACCACCCGTTCAGCTGTCTCTCCTGCGCAAGGAGTTGCTACCATCCAATCACCTGACTCTCATGTGCAAGGAGTTGCTACCACCCATTCAGCTGTCTCTCCTGCGCAAGGAGTTGCTACCACCCATTCAGCAGTCACTCCTGCACAAGAAGTTGCTACTAAGCACACTTTTGCAAATGTTACAGTCAAAGCATAATACTAGGTCCTTGTTTATCCTTTCCGGCTGGAAATTGACTGTGTCGAGTACTTTCCGCAGCTTAGAGTTACCGCTGGCTCTGCCGAGTTACACAAAATTACGTAGGTATGCTACGTACAAGCAAACAAGGTAGGTTGAAGGTGGGGCTACAGCACAGTTTCCAACATAGAGCAGTTTGTAATAATCAGGACAGTCTAAATGCTGTTCTCCAGTACACTGCCCTTCACAGATGTTGTCAGAATCATTGACGGAAGATATCGAGAGACCTTGCGAACCATGAGTTTTTATTGGAGCCGGGTGGACCAGGACTGTAATTTCTCTGGTCTTGAAAAAGGGCATGTTGAAGGAGTACTTAATTATTGAAACGACCCTTCATGTCCGTATACGTGGATCTTTTCCATTTATTGTCTTTTTCAAGGTTCACGATTTTGATCACGTGATTGGATGGCGAGACTGGGCGTGTATAATGCATACTTCATGTATGTACATTCATGTCGTACAACATACAACGACAATTGCTGAAGGTAATATACTTCGATTTAGATATTTGTCTAGTCTCTCAAATTTTCGGCGGCAGCTTCGCTCATCATTCAGGTAGTTAAGGTCCTCAGATCTCAAAGTACCAGGCTCGTTACCTGTGCACGCCAGAACTGAAGGTTGCTGCATAGCTAAAGGTTTCTCTAGCTGAACAATTTAGGGCTAGCGATCCATGGAGTCCCTGGGATTGCAGAGAGATCTGGCGATTAACATTAAGTCCTTCTCAGCTGAAGGGATTTAGCACAAAACACAAGATTTTCACGAGAGGTTAGGAAAGTACCTATAAGGTAAACGTCCTAATATTGGACATCTTCTATTCTAATAAGTCCCATATTGCTCGCCTTTATTACTCTCGCATATGCAAAGCCTCAGTCTTCGAGTAAGGCTCATTTATGTTATAAATAATATCCAACAAAGCTTAAAGCTGTTTGTAATTCTAGTTCTCGAGCTGGGCGACCTTGTGACTACCACTTGTATTATCTTTCAATATTATCTCCATTTTTACTGGCGTCAGATCTGTTAGACAAGAGAGTACTATTCAAAAGGAGAGATGTTAACGCCTGCTAACGCAAGTTATAGTGAATCTTGCAGATACTTTAGTCTTCCTGACATGTTGCCAGTACCGATACTTAAGGGAAATTAATAGACTGACATACTCATCGCTATCAAATCGTGTCAGATAATCAAACATTTGCATCGTACTTAGTCAACAAGAGCGGTAAGAATTCAGTAGTACCTACACATTCAGTATTACCGACACCGAATTTAAAGATTTTAATGTCAGTAGGAGTGTCATCCACTCTATTCAACAAGGGGCTCAACATATATTGAATTTAGTCTTTGTCAGATCTCTTCGCGTCGAAGAAAGTCCAAGTAGTTTTGGTACATACATAGTAACATTATATAGTTCAGTTAGTTCAACGTTGGTTAAAGTTAGTAATTTAAATCAGAGTTAGATGTAAGTACCTAGGTACTATTGGCGTCGACTAGTCCTTTACTCAGTCTTACTCGAAACAACACGTTTTCTCTGATCTGAATGTTTGCATACCTATTAGCTAGTTTGGCGTTTTTATCTCAGTGACCTGTGGAATGCGGCCCGCATATAATTATCCCATGGAGATTCATAATACTACACACTTTGTTTGTGACAGATACCTAGCACTAATCTATTTATTAGATAGTTGTAAAAATCTGGCTGATGAGTAGTGGGCCATCCCATCCCATAGTTGATTTCTTAGCTCAAGGATGGAATCACCTAGGGCGTCTTTTAAACCAACTTAGCTTAGTATCGCATGTATGAATCGTACATATTAAATTACGCTTGAACAAACCTACATAGGTTTTATCATGTAGTTCTGTGGTCTGACACGGACCCACCGTTTAGTTCACACTTTATTGTCAGCCACAATAGTTTTTCCTGGCTGAACATTTTTGTTTTCAAAGTTACATCATCCCAACTATCCCCAGTGGGTATATTGACGTGGCTCGATATTTGAGACTTTTAGGTGAACATTGAATTTGATCAGATACATTTTTGACCCGATTTTGGCTCTAGGGTTTCTTATGAAATGAATTACATAATTATTCACAAATTGGCTGGCTACACGTTTTTAATCCAAATATCGACCCACTTATTATAACGTAGACTGACGTTATTCGTCACCAATAAATAATAATTGACGTCAATAAAGATTTTGAGTTTGAGTTTTGTCCCCAGTACAATGAGGATATATATAAAGATACTTAAGGCTTGTTAAGGCGGCTCCATTAACAATCATTCATGCTTTTCTGAAGAATGCTAACGCACATATCTAGTAGTGTGAACAGTAGGTATACGCTATCGTGAAGCTGGTTTAACACTCTTGACAGTCTTAATATTATTTCATTAGTAGGTACCTAATCGTCTTGGAAAGTGGTAAGTCATTACATTAGGTGCTCAATGCTGCTATATTTCAGAAAGTTTATAAGACAACTTTCGGCTTTTAAAACCAATCTAGATCCGATTTCGTAGTTTGATATTTTTGTAAGTTAGTCAATGCAAGATGATTGATAATTGAAATTACCTGAGTATGTATATGAAACTTTTACTGCTGTACAAGTTTTCTTGTAATAAATCTAACTAATATCTTTTTCACATTGGCGTTCTAACGAATCTATACAGTTCTACCTATTTTTAATCCTTAGTGAACCAGCAGCCGATAACAAACACTTCTCAATTGTATAGGCTTGGAATAAGGTACAATACTTAATAGACAAATTTTACCTAAAAATAAAATTTATATTAAGTTACTTACCTTATTCCAAGCCTAATTTCATTGCTGCCTGCTGGCGAATGCTCAAATACCTTTCTACTCGTATGTTTTATAACATTCAAAGGTATATCTTAGTATTTAAGCTTATTTTTCAGCTACACAATTTAGTAATTAAGCTTATATTTCAGCCACTAAACCTAGTTTTTAAGCTTGTATTTCAGGATAACACATTAGTACTTAAGCTCTTATTTCAGCTGTACCTATAAAGTACCATAATTTGTGTACTTCAAAACCAACCACCTACACCCAATGCGGTGTTTGTTTACATAACATAGTATTGCCACCGGTCTGCCGACCGTGGCTTCATCGCCACCTGTCTAATTACAGTGGCTACCTACCGTCCACCTATTTCATATTGGACGGTAGACTCAATTGAGAATCCAATGACGGCCCCGCGGCGCGCAGCCGATGTCGAGCCGTTGCTGGTTCAAAGGTGGGGAGAAAACCGGAATTATAGCAGCTGTCACTTGGAACTAGGCAGTGTTGCCTGTGGAAATAGATGTTGCCATCTCAATTGTATAGGCTTGGAATAAGGTAAGTAACTTAATATAAATTTTATTTTTAGGTAAAATTTGTCTATTGTGAGCAATGTACAGACAAGCAATACAATTAAGTACCCTTATAATTAAGGGTCTAGTACCCTTCATCGCTTATTGTGATAGTGTATGCAGGGTAGGCATCCTTGATAAGTTTAGCTGCTTCGTCATGATCTGCCTTTCCATAGCCTTGAGAGTAGCCATAGATGTGTAGCTTCTTGTTATCAGGCTCATGAGATATTCTGCCTCCTCCCAAAGGTTCACAGTCTAAGGGTTGAAGCTTTTCTTGGACCTGAAATAAAAGGTTAGATCATTTAAGTCCTGTAATATAAAAAGTTTCTTCATTAGCAGGGTCCACACCACACACCACACGCATGCCTCGGGTCGGGCGAAGCATCCAGCCAAGCATAGCCAACAGTTGGCTCAGCCGAATTTATATACAAACTATGGCCCCTTTGATCTCGGCCAATTAGCCAACAGTTGGCTAAGCCGAATTTATATACAAACTATGGCCCCTTTGATCTCGGCCAATAAGCCAACAATGGTTGGCTGGGGCGATGCATGCTCGGCTGAGGCATGCGTCCAGTGCGGACCCGGCTATTATAGTGTATAAGTTCTCCTTTACAGCTCTTTTTATTCCAATTTACCTCATCATAAATATCCGCATGGTATTCGCATCTTTGGTACCCTCTTACGATTGTGATGGAAGGCTCTTCACAGTTTTGTGCTTTATCATACACTTTGACCAAAATGTATTTGAATACTCCCGAAGGGTCTATGTCCACCTTGGGTACAGCTTCTAGCGATGCTGACGACATGGTTTTGACTTTTCTTAGTAATATCGGATCTGGTAAGGTATTGACAAAATGGGGTTAGAACTACAATTACTGATCTGAATTCAATTCACAATAGAATACAAATACTGAATACACTTACTAGAGGGTAACAAACGGATTTGGTTACTAATTAGAAAAGCAGTCTTCAATTTCGGTAAATAATTGGAAAGAATCTTCATTCGTAAAACTTTTTTTTGACATTGACAGTTAAATTTAAGAACGCATAACGGAACATGAAATCGTAAAATATTTTAAAACGTTTGCTCACAATAATTAAGCGTTAACATAATAATTCACTCAATAATTTCAGCACTAGAAATATAAGGACACTCTTCTCCGGCTCAAAATTGAATTATCTCGCCTACTACTTGAAGAGTTTTGTTCGTAGTAGTCAAAAGTTATTTGCGTACATTGGAAAACCAAACAGTGGCAGGACAGATAAAATAATTGGATTTAAAGAGTCAGAAACTTGCCAAGTAAAATTTACTCTTATCGTATCAAGATAAACTATATCCACCAATAAAATATAAATAAATAAATATAAATATTGACCAATAAAATTTCGTTTCAAGTTAGCGTCATTTGCACCTAGCTAATTTAGAAGTAAAAAAAAAAACAATTCAAAAATAAAAATGGCTGCAAGTGTTTGGCAGTGATTACGCTAAGTGTATGAAAAACTTTAGAAAGCTTCGGAGTGCTTGATAACTAAAATATATTATCGTTTAATTTACCATGAATAAAATGGATTCTACTTTAACTAGTAAGTACTGTCATTCATTTTTCTAAATCAGCCCAAATAAAAGAAATACAAGGCCGTTTCAGTATCATATTACTCATGGAGTTTATTTACATTATGCTATTTAATCAGGTGTGAAATTGTAATTTATTACAAGTTTTACGTAGTCAACACACAAATAGTGCTCGTTCTACTTTAACATTCTAGGTTTTGTGATGCATGTGGTGATTTTGTTGTCTTAGGTATGTGGGTGAGCTTCTTCACTGCCGCGGGGATCCCGTCGGACGTGGCGGCGTCCTACGCGCTCACGTTCGCGGAGAACAGGATACAGAACGACATGCTGCTGGACCTGAACAAGGAGTACCTGCGGGACATGGGCATCACCAGGATGGGAGATGTTATTGCCATACTGCGGTGAGTGGGCAGTGTTATTGTTGGTTCTCGTGGGCTTCTGTATTACAGCCGGTCACTGATGTGGTGAACTGCAGGCATTTATTTAGAGTACTGAGGATTGCTTTCCGGTGATAGAATATGCTTTGCAAAGTTATACAGTGAAATATTAACCCATCATCTAAATGTGGGTGGAGTTCTCTGAGATCAGGAAAGAGGTTGAATACAAATTCTCTATATTTTACATTGCTGGAAAGAAGAAGAAACTTATGAGGAAATTGAAATTGTTGTAACTAAGTACTAATATTATTGTTACTAAAAAGCAGTTCAGAGAGCACTTATAAAGGAGCTGCAGTCCTAAACTTTCTTTTCTCTTTATAATATAGTTTGAAAGCTGAAATTTGTTTCAAATAAATTTGGACGGATTTACTTATTTTTAGTAGTATGTGTTAATGCTCTTTGTTGTTGTTAAGGCTATAAAAAAACCACAACAAACGACATTGTTCTGCCCAGTAGAGACATGAAACAAGACTTGTGAGATGGATTATTCCAACATCCTGATAGTGAAATGAAATGAAAAATAAATGATAAAGTTTAGCAACAATGTTTATGGGAAAATTCACTTTTTCTTATCATGATTCTGTCAAGTAAGAATGTTATGAGAGCAGTTTTACTGACTATGAAGTTTCAGGTTTGATTCCTGGTCAAGTTATGAACTTTTTTAATTGAGGGTAAGAGGGGTTGCCGCCCCTAAAAGTAGGTTATGGTTAAATAAAAATAAAATAAAATAAAATGCATTTATTTCGGACAACTTAAAAAGGATCCATAGGTTGTTAGTATGTACTAGAAGACTTATATAACTATGTTAGGCCTTAAACTTAAATGTAGGGAGGACCAGTGCCTCAGTAGGCTACCGTCCCATCTGTCGGCCACCACGTTCAGGAGACTGTGGCGGCTGGCGCGCACCCTGCGGAGCGTCGCGGCGCTGCGCTTGCGGTTAAAATGTGAGGCACATCATGATCATTCAGCCATGTTCAACTTGGAGTGCTCATTCACCAACCTCTATCCTTTTACAGTCAGCAGCAGAAGTTGCTAAGCGGTAGTGCTCAAAATGATCTATACACGAACTCTAATGTCAAGGGAATAAGGATCTGTGTATGTCATTTTGAGTGTGTTATTTTGCTTAGCTACTTCTGATGCTAACTGTACTGTGGACAGTGCTCATACAACTAGTCTGTTGTCCGCAGGCATGCAAGGCTGGTGCACGAGAGCCTGGCGCGCGACAAGGTGCTGGGCAGCACCATCAACATGGTCCCGGTGGCGGCCATCACGGGTCGTGCCACCATCGCACAAAACAAGCCAGTGTCGCGTGAGTGTATGTCATATCTGTCTACCAAAATAAATTGTCTATTAGTGTTTGACTTGATTGTATCATAGCATTTTTGTTTTATCACAATGGATCAGCTATGGTTGTAATGATACAAGGGCTCTGACAGCCCGGAAGCCACTACACAAAAATTCAAAAATCTAAAGCCAGTTTTCGATAGTTATAGTCAGGTTTTATTTTTCAAAAATCAAAAGCCAGTCCACTATTTCAGTCTTTTAGAATGATAAATGGTTTTGGTCAGTGATTTTGGAAACTAATTCTCACATCCATTTTAAAAGCAAGAAGTGCAAATGTGTTAAAATATCTATTCTCTAAACTAAATCTTTGAAGAATTATGTGATTATGAACTTTATCTAGAATAAATTCTATAAAAAACTGATGATGATAACAAATGATGCGATGTTCCCATTTTATTTAGATTCGGGGCCTCCTTTAATGTTTATAACATTGACAGCTTAAGTGCTTGACAGCTAAGGCTTCCGATCCCAGGATACATCTTTTCTAGAACTTTCATACAGACGTATTTCAACTACAATACCGGGATAACGGTATTCTTATAGTAGACTGGAAGCCCTAACAAGGAAATGTTAAAATGATTGGTTGTAAACATTGTGACGAGTGGTTTGGGTTTGTGCGCAGCCGCGAGCCGCATCCTGGAGCACTACACGCGCAACGCGAGGGAGGCGCCCGTGTCGCCGACGCACACACACACGCACACACACACGCACACACTACAGAAGAAGCGCAAGATCGATGCTGTGTGAGTAACTCCTAACCTCCCCCTCTTAACCCCCAGCTGCTTAGGAGTCTGGGATTTCTTGTAGTTTGTTCCCTTATTGGTAAATGAACGTGACGTGATAGTGAAACGAAGCCGGCAAGCCCTTTTCACGGCCAGGCATGTATAGTGCTTTTCTCAGACATGCAATGAAGTAAATAAATAAAAACAGCTCAAATCAAACAAATTTTCATGTCTGGATGCCTTGATGCTGTGCCACAAATAGAAAAATAATTTAAAAAATATATATACTTCCCGGCCTAGGCCTTCAATTTTGTATGAACAGTTATCTCGAGTTGATCCGCCCGAAACGTGATACTTTGAAGCCTGATATAACACGTAACTAATGACGACATTTCATTGCATGTTTGAGAAAATGAATTTTATTCTGCAAGTAGGCCGCAATAACAATTACAAGTCAAAAATCTACCAGCATTTCTGTAAAAGAAGACCACTGTTAAGAAGAAACGCCAAAACATACTCAACAGTCAGTAATTTTTTGCCAAAAAGAACCTATAAAAACAAGAAAACAACATCATAAATAAAAATAAACTAACAAGCAAATAATTAAAAACGAAATTAACAAAGATTTATTTGGAATAGGCACACTGTGCTACATGACTGTGTTTGGTGCCATATTTATATTGGTCTGTGTTTCACTCAAAGGAATAAAGAATCTGAACTAAAAAAATATAAGTAGATTTTTTTTGAAATTATTTTATTTATTAGAAGACCAACAGCTTTAACATACAATATAGATAGGCTTACAGCTAGGATACAATTGTCGAGCCAATGACAGATCTCCCTAAAAGATACAGGAAAAAACTTACAGATTGCTTATACAGGGTGTTTTGTAGCTGGGTGCAAACCTTTAAGGGGGAGATACACTAGACCATGTAGAACATATTCATCCAAAAAAATTTTTTTTAGCGTATTTTATTTATTTTTTATTTTTGTAAAGTTTAAATGCTTTGCACATAACTTTTTTGGACACAATGGTGCTTCAAACTACTTTGGTACGATCAAGGACACATTAGACTACTAAAATAATAAAAAAAAAACGCACATTTCAGTTTGGATTGGAAGTTATTAGCATTTAATTGACCAATATAGGGTTTTTAATACTAAAATCGTAAAAGTTCCCTTAAAAATCAAAAAATCGCTAAAAAAAAAATTTTTTTGGATGAATATGTTCTACATGTTCTAGTGTATCTCCCCCTTAAAGGTTTGCACCCAGCTACAAAACAACCTGTATAGATTATACGTAGATATTACAATCTTTTACATATATACGCGTGTGATGATGATTTAGTAGTTATGAAACATCAAATGTGGAATGTGATGCTAATTCGTTTCATGTTCTATATTTCAGGATAGAAACAACAGATCCCAAGAAGTCTCGCCTCATCAGATTCGGATCTCCGCAACCCGCCGTCAACGAAGGTAAACATCACTATTTCTCAGTTACCTTGTTCAACTGGAACTAAATCCGTACCAAGTCCCATTAATGGCTGTGAAATTGATTTCATCGCAAAAATGAGTGATTCTGACCTTGGATTATTTTCAGTTGCTCAAACGAAAACGGTGTTCGCGAGACTTGGGCAAACGGAAGCTGTCAAGCCAAATGTATCCACAAAGGATGTGAAGCCCATCTACGCACGGCTAGGATCCAAAACCAAAGACCAACCAGCGATTCCCGTTCAAAGAGACGCTCTAAAATACGAGGGTATCCTCAAAAGTCCACCGGTGACCAAAAAAGTCGTCACCATAACTACTACCAAGAATAGTGTCCGCCAAATTGCCATGGGATGCACCATGAGAGCTGACGAGGAACCGATCAGTGTGAAAGAAAAGCTGGCAGTGCCAAAGTCTAAATCTGTCAAGTTTTCTAACCATGTGGAATATAAAGAGATAGAAACGGTGCAAGAGAGGCTTGTGCAAGCCAAGATACAGCCGAAGCAAACGAAGCAAACAGTTTTCAATAAACCGGAGAGGCGGCTGTCTATGCCTGATAATACCAATCTCTGGCTGTCTATGCCTGATAATACCAATGTCCGGCCGTCTATGCCTGATAATAAAAATGTCCGGCCGTCTATGCGTGATAATACCAATGTCCGGCCGTCTATGCGTGATAATACCAATGTCCGGCCGTCTATGCGTGATAATACCAATGTCCGGCCGTCTATGCGTGATAATACCAATGTCCGGCCGTCTATGCCTGATATTACCAATGTCCGGCTGTCTATGCCTGGTAATACCAATGTCCGGCTGTCTATGCCTGGTAATACCAATGTCCGGCCGTCTATGCCTGATAATAGCAATGTCAAGGCTCGCTTGGGAGTAAAGAGAGGTCATGTTAACTTACCAGTCAAGAACGCTAACAATATAACGATAACTAAGAATGTGTTTAAGAGGTTAGGTGTGTGAAGACAGTGGTGAATTTAGTGCTAATGTATGATTGAGGAATTTTTGTTGAGAAGAAAGTTTGAGGAGGGAACTCGTCTGTGGAATCGTTTATTGTAATCCATTTCAAAGCAATGCGTTTTTCCTATCTAACTTGTTTTTTTATACCTATGTATGCCTCAAATACCGGGCATGGCTTTCCGTTTACACATTCACTTACGCTCGTAGCCAGTCCCGTGGCTTTCCCCGTATGTAGCGGAAAGCGATTACGGCATAGGCGCTCGCTACGCCAGGTACCCGGCCTATAGGCCAGGCCATAGGTCAAGATTTTGTGACCCACGTGTTGCTGGCGCAGAATATATTTAGTAATATTTTCTGGTGTATCGAGTTTTACTTAATTTTTTTTCGTTAATGGCTTTTTTATCGGCTTTCTGGTACTGCGTATTATAGAGCGCTGGTTGATTTAATTTTAGTAATTAATATAATAGTTTGTAAATGCAAATAATTTTTTTTTAGACTATTGACCAACTTAACTTGTTAATCTTGTTATGAAACAATTTGAACGCTGTTCTGATCTGATAGGACGCCAGAATATATCGTCTAGACTCTAGAACATTTTTTTTTCTGGCCTTCGTTAGTTTTTGTTAAATTAAGGGAGTTACGTAAATTACGTATCTGCATGTATAGATATTGTCTAGGAGAATGTCCTACATAATAATTGTGATAATATAAGTTAATTTATGGTGTGCATTTGTGTAAAATTAGTTTTAGGTTTTCATTTCTATTTAATTCGAAAATAATCATCACAAAGCATTTTCGTTTGCACGTTGTTTTAACACATTAACCTATGTAAATATTTTGACACCTTTGACTAAATAATTACAATGTGAATCTCCAATTAAGCTAAAATCACGTTTTCATAAATTGTTAATGTTATGTTTTTGAAATATCAGGAGTACGTTTTATTTAGTATTTCATTTAGAAATCAATTTTAGTTTTGAAATGGTGCCCAATGTTTCGTTTTTTTTGTACTAAGTAACGTTTGATTACACCCATTTATACTATTTAGTTTGTTAGCAATAAATCAATTTAGGTTAGATTTTGTAACAAATGTAAAAAGTAGAAAATTAACCCAAACACGTTACGTTTACATTAGGCGTAAAATAACATTAAGAGAATAAAAGTTATATCAAACGTTACCTTATCCGTTTAAGTTATATTACAACCTCTAGCTGTCCAAAGGCCTTTTAAAAGGCATCTATATCTTTTTTCTATTTAAAATGATAGAAATTCGTTTGAACGAATCCATATATGTAACTTAATATTATACAGAGGAATAGTCTGTGAGGTTGTGGCTTGTTAGTTTGTATGTAACAGGTAATCTCCGTAACTTATGATAAGAGCTTATGAGAAATTTGTTTCACCTACGTGTAGAATGGTCTTTCTGGATGCTTATAGGCTGAATTATATCACGTGGGATTGCCTGCGTTCTTTGCAATATGCGGGCGAAACCGCACGGGCAACTAGTATAATTCTAAATTGGATCAGTCATCACAGTACACTATGTAAGGTAAACGTCCGAGTGGTCGACGCTGTACTAGTATATGGCATGGGCACTTTATCTCAAAGCAATATGGGTTCAATTCGAACTAAGAGGATTTTTCTTCATTCGAATTCAAGCCATGTCACTTAGACATAGAGTGCCCCCTGCCATATACTCGTACAGCGTCGAGCACTCAGACGTTTACCTTACCTGTGTTTGGTTCCATTCGATTTTGAAACAAATAAATTCTAGTACTGTCAGCATGACCTGGTAAAGGTCGCGGGAGTCCGCTGGATGCGGGTGGCGCAGGACCGGTAATTGTGGCACTCTTTGGGGGAGGCCTATGTCCAGCAGTGGACGTCTTTCGGCTGATATGATGATGATGATGATGATAGTCAGCATTAAAAGTAACTACGCAATCGAAGACGTCAAAAGCTCTTATTCCCTTTTAATACATACTTTTGACGTCTTCGTTTGCGTAGCTACTTTTGATCATGGATGTACTTACATTGCCAAGTACAGTCGCCATCACATACATAGGTACACTATAGGTGTTCAAAAATATCGGCACATGCACCCTAATGCTTTGAAAATAGAGGTGTGTTCCGATGTTTGTGACGTGCTTGTTTGCTCCGATGTATGTGATGGCGACTGTACCAGCGATCGGAATTTTCGTAGTATTTTTGAGCTGTCATAGTGGCTTCTTATTTATCGACTTTTACCCTCTTATTCATAAAACTTAAAATGCCTCTGCTAAATAGAATGGGCTTTGTCCCTTTCCTACGAACACAAATGTCATAGTGACAGATAAAGACAAACGCTATTTTAGTTTAAATAGGCTTGTAGAACGTTTTTTTTTTTTTACCTGCAGTTACATGTATGGGGTACAACATTAAAACAATATTTTTTTAGTAATTTCATCTCGTAACTATGTAGCGGTTAACAAAATACACCAACCCTCCAAATTTTATTCAAATACACCTTATACTTTTCGAGTTAAATGCCTGTGACATACGGACAGATGGATAGACGGTCAGACTTGACGAAACTATAAGGGTTCCGTTTTTGCCATCTTGGCTACGGAACCCTAAAAAGGCCCTCTAGGCGTTGTACCGAGTATGCTGGCGGTATTTCCTCATTGAACTGCAATGCTGATGCGTTGCACGAAAAAACCGCCAGCTCTTCGATTACCAGTTATGATGATACTAATGCTGAAATAGCTCTCGATTCTGTAAATTCCTACAATTGAGGAGCTAAAACCTATAGTTAAATTCAAAATTGAAACGCAAAAGCTTAAAAATCTTGAAATAACTTACAAAGTTGAGGAAAGCCTCGTTTTCGACCATGGTTTTCTACTATGTCGATTTGTTATGTATTGTTACTCATTAGACGCATAATTTTATGTTCTTTAACTTCCTAGTGAATAGCTTTTCTTTTCGCTAGGATGCACCGTAGGGTCATTTCGCCGGTTACGCGACCACCTTCGGTTAGCGACCACTTGAAGAACATGGTTTTTTCAATTGAAGATAACATCAATTCTACAGAGCCTATTGAAACAGTCAGCCGGATGCCTTATTGTTTGTAGATATGGAATAGGAATTTACAAAAAAAACAAGAAAAAATGCTTTCAGTTCACCAAGTCAGCTAAGTGGTCGCTAACCGGCACATGAAATTAGGTGGTCGCCAACCGGCGAAATGACCCTATAGAAGCTACGAGTGAGAAACCAAAAAAAGTATGGCACCTCAAAAACGCCACCATAATTCTGGTCTGTGCCTATTATAGTTGATTCCATTGTATATTTTTTCTTGTATGTCGGGTTTCTAGAGGTTGTATAGAAAGTATGTAACTAATTCTAATTTTATTTTATTTCTTCGTGACCAGCTATTGGCTGCCCTTTGTCTGTATTATACATAATAAACCTAAAGTTTGTAAATCTACAGAGAAACTATATTTTACATAAGAGACTAGGTGTGAGATTTATTGAAGTGGACGTTTTGTATTTTGTAAATAATTTGATCCTCAATAAAATTAACATAATGATATTCAATTTGTTTTATCTCGAACTACGTTAAACGTACGTTATGTTGTTCCCAAAGGTAGGTATTGCTTCATCATCAACATCATCATCATCATATCAGCCGAATGACGTCCACTGCTGCACATAGGCCTCCCCCAAACAGTGCCAAGATGACCGGTCCTGCGCCACCCGCATCCAGCGGACTCCCGCGACCTTTACCAGGTCATCAGTCCACCTTGCGGGGGGCCTACCCACGCCGCGCCCTCCGGTACATACGTGGTCGCCACTCGAGAACCTTTCCGCCCCAACGGCCATCGGTTACCTTGGTTCTGCTGCGAATATTAGCCTCATTTCTGATGCGATCACAAAGAGAAACTCCCAACAGCTCTCTCCATTGCCTTTTGGGTGACTTTGAGCCTTCTTATGAGGCCCATTGTAAGCGACCACGTTTCAGTGCCATATGTCATCACTGGCAACACACTGGTATTGCTTGGTCTGTATTAATAAAGACGTTTTCCTAATTGGATCCTTACGCAAGTGGCGCGTTTTGAAAAACTGGCACCGTCTAAGTTGCCTGGGAACAAACAGCGTCATAAAAAAAACTCACCTGCTATTCAGAAAAGAGCCATTGTTGCCCTCAAATGAGGGATTTTAATTTTGCTCATCATCATCATCTTCTCCTAGCCGTATTCGGCCTCAGCGACTGCTAATCGCTGCTGAGAGCGTCGCTGGTGCGCCCTCAGGTGACTGACATAGCCAATTTTTGCGGCGAATGTGCGACCACATTCGCTACACATCAGCACCCCTCCGACATAATTATATAGCTCATAGAAGGTGGGAAAAGCAGTATGCGCCACTCGGTAGCCAAATAATTTCCATCTTGGACGTAAACACTTGAATCCCTTGTTACGCTCAAGATTCTACTTTAGAATCCCTCGCTACGCTCAGGATTCTATTGTAGCATCTTTCGCCTCATTCAAGAATTTATATACCACCGCCCTCGCTGTTAGTATTGTATAGCGCTACTCTATATTATCTGCGGTACTGACCTGTCAAAAGTGACAACCTGTCAGCTCTCTATATAATTTCCCTCGTTATTGTACTCATGTCTGCAAAGCTTTTCTTAATAATATATCAAATCATCGAGTGTGTTTGCATTTCCACGCCCAACACTCGCCTTAAATATGTACTCGTAATTTTGCTCCCTTGAGATACAATCTACATGTATGTATGAAGTCCGGTTCGAAGGACCATGTCGCTCGATACATTACATATTCTATATCTATGGTGCCACAAACCCCTTGTAAAGCTAGTTTTAGGACCTAAAAAAACTAGCTTAACAGCCTGGAGAGATAAAAAAAAAATACTAAGTAAGTAGAGGCGGAGGACCTTAACATCGTTATAATAAAGTAAAAATTCAATGATGATCTGTAATGTATCCATGTAGAGTTTTATTGTCTGTGGACGGTGGCCTTAAATTTAACGGTTGTCCTTTTCTAACTTTGCTTTCTAAGCTCAGCTTTCGTGGTTCACACTGTTCACAGCTTTTGACTTCACATGGCGGGAGGACTGAACAACGAACAAATTTACTGATACTTCTAAACGGCTTACTTCCTTCGCATAGCCAGTTCTAATGTAGACTCAATGCGTTCGGAGATAAGGTCGAATTTGGTAGCAATATTGAAATGGATATAAGCCTTGTTGTGAAGTTAGTTACTTTCACTGTGTCGTGTCGGGTACGGTGTCCCGGGCAAGCGTGAAGTGTAGTCTAGATTACCTGGGCGCTGACCGTGAAGGAAAGCAGTGGGTCGGGAAAGTGATCCCATATGTGAAGCCACTGTAAAAAACAACATCGATAAGTTTAGTAAAATACTCAACGGCCTCCGTAGCCCAGTGGGTAGTGACTCTGCCTACGAAGCTGGAGGTCCCGGGTTCGAATCTCGGTCAGGGCATTTATTTGTGTATTTATCACGAATATTTGTTCCTGAGTTATGGATGTTATATATGTATATAAGTATCTATATGTATGTATCTATTATATATATATCATCGCCTAGTACCCACAACACAAGCCTTACTGAGCTTACCGTGGGCCTAGGTTGATTTGTGTAAGATTGTCCCGTAATATTTATTTATTTATTATTATACTAAGTGGCACTGGTTGAGACTACCTAGGTCTTCCGCATGTTAGGCCGCGTTTACGCATAGGCGACATGCTGGGCGACACGATGCGCGATTTGTCAGGCGACTATGGCGTTTCCCGCCTTCGCCGTTGCCGGCCTGACAGTTCCCTTCCCGCGTCATGTCGCGCAGCATATCGCCTGTGCGTAAACGCAGTCTCAGCACTATCCCATGGTGTTGTTGTAAAGGGGGGGGGGGGGGGGGACCTAAATAACTCCTCTCCTTCACACTTTATCAAACGATGAATCATACTCAAATTAATATTTTTTTTTATAAAATAAGAGGCTAGTTTGGGTCGTTAGTTAAATTCGCGAACGTATGTTTAAAGTAATCTGTAGCTGTAGGTACGGCCGAGACATCTACTCAATTTACATTATAACAGTTTTGCGATTTCTTAGTCGCAAATAGTACATTACTTACCTAGGGCGGTTAAACAAAGAATGTCTGAACTGTTCTGTGTTGCAGACTCGCAGTTAATTATTTAGTACCTCAGTGCTTTCAACCTTTTTCTTGATGTCGCGACTCCTTCACCCTCAGCTGTTTTTAAGAACTTAGGTTACTATGTTTTATATATCGAATAATTACGATACTTAAACTTTATGTATGTATGTAAATACTTTATTGTACACAAGACATTAGGTAAAAATACAGACAAAATAGGTGAAGTTGGTACAAAGGCGAAGTTATCCCTGTAAGGTATCTCTCCCAGTTTCTTACCTGCTGTTTACAAGTAACTGCGACCTCTTCAGGAGGCCACGTGATCCCTGAGGGGTCGCGACCCACTGGTGAAAAACGCAGGTATGATCATAAATTGTCTTTATGGTATGATCTATCTATCAGAGGATTTCTTATAGGCAGGCAGATTTAGACAGCACACTTTGATGTTATTAGGTACTTATGGCTTCCAAAAATGAGCTTTTAAAATTCATCATCAGCACATATAACTCGTCGGAAATATCTGCGGACCTCGCTGGGAACTGGAAGTCCGCAGATATTTCCGACGAGTTGTAAAAGCGCATGCAGGCGCAGACACACAGGTAGAGTAGAGGTAGAGTAACATCCAACGTATTGAATTGGGGGCCCTTCTGCAAGACTTACCTCTACATCATGATGAGTGATGAGTGATGACCCTGCTGTTTTATCCGGGGACTGCTTAATTTTTTTTAGCACTAACTACCTACTTACAGGCCTAGCCAAAAGGTCGCAAGTCCCTACAGTGTTCATACGAAGTTACGACCTGTTGGCGGCACGGATGTGCAGTGCTTTATTTTTACCCTAATTATTTTAAACGGTTTTCGCAGCTAACCATCATGTCTGATGGCCGATACGCTATCCGCCGCCAGCGGACCCTGGTAATATTAGGTACCATAGCCTGAAACTGCAACCCAGCTCTACCATTTAAGGTAGAGGGAGCTGTATTAAGATTTAGTAAACTGCATTAATGAAGCGAATCTTCAATTCTTCATCTCAATAAAGCTCATTACGCATATGACTCCACTGGAGTTGCAGGGTCCATAGATTATACTTAGGTACCATCAGATTTTGACGAGTCTATGTAGTAGCATAGGTACTGAGGCACTGAGGTACCTACTCGTAAGTATTTTACGACATATGTTTTTTTAAGATGTCGTAACTCGTAAGTTGCTATCAAACATTGAATAGCAGATTTTCTCTATTTTTAGCGTTCGCTTAAATAAAGGCAATACAAGACGCCAGAATATTTTTGTTATGCACGAACGATCTTGTATTCTGTTTCAATCATTAGGTTGATTTCTTTTGCATGTTTTCTATATGCAACAATTCCAATGAATATCCGTAAAATTAACGCCACGTTAGTTCTTATTTTTTCTAAACGCGGTCAACAAAACGAGTCAACGAACCGCTTTTTTCAGACAGCAAATGGATTTATTCGTTTTTCCAAATCATGTAACCCAATCTGGGTGTTATTCAACTGAAGATCAGTGAATTCGGTGGACTTTATTTATTTAATAAGTGGTTTGTATTTTTTTTCTTTTATTGATGATATAAGTGGTGAATGAAGGAAGGTAGAGGTCGATATAAGCGCGTGGAGGGAGCGCGCCGCCACAGTGCGCTGAAAGCGGTCTTGGACGAACGTCGGCCGAAATGGGGACAACGGTACGTTTCAAACTTACCTTTCATTTTCGGAAATCAAGAACCAGTCTGAGATAAGCTTTAATTTTGTTTAAATTTAAAGATACATTCTGATTTTTATTTCTAGAAAATTACAATAATTACAGGTATTTAAAGTTTGGAATTTTAAATAATGTTGCCAGTAGCATTCAAATTTGAAATGCCAATAATATTTGATCGAATGATAATGTAGGTATGCTTCAGTGATGTGCATGCGAGTTCCGGACATGCACACTATCTGAATAAATTAAGATTACGTAATATGTAGTTTACATATATACCTACGTACTTAGTTGTAGATTCATAATAACATGCGTGATGAGTGATTGAGTTTCATCGCTCCAATGAATGTCCGGTTTCCAGTCGTTCTCACCGGAATTGAAGTTTCCAGATTCACTTTCATGATATTTTCTTTTTCAGGCGTTAACAGCGGTTGTGTGGCTAATAAGTGCGTGGACTGTGACATGTTTGGCGATCAGAGACAATGAAAGTGCCGAGAGTGCCCCCCCTCTGTATCGCAACGCTAAGGGGATATACGCGAGTGCATACGCTAACGCCGCACCGTATGGTGCCTTCTCCTTCCAAGTGCCCACCGTCGTGCCGGCGGCTAAGCCCACGCAGCTCATCCCGGTGAAACAAGAGAGCATCGTTATACAAAATTCGAATGGATTCTTGAAAGATTCGTACGGCAACAAATTCTTGGAAACGCCGACGTCTGTGGCGTATAAGACCACATTTCCGCAGCAGTTTGTGCAGCTGCAACATCTGCCAGCGCATCTATCTCAGCCACTGAGTGCTGCTCCGAGCTACCACTTCCCTCAAGGCGCGCCGCAAGCGTTCTTTGGGGCGCAGTACCGCCTGCCGTCCCTGGACGCTGTTACTTCGCCCTTAACTCGCTATGGAGCCTTCGCACAGCCCTTCGTGTATGCTGGAAATGTAAAGAATTTAACTCCGGCTTCGGACCAGCAGTTCCAATTCGTAACTCCCACAAAAGCCCAGCAAGACTCTAGCAACAATAAAGTGGTTTATGCTACCCAGGGCTACAATCAGCTTCAGAACGAGCCTAAGTACCAGCGGTTAGAACAGAAACCTCATCACAACGAATATTACGAAGCGCCTCGCCAGCAGGCGGCGCCCAGCCTTAAGGCGAAAGTGCAGACTCCTGTCAGACATACTGTGAAAACCACTCACAACGGGGAGGATACTGTGGTACAGATAGAGACCAAGCCCCCTTTACCTCTCCTGGACCTCAGTCTGTTAGAGCCACTGACATTTGCCAACCCCATCGTACCCCAAGTGCAACACTACTTGCCCAAAATAAACGCATTGACATACTCAAAACTGCATCCATACGACGATGCCGAGGACAAAAACCAAAAGGAATTAGTCGTTGAAAAAACCAAATCTTACGACTCCGGTGTCGTCAAAGGCAAAGCACACGGTGATGACACCAAGAAAAAACAGAAAAAACCCCCAAAGAAGGACGCCGACGTGTATATCAACTTCGAAAGTAAATCGGAAAAGCCGAGCATAAAAGTGAAAGGGAAACCTAACGACCCCGGATACTCTTACGAAATAAATTCTCCGGGATATAAAGAGTCATTCAACCAACAAATTGTCAGCTACAACACGAAGACACAGAATGACCCAGTTACGTACACTTACGAGAAGCAAACTCAGAAAGAACCAGTGACTTATAGTTATTCGCACAACTCTAAAGATCCGAGTCAGACGAAGGTAGTGCAATACGTGAAGAAGGATCCCGTGCCTAGCCATTTAGTGTACAACTTCCAGCCAGAACAAGGTACCAAACATAACGAGAGTCCTGAGCCCGCGCCTGAGGAGTCCGATGACTCTAATGAGTCCTCGGAGGCCGACGACGAGAGGCCTTCCTACAATGACGCCCAATACGATACACAACCTCATCAGAATAAACCTCATTCTTCATCTCATTCTCATCATAATCATCCATCTCACACCGATAAATCTCATCCTTCAACCCATTCCCATCAATCGTCTCATGGTCATCAATCATCTCATGGTCAATCGTCACCTCCCTCACACTACTCAAGTACTTCTCATCCTTCCACTCCTTCCTATCACTTTCAATCTACACCGTCTCACCACTCTCACGTATCAGTACCCTCTCAGTATTTAAAAGCTGAGCATAAAGGACAGTTAAATCAACACAACCCAACCCCGTCGTATTACATGGTTAGCCACAAACCCCAATACTACACCCATTCCTCGCTAACCGCTACTCCGAAGCTCGAACCTCTTCACGAGTATGTAGAAAACATCAGATTCATCCCGTCTTATCCCAGTCCCCTCACCAGTGCACCGATACGCGTCGATCCCAGACAGCCTCAGAGCCAGCACCCGAGATCTCAGTACTACATGCAGCAAACGACGCCCCGCGCTCGATCTGAAGGCTCCGTCGTATCTGAACCTGTTATCTATGAGAAGTCAAAGAAAATCATAATCCAAGACGAATCTCCCGATGAGATGCACTCGCACCAAGAAAAACTCACGGCGCAAATGGAAACCGTGGGCCAGGACGAAAATAACGAAGAGGACTTCGAAAAGTCTTACAAGGACGCCGCTTACGGGTTCCCCGCCTATGACCGGGACTCCGCTGAAAGTGAGGAAGCAATCTACGGTCATAGCTACGGGGAGCCTCGGCAAGAAAGCGGAGAAGATAATGGTCATTCACCCTTCCAACAATATACGGAAGACGGTGATCAATTCCCCAAATCCGCCCGCCTCGGCTACAAAGATGACCGAGACAAAGTGCAAGAAGACTATTTTTTAGGTTACTCGCTTAACAAACCTGAGATCATGACAGACCGCTACCAAAGCAAGATAAATTACTATAAAATGTTTTTGAAAAACAAGCCGGAGAAGCTGCGCGTAAGTGATGGGAAGAAGAAAACATCGAAATACACGGTCGAACCGTCATTCTATGATTCAGCGCCGAAGCAGCAGCAGCAGCAATCCGCGCAGTACAAATCGGCGCCGACCTACGAGTACGCGTACACTTACGACAAGGAGGCACCGCGGGACAGCTCGGCCTACGCGTCGCGTCCTCTCCGATATAAAAGCAAAACGCATTTCGTTGAGCCCCAATTCCAATACGGGTTCGAACCCATCGCCATCCCCAGACTCGACAGCGAACAAGAAACTATGGCGAGCAACGTCAGTCCCGAAGGCGAGAAGCCTGGCTCGAGGAAAAAGGTGTACAAAGAAAACTGGTACATTAAGAAAACAACCACGTCTAGCAAGCCTAGCTGATAAATAAGTATTTATTTGTATTGTTAAGTTTTTTGTTAATAAAATATTGAATTAAGTAAAATTGTTTTCTTTCAATGGCTTTAAGCTTTACCGTTACGCAATCGCACTTTCGCCTTCAATCAATATATTACGTGAGACCATTTTTTGCTAAATTTTCTAGTTCATTGTTTGATAAAAAAGCTTGTAAAAAGTGTGTTGCTTTATCCATTGACCGGAGAGAATGCAAAAAGTTCCCAAATTCGATTTAGCATGCTCTCGGATGGGCGCCCGCTCCGGCGTTGAGGAAACAACAGCAAAAACGCGGTGCATTGCATCACATAATTGTTTGAAGCAACTGAAACTGTGGTTTGTGCTCTCGTTGCCAAAGACTCCTTTACCATTAAGTAATGCTTAATAAAAAGAGTTAAATTTTATACACCTTGCAAAATACATTGTCATGGTTATCAAATTGTGATAAAAAGTAAATTCGACTTCGGGTATCTATTTATTTATTAAATTAACATGAATACTGTCCGGCAACTTAAAAATAGTGTTACATATAAAACAAAAACTTCACGTTATTATATGTCGTCTGACTAGTTGAAGTTATTAAATAGTTTGCTTCGTTTAGTGGACGTGCTAGAGAGACCATTTGATAATAGGAATAATGCGCCTACTACTAAATGAAAAGTATAAAAAATAAAGGACGTAACTATCAGACAGCCGTCGCTACATGTATCCTTAGGCGGATAGGGACGGTACGAAATGTACCTACCAAGTCTAAGACGAATCTAATATCTCTGCTATCTCTGCTTTCTGTTTGTTTCTGTGTCCACATCAGTGTTATTTTTCCTTCTGAACAATCTCATGGTCATTAGAAGCGACGCGAAACCCAGACAGATAGCCAATATGCCCAAAATCATGAGACCTTCCGATACATAGCCATTCTTGTGAAACGCCTCTCCTACCAACGCAACGGGTCGAAGGATTTTAACGACGGGTTCGCAGCCCGACTCTCTGACGTACTTGGCCCAAGTTCGGTTCGCGTAGGTCAGTTTTTGTGGCTTGAGGAAGGGTCGTCTTCCAGGTACCTGGGTCCTGTTAGTCGGAATACTCATATTCCTTAGCTGGGTCTCATTGTATCTGCAGTACAAATTCTTCTTCTTCTTATTTCCTTTGACGATGATATCCTTTTCAGCGCTCTTGGCTCCGATTAGTACGTCCAAGTCGCCCTTGATCATGTTCGCCCAATCCCACATTTCAGCAATCTTACAGTCGCAAATAAATGGATTCCCGATCAAATTCAAGGAGTGAAGCTTCGGATTGTTCACGAACACCTCCGGGTCTATCGTAGTCAGGTTGTTATTACTCAAATTAATTTTCTCCAATTGCTGCAATCTGTCCAGAAACAAAAGACTGCCTTCTATAGAGCTGATCCGGTTTCCGGCTAAGTTCAAATCGGTGATATTATCCGAATTCCTAAAAGAGTCCACGTTAAGTGACGTGATGTTGCAATTGCTTAGATCCAAGATGGTAACTTGTGTTAACGATTTAGGGAACAGCGGTCCCGAGACAGGTATCACTAGAGGGTTCCCTCCAAGCCTTATTTCTCTCAAGTCCATATACGTGAGGTTTTTGAAGAAAGCGTTAGCGTTCAAAGGCCGTTTCAGACCGCAGAATTCCAATTCAATTGTGGTTAGCTGTGTGAGATTACCGAACAGTCCCGCTTCAAGGGACAAGAGGTCATTGCCTGAGAGGACTAGTCGCTTCAATGACGTCAGATTCGAAAACGAATCCGGGGCAATGTAAGACAAGTTGCTGTAACCCATGTTTAGGTATTCTAGTTTTTCGAGTGGAGCGAGCAGTTTAGCAAACACGTTGACGAGAGGGTTGTGCGATATATCCAATTCCACTAGATTATCGAAAGCGTTAAAATTGTACGGAAGGCGGCGGAGTCCGCAATTGCTCAAGAATAATCTTTCTAATCTAGGTAGAGGCGCCAAAGCCTCCTCCAAGTCTGATGCGAATAAGGGGTTTCCAGAAAGATACAGACTTTTCAATCTAGTCGCGTTTGCGAAAACGTCGCCTGATATCGGCCCAATTATCTTACAGTGCGACAAATCTAGTAGTTCCAAATGATCCACGCTACTGCCCAACGTTGCGGCAACATCCAAGTCACGTAGCTCGTTGTCGGCTAAAATAAGTGTGAACAGATTTGTGCAATTCGAGAACGTGTCTTCAGACAGCGAAGTCAAACCGGCCTTTCGCAGATTCAAGTACTCTAATCTCGTCAAGGAGCCCAGAAGTTCCGTGAAATCGGTGTTGGTTAGGAGGTTACCAGCTAGCTCTAAGTTCTTCAGATTTATGAGGTTTGAGAATACATTATCTGAGACTGAGGAGAGATTGCAGTTGTTGAGTTTGAGGGTGTCTAGGCTCGTGAGGATGTCGAAGACGCCCGCTTCCAGGGTGTTCAGGGGGTTGTTGGAGAGATCGACGCTGGTTAACGCGGTGATGTTGTCGAAGAACTGGGGGTTGATGTAGGCGAGCTTGCAGGAGCTGATGTCCAGGAACTGCAGGGTGCCGGAGATGAAGAATGGGCCGTCGACGGGCGCTAGTGGGTTGTCCTGGAGTTCCACGTTCAGCAGGCCGCGGGAGTCCCTGGAATTTGAAGATATCGTTATTCTAATAATAAGTGCGAACGTGGAGGTCTATTTTGGGCTGTCGCTTCCGATTCCAATCTGTTTCGCGCGGTCACTAACGCGCGCCGAGTTAAATTGTCAGGACGACCAGAGGGGTAATCAAAATCACGTAACGTTCCAAACGCGCGTCGGTACAATTTAACTGTCAATATTCCATATAAATAGTGACATTTAGACCTACCCGACGTTCGTACAATGCGTTACGTGATCGACCTGCAGGGGGCCGATTTTTGACTTTCAAGCGCTCGAAAATTAAATAAAAGTAAATACGATTATAGTGTCAAAATTGCAGGCACTTCCTTTCTACCCTCGGCGGTGATGGCGAGCAGCGCGGCGAGCACGCGGCACGTGCGGGACACGCTGCTGGCCAGCGGGTGCCGGTAGCCTGGCAGGCTGTGGGTGGAGTGTGGACGCTACATGTACCGGTGAGGTAGGCCACGGTGCCGCGCACTTGTTCTGTGTTTCTACCGATATAATTAAATACGAGTCGTTTTTAAATTTTCTATCGCTATTTCAAAATAGCATTTCATAATTCTTGGCAGTTTTCGAGTGAAAGAGTCTAGAGCGCTCGAAAGTCAAAAATCGGTCCCCAGAAGGAAAATATTAAAATACTGAGATATGATACAGATGAACCCAATTGAGACCCAGTTATTGGACAATGTAGAGAATTAAAGTGCCTGGGGTCAACGTAACTATCGTATGATGCATTTGTTACTCTACTCGTAGTATTTTCTACGAGTTACATTTTGTGTTCTGCCGTATATGTGCGTGCGCGTGCGTCTACGACAATTTTGTAATCATCATCACCATATCAGCCGTAAGACGTCCACTGCTGGACATAGGCCTCCCCCAAAGAGTTCCAAAGTGACCGGTCCTGCGCCACCCGCATCCAGCGGACTCCCGCGACCTTTACCAGGTCATCAGTCCACCTTGTGGGGGGCCTACCAACGCCGCGCCTTCCGGTGCGTGGTCGCCATTTTGTAATAGTTGCTACTATTTATGCCCCGTATCCATTTTTATGATGCCATATAGTACCTACACTTATTACACTTAATCATATTAAGTATGCAGTCTTTATGTGGTTTCAGAAGGACACTTTACAATGATTGTACGTCGATGTTTTGAACTTTACTAGGTGTCTACTTTACTTGGATTCGAAGCGATATATTTGCCTATGTTCTCATCCGAACCACACAGCAACACGGACAAGATTCGTAGCATAAAACTGTGCTCCAACTTACGCGCATAAACATGGAAATGGGCTTGGACGAATTCAATTTGCATCGTCCATTATCTAATATAGTTGGCATCACGAGAGCCAATTTGCCCACTGCCACAACAAGTTCAGAGCCAATTGGAACAATTTTATAATCTGCTTTGTGCTGTGCGCCAGGGCTGACAATGGCGCGTGGGAAATATTCTAGTGTTTAGGTAAACAATGTTACGCATGGTGGTACCTTATTGGTCCGTGCGGTGTCAGATGGATGTAATATGTGAGGGTGATTTTGTTCGGTTTTGATGTATAAAGCAATGATTTTGATACGTCCAAAATGACCATTGTTATGCGGAAGTTGTAAAAACGATAATAACTCTATTTTAATACCAAAGTGGTGGCAACAAATTGTACGGTCCCCAAGAGGATACCGTAGTCATTCACGTGAGAACACATATCATATACGCTGTATATACTACTTACTTATCTTACACCTTTGTAAAATGGTAAACTTGCTATGCCAAATAGCATTTTCTAAAAGTCAAAACGGTCTTTTGAGTTCGTCAATGCATTACCGAATACGTAGCCACTAGGCCATTGCATGTACCTACCTAGTTACTCTACTAATTACATTAAAACAGTTACATACACTTTATACGAAATTAATATCACATGAATAAGGTAACCTTAAAAAAAAAACAAGAAACACTGAAAAGTAAACAAACTAAAATAAACTACCTGACCGCTTGCTACCTAAGTACGAACTGTTATGAGTACCTCTACCTATACCTAATCAATCTAATCATGAAAGAGGTGGGTACCTGTACCTACATAAAACCCTTCTAAATAATAACGTGTTAGCTATTTTATAATCAACGATGTTAATAAACGCCGATACATCAAGAACAAGGTCGGACAAGACAGCGACGTGAGTGGCATTATGGTTCACGCGCAAGACAGTTGGCGGTTTTTAAGAAAAAAAGTGACAGACTGGATTGAATCGATAGTGGATGCGAGATGTAAAATGAAACAATATAAATAAATAAATATTTACAATAAGAAGAACAAGTTATTTTTAATAGATCAGAAGTGGGATCAACCAGAAGAAACGCCAGTGTCAATCGATAAAACAGGTGAGGGTTTCTAATCGAGATATAGAAGTAACAATGATGTTTGATTTTCTGTAAACAGTTCGCTGCATTGAATATGGCGACAAAATAAGAAGAGACTCCAGTTTTCAGATACGAATTGACAAGGAAAAATGAATATGATTTTATTACAAGTACATACCTATTATAAATCTAGAAGTGAATAAATTATATATGACGCAATTAGTATTTGAAAGTTTATGTATGTAAGATAAGAGTTGTATTTGTATTGTATTTATAATATGAATTTGAAAAGTTCAATCAATGTAGACATAATATATTTATTCAGAAAACCAACAGCAATACAGAGCATGACTGTACCCAACTATAATGCAATAATACACAGTAGTTTAGCCAATTATACCTTAGATAACTTGATATGAAAGAGAAAATTAAAAGTAAGTGTGTATTTTCGCGGTCAATAGAAATGGCAAAAGATGAAAACATTAGTAATAACTATGTAGCATGTCAAACCATAGGTTAATGTAAATGCAAATATATTATTATCCTATTGACAATTTTAAGTAATTCATTAAAGACAAATTAAGAGTGAAATAAATACAGATTTAGTTAAATAAGTACAACTTTATTAACATTGGTAGCCACTTGTTGTTTGAGACATTAACATTACTTAGGTACATGATAAAAATTTGTTAAACATATGTGTACCTACCTACCTAATTGTATGGTATCCAGAATATAGTAAGTAGGTACAACAACATCCCATAAACAATAAATGTTCACAAAGTAACCAAGTGAAATGATAAGGATTTGAAGACTATTAACATTATAGACACACACCAACTATAGGTACCTATGCATACATATATGTTTCCTTATTAATCAGTTTTAGTATGTATGTGTGTTTTGTTTGATTCATTGGATATTTTAATACTTACTGTAGTATTATTTAAAAACATTCATGTTAATTTTATTAACTGAGAAGTGGACACAAAAATTGGTTGTTCAGTCAGCCAGAACTGTGTCAGTAGTAAAAAAGCTGTGAAGGTACATGTCCTTTTGTTTCGGCTGAGAGTTGGTTAATGCGGGTCAATCAACTATTTCTTGTCGTTATTCTGTCCCATTAGCCAGGAGACAATATGACAGATTTTGTAACAAACTTAAAAGATAAACCATACAAAAAGTGTTTGCACATGATAAGAAAATAGGTGACAACACAATGTACTGAGTAACTTTGTAAACAAATTATAAAACTTCCCTGAAATTGAAAACTTGTATTTATGGCTTACAGAAGAAGTTATTAACTGTGCAAAGAAATTTCAGTACCTACTTAATATGATGTGATATGAGAGGAGAAGGTTTTGTAAAACCTTATACCACTACAGAGAATATACTATAGGCAAACAAGGGAGGCGTTAAAAGAAAAAATGAATGGATTAACATGTCTAGAGATGGAAAATTATGAATAAACTTGGACATTTTAAATACGGAAACCTGGAAAGTGAAAATATTGGATTTGAATTCATTGTCTATCGAGGACAGTTAAGTAATATTGACAGGATAAGATACAAAAAGAAATTGACAGAAGGATAGCAAATATTTGGAAGAGATATGGGTCGTTTGGTGAAATTATGAAGACACATTGAGCCTGCCCGTCATGCCCTACTGAAAAACTATGTATAGAGACTAAAATATGTATGATTTAATCGTGGGTGGCTCACTGGTGATGCATTGTGGCCAATGGTAAGGATAGCCCAGATTTTGCTGTACTCAATGATGTTTAATTGTACTTTTACAATGAAAAACACTTTTCCGGAGGCCAGTGAAAATTCAATCTTGTATTGAATCAATATTATGAAGACTGACAGGGAGAATCTTTTGTTCACTACAGCTTCAAGTTTAGAGAGGTGATAAAGAAAAAAAAACGAGTCATCATTCAGTATTTTTTATAATCAGATCATTAAAACATGTTTATTGTTTACCAACAGTCAAAACTTTTAAGGTAAAACAGGTTCTAAATAACACTTCCTTCAATGTTTATATAACTTTGACTTCCACATTGATTCTTCATCATGTTTTTATTTGTAACTTAAGAGTATAGTATTATTATGATTATACACTTGTTACACAGCAAAATGCCTACTCATAAGAGAAGTTGCGGCACAAATGGTTCAATTGTATTGTTTCTTCCCGTTGAAGACACTTGAAGTCCAGTCAATACAAAAATGAATTACCGACGTCATTTCTTAATCTCTTCGTTAACGTTTGATGCATTCATTGCGGTAAGTATTGCTTGCCTTTTGAAACGCGTCGTTTGTTCAAGGTAAACAGAACCGTAACTGTCAAGTCTGCAGCAAAGCCCGTTTCTCGTCCAGGAAATCAGTATCCAGGCCATTAAGGTCTTAGTCCAGCTTATAATACACATAGATAATAATCAAAATCAACCTCAACGATGAAAACAATTCCGAAGATTGGCGTTTGACAATTTTGAGTATTTTGACATGAAATAAAGTGCCCATAGAATGACATATGAGTTGAACCGTTTTGCGTTCCGATACTTACCATATTCATGCTGAAATAACGTTTCTTTGATTTTCACTTTATTTATTTTGCTTATTTATATAAATCAATGAGAAGATCCAGTTTTGCGAAAGAATATAAAACTGAAACATTTTGACGAATGGTCTTAGACGTGTTCAGACCACAAAATAATCGTTATAACATATAAGGTACCTACCATAAGGATACGAATGGTTGGCGCAACCCAAAAATGCGTAAGTACATAAAGGATTCCATAGATCGAGTCCTAGTGGGACCTAGCGAGTCCCCAACAGGGATGAAGGTAAATTATCCTACCTAACTAAATTAAGAAGTAGGTAACAAAAGACTAAAGAGATTACATCCTTGTCATCTTATGTCCTATCTATATAGATACTTTAGTCGTATTATGTGCATAATGTCAGCTTTTGGATTTCTAACAAAAAAAAAACAGGGCTATAAGTATATGATGAAGAACAGGAGATTCAACATTTGGCATATCTCGTTCCGTGTGGGTTTGTGTGTATCGCCTCTACACAGGGATGGAATTTACGTCCGTCAGCGCGATATTTAACGTTGATCACTTGTAAAACGAAAGTATCGAACATATTTTAGATATCATAGTACTTACAAGGGATCTTAGAATCACAGCAACATTGATAAGAAAAGATAATCTAATATGATGAACTAATACCTATAATAAATTATGCAAACAGAACTTTTGAATTAAGACTTGCTAAGAAATACCTACTAAAGTTGAAAAGAAAAGTAAAATATCTAATAGCCATCATTCCCTATTGGTGCATCGCAAATCACATACAATTTGCTGTTTGAAATTAAATACGTCCAGATAGACTAGAATCTCTTACTGTAGACAAAAAGGAGACTACTCACTATGGAAAGAAGATTGAAATGGGCCTAATCATGAAGGTATGCTTAAAACAAAACGAGGCGACCGGGAGGAGCTCCAAGGAAAAAGCAAAAACTTCTTTCAGCATTGCCGGAGGATGTGTTTCAGCCGAATGAACGAGACAAGACCTAAATATCAAGCTAACCATAGAGTCTTGTAGGAAGACAGTTGAAGTGAACATAAAATACTTATTTACGAATGTCAATCCGATATACGTACTTTGCTATGGACTTGCAGCAGTTACGGGCCATAACTATGGGCTCAGTTTGCCCAAAATAAAAATATGTATATATATTGAAATTCTGCAATGATTGCAGAACAATGCTCTAAAAATAATAAAAAAAATGCCCCATGCTTCATATGAAATACAATAAACACAGAAGATCATGAGTAAACAAGCACTTTCGAATCGTCAGGTAGAAACATAATCTTCTAATTAATTACTATTCCTCAAATCCATTGATAGATACAGTTGGTGCCAAAATAATAATTTATAAGTATATAGTATCTGGTAATGCCAATATTAAATGAGGATATACAAGGATGTTGCAAAAGTTACGAGCACAGACTAGCACAAATAATATTTATGTATATATGTATTTAAATATACCTAGTAGATTAAGCTGTTTTCATTATACTATATTTTATATTGTTATTAATAAATTATTACTTCTCTCATATATCGTCTTGTATTTGATAAATATCTGTACATATTTGTTTGACCGTCGTACCAAGTTGTAGAAGTCAACTTTGGCAATGCCCATGCTATTAATGATATTCAAGTTTATAGGCGAAAGATAGATCTAGGTCTTAAGATTTGTATTTAATAGACCTAATGTCGACAATGATTCTGCTTGGAGTATTTGTTTATTTTAAGGTGCAGTGCAGCAGGTGTTGGAGTGAGCGTGCTCCGACACGGCTGGCTGAAGATATACTTAAGCGACTTGCTGGGTGTCGGAGCGAGCGTGCTACCGATGACGGCAGATGAATGACTAGCCTGGGTCTTGGAATAAATCTAGTACCGATCGCAGCAAATGAGTGCAGCAGGTGCAATCTAACCTTTGAGACATCTAATTTATATTATTTAATGTTGAAAATGATTCTGTTTGGAGAATGTGTTTATTTTTAGGGTGCAGCGCAGCAGGTGTTGGAGTGAGCGTGCTCCGACGCTGCTGAAGATATAAGCGATTTGCTGGGTGTCGGAGTGAGCGTGCTACCGATGACAGCAGATAGATGACTGACTCGCTGGGTGTCGGAGTGAGCGTGCTACCGATGACAGCAGATAGATGACTGACTCGCTGGGTGTCGGAGTGAGCGTGCTACCGATGACAGCAGATAGATGACTGACTCGCTGGGTGTCGGAGTGAGTGTGCTACCGATGACAGCAGATAGATGACTGACTCGCTGGGTGTCGGAGTGAGCGTGCTACCGATGACAGCAGATAGGTGATTAACTGACTGGGTGTCGGAGTGAGCGTGCTACCGATGACAGCAGATAGGTGATTAACTGACTGGGTGTCGGAGTGAGCGTGCTACCGATGACAGCAGATAGGTGATTAACTGACTGGGTGTCGGAGTGAGCGTGCTACCGATGACAGCAGATAGATGTAACTGACTGGGTGTCGGAGTGAGCGTGCTACCGATGACAGCAGATAGGTGATTAACTGACTGGGTGTCGGAGTGAGCGTGCTACCGATGACAGCAGATAGGTGATTAACTGACTGGGTGTCGGAGTGAGCGTGCTACCGATGACAGCAGATAGGTGATTAACTGACTGGGTGTCGGAGTGAGCGTGCTACCGATGACAGCAGATAGATGTAACTGACTGGGTGTCGGAGTGAGCGTGCTACCGATGACAGCAGATAGGTGATTAACTGACTGGGTGTCGGAGTGAGCGTGCTACCGATGACAGCAGATAGATGATTAACTGACTGGGTGTCGGAGTGAGCGTACTACCGATGACAGCAGATAGATGTAACTGACTGGGTGTCGGAGAGAGCGTGCTACCGATGACAGCATATAGATGATTGAATAGCTGGGTGTCGAAGTGAGCGTGCTATCGATGACAGCAGATAGATGGCTGACTAGCTGGGTGTTGGAGTAAATGTGCTACCGATGACAGTAGAATTAGATGCCTGCAGTAGATATTGAAGTGAGCGTGTTCCAATACGGCTGAAGATTTGACTGATTTGGCTTGACATTCCGAAGGATAAGAATTAGTAATGATAAAATAAAAATGCTACAAGAACTAAACTCTGAAAGCAAGAAAATCGGCTTACATATGAATGCATCTAAAACAAAATTAATGTCAAACTACAACAGGAAAGTAATTAAAATAGAGGGAACCTCATAGAATATGTGGATGATAATGTATGTTTACGAAAATTTGTGTCTTTCGAGGCAAATAGTAATGAAAATGATGTTGATAGGAGAATAAACACAACATGGAAGAAATACTGGGCTCAGAAAGAAATCCTTAAAGGAAACTACAACCTTAACAAGAAAAAGATAGTAATGGATTCCTGCATCCTTCCAAGCTTGACATATGCTAGCCAAACATGGGTCTATACTGGAAAAATAAAGAACAAAATTTTATCCTGCCAGCATGCAATGGAAAGGAGTAAATTAAAACTAAGAAGAATACAGAAAACGAGAAACACAGATATACGTAAGAAAACTAAGATATCAGATGCTCTTCAATATAGTTTAACACAGAAGTGGAGATGGGCAGGCCATATAGCTAGATATAAAGATAAAAGATGGACCCTCCAAACAACGAAATGGCGAGGTCCAGCTGGAAAAAGAAATGTAGGAAGACAAAGAAAAAGATTGGTTGACGACATCATAAAAACGGCAGAAAAAAATCTGGACTGAAACAGCAACAGACAAGGAAAAGTGGAAAAAATGGAGGAGGCTTTTACCCTTGGGGACCACTAATGTGGAAATAAAGCATTAATAATAATAGCAATAATAATGATAAAATAAACTGATAGAATAGGGTCATTCTATGATTGAGGGATGGCCGAAGCACTACAGGAATACAGACTTGAAAGTTGAGTCCTTTTGAATAGATCTTGCAAATGAGATTTGAAGTTCAATCAAGTAAGGAATAGGAACTCAGCAATATCACAATCTGGTGTACCTAATCAGTAAATATTGTGTGAAAAAGTACAGTCAGCTATAAGAGCCTGTGCCAGGGAATATTTTTTTTGTCAGAAACCTAACACAGTTGCTTTGAAGTGGTTACCCAACAGTACACAAACATTTGAAGCATCGGGTATCTACGGGGCAATACGAGCAGTCTTTAAAGTGAAGGTCTGGATCTCAGCAAGGTCTTGTATGAATTTGCACACGCACGAATGTAAAAGGAACAAAAAAAAAACCAGAAAGCACCTTTATTTGAATTCCTGTATCGTGGTCTGAGGGCAGACACGAGTCAGAATGGCCGAATGTTAGCTATTTTATAATCAACGATGTTAATAAACGCCGATACATCAAGAACAAGGTCGGACAAGACAGCGACGTGAGTGGCATTATGGTTCACGCGCAAGACAGTTGGCGGTTTTTAAGAAAAAAAGTGACAGACTGGATTGAATCGATAGTGGATGCGAGATGTAAAATGAAACAATATAAATAAATAAATATTTACAATAAGAAGAACAAGTTATTTTTAATAAACGTGACCGACACATTCGCTCTAATTACTTTCAAATAAATGAACTAACTACCTAGGTACTTATTAAGTTTACGGAAACTATTTCCAGCTCACGTCAACATTCATAATTAAAATCCACATTTGAGTACCGTAAAGCGGCCGCAGCTCGTTAAAAATGGCTGACATTTAAAATGCAAAGGCTTTATGAAAACTTGACTTCGCCATCACCTCAAGTGCTGACGTAGGTAGGTACTGGAAATGAGGCCAACGTGTTGCACTGATTCTGGCGCGAGGGTCGATGTGTGACGTATTCCGCATTTGAATTTGATCTCAGTGCATTATCATTATCATTGAACCATCAATTAGTTAACGGTGGTTAGTGGTTGTCATGAAACTGACGACCACTCACTGCCAGAGGCATACGTTTCGTCAAAAAACTGACAATTTTGACATGAGCTACAACTTCTGTGATAACTACCTAAGTACCGTAAAACTACACAACTATAGTCCAGGTCAACTATTCTCATATTACTTGCTCAGGTCCTCAGGAGGAACTATTTTCATAGTTGAACTTAGGCAATATTAACACAAAATTAAATAAAAACGAATGAGTTTACTTTTGGACCATAGTTGGGGTAGTGGACTATAGTTGTGTAAAGTAAGCACCAGTTGAAAACGAAAAAAAATGTAAACAAACAATGTATTGAATTTGACATTTTACATTTTTTTCGTTTTCATTTTGTGCTTACTTTAGTTTTACGGTACTGTAGTTATCATATAGTACCTAAAATAGTTAGACTACATAAATAATAAATTTAAAACACTCCTGAGACAACAATAACCTAACTAAAAACCACATCGACTAAAAAAAAAACCCGCACGCAAATTTGTTCATCCACTTGGATCTACGATGCCACAGGACACACAGATAAACACACAAAACGTATAAACCCTTCAATGTGTTTCACGCTCGTTTCCAAGTGCGCATAATACGTGTCAGGATGAGCCGACGACGTGCATTTTACATTGGAATCCGGAATGCAAAATGCATACCTATGTATCAAATTGACCCTCTGTGTACCCCGGAGTTGACGCTCAGGTAAGCGTTAATTTTAATTACGTAAAGCAAAAAGGGATTTTAACTGGGTTAAAACTTCACATTCACGCAACAAGTCGAGGCTCATAAATTGTAAATAAGAGTACCTACCTGATTAAATTTTACATTAGGTATGTACGGCTCTAGAGGACGCTGCAAAACGAATTCCAAAATATCTAGCTACTACCTTTGACTATATATGGCAATCCAAATCAAAATCAAATATCATTTATTTTCAGGCAACAAAGGCCCGTAGATAAATGCTTTACTTATGGGCTGTTTACACTTTGATTAGTGCGAGTTCATACATTTGCTGCAAGTGCGAGTATAGCTTTTGTCTCGCACTAATCATTAATCAATGTGTAAAGTTGTGAACAGGCCCTTATAACTCAAATAGATACAAAACAATGTTTGACCCATTCTTGATCCCTTATTACTTACCCCCAAAACTGCCCCCGTAAATAGGGAACATGCCTATTTGGCTAGCTATGCAATACGCCAAACCATAGTTTCAGTATTCTATGTCAAGATTGTCAAGCGGTCTTTGACCAAACTGTCTGTGCCTGATTGACACCTAGTAGAACACCCATCGATTTATCCCTCTAGCCTAGGCCTAGGTAGGCTAGGTAAAACAGTCAAAACATGTGTGCACATGGTTTTTTCACATTACGATTTATTTCCAGTAGTTTCCACCAAGATTATTACTACCTATTTATTGGAATTTGATCATCAGCAGTTACCAGTGTTACCATCAAATTGCCTATTTGGTGGAAAATACGTTGCCACCACTTTCTTCAGAAATAAAAATGTGTTGTCGTTCTTGGATTAGCGTACCGCACAAATATTTTATTTAATAAATAAAATAAAAGGGAACTTACAAAAACGCCTCCGGATCGACGTAACTAATATTGTTCCCAGATAGATCCACATCTATCAGATACTCCAACCCCGATAACGCTTCTCTCGTAATCCTCGTCAGCCTGTTATTGGCGATCTGCAATCTCCTCATTTTAATGTCATTCGGGAACGGCTTTAACGTTGTTATATTGTTCTCATTTAAGTCTAGAATGTACACGCTCATGCTTAATTCATCGTAGGGGATCTCCGTGAGGTTGCTTTCAGAGCAGTCTGTGACCCAGTTGATTCTGAAGTAGTGGCAGTCGCATTCGTCTGGGCATTCCAGCTCGAAGCTGTCGCCGTTGAAGGCGGCAGCTAGCCCGATGGAGACGAAGAGGATGACCGGTAGGCGCGCCATTGTTTTAGTAGGGTCCCATTGTCTGTAACAGAAGAGATATAAATTGTTAGTTTAACTTGCCAGCTTCTAACAGCCAATTTTGATTGGCAAGCTGCTCAGGTCAGAGTAGACAGGTCGTAGAAGACAGGTCGGAGGACAATATCCACTTCAGGTCGCTGAGCCAGCGTAGTAATGTAAATAACTTAAACTTATGTAAAACAAAATACGCCACCCAAGACTATTCTACTATAAAATAGTATTATTGTGTGTGTGTGTGTGTGTGCGATTTTTTCACACATCTTCTTGTATATGCGAAAAACACTGAATACAACAACAGTTGTTGTAGTAGTTACTACCTAATCGTTGAGTCTTTGAGTAATCAAATAAAGACCCCCAATCACCCAATAGACTTTAACAAATCCTACAGAAAATTATAGTGTTTATCGTTTGACTTGCACTTGATACCTTAAGCCTTCTGAATCTGTTTACTGCGCATCGTGTTAGACGTGTGTCGATAATTAGAACAGCAAATGTGGAGCATGTGTGAGGTATTGTTGCATTACGGGCGTTAAACGTAGAGTAAACATCGGATAATCGTATGTTTGGCACGAGCACACACTTAGGACAGAGTTAAGCGATTAATTGTAGATTTTATCTCGTTGCATGAAGGTTAACTATCCCTTAAGTGTGTCTTTTAAAATGCTGCATGAGAAGTTAATTAACTGGGTACCTTACTGGTTTTCACACAATGTTTATGGTATAAATAGGCATAGCAGCTCAAGAGCGGCTGAGGAGGCTCTTCGGTGTTAGAAATGAACCCTTCATTGTTGAATGTTGATTACACAATCACTTCTGGGCATTTGACAGCAATCCTTGGGATCGGTTCATAGTGTAGGTACTTCCTAACCAGAGACCCTAGCACGATAGGTTTTATGTCACGTTTCAGTACATTTTCGCCGTAAACCGTGGCGATAAAACCTAGTGTGCTATTCGGTTTACGGCCGGGCCGCAGCACGGAGAGCAATCTGCTGTGCTTCATGAACTACGCGGCGCCGGAGGTGGACCGCCTCGGTGGGCAGGTCGATGTCGCCTGTCTAGCCGCTGTCGGTTTCACACCGCGACTCCTACCCTTTTTTGCAAACTACCTCAGTAACCGAAAGCAATATGTCGATTTCAAAGGTTACACTTCTGACAGCTATCGGACGCTTTCGGGAGTCAGCCAAGGAAGTAATTTGGGTCCACTTTATTTTACCATTATGATCAACAACCTCCCGGACGTGGTCAAACATTCTAGCTGCCTGCTATTCGCAGATGACATAAAGATCTTTCTAAAAGTGAACAACATCAATGACTGTGAGCATTTACAAGGCGATTTAGACAGGGTTGTGAATTGGAGTCAGATAAATAAATTGTATTTTAATGTATCTAAATGCAGCGTAATTTCGTACACTAGAGCGCATTCTCCACTGCACCAGGCTTACAACTTGGGGGGACCTCCAATCGCACGGGCGTCGTCCGTGCGTGATCTGGGGCTACACGTTGAACCTGACTTATCTTTCCGAAAGCAAATTATTGAAACATGCAAAAAAGCCTTTCAGAATTTATGTTTTGTGTTAAGACAAACAAATCATTTTTATAATGCCGCTACAGTAAAAGCCCTTTATAAAGCACTTGTCAGGAGCAGGTTGGAGTGTGGCGCGATCATATGGAATCCACACGAGACAAAGTACAATCTGATGATCGAAAAGATACAAAACAAATTTACCAGGTAAAGGTAAGGTAAATATTTGAAAGAATACGGGGTATATCCATTCTATCCCTTGATGTACCCAACGCTTTTTGTCCTCGGTATGGTCGGCTACACCAAGTTGGAAGTAAGGAGGAACTTATCATTGGCTACATAGTGTTCAAGGTGTTACGCGGTATGTTACATAACCCCGGCGTGCTAGAGTCGCTGGCGCTAGTGGCTCCGTGCGGGCCGCGGCGGCGCGCACCGCGCTTGCTCGCGCGCCCCGTAGCGCGCACCAACCTGCTCGCTAGTGGCTCCGTGTGGGCCGCGGCGGCGCGCACCGCGCTTGCACGCGCGCCCCGTAACGCGCACCAACCTGCTCGCTAGTGGCTCCGTGTGGGCCGCGGCGGCGCGCACCGCGCTTGCACGCGCGCCCCGTAACGCGCACCAACCTGCTCGCTAGTGGCTCTGTGCGGGCCGCGGCGGCGCGCACCGCGCTTGCTCGCGCGCACCAACCTGCTCGCTAGTGGCTCTGTGCGGGCCGCGGCGGCGCGCACTGCGCTTGCTCGCGCGCCCCGTAGCGCACACCAATCTGCTCGCTAGTGGCTCTGTGCGGGCCGCGGCGGCGCGCACCGCGCTTGCTCGCGCGCACCAACCTGCTCGCTAGTGGCTCTGTGCGGGCCGCGGCGGCGCGCACTGCGCTTGCTCGCGCGCCCCGTAGCGCACACCAATCTACTCGCTAGTGGCTCTGTGCGGGCCGCGGCGGCGCGCACCGCGCTTGCTCACGCGCCCCGTAGCGCGCACCAACCTGCTCGCTAAGGCACCCATTGTCCGGGCCATAACCATTACTTAACCAGCTTCCAACTAAAATAGAATTATTTAATTGCACTTTGACTGAGTATACAAGAGCCGCAAGCAGACAATTATGTTTTTCTTAAATATTTGTATACTTATTGTGTGTGACTTTGTAGCTTTATTGATGTTTTATTTTTGTGTTAATCTTAATCTCTTATTATTGTACATATCACGTGTTGGACTAGTCTGTAAGCGATATGTATATTTATAGTAATAAATAAATAAAAATAAATAAATTAGGGCCTCCGAAACCCTCACAAGTTATACCTATGTTGATTGCCGTGTCACCACCCCTCCGTCGAGAGACATAGTCTTTCGCAAAGAGACTTCCGCGACGGAATTTATTCGCCTGTCCGTGGCGAGCCTAACACCCTGATAGAAAGTAACACTTTTGTATGGAAAACGGTGGTTGCCGTGTAATCTTTAAAATGTAAGTACTCAACGCAGGTTTTTGTATTTTCTGCCTACAACCGTTCTCAACCCTGATTTTCACATGAATATAACTAAGTATGTAAGTAAACTGGTACGTAACATTATAAAGGGCGCAGCCGGTGGCTTCGCCATTGTTGGCACAATCGCCTAATGGCCGTCATCCTGCGAGCCTCGCTAGAATATTCCAGAACCAACGCGTGTTGGCCGGTTCGTTTTCTGTTGGCCAGTGGCCAGTCAGCAACAGCTTTGCGAATTGGTGTGTTGTCTGGTCTGCTAAGTATGGTATACTTCGATCCAAAAATCTAAGATGCTCCCCAGTATTGCCTACGCTATCCTATACTATAAATCGAGCAAGTAGCTGTGTATATTTGATTGTTTGTTTGTAAATGGGTTCTGGCAAACGGCTCTAACAATTTCAATCAGATTTACAATATACAGCCTGTATTTTTAATATTACCTCAAATTGTAACCAGATGTAGGTAATAGGGGCCCTATTACCTACATCTGTTTATATCGTAGCGCCTTACAAACTTTCACCCCCCATTTCACCCATTAGTAGATGATTTTCGGGATAAAAACTATCCTATATCCTTCCCGGGACTCAAACTATCTCTATACCAAATTTCATCTAAATGGGTTCAGCGGTAGAGGTAACAGACAGATAGACAGAGTAGGGCTATGAACCGATATTGCAAGAAAATTTTAAGTTAGTCTTAACTAACAAAGTACCACTAATTTTTGAAAATTTATGGAGCAGCAATGTATTGCGTACACTCCTTTGACACATGGAAGAAGCGGGTCACTTGTGACAGTTGTGACGTCACGTCAATAAGACAAAGTAGTGATGCATTGCGTGCTGAATTATTTTGGAAGAAAAAAAAATTGGTCGGTTAAGAAAATTAACCATAATGGAAGGAAAGATAGAAGGAAGGAGAGGCAGGGGAAGACCACGGCGCAGTTATATGGACCAAATAAAGGAAAAAGCTGGTGTCGTGTCGTATCAGCGAGTCAAGGAGATGGCGTACGACAGAGAGAAGTGGAAAATACTCCACCGACAAGAGGATAACTCTTAAATTTAAAGAAGAAAGAAATTTTTCTTGCAAAATCGGTTTATATCCCTAACATCTCCGTCTGGTTACAATTTGTATTAAAAATACACGCTGTATGTTTATGGGGGCCAAAAATCAATCGAGCTGCTTGAGGTCTTTCTATATATCGGTTAGTCCTTACTGTGTTGAACTTTTCAAATGTTAAGACCCCCCAGTATTATTTATTATGGTAAGACCCTCTGTGTAACATCGAGTTCTACTTTCATTCAAGTGATCGACGTCACATAAAGGAAGCGTATAATGAAATAGCAGACGTAGGTCAGATGACTCAGCCGGCAGTGATGCATTTTGCGAAACAAAATCAAGAAAATTGCTGACGGAATGCGTCACTTTGTCTTCCTTGTTGGTAAAAGAACGACACATTGTGTCGTTGAATTGAAATTCCTATTCCACAGTAAGCTTAAATAGCTACGCAGGACATCATGAATATTATGGAGAAGAGGACTAGGTAGTTCATCATGGTGGGATGGGATTGACAGTTGCTTCTGTAGAAAATATTGCTTGTACAATTTATGATACTTAATCAATAACCCTGTCATGGTATGGCTGACATATTGATTGGAGACATAACCTGGTTGATTAACCAATGAGCAGTTAATGTTACGAGTACAGCCAGGCGCGGCTCACTCGCGATTTGTGTTTATCGCTACAAGTACATGCCGGTCGCCCCTTCGGAGGGCCCTATTCAGTGGCTGCCACGTGTTGGTGCAGTAGGACGCTCGCACGGGTCGCAGCGCGTTGCATGCGATAGAACGGGATGGCCACATTTAGGCACGTTTGGCGTACCTAAACAGGGAATTTGTTAACAGAGAACCTTCTGTACGTAGTACTATTACTTATTCTGTGGTACAGCCACGTATGACAAGGTCGTATCGCGGTTAAATCTATACCAAAGTATTCCAAACACTCGACCCATAATACTTAAATAGTGAGTTATAATGCCATTCTCGGGATAAGTTAAACGGCCCTTCGAGATGCCACTGATGGAATAACACTAAGGAGGAGGAGTTTAAGACCTCTCCTAATGAAGTATCGCTTTGTAACGTCACTATAATTGAACGAGCGAGCGTATGTCCGGATGTCCGGCTGGTCTCCTCTATAGATCGCATTTCTCAACCAACTTTCATGAAGTTTTCTGAGCAGGTTCGATGATACAGCTCACTTAGACACTTAGAGTCACTAGCATAGTATTTATAGTATTAGTTTACGTCTCTTTAGCACGGCAGATTGCGCCCGGCTCGTGGGTTGAGATTAGCAAGTATTGCGGTCCTTGTATTGGACCAAGACTTCCCGATTAAGAGGACGATGAATGATCGCCCGAGATGTTAGGACGTCTAGACTTAAGCTGTGTTACGTTTGATTAATTGCAAGGACGTGCGTTAAATTCAAATACTGTTTCAGTAATGCAAACTTCTTATGTTATTTTTTTAAGAGAGGCATGGCACAGCTGTATGTAATTTCAGTAATATCTGGGGCAGTCCAACTTCCTACAATTGAGGAGCTAAAACCTCAATTTAAATTCAAAATTGAAACGCAGAAGCTTAAAAACCACTATCTTGAAATAACTTACAAACTTGAGGAAAGCCTCGTTTTCAACCATGGTTTTCTACTATGTCGCTAAACCGAATTAATATGTTTTGGAGTACCAAAACATATTAATTGATGAGTACATTAGACGCATAATTTCATGTTCTTTAATTTCCTAGTGTGTAACTTTTCGCTAGGATGCACCGTATAGAAGCTACGAGTGAGAAACCAAAAAAGTCTCAAAATTTCGAGGATTTGTGGCTGCCAAAAGTTGTCCCAAGATATCTCGTGTAACCATTTTTGATATTTGATCGGTTGTATCGATGTTTAGTTTAGTTTGGTTTATTTATTTCAGTGTACAATTTTCACAGAACATTTTTCTTACATTTTATTACTTATCGTACAGCGATATTTAAAAAAAAAATCTTCTACACCACCACTTGCAACGTACCCCGAGGTGCTTTGAACCTCTACGGACTGGCCTACCAACCTTACAGTAGACCGTAGACATAACAGCACCACTACGAGCTATGTGTGGGTAGGTGGTGGTGTGTGTCTGGTGGTGAGTATAAGGTCGCCAGAACTCCCGAGATTGCGCCGTGTTGAGAGTGAAGGACCTGCAATTGTCAATTGTTGACAACGAATACTCAAATCAATAAAGTGTCGGCTACGCGTTTGTAACTCCGCTGGTATCTCAAGCATCCGCAGGCATAATACCTAGCTAGTCTTTTTAAAGACTAGCTAGTGTTTAAAAACACTAACTAAGCAACGCTAATAACAGGATAGGATAATGACATTTAAGACTAACGTCAGATGATGTGATTAATTCGGACTTGCAGTAGAGCAGATTAGCTAAATACGACTAAATCACCAAACTTAACCCTTTCCTCTTGATTGCATTTGGGACAGTTAAGGCGAGGCAGGTTCATGGTCTTCTCTCCCTCTCACTGAGCATATTGATTTTTGGAATACTGGATAATTTATTGAAAATCTGTCCGGTTATTACACTAGAATAATAAAAAAGCTATCCTTTTTTATAAATAAGTTTCTGTCAAAAATTAAATTTTTGGTACCTACAAGCTTTTACTGTCGACTTGACTTTACTTTTCTGCATACCATCATCAAGTACCTACTCATAGAGACGATTCTAACGAGCCCAAACTCGATGGGGTTTTTATTGCAGAGTTCGTATGGCCACATTGGCCACCTTCCAGCTCCAGCATCAGATCAGCTCCATGTCATCATAATATTGCGTTGTCATGCGATATACATATGCTTGCAAAATTTCAACTCAATTGGATAACGGTAAGTGACTGAAAAATGGATTGCAAATTTTGACGGACAACTTACATATTTACATACTTATACGAACAGTGCAAGTTAATATAAAGCTTGTAAAAAAAACAGATTGTCGTTGAAAATTACGAGATTTCGAACATTTAAGTTTATTTTTAAGATTCTTTTACAGAGTTACCAAGCCATTTTTTAATGTTATGTTTGGTTATAATTATAACACCTCTCAGTTTCAGTCTACACTCTACAGTAAATTTTCTGTAGTAGAATTCTTAATTATTTGTGACGGTTTTTGGGAAAACGTCCCACTTCGTCGATATGGAGTTAAGAGTAGTTCCTAATACTACAGATACATACGCTATCTTTTGGTGAAAGATTCATGTATCTAGGTGCTATAGTTATTTTTTAAAAATTCTGCAAAGTTGCAGAAGTGAAAAAGCGACAATTGAGAAAACGTTGGTTAAAGTTTGGGATGGCAGAAAACACACTTCTACTTTGAAGTTATGGAGTGGTTGGTAATAAATGAATAGGCATACTTTAGGGATTTTAAAATTAGTTAAAATGATGTATGTAACCTTAGTATTTTGAATGTTATGGAGGCTTGAACATAAAAACAGGACGAAAATATGTAAATCCTGAATATGGGTTTATTTCTATATTCTATTATACGACACGCAGATTTATCATTAAAGTTGTATTTATTGGTTTCCCATGCTAAAAAAGACAGAAATAATTCTGTGGATCCTTTTATTTAGTTATTATGTCAAAAAGTTAATAACATATGATTTGAAGAGTGCCATGCATAAAAATTAAAATACATGTGTCTCTTAATATATAACATGAGATTACTTAAAAAACATACTTATCAAGCATAGAAAGTATGTAAAAAATCAAATTATAAGTACTTTTTGTGTGTATAAAGTTTAGTGATTTTATATAGGGAGCGTCCCACTTGGTCGGTTTACTAAACTTTAGTGCTTCTTCATTGAAAGTGTTTGTGTTTGGTATATTTTTCAGTTTTATGTAAGTATGAGATAATGGTTTGTTATTGTTAATCTAAGAGTCTTTGATACTAACGTCGTTTGTTTAAACTTTTTTAACGTAATTGAACGAAATTTCTTTTCGACTCAAGTTTAGTGACCCACTTTGACGGTTTGGTGGATCATACGCTAAAAAATTACTACAAGTATAAAATCATAATTTATAAACATATGTGTAATTTGCTGAACCAAAAACAGTATAATTACAATCCAAAAATGGTGTACGTATTGTACCTATGAGATCCCACATTTCACTCACTTTGGGGGTGATTTCCAGAATTAAAACTATCCTATGTCCTTTCCTAGGACTAAAAGTACTAAAACTATCTCTAAACTAAATTTAATCTAAATGAGTTCATCCAAATTTTTCCCTCCCATTCCACCCGCGTAGGGGATGATTTCCGGAATAAAAATTATCCTATGTCCTTCCCCAGGACTTTAACTATCTCTATACCAAATTTGATCTAAATGGGTTCCATCCAAATTTTCACCCCTAATTTCACCCCGTCAGGAGATGATTTTCGGGATGAAAACTATGCATTGTCCTTCCATGGGACTCCAACTATCTCTGTACCAAATCTCATTTAAACGGGTTCCATCCAAAGTTTCACCCCCCTTGTCACCACCTTAGGGGTGATTTTCGGAATTAAAACTATCCTATGTCCTTTTCCAGGACTTAATCTATCTCTATACCAAATTTCATCAAAATTGGTTACATCTAAATATTCACCCCCTCATTTCACCCCCTTAAGGGATGATTTCCTGAATAAAACTTATCCTATGTCCTTCCCCGGGACTCAAACTATTTATATACCAAATTTCATCCAAATCGGTGAAGCGGTTTAAGTAGCTCCATACAAATTTTCACCCCCAATTTCATCCCCTTAGGGATGGATTTTCGGGATAAAAACTACCCTATATTACAAATTACTCATAACACCATATCGGCAAAGTAGAAATTGTTCTCTAATAACAGGTACAAATATGATATCGACGATTTTTTCTGTATGCGACAAAGTGGGTCGCTGGGCACTAAACCTTGAGGCCCTAAAAAGGTGCTTAAAATGGAGATTTATGCGTCGTCATCAAAATCATAGGTTTATAACAGTATGTTCTATCAGTTTTCATCGAAAGTTGATTTTCGGTAAGTTTTGCCATATTTCACTAAACTGCCCGTAACTCCGTAACTAGAATCGACAAAGTGGGACGTTTTACTAAAAACCGTCACATTTCTTCACACTGGAAGCTCAAAAATCAATATTTTCGTCAGATCGTGAACCGGCCTCGCCTTAACCCTGCCCGCACAAAAGTAAACCGTTAATTAAAGTACAGTTAAGGTAAACACCAGTTAACTAGATACGGGCAGTAATTACTGCATTAAGCAATGTTACACCTTGGCTGTTAACAACGATTACCGTCCAACAGATGGACTAGTGTTAACTGACCTCCGTTTACGCATAGTTAAGAAAAAAGTGTTAGACTATATACTGCTGATGCTACTCAATGTTGGCTTAGTTGGCTATTATGCTTGTCCCTGGATTGGCATCATCGCAATTGTTATCCGATTACAGCAGACAAGAAAGAATTATGTTATGCGATTGATGGCTTAATATCGAATGATGATGGTTTAGGTACTATCTAATCTAATCTACTTAAGTACCTTCGTTGTGTCCCTTTTTGAAATGGGAATTTACTTACTGTCCGAAGTCGGTCATTTCTTCGTTAACAAAATGTGTACCTACTTACTAAACTACTCATTACAATACAACTAACACATACGATAAAGCGTTAATAAGGTACTTAATACGATAATCTAATTAATCATGTTGAAATCGATCAAACCGTTTAGGCTGCTAGGCAAAGAACCAGCAGTCACACTTGTAACACATTCAATCGGCAGATGCTAGTAGTGTTTACTATGCAACACCTACCTAATACTAATCACAACACAACGCTGTTTGCATTAAAAAATACTGCCACTGACCTGACCCACAAACTATTATGTCGTAAAAAGTCACGTACACAGTCGGATCAACAAAACAAAACAATCATACTTTTATAACTTCATTTATACTCGTAAGTCTAAAAATACTTGCGTTTATAAAGTTAGTGTCCAAGATTTCGACCCTGAGGTACTGCTCAACTTCTAGTCGCGTTCAGAAAATAATATATCGTTAAATTCCGGTGCATGTATTTATGTAATTGTAAAACTCACTTACATGACGTGCGGGCGGCTGCGGCGCCAGTAGGGTACTAAACTACAGCGGAGACGGGAGAGTTGGTGCTGGCCAGTGATGTGTTGAATCGATACGAGTATTTTTTCTCATGTTTTTATGAGTTGTTTGCACGAGGGCGACAGAAGTTGAGGTGCCTTGTAAAAGGGTACGACGTGGTACTACAAGTCGCAATGGCCCTTTACGATGCCGATTTCTATTTGCATCTTGCAGTTTTTCAAATGCCATAATGAAGAAGTTGCTGAACACCTAAGTACCTTGTCGTTTTCACTCGTTTAACAACTTTATATGGCAGTTTAGCATGACGTTTAATGCGACTCGGTACAAAGGTGTTAAGCCCCTTGTGAGTAGGGTTGCCATACGTCAGGATTTGTCCTGACATGTCAGGATTTTTGACCCTTTGTCAGGATTGCGGCCGGACTTGGCAAGTGTCAGGATTTTTAGAAATGACCTCATAAAATACAAAATGTTTTTTTTTATATATGTTTTTAAGATACCTACATTTATTACAAATTTTACACAGTTTTAATGAATAAAATGATACAACTCTGTTACAAGAAATGTCAGGACTTTTAGGGTGATGTCAGGATTTTTATCAGGACAATTGATTTTTCCATATGGCAACCCTACTTGTGAGGCTCACCGACTGACCGTACATCTATACATACAGGGTGACTGGTAATTCGACCTATTCCTTGAAAGGGGTTATACTAGAGCTAATTTGCAACAATTTATGTCTAGTCAACCAGGGATCGAAACTCGCTGGTTTCCGAGATATTCGAGTTTTTAGTTTGTATGAAAAAAATTCTCCTTGCAGCCTTAAGCTGGTGATTGTGACAAAAGTACTTCCATTTGGATGGTAAAAAAACATTTTTGTCACAATCAGCACTTTAAGGCTGCAAGGCGATTTTTTTTCAAACAAACTAAAAACTCGAAAATTTTAAAAAAAATCGTGTTTTGACCCCTGGTTGACTGGACATAAATTGTTGCAAATTAGCTCTAGTATAACCCCTTTCAAGGAATAGGTCTAATTACCAGTCACCCTGTATAATAAAGCTGAAGAGGGTCGAAAGTCTGTACATGGAATGGATTCGAAAAAAATTGGCTAGGCATACTTAGAATCGACAACAGAACACGTTCCAACAGTTTTTAGAATTTTTGTCTGTTTATCTGTTTGTCTGTTTATGTGACCGCGCATCACGTGAAAACGGCTGAACCGATTTAGATGAAATTTGGTATAGAGATAGTTTGAGTCCTAGGAAAGGACATAGGATAGTTTTTATCCCAGAAATCATCCTCTAAAGGGGTGAAATTGGGGGTGGAAATTTGTATGAATCTACTTAATCTGCTGCTGGATGAAATTTGGTATATAAATAGTTTTAATCTCGAGGAAGGACATGGGATAGGTTTGATTCCGGAAATCATCCCCTAAGGCGGTGATATGGGGAGGGGTGAAAATTTGGATGTAGCCCATTTTGATGAAATTTGGTTCAGATATATGTTAAGTCCTGGGAAAGGATATAGGAAAGTTTTTATCCCGTAAATCATCCCCTAAGGGGGTGAAATTAGGGGTGAAAATTTGGATGTAACTCATTTGATTACTATTTGGTATAGAGATAGTTTGAGTCCTGGAAAAGGACATATGATAGTTTTAATTCTGGAAATTACCCCAAAGGGGGTGAAATAGGGGGTGAAAATTTGGATGGGACCCGTTTAGATGAAATTTCGTATAGATATAGTTTGAGTCCTGGAGAATACAACGGATAGTTTTAATCCCCAAAATCTTTTCCTAAGGGGATGAAATAGGGGGTGAAAATTTGGATCAAACCCATGTAGATGAAATTTGGTATAGAGATAGTAGGAGTCCCAGGGAATGCATAATAACGCATAGTTTTTATCCCGAGAATCATCTCCTGAGGAGGTGACATTAGGGGTAAAAATTTGGATGGAACCCATTTAGATGAAATTTGGTTAAGAGATAGTTTGAGTACTGGGAAAGGACATAGGATAGTTTTATCACGGAAATCATATCCTGAGGTGGTGAAATTAGGGGTGAAAATTTGGATGGAACCCATTTAGATTAAATTTGGTATAGACATGGTTTGAGCCGCGGGGAAGGACAGCGGATGGATTTTATCCCTAAAATGATCCTCTAAGGGGATGAAATAGGGGATGAAAATTTGGATGGAACACATTAACGGTATAACTATAGTTGGAGTCCTGGGGAAGGACATAGGTTAGTGTTATCCCGAAAAGTATCCCCTAAGGCGGTCAAAATTTGGATCAAACCCATGTAGATGAAATTTGGTTAAGAGATAGTTTGAGTCCTGGGAATGGACATAGGATAGTTTGTAGCCCGGAAATCATCTCCTGAGGTGGTGTAATTAGGGGTGAAAATTTGGATGGAGCCCATTTAGATTAAATTTGGTACAGAGATAGTTTGAGTCGCGGGGAAGGACAGCGGATGGCTTTTATCCCTAAAATAATTCCCGAAGGGGATGAAATAGGGGGTGTAAATTTTGATGGAACACATTTACGGTATAGCGATAGGAGTCCTAGGGAAGACATAGGTTAGTGTTATCCCGAAAAATTTCCCCTAAGGGGGTGAAAATTTGGATGTAACCTATTTAGATTAAATTTGGTAAAGAGACAGTTTAAGCCCTGGGAAAGGACATAGTATAGTTTAAATTCCGGTAATCATACGCAAAGAGGGTTAAATGAGGGTGAAAAGTTGTATGGAACCCATTTTGATGAAATTTGGTATAGAGATAGTTTGAGCCGCGAGGAAGGACAGCGGATGGCTTTTATCCCTAAAATAATCCCCTAAGGGGATTAAATAGGGGGTGAAAATTTGGATTGAACACATTTACGGATTAGGGTTATTTGGAGTCCTAGGGAAGGACATAGGTTAGTGTTATCCCGAAAATTATCCCCTAAGGGGGTGAAAATTTGGATGTAGCCCATTTTGATGAAATTTGGTTCAGAGATATGTTAAGTCCTGGGAAAGGATATAGGAAAGTTTTTATCCCGTAAATCATCCCCTAAGGGGGTGAAATTAGGGGTGAAAATTTGGATGTAACTCATTTGATTACTATTTGGTATAGAGATAGTTTGAGTCCTGGAAAAGGACATATGATAGTTTTAATTCTGGAAATTACCCCAAAGGGGGTGAAATAGGGGGTGAAAATTTGGATGGGACCCGTTTAGATGAAATTTCGTATAGATATAGTTTGAGTCCTGGAGAATACAACGGATAGTTTTAATGAATAATGAAGGATTTAGATGAAGTTTAATAAAAAGATAGTTTGAGCCCTGGAAAAGGACAAAGAATAGTTTTTATTCCGGTAATCATACCCAAAGGGGGTGAAATGGGGGTGAAAATTTGGATGGAACCCATTTAGATGAAATTTGGTATAGAGATAGTTTGAGCCGCGGGGAAGGACAGCGGATAGCTTTTATCCCTTAATCCTCTGAGGGGATGAAATAGTGGGTGAAAATTTGGATGGAACCCATTTAAATGAAATTAGGTATACCTAGAGATAGTTTGAGCTGCGGAGAAGGCCTATGTCCAGCAGTGGACGTCTTTCGGCTGATATGATGATGATGATGATGATGAGCTGCGGAGAAGGACAACGGATAGCTTTTATCCCGAAAATTTTCCCCTATGTCATCGGGGGTGAAAATTTGGATGGACCTATTTAGTTGAAATTTGGTATAGTTGGAGTCCCGAGGAAGGACAATGCATAGTTTTTATCCCGAAAATCATCTTCTGAGAGGATTAAATGAGGAGTAAAGCTTTGGATGGAACCCATTTAAATGAAATCTGGTACAGAGATAGTTTGAGTCCCGGGGAAGGACATAGAATAGTTTTAATCCCAGAAATCAGAGGGTATAAATTGGGAGTGAACATTTGTATGGAGCTACTAGAACGGCTGCAACGATTTAGATGCAATTTGGTATAGAGACTGTTTGATTCCCGGGGATAGGTCCTGGGAAAGGACATTAGATAGATTTCATCCCGGAAATCGTACCCTAGGGGTGAAATAGGGAATTGAAATTCGGATGGATGGAACCCATTAAGATAAAATTTGGTAAAGAGATAGATTTTGTCCTGAAAATCATCCCCCAAGGGGGTGAAATGGGGGATGAATATTTGGATGAGGCCCATTTAGACAAAATTTGGTTTAGAGATAGTTTTAGTTCCGGGAAAGGACATGGGATAGTTTTTTTTTATCCCGGAAATCATCTCTTAAGGGTGTGAAATGGGAGGTGAACATTTGTATGGAGCTACTATACAACCGCTGCACCCGTTTAGATAAAACTGTCTCGGGGAAGCACATAGGATAGTTTTTATAAGGGGAAATGGAGGGGGAAAGTTCCTATCGAGCTACGATATAAACGAGTTCTACGCGGACGAAGTCGCGGGCAGAAGCTAGTAATTAAAATATGTACCGTATCTCATAGATTCGCGTTCACTATTCCTGACTGGAGGGCAAGGCGCTGGTTTCTCAATAGCAAGTCTTGTATAGATTGACCTCTAGTTATAAACAGTTACAACAGGTCCACGGGTCAAATAATTCATTAATAGTATCGCCCTTCGCTTACAGCACTTGGGATCCAGTATGCACTTGTTATTCTGCTCGGTTTGTAGACATTTATTTATCCTGGGAATACATTAGTTCGTCAAGAGCAAAATGCCACATACGAGTAGAACTTACTCATAAGTAACATAAATATGTCCCACCGCTCTTAGTTCGATTGCCATACAAAACGTTATTTGACATTCGCAGGCCAAAGGCGTGATATTTTAAGAAACTTATGTAACAAACTTTCATAGATTGGCTTCCCATTTGCGCCAAATTCCCCCTTCCCCAGAATAAACTTGTATAAACTAGATTAATTTGAGAAATTGGTTTGGGACGTGATATTTTGGGAAAACTATTTTTCTCAAATTAATCTAGGTAGTTTATACAAGTTTATTCTAGGAAAGGGGGAATTTGGCGCAAATGGGAAGCCAATTGATGAAAGTTTGTTACATAAGTTTCTTTAAATATCACGCCGTTAGCCTGCGAATGCCAAATAACGTTTTGTATGGCAATCGAACCACCTTAATGTCAGCCGATTAAGGTTTCTGTACATATTTATGACAGGATCAAATCGATGCATAGCTATTTTTGCACTTGACTGTAATGTAACATAATTTTTCCATCATACCTATTTAATTTAACAAACGTTGTCAGGGGCGGTTCACTCTGTTCCGTCGCGCCGCTACAAGTACATGCCGGCGGCCGCCAAATTGGCGGCCCATTAGTAGCTGCCGCGTGTTGGTACAGGACGCTCGCACGGGTCGCAACTCGTTGGCCACATTTAGGCACGTTTGGCGTACCTAAACAGGGAATTTGTTAACAGAGAACTTTCTGTACGTAGTACTATTACTTATTCTGTGACATTGTTATATCTAGGTACGTCGCCATCACATACATCGGAGCAAAAAAGCACGTCACAAACATCGGAACACACCTCTATTTTCAAGGCATTGGGGTGCATGTGCCGATATTTTTGAACACCTATAGTGTACCTATGTATGTGGATGGCGACTACTTATACCTTTTTGATGAGCATGCAAGTCGAGTATGCGTTATTTTTTGAAGTGGATACTTCTTTGCTCGCGTTCTTGTATAGGGGTACAGTCACAGAATAAGTAATGTTCTAAGTAAAGTTCTCTGTTAACAAATTCCCTGTTTAGGTACGCCAAACGTGCCTAAATGTGGCCATCCCTTTCTATCGCATGCAACGCGCTGCGACCCGTGCGAGCGTCCTGTACCAACGCGCGTCAGCTACTAATGGGCCGCCAATTTGGCGGCCGCCGGCATGTACTTGTAGCGGCGCGACGGGATCACAGAGTGAACCGCCCCTGGTACAGTTCAAAATGTATCACGTGACTTCCGGAATAACTTTTTGTAGAGAAGCCTAATCTGATTTCAAATAATTGTTTGTTACATGTTTTAATCCTTCATTATTTGCCATTAGTTGTTAATCACAAAATGTTATTTAGTTTATGTGGCGGACATGTAAATAATACTGACATGACCGCCATTTTCAATGAATCGCGAGATTCCCATCGCGATTCGCGATTCAAATGAGCTACGTCAGTCAATGTGGCAACATTGACTGGCTAAGTATGTGCCATTGAACTTTTTCAGGTTATTAACTATGGAGGAGGCGAGTATGCAAAATGAGGCTATTGTAGTTTCTTTTCGAATTATTTCCTGCAGGTTGTATGGTTCTATATAGAGATTATGACAGGTGACTTCGTGGTTATATCTCGGGTTTGTGAATTTTGGGCAGTGTTTTAAAAGGTGGTCGATGGATTGCGCGGTGCTTCCATCACACGGGCAAAGGTCATCGGTGGTTATCTTGAAGCGGTAGGATTTGTTGTAGCCGTGTCCGGTGAGAATTTGGGTGAGATGGAATGAGATAATGGTCTTGTTTCGTAGATCTTGGATACTTATGCTGCAAACCGGGTAGACGAACAAATAATGGAAGCCTGCGTATGTACCTAATTAATTTGTAGCGTCACTCCTGTCAAATCTGACGAGTTCTGCATCGCACTATCGAAGTTTCTTAAATCAGTTGCATAAATATAACATCCAAGCAACTCTCATTGGACTTCGGTCCCTGAGAGATCTCTCTATTGTCGTATCTTCTACATTGGTGACCCCCGACAATGGACATAAGCGCAACTCTGAATATCCTGACTGACGCCCGACTCTCCTCAGCAAGCCAGACTCTCTCTCTCTCTCTCTCTCTCCGCTCGCCACCCTGGCTCTGAGCGCTCGCTCGCCACGCTGGCTCTGAGCACTGGCAAGCTGCACTCTCTCTTCATACATCACTGACCCCTCCGTCTCAAAGGGGGGCTGATGTAGCGTCACTCAGCTGTCAAATCTGACGAGTTCTGCATCGCACTATCGAAGTTTCTTAAATCAGTTGCATAAATATAACATCCAAGCAACTCTCATTGGACTTCGGTCCCTGAGAGATCTCTCTATTGTCGTATCTTCTACATTGGTGACCCCCGACAATGGACATAAGCGCAACTCTGAATATCCTGACTGACGCCCGACTCTCCTCAGCAAGCCAGACTCTCTCTCTCTCTCTCTCTCTCCGCTCGCCACCCTGGCTCTGAGCGCTCGCTCGCCACGCTGGCTCTGAGCACTGGCAAGCTGCACTCTCTCTTCATACATCACTGACCCCTCCGTCTCAAAGGGGGGCTGATGTAGCGTCACTCAGCTGTCAAATCTGACGAGTTCTGCATCGCACTATCGAAGTTTCTTAAGAGTGCTCTTCAAAAAAGCGCTCGCTCAGAATTCGGTATTTTGACACGCGTAGTGCGTTTGTGTGTGTAAATACTACTACCACCCACACAAACGTACCTAACCCCCACATGCACAGCGAGATCGCACCAGCCGCGGGTGCCGTCCCTTTCTAGCTATATGTAAGTGCGATCGGGATAGAACTAACCGCGGATCTTGCCGATGCAAATAGCTGTATAGCGCACCGTTGGAATTCACTCCGTGACCGATATTGATACTTGCACTAAAAAGTGGTAAGTATTACTTCGCTAACATGATGTTCTAGAACATCATGTTAGCGAAGTTAGATAACTTGAATAAAGTAAGTATTTGATTTTTGAGCAGAAGTTTTCTATTTGTATTAAAATACTATGATATGACAAAGTATATTTAGTTTCGTTTTTTTAGTATAAAATAAACTAACGAGTTTTAAAGTTGTCAGTAATAAGAATAATAATTTGTTTTACGGATATTAATAGTTTGCATGTTATCTGAGTCTTATTTATATATAGTAATGTAATGAAATTATACCAGTAGACCCACTACTAGGAAATTACTATTGGAGGTCGCATATGTGTCTACTGGCCATATGTATAATCATTATTACGACATGCCTGTCATGATTCAAATATACTTAGAAACCGTTTGTTTACGTTCCTTTGTATTGTCACTTGCTGAAAATAAACAGACCACGAAACAACTAGCGTATTCACTGATCTCTGCTGTAGTGTTAATTTATACACGTTATAGCCAATTTACATTAGGTCATGTGCCTCACGCACTGATAGTGCTAGTTTAATTTATTAATAAATTGAGTGGTTCTGATTTTTATCTTGCGGAATTATGTCGGAAGGAGGCGGCATAAGTGGTATAAAGAAGCTGAGGGGATCGTCAGACTACCCAAACTGGAAGTTCCTGGTGCGGAATTACCTGGAGAATAAAAACTGGTGGGAGGTAATTTCAAAAGACGTCGTTAATGCTGATGTAGACAGGCAGGCACGAACAACCATATGCTTGTTGCTGGAGCCAGAGTGTTTTACTCACGTCTACAATGCGAAAACTGCGAAGGAAGCCTGGAACAGTCTACAGAGAGCCTACGAAGACAAAGGCTGGGGAAGACGCATTCACATCCAGCGAGAGCTTTTCAACTGTAAGTTAGAGAATTTCAATTCTATGGAGAGCTATATATCGAAAGTCACATTCTTTGCTCAACAATTACATGATATTGACGCTGGAATCCCTGAGGATTGGCTTATATCGATTTTGCTTGGTGGATTGACTCCTGAGTACAGCCCTCTCATAATGGCTGTAGATAACAGTGGCCAAGAAATCACATTAGAGCAAATTAAGATGAAGTTGTTGCAAGAAGGAAGTAGACAGAGCAAGATGGACACAGACTACGAGCAAGCTTTGGTGACACGTAAAGGACAGAACGATGCCAGATCTACAAGCAAAACGAACGATCGTAAGCAGAAGTTCGTATATAAGTGTTTCAAGTGCCATAAGCCAGGACATAAGGCATCTGAATGTAAAGAGCGAGTCAAGACCGCGAATGTCTGCCTGAACACCAAGGAGGCGATCAACAACGACAAATGGTATCTTGACAGCGGGTGCTCTAATTCCATGACTCATGACCGGAGCAAGTTGGTGTCCTATAGACCTGAAAAAGGCAGCATGAAAATCTCTGTTGCGAATGGCGAGAAGTTATTGGTCAAAGGTCGAGGGAACGCTGAACCTCAAGTCGGCGAAAACGAAAAATTGATTTTGGAAAATGTTTTACATGTTCCCGACCTTTCGATGAATTTAATATCGGTTAGCGACTTAACCAAGAAGAATTGTTCGATTAATTTTGACAAAGAAGGTTGCACGATTCAAAACAAGAACAGAATTATTGCAAGCTGTCAAGAAGTTGACGGAATTTACGAGTTGACAGAAAAGAAAAACAACGTCGTAAATGTGACACTGTCAAATCAAAATGGGCAAAATGTAAACATTACGAACATTTGGCATAAACGTTTAGGCCATTTAAGCCGAAATTATATGGCCGAAATGCAGAAAATAGTAACCGGTATGGAATTTAAGAGTTCCGATTTGTGCGAACCGTGCATTCCGTGTATTGAAGGAAAGACATGCAAGAGTCCTTTTAAGAACAAAGGTACGAGAGCGAACGAGATCCTACAAATCGTACACAGCGATATTTGCGGACCAGTTGAGGAACCTTCGTTCGGAGGTGCGAGGTTTGTTCTCCTTTTCATTGATGATTTTACTCGAAAAACGCATGTTTACTTTTTGAAACATAAGCATGAGACGTTCGATAAGTTTCGTGAATATAAGGCGGAAGTCGAGAACGAGACGAGTAAATCTATACGAGTTTTGAGAAGTGACGGAGGAGGAGAGTACTGTAATGGAAAATTCAAAGATTTTTTGAAGTCCGCAGGAATAAAACATCAGACGACGGTACCTTACACACCGGAACAGAACTCTGTCGCAGAGAGATCTCATAGGACGATTATCGAGAAAGCTCGGACCTTATTGTCGGAGGCGAAGCTCCCCAAACAATATTGGGCAGAAGCTGTAAATACCGTGGTGTATTTGAAAAATAGAAGCCCAACAAAAGCTGTGAAAGGGGCAGTACCTGAAGAGGTTTGGACAGGCAAGAAGGTAGATGTCAGGCATCTACGAATCTTCGGTTGTTTGGGATATCGACTTATACCCAAAGCAAAGCGTCGGAAATTGGATATGAAGACAGAACCAATGATATTCATCGGATACCCAGACAATCAAAAGGGCTATCGTTTGATGAATCCGAAGACACATGAAGTTATCACTGCAAGAGATGTGATATTTTTAGAACATTCTTTTCTACACAAAGAAAACGAGAAGCGGTCAGAGGTTATGATCAACCTTAACACAGACTGTGACCAGTCCAGCGAACCACAACCTGAAACATTGGAGAGTCACGATGTGTGCCGCGATGCTGTTGACGACGAGAACATCGTAAGCAATCCTGAACCTGATATTCAACAGCCAGTACCGAATGAGATGTTCACAGAAGATGTGATAATACCAGACCTAGAAGAAAGACGGTATCCTCAAAGAGAACGCAGAGCAGTTGATCGGTACGGTTGTAACGTTATGTATGCCACGGAAGGTAACAATGACGGCGATCCTGTGACTATTGGAGAAGCTTTGGCGCGACCCGATGGTGATTTATGGCAAAAAGCGATAGACGAAGAGCTCATGTCATTAAAGGAGAACCAGACTTGGACCTTAGTCGACCTTCCAGCTGATAAGAAACCTATTCAGTGCAAATGGGTATTCAAAATCAAGAAAGACAGCGACGGCAAGGTAACGAAGTATAAGGCTAGACTTGTAGCGAAAGGGTTTACACAGGTATGTGGTGTAGATTATACTGAGACTTATTCTCCAGTAGTTAGAAGTTCTACTCTGCGATTGTTGTTCTCGTTGGCTGCTGAATACGATTGGTTTATTGACCAATGGGATGTTACGACTGCGTTTTTGTACGGGAAGATAAAAGAGGACATTTATATGCTTCAACCGAAAGGAGCAGTCGCCAAAGGTCAAGAAACCAAGGTATGTAAGCTGCAGCGATCTCTGTATGGTTTGAAACAAGCATCAAATGCTTGGTTCAAAGAGTTAGATAAAGAGATGTTGAATTTAGGTTTTATACAATCAAAAATAGAACCGTGTTTGTACCAAAAACAGCTTAAAGATGGTAAGAAGTTAATTGTAGTCATTTACGTTGATGATATTTTTGTATTTGGAAACTGTGAACTTGAAAAGCAGAAATTAAAAACAAACTTGCTTGACAAGTTTAAGGTGAAGGATTTAGGCGCGGCTAGGCATGTTTTAGGCATGAGACTGAGACGAGAGAAAGGAGTTATTCATCTCGATCAGGAGCAGTTTATTCTGGACATTTTGAATGACTTTAACATGACAGACGCTAAGCCGGTTACTACCCCGATGGAAGTGGGAATGAAATTAGAGAGGTCGACAAGTTCTCACTGTCAGCTGCCGTATCAAAGTTTGGTAGGTTGTCTAAATTATTTAGCCTGTAATACGCGACCTGACATATCTCACGCGGTAAGTGTACTTTCCCAGTTTAATTCCTGCTACGGTGAAATACACTTTAAGAGCGCGAAACGGGTCTTAAGGTATTTGAAAGGTACGTCAAATCTGTGTCTTACTTTTCGGAAGTCAGGTGATTTAGAATTACGTGGCTATGTCGACGCAGATTGGGGTGGGGCGCTTGATAGGAAATCATTCACGGGTTTAATTTTTAAATTGGGCAAAAATATAGTTTCCTGGGAGAGCAAGAAGCAAGCAACCGTTAGCTTGAGCTCTACAGAATCGGAATACGTAGGACTGAGTCAGGCTTCAAAGGAAGCACTTTACTTACGAAGCTTACTTAATAGTTTGACTGCTGTGGACGGTAAACCTGTCATAATTTTTAATGACAATCAGTCGGCACATAAAATAGCTGCTAATAAGATGATGCATAATAGGACAAAGCATATAGATATAAAGTATCATTTTATTCGTGAGTGTGTACTGGCAAATAAAGTTGAAATAAAGTACATGCCAACCGATAAAATGATAGCGGACATCTTAACAAAGAGTGTTAATGGCCCGAAATTAAAAGATTTGTTGAAGGATTTATCGCTATCAAATTATTCTTTTAAGAGGGCGGATTAGTGTTAGATGTTTTGATAAGGTGTTATATATTTTTTAAGTGCTTTGTGTAGGAGAGTAATAGACTAATTTTATTATTCTTTTTCGTTATGCATATTTAATTTAGCTGGACATTCGATTTCTTGTTTAGTCGATAACAATATGTGTGTACAGGTTTGTACAGTCTAATACAAAAGTACAAAGGTTTTGTGTTAAACATATTAGTGTACGAGTTTGTACAGTCAGACACAAAAGTGTTATGATTTCTTATATTTTATGTACCGAGTACCGACAAGTACAAAAGTGTTCACGCATGTACGTAATAGATTAAGAGGGCGTATTGGAGGTCGCATATGTGTCTACTGGCCATATGTATAATCATTATTACGACATGCCTGTCATGATTCAAATATACTTAGAAACCGTTTGTTTACGTTCCTTTGTATTGTCACTTGCTGAAAATAAACAGACCACGAAACAACTAGCGTATTCACTGATCTCTGCTGTAGTGTTAATTTATACACGTTATAGCCAATTTACATTAATTACTGGGTACTTACGTATTCATTTCTTGAAGATTTTTTTTTTTGTTATGGACAGTAAAAAAAAACTGCGCTTCATAGAAATTGCTATGTCCGTTTCTTACCAAAGTAACTGAAAATTATAAATTATACAAACACAGCTTTTTATCTAGAATACAATTAATTAATGCGTGATTTTATTCAAAAGCCTAAAACCTCAGATGATAAAAAGGAATAGATATGAAACGGGGGCTTGGCGCGTGTCGGTGCGACATGGCCAAATGGGCATGTCACTGCCCACCGCATGTTAGTCGCAATTTGCCGTGAATCTGAAATGTTTTTCCACGTTTACTCAAAATGCCGAATTGTAGCGTGGTTACATGCAAAAATAGGAATGAAACTAAAACCTACATGAATGGTGGAGTCACGCACCACATGTGAGTATTAGTATTTTCACTTAAGTCAGTAAAAACTAATATTTTAATAAATAAACGCAACGCCGCATCATTTCTCGGGATCGAACTAACATATCGAACGAAAAAGCATATTTTTGTTCTATGCGTTGTACATTGAACGTTCAATACAGTAAACCACGGCGCAATGTATTAAACCACTATGGATATGGACGATGCTTGATTTTTTTAGTGGTACGGCCGCTGCTTGGCGTCGCAAACAAGAGCGGTGCCAAAGTGCAGTTACAATTTACGCGTAATCGATAAAATAGAAGTACGATATCATACTAGTTATTTTATTTCGACTACTTTCGCTGTTTTATTTTATTTAATTACTTGTTTTGGTTGGGTGCCTATCTTAAAGGTAACTAATAACATACTAATAAGATTAAAAGGCACAAAATGTTTACGGTACCTACTAATAAGATTTTCACTAAGTTGCAGTATGAACGGTAAATAGACATATTAAAATTGTATATACAAGTATATCATTTAGTTGCAAATGGCTTCAGAACAACTTAAAATGTGATATTATTACCAATAATATATTTTAAATGAGTATTTTTTACTTTCATTTGAAATGTGATAATTGAAGAAGACATCTCGGTTTCTTATTACAGTTTTCCAAAGAATCCGAGTAGGTACTAAAAAAATGGATAGATGCTACTGGCAGAGGTCCTAACTGGTTTCCTGTACAGAGAAGAGTTAATGTGTTCGTAACATTTTCAAGAAAAATGTTTCCAACCACTTAATAAGAGCCGTACACTTTTCGAATATTTGACACCTCGCTTGCTTGAAACCTAGGTGTAAAATGTATGGTAACACATCTTCGCACATCTTTGGTGGATACTCGCCCTTAGCCTTAAATCTCGTAATATGAGTAATGGACATATTATTTCGCGCCAAAATGCGAGTCGGATCGGCCTGGTACCTACAGGTCAAAAATATCGATGTGACCAGAGTTTTGAATGTATGTGAATACGAACTTATAAAAAGCCGTTTATGTTACTCTGTAGGTATTCGTCAATATTTTTTACTTTTGCGATTTATGGTAAGTTAACAACACGTGTTATTTAAACTTGTAGCTAGAAGTTTAAATACCACCACATAAACTTACCATGTTGTTGAAGTTGTTACCCATCAATATCATAACATAATATTAATTTTAATATCAATGTCGATAAAACATAATTTTAACGTTTGTCGCCCCCCTAGTGTAGTGCGTTTAAGCCAATCACAGCCCTTGTTTGCATGTTGCCGTAGACTCACTGGCAACGCCCGAGTCTTTGTTTTTAAACGGTTCAATGTGTGTGCCTGTGGGCGCTGCGGTGGGAGAAAACTGGGGACATCGGTTTTGGTTGAAATTAAGCAGTACGGCACTTCTCCCTTTTTTATGTTCTGAGCCTAAAACCTATGTCACTTATTAGGATTCCGTACTCAAAGAGTAAAACGGGACCCTATTACTAAGACTCCGCTGTCCGTCTGTCTGTCTGAATGTCTGTCTGTCCTTCTGTCACCAGGCTGTATCTCATGAACCGTGATAGATAGAGATTTTCACAGATGATGTATTTCTGTTGTCGCCATTTATAACAAAAAATACTTAAAAACAGAATACATCTTTTTATTTTTATCTTAGTTTTTATTTGTTTCTTTTTCTTTTACAATCTTACACAAATCGACTTTGCCCCAAACTAAGCAAAGCTTGTACTATGGGTACTAGACGATGATAAACATACTTATATAGATAAATAAATACTTAAATACATAGAAAACATCCATGACTCAGGAACAAATATTTGTGGTCATCACACAAATAAATGCCCTTACCGGGATTCGAACCCGGGACCTCCAGCTTCGTAGGCAGAGTCACTACCAAGTTACTAACTAGGCTACAGGGGGCTCCTATACAACAAACGTGATTTTAGATATAGATATTTTGCCGTTTTTAGATATAGATAATGGTACGGAACCCTTCGTGCGCGAGTCCGACTTGCACTTGGCCGGTTTTTTTAACATTTATTTCGAAATAAAGAGTGATACTCGGAAATGTCGAAGGGAAGGTCAATCGTCGAATCCGACTCGGCTGGGCAGCATTCGGGAAGCTACGGCACATCTTTTCGTCCAATATTCCGCAGTGTCTCAAGACGAGAGTCTTTGACCAGTGTGTGTTGCCAGTGATGACATATGGCACGGAAACGTGGTCGCTTACTATAGGCCTCATAAGAAGGCTCAAAGTCACTCAAAGGGCAATGGAGAGGGCTATGCTGGGAGTTTCTCTGCGCGATCGCATCAGAAATGAGGCTATCCGCAGCAGAACCAAGGTAACCGATATATCACCGATATAACAGTCTTCCGACCTTTAAAGCTAAATTAAAAAAATGGCTTATTGAGCAATGTTTCTATACTATTAAGGAATTTTTAGAATATAAAAAATGTAATAATAATATATAATATAATAAACTAATAATCTTGTTAATTTAATTTACAAATGAATGTTCTATTTTTATTGTAAACAATGACTTGTAATACCTTATTACCAATAAAGGATGTCTATGTCTATGTCTATGTCTATCCCTCCGAATTGCTAAACTTAAGTGGCAGTGGGCGGGGCGGGGCACATTGCATGTAGAACCGATGGCCGTTGGGGCGGAAAGGTTCTTGAGTGGCAACCACGTACCGGAAGGCACAGCGTGGGTAGGCCCCCCGCAAGGTGGACTGATGACCTGGTAAAGGTCGCGGGAGTCCGCTGGATGCGGGTGGCGCAGGCACGGCCATTGTGGCACTCTTTGGGGGGAGCCTATGTCCAGCAGTGGACGTCTTTCGGCTGATATGATGATGATGATGATGATGACTCGGAAATGTAATAAAACCACGTAAAAATCTCCCTTTCCAGTGTAAACCCCCGGTGTGTGTTATTATTATATATAAACGAAAATAATAACTAAATGCAAGGTAGGATCGTGCTGTACTTAACAAACGCCATATAAGCTTGTTTTTTAAAAAGTTTTTTATTCATCTTATTATTTTCAATAACCCTGCATATTATGTCGCTGGTTCGTGGGTACTTGTACAGACAAATCACACAAACCCAAACAAGATAGGTCTATCTATTTTAGTTTAGGAGTTCCCATGACCACCTTCCATCATCAGATCCTGGAAATCATCCATCACCAAAGTGTTTACCAAGACAAAACAGATGAGCCTAAACTAGATGGGTTTATCTAGTTTAGTTTAGGAGTTCCATGACCACCTTCCAGCTCCATCATCAGACTCTGGAAATCATCCAGCATCAAAGTCTTGCCGTGCCATGACCAAATAAATGAGCCCAAATTTGATCGCTTTATCTTGTTGAGTTTAGGAGTTGCTATGGCCACCTTCCGACTCCATCATCAGACCAGCTCTATGATATTATGGCATTGTCACCGAAGATACGCAATTGTACCTAATTTGAAGATTTCGCCCAAACTAACATACATACATACATACTAACTAATCATAATGGCCGTTGGGGCGGGGAGGTTCTCGAGAGGCGACTACGTACCGGAAACTGCAGCGGACCCTCCACAAGGTGGACTTATAGTAACAAGTAAATAAATTAGATCTATCAAGTATCACGATCACTCGTACAATAATAATTGACTATAGAACGCGTAGTTTAGACAAAAGGATCCAACCCACAAGACATCACCATTGAAATGTATGACTTTTGTTTTAGGTAGAAGGTTCAATTTTAAATGTTACGTATACTGTGGGTTTGAGCCTTTTCGCTACACTACGTCATTCTGGCAGCTATGCAATTCATAACTTGTCTCGATTAGCCTCACGAATGTATCCCCAGTATAGTTTGACCCCGAGGTTGGTAACAACTATGCCTAGTCGGAGATCAAAATAATATTATTTTATCTGAAGAATGGCCGGTTAGCTTCGTGAATAGCCACAAATAAACACAGTACACGTCTGTCTCGGAAGGCTATTCAGCCGGTACTGAGATATATTCCCGCGCGACGGTAAATTTATACTAGTTTTGAATAATTATTTATAAATATAAATTTTGACTAAAGTTATATTTTTTGGACTGGATCTTGTTGGTACAAGCATGAACTTTAATGTTGTGTAAGATTCAATACACAAATAATTCAACAATAATGAGAAAATCCTTGAGTTTTCAGTAAGATTTTGTTGACAAATATGGTGTAATTGAGAACAGTTTACATATATATACGTGCAGAATAAGGAAAATTCGAGGCGGCTAGGAGCAATGGCAACATATTACGCTAGTGAAAATAGAATAAAACAAGTAGGTTCTCATATAACATCATGGAGTATTAGGGGCTCAAACTTATGACTCTGCGCTCTCTTCAGAAAACTACTGTCGGTAATCGGGTATTTTCGGTTAAAGTATTCATTTCTTCGTAAATTGGAGGCGGCTAGGACCAATATGAGGAGTTTACCTATGCAAATAAGTAATCAGGATCTAGAAAAAGCTTTCCGTTTCTTAGAATTACAACGTCAAAAATCCGTCATTCTCGCTTATTCCTGACCAAAAAACGAGCGCCCTCTTAAATCAGTTGCATAAATATAACATCCAAACAACTCTCATTGGACTTCGGTCCCTGAGAGATCTCTCTATTGTCGTATTTTCTACAAATTTAAACTTCAATTGTACTTAAACCTAATTCGTCCGGCTAAATCTGATAGTGGTTTTAGGTAGATTGGGATGTGTTCCATGCGTTACTTTTTTATTTTAAGTACAGATTTTTAATTAAAATAATAATTACAGAAATTGAAATCCTATTTAAACCAAACTCTCAATCTAATAGTAGGTAGTCTTAGTTAGATTACCATGTGCTCTTTTTGTTTATAATTTTTGTTTAAAGTATAGCTTTTTATTTAAATAAATAAGTAATGTCAGAAATAATTTGTGCGAGTAAAGTAAAAGCATGGACCCAATTCATTTTCTTCGGGTCATAATTAGATTGTACCTATTATACTAATTGAATTATAACACCTACCTAAGTTTTGAAAAACGCACTTACCTATTTGCATCGAATGGGAACTGTGCGTGGATAAGCACCCAAACAGTGCACAATATTTAACCATTGCCGCGAACGTTATTAGGTACCTACTCTCTTATTTATGCGCGAACGTGCACACGGCAGAGCGGTGGGTGAGCGTCGACCTGGACTACCCGGCATCGCACCCGGGAAATAACGCCCATCGGTGAGGTAGCTGACTTCGGTGGGAGGCGGTTCGTGTCCGTTCTGTATGTAATACCAATGTAATACTAGACACATTTGTTTAATTACCTGAACTTTTTAATAAAATAACACGTTTACTTCTTTTAGAGGTCAGAAGTTATGCATGAGTTTTTAAATATATATACTTATATTATAAATATGTACATCGGATGTTTATCTCTGTATAGTCAGCAACATACACAGGACAGTATTTTATAAAACATAAAGAAAAAACATTCTAAGTAGGGATAAACACAAATCGTACTTGGGCACAATTCTTTTATGAACATTTTTATTTGTTAAACTTTGTCTACTTAATCATGTTTGGTTTAATAATAATAATAATAATAATAAAATCTTTATTTCGGAATACAAAAGATTCCATAGTTGTTAGTAACATAAAAAACATACAAATTATATAAAACTATGTTAGTTTAAGTACAATACAAGGTAACTTAATTAAATTGAATACAAATACAAGTTAAATACAAATTAAATACAAATTAAAATACTTTTTAGTCGGGGTTTAGGGCTACCCCTTTAATAAGTCCAACCCAATGTATGAGGATTGCGCTGTCGAACCTGTTGGCAAACACACTTAGAATGCTGTTGGCGCTCCGTCTAACTCGCCCCAGCAGGGACACGATCTTTTTGCGCATGATTGCTGGGAAACCGTCCGTCCGTGCTTCGCAAAACATGCCAGACGCACTGCACCTGCTGGGCAAGCCCAACAGCATTCTAAATATGTTGTTATACTGCACTCTCAATGCATTATATGCTCGCTTCGTATATCTCACCCACAGGCTGCTCGAGTAAAATGATTGACAATAAGCTCTGAAGAGTGTCACCTTAACTTCACTGGAGCACCGAGCAAACCTGCGGGTCAGCATATTTCCACGAACTGCCAAAGCTCTGCGTTCTCGTTCTATATCTTGGTCGTCCCTGAGATCATTGGTAATAATGTGACCAAGATATTTAAATTTGTCGACAACTTCTAAGGGCATGCCATCCAGCTTAATAGGCGGTATGTGGTACGGCTTGATTTTCCCTGCCTTGAAAACCATGACCTCGCTTTTAGTGGTGTTATATACGAGGCCATGAGACTTGGCATACTCCTCACAAGTGCTCAACAGCTTTGAAAGCGCGCTGACAGTCGGCGCCAGCAGGACCATGTCATCGGCGTAGCTGATGTTATTGGCAGAAGTGCCATCAATGTAACATCCCACATGGTCGCTGCTGAGGCCCACTATCAGCTCGTTCACATATAAATTGAACAATTTGGGAGACGTAAACCCACCCTGCCTTACACCACACTCGAGTCTATATTCACTCGAAAGCGAATTAATAAATTGTCTCATGAATTTCAATTTTCAAAACATTCGGAACTCGACTCGACTTCTAATCATGTAGTTTGTCATGATTATCTAATGGCTTCTGAACGTACCCCATCAAACGTCAAGACGGGATGTCAAAAGTGTCAAAACCGAAAAAAACAATCACAGATTGCTCAATTCATAATTTTATTTCTTTCGTTATTATAATAGAATTTTCTTGTTATTACAATGTCGCAATCAAAAGCCGACGCAGGTGCGTCCGCGGAAGAGGAGCCTTTGAAAGATGTGTTCGATCAGGCCATGAAGATGTTCGAAAAAATAGAAAGCAGTAACGAGCCGACGAACAGCGATGCTGTGCAGGTAAGCTGAATTTTCATGTGTATTGCTTCATATTTATCTTAAATTGTCGCTCATTGCACACAGATTCACATCGTATTTGGCGTAGTACATTTCAGTTGCGATTCTGTCGTATCCATGTAAATAATTATTACTCTTGACAGCGTTATCGAATAGTATCATGCTTGTATTTTGCAACGAGATTACTGTTGACCAGGACAGTAACCTCAAGCACCAACTTCAGGGTCAGAATGAAAGCGGCAAACGATCAATAACCCGTCCAGGCATCCCTACACATCATCATCATCATATAGCGCGTGCCGCGGCCACTGCAGGAGACCATCGCGTGTGCTGACTTCTGGCCGAAGGGTATCGTGTTTCGGCGGTTCCGGGGCAACCTACCGAATTCTACACCGGAATTAACGACGCAATGGAGTGACGCTGTTTCGTCGCCTAGATAATAATTCGTTTTTAATTTTATAATTGTATGTACATTAGTGTTTAAGGTATTTGTAACTATGGACCTTAAATAACATGTATAACCTATTTCATTACAGATCAGTTTAAAAGCAACCATTGCAAAGTTCGAAAAGGCTACCAACTTGGTATCACTGTCGGGCATGTTCAGCAGTAATGAGAACCTGGAAGAACTGCCAACAGAGACGCTGCAGTATTTGTTGCTGCCGGCACTGCTTGGCACACTCAGCCTCAAGCTGTGCGGACAGCCGAGGAAGGATGTTATACATCTTGCGGAGATTTACTTCAAGTAAGTTTTTTTTTTTAAGGCATACCTCACTAAAATAGTATAACAGAAACACAATAGCTAACATAAAATTTTAGTCAATTATTTATTGGTAAGTTTGTTGCTGTGTGATTTTATTCCTTATTATTTTGAATTTAAATAGAATAAATATGTATTTCTGTTTATTTCCTTTATAAAATCAAACAAAAAAAACAAAACAAATACTTAATTGCACACCTTAAAAACGTAAAGCTTAAAGTAGAGGCAAACAACAGGACAGGAGGCCCAGCAGTGGTATGTATGATGGAACAACAGATAGTTCTTACTACTTCTTACCCTTAAGAGGCTGACAAGACCCAATTTGTTGAAATTATTATTATTTAAGCAGTTTTTTAAGAAAAACTATTTGTTCTAGCACATCAAAAAAACAAGTCAATATTCATCATATTTCCAAGACTGTAGATGGACTTGAAACATAATTGGACGAAATTGGCTCGATAGAAAATAATTGCAAAGATTGGTCTGAAAATCATCTTAAATGGTTCTATGTTCTTATTTTTTGACGTATGGGTCTGCAATTAAATGGGTAGCCCTAAACCCCGACTGAAAAGTATTTTATTTGTATTTAATTTGTATTTGTATTTAATTTAATTAAGTTACCCTGTCTTGTACTTAAACTAACATAGTTTTATATAATTTGTATGTTTTTTATGTTACTAACAACTATGGAGTCTTTTGTATTCCGAAATAAAGATTTTATTATTATTAATATTATGTATGTCTTTCCCGCTCACGGACATTTGGGAGGCGTGCGTGGGGCTAGGTACCTACAAAGTACCAACTGAGCCAACACGTAGAGGCCCTTTTGACAATTTAATGAAATGCAAGGAGTACACCGAGCGGATGCTGTCCCTGCCCGTGTCATGGGACGCACACAGAGACAGCACCCGCTGGGGTGTATAGGGACTATTGCTGGTATTATTATTATTATTAAAAACATGAAGTCGACATATTCATACCTAAACCGCTAACGACATATTTCACAAATAATTCACACTATTTTTTGTTTCAATATTTATTCATTATTTTCTTATAAAACCCGAAGTAACACTCACTCTCGTTTACTCCGATACAAATAGACAGTTTTTGGTGTTTTAACATTTATTATTTATGTTGGCAACAGACATTATGTTAAGTATTCTGTTACGTTATTGCAGGGACTTCTTGCAAAGGTGCAACGACTATGGTGTGACCAATGTGGAGGTGCCGCAGCCCACAGACAAGAACCAACCAGAGAGAGTAGTCACTGAACAAGTCAAGATCGCTAATATGGTACCAAATATTAATAATGTAATAGTAATACTGTGTGTTACGGAAATAAATATTTTTTCATCATCATTTTTTTTTTTTTTATATCTGAATGTTGATTATATACAGGCATTATTAGTTGTTTTAACTGCCTGCCTGATAAATAAATAACAAATATATAAAATAAAATAAAGGCGATCGATAATGTATTCCATAGAATAGATATTTAAATAAATTAGTCTAATAAGTAATAACCCAAGGGTCAAAATCCAATTTGGGATCCTGAGTCAGTATAGATTGCTATCTTTTATCAGAACTAGATAAGATAAGCTTTTATTTCCTTATAACAGAGGTTTTAATCATATTTTATGCACTTATTTCCTAAATAATATTTTTATATTGTTTGTTTTTTCTTATTTCACTATTATAATTCACAATCTTCTTCTGTATAAGGATTGCCTAAAGCGGTCAAAGCCTCCTCCAAAGCTTTCCAGGTTTCCCTGTCTTAAGCTTTTCTTGCCCAATAGATACACTTAGATTGTACACATAATATAGATACCAAAACATTATTATAAAGAGTGTATATTCGCCAACAAACTGTTATGCAGTTTGGCGAAGACTTAGACTAAGTTTATCGTAATTTTTGTTGAGTAAGAAAAAAAAAAAAAAAAAAAGAAAACATTGTCCATTCATCCATATTATTTATTTAATATTTATTGCACAAAAGAATAACTTATGGTACAAAAGGTGGACTTCATATGTCTAAAAATAAATGTTTTGTACTTAAATCAGTTTATTTTCACATATTTCAGGTGAACACCCGCGAAGCCAAAATAAAGCGTTACATACAGATGAAAGAACTGAAAGAGAAGCTGTTGACTCTGTCCAAAGCCATGGCCTCGGAGTACGTGGATGATGAGACCAAGCGGGAGTACTTCACCACCATGCTGCTGAGCTACGCCAGCCAGGCGCTGGACGAGCTCAGTAGCATAGAGCAGGAGAAACCACTGCTGGAGTATATGGAGAAACATGCCGGAGGTGAGCGCTTTGATGTTGAAACTTACTATAAGTGGATAAAAGAGCATTTAACTTCCAACAGCAACTGACGTTTTTAGACCAAAGGGTAAAACGTGACCTTATTACTAAGACTCCGCTGTCCATCTGTCTGTCTGTCCGTCTGTCACCAGGCTGTATCTCATGAACCGTGATAGTTAGACAGTTGAAATTTTCACAGATGATGTATTTCTGTTGGCGCTATAACAACAAATACTAAAAACCGGCCAAGTGCGAGTCGGACTCGCGCACGAAGGGTTCCGTACCATTATCTATAAAAATATATATTCAACTGGAACTATCACGGTATCAGTGAGATACAGCCTGGTGACAGACGGACGGACAGCAGAGTCTTAGTAATAGGGTCCCGTTTTACTCTTTGAGTACGGAACCCTAAAAAACAGAATAAAATAAATATTTAAGGGGGCTCCCATACAACAAACGTGATTTTTTTGCCGTTTTTATAGATAATTTTGTAGAACCTAAAAGTTCTGGAACCTTCGGATTTATTAACCCATTCATTCGACTTTTAGGTGTCTAATTTCTACTTAGAATTGGACACCTAATATTTTTTATACAACGACGTTGGCAAACAAGCTTACGGCCCGCCTGATGTTAAGCTGGTACCGTCGCCTATGGACACTTGTGACTCCAAATGAATCACAAGCGCATAGCCGACCCTTTATTCACTTGAGGATTCGTTGTGTTGGCAGATAGAGAGACATGCAAGTCCCTCACTCCCAACACAGCGCACCCTAGGGAGCTTGAAGACCGCGACGCACGACCCCGGTCTTGTGACCTAGTCGGTAGGCGGCTGATAGCATACGGATCAATGCGACCAACGCGAGGCGAGCGACGACCCAAGCTCACAATAGGGAACATTACGCAAAGCTCTGCGTAGGGGGCGACACTAACACAAACCGTAAACAAACCGCCATGACGTACGATGTCATATTTATTAACCTAACAAACAATAACAAATAATTGATGAAAACGCGTTAAACTACAATAGTTTTATTATCATTCGTGTGTAAAATACCTGTACTGTGATATTAAAATGGCATCCTATAGCCATTTAAAGGTGGATGAGGGTTTTTATAGCTTTACGACGTATTGCCGCTTCCCATAGTTTTCGTATCATAGTTTCCTTCGGAAATGAATGGTGCCCTTCATTCTTGCATCCAATTACGCAGCACTGATGCATATTATTTATTAAAATATTATCTTCCCTATTTGATCCAGAGCTTTGAAGGACTTGTCAAAGTTGTCAAAAAAACTGTTTACTAATTGTGATAGTGCTGCACTCTGGCGGCAGAACATTGCAGTAATGTTCCCTATTCATGCTGCAGAACCATACGGGTGTGATATCTGCAAGGCGTTCAGGCGGCGTCGCGCGACGATACTGCCTGGGGCGACCGCGTCGCGCGGCTCGTGTCGCTCGCTGGTGGTCGCGCGACGCGCTCGCTTGCATCCATCAGTGTTTTACAGTAATCCATACAAAGCAGTGGGTCGCCGTCATGTGTCGCGGTCGCCAAGATCGGAATGCTACCTTAAGAGACGAATTGAACTTTGAATGAAATGTCTTACGGTAAACATAAGCCTTTATTTAGTCTTTAGATTCGCCTATACTGTTGGTTGAAGAAAATATAAACTTTTATTAGTTATTTTTTCTTCTTACTATTTCTTCTTTGACACCGTGTTTTTTTGACCTTAATTCGATTAAACTTCATCACGTGGACGCCTTGGGTGTCCAATTTGTCTTTATCCGGATGCCAATGAGCGCTATTTGTACATTGGCCGCGATGTTAACAATAGACAGTACTTATTTATTATATGTTAACTATTGTTCGTAGTTTCGGGGGATTTTATTAAATTTTTTATTTATTTATTTATCAGGCAGGCAGTTGGAACAACTGATGATGCCTATATCCAATTAACTAAGGTATACCGCGTATTACTACTAGCGTGTTAGAGAGAATAAAAGTAGAGAATTTGCAAGAAAATTAAATAAGTGATGAGTTTGTCAGTAAGTTGAAGATTTAATTCGAAGGAATGGATGGTTTAAGCGAGATGGGTGATTTGTGGCACAACTTTAAAAATAAAGTTGTTAAAGTGGCTCAGGAAGTGTGCGGTGTCAGTCAAAGGAGCAAAGGAAGAAAGGAGAAGAATGTTTGGTTGGATAAGGAAGTACAAGAAGCTGTATGTGAGAAGAAATAGTTGTGGCGGGATTGGTTAGCTACAAGAGCTAACCAAAGAGTCAATAAAGCCTCCTTGAAGCAAAAAAGGCATATAGAATAATGAAAGTGCGGGTGAAAGAAGTAGTAAAAAGAAAGAAAGATGAACAGAATGACCATTTGGATGAAAAACTGTCGCGGGATTTCCAGACGAACATAAAATATTTCTGGAAATCTGTTCGACTAGCCAGACGTAAGAGCCAGAGCTCTGAGCTGAAGTCAGTCAAAGACAGGAATGGAAGTTTGCTTAATGAGACAAAATGCATATTAGGGAGGTGAAAGGAATATTTTGAAAGTTTGTTTGATAGGGAGGAAGAAAATGGCCTAACCTCAAGTCTGAATGGTAGCGCAACCGAGGATGAAAGTAATATCAGCATGGACAAAATTGTGAAAGCAATGAGAGGAATGAAATCGGGTAAGGCGGCAGGGTATGACAGAGTTTCCGCTGAGATGCTGAAGGCAGGACAGGGCGTCGTAGCGAGTCAGTTGTATCTCCTCTTCAATCTGTGCTACAGCACCGGCCGTGTACCGAAGGACTGGTGCAAGGCCGTAATCGTTCCTCTTTACAGAGGGAAAGGATCACAACTTGACTGCAAACACTACAGGGGCATTAGCTTACTCAGCATCGTCGGCAAATTGTATGCAAAAGTGTTGATTAAAAGAGTAGTGAAAGAGACCGATGACAAAGTATGGGATGCACAAGCAGGATTTAGAAAGGGTATGGGTTGTACGGATCAAGCAAGTCTTTTCCTTACGATGCATAGCCGAGAAATATTTGGCCAAAGGTAAAAAGGTCTATTGCGCTTTCGTGGACTTGGAAAAGGCTTATGATAGAGTGATGAGACATGAACTATGGTCGGTGTTGTGCACGTATGGAGTAGACAGCCGCCTCGTTCAAGCACTGAAATCTGTATATAAGGATTCCAGTGCTTGCGTGAGAATAAGCGGGTCATATACTGACTGGTTTAACATCGAAAAAGGTGTTAGACAGGGATGTGTAGCGTCTCCGTGGCTGTTTAATCTATTCATGGACAGCTGTCTGCAGGATCTGAAAGGTGATGAATGTCTCCTATATGCTGACGACCTTGTACTACTTGCGTCGTCCGCTGAGAAGTTACAAATGATGGTAACGAAGATGAATGAATCTTTTGAATGGAAAGGGATGAAGATGAATGTAAGTATGACGAAAGTGATGGTATTTGAAAAAGATGAAATTATGACAGACTGCGAAATAATGATTGGTGAAGAAAGACTGGAACAAGTAAAAGAGTTTGTGTATTTAGGGACACTATTCACTGGAGACGGAAAGCATGAGAAAGAGTGAATGGGGCACTGAATGCCTTTATGGGCAGCCAGAAAATATCGCAAAAAGCACGCGTGGCTGTGCATAGAGGAGTGTTGGTGCCCACACTTATGTATGGTAGCGAAAGTTGGGTGTGGCAGAAAAGACATCAAAGTCGAGTGAATGCGGTAGAAATGAGAGCGTTGAGAAGTATGTGTGGAGTGAATTTGAGTGATAGAGTCAGAAACAGTGTGATAAGAGATAAGTGTGGAATGGATGGAGATATAGTCACGAACATTGAGAAGGGTATGTTAAGGTGGTTTGGGCATGTCGAGAGGATGGATGAAAGAAGATTAACGAAGAGAGTGTATATAAAAAGAGTGGAAGGGCAAGTTGGAAGGGGAAGACCTAGGCGAACTTTCTCCGATCAAATTGGAGAAATCTTACATAAAGGCCAGGTCAAAAGTACCCTAAACCGACGAGCATGTATGAGAAATGCTATGAAAGTGAGTGAAGCGAAAGTGGTTTGTCAGGATCGTATCAAATGGAGATCCGTGATCTCTGCCTACCCCTCTGGGAAAGAGGCGTGATTATATGTATTTATATATGTAATATAATTGTTGAGCTTTAATTTTCTTTTTTGTACAAATGTGCTTGTCTAATTGGTTCTCGAATTGGTTGACATTGAGAGCTGAGACCACATCGTCTGGCAGTTCGTTTCAAGTTTTCACCACTCCATATGTCTATGAGGGTTGTTGTGTGACCAGCGAGCGAGCAGCTTTAGGTGATGATCTCTGAGCCGGGTGTAATCGTTATTTTTAAACATATTATTAAATTCTTTGAGATCATAGTTTTTTTTTTATAAAATCTGTATGTATAATAACTGTATGTGTTTGCAGAGCCTAAGCCGAAGCACCCTCGGGCGCCTCCGCTGCGGCCGGTGATCATCACGCGGGACGCGCTGCAGAAGGCCGTGTTCGGCGCCGGGTACCCCGCGCTGCCCGCCATGACGGTCGAGGAGTTCTACGACAAACGCGTCAGGGATGGAGTGTGAGTATATCATCACGCGGGACGCGCTGCAGAAGGCCGTGTTCGGCGCCGGGTACCCCGCGCTGCCCGCCATGACGGTCGAGGAGTTCTACGACAAACGCGTCAGGGATGGAGTGTGAGTATATCATCACGCGGGACGCGCTGCAGAAGGCCGTGTTCGGCGCCGGGTACCCCGCGCTGCCCGCCATGACGGTCGAGGAGTTCTACGACAAACGCGTCAGGGATGGAGTGTGAGTATATCATCACGCGGGACGCGCTGCAGAAGGCCGTGTTCGGCGCCGGGTACCCCGCGCTGCCCGCCATGACGGTCGAGGAGTTCTACGACAAACGCGTCAGGGATGGAGTGTGAGTATATCATCACGCGGGACGCGCTGCAGAAGGCCGTGTTCGGCGCCGGGTACCCCGCGCTGCCCGCCATGATGGTCGAGGAGTTCTACGACAAACGCGTCAGGGATGGAGTGTGAGTATATCATCACGCGGGACGCGCTGCAGAAGGCCGTGTTCGGCGCCGGGTACCCCGCGCTGCCCGCCATGATGGTCGAGGAGTTCTACGACAAACGCGTCAGGGATGGAGTGTGAGTATATCATCACGCGGGACGCGCTGCAGAAGGCCGTGTTCGGCGCCGGGTACCCCGCGCTGCCCGCCATGATGGTCGAGGAGTTCTACGACAAACGCGTCAGGGATGGAGTGTGAGTATATCATCACGCGGGACGCGCTGCAGAAGGCCGTGTTCGGCGCCGGGTACCCCGCGCTGCCCGCCATGATGGTCGAGGAGTTCTACGACAAACGCGTCAGGGATGGAGTGTGAGTATATCATCACGCGGGACGCGCTGCAGAAGGCCGTGTTCGGCGCCGGGTACCCCGCGCTGCCCGCCATGATGGTCGAGGAGTTCTACGACAAACGCGTCAGGGATGGAGTGTGAGTATATCATCACGCGGGACGCGCTGCAGAAGGCCGTGTTCGGCGCCGGGTACCCCGCGCTGCCCGCCATGACGGTCGAGGAGTTCTACGACAAACGCGTCAGGGATGGAGTGTGAGTATATCATCACGCGGGACGCGCTGCAGAAGTCATGTTTCTAGACCATTTTAGAACCAGTAACGCCATCTGTTGATGGATTGATGAATTAATATAACATCATCATCATCGTCATCATATCAGCCGAAAGACGTCCACTGCTGGACATAGGCCTCCCCGAAAGAGTTCCAAAGTGACCGGTCCTGCGCCACCCGCATCCAGCGGACTCCCGCGACCTTTACCAGGTCATCAGTCCACCTTGTGGGAGGCCTACCAACGCCGCGCCTTCCGGTACGTGTTCGCCACTCGAGAACCTTTCCGCCCCAACGGCCATCAGTTCTACGTGGAATGTGCCCCGCCAACTGCCACTTAAGTTTAGCGATTCGGAGATAATATAACTTAGTATGAAGCAAACATGCAAAATTTAAACTTTATTTAATTGTATATTATAATAGCTGTCCCAAAACATCAATAGACTTACTAACTCGAACATAACAATTAATGTCAATTTCAGTATGGCGGTTTGTTTACATAGCTAGCAAAGTCCATTGACGGCGACTTTAGAGAAGAATATAATAAATTGATTGTAATGGAATCGAGTAGCGCTTTGGTAGCTCACAGTTGTTTAGAACGGTCCACCCGATCTGGCGCAAGATTGCAGTTTCGACACGCTATGCAACAAAATGCAAACTTACATAATAAGATGGAGTTACGCTGGTTTTCATGAACTGATCGATATCTGAAGGCTGGCTTCTACATAGATATCTTCCCTAAAGAAAAAAAACCGGCCAAGTGCGAGTCGGACTCGCGCACGAAGGGTGTCGTACCATTATCTATAAAAAAACTATTTTATTCTGTGTTTTTAGTATTTTTTGTTATAGCGGCAACAGAAATAACTAAATACTACACAAAACTAATAATACACAAAATTTCAGCTGGAACTATCACGGTATCAGTGAGATACAGCCTGGTGACTGACAGACGGACAGCGGAGTCTTAGTAATAGGGTCCCGTTTTACTCTTTGAGTACGGAACCCTAAAAATCATGTTGATATTGGCATCAGATGATATTTTTCTTCTCTTTGCCTTCTACAGCGATGGACTAGGCTCCATAGCTGAATACAAATTATATTATACCTACTTTAATTTGTATGTAACAGCTAACACTAAAATGTAAGTCTAATATAACTAACACCTATGGATTCCTTCCCAAATAAATGATTTATTATTATAATTATTTGCAGGTTCCCATCGGGGACCGCGATCCCGCACCAGACCATCCAGGCCGCCGAGAGCGAGGAGGACGACGCCGAGCGAGCGAGAAAGGTATACCATACCATGCCACCACTAATATAGATTAAAACACTCGAGTAAAGCCCTTCTTCTTGTGACCTATTCATATAGTTTGTCATATCTGCCGAAAGACGTCCACTGCTGGACATAATCCCCCAAAGAGTGCCAAAGTGGTGTCCTGCGCTACCCGCATCCAGCGGACTCCCGCGACTTACCAGGTCATCAGTCCACCTTCTGCAAATAATTTGTAATAACAAATTTTAAATATGTGATGTCTAATAGAACATTATGGTACAGTCGCCATCACATACATAGGTACACTATAGGTGTTCAAAAATATCGGCACATGCACCCTAATGCCTTGAAAATAGAGTTGTGTTCCGATGTTTGTGACGTGCTTGTTTGTTCCGATGTATGTGATGGCGACTGTCGATATTTTTGAACACCCTGTAGTGTACCGATGTATGTGATGGTGACTGTACCATCGAGCTGATCTGATGATGGAGACAGAAGCTGGCCATGGGAATTCAGTACTTAACCGACGTAACCCCGTTGAGTTTGGGCTCGTTAGAGTCGTCTCAATTAGTAGTTGATGACAGTATACAGAAAAGTACAGTGGGCAATAAAAACTTGTCCAAAATTGAAATTTTTGACAGTAACTTATTACAGTTTCACATTATCCGACACGATATCGGTAGATGCCTATTATATTTTGTTATGTCGGTATCCAACACCGATATTGTGTTAAAACACATTGTTTTTATGATGCTTTGCTGCGGCTATTTTTGCTTTAGATATGGGTCAAAAATTACTGTATTAGTATTTGCCTGTCATACATTTATTTGCAATATAATATTTCTTGGTTTTGTATCCGCTAGGATACTAACTAGGCTAATGCTTACGCTAAAAAACTAACCTTATTTATAAAACTTGTCCGACCTCGTTACCCAAAATGTGTTTGTTCCATTCTCACAAATACATGTGTCAAAGTGGCAAATAGAGACAAACGAATTTGAACGGCATTTTAGATAAAATAATGATGATAAATTAGCATTAAAATAAATTTTCATGACAAAAAAACATAAAAGATAACGAATGTGAGAAATATTAAAAACCATTTTTTTTATATGTTCAATGGAAACAAGATAGTCAAGATATATTGAGTTCTATTTACCTTCAAGCGAAACTGTCTGTTTATTTGTGAGTCATATTGCTTCATATTTTTGTTCTAATTGAATATTTATATAGGTACAGATTGGTATAGTGAAATAGTACATTTCGATGCTAGTGCGGAAAGTATGTCATTACTTCACGAGTGCCGAGATATCTTGCCACGAGCCGTAGGCGAGTGGTAAGACTCGGGACGAGTAAAGAATGACATTTCCGCACGTGTATCGAACGACGTTTTTTAATACAGTTGCGAAAAAATAAGAAAAACAACAAGTAAGAACTGTATTAATTTTTTTTTTTTAACAACTTCATTATTTTTTAACTGTATTACAATGATGTTACAGAATTAATAATATAAAAGTTTCAAATTCCTTACTTGTTGTTTTTCGTCGTTCGATAGACGTGGAAAAGTAAAAAGCACTAGTGCGCAAAATACAACTTTGCGCACGATTTGCAGCTACAAAAAGTACCACTTTTTGAGCAACTGTATTAAAAAAAACTTTTTTCACAGGCTAGGCGAAATGCAATCTTATGTCATTGGCATAAAGACTTTTACAGGGAAAATCTTTTCTCACTGTATCTGTGGCGCGTTTCATGAAACTATAAATAAGTTATATTTTTACACGTCTAATCTGGATATTTTCATCCCTCTCATCCATGAGAGGATGCCTGTGTCCAGCAGTGGGACGCATATGAAGGGTCCACGGAAAGACCATGTCTAGTATTTTTTTTTTCAAACTGATATTCTAATCTCAAAATGTTGAGCTCGTTATAAACTATTACGTGACATTGAAATCTCATTTAAAAACCGGCCAAGTGCGAGTCGGACTCGCGCACGAAGGGTTCCGTACCATTATCAATAAAAATATTTATTTTATTCTGTTTTTAGTATTTGTTGTTATAGCGGTAACAGAAATACATCATCTGTGAAAATTTCAACTGGAACTATCACGGTATCAGTGAGATACAGTCTGGTGACAGACGGACAGACAGCGGAGTCTTAGTAATAGGGTCCCGTTTTACTCTTTTAGTACGGAACCCTAAAAAAAGAAATTGAGTAGACATGTTCTTTCCGTGTACCCTTCATATGAGCTGTTGATGATGAATCCGGCAACACTGGTCAAATGGCCAGTCGTTATTGGTGGAGCGTGTTGCCAGTTAAGACTTATAAAATTGTAACTTGTAGCTCGTGAAACAGGGTGCCGTAGTCGAGTTTTATGTTAATCTCAGTAATACGAGTACGGATATAGTACGGATTATTTTTCTAGAACGGAACTTATCTTCAAGACCTATCGATATCGGTCCAACAAAGCAATTGTTTAGCCACGTGCCACAAACGCTTTGAAATGAAAAGGTTTTACTGTTTTAAATACAAAATGGTCAACATTGCTAAGTAGTATTTTTAATGTAGAAAATAATTCGTACTATACGTACATTTCTCTCGTCACAATAATGCCAGTAGATTTAGAGCATTCCTCTCGTTTCAGGACCGTTTGGAAGAGGAAGACGACCCCGAGGAGCTGGCCCGCAAGAGGAACATGGACGAGTACAAGGATGACCACCGTCGCGGCTGGGGCAACCGGCACAACCGGAGCTAGCTGCCGTCAGGGGTCAAGGGTTGCCATCGATGGTAGACGCGGGTTGCCATCGATAGTAGACGTGGGTTGCCATCGATAGTAGACGCGGGTTGCCATCGATAGTAGACGCGGGTTGCCATCGATAGTAGACGTGGGTTGCCATCGATAGTAGACGCGGGTTGCCATCGATAGTAGACGTGGGTTGCCATCGATAGTAGACGCGGGTTGCCATCGATAGTAGACGCGGGTTGCCATCGATAGTAGACGCGGGTTGCCATCGATAGTAGACGCGGGTTGCCATCGATAGTAGACGCGAGTTGCCATCAATGGTAGACGCGGGTTGCCATCAATGGTAGATGCGAGTTGCCATCCATGGTAAATGCGAGTTGCCATCGATGGTGGATGCGAGTTGCCATCCATGTAGACGCGAGATGCCATTGATGGTAGACGCGGGTTGCCATCGATGGTAGACGCGAGTTGCCATCCATGTAGGCGCGAGATACCATCGATGGTAGACGCGAGTTACCATCAATGGTAGATGCGAGTTGCCATCCATGGTAAATGCGAGTTGCCATCGATGGTAGACGCGAGTTGCCATCCATGTAGACGCGAGATGCCATTGATAGTAGGCGCGAGTTGCCATCAATGGTAGACGCCAGTTGCCATCAATTGTAGACGCGAGTTGCCATCAATGGTAGACGCGGGTTGCCATCAATGGTAGATGCGAGTTGCCATCCATGGTAAATGCGAGTTGCCATCGATGGTGGATGCGAGTTGCCATCAATGGTAGACGCGGGTTGCCATCGATGGTAGACGCGGGTTGCCATCGATGGTAGACGCGGGTTGCCATCGATAGTAGACGCGGGTTGCCATCCATGGTAGACGCGGGTTGCCATCGATGGTAGATGCGAATTGCCATCAATTGTAGACGCGGGTTGCCATCAATGGTAGATGCGAGTTGCCATCCATGGTAAATGTGAGTTGCCATCGATGGTGGATGCGAGTTGCCATCCATGTAGACGCGAGATGCCATTGATGGTAGACGCGGGTTGCCATCGATGGTAGACGCGAGTTGCCATCCATGTAGGCGCGAGATACCATCGATGGTAGACGCGAGTTACCATCAATGGTAGATGCGAGTTGCCATCCATGGTAAATGCGAGTTGCCATCGATGGTGGATGCGAGTTGCCATCCATGTAGACGCGAGATGCCATCGATGGTAGACGCGAGTTACCATCAATGGTAGATGCGAGTTGCCATCCATGGTAAATGCGAGTTGCCATCGATGGTAGACGCGAGTTGCCATCCATGTAGACGCGAGATGCCATTGATGGTAGGCGCGAGTTGCCATCAATGGTAGACGCCAGTTGCCATCAATTGTAGACGCGAGTTGCCATCAATGGTAGACGCGGGTTGCCATCGATGGTAGACGCGGGTTGCCATCGATGGTAGACGCGGGTTGCCATCGATAGTAGACGCGGGTTGCCATCCATGGTAGACGCGGGTTGTCATCGATGGTAGATGCGAATTGCCATCAATTGTAGACGCGGGTTGCCATCAATGGTAGATGCGAGTTGCCATCCATGGTAAATGCGAGTTGCCATCGATGGTGGATGCGAGTTGCCATCCATGTAGACGCGAGATGCCATTGATGGTAGACGCGGGTTGCCATCGATGGTAGACGCGAGTTGCCATCCATGTAGGCGCGAGATACCATCGATGGTAGACGCGAGTTACCATCAATGGTAGATGCGAGTTGCCATCCATGGTAAATGCGAGTTGCCATCGATGGTAGACGCGAGTTGCCATCCATGTAGACGCGAGATGCCATTGATAGTAGGCGCGAGTTGCCATCAATGGTAGACGCCAGTTGCCATCAATTGTAGACGCGAGTTGCCATCAATGGTAGACGCGGGTTGCCATCAATGGTAGATGCGAGTTGCCATCCATGGTAAATGCGAGTTGCCATCGATGGTGGATGCGAGTTGCCATCCATGTAGACGCGAGATGCCATCGATGGTAGGCGCGAGTTGCCATCAATGGTAGACGCCAGTTGCCATCAATTGTAGACGCGAGTTGCCATCAATGGTAGACGCGGGTTGCCATCGATGGTAGACGCGGGTTGCCATCGATGGTAGACGCGGGTTGCCATCGATAGTAGACGCGGGTTGCCATCCATGGTAGACGCGGGTTGCCATCGATGGTAGATGCGAATTGCCATCAATTGTAGACGCGAGTTGCCATCGATGGTAGACGCGAGTTGGTTGTCACGGGTTCACGCGGAGGTTTTACTATTGAAACCGAATTCCAGGTCTACCCGTTGTCCACGAGTACAGAAAAGGGCTCGATATGTCAGGGTTTTTTTAATGCATAATACCTATACGAGATAAAATTCCGTTTAAAGCGTTTTATTTAATGATCAATAATCACGGAAACCGAAGACAATATTATGAGACCTCTTTTGTTTACTACCTACGTCATGGAAATGAAACTTGACATTTCCAGTTTTTATAAGTATGCCTAGTATTGTTTTTTTATTTGACACTGACCAAAATAAAGGAATTAAATTTAATTCAAGTCAGTATTTTATTTCTTGATATCCTTCTTTTTAGGGTTCCGTACCAAAAAGGTAAAAAAGGAACCCTTATGGTGCGACTCTGTCCGTCTGTCCGTCCGTCTGTCACAACGTTAAATATCTTAAGCTATCAATTTGAAATTTGGAACAACTGTTAAAAGGGTTAAGACACGTCATGTATGGAAAAAAAAATTCTACTCCTGTACCGTTATCTGTCATTTATATAGGCTGTAGCTCAAATACAATGACACCACTAATAAGTCGTCAAAAAACTCTATGCTCTATGGCCTAAAAAAGCACTGTTTAGCGTACTTTTTTGGTGTATGAACCAAAAAAGTTTTTATAAAAGCACTGTTTAACTTTTTTTTTAATCGGTCGCTATATTGCAGTGGTGCCAACTTCATAAGCAAACATTTCGAAATAAAAGTATTTATTTACGATTTAACATTTGTATATTATAAATTATTTACTACAATAATAATAAATCATCATCTATTGTATGTTAAATTACATGTTTTATTAATTCTTGGTATTATTTATAAAAATAAACATTTCGAATTCGGTCCGGGTCCGGATTCGGTTTGGTTCGGATGACAAGTGCAAACAAATAAAAAACAAAATAAACCATAAGCAAGAGCTGTCACATTTCCGATTTCCCACCAAAATACAGTTCAAAATGAAAAGACGAAAGATGATAAACTATTAGTCCTAAACTATTAGGATTTTATTCGTGTTTGTGAAGACAAAAGTGTACGTTCCTTTTAAAATGGTCGAAGAAATTAATAACTGCATTCCTGAAGAAATTGCGTGAGTAGCAAAAGTACGAATAGAAAACTTGCTGCCTGAAAAGTTTAACTATTGTGTAGTCTGCTATTTATTTTAAATTTGTCGTAGAAAAAGTATTGTATGCAACGGTGTATAACTGGTCTAAAAACGCTCGTGGCGTCTTTAATACGCCACTCGCCTTTTAAGACCCTTCTTATACAACAGTTGCATAAAATACGGTTTACTATTGAGAGGCATAAAATCATTAATACTAATATAGTTACGCATAATTACTTTACGCCGAATACCCATAATAATCAATTGACATCATATCAAAATGCATAACGCTATTATCATATTAAAAGGAGTAGGTACGTATCACAATGTCTAAAATTAAAAAAAAAACTAACGTTAAATAACCTACGTTCAAAATCCCTAAAATCTAAAAATTTAGATTTTAGTGATTTTAGCCTATGGTTTACTTAGTAGTAAATTGCCTAATTGTCATTAGTAGTAAGTTTTAGTAAAAGGTTTTTCCGTTCTTTTACAAAAAAATAACCTCGAAGACGAAAGCGAAAAGATTTTTTTTTTATAAAATAGCGGAAAACTAATAATATCATTTTAGGTATTTTGACCAGCTTCATTCATTTAGACAACTGAAATTATGGAAAATGACAGATATACCAACTAATTATTAGCCCAAACAATAGTATGCCTAATGTATATTCGGCCAATACACATTAGTCTAGCTAAAATTATGCTAATAGCGTAGTATGCCAGAAAAACAGTAGGCCAAAATATTACTATGCGAAAGTACTATTATGCCACAAATAATTATGCCAAACCAATTATGCGAAACTGCATTAGTCTAAAAACCATTATGCGATCCAAGGGGATACCTAAAATACTATTATTTTCTGTTTAAATGACTATTATATAGGGGGTTAAAAAATCAAAGTCTAGTAAATAGGTTAAGTGGGGTATCATACGAAAGGGCTTGAGTTGCACTTTCTGAAACTGTTTTTATTTTTTTTTCTACCGTGGTTAAATTTTGATTTATTAAGGAAAATGTAGACAAAAATACCACCCCCCCCCCCCTGAAATTTTATACCTTCAAGTTCGTTCGTTAAAGTCCCTTCTTTCAAATAAAAAATAAATAATTGATATCGGTACGCGTGATAAAAAGCTATCGATGGATAAACAAACATACTAGGTTGTAAGTTGTTAGTACCAAAACGCAGAAGGCGCTTTGCAACGGTAACTTCTACTATGAGCTGTTTAAGATTGTCCAAGAATGAATTAGGTCCTGACATGACGGGTATGGTGTATGAAAGTTTGTACGGAACCCTCGGTTCGCGAGTCAGACTCGTACTTGACCGGTTTTTTCTGTGGGTTCGTCTTTGGACACTTTTTAAAACTGCAATTTTATGGGCGATCCTCCAAATGTGGCAACTCTTTTATAATTTTCAACCTCTCTTTTAGTCGTGTTGTAGGTACCCATTTTTGTAAGAAACTATTTCAAATTGTATGTATGTGTATAAGCACTTTATTGTTCAGAATAACTGGTTAAAGAATATACATGTTTGTGTGTGTGTCAGAGGCTCTAGTATAAGTTTTATCGACACAATACGTTTTCGAACGCGTTTGCGTTTAGTTTAAATTTCTATGGCAGCGCGAACAGCGCCTCTGGTGGTAACTATTAGGAACTACGCGTTGCCATACAAATTGAAACTAAACGCAAACGCGTTCGAAAACGTATATGTATCGATAAAACTTATACTAGAGCTACTGATCAAAGTTCAAAGGCGAACTTATCCCTATAAGGGATCTCTTCCAGCAGTTCCAGCCAACGGGACAGAATAACACCAAAAATAGTTGATGGACCCAATAGCTTAGATTCGATTATTTATTTCATGATCAAAAAATACATAACTTTGCATAAGTACATGTCAAAAAAATAGGAATTTTTATCACGATCGTCAAAAACAAAGAAAAAATAAAGATATAATATTAAATTAAGACAATGTCAACAAATGTACACAATAACGAGTAAATAGAAAAATATAACAAAATCAAAAGAATAAATTTGTCTACCACTAGGTATCGTCATTAAATTTACGAGAAAAATACGTGATATAATCCAATACTATTAAACGAGCAATATTTGTATATATATATTTGCAATCACGTTCTCGGAAACGGCTCTTACGATTTCGATGAATTTTGGAATGTAGGGGTTCACGGGGGCGAGAAATCGATCTAGATAGGTCTCATGTCTGGGAAAATTTGTTTTCTCCGTATTTTCATAGTCGCTCAGGGACTACAATACTTATTCTGAATGTACTTTTTGACCCATACACCTTTTCCAAGATGACTGTAACGAAAAGCGAGAGCGCCATCAGGTAGATTGAGACTTCTTTCCTGTAACTATATATATACATGGACTGGCGCGGGAGAGGTATGGAACCCCGCTGCATGCAGTCCTAACTTTAAAATTGACTTCTTTCCTGTACCTATATATATACATGGACTGGCGCGGGAGAGGTATGGAACCCCGCTGCATGCAGTCCTAACTTTAAAATTGACTTCTTTCCTGTACCTATATATATACATGGACTGGCGCGGGAGAGGTATGGAACCCCGCTGCATGCAGTCCTAACTTTAAGTTTTTTTTTTCTATGTTGCATCTGCAATCAGTCTCCTGACTACGATCCGATTAGTTGAATGAAGGATGGCGGGTCGTAGATTTAGAGGCCATTGCCCAGTTCACTACTTAAGGCGCCATAGGTTCAGAAAAGATAAGCGAACAGATTTTTTGTAACAATATAATGCGTAATAATAATATGGTTTAAAAAATACGAATAGTAATCTTGAGGCTTTTATTTTATAAAATTGGTTCTAAAAATCGGCAACGGTTTGAGGGAACTTAGTGACTAGGTACTTGTTTATTAATTTAAACGCACCAAAAATACAAATTAATAAAAAACATGATAACCGCGCTTCTGGACACGCACTTCCATCTCGCCCACGCTTATGCTCAGTGAGAGGGAGAAAAGACCATGAACCTACGGCGCCTTAAAGAATACGGTTACGTTTAAGTCTCTTAACCACATTGACATTGTCGAGCATTCCAGAGGCCAATGGATTGGAGTGACGGGTAAAGCCAGCTTTAACTGAGTCTACTTTCTTGACCTGACCAGTCGCAGTCGTCGAGCGTGTGCGTGCTAGCCCCGTCGCCCTCGCTCGCTGCCTCGCGGGAGTCGCGAGGCAAGTCGACCTGCACCGCCGACTGCCTCGCGCCGTGCAAGCTGCTTGCGGATTAGTATGCATTCAAGTGGTGCTTGAAGATAGTCTGCTCTGCCGCCTCGCACTATGAAAGCTGTTTAACGGGTCATTCTTCTTTTTAACCTACAATTTCCTGTCCTCATTTTACCATACGTCATTAGTTAGAGTATTGATTATTAATGTTTTAGTATTTGAATACACGTCCGTACATTTATTCATCTATTAGTACTAAATAGTCTTTCGCTTTCTCTATCCAGTGATTTTTTTATAAGTTTGTTTTTCATAGAATCGCGTGACAGAGTTGTAATCCAAAATGTGGTCTCCGCTGAAAACGACCACTTTGTCACAGTATTTTCTTACAAACCACCATAAAGAAATAAAAACATTATCGCCACGGAAAGAATCATTAATTAGTCCTAATAAAAAATACATGCAACGTTCATTAAAATCAAACATTAAAACAATAATTATCAAAAGTTGAAAAACGCAAAAAACTGAAAAATGACGATTCATGGGTCACGACGAACTATCTCCACAAGTCCGTGCCCCGTACATGTGTCACTATAGCCGACCAGGCGCACTCCAATCACTATAATTATTCCTACTGCATTCGATAAAAGGCTTATAAAGACAATTCTGATTAATCAATTCATATTTTAGTTAGATATGAAATAGCATTCTGTAATGTAGGTATATTGTAATAATCCGAGTGCGTACCTGGTCGTTTCATAGTGACCCAAACGTGGAGCACGGATGTGTGATAGAAGTAATTTGCTTGGACGTCCAAGAAAATTGAAACGTTTTGTATGAGGACTGTTATTATTATTATTTATTTATTTAAAGACAATATTAGGTCCACACATTATTAGGGTCAATCAACTTTTTCTTGTTGTTATTCTGTCCCGGTAAGCCAAGAAACAACAGTAAAAGACTTTCTTAGAAAAAATACTATATATGAACTGGACTCATATCGTGCTAAGGAGATGGCCCACCATGGAATGGGTTTACCAATATAACAAAAACACGTGTTTAGTGGATTTAAACCCCGCAAAATAAAAGTTTTAAAGGGTGACCCAGGAGACGTAACCATGGCAACGAGCAACAAGAAATAGTTGAGTGACCCATTAGTATTTACTTAATCTACTGTTAGTTCCTTAATAATTAATACAAAAAAGAGATTTAGTCATCTGACCCATTTGCCACAAAAGAGGACAATCTAGCTTGTTAGCTATCATGCTTAGAATGCTGTTGCTCCCGCGCACCCTGTCTAACAGCGAGGCCGATTTCATGCGCCAGACGGCATCAACGCCGTCTGTGCGCGCCTCGGCGAACATGGACGATGCGCTGGCTGCGCTGCAGAAACAAGGAAGTTTCAACAACACCCTAAAACCATTACTTATTGTATTGAATGCGCACGGCATTGTAAGCCCGTTGAGTATATCTAACCCACAGACTTGACGTGTACAGCGATGTACAGAAAGCCTTGAAAAGTGTACCTAATTTTCACTTCATCTGTACACCGTGCAAATCTGCGGGCTAGCATGTTCGCTCGGACTGACAATGCCCTGCGCTCTCTGTGAACTGTGAACGTGTTAACCAAGCATAAAGTGTTTAACCTTTTCGATGAAGAGAAAAGTTGTCAACAACACGCCAAGTCAACAAGACCTTTAGTGCGGAGTTAAACCTTATGCCATGAAAGAAGGTTGCTATCGCACTGGGCTCCTTGACGAATATACCAGTCGTGGGCGTTGAACCTGCGGTGCGGATATATGCGTCGTTGGCGTCGAAAATATTAAATGGTGGCATCTCCTAAAGCACTTATTACCTACACTACCTAAGTACACGATATCTACGGACCCTTTCCTTAAATCAGGGTGGTGTAATAAGAGATAGGGGCGCTAATTCTTTGCTAAGGGCACCGGCTCTCTAGATATTGGGCCCTAGATATCGTGCAGTAATCATTATCATCATCATCATATCCGCCGAAAGACGTCCACTCCACCACGCTAACCTTTTTCTTGAAAAAAAAGGCACGCGTTCGACCACACAATCGTATTCTTTGACTTGAAAGCAATTTTTCTGAAGATAAGTAGATCAGCTCAGTTCAAAAATCTCAATAATAATAATAATAATTAGGCCCCCCACCTCTGGCTTGCCTTAACTGGCTGTCCAAGAGCAAGAGCTGTTGCTCGAGGGTAGATGTGGACACCTAAGTGGCGAGTTGGCTATATGTTTAAAGTTCAGTGCCACCTCTCTACCCCCTAGCCTCCCTGACTGGTGTTGCCCTTAGGCCATTTTTAGGGTTCCGTACTCAAAGAGTAAAACGGGACCCTATTACTAAGACTCCGCTGTCCGTCCGTCCGTCCGTCCGTCCGTCTGTCTGTCTGTCACCAGGCTGTATCTCACATGATACCGTGATAGTTCCAGCTGAAATTTTCACAGATATGATGTATTTCTGTTGCCGCTATAACAACAAATATTAAAAACACAGAATAAAAAAGTTTTTTATAGATGATGGTACGGAACCCTTCGTGCGCGAGTCCGACTCGCACTTGGCCGGTTTTTTAATGTCGCTATTAATAGGGGCCCATCTAGCAGTTGGCGAGTCACCGTCTGCCAGAGATAAAAAAATGAGACAGTTTATTAGGCAGGCGTCCGATGTTTCACCCAATAGCCCAGCCACTAGTCCATCATTTTCACCCAATAACCCGTTTTCTTTAGATTCCATCAACCAGAAATAGTCCCTATACACCCCAGCGGGTGCTGTCTCTGTGTGCGTCCCATGACACGGGAAGGGACGGCATCCGCTCGGTGTACTCCTTGCATTTCATTAAATTGTCAAAAGGGCCTCTATTACGTGTTGGCTCAGTTGGTACTTTGTAGGTACCTAGCCCCACGCACGCCTCCCAAAGGTCCGGGAAAGTTTGGCAAGTGTTTGTAGATAATACACGAAGGTACTTTATTTATTACTAGCTGTTGCCCGCGACTTCCTCCGCGTAGAACTTTTTATCGTCTTAGAAAATGATTTCTCTCAATACAAAATTTGAACCCTCTTTTAGGGGATAATTAAAAAAAAAGTTGATGTTCATTTTCTAGTTTGTGAACAAACAGTCTAAAACCAAAGTTAAAAATCTCATACTTTAAAAATGCCTTGAAATACTCAAACTTTGAACCAATTTTAACACTCTTAGGGGATGAATTTGGAAAAACTCTGAAATCAGTTTTGTAGTCTTTTAACGTACAGAATAAGACAGAAGTTAAAAATCTCTTACTCACACTTTAAAATTTTATTGCTCGCCATTTAAAATTTGAACCCCCTTTTAAACCCCCTTAGAGGTTGAATTTTTCTAATCGCTGAAAGAACTTTTTTCGTAAACTTTTAAGTCTCTAGCTCAAAAAAAGTGTTGCCCATACAAAGCTTTCTTAACCCCCTTAGGGGTGGAATTTTCTGAAATTACTTTATTATTAATTTTAATAAGTAACATTTTGAATAGTTTTAAGTCTAGTAAAAAAAAAGTTTTTCCCACACAACACTGGCTACCCTTCTTAAGGATCTTAAGGATCCCCTTAGGGATGGAGTTTTCTAAAACGCTGAAAGTTCTTTTTTAGTATTCTAATAAGTAATCTTTTTGCAAAGTTTTAAGTCTAACTCAAAAAAAAGTGTTGCCCATGCAAAGCTTGCTCTCCTTTTTAACCCTATTAGGGGTGGAATTTTCTAAAACGATTTGTGTTCTTTTTTTGTATTTTAATAAGTAATCTTTCTACAAAGTTTCAAGTCTCTAACTCAAAAACATAAACTTTCCCTTATAAAAACTTTGCACCCCTTTTTATCCCCCTTAGGGATAGATTTTTTCAAAACGCTGAAAGCCTTTTTTTTTGTATTTTTATAAGTAATCTTTCTACAAAGTTTTAAGTGTCTAGCTCAGAAAAAGTGTTCCCCATACAAACCTTGCACCCTTTTTTAACCCCCTTAGGGAATGATTTTTGTAAAACGCCGAATGTAGTATTTTTCATGTTCTAATAAGTAATTTTTCGTCAAAATTTTAAGTCTCTATTAAAAAAAAATATGTTTTTCCCATACAAACTTTGCACCCTATTTTACCCCCTTAGGGGTGAAATTTTCCAAAACGCTGAAAGTACTTTCTTTGAATTTAAATAATCTTTCTACAAAGTTTTAGGACTCTAGCTAAAAAAAATAGTTTCCCACATACAAACTTTGCACCCCTATTTTAGCCCCCTATTTTAGGGGTAGAATTTTCTAAAACGCTGAAAGTACTTAATTTGTATTCTGATGACTAATCTTTCTACAAAGTTTTAAGTCTCTATTTAAAAAAAATATTGTTTCCCCCATACAAAATTTGCACCCCTATTTTACCCCCTTAGGGGTAGATTTTTTTAAAACACTGAATCTAAGTACTTTATTTGTATTCTAATGAATAATTTCTCTACAAAGTTTTAAGTCTCTATTTAAAAAAAAGTAGTTTTTCCTATACAAACTTTGCACTCTATTTTACCCTTTTAGGGGTAGAATTTTCTAAAACCCTGAAAGTTCTTTATTTGTATTCTAATGACTGATCTTTCTACAAAGTTTTAAGTCTCTATTTAAAAAAAAATGTTTCCCCCATACAAACCTTGCACCCCTATTTTACCCCCGTAGGGGTGGAATTTTCCAAAACGCTGAAAGTGTTTCATTTGTATTCTAATAACTAATTTTTCTACAAAGTTTAAGTCTATAGCTCAAAAAAAAAAGGTTCTCCCATACAAACTTTGCACCCCCATTTTACCCCCTTAGGGGTAGAATTTTCAAAAATTCCTTTTTATCCCTAGCCCACGTTATAAAAGCAACATACTGTGCAAAAATCAACTCTCTAAGATTAGTAGTTTCGGCTGTGCGTTGATGAGTGAGTGAGTGGGTGATTGAGTGAATAAGTCAGTCAGGACATAGGCATTTATTATGTATAAATAAATAGAAGATAATGAAACTCCCATTCAAATATCTCAAAAAATTATGAAGCTACATCCGTTTTAATGTCGCTTGTTAGAGTGAGAAAACGATGAGGGACTGTGACGTCAATCGAGTATATTATATCGAGCGTCATAGTAAAAAACAATCGTTTCATATGAAGGTGCGTTTTGCGGAAAAGGGACAGAACATACCCCCTCTTAAAACTTTGGACTCTTATAACTTAATCATTACCTATATAACCTCTTGCTTTGTTTTTTTTCTCCATTTGACTATATCTATTTTAAATTCTTTTTCGAGAAAATACATTATGATTATTTACCATATTTTCGATTCCTGAGCTATAACCACGAACTTCTGAATTCGAAAATATTCGGGTATCTCTATCTCTATCGCACTAACCTTACTCGAGTGACAGGGATGCAAATATATGAACATTGAGTATCGGTTTTCGTGGTAGCGCCGCAGGTACTTTGGCTGAATGCGCCGAGCGCGTGCCATTGTCATTCAAAAAAAACAAATTCGTGTTAATTATATTGTTCAAATTTGTTGATTTCATTTATTGAAATTACGACATAAAACGACATTTGCGCATATAAGTTCTCATATCAGAATCGAATATTTTTTTATGGTTTATATTTTAGCATTTGTCTCGTAAAGGTCTATCGTAGACGGGATTTAAATTATTAATAAGTGAAAGGCAAAGCAATTCCGCCATTTTGACGGTTCTTATAGCTGACAGTTGGAGCAGCGTTTGATTTCAATAAAAATAAATGAAAAATTAAATGAAGTCGTATTTACGGAAAATAAATTAACTGTCACAGTCGGAAAAAAACTATCCTAAGTTGCAGCTAGAATAATAATGTACCTATATAAAATGTTTCATATTTTTCCGTTCATGGGATGCTGAGAACATTCGAACCGCGCAAAGCTTAGTTTCAAACTGGCTGATTCTTTTTTAATTTAGAGATTTATTATAAGTGGAGATTAAGAAAATGTTTAGTTTTAATTAGATACATATTTTTCTAAATAAATAATAGTGGAAATAAATACTTACTTGTCATAAATAACTAGCTGTGATTTTTTTCACTAAGTAACCGCTCGTTTTACTGAAACATGATCACTGATCCCTCATCATCATATCAGCTGAAAGACGTACACTGCTGGACATAGGCCTCCCCTAAAAAGTCCCACAATGACCGGTTGACACAGAGGGAAAACTATAGACCTAGGTATACCTTGTTGGGATTAGACCGGTATCCTCACGGCGTTTCTTCACCGAAAAGCTACGTTAATATCAAGTGATATTATACCTAAGTACCTACTTAACTAGATACATTCGAAGGTGAACGAATACGTACAGTCAGGTACTACACTGACAGGCGAACAGCTATATACTCATGTTTCCTAGATCTATCCAAGGCATTTGACCTGGTTCACTATGATATCTTGTGGCAGAAGCTGGATGATCTGAAGATGCCAGCTGATATGAGTGGCATATTTAAATACTGGTACCATAATCAGGTCAATGTCGTGAGATGGTCGGGTGCATGCTCGCAACCATATGGGCTTGAGTGTGGCACGCCACGCGCTCACGAGGCAGGGGGGGTTGACGTCACTTATAGAGGAGCTCAGCAACACCCGTGTCGGTTGTCACATAGACGAAGTGTGCGTTAACAACTTAAGCTACGCTGACGACATGGTGTTGCTGAGTGCCTCTGCGTGTGGACTTGCCAAGCTCATTTCCATCTGCGAGCGGTATGCCGCGAGCCATGGTCTAATTTACAATGTTAACAAGAGCGAATGCGTCGTCTTTGGGGTCAAGGGCAAATGCACACCAATGTCTCCACCTGTTAAATTAAATAGTCAACCACAGCGTATAGTTGAGCAGTTAAAATATTTGGGGCATTTGGTGACCACAGATCTTAAAGACGACGCAGATATGAAGCGCGAGCGCAGAGCGCTGTCCGTTCGAGCGAATATGATAGCCCGCAGGTTTGCTAACTGCTCAAAAGAAGTAAAACTTTCTCTTTTTAAAGCTTACTGTACTACCTTCTATACAGGCAGCCTGTGGGCAGATTACACATTTAAACGGTATAGCGCTCTGCGCGTGCAGTATAATAATGCGTTCAGGGTGCTGATGGGGCTGCCCAGATTCTGTAGCGCATCAGGGATGTTTGCAGAAGCGCGGGTAGACTGCTTCTACGCCACTATGCGCAAGCGAGCTACATCCCTGGTGCGCAGAGTGCGGGCTAGCTCCAACAGCATTCTGAGCATGATAGCGGACAGGATCGATGGCCTGTACTTGAACAACTGCTGCATGATACATGCACGCAGAAATAAATAAAAATGATATTATAATATAATGTACTAACACTAGTTTAATAAGTAATACAATTGTTACTAACACCATGATCTCATGTTGGTCGTAAATAAAGTATTTATTATTATTATTATGTATGTCTTTCCCGCTCACGGGACAATGATGTCCCGGACCTTTGGGAGGCGTGCGTGGGGCTAGGTACCTACAAAGTACCAACTGAGCCAACACGTAGAGGCCCTTTTGACAATTTAATGAAATGCAAGGAGTACACCGAGCGGATGCTGTCCCCGCACGTGTCATGGGACGCACACAGAGACAGCACCCGCTGGGGTGTATAGGGACTATTGCTGGTTGATGGAATCTAAAGAAAACGGGTTATTGGGTGAAAATGATGGACTAGTGGCTGGGTTATTGGGTGAAACATCGGACGCCTGCCTAATAAACTGTCTCATTTTTTATCTCTGGCAGACGGTGACTCGCCAACTGCTAGATGGGCCCCTATTAATAGCGACATTAAAAAATGGCCTAAGGGCAACAAAAGTCAGAGAGGCTGGGGTGGTAGAGAGGTGGCACTGGACTTTAAACATATAGCCAACTCGCTACTTAGGTGTCCACATCTACCCTCGAGCAACAGCTCTTGCGACTCCACTCTGGACAGCCAGTTAAGGCAAGCCAGAGGTGGGGGGCCTGTCCAACCAACCACCCGATCGGCTCAGCCTTACCACAGGACACATTATTATTATTATAAATATCTGTACAGGACTCTATTGTCAATGTCATAAAGGCGTGTACAGATATTTATGTAATTATTTACGTACAATACTCTTTCACCCTCGCTCGAGTGTACAGTCGAGTTCTCCAATACCTGTACAGACAACCGTTCAAAAATATCTATACACAGTCTTTATTGTTACTGACATAAGATCCATATGTAGATATTCTTGAAAGGCTGTCTGTATAGATATTGGAGAACTCGACTGTAGGTACATAAGATTTTTAAAAAATCCAGTGCTACGAGCTCGGGTTCAAACTCACTACCTCCATATTGAAAGTCGCGTGCTTTACCGCTCGGTCACAGTGGCTCTTTTTCGCTCTAGCCGACATGTTTACCAAATATAAACTCATAACATGGTTACCGGAAGGCGCGGCGTGGGTAGGCCCCCCCACAAGGTGGACTGATGACCTGGTAAAGGTCGCGGGAGTCCGCTGGATGCGGGTGGCGCAGGACCGGTCATTGTGGCACTCTGTGGGGGAGGCCTATGTCCAGCAGTGTCTTTCGGCTGATATGATGATGACATGGTTACCGAAACTATTGTCCTTACAAGCCCTATACGTGATGTGTACATATCGAAAGCGCGTCTGCTAGTGGGCCTATAAAGCCGCGCCATAGACGAAGGACCAGATAGAGAGCACTTCCGCGACCCACTAGGGCAAGTAGCGCGTGCGCCGGAAGCATGCGCGCGCAGCCAGGAACGACGGAGGAGGCGTTTTACTGTGCGAGTTTGCGAATACGCGTATTTATTTATTTGGTTCAGGTTACGAGGCCCGCCGTAGTTACATAAAGATAGTGAATAAATAATAGAAATTACCTTGTAAAGAAATAAATAAAAAAAGAAAGAAAGAAGACATTTATTTACTACACAAAAGACACACAGAGACAAAGGGAGTAGGCATACATTACAATTTAACACATATTGTGTGTGTCTTCGCGGCAGTAAATAGGTCGCTGTCTCAGCATTATGCCGAGGTGTCAGACAGACACCTACAGCGCTGATTTTCAGACAGCACCGTACGTGACCCACGGAACGCAACACAACATAAGACCATTGATAAACACATAATTATTGTATACACATAATAAATAATAAATGTAATAAAAAAATATGTACCAGTAGCCAAATGGGATAGAAAGAAAAACACAAAGCACTAAACGCGACACGGTTGGGATAGGAAAGTGCTGGATGGGTTAGGATTGGGTTTGGGATTTCTGGAGCGTCAACAAATAGCCCTTAAACTGACGCTTAAAGGTATACTTGCTAGACGCTCCTTGAATAGGTGGAGGGAGATCATTCCAACACTTGGACGCCGCGAACCTAAAACTACCTCAAAACGCCGTGGTCCGATGCATTGGCACCAGAATCATCGACTTACACCTACGCGCACTCTTGGGCCATACAAGTCTACTCAGCAAATATGCTGGAACCCCAGATCGCACTATGCCAAAGAGAAGAGTGGCAAGGTGAAGCCGTCTGCGTGCAGGCATGTTCAGCAGACCATGTACGAATGTACCTACTTCTGTCCATCAAAAGCAAATAGTGACAGCTAGAAAATTGAAATCAATTTACATTACAAACTGTTCAAACAGTTTTGCAGGGACATGTTTTAGAATAAGTTTTTTATATCTTTGGTTAATAAATATAATAAAAAAAAAAAAAAAAAAAAATGGCGCGTCCCCTTTGTATTTCGCGAACCTTTCTGTTGTTCTGAACTCATAGGTATTTTTGCAAGCTTTTATTTAACTTGCTGTTTGTATTTGGTTCGTACGTAGGTAATAAGTCGTCATCCAAATTTGCAGAACATTTTTCAGCCACTTGCCGATATCAGATTGAGGGTAGAAATTTGGCTTAGGTATGTAAAACGTGCAATGTGGGCGGGGCACATTGCACGTAGAACCGATGGCCGTTGGGGCGGAAAGGTTCTCGAGTGGCGACCACGTACCGGAAGGCGCGGCGTGGGTAGGTTCTCACAAGGTGGACTGATGACCTGGTAAAAGTCGCGGGAGTCCGCTGGATGCGGGTGGCGCAGGACCGGTCACTTTGGCACTCTTCGGGAGAGGCCCACGTCCAGCAGTGGACGTCTTTCGGCTGATATGATGATATAAACTCAGTGACAACGACGCCATGAGTCCATGACACCACCGAGCGTATGGGATATAGAAGGCCATATCAAGTCTTAAACTACACAATATAACCCTATCGTGTTTGGCTCGTTGGGACCTTCTTAAAGCCTGCAACACTGGCGCGGCCTGCGGTGGCGGTCAATAGTAAATTGGACAGCTAATGAAAAAATTACTATTGACCGCCGCGGCCAGGCCGCACCAGTCTGTGAGAGGCCTAGCGAGAAGTAGATTACTGCAAAAAATTTACAGTCGGCAATAGAAACTTCTACAAAAACGTCATTTTTGTAAAACTCTTTGTCATTTATGTATTTCGGATGGCAACATGACAATGTTAAAGTGCGTAGGTACAGGTATTGCAAATGATGCTAGCATTCATAAATTTGGGACTAGGTCGATTTGTGTAAGATTGTCCAAAAAAAAAAAACCTTCCAACCTCTATGGTGTGTGCTTATCATCAGACTGTATTATAGTTTGGCACCACCATGGTTTTAATAGTACCTATTTAAAGGCACATCAAATATAAACCTAACTCCCTAACACATACTGATTTGTACGGCTATAATTTACTTTTCAAAACCAAGTTTTAACCGACTTCAAATCAGTAGCCAAATTGCTTCAAGTTTGCCTATAAAATTTTAAGAGTTCCCTCGATTTCTCCAGGATCCCATCATCAGAACTGGATTTTGGTGACAGCGGGACCAATCTGGAAGTAGGTATATGCTTCCAAACAAAGAAAAAACATTTCAAATCGGTTCATAAATTACCGAGTTATCGCGTAACAAACACACATAAAAAAAAACATACTTACAGACGAATTGAGAATCTCCTCCTTTTTTGTAGTTGGTTAAAAATACTAATCGTTCATTTAAATTCGGTTTTGATGTGCAAGTCAGTATTTTTTGGTGTGCAGTCAGTATTTTTTTGGTCAGCGATTACAATTTTCCCGTTTTAAAATATCAACGCCGCATCCATTTCTGCGGCGCTCGCGCATTAGGCAGCTAATCGCCTCATTACCATTACGGGCGGGGCAATGAATATGAAACGTTTACTTTTCCTTCCTTAATGTGTTCAGTTTTTAGTGGAGTTGACGAGCGTGTGGCCGATGATGGCTTTCATCTGCACCGATAAATCATCAATGTCGTCGATCGATCAGCAATTAAGTAGTGAGAGAGTGCAGCAGCCTTTCACGAAGCTGCAAATTACATTTTTAAAAGCTTAAACAACACTGAATCGCTTTACTAATAACAACTGACCATTTGACCTGTGTTGCCTATTTACACTTCTAAATTTGTAACATGATATCTTGTCGAATTTATCAGGGAGATAATAGTACATTGTTTAACAAGGGGCGTATGAGGAATATTGCAAACGAGAGTCTATCTGTAGCCCGACGCCGTAAGGCGGAGGGCTTTTGATGACTCGAGTTTGCAATATTCTTACGCCCGTGTTATACACAATGTTTTTCATCACATTTGCGAGGTAATAAATAACCACAAAATACAGAAAAACCTATGTTTTATACAAGCAAATATCCATCAATCAAATGTTGACGAAATTGACAGCTTCACTTCTAGATCAGTGCGAGTGGAGGGCGGAGCTTCAATATTTCAACCAATCACAGAGCATGGAGCATGTGGTTCTTGCAGGGCTCTTGCTGCTCTATTTTATTTTCCAACCAATCACAGAGCAGAATTCTTGCCGTCCAGATTTGCTTAACCAATCAGATCACACACAAGCTCATTACTCTCATGGAACCATTATTTCCCACGGGAACAATTTAGGCCATTGTCCTTCTGTATACAGGCAAGGAATAACACCATTTATGAGCAAGTGTGATGAAAATAAATAAACACGACAAGTACCTAGTATGTTTTTTATCAGAGCTCAAAGTTTAAGGCAATAGGGAACATTACTGCAATGTTCTGCCGCCAGAGGCAGCACTACCACTAATAGTTAACCAGTATAGAAATATAGGGATTCACTCACACATGCAAAATTTATTATCAAATGAGTGACAAAGGATGCTTGCACTATTCCGTGGATGCTTGCATAGACAATACCGCAAGTGCGAACGAGATACAATGTCAACGCTGCTAGTGTCGCCACCTACGAAGAGTTTTGCGTAATGTTCCCTATTGAACATTATCTTTACAAGCAAACGGGAAATACGGTACCTAGTATTAAGTAGGTACGAGTATATCCTGAAAAATCTAAAATTCCTTCAACGGAACGTATTATTCATTCATTCAATTTGTTTAAATATTGCAGGCTTAGCCCATAAAAGTGTTAGTGGGTTACAAAATCATTAAAATTATTGTTAGTAGGTACATTGTGCGAATAAAATTACATTTTAATAAATTAATTACATCAAAGAAAAATAATAAAATAAAATAAAATTGTATTATTATGCTTTCTTACAAAATGATACATGGGAGTTATGTAGTGTACCCGGAGAGATGTATTATGTAATCTAGTTTTCACATTATTTAACCGTAACTTGGACTCTTATCTAATTTACCCCGACGTTTCGGACAGGTCACAACGCCTACTCGAGAAAACTTAAGTCCCGGTTAGTTAATAGCCGGATAACTTCAGTGAATCAGGTTATATTTATACAGTCGTAGCAGCCGAGCGGGCGTGTAATAGTTAATTGTAGGCGATAACTCACAAACTTCGCGTACCGTTACACCAACGTCCTTTAGGAGCCTAGAGCGAGCGTCGATTTGCATAGCTGGGAGTCGGTCAGTGCTGTCTGAGTGGACTGACGGCATTGCGCTGGACACCTCAATACCAACGTCAGGTACAGCCATCAATTATATCTGTACTCTTCAATACATTCTAACGCTTTAATAGAGTCGTGGTCGCTTACTATGGGCCTCATAAGAAGGCTCAAAGTCACTCAAAGGGCAATGGAGAGGGCTATGCTGGGAGTTTCTCTGCGCGATCGCATCAGAAATGAGGCTATCCGCAGCAGAACCAAGGTAACCGAATAAGCCCTCCGAATTGCTAAACTTAAGTGGCATAGTGGGCGGGACACATTGCACGTAGAACCGATAGCCGTTGGGGCGGAAAGGTTCTCGAGTGGCGACCACGTACCGGAAGGCGCGGCGTGGGTAGGCCCCCCACAAGGTGGACTGATGACCTGGTAAAGGTCGCGGCTCCGGCTATTGTGGCACTCTTTGGGGGAGGCCTATGTCCAGCAGTGGACGTCTTTCGGCTGATATGATGATGATGATGATGATGATGAATAGAGTCGTGTTCGGTTATTTGTGAGCACCTTGTCCGCTCCTATATATGTGACGGCGACTGTAACGGCTAAGTGCCTCTTGGAGCGTTCACACTGCGCCTTCGATTCAAACGCGCGATTTATCGCGACATTATTAGGTACCTAGTCATAAATAGGTACATAAATACCTATTAGGTATCGCGCCTGACCACTCTAAAGTGTTCGCGTACCGGTTCTTGCTGACATGGCGAATTAAGTCAAACGATTTCTTCAGCTTTTTCTTTCTCATGCATGCAGGTAGGTGTTGTGGCTGTATGATCTGTCCGGAGTTGAATAAATAAAGATAAGAGTTTCTTGTAGGCAACACCAGACAGGGATGTCATGGCGCATGTCAAGTGTCCTACACGGCTCTCTAATTAATTAAATTGTGATTTTATTTATCATAAAACATGGTGGCAGCGCAAACCTAAAAATGGGTAGCCTAGAAGAGTTAGTGCGCCAACAGGCGATGATGCTGCAAAATATGCAAGAGCAGTTATCAATACTAAGTACGCGTACAACAACAGGCACACACCAAGCAAACCACGCCATTAACGTTCCATGGCCGGCTCCACTGAATGTCAACTCCGACCCTGAGGAAGCATTCAACATATTTAAAGAATCGTGGAAAAATTATTGCCGTGCCACTGAAATGGAGAAATGGTCTGCAAATCAAGAAGCCAGGAAAATAAGCGTTTTGATGAGCGCCATTGGCGAAGAAGCCATTAAAAAATACAACAATTTCGGTATCCAAGAGTCAGACAATACATGCGAAATTATTCTTAATGTAATTAGTTTGAAGATGGTACCCAAAAAGAACGTTATCTATAATAGATACATCTTTAATTCACGTAACCAAGGAGAAGAAAACTTCGATCTGTACTACAGCGAGCTAATAAAACTGGTCGATGACTGCAGTTTCAAGGATCTACGAGACGAATTGTTACGTGATAAAATAGTGTTCGGAATCAAAGACATCAGTCTCAAAAAAGATCTGTTAAAACGTGAAAACTTAACGTTAAATGATGCAGTAAATCTATGTCGAGCATCTGAAATAACTGAACGCCAAGTAAAGACTCTAGCACAGCCAGAAACTATCAAGAAGATTAAAGAAGATACTCCAATGAAGGTATGCAAGTTCTGTGGCAATAAACATGAGTTCAAAAAAAGTTTATGCCCTGCATGGGGCAAAACTTGCAAAATATGCAATGGCAAAAATCATTCCGACAAAGTCTGCAAGAAGAAACCTAAAATAAAGCAAATTATCAAGACGCCAGACAAACAACAGGAGGAATCTTCTGAATTAGACTCTGATGACTCTGACAGGAACTTCATCATCAAGAAAATAGAGAATGACAATAAGAATTTGGCGGAATGTCTTCTACAATTCAAGTCTGGAAAACAATGGAGAGAATCAAAATGCCTTCTAGACACTGCCGCAGATGACAATTTGGTGGGCCTCAAGAATATCACAGAAATGTTAGGGGAAGACCACATACAAAGAAAAATGCGTCCATCAAATAAATGCTTATTTGGTTTTGGAGGAAACAACATAATGATTCATGGTGAAATTGACATCATTATGAAAGTAAAGGTTGCAGGCAAACAAAAAACATACAAAAACACATTTCAAGTGGTACATACACCACACATTCCTTTATTGTCATGTAAAACTTGTACAAACATGGGTCTGGTACGGTTCTGTAAAGAGGTAGTCTGTGGGAATAATGAGACACTAAACATTATTAAAAAGTATGACTCTGTATTTCATGGTCAGGGTAGCTTTTCAGGTGAAATCAATCTTGAGTTAGATGATTCAGTCCCTCCAGTCCTACAAAAAGCTCGTCGAATTCCAGTGGCACTTCGGAAACCACTTAAAGAGGAACTACAAAGGATGGAACAACACGGCATTATTATCAAGGAAGAAAACTACACAGATTGGGTAAGTAATCTACTCATTGTTAAAAAAAAAGACAATTTTAGAATCTGCCTTGATCCAATACCGCTTAACAAAGCAATAAAAAGGCCCAATTACCAGTTCACAACAATAGATGAAATTCTCCCTGAACTAGGTAAAGCCAAGGTATTTACCACATTGGATGTAAAAAAGGGGTTTTGGCATCTAAAGTTGTCTGAAGCTAGCAGTAAACTCACAACATTCTGGACCCCATTTGGTAAATACCGCTGGAAAGTCCTCCCTTTTGGCATTTCCTCATCGCCAGATTACTTTCAGATGAAGATGTATGAAGTAGTCCAAGGTCTGACTGGTGTAGAAGTGCTAGTTGATGACATACTAGTATATGGCGTTGGTGAGTCTATCGAGGAGGCTACAAAAGATCATAATGTGAACCTTGAAAGATTATTGAATAGGCTATTGCAACATAATTGTAAATTAAATATAAATAAGATGAAATTATTACAAAGTTCTGTAAAATATTATGGTCATGTATTTACGGACAAAGGTCTCCAGCCGGATCCAACCAAGGTGGAAGTAATTTCAAATATACCATCTCCAACAAATAAAAAGGAACTCCAAAGATTCTTAGGTGTTGTGACATATCTAAGCCGTTATATACCAAACCTTAGCTATGAATCTTCTCACCTCAGATACTTGACTTTAGAGAATACAGAATGGAAATGGAGTAAAAAAGCAGAAAAAGAATTCAACAAACTAAAATCTATAATAAGTGACCAAAAAACTCTGAAATATTTTGACAAAAATAAACCGTTGGTACTTGAATGTGATTCTAGTGAGGCGGCATTGGGTGTAGCTGTTTTTCAAGACAACCAGCCTGTGGCCTATGCTTCGAGGACTTTAACCAGGACAGAAAGAAAATATGCCCAAATTGAGAAGGAGCTGTTATCAATCCTCTTTGCTTGCAAACGCTTCGACCAGCTTATCATTGGTAATAAGAAAACCGTCATCAAAACCGATCATAAACCTCTTCTTAATATTTTCAAGAAGCCTCTATTAGGCGCACCAAAGAGATTACAGTCAATGTTACTAATGTTGCAACGTTACAGCTTAGAGGTAGAATTTGTTTCTGGTAAAGATAATATTGTTGCTGATGGCCTATCAAGGTTTTTCATCAACTGTGAGTCTGAAAACAAAGACAGTGAGTACAAAATATTCAAAGTTTTAGCTGAAATGAATCCAATAGAGGACTTGCCTATCTCAGAAGGATGCTTAAAAGATATATCAAGTATAGCCAGGGCTGATCCATATTATGTAAAAATGATTCAATATATTCAGCAAGGATGGCCCACATTCATCAGAGATGTTCCTGACGCGTTAAAACAGTTTTATAGTTTCAAAAATGAGCTAACAGTCTACCATGACTTAATACTGAAAAATAATGCTATATTGATCCCTGAAAATTACAGAAGACAAATTCTCTACAAACTACATAAAGCTCACTCAGGCATAGAAAATACTCTGAAACTAGCCAGAGAGGCAGTATTTTGGCCAACAATGTCAATGGATATCAAAGAAATGATTAAAAGTTGTTCAATATGCACCAAATATGCTTCCTGCCAACAAAAGTTACCAATGCAAAGTCATCAAATTCCAGAGAAGCCATTTGAAATAGTATCAATGGATGTGTTTTTTGTCACTGACAAAGGTAAACAACACAAATATTTAATAACAGTAGATCATTACTCTGACTTCTTCGAAATTGATGAAATCAAGGATTTGTCAGCAAAGTCTGTTATTGATAAATGTAAAAAAAACTTTTCCCGGCATGGTATACCAGATGTGGTGGTGACGGATGGTGGTACCAACTTTGTTAATCAAGACTTCAAAAACTTTTCTAAAGAATGGATATTCACACATGTAACATCCTCACCACACTATGCTCAAGGAAATGGAAAAGCTGAATCGACAGTGAAAATAGCAAAAAAAATTACTCCTTAAATGTACCGAGGGGAAAGAAGACTTTTGGTATAGTTTGCTATGTTTAAGAAACACTCCTAACAAAGTAAATAGCAGTCCAGTCCAGAGACTATTCTCAAGAAGAACAAGATGTTGCCTACCTATGATTTCAACACTATTGAAACCAACGATAATTGACAATGTTTCTGAAACAATAAAAAGAAACAAAGAGAAAATAAAACAATCTTATGATAAATCTACAAGAAACCCTGTTACACTTGAAATTGGTCAGCCAGTCTCGGTGCAGCTACAACCATCTACAAACAAACATTGGACGCCGGGCATAGTAGCAGATGTTTTATCAGACAGGTCATATATAGTTAATGTCGACAATACTCAATATCGTAGAAATTTGTCTCATATTCGCCCCTCCTCTTCACAGAACGTACAAGAAAACCACAATGCATCTCTGTCTTCCTCATCTCATAATAGTCATAGTACACATCAAAATCACATAGAATACCATGAAAAACCAAATGTATCTGAACAACAATATTATACTTCAGACATTCCCGGTAACCAGGAAAATGAAAATTGTGTAGATGAAAATATTATACCAACCAGTCCTTCAGTATCAAACAATTCTGAAAAGTCGATTAATAGCCCTATGTTGAGAACTAAGAGAAAAATAAAGATTCCTAGTTATTTAAGTGATTATATTTGTGAAAAGTAATTGTGTTTTTTAAAATACTTTGATTTGGATAATATCTTTATACGCTACTGATCTTTAAGATTAAGTTACCATCATTGTCATTTTAATGTTCTATTCCACTAGTAATTCATTATGAATTATCTTTCTAAAAGAAAAAGAGAACGTGTTGTGGCTGTATGATCTGTCCGGAGTTGAATAAATAAAGATAAGAGTTTCTTGTAGGCAACACCAGACAGGGATGTCATGGCGCATGTCAAGTGTCCTACACGGCTCTCTAATTAATTAAATTGTGATTTTATTTATCATAAAACAGTAGGTATACCCTTAAATCTTCTGCTTCATCAAAGCTTGCTTCAAATACAGCGAATTGTATCCATCTCCGAAGAGGGAAAGGACCTATTCATGACATAGGCACTGGTCCCACCGCCGGCTACAGACTATAAGCTATCGGCGATTACTCGCCCAAGAAACGAACAAAAGATAAGCTCAAGTGTAAATAAATTTATAGTTCATCGCTGGCGGTGTGAACAGCCAGCTATAAACTATATAACTCTCTTTTTTTACACGGAAGCGATTATCTTTTGTTCGTTTCTTGAGCTAGAAAATAGCCGATAGCTCATATCTTACTCGCTCGCGGTGGGACCAGTGCCTTGTGGAGAGTGCGCTGTGTACCTACTTGTGGCGAACATATGGGCGACTATAAAAAAACAATCAAGTTTTCAGCTGAATCAGTTGAAATACTGTGTTGTCCGCTGGAGTAGATGTTCCTTGTGCCTGTCGTAAAACTAAGATTATGCCGCACGTCCGAACCATATGGCGTTTCTTAAACACTAATTTACTGTAGATAGCCAAATATTTATTTAGTGGACATCTGTCCAAACCATCAATTTCTACAAAATGACTTTGTTTCTCCCCATAAAATGAACTTAATGACTTACTTACACAAGTTACACATCAACTTAAATGTCATTCAGCTAAGTCACTGGTTTTTAGGAGAATTATTACCCCTTATCAGGCGGTCCGTACCTACTCTTGTTTGCGACTATAAGTATTATTCAGGTAGTTGTAAAACACACAATAGTACATTTAGATGCTAGTGCGGAAAGTATGTCATTACAACACGAGTGCCGAGATATCTTGGGCGAGTGGCAAGACTCGGGACGAGTGTAGAATGACATTTCCGCACGTGTATCGAACGACGTTTTTTAATACAGTTGCGAAAAAATAAGAAAAACAACAAGTAAGAAACTGTATTAAAAGAATATTTTTTTTTGAACAACTTCATTATTTTTCAACTGATGTTACAGAATTAATAATATAAAAGTTTCAAATTCCTTACTTGTTGTTTTTCTTATTTTTTCGCAACTGTATTAAAAAACGTCGTTCGATACACGTGGAAAAGTAAAAAGCACTAGTGCGCAAAATACAACTTTGCGCACGATTTGCAGCTACAAAAAGTACCACTTTTTGAGCAACTGTATTAAAAATTATCTTGCTCTGTTCTCATTTATCTCATTCCGATACAAAAATTGTTTTGTTATCAGCATCGGTGAGACATTTCCGTTGTTTTTTCCAAGATACAATCTCCGTAGGTATCTCATCTTCGCTTTATCTGGGTTTCCCTCAGTCGAATTACTGTGTTTTAGTGGACAAGTTTGTGCTGTTTGGAATATGCTGCAGTGTGAAATTGAATCTGTCAAGGTAATTTGATTTTTTTACACTAGATCTTCGCTTACAATGGGCCTCATAAGAAGGCTCAAAGTCACCCAAAGGGCAATGGAGAGGGCTATGTTGGGAGTTTCCCTGCGTGAGGATCAGAAATGAGGATATCCGCAGCAGAAACAAGGTAACCGATATAGCCCTCCGAATCGTTTAACGTAAGTGGCAGTGGGCGGGGCACATCGCACGTAGAACCAATGGCCGTTGGGGCGGAAAGGTTCTCGAGTGGTAACCACGTACCGGAAGGCACGGCGTGGGTAGGCCCACCACAAGGTGGACTGATGACCTGGTAAAGGTCGCGGGAGTCCGCTGGATGCGGGTGGCGCAGGACCGGTCATTGTGGCACTCTCTGTGGGGGAGGCCTATGTCCAGCAGTGGACGTTTTTGGCTGATATGATGATGATGATTATGATGATGACACTAGATTCCGTGGCGTTTAACTAAGTATAAAACAATAGACGAGACGCATAATAATAATAGACGAGATGCTGAGTCGGGGCCTTTTCGTGGACCCTGCTATTTTTACGTTCTGTGTTTTGTTTTTTACACCCATTGTTTTGTCCACGAATAAATGTTTTCTTTCTTCTCGCGGCCTGTGGTGGCGGACTGGCGCTCAATAGTAAATTTGTCAATTACTGTCAAGCTTACTATTGACCGCCACCGCAGGATGCGTTGGCGTGATTCAGGCCTTAAGTGCCATGCACAAGTGTGCGTTACATACAGCTCGACGCGACGCGTGTCACCCCGAGCTCAAATGTGTCTTCTTTTTCGTGGAGTAAAGTTAAACATGCAAATCACTGTACCGAGTCAAGTGGTACAACTCGTCGGAAATATGTGCGAACCTGGCTTGAGCATACTATGTATAAAGCTGCAATACGACTGTTTTCTCCTGATATAATTGATCTCCGGGAAGGAGACATGGTGGGGGTGAGATTTTGATGGGGTCTTATAGAGGCCGGCAAGGTGACCACCAGAAAAATCTGACAGCTTGGGATTTGGCGAAGCGAGGTTCGCAGATATTTCCGACGAGTTGTATTTCTATCCACTAAAACTCCACGGCGGTCACCATCTGAGCTCTCATGCAGAGGTCTTCAGGGTCTCATACTGAACGCACTAGAGCGCCTCGCTACATCTGGCTCATCCTAGGGCGAAAACGATCATTTTCGCCTTCACTGTGCGTTAGCTAATAAATACATCGCCTCGTTTGCTGTTGTCTACTCGCTCGTTGCCTACATGGCAGTAAGAGGCAATATGCTTGCCCGCAGATTTGCACGTTGTAGTAACGAAGTCAAACTGACGCTTTTCAAAGCCTACTGTCAGACCTTCTACATGTGCAGTCTGTGGGCTACATTTACTCAGTGCCGTTCATTTGAAGAGGTAGAGGAGACACTGTCTGAGGCATTGGACCACTTTGGAAAATACTACAAGGCCAACTGCCTCCGACCAAACCCGAGCAAAACACAATCCTGCGCGTTCCACTTGCAAAATCATCACGCGCAAAGACCCCTAAATATAACGTGGGAGGGAGCGGTGATTGACCATTGCCCTAACCCACGATACTTGAGAATTACGCTGGACAGGGCACTGACGTACAAGACGCACTGTGCTAACACCCGCATGAAGGTCAGTGCACGTAACAACTTGCTGCGAAGACTAACGTCAACAAGCTGGGGATCATCTGCGCACACTGTGCGCACCACCGGGCTGGCGCTGCGCTTTTCTGCGGGAGAGTACGCCTGCCCTGTATGGCATCGGTCCGCACACGCCGGCCTGGTGACTGCTGCACTCTCAGAGCATAGAATACTAGAGAGAGGACAAGCCGCCGGCGGCCGTGTCGCAGCTGTATGCTCAATGGGCATACACTGCCATACTGTACACGCGTGCTGATCGCAGAGAATATTACGTTTTTTCCCAAAATGCCTGATATGATGCGCGTTTATTGTCAAATAAGCGTGTAGGTATACAAGTGTGTGTGTTTTAGATGTGTGCGTGCTTTGTCTTGTCAATTACTTGGGCGTTGTGTGGGTTAATGTACTTGCGACAAGCTCACTCTATACAAATCGGCCGCCATGTCCGATCTCCTTATATTCATACATCTGTGGCTGCACTCAATGATACCTGCCGCACCATCACCGGATGCCTTAAGCCTACTCCACTCAACAAGCTGTACCCACTCGCGGGCATCGCCCCTCCTGAAATCCGTAGAGAGGTGGCAAGTGCCGTGGAAAAGGGGAAACAGGAGACTGACCAGCGCCACCCACTGTACGGTCATAACCCGCCATCTGCCCGTCTCAAGAGCCGCAGGAGTTTCATGCGGTACCCTAGCCCCCTGCAAAGCGACCCCTCAGATGCTCGCTGCCTGTTGTGGCGGACTCGATGCCCTCCGCCCGAAGTCTACGTGCTAGCTTCGGAACAACTGCCATCCGGCCACAAGGAGCCAAAAAGAGTGGGGTCACTGTTTAGGCGGGTGCGCTTCAGCAGCAATGGCCTTCTAAGGGCGTTAGTTGAGCGCCTCGACTGTCCCCTAACAAAATACCTGGTGGAGGTGGTTATTGGCAGGGCCAAGTAGGGAACTTTGGACTCCCTGCTTGGCACTGTGAAGGGCTAGCCTAAGAGATGTAGTGTTATATTTTATTTTTGTATGCCGTAGCTTATATCACTAACATAGTTCTTAAGGCGACGTAGCTCCAAAAACTGATTAAAAAAAAATCGTAGCTCTTGTTTGGATCTTTGGATTATAATACGGCTGCCTTAAATTTAATTAGTAATTTTGAGGCCTTTCTCGAGGGAAATCAGCTATTCGAATTGTGAGTTTTTGATTTTCGCTCGATAGAAAAAAATCACGAACATAGGTCTAAAATACACTTTAAAAAATTAAAACAAATTATGCATAACAGCTAAACATATTAAAATTGGTTCTAAAAATTGACAATGTCATGTTTGAGGGAAATCAGCTATTATTTTTTTATTTATTAAAACGCACAAAAAAAATTAAATTAAAAAACATGATATCCGCGCTTCCAAACACTCAATTCCATCTCCCTAACGCTTATGCTCAGTGAGAGGGAGAGAAGACCACGAACCTACGGCCCCTTAAGGTTTTTCTGTACTAACAAAATATGGATCTAGGTCTGAAATAAACGATTTTTATTTTTATCTACGGGGTGTAAGTAACTAAGGGCTGGTTGGCTCGAACTGCTTATTCCGTGTAAGCAAGCCATGAGCGGTGTTCAAGCACTGTGTGTGCTTGTTACCTATTATTTATCTACTCCTTATTATATATTCCTCAAAGTGACATGTACTAATAGACTACATATGTCTTTGCCTACCTTAATAAGAATGTTAGTGACTACACTACAATGCTACATACTTACATAAGTACTTACGTGAGGATACTTAGGTAATATTATAAAGAGGAAACAGAAGTCAAGTGGTGAGCTTTATTGTTTTTCATGTCACCGGAGCTTCAAAACACAGTTTGGATTTGCAAGTCACTCCGTGTCCATGCACGCAAATAATAAATGATATCTATAAGAATCAATTTGTCAGGATGTCGCCATCGACGGATACGTATGGTAGAACTTACAAAACTTACCTGAACGATATTTATAAACTACAAATTAGATTACTTAAAAACATTGTACCCAAAAACACAAGGAAAAAAATATCCCCAAACTATGAGCGTTTGTTTAATTATTGTGAAGTAATGTCAGTGTTCAATAAAGTTAAACTATGTATTTTAAGGGAAGAGTATGCGTACAAAGAGCATTTAGTATTATATGTAAGAAAAAGCAACCTTAGACAAAATTTACCAAAACAAGCTATGTTCAAATTACCTAATTTTGTCAATGTGCATGGGAAAAGAAACGTCAGATATCTTCTTCCTTATATAATAAACCAACTACCAAAAGAACTACAGCATAAATACGTAAATAGCTTACAATCGATACCTAGTATCAAAAGGTATCTGACGTTATCTGAACCCAATACGAGTGTATTGTAATAATTATGAGTCTATAACGGTGATGTATTCAAGTAAATTAATGTACCATAGCGAACTATTCATCAGCATATAAACCCTAGAGGTTTCCGCTGGTGAAAAAATGTATACCAAAATGTACTACTCAGATTATATTGGTCAATAAATAAAAAAAAAAAAATGTATAAATACTTTATTGTACACAAATTAAGATAAAATAGTTTAAGTTGGTACAAAGACCGTATCAGGCGGCGGCGCAGGCGGCTGCGGCTGGTGTCGATACGTCTGGGAGGACATCATCAAGTTTATTGTCTTAGGCTTGATTTCCTCCTACGCTGACGTCGGTCGCTGACGTCGGTCGGGCGTACGAATATACACCATGTTCTATCTATGGGACACAGCCCAGCGACGCTGACTAAAATGCCAGCGTACATCAGCGTACATTCATACGCCCCGACCGACGCGACGTCAGCGTAAGTAGGAGGAAATCAAGCCTAAGGGGTCTAATCTCTGGTGCTAGGTACTCAGCCGATTTCAACTAGTGCCTATGCCTATGTCACCCAGAAAGTACATTCTATAAACAGGTGTACACATTTTGGAATCGGCTGTGGAGATTACACCATACTTAGGTACATACAAACTTACAACCTCCACAGACAGGCTTTTCCTATTAATAATATTAGCATAGACTAGTACAGAAGTATAGACGAGTGGCGTCTTTGTAATAATAATAATAATATATTGTTACTCTACAAGTTCTTTCAGCAATAACCACCAAGGTTGTCATGTCCTTAATCCATTACATCAATATTGACAGTCAAAATACTAGCAATTACGTAGGTACGTGTTAACGATCATAGCGAGATGTATCTTTGAGAGTTCCAAGGTGACATACCTCTATGACGATTAGTTAAGGCTTTGCACACATTACCGGGAATACCAGGGTTCATTTCTTCTATACTATACGATGGCTATGCTTCTATCACTTCTATGGGTACTAATATTGTAAAGAGGAAAAGTCTGTGACATTGTAGCTTTGTATGCGATAGGTAAACTCGGAACCAAACAATTATCCGATTTCAAAAATCTTTCACCTGCGTGTTGAATGGACTTTCTGGATGGCTATATTTAATCCCGCGGGATTGCCTGCGTTGTTTGCAATACGCTATATATTATAATTGTTTATAGTACATACCTAATAAGAAACCTAGTTCAAGGTGGAACTAATACTATCCAGTTTAGTACCTGCAACCTAGATTTAAGCTTCTTTGCTGTGCCCTTACGGGGTCCATTTTATTACTTGTAATATTATGTGTGCAATAAATATTTTGAGTCTGAGTTACGCGGGCGGAGCCGAGCGAGCAGTTTTATTATAAAGACTTATTGGTACCTATAGGTGTGAGCCAGGGTTCCCACCAGCAGCAACCTAGATATCTCGACGTTTATGGGAGTATTTAATTTATAGGCATGCGTTTTGGAAATATCCCGAAGCAGGCCTATCGACAAGTGAAAATGGTTGCCCTAATGAAGGCCATTTGGCTTGCGTTTTAGAAATCTGCCTCGCCCCGAAGTAGGTGCTATCGACAAGTAAAAACGGTTGCCCTAATGAAGGCTATAATTATGGCATGCGTTTTGGAAATCTCCCTCGCCCCGAAGCAGGTGATATCCACTAGTGAAGACGGTTGCCCGAATGAGGGCCCTATGGCATGCGTTTTGGAAATCTCCCTCGCCCCGAATGCGGGTGCTATCGACTAGTGATGACGGTTGCCCGAATGAGGACCCTATGCCATGTGTTTGGGAAATCTCCCTCGCCCCGAAGCAGGCCTATCAACAAGTGAAAACGGTTGCCCGAATGAAGGCGATATGGCATGCGTTTTGGAAATCTCCCTCGCCCTGAAGCGGGTGCTATCGACTAGTGAAAACGGTTGCCCGAATGAGGGCCCTAAGTCATGCGTTTTGGAAATCTCCCTCGCCCCGAATGCGGGTGCTATCGACTAGTGAAGACGGTTGCCCGAATGAATCTCCCGCACCTATCTACTTATAGGCGGGCCAACGATGTGGTATAAAGTCGGAAATTTTGGATAATAAGCCGAAGCCAATAATGCCCTCACCTTAACTCTCTGGTGACGCGACCTTGTCTGCATGTTTGCATATCCCGACCGCGTCGTTCACTGGACTGTGAGATGGCATCTTGCAAATAATAGTAAAATCATACCTACAATCAGACAAAAAAATATGAGGGATTTCTCAGCGCCATACAAAATGAGACAGAGACCTCGCTCCTATACAGGCTGTCAGAAAAGTCACGCGAGAGTAGAATTATAAGGAAAACACATTATTATAGGGTTACGTAGCCGTAGCATATATGGCTTTTCTGGGATGTAGGTACGCACACTTTTGTAGAAATTTTCCATGAATTCCTTGCAAGTTTCTGAATGTCGTTGACACAGCATTGAATGTCCTCCTTCTGACAATGTAATTTGCTGTTTTTGGCGTTCACGTAATTAATGCGGAGGGATGAAAGTCCTGTGACCAAAAGAATATTAGGTATGAATGTGGATTGATGTAAGAGACGAGGTAGGCCAAGGAAAAGGTGCATATGGACTGTGTGAGAGACGAAATGGAGAGAAAAGAAAAGTGAGTGATGAGATGACGGTTGACAGAGAAGTGTGGAAGAAAAAGACATGCTGCGCCGACCTGGACGCTGGATTGGTGGCCAATTGCAGGAAAAAGAAGCGTCGGTCGTCCACCAGCTCGATGGGTTGATGACATAAAAAAGACCGCGGGTCATTTCTGGATGTGACTAGCACGGGACCGGGATAAGTGGCGTACGCGAAGAGAGGCTTATGCTCAGCAGTGGGCGATTACAGGCTGAAAATGATGATGAATGATGATAAAAAGCCCGGTTGCTCGAAGTGCGCAAACATAAATATATTGTCTTAGGCGTTGTCGAGTGCACATATTTTACCTAAGGCTTACACGGCCTTGTCTGCTTGTCTGCATGTTTGTATATTCCGACCGCATATCAACAGATAACATCACAAACTCACAATTGTAACACGCCCATTCTAAAACGTTTTATAAACCGGAGAAAATCGTAAGTTTGCGCCATTCTTTTATTTTGTATGGTATAATGGCGTATGTATTATGTATTGTGAGATTGTTTTCTGATGTCTCAATTGGGTTTCTCGTGAAGGTGCGGCGTGTGGCCTATTATTGTCGGTTTTTGGGTTGTGTAAGATACCTAATTACGATTCTCTATTTGAATTGAATTGGTAAGTATTATGTCGCGCGCACTGTTGGACAAATATGAAACCGATTCAAGTCATTTATTATTATAGCCTTGTATCCTGAACTCTTTTAATTTTTATTTTTTTGTTTATTTTGTAGTTTGGGATAGCTGCGTTTATAGAATATCTCTGAGTTCAGTGTGCCTCTTGGCATAGGCCTCCTCTAACATCTTCTACTGTGTTCTGTCACTAGCGACTCTTCTCCAGTAAGGACCCGCTGTGAGTTTTAACTCTTCTTCCCATCACTTGCTCTGTCTTCCTCTACTTCTTTTTCCATCTCTAGGGTACCAGTCTGTTATGATTTTGCTCCACTTTTCTTTGTTACTACGTAGCATGTGTCCCGTCCATCTCCACTTTTGTTGGTATATCTTGGTAAGTATGTCCATAGTCCGGGACCCCGCAAGACAGCCACATGCAGAACAGAGGCAGATCAAAAAGGAGATGGCGGGACACGTTCTGCTGCTTGGGTTGGCGGGAGTATGCCAGCAATAGGGCCGATCTGAGGAAAAGGGGGATGCCTAAATAGGCTAAGGAAGAGGAAAATGTCTAAACGTTTGAAAGACTATGTTGTTCTAAGAGCACATGCGTTTGTTTACTCAAATTACGGGTTAAAGTGACGAGTTTGCATGGGACCGATTATTGACTTTCGAGCGCTCCAAAATTAAATAATAGTAGATTATACACCAAGGGGATAAAGCACTGTTTTATGTCACGGGAGCGAATTGAATCCCGAACGTAACGAAGGACTCATAATTTAACTCCTGAGCGTAGCGAGGGAGTTATAAGTTAATTCCTGAGCGAAGCGAGGGAATTAAGACTGAGTCCTGAGTGCAGTGAGGGGTTCAACCGCCCAAGACTAAAACAGTCTTATCCCCGAGGTGTATACTCTACTTTTCACACCTTATGCGAGACAAAAAAACAGGCTCAGTAGATAAATAATGTTTATTTAGCAAATTAAAAGTACATAGTAACATTAGACACATAGTAGCTTTCCATTTGTCAAAATCGTTGTAGGCTTTTAGGTATTTTTCCTTTGACTTCTCTGGCAGCAGATTGTTGACAATGCCTATGGCATCTAATTTGATAAACTCAGGAGTCAAAACACTTTCATCACTCGACATTTTCAATATTATTTTTGAAATTAAATCTTCTATAGGCACCTACAAGAACTCGATTTGTTCGTCACGCGTGAACAAATGAAGGCGCGCGGCGTTCCAAATTCGAAAGCACAAGCCGTGGTCCTAGATTCGAAATTCGAATTTCGAGCACCGCGCTCCTCCGGACCGAGGTTCACACGGAGGCAAACTTCATTTATTTTGTCAAATCAAGTAGGCCATGGCCAGCCATGGCCTAGGACAAATTGTGTTTAGCAAAATTAAACTTTATGCATATAGTAATAAGAATTATGAAAAGTGAAATCATATTATTAACCAGCGGGTTACAATGAAATTCAGTACAACATTATAACCCGGCTAATACCAAGGGATTTAATGTCTTGCTTTCGGTAGGGTTTACATGACCTATAGTTCGGCATTGTCGAGCATGTGGTTTGAAAAAGTATATGTATACGATTGTAGTGTCAAAATTGCAAGCACTTACTTTCTACCGATAGAATTAAATACGAGTGGTCAATACCACTCGGTTTTCAGTTGTCTATTGCTGTTTCAAAATAGCATTTCATAATTTTTGTTAGTTTCGACTGTTTCGAGTAAAAGAGTCGAGCGCTCGAAAATCAAAAATCGGTCCCCATGTCATGAAGATTTACGTATGTTGATATGATAACATATGCAATGTATTATCTAATCAAATAATGTATTGCTAAAATCAACTGTATGTCGTGTAGCGAGGTTTTGGTTTTGGACAAAGAAGCAAGCACTAAGCGGTTATGTTGTCAGTCGGCATGTCGTCAAATAAACTTAAGATTCGAATATCGAAGGCTAATGAACCATAGCTTACAAACTTAACTTAGTTGTTGATTAAGCAAAAATAGATCTACTATCCTTGCTATAAGGTCTTCACCTCTGATGTTGGTGGAGTTGTACAGATTTTCAGTCCGCCTTTTGTTGTTATTTGACTGGTTATTCTTTTTTACTTGCAAGGATAATTTTTCGCGACTTCCTTTAGTTCAGTTGCTTCTTATTTCACTTTAGATTAGTAGACCTTAATGTTTGAAGCAAGGCCAAGGATTGTATTCCAAGAAAATTACTACTAAAACTGAACCCAATGCTCGGTAGAATTGGATTTTAATTTAAACGCCACAGGTCAATACAAACGAATAGAAACCTAATCTCACACACTGACCTCTTTTTTTCAACTTTTGCAGAGAAGAACACACTTTGAGGAGAAGGTAAACTAGCACACAGGCTAAGGTATATTAGTGGCTCAGACTAACTTCTTCAAACGGATTAAATAGGTAGATGCCTTAAGAAAAAATAGGGGTTTAAAATTTTAAATAGATACAAAAAGTTAAGGTGGTTCGATTGCCATACAAAACGTTATTTGACATTCGCAGGCTCACAGCGTGGTATTTTAAGAAACTTATGTAACAAACTTTCATAAATTGTCTTCCCATTTGCGCCAAATTCCCCCTTTCCTAGAATAAACTTGTACAAACTAGATTAATTTGAGAAATTGGTTTGGGACATGATATTTTGGGAAAACAATTTTTCTCAAATTAATCTAGTTTATACAAGTTTATTTTTATTACCACCTTAAGCAATTTACCCCTCTGCTCGTAGGCATCCAAGTCCCTGAATAAATATATAAATATTAAGGGGCAATCTTTACACAAATCGAACCATCGTACTAGACGACTATATATATACCTATTTAATAGGATATAATTATAAATACTTGAAGACTCAGTAACAAATATTCCTGCTCATCAACAGGCATCGGAGTTTTTATCGCACGGTAAGACGTTAGCGAGCTATGGAGTCAACATTAGCAATAAAATTCAACTCGTATTCATACTCATATTGTTTCATTTATTTAATTCTAAAATGCCTTTATAGCGATTGTGATTAAAAATCGGATTCAAATTACAAATATATTTTTCTATTACATTAAAAACTGATGGTCATGGCCTTTGGTCATGGCATAGCTTTAACTATTTTAATTTAACATACAACTATACATACTCTGATACACAAACTACATCGCTGCGATAGACCTAATGTCATGTACTGACCGATTATCAAATTGAATAGTATGTGCCATGTGTCAAAATATGGAAAAAGTCGCAGAGACTCATTCTACAACTGTATACTCAAAGACAAAATTTAATGGATCGTTTATAAACTCGTCAGTGAGTATGAATACTGAATATAGTATTGAATTTTATTGCTAATGTTGACTCCATATCTCGCTAACGTCTTACTGTGCGATAAAAACTCCGATGCCTGTTCATCAGCATCACACAAATATTTGTCCTTACGGGGATTCGAACCCAGAACTTTCAGCTTCGTAGGCTTCGTCAAATCCATAACTTTACGAACGACCGTAGCATATTTCTGGTTCTGGATGGACGCTAGTAACAAGTAAGCAGGGCCAGTATACGACTTTATAAAATTTGACGTCTACTCGACATCAGAGGGGATACGATTCTGTCATACTGATTGTAAAAGACAGACGTGAAATTGGGCATTCAGATCCAGATTCCGATTTTTTATTGCGTTCTTGTTGACAGATCATTAGAGAATGACGATGATCCGTAAGCTGGGTACTGACTGACCAACGTTACGAGGTGTAATGAACATGTTACACAGCGAGCATTCATGCAGTCAGTATACGTAGTGTTACGGGGAAAATTAAATAGGTACTGACTGCATGAATGCTCGCTGTGTAACATGTTACATTACACCTCGTAACGTTGGTCAGTGCCCAGCTTTAGATATCTCTCTCTATCAAGTAAGAATAATGGAATTGCGGCCCAGTATAATGAGGGCATCGTTAAACGGGTATTAGGCCTACTATATGTGCAATAATGTTATCTTTATTAGTGTATCATTCTCTCATAACTATTACGACATGTTAATCGAATAAACAATGGGTTTCTTGCCGCGTACAATTCTTTACCTAAGAACCTAATGCATATCATTTCCTTGAGAACCTCTCACAAACAAACAGACAGTGTAAACTGAACTGACACGAGCAAGCATCATATGAGACTGATTGTCTGGTTGTTATTACATTAACTCGCAAAGGGATGCTTAAGACAGACTTATCCAATCAAATAAGACAATAGGGAACTAGCATCTTTTTATTTTATTACGAAAATCAAAAGTATGATCCAGAGCAATATCAACTGTAGCATTAAAACTTTCTTATGATTTCTTTTTCTGATGTTATTATGCATTTGAAATCTGTACGCGCCGGCACCCCCCAAAACGCTCTATATTAAACGGGCTTATGCTATGAGGTCACAACTTATATTCTCGGCGCGTTTACTATGGAGTAAGTCATTAGTTTGCAATTATCTCCACAAAATTTGCGTTTAAGTACTTGTCATACAAAATATCATTTTTAATTCAATATTCTTTGTAACTGTTATGTTATTTTATCGAAATACATTTTTTTCGTCATTTTAACGTGAGATAAAACTATACAATCGTTTTTTTTATTATAAACCATAAGAAAGTTTTAATGCTACAGTTGTTTTAATGCTGGATTATACTTTTGATTTTCGTAATAAAATGAAAAATGCAAGTTCCCTATTACCTACCTAAGCATTTGTGCAATACCTCAATGTGTGCGAAAGTGACACACTGATAACGGAGGCGGTTACAATAAAAATTTAATTAAATTGTTAGTTGCAAAATTGAAGGCTTTTATGGTGACTCTGATGGCATTGTACATATAACTCAGCTTAATAGGTCGCCATTCAATCAACCGATGATGTCATCTTATGTAACATCGTAGGTTATAAATGTTATAATGGAAGTACGTAGCAATGTCCCACATAATTGACATACAAATGGCAAGAGCTTAAATAAGATAAGATAATTATTTATTAAAAAAAAGGTATATGTATGTATGTAAGGCCAATATATACGGAGGGCGATTAATCAATTGAGTTGAAACGGGTGTATTGCATATTGCATAGCTAGGCCGCGATCCCATTTGGTTTATGAGGCAGATGCGGACATCCCTATTAGGGTATCGCCCTGGTTTAATGACTTTGTTATTCAGACACTAAAAGACAAACACATGAAACTGGCCCATTGTTCTTCGTGCCGTGAGAAGCTAAAACACAATTGCCTAAAAAATTCTCTATAGAAAAAAAAGCTAAAATAATTGGGTCCAAAAAGCCATCTCCCGACTGTGTTGTATCTATGTCCTCGGCGGACATAAAAGTGTCTCTTAAACGCGATCGAGGTACTCGAGGTTTACGAGAATCGAGGAATTGAGCTTAATATTTAACAAATTAACACATTAAATAGGGACGTTAATATTTTAGGAACGGTAACGCTCATGCGAGTCCCATGGAGTTGAAAGCGTTCTTACGCTACGGTATTCGCATACCATCGACGGCTAACGTGAGTTACAATCGTAACCTTACGATATGTAACTACAGACCAGTAGCTCTATTATACGTTTTATTGTTACAAATTGAAACTAAACGCAAACGCGTTCGAAAACGTATTGTATCGATAAAACTTATACTAGAGCGTCAGAGCGAATAAACGCCCTTCAAATAGATTTTGATTCGGCCCGTCAAACTTGTAACTCACACTGCCGTTGTACAGTCGCCATCACATACATCGGAGCAAACAAGCACGTCACAAACATCGGAACACACCTCTATTTTCAAGGCATTAGGGTGCATGTGCCGATATTTTTGAACACCTATAGTGTACCTATGTATGTGATGGCAACTGTACTACGAAACCAACTGCAAAACGTTAGGCGCTAGCGTTTAGTTTTTGATGCGTAATTTAACGTTCGATTCGTACTACCAATCGGTAGTGTGAGACATTTCGAATCGAAGAATACCGTCGCGACTGTAGTTTACTATTCACTAGCAAAATGGTGCGTGATATCGTATTATTCCGTCAAAAGTTACCGTAGATCCGATCGAAAATTATCTCAAATTAAAGAACTTATAAAAATAAGGGTTTTGAATTGATTGTAATATACCAATATGTAAAGCTAAATGTACAACATTTCTAGGTGTAGATCTTGACCCATACTTGAGGTGGAATGACCAGATCGATAAGGTTAATAAGAAACTAGCTAGTGCTTGCTATGCAATGAAATCACTGATGAACATAGTCAGCAAAGATGTATTATTGACCACGTATTTTTCATATTTTGAAAGCATAATTAGATATTGTGTCGAGGTTTGGGGAAATGGAACTAACATTAACTTAGTGCTCCTCAAACAAAAAAAAGCTCTGAGATTAATAGAAAAATGTGCCTGACTCTCACCGCAGTATATTTGTTGACAATAACATTTTGACTGTAATTTCTCTCTATTTGTACCGTTTATGTATTTATGTTTTTAACAATATGAACATGTATGTCCAGCAAAGCCAGACTACGAATAATAATCTTAGGAAAAGAAATAGACTGCATTTAAATGTTGTGCATTATGCCCATTTTGACAAAAGTTTAAATAATACTGCCATTAGAGTGTACAACTTACTTCCTGACGACCTAAAAAATATTCAAGAGCTAAGATCCTTTGACAAAAAAGTAAAGGAATATTTTTTGACCCGTCCATTCTATTCAATCAAAGAATATTATGCAAGAATTTTCGACAAATTGTCTTGACATTTATTTATTCAGTTATTTTTAATTTTATTTTTTTCTTTATCCGTACTGACCTCTTAATTGCATTATTATTATTATTTAAATTATAAAATGAATATTATTTTGTTGTGACATTTAATGTAAGTTAATAATATTTGTTTAAATTAAATTTTGTACTTGTTAATTTTATTTGTATGTTATAATTAATTATATTTGCATGCATCGAGAAATGTGTTTTAGAGCAAATAAATGATTGAATTGAATTGAATTGACAACATATATCCGCAAAATTCGGATTGTCGCGTATTTTGTATTTACAAATGCAAATAAATGGCCCACGCGCAGCCATATTGTATCGACACTGTCGACGTCGCGATGCGCATATTCTGTAATGTTATAACCGACAAACGCTAGCATCTAAATTAAAACGATAAATGATTGTGATATAAGGTTGAATATTGGAAAATCGATTAAACTATACGGACGAACGTGAAGTCGATCGCGGGTAAAGTAATGTTTAAGTGACTCACGTTACTGTTTGGATTTTTAGTTCTATGAGTGACCACCAGGGGCGGTGTATAGACTTTTCATACTAAATACTAATTCTGTTACTTGTTTTAAGCTCACCTCAACGCTCTCCCACAATTATACCTTGACACCGCGATGCGTAGTAATTAAGCGTAGGTAGAGGTCTAGTTTCGTAACGGGTGACCGGCGGGATGAGCCGCATTAATGCGTATAAACAGCCCTGCGCCGCTCATCGTCATTGACCGAGAACGTGTCGGGGCTCATTCACGAATTCAAAGCATTACTTACTTGATTACTGACGATGATGATGATTAGACTGCGGGCCAAGGGGTCGAGTTCCAATCCAATCTCCTTGGTATTCTGAAGATACAACAATCGCTCCGAAAATAGATTTACTGCAACATTAATCTATTCTAAGATTTAGCCTAGTGACCCTGCCTGCGAAACTACGGTCCTTGGTGCAAATCCCAGTAAGGGCAAATATTTGTGTGACGAGCACGTATCTTTTTATATTATGTATGAGTCTCAGAGGTTTTTATATATTTAAATATTTATATAATAAAATAAATAAAAAGCCTTTTATTTCCCGTTAAATTTTACATAATTCAATAAATTTTGTTAATAAAGTATTTCTAGTTTCCTTGCTTATATAACTATGTTAGAGGAATGGAACGTAGCATGCTCAACTTAAAAAAAATACACAAGATAAGACACACAAAAGATTAGAGCAACGTTAAAAACCATAGATGCTCTCAGTCAAGCTCGAAAGTTGAAATGGCGATGGGCCGGACATGTGGCGCGACTCAAAGACCGCAGATGGACGAAAATCGTCACTCGATGGAAAGGCCCTCAGGGCAAACGCCTAAAAGGAAGACCATATTCTCGTTGGGATGATGACATCATAAAAATCGCAGGACCAAATTGGCAAGACGCTGCTCTAGACAAAGTAAAATGGCAAGCTTTGGAAGAGGCCTTCACCTGAGAAGTATTTATATATATATTATTAAATATAAATCAAGTACACATAACACCGACCTTATCGATCTTATACTAATCGTTTTGTTTTTATAATTTTCTTGTATTTTATTCAATGTGCTTAAGTACCTACCTAATATATTGACGATCACAATAGGGATTCTTTTAAATTGACATGAATGTAATTTATAATGGAGTCTTGTATTGTGTAAAGAAATCTGAATCTGAATCTATATACTTAAGTACTATGGGCTTAATTAATTTGTGCAAGATTTTCCCTTGTATTTAGTATTGTTTATTTCTTTATCTATATTCACAGGCACTAAATGACCTTGTCCCTCGATGGATTTTTTCTTATTCTTTTACGAGATATTTCAGCATGTATAATATGTATATAGATTACCCTGCAACAGCTGTCGAGTGAAGTCGATAGTAATAGGCTTCGTAATTATCACGGTCATATCACAAGATGTCATTAGACTAAGTCGACGTCAATTATATAACCAATCGGTTTTTAATAACCTTTCAAGTACTTTATTACGTGATTAGCCACGACATTTGGCATCATTCCCGTTCGACGTTCGTATGTCATTACATTGACTTATTGGCGTTTAAATTAGACAAAGTTGTGTTTGCTGCCCATAAATTAATTAAAATTTAACGGAAATGTTCCCTTCTTCTTTGGGTTTTGAATGAATAGAATTAGGTACAAGGTAAATAAAAGAGGTACCTGCTATACCTGTAAAAGATTTTAGTTAACAATACCTACAATCCAACGATATTAGACATAGTTTTCAACCCTTTCAAACCTTGGCAGTAAAAAGCACTTTGAAACCTGTACTCACACAGCAGAGGACCGTAAGTACGTAAGTACCTAACTACTACCTATTTATTATTCTGTGTTCAAAGTTCAAAGCAAGCATCAATCGCCCATCGGTACTTAGTTCACATCATAACCACGCGCAAACTTAACTTGGTACCTGATAATTTATGTACTACGGAAGGTCAGTTTATGGTGTAATAGATACATCTGTTTAGAAAATCGGATATGACGTAACGAAGGTCAGATATAGTACCTCTATTCGGCCTATTTACCCATATCCCAACGAAAGTTGTCTATGGTTGTAATGATTACCTAGTTCACATGCATGAAAAAAAGGTTGCCATAGATTATATAATGGTTGCCACACGTCCTGTGTGGATGCAAATAGTGATTCATTATGACATCAAGTTGAAAAGCGTGATTTAGATGTAATTATCGATAAAAATTGTAATGAGTTATTTCCCAACTTTGGTAGTTTAATTAGTACTTATGTTAGCTTTTGTAATGCGAATTTGGTCGCAAAGAATTCAAAAGTTTTGCAACAAAACAAAAGCTCTCGGTACAACATTTGTATATTTAGTTGTGTACTTAGTTGTTTATTTTTAAATAGGTTCTCAAAAAAGCTCCGCCAATTTTGATGCAGGGTTTACGGGGCGAGAAATCGATAACTGTTTAAGGCGCTGTATGCAGCTGCGCATCGAAAAAGTGCCTTTTCCAAACCGATTATTAGTATACTTGTACTATTGCTAGAGATCCAAATTTTTGATATGTATATCTTCAGTTTATTGGCTATGTTCGTGCTTCGTAGAATCACGATTGCTTACAAAAACCTCGATAGATTTTGCCTTTCAAAACAGTGCTTTTTTAACACCAAACTCGAAATATCTCAAAAGTTATTTGGAACATTACAATGAAATTTGTTGTGATAGGTAGCTTTTTGGTAGATCTATCTACCGGCTTCTTAGAATTTTTTTTCTAAGTAAATAAATAAATCTAGGCAAGTTTTCACTTTCGGGAAAATTCTTTTCCCCGGGTTTCCGCTTACAGCGCCAAGCAACATTTTCCCTTGGGTACTTTGGGTAAATCATATTACCTATAATATTGTGATGCAGCTACTCTCAAATTAATGTATCTAAATAGCATTTTATCTGCTTTCTTTATCACACACACATTCACACGTCTGTAACGTCTTTCTCAAAGTATAGAAAATAATTGGAAAAGAAAAGCCTGATAAAGTTGTGTGGAAAGTTAATTTCTCAAGAGTGGCTGCGTTTCTCTGGCAGACGGCCAATTAGCTTGAAGTCGAAGACCGATACCGGATAAAAGTAAGGTAGGAAATCTTTTAAGATATTTTATTTCGTATGTTGACCCTAAAGAACGTGAATAAAATACTGAGGATAGCGGAATTCCTTCTCGATTTGGCCTCGATCATTGGAGGGACGATCCTGCACCGTGCAGAAGACATCAAGCCTAATTCTAGCCACTACATCAACTACATGATCCGTCTTGTTCCTGAAGAGGACCCTTATGGTTCCGTATATCACTACATAGTATAAAACAAAGTCGCTTCCCGCTGTCTGTCTGTCCCTATGTATGCTTAGATCTTTAAAACTACGCAACGGATTTCAATGCGGTTTTTAGGGTTCCGTAGCAAAATGGCAAAAAACGGAACCCTTATAGATTCGTCATGTCTGTCCGTCTGTCTGTCTGTCTGTCCGTCCGTATGTCACAGCCACTTTTTTCCGAAACTATAAGAGCTATACTGTTGAAACTTGGTAAGTAGATGTATTCTGTGAACCGCATTAAGATTTTCACACAAAAAACGAAAAAAAAACATTAACTTTTAGGGGTCCCCATACTCAACACTGAAACTCAAAAAAATTTTTTTTCATCAAACCTATACATACGTCTGGAGTATATATGGATAGGTCTTCAAATATGATATTGAGGTTTCTAATATATTTTTTTTCTAAACTGAATAGTTTGCGCGAGAGACACTTCCAAAGTGTAAAATGTGTTCCCCCCCCCCTGTAACTTCTAAAATAAGAGAATGATAAAACTAAAAAAAATATATGATGTACATCACCATGTAAACTTCCACCGAAAATTGGTTTGAACGAGATCTAGTAAGTAGTTTTTTTTAATACATCATAAATCGTAAACCGCAATTTATTTCACGGAACCCTTCATGTGCGAGTCCGACTCGCACTTGGCCGCTTTTTTATAGATAGAGTGATTTAAAAGGAATAGGTTCCCGTGTGAAGCCGGGGCGGGTCGCTAGTTATAAATACATCGAATTCTTATATGAAACAGTGCAGCAACGCGTGTTAATTGGTGTTACAGTTATAAGCGTCTATAGGCTACGATGGTCTTGCGTTTTTTGTTGCTGCGCACTCAAATGTGATACTGATACCTCATCAAAATCAGACTTCGGGTGAGCTATCAAACTTTATCCCTGTTTATTCATGGATCTACCTATGTTTTAATTAATTAGTTGTACAACATGAGCTCATTCTTCATGCTGTGAAAAAAAAAATAGATTATTTAACCTCCAATCAAGGCCATAGACACGCGTGCGAAAGATTCACTTTTTAAATAATCGTTTTTAAACTAAACGATGCGTTCAGAATCCGTTCTCATGACGCAACTCGTTACGATAACAATCAAGTTATGTAATTCAAAAATGGAACGCTCACATTCGAAATTCAAATGCGCGCGGCTTCTTTTAATTAGTGATTTAGTGAGACTTCCGGGCGTCCTTTCCGCGAAAAAGGCGCGAAAAGTTAGTGCTTGTCGGTGATTAAGACAAGTCGCGCTCTAGTTCTTTCAGACACTTGATTGATATATATGTACCTAGTACCTACTCATATAATTGTATGTAATGGGGATTATAAAATATGTATCTGTATGTCCATTGTTTAAGACGATTTAGTTTTCGTAGAACACTAGATGGCGCTGTTACTTGTGTAGATAACGGTTGTTCGATTCAAATTCAATTAGTTGAGGGCCCCTTCGGAGGTTCGGAGCCCAACTTAGGAAGCTAAGCTTGAAAAAAAACCATCATGGCCTACCACACAGGATGCAACTAGGTATGCGTTAGACAGAGAAAGATATACGTCCATTCCATCGCATTCCAACGCATAACTGCGTCCCTGTCCTCCATTGTGTGTTTTGACAGAGCCGACTTATCCTATATAGAACGTCGTAAATATCCATTTGTCTCTCTGCCTTTTAGTTACCATTTCGCTCTTAAGCGACTGAACCAATTTAAACTATTTACTGAAGTATATGTATAGAGTGAGATCGAGTTCTAATCTAGAAACGGATATAAGAAACTTTTTTATGGAATAAGTCGTTTCTAACAGAGCTAGACTATAATAGGAAGTTGAATTTGACTTCATGCTTTAGCAGGAAACGTAAAATGATTGCTATATTAGTAGCTATTTAATCAACAATGGCTCGTTAATCTAAGTGATTAGTGCTCATTTGATTGTTTTTGTTTGCATCAGTATTCATAATTTATCAGTGAATGAGACATTACTTTTTTTGTAGCGTCAGGCGTTTCCCAGCGTCATTCGATTTTTTTTAACTAGAATTATAGTTGATAGGCCCAAAGAAGAATACGAATAAGATACCTTATAATAGTTATAATTTAACCTTAAAGGATGACTCACGCTAGAACGGGCCGTATCCGGCCCGGGCCGTTTTCTAAGAAAAACGACGGCGTTTTTGCGCGGCCGAGCCATACCCAAGACCGGCCGAGTCACAGCCGGGCCGTGCTGACACCGAGTCGCTTCCGAGCCTCAGCCGTGGCTCGGCCGAGCTTGGGTATGGCTCGGCCGCGCAAAAACGCCGTCGTTTTTCTTAGAAAACGGCCCGGGCCGGACACGGTCCGTTCTAGCGTGAGTCATCCTTTAGTTGTACTCTCCGTGTTCGTGAGAAAAAGGCCTCAATGAATTAGGCGTAAGTACTTATGTGTGAAAAATATTACGTTCTGTGTTAAAAGTTGCCTTTTTATAACACTCATCATCTCACTATACCTAAACTAAACTGACGTCTGTTATATATTCCGAAGGTAGAGGAAGAAAAAATTATGAAATTTAACCTGGGTAGCAATTTAAAGATAGTCTATGGGTAGTAGAGCTTGTACTATGGGTACTAGACCGTAGTACAAGCTTGGATTAGTTTGGGACTAGGTCGATTTGTGTAAGATTGTCCGCAAATATTTATTTATTTATTAAAAATGGTTTAAAGATCAAGAAAGCCGAAGTAGACTACAGAGATACGAGGATTATATACGGGCTGTACAAGGAACAAGAAACACTGATTGCGACTGGAGAGGCACGGGCAAAAGCAACTGTCCACTTTCACCGCTTCTTTATAATTTGTTTATTGAATCTGCAATCCATTAAATAACGGAAGAAGCACAAGGAGCGGTAAAATTCAATGGCGAAAAGGCATTTTTTATACGCATCGCACAACGCACCTCAACAGGAAGAACGGGGGTGGTGGTATTTGAACCCAACACCACACATGGTTCATCATCATCATCATATCAGCCGAAAGACACTGACATAGGCCTCCCCCAAAGAGACAATGGCCGGTCCTGCGCCACCCACATCCAGCGGACTCCCGCGACCTTTACCACAGGTCATCAGTCCACATTGTCTGCCTACCGACGCCGCGCCTTCCGGTACGTGGTCGCCACTCGAGAACCTTTCCGCCCCAACGGCCATCGGTTCTACGTGCAATGTGCCCCGCCCACTGCCACTTAAGTTTAGCGATTCGGAGGGCTATATCGGTTATCTTGGTTCTGCTGCGGATAGCCTCATTTCTAATGCGATCGCGCAGAGAAACTCCCAGCATAGCCCTCTCCATTGCCCATTGAGTGACTTTGAACCTTCACACATGGTTATTTAATAGTATTTTTCACAATCGTGTTATAATAGAGAGCTTTTTAGTCGATTACCGTATTTAGGCCATGAAGCTTGCTGAGTGGCCTAAGTAAGGTACGAGATTAAAAAGCTTGATTATGACACTATTGTGAACAATACTTTTTGTACGAGTTCATTAAAATTAATAATTTAAGTCATTAATACGAGTATATAAGAAAACTAAAAATCTATATCACACCACCGGCGTCCGTAATGTTGCAGTACTGTGCTGTGATTGGCATACTAGCCAAACACAAAGCTTAATATTTTTATTTTTTTTTATACCCTGGATACAGCAGCAAGTTTAAGTATATTTTTGACATATGACGCGACGCTGCTACGTTCCGAAAAGCCATAAATTGACAATTTTGTATCGGATCGAGTCTCCTTAAACAAGGACACATATTATTGAAATACGAAGTTCTATTTTCAATTTTTTTTCGGTTGTCTAGAGCGTATCGAAGCAGTTATTTCGGTTGTTTCGGAAGTAACAGACTATTCAACGATGAAAAGAGTGACGTTGCAGTATTCTCTACGAACTCTTAATACACAGATTTTAATCGACGAGTACAAAAACTTATTTATGACACCATTGACCATTGTGGCAAACATCGCCTGCATAATGTTCGTAGATTCTATGAACACCACACCACGCCACTGGTTACTGGTTGCCTTACTGTGCAGTTGCAATCATCCACAGCACGGCTATCAAAGAACGGCCCGCGAGCTGTGCAGCTGTGTCGCAGCAAGTTAAACTATCGATCTCTTTCTAAGTGGTCTAATAAGAGAGACACGGATAGCGCGAGAGAGCTCGAGAGTATGTCGCGGCCGTCTTGTGATAGCCGTGCTGCTAGACGATTACGTAACGCATTGTACGCGCGTCAGGTAGATCTAAATGTCAATTTTTGTATGGGAAAATGACAGTTAAATTGTCCTGACGCTTGTTCGAAACGTTACGCGATTACCCCACAAGTCACGGCGATCCATACGCTCAGTCCGTCAGTCGGCCCGTACGCTCTTTTACCACTATTAAGGCGACGTGAGCTCAGAAAACGGATTTCAAAAAGTCGTAGCTCTTGTTTGGATTATACGGCTGCCCTATAATTATTAGCAATCTTGAGGCCTTTCTTGAGGGACAACAGCTATTCAAATCCCGAGTTTTTAACTTTCGCTCGATAGAAAAATATCACGAACATAGGTCTAAAGTACACTTAAAAAAATCGTAACAAATTATGCACAACAGCTAAACAATTGGTTCTAAAAATCGGCAATATCATGTTTGAGGGAGCTTAGCTATTACTTTTTAGGGTTCCGTAGCCAAATGGCAAAAAACGGAACCCTTATAGATTCGTCATGTCCGTCCGTCTGTCTGTCTGTCTGTCTGTCTGTCCGTCCGTATGTCACAGCCACTTTTTTCCAAAACTATTAGAGCTATACTGTTGAAATTTGGTAAGTAGATGTATTCTGTGAACCGCATTAAGATTTTCACACAAAAATCGAAAAAAAACATTAAGTTTTAGGGGTCCCCATACTCAGAACTGAAACTCAAAAAATTTTTTTTCATCAAACCCATACGTGTGGGGTATCTATGGATAGGTCTTCAAAAATGATATTGAGGTTTCTAATATTTTTTTTTTCTAAACTGAATAGTTTGCGCGAGAGACACTTCCAAAGTGGTAAAATGTGTCCCCCCCCCTGTAACTTCTAAAATAAGAGAATGATAAAACTAAAAAAATTATATGATGTACATTACCATGTAAACTTCCACCGAAAATTGGTTTGAACGAGATCTAATAAGTAGTTTTTTTTAATGCGTCATAAATCGTAAACCGCAATTTATTTCACGGAATCCTTCATGTGCGAGTCCGACTCGCACTTGGCCGCTTTTTTATTTATTAAAACGCACAATAAATTGATATCCGCGCTTCCGAACACGCACTTCCATCTCGCTCACGCTTATGCTCAGTGAGAGGGAGAGAAGACCACGAGCCTACGTCGCCTTAATAATATTGTTATACATATTACCACCACCACAACATGAATAGTACCTAATATACGAATCGACTATATACTACTAAACTGGTCTACAATCCGGTAGCGTCAGCCCCTCGCATGAATACCAGTACTAACTACCGTCCTTGCTCGGCCTAACTGCTTCCTCATACGTGGCCGGAATAAAATAAAACCAAATTTGCAGCCCGCAGGCTCGCTATTAAGGCCTCCACACACCGGTCGCGGGCGCGGGTCGGGCGCGGGCCCGCGCAATTAGTAAAACATTAAAACTTAAAACTACAAACACACATCGAACGCAGGCCCGCCGCGGGCCCGCGGGCCCGCGTTCGATGTGTGTCGCGCCCGCGACCGGTGTGTGGAGGCCTTAAATTAACTTTTCACCTCACTAGCTCGGAAAGGCCTTTTTGTATGTTTGTTAACTATTGAGAAAATCGCTTTTTATCCACATGTGAAGAAAGTAGACGTAGAACGTTAAAAGTACTATGACGTAGAACGTTAAATGTTTATTTTTGTTTTTGTAGGTATATTTTATGACATATTTTTGTTTAACTTTTATTTTTACCTTTTTTCCTTTTTTTTAAACTTTTTTTTTCACGTTTTTTTTTAACTTATTTTTATTTTATTTTTTACTTTTTTAAAAACTTTTTTAAACTTTATTTTACTTTTTTGTTTTTTTTTACTTTTTTTTTACCCTTTTTCTTATTTTCCTCTCTGTAGTGAGGTGAAAAGATTTGTGTTATACACGGGTGAAAAGTTATTTTACGTCTCGTGTGTTGAAACACTCGCTACGCTCAGGATTCTATTTTTGAACCACTCGCTTCGCTCGTGGTCAATCATAGGATCCTTTCGCTAGCTCGTGTTTCAAATGAACACTCGCAGGTAAAATACAACTTTCCCCCCTTGTATAACAAATAACTATTTCATGCGTTGGTGGCAAAGAAGCCAACGAGCCGCCTGATGGTTAACACCGTAGCCTATGGGCACCTGCAACACCGAAAGTGTCGCCAACCCTTTTAAGGAATTTGAGGATTCGCTATGTCGACAATAAGAAAAAAATTTGGGTCCTACACTGTGAACTCAGCGCTAAGAAGCTTCAGAACGTCTCTATTCAACAGGTCTCTATTCATAAAAAAATATAATACTCGTATATATTCATGGTATATCATCATCAATACATAGTATAAAACAAAGTCGCTTCCCGCTGTCTGTCTGTCTGTCTGTCCCTATGTATGCGTAGATCTTTAAAACTACGCAACGGATTTTGATGCGGTTTTTTTTAATAGATAGAGTGATTCAAGAGGAAGGTTTATATGTATAATATAAACCATACATGCATGTATTATGCACATAAACCCGTGCGAAAAAGGGGCGGGTCACTAGTATAGAAATATTGTCCAATCCACCTGAAAGCCCCGCTTCTTCTCGTTGCGTTTTAGTTTGTGTTTTGTTCAAAATATATGATTGGCTATTTGGGACAAACGCAAATCCTACTAACCAGAGGCAATAATTATCTTTGCCAGAGGGTAGATTCTCCACACACAGTTCTCAATTTCTCATCTTCTGGGAACATACATAATTATTGTCCCCCACTAAACTGTGCTCAAAATACGATTTATGCAAATTGTCTATTATCACTTCCTGTTTAAAAGGACTTATGAAGGCTAGGCTCACGCTCCCAACTAATAACCATAGACATTCCGACCTCCCAATTGTTTCTGGCCCATTTGCCGCCAGCCTTCGCTGCAGCGCGCCAATTTGCGCCAAACAAGCGTAACACAACCACGCATTATTCAGTAGTTCAGTGGCAGATTGAAATTGAATTCGCTTTTGTTTTACTTTTACAAACTTGTCTATGCGTGCGGCGAACGATTTCAAACCGCACCAAATATCTCCTTCAAACCGTAAAGCAATAACTTACCCGACACGCTTATCCTAAACTCAACTGTATCAAGCTCGCATTAAAGTCTATATTTCAATAAATAATTTGTGTCATTTAGTGTTTTTTTTGTTTTGAACGTAACGTATACTAACTTGACGTTTGGCGAACAGCGCCACCTATGGACTGTTTTGATAAATTGGTGCTATATGAATGGTCACGGACATTGTGAACGAATTGGCATGAGTGCGTTATGGCGATTACATTTCGGTTTTGTCCATTGTTATATTTAACGATCTTGGAGATTTTATATTCAGTGAGCACGGAATTGTGATTTGAAATGATATTCGTTCTTACTATAAGTAGGTATTCAAGTAAAGAAACTCCTTTTCCAGGATCATTTGCCATATTATCCGATTGACAGGTTTACCTACGATAGCATCATCAATTCATCATTGTCAATATATTTTTTAATAGCTTCTGCCCGCGACTCCGTCCGCGTGGGAAGTCGATTATATCCACAGATGTATGAATATAAGTTGATCGGACATGGCGGCCGATTAGTATAGAGTGAGCCTGTCGCAAGTACATTAACCCACACAACGCCCAAGTAATTGACAAGACAAAGCACGCACACATCTAAAACACACACACTTGTATACCTACACGCTTATTTGACAATAAACGCGCATCATATCAGGCATTTTGGGAAAAAACGTAATATTATCTGCGATCAGCACGCGTGCACAGTATGGCAGTGTATGCCCATTGAGCATACAGCTGCGACACGGCCGCCGGCGGCTTGTCCTCTCTCTAATATTATATGCTCTGAGATTATATCATATCGTAGGTACAAACTTTCACCCCCCATTTGATCCCCTTAGGGGATGATTTCCGGGATGAAAACTATCCTATGTCCTTCCCCGGAATTCAAAGTATCTCCATCTGGGCCCATAACCTAATAAAACAAATATTCCCTTGTTCCCAGTTTATTTACGTCAAGTGAACATAATTCAAATTACACGTCAATCATAAAACATTGTCTGATGGCCAGTTCAACAATTGTTTCAGCGGTTTAAGCAATAAGAGGTGACTGACAGACAGACCGACAGACACACTTTCTCATTTATAATATTAGTATGGATTATGGATATATATTTCTTAAGTTTCAAGTGCTTCTTAATGAGCTGTTGGCATAATTTGACTCGTACAAGAACGTTACCAAGCAGGAAACAATTTGTTATCCTTCCATTTCCGTCAAACTCTCACTCTTTCCCTCTATCTCTCTAAATATTTGGCCAATTAAAAAAGAAAGTGTTCTTAATTTGAAATATTTTGAAAATTGTTTAAATGTCATGTTGTTTTTAATTACCACCGACTATATAAGTATGTCACGTGTAGTCTTCGACGTCATTACTGGCTATAAGGCGTAAAATTGGCAACGTTTAACGTGAGACGAATATTTTAATAATTTGACACCTACGGCACTTTCTAGCGCTTATCCAATCCACACCATATACAACTGCAGATTTTATTTGGTTGTCTTCTTCTTTCTCCTGGCTCTTGTCCCTTGTCCCAATTTATTTGGGGTCAGCCCTCCTAGCCTAGTATTCTTGCGCCACATCGTGCGATTGTGGGTTGTCTCTTTGCGTGTGTCAGTATCTCTCCGGTCATTGTTTATTGTTTGTAGCCAGAGCCAGGTCATTCGTGGTCGTCCGCGGCACCTTTTCTTTTCTTCTATATTAAGAACTCTTTTGGTCATATCACACACAATATGTGTGTCTTTTGTGTAGTAAATAAATGTCTTCTTTATTTCTTTTCTTTCTTTTTATATGGTCATCGTCTCGTCTCATTACGTGTCCGTACCAGCGTAGGCGATTCTCTCGGAGTTTTTCGTGTATCGGGGCAACTCTATCTAACTCTACTCCGCCTGACCACCGTAGCATCTTCATCTCTGTAACTTGCATCTTCTGTGTATCTGCTTTTCTCATGGGCCAGCACACTGGTTGTATGATACCAATAATAATTGAGCAGAAAGCGATGAAAGTATATTGATGTCTAGGGTGGCATACGTAAAAAAACCCTATAGACTAGGTACTAGGTAACTGCCTGCGCGGCCTCTAATAGACTATTCTACATTCTTACATTTATTTGATAAATAATTTTGATAGATACAAATACCCTATTGTTGTTTTTGAAATCGGACAGGTACCTAGTTCCGGAGATTACCCCCTGCCAACATTAAAAATTGACATAATATTTAACTCAAACCTAAACTAAAACTTGACACTCCTTCTGCATGTGTCATACGTTTCTGTTTGTGCGACTAGACTACCGACTGTCCATAAAAACGGCCTGCGTCGAATTCGTCTCGACACTCTTCTTTGAAAGCTTGCACTATGGTAACATATGCTACCACCTAGCCACCTAGAAAGAAAGAAAGAAAGAATACCAGTACTACACCGCACGCTGGAAACAATGGTAACAGGACAGGTGGGTGTAACACGAGCTCTACTTCTGAGCGAAAACTAATTGTTAAACAGTCAGCGAGGCTAGGGCTGCATTAGCATGGTAGCCATCGCGGCGCCGCGCCGGCGCGCACTTCCTAGTTTTACGTCACTAGCGGGTTACTTTTAGGAGTTTTAGTAACCAATGTTAACAGCCGACCTCAATCCCGAATCCCAGCTGTCCCGAATCCAATGAGTTTTTCGGAACTTATGTACGGATATTTACCGTTAGCTTTACGGTGAAGGAAAACATCGTGAGGAAAACGGTCTAATCTTAATAAGGTCTAGTTTTCCCTCTGGGTTGGAAGGTCAGATGGCAGTCAGCTTCGTAAAAACTCGTGCCTATGCCAAACCTTGGGATTAGGTGTCAAAGCGGACCCCGGGCTCCTTTAGGGGCACAACCGGAGGACGTTAACTAGGAGGACGTTAACAGCCGATCTCAACTGAGTAGACAGATGAAACGTAAGGCCTGCAACACACTGGCGCGGCCTGCGGTGGCGGTCAATAGTAGATTTGACAGCTAATGACAAGTTTACTATTGACCGCCGCGGCCAGGCCGCACCAGTCTGTGAGAGGCTTAAAGGATTTCTACTGACTGTGTCTGTTTGACTTAATCGGCTTGTGTAGATGCAATATGTGCATGTACAGGCACAGAGTAGGTAGTTGCTATTGTTGGATGCTTATATCAGGCACGCTTCTTTTCTTTGAATCGGGAAATTTTGTTCACATGTTAACGACTATTTTAGTCCCCTCGCACTATAAATACTACTTGACCGAGGACTGATTACTAAAGGCTTTTCTACTTTGGTTCATCAAATTAATTCGATAGCAATTAGGCGTTTTCCGCTCTCGAATGAATATAAACGAACAATATCATGAGTAAAGGAGGCCAGAGGGCTAATCACGCAACGTATCGAACGCGCGTTTAATTGTAATTTTTCAAAAGTGACATTTATATCTACCTAACGTTTGTACAATGCGATACGCGATAGAACATACATACATACATACATATAATCACGCCTCTTTCCCAGAGGGGTAGGCAGAGATCACGGATCTCCATTTGCTACGATCCTGACAAACCACTTTCGCTTCACTCACTTTCATAGCATTTCTCATACATGCTCGTCGGTTTAGGGTACTTTTGACCTGGCCTTTTTGTAAGATTTCTCCAATTTGATCGGAGAAAGTTCGCCTAGGTCTTCCCCTTCCAACTTGCCCTTCCAATCTTTTTATATACATTTTCTTCGTTAATCTTCTTTCATCCATCCTCTCTACATGCCCAAACCACCTTAACATACCCTTCTCAATGTTCGTGACTATATCTCCATCCATTCCACACTTATCTCTTATCACACTATTTCTGACTCTATCACTCAATTTCACTCCACACATACTTCTCAACGCTCTCATTTCTACTGCATTCACTCGACTCGACGATAGAACGTAATAAGAAAAGTATAAATAGTCGGAAAACCCGTAAAAACCAAACAAAAATACTGAATACGGTACGGGATATGCGAACAAGATGTTTTTGCATTATCACTAGCTGTCAAGTCTGTCAACACTACGAATCCTCAAATTAATAGTGAAGGCGACGCGCTTGTGATTCTACTAGCGTCCCAAGCGTCCATAGGCTGTGGTGTGTACTAACCAGGCAGGCCGTAAGGGTGTTTGCCACCGTGGTATTATAAATAATTTACTTCAAAAACAAAGTTTTAACCGATTTCAAATCAGTATAGCCAAATTGCTTCAAGTTTGCCTATAAAATTAAATAGTTCCCTCGATTTCTCCAAGATCCCACTATCAGAACTGGATTTTAGCGACAACGGGACCAATCTGGAAGTATTAAGCTTTCAAACAAAGAAAAAAAAATACAAATCGTTTCATAAATTACCGAGATATCGCGTAACAAACACACAAAAAAATGCAGACGAATTGAGAAAATTTCAACTCTCTAGCTATCACGGTTCTTGAGATACAGCCTGGTGACAGACAGACGGACAGACGGACGGACGGACGGACAGCGAAGTCTTAGTAATAGGGTCCCGTTTTACACTTTGAGTACGGAACCCTAAAAAGGTACAAAACTGCTTTTAAAGTTTTTAATATAGGTAGGTAAGTATTTTAGTAGTGCATGGAAGTTGTTATCAAAGTCGACCTGTAAATCAAAGTAAGGTGGTTTACGGTATTTATTATATGTGTAGGTATGTGTACAGTCGCCATCACATACATAGGTACACTATAGGTGTTCAAAAATATCGGCACATGCACCCTAATGCCTTGAAAATAGAGGTGTGTTCCGATGTTTGTGACGTGCTTGTTTGCTCCGATGTATGTGATGGCGACTGTACATAATATTAACAGTGTGGAATGTTTATCATTGTAACAATTTTGTAGAAAACTTCGTTGCGCCAGGAGCCGAAAACTATTATTTATGTTCCAGCCGATTTTGATTTTTGATTTCGTTGTTTGGTCCTATAGTAGGTAACTAAAACTTGTTCAGTAAATAACTAAAAGTTCTAAAGTTTTAGCACCTAAAATGTTGATAGTGATAATAAATTCATTATGTATGTGTATAATAATTAATAAAATACCTCCGGATAAAATCTCAAAATTGTATAGTATATCTTAACATTGGTTACCTACGGAGCTTACGGACACTTGACTACTTATACATTGTTACCGAGTCTTAATTTTGCGCCTTTTTTGAAGTCGGTTAAAAATATTTTAGAAACAGTAACTCCGCCTTCGTCTTAACAATCAATCGTCTCAAATATGGAGCACCATAATGTCGGATATACCTACGTTACATCCGGCCCTCAACTAAGGCGAGGCCGAGCCTTTTATGAGTCTTATGACTTATTCATAAACTGTCACGTAATTTACCTTTTCGGTGTAAGGTCAAGAGCGCTATAAAACAGCTGAGTTCGAAGGGTGGGAACGGTGGCTTTATGGTTTATGTTGTATCTGGAAGTATTGGCATCATAGCTTATTCAATCAGTCGGTTGGGTCACACACAGATTGACGTTCGCGTCTTTCCGGTTACGTATACGAAGCCCAATTTTTGGTTGGACTCTTAATCAGCTAGCTTAAAGGCTATTTGTTGACGCTCCAGAAATTCCAGCTCAGCACATTTTAATATCCCAACCGTGTCGTGTTTTTTGCTTTGTGTTTTTCATCCCATTGTTCTACTGTTACATACTTTACAAATTTATTACTTGAATTCTTTATTTAATATGTGTTGGTATACAATAATTATGTGTCTATAGTATGTTGTGTTGCGTTACATGGGTCACGTACGGTGCTGTCTGAAAACCAGCGCTGTAGGTGTCTGTCTGACACCTCGGCATAATGCTGAGACAGCGACCGATTCACTGCCACAATGTGCGTCAAATTGTAATGTATGTCTAGTCTACTCCCTTTGCCTCTGTGTGTCTTTTGTGTAGTGAATAAATGTCGTCTTTATTTCTTTCTTTCAAGAGTTAACTGAGGCCTCGTTCATTAGTACGCACTCGAGTCTCAAGGATATATATATATGTCAGTAACATGTTTAAAGGGAAATAGGAACATGTCAATCAGCGTCTCTTTTTTGATATTTATGTATTTAAAATAGCTAAAATAAGGGGAAGCGTGTTGTTTCTTGATATTTTCGTAAGTGTTGTAAATTGGTGCTATATATATTTTTTTTACTGCTATCATGTACCTATTTACTTAAGTATTTACTGCAACTACTTCCCTACCGACGATTGGTATAAAAAACCTAACTGTTACGATTTGTATAAATCTGTCAATTGAACACCTTTGTATAAACATCAGGAAACCCCACTTATACTGCAGCAGGAACTAACCAACACATCAATTAGTTCCTTTGTCAATTGACTTACTAATCAGCGCATTTACTTTCATAACCTCCTATTTGGAATAAAACTACACCCAAATATGAACCATAAGTTAAGAGAGTACGATTGGTTCTGCAATGGTGAGGATGTACAAGTTAGCTGGTGTTACAATTAGCATTTAATCAAACGTCATGCGTTTTACCTTGGCGTCGTACGTCGTGTGATAAGATGCTTTATTGCGTAGTCCTTCGCGTTTGTTGATTATTAATGAGGAGTCATTTTGTTTGTCAACGTAACTTATATACGACGAATACTATTTGCCTCTTTACTATGCTCTCTAGATTGAAACAGTAGTATCTAGGTACATCAGAATGTGAAGTTTCTACACTAATGAGGAGTTCCATAAGTCATCTTTCGTCTTCATCATTAGTTCCCCTTCACCAGATTTGTGGTTTCCGAGAGAAAATACAAGAGTTACTGTAGAAAATACCGAAATCACCAACTGCCTGGTAATACGTTTGAGGAGTTTCCGTAATTCCATGGATCCAACCATCGGAACCCAACATGAGATAATACCAATATGGAAGCATGTGCTTTCAAATAAAAAAAAATGTACAAAACGATTCATAAATGAAGTAACAAGCATACATAACATTAAATAAAAAATACAACCAAATTGAGAACTTCCTCTTTTTTTGAAGTCGGTTAGTGTGAGTTTAAAATGTTGGTACGTAGGTACTAGAAGGATTTTATTATATCAAACGATTTCATCATAAGTAGATGACGAAATTCGACAGGATTATGCACCCTCACTGTCCTTTTGCCCCAATTTGACATATCTACTTGCACCTGCCAAACTACAGATCGATACTGATGAATGAGTCAGTGAAAAAAGACTCAGTAATTTCTTGTATCCGATTTCAAGATCAAAACGGCTCTTAGAGATATAATATAACTCTTAAATCTCTTGATTGGTTAGATAACTTTCAATTTATATGAGTCAGATAGTTTTAGCTTAGTCACAGGTTTTTACAGTGTTATGTTAGCCATGTAGGATGGAAAATAAGCCAATTTGACATAGGTACTTGTAGAAATAATCTTGATCTTCTAGTCCTTTTGGATGCACTTTGTCCCAGTGTTTATTTGCAATTGTTTCTAACCTACACAGCTTGTTCCAAAGTCAACAATCAGACGATGGAACCCGGAGGTAGGGCCCCGAATTCCTTTGGATCTGTGTAACCATTGTCAATGTCCTTAATTCAATATCTATCTGGCGACAGTGGCGACGGAATGAGATGACACACACTGGGGCGGGTGACATTGTTTCGAAAGATTGTACTTTAGTTATGTGCTTATGTGGAGTTCCACTTCCACATATTTGTTATTCTTCTACTAAAATTTGCGCACTAGCTAGTTGATGTACCCCATTTCCTTTCTCATGAGTAGACCTGTGTCATCATCATCATTACCATATCAGCCGAAAGACGTCCACTGCTGGACATAGGCCTCCCCCAAAGAGTGCCACAATGACCGATCCTGCGCCACCCGCATCCAGCGGACTCCCACGACCTTTACCAGGTCATCAGTCTACCTTTTCGGGGGCCTACCCACGCTGCACATTCCGATACGTGGACCTTTCCGCCCCAACGGCCATCGGTTCTACGAGCAATGTTCCCCTCCCACTGCCACTTAAGTTTAGCTACCCAGAGTAGAATGTCGTGGTTCTAAAGTGTGGTTTGTTGCAGGACCGATACACCAGGTCATCGAGGGTCCAGCTCCGTCGCAGCACCAGCCTGCTGTCCTGGCGAGAGCTCAAGACGGATTGGGTGAGTTCATTACATCTTTTTTCCACACCTTTCATTCAGAAAAGTAAGTTTTGGTCCCCGTTGAGAGGGAGCAAAATGCAACTTTTCTGTTCAAGCTACTTTTTAGGGTTCCGTAGCCGAATGGCAAAAAACGGAACCCTTATAGATTCGTCATGTCTGTCCGTCTGTCTGTCTGTCCGTCCGTATGTCACAGCCATTTTGTTCCGAAACCATAGGAGCTATACTGTTGAAACTTGGTATGTAGATGTATTCTGTGAACCGCATTAGGATTTTTACACAAACATCGAAAAAAAAACATTAAGTTTTAGGGGTCCCCATACTCAGAACTAAAACTCAAAATTATTTTTTTCATCAAACCCATACGTGTGGGTATCAATGAATAGGTTTTCAAAAATGATATTAAGGTTTCTAATATCGTTTTTTTTCTAAACTGAATAGTTTGCGCGAGAGACACTTCCAAAGTGGTAAAATGTGTGTCCCCCCCCGTGTAACTTCTAAAATAAGAGAATAAAAAAACTAAAAAAAATATATGATGTACATTACCATGCAAACTTCCACCGAAAATTGGTTTGAACGAGATCTAGTTAGTAGTTTTTTTTAATACGTCATAAATCGTAAACCGCAATTTATTTTTCAACACATTTGCTCGTAACGTGCCTCTTATTGTGCCGATTTTGGGCTCATAATCCTGGGTATTAAACACGCGTGTTTAATAACATTACGACACTCGTGTAGTTTATATCCCGATTAAGACACGTTGGCACCTTGCAGCAAGGTGTATGTATGGACTCGGCGCATTCTTAAATTGACCGGGTTATACAGGTTTGTTTTTAATTCTCGGCAAATGGATTCTTACTCGACTAAACAAATTAAATCCTTCTTGTGGATTAATTGATTATTTCTTGTTGGATATGATATAGAAACGTTTCATTTAGTAAAACTATTTACTTTTGATAACATGTTACATGAATTTATATTAAATAAGAAAATATTTATTTTATTTTGTATTGGCTGTTTAGAGATTTCATCTAAGCCTCGCTGCGGGCGCACTGCGCGGACTTCACGAAAAAAAATAGTTGCGCGCCATTATAGGTAATTTCACAAATATTTGTACACATTGATGATGCGTGGTTGTTATTGTTAAAAATGTTGACTCGTAGTGAATAGAAAGTGATAAATAGAATTGACGCCACTGTACATTCTTCGAGATGTACAAATATGTGTAACATGTTCATTTTATGAAAAGGATTTTTTCCTCGCAAATGTGTTGAAAAACGTCGTATGACACGCGTGAGCTTTGATAATTACATCCTCGGCTCTATTATCACGCTCACCTGCGGTTCGCGTGACAATTCCGCCTCTGATGTAATGATCAACATACCTCACTTGTATCATAATGTACTATTACGGAACCCTTCATGTGCGAGTCCGACTCGCACTTGGCCGCTTTTTAATTTATTCATTGGCATGTAGCATTTACACAATGTGCCAATTGAACACAGATCTTAATAAAATAATCGATTGTAATTTAATCGAAATCGATTAAAAACAAACAATTTTTTTTCCTTTTTTTTCACTTTTTTTTATTTTATTTTGTATTTCCTCAAAGTCGGTGTGAAAAGTTGCAAGTGTCACTCAGGAGTAAAATCATCTTCGTCTTGGGCTTTAACACTTAAATCCCTCACTACGCTCAGGATTCTATTGTAGGATCCCTCGCTACGTTCAGGATCCAATACACCGCCCTCGCCGTAAATGTATACTATTTTGCTCCCTTGTGACACCTGCTATTCAGAAGCAGAGTCATCGTTGCCCTCAAAAGAGGGATCGCAGTTTTACTTTTCTTCCCTTATCCTACTTATTTCAGAAAATAATCTTTGTTGCGATCAAATGGAGGAATTTAAATTTTCCTCGAAGAAAGTGTGTTCGTTCGGTAGCAATTTTTTTTCTGTATTTGGCGTACCTACATACTTGAATCCCTCGTTAAGCTCAAGATTCTAATTTAGTAGAATCTTTCGCTTCACTCAGGATTCAATATACTGCCCTCACCGAAAATATATAATTTTGCTTCCTTGAGACACAATCTGCTATTGAGTATATTCGACTATTGTAACAATTCCGGGCTGCATTTCGTAGGTTTGGTCGTAGACAACATTTTAAGCAAAATAGACCTCCGAGACCTTCAAATGGCTTTGAAGCGTCTTCATTTTGTAATGTTAGTCCTAATTAGAAGGATACAGGACAACGCAGCAATCGATAATAAACCTTAATAACTACAGTACAGAGTTCATAATGAACTGCCTTCGAGTAACTACAATGCACTACGTAATTACAACTACATCTTGTATTCCGAATATTCCTGACATCATCGAGGAACTGGCATTGAAATATGAACTCTAAACAAAACACGTAAAAGTTGATTTGCACTTGTACCTTTATTCCTATGATTTATCCATGCTCGTAACCTTTTGAATTGGTGCTTTAAAGTGAAGGTGGTAGTGTTGATTTTGCTTTGTGCAGGTTAATGCTCGGTCGTGAACTTTAACAAGTGTTAACTGGTGGTCAAGGCGTTAACATTAACAGTGTTATTAACATAGTTGCTTTTGTTAAGTCGGTTTCGTTACGTCAATGTCTATGTTTTGTGATCACGATTCTTTTGAAGTGTAAGTACACATAATACATCCACACTAACAGTTACAAGTTTGTGACTCCGAGGCTTTGTGAGTTTGTGTGTAGGATGTAGGGCGGTACCTATCTCCAGAAATTCTCATCCGATTAAAAAAATAACTTTTACTAATATAGTATTACATATCCGTAAAAAGGGGTGTGTAGGATTCGCGAGGAGAGTTGGGTTATGAATGGGGAGAGAAGGGTTGAAAGGGGGGTGAGATGGGATTTTAAGGCTACTGCTACAATGCCTGCCATTTAAAATGGAGCTATTACTATAGCTCCATTTTAAATGGCTCTAGTAGTACTCTACTCATAATAAAAAAAAAACGATCCAACAATCTTCCAAAATCACCTTTGTATGAAAACTCATCTCACCCCAATTAAGAGGGACTACGGGGTGAGGTGGGTTTTCCTGTTTATCGTCAAAGTTATGAAATGGAACTACTTACCCAAAATAAAATACAAACCTCCGCTCCGAAACACTAATTACTTATAATACACAATTCAGTCTGCATATGTAAAAATAAAATGTTATCGAGGTTTTAATGTCAGTGTTGACCCTACTCACCCCATTTTATGATATGTACCTTCGGGATGGACTATTGCTATCCGTGGCTTCGCTTTCATCCATGTGTAATTTAATTACCTACATAGTATACGGGCAGCCAGTAATAGACTAGACTCATCGTCATCATCATATTAGCCGAAAGACGTCCACTGCTGGACATAGGCCTCCCCCAAAGAGTGCCAAAATGACCGGTCCTGCGCCACCCGCATCCAGCGGACTCCCGCGACCTTTACCAGGTCATCAGTCCACCCCACCCACGCCGCGCCTTCCGCTACGTGGTCGCCACTCGAGA